>CM062529.1:23946666-25227500 GCA_031439595.1 Pterocarpus santalinus
AAAAGATAATATGCGGATAGAAAAGTTACAATCTGAAACAAAAAACGTTATGACGTTGGTAATTCGTAGTCTAAAAGTCAACACCTTCAATAATCTATATATTTTTGGAGAAACGAAAGACTTCTTCAACCAACTTTAGGCAACAGAAAAATGATTAAATCCCAACCCTTTATCCAATTCTTTTTTTTTTTTTTTTAATTTGGTTCATCATAGATCCTATATTCCTATTCTTTCCTTATCTGGGATTTCCACCTCCAAACTAAAGCAAACACCCATGATACTCCATCATATGAAACACAAAAGACATGTCCTAAAATGGGTAGCATCTGATCCGATAGTACTAACCGGGAGGTACCCTGTAACAGGAAGGTCCTTAGTGGGAGGGGTCTCATCAGGGACAGGAGCAAAGTTACCAGAAAGGTAGTGATGTGGCAGTGAAGAATCATACAAAAACTTGACCACAAGCTTCTCCAACAAGTCTATCACTTTTGAAGTGAACCCTTTGCTGGGTTTTGGTTCAACATTCACTATCCCTCTGATTCCTTCTCCGCCAGCCCCAGAGCCATTGCTCTTCTCCTTCTCCTTCTCATGCTCCATGGCGATCGGCGGGTCTGTCTCTGTATCTGAAAGTGTTTGGGGAAGATTTGAGATGGGTTTTGGCGTTGTGAGTGTGTTTTGGTTTGTTCTGGGTGGTTAAACTTCAACAATCGTGGCTTCGTTTGGACCAGCAACCGCCACGTGGTGAGCACAATGTGTAGAGATTCTGAATCGTGTGTGCATGAAATTCTGCTTTGGAGATTTTTTGGCATTTTCTTGTGGCTCGCCATCGATTTTGATAAATTTTGGATTTCGGACTCAGTTGTTTGTGGGAGGCAGTGGGCTTGGTATAGATAATCCCAAGGTTAAGTTACAGCTCCGGGCTTGAAAAACATGTAAGTAAACATCATATAGATGCAGCGGAATGAGCAGATAAAAAAATTTCATCTCATATAGGATCAAATAACACTCATAAAATAATACCTCATGAGTTTGGTATCAACTCGTATTATTTAGACAGAATAAACACCTGAAATATAAAAGGATTATACAAGATATTTACGGATATCCCATAGAAAATTGATTTTCATCTCACGAACACATAGTCGCACAATTGCACGACCTCTAACTTGTCCACACGAATACGATCCACCAAGAAATTCCTCTTTTCAATTCAAGATTCGTTTCTTATTGCCTTCTTGAAGAACAAGAACCTTAGATGATTTTGGAATGGGTGGTGGTGTCAAAGACTTTTTCAGCAAAAGGAGAGAAGTTTTTTATGCTCAAAAGTTTATGTCTCTCCCCTCTTTTTATTATAATCAATAGTGCTCTTTCCTTTTCTTTTCTTTTCTCTAGGGTTACAATTTTACAAAATATGAGTCGACATTTTATGCCATAATCAATTCCTAATTGATTCCTATTTGGAGGTGGGTTACTTGGGACGACTCCAAACCGAGATTGGGATCTTAAGGTGCTCTTGATGTGATCGGCGTGTTGATGAAGTGGAGGTCCACGGCAGAGGGGGTACCTATAGGGACTCTAACGCTCAAGTCAGTGAGTGTAGGAAGTATATGAGAAGTAGGTAGAAGAAGTACCTCAGGTCTGTGGTAGGACTCACATAAATATGAAAAGGTGGTTGAGAAAAGATGGGGATATGGTTCCGCCGTCATAGGGGATAACTCGGGACATTCACTAGCTTGGGGTTAATGGATTAGTCCGAATTCATGCAAGGGGGTACATTCCGTAGAGTGAGGGAACCGTTGCTTTGAATTCGAGTTTGGGCCCTAGTTCGGATTTTGGGCCTGAGATGAGTATTGGACAGTAGCGAGTCCGATCTCGATTTTGGGCTTAGCCATTGGGCCGAGTTGGGCTCCCATACTCCAGTCTGGAATAGTGCCCCGAACTCGATCACCGAGATAACTTCCTCAAGGGCTGAGTTCACTATGGTTTCCGTCTTAACGTCCTGTGTTCCGAGAATAGGTCACCATTCTTCAAATGATTCGATGATCGCTTTTGGCAATTTCTTGAGTCTTGGGGAAGTGGCGACGTCCTTTCGCATCGTAAGTCGCGTCTCGTCATCCCGAATGGACATGTGTCATTTTGGCGCCTCATTTCGTGCGCCCCATGATTTGAATTGGGGGCCTTGTTCCTATTTTGCCCCCAATCCCCTTACACAAAATGTCATATGAAGCCTTTAATGACATTTAGGTTGCGCGGTGAGGAGGGTTTTTTACGCCAACAAATGCTGCTTCGAACGTTCATTCCCCATTTCTTTACTCGCCATTTCTTTGCTTGCCTCAGTTTCTACAGAGGAGGAGAAGCGATGGTTTTCTTTTGCATCAATACTGTTTCCAGCCTTCACTTGCTAGTAACAGGTATCTCTTTTCTTTCGTTTTCTACTTCTACAACTTGTGATGCATGTTTTGTGGGGGTAAGATGGGATATTGGTGGTGTTTTGGTCTACTTTCACCATTTACCCGCATTTCTCTTACAACTTGGGGGGTGGTTTCAACCCTTGTTTTGCTTTATTTTTTTTTTGCTTCCACTGCCTATTGGCGACTTTTCGTGTAAAGGGAAACCACCGTAGGGAGTCTATCTTTTCATTTTCCATTTTATTTCTGAGGATTTCCGAGTTAGGCTTTCCCCGAGTTTGTGACGTAGGGTTGGTTTCCTTTGTAGGTCATCTGGGATAGCGGAAATGATCAAAAAATAAAAAGCTTTAATGTTTCCTCTCGAGATCAACTTCATCTACCGGTGGGTCGATCCCGAGGTCCTTGGGACCCCCTCGGTTGTGACTTTGGATAACTCACTTTAGAGAAGAGAACCTTATCTCGCTAGAGGGGGAGTATGAGGAGGAGTATTATTTGGAGGCACCTGGTCCGAGCGAGAGAGTGAGCAACATTAACCTTCATGGGGGACCTCGGTGGATGTGGTGCTACGACGTCCTCATCTCAAGTTAGGAGTTCGGATTCCATTTACCCACTTTTAAGTAGAGATTTTGAACCCAGCTAACTCAGTTCCTCTCAACTACATCCAAATAGCTGGGCGATGATCCGAGGACTTGAGATTGTAACACCCTCCCAAGTATAGTACTATGCTTATGTCATAGCACCACACTCAAGAGTTGTTACTGTTACCTGAGCGAACCTTATCTGACAGCAACTTCAGCCATATCCGGAACTTCTTGAACTATCTGGAGATAATACGGAAATAGAAGTGAGAATTATAAATTCTCAGTAAGGTTCTCTAATTATCATACATAACGTCATCGTTGTCATCTCCAATTTGCTTCGGTTTATTTTGAAACAGATGAATATGCTATACAAACTGTTCAATTTTAAAGTTCGAAAATATAATGTCCGAAGCAAAGTTTATTTTACTCATACACTTGACCTTTAGGAGAGCCCATACAACACCAATTTATGAACTATACTATGAATAATAACTACGCATATTAAAATACACATCGATAAATTTTGGATTTCGGACTCAGTTGTTTGTGGGAGGCAGTGGGCTTGGTACAGATAATCCCAAGGTTAAGTTACAACTCCGGGCTTGAAAAACATGTAAGTATACATCATATAGATGCAGCGGAATTAACAGATAAAAAAAATTTCATCTCATATGGAATCAAATAACATTCATCAAATCATATCTCATAAGTTTGATATCACCTCATATTATTTAGACAACATAAACGTCTGAAAATATAAAAGGATTATGTGAGACATTTACCTCTTGAAGGGATATCTCATAGAAAATTGATGTTCGTCTCACGAACGCATGGTTGCACAATCGCTTCTAACTTGTCAACACGAACACGATCCACCAAGAAATTCCTTTTTTCAATCCAAGATTCGTTCCTTATTGCCCTCTTGAAGAATAAAAACCTTATATGACTTTCGAGTGGATGGTAGTGTCAGAGAGTTTTCAACAAAAAAGAGTAGTTTTTTACGCTCAAAGGTTTTTGTCTCTCTCCTTTTTTTATTGTAATCAATAGTGCTCTTTCCTTTTCTTTTCTCTAGGGTTACAATTTTGCAAAATACCGGTCGATATTTATGCCATAATTAATTCCTGATTGATTCCCATAATTAACAAAAATCATTTTAAAATAGAATTAATTCTCAAATAATTCTTATTTTAAATAGCCTGATGTGATTTTTAATATTTATAAAAAATTAAAATTTAATAATATATAAGTCATCTCATATCTTATATTAACCCAAAATTAGAAAAGATCAAAATATCCTTGACATGAATTTCTAAAATATGGATTTTCCATTTATAGAAACTTTCCTTATGAGGATCCACATTCACCCTAGACTTGACTTCGGGATGTGCTAGCAACCCTGCAATCAAATTGCAAGTTTAATCCAACAATTAAATTCTAATTAACTATTTTAAGTAGAATTAATTCATTCTTGACTAATACATATCCTATTGTGTGTGACTAAGCAGGTTTATCTCTAATTGGCAACGAGATTATAAAATCAACCTTTTGATTTTATCAGAAACTCATTTCTGTGCCTAAAGTAAAATTTCTAAAATACCCTTAGCTCTCATAAGGTATAGGTAACACCTAGTACAGCATGTCATGACCACCCAACTAGGGACAAATATATCAAATAGAATATTCTGATAAACCAACAATTATATTTACCATACACTCGAATCCTTTTATTACAGCATCCCGATCCAGTTAGGGTCATGGATAATGTCAAACCCTATAACTAACACAATATGGACTATCTAGTTTTCTATTCTTTGATCAATAGGATATGAAATAGAAACTCTTTTCATTTAAATCCAAGTCCCTTAGCCAAGTATTTCATATTCAAGAGTAACTCCATATCCATAGGACCTATCCCCATTTAGTTGAGGTAATGAATTCCTTCTTGACTGTTCACCTATTTTCATACGTCACTAACTATAGCCACAAACTGTCTAATACTAATGCATAGCACGAGTATATAAGCAATAGCAAACTATAGTTACCTATGTATAAGATAACTGTGTCATCTCAGGTCTAAGGATTATATGCATTAATATGATCTAGATAATGTTTCATTGACATTAGTAAAATACTATATGAACATTATCAACATGTCACGTTCGACCAACTTATCATATAAGTGTCCACATATCTATTTTGACATCTAATATTATATAGTATAAGATTCACTATTCCATCTTCATTAGTACATTCTACTAATCATGGAAACAAATAGAGGTGACAATCTTCTGGAATAATAATGCCTAGTTAAAATTTCTATGATAGTGAACTATTTTAAAGATTTTATACTAGACTACTCCGTCACTCATACTCTCAACTCTGGAGAATGAAGTATCTAACAAGTATCTTATGGACTTATTCTAATAAACATATACAAATTATGAATAAAAGAATAATAAACTGCCATTAATAGGAAACATTTATACATATATGAACTCCAGGGCATACAACTAACAAAACACTTATAGTAGATTTATAAAATTGTTTAGTACTCATATTAGTAGTAAGAATCGAACTCAAGTCTTTATGAAATATAAATTTATTTTTTTATCAACTGTATCAACCTTTATTGACTTGGACTTTGGACTCATTGTCACATATCTCAATGAGAGAAAAAAAAAAGGAAAGAAAATGAAAAAAATAAACATAATTTTTTTATTATTTAATTGAAAAAGAGATAAAAGAAAATATAATAGTATTTAAATGATTTTCTTATCTTAACTAGGTAAATCAATTTTTTTATGGTGTTAGTGTGATATAATTATCATAAGATGGATTATTTTGATTCTTTATCTTAATATGGATTTAGGGTTTCTTAATCGGCTATACAGTTAATAAGATCACATTTTTTTCCTAATAATTTGATTCCTACCTAGTGTTAGGTAGATTCTAGAACAAATCTTGCAATTGAGTTGCACTGAAAAAGCATTGAAAAGCCACTGAAAAAGTTACTAGGAATCTCTGAACTGTATAACCAAGTTCCTGTACGAACTGAGGTAAATTGTCTGCGACATTAGCTTACCACACAAACCACTTGAAAAGTTGCCAAAATCCTACTTGAGCATGGTGGTTTCTAGTACATCACAAGACAAGATAGCAGCAAATATCTGTTGCACGGGACAGGACAACAATGCAGAGAATCTTTGCCATGTTTGACCAAAACCCTACCTTTCCTTGCGCAAATTTTGAGAGGTTTAGAGGTATTATTCATTGGTCAATGTTGTGGTGCACCAAGTTAAGTATAGTATATACTGCACCATTTAAAAATTGAGGGTGTACCATGGACCTAAAATGCATATAGACCATTTATTGGACCACCTTATTATTTCACAGTGGAGATTGAAAATTGGTCATCGATGTAGTTGGTAAATATTTGTCTCCCTTTCTCCCTGCCCCTACCCCAACTCCATCGATCTCTCTCTTCGAAGGCCCTAATGGCACTACCGTGATTTGAACATAAGAATTTTTCAATGATTGCCACTCCTATATATATATATATATTTGCAATTTTGTATAAAATAAAGAGTCAATTCTTGGAGGACCTATTTTATAATTAATTTTCCTTTTTCTTTTGGGTATACTTGCTTTTTTTTGGTTTACAACTTTTCCAATTTCTTAATCTACATTTATATATGCCAAAGAAGTAAAGAGGGAGTGGTGTTGGCAAGATCTACAATATGAGCAAACCTTGAAAAAGTAAAGAGGGAATGGTGTTGTCCTATTAATATGAGCAAATCTTGAAAAAGTAAAGAGGAAAGTGTGTGAGGAAAGGAGGGAATGGTTAGTGAAAGATGCAAAAACATAAGCGAACCATTGTGGTGGTGGATGTGGAGGAAGGTGATGGAATTTTGCAGGCGCAATGGCAATGTGTGATCGAGATCAGTACCTTTAGGAGGTTGCAACAGGAGAAACACAAGGAGGGACATACACTGGGAAAAAGGAACAATAAATCACAGGATCAAAAAAATGACTTCAGGGGGGCTTTTGGAGATATATCAGCAGTCCACATCTTATGACCAAAGTTGTTGGAGAGGGAAATATATAAGGGAGCTAGCTAATATGAGCATTGTTTTCAGGGGGAAAAAAAAAAAATATAGAGTATTACCAATTTTTGCCTCCAATTTTGAGATGATTATCCATGGTACACCCTTCATTTTTAAATGGTGCACAACACACCATAGTTTAAGTAGTACACCACAAAATTGGCCTTGTTCACTTGCATGTGGAGTGCCTCATGCTTGAGTACATATAGAAGGAGGGTGTGAGCAATGGCAAAAATTTTATAAAGCATGAGAAGAAAATTTTTGAGGGTGTCGAAGCGAGAATAGTTAGAATGAGGTGTGGGTCGGTTAGTGTGTGGTGAACAAAGAAAGATAGGGTTTGAAGGAGAAGCAAAAAAGCTTAATGTAATAGATTAAAAAATTAAAAAAGGTTTTACAATAATGTCGCAATGTAGGAGACTATGATGTAACAATAAATCCAAGCCGTCGTATTTCTAAGCAAATTCGTCATGATAATATAATGCATTTTTTTATATAGAGATTATTACTGTCTTGGTTGAAATGTTTATTGTAAAATATTATTGTGTAAACTATATTTCCCTTAATAAAATAAAAGAAGCTTTCTTTACTACAAAATAGATTAGATTTTCAATGCAATAAATTTTTTAAATTCTTATATTAGATTTTTTTTGGTTTTTTACTTTTTTTGGCTTTAATTTCTTTTTTGATATTATAGTTTTTGCTTTTTTCAATTTTTTTGGGCAAGAAAGGACCAATAATAATATAAAAATAAGTTTTGAGTATATAGTTTAGAATTTAGATAGTTAAATATAAATGATATTTAATTTCTAAAATATTTTAAAAAAGAATTAACATAAAGATTAAAAATAGTATATATATTTAAATCCATTCACTAGAGATTTTATATTTATAATAAAAAAATTATTTTCTGAGCATATGGTTTGAATATATATAGTTTATTTATTTTTTACTGTAACAAATTACAATAAAATATATACGTGAAAATTAAATTTGAATAAAAGTATATATATTTTATTGCAATTTGTTGTAATAAAAAAATTTATAAACTATAAATTCATTAAACCAATATATATATATATATATAAATCGCAAACTACCAATACAGTTGTGCTCGTATGGCCTTTTCTATTATAAAAAGGTATTTGCTTATCCAATAAGACATGAATACCAATAAGAGTGTCATCTATTACTCCAATGCAATCTTTAAAATAAGGCCAATATCGATCACCGTCCTTAATATGGTCAAAGACACCCAAAATCTAAGCAACAAGCCTAATAATTCAGTTTCCTAATGTTCGAACGTAGGAAAATGGATAAGAGGATATCTAGGACCTCCGAATGAGTTCGGAAACACAAAACTGCTGAATTTTTGAATCCAGTAGGTGATCCAAGCTTTCAAGTTGGTGAGGTGTACTATAAGGACTCTAATGTTTAAGTTAGGGAGTGCTCAAGATATTGGAAGTTATACAAGAGTGAAAATGTGCCTCAAGTTTTAGGTGATGTGAACAAATGAGGATGAGTGCAGTTTGTGTTTCGTGATTTGAGGTAACCACTTCGAGTTCCAGTAATGGCCCAAAACATGGATTAGTTGTACATGGCATCTACAATATCCACCCTGGTTGAGCGAGCGATTATCTTTATTGAAGATGGATCGAGTTCTGACTTGGGCTTTCATGGGCCCAATGAATTTGGACCTTTAGGCTAGTCCGGAACACCTAATATGTAGATAGCTATTAAAACTTGATGTAATTACCTAATGGTCTCACCAGAATGTTGAAAATGCTCCTCAACATTTCTATATGTTGCTTCATGACCTATCATGTACAAGAAAATAAGTACACTTTCATTTGCCCTAATGTTCTTTGTGGGCGCCAATCCATAATCCTGGGTTAACCTTGTGGCAAGTGTTGAAAGATATGTTTTCTCATTTAAAATTACCCAAAAAACCTATTCTTATTTCCATCTCATAACTCATGTACCACACTTATGACTCGAAAGAATTGAAGCCCTTTTTTTGTTCTTTAACTACATATTTCAAAACATGATAACTCATCATCAAAATAGTAGCCAAACTCTTTGCAAGATAAAGTTTAAAATTATTTTCAACTTCAATTTCCATTTCAGAGCTATCATCACTATTGCTTAAAGTATCGGTCATCATGTGTAACAAATATAAATATTATTAAAAGATAGGAATGAGCAAATATCTTACAAAATAATGTAAATATAAAGAGATCTTTATGTCTAAAACAACATAAAATAAGCCTGAAATATTTCAGTATTCATGTCTAACACAAGACATAAGTCTAATAAAAATTTAAACAACCTCAAAAACACCATTGAATATGTCTTATAAAATTTAAAATAAGATTTAACTATCAACTAGATCGACAAGGGCATGGGACATGATCCTCAGTAAAAGTACCCACCCAATCATAGACCCAATGACGCTTATGCTGCACAACATAACAAAATGTGATTCTATTTTCTTTGTCGGCTAGAATTCTTGAGGCTAACAAATGAATAGAACTTCCTTCTAGTAAGCTTGGCACCTCATCTAGCATTAGTAAACACTTTTCTAAGTTGTACATGTCATTTACTTTTGCTCCTGTGATAGTTTGATACATGTTATCCACCCCATTAGTAATACGATCAAGGCTCTATTGAAGCTTCTCTGCTATCCTTACCCTTTTCCCTCCTTTTCCCATTTTCTTCCTCTTTTTCCTTTTTTAATGTTCAAAGAACTTGGCACCATAGATGGTTGTGTGTTGTCACCACCTTCGTCACTATCTTCATCATCATCATCAATTGTATTAGGCTGATTATCCTCAATGTCCACACCATGATCATTCCCTTTATCTAATGGCAAATGTTGATATAGCATTAAAATAGTAAATCTAGTTGCTACCGTACCTCTGAAACATTTCTCTTGTAACTTAGAATTTTGGTCCTCCATTCTTCCACTTCGTATTCTCAGGATCCTCCTATAACTCATTGAAATAAATAAATAAATCTACATGTGGTAAGAAACATTTATATCATCAAGAAATACAAACATAATTTGGCTTTATTAGTCCACCATTCTTAAGGAGCTAGTACAATTTTTTTCTCATAATCCTATCTCAAGCCAATCTCTTTTTCAACCAATTTTACAAATGAAGTGAACTATTTTTTCAATACATCCCACCTAGTTTTTAATTTGGTTTTGTCATAAGCAAAAACCGTTTCCTTTTGAAATTATTGTTGTAGATTTTTCCATCCTTATCTAGTAAAATGTGTGCTTGTCTTATTTCCAACACTTATTTCTTCAACATACAATTTCGAGAGTATTTTAATTTTGTTATCATCCCATTTTACTTTATCTTTAACTTCTCCCTCACTACATCTCACAAACCTCTTGGCTGCCATTCTAACATTTAGAAAAGCAAAAAAATTAGATCAGACATTCGGACAGCTAAATACTCGTAAAGCTATAAAATATGTTAAGGGCCAATCATAATGATAAACTTATAAACAAGGTAAAGTGACAAACGAAAAACACTAAGGCTTTGCTTGGATGGAGGAAATAAATTGGAAAGAAGGAAGTTAAGAGGAAAGAAGTTAAGTAAAAAGAAAAAGAGTAGATTTATATTTTCTATAGGTATGTTTGGATGAAAGGAAAATGAGAGAAAAGGAAAATAATTTTCCCTTATTTGTTTGTGTGGAAAAGTGAAAGGAAAAAAAGAGATAATGCTACCAAATAACAATTTTACCCTTATATTATTATAAAATATATTTCAAGTATATTATTTAATATCAAATAAAAAAATTCACTATTTTTAATTTAATAGTTTAAATAATATCAATCTATTAAATCAAATTAATATTAATAAAAATAAATTATTCAAAATTATTTAAAATAAAAATAATATTTTTAGTTAATCTAATATTTCAAAAATATTACTTAAAAACATATTTTATCAATTGAATAGTATCAAAAATATTATTCAGCTATTATTTAAATTTTTAATATAGCATAAAAGAAAATCAAAACTTATATAATACCCTCTTTAAAATAAAATATCTGTTTAGAATCAAATGTTGGTAATTGAAAATTTTCAAAATTTTACATAACTTGTATTTTGGATTTTTTTTGTATTTATTTTTAATAATATAGTAATAAAAAAATTAAAATTATTTTGATAAAATTTTTAAAAATATTGATTTTAAAAAAATAAATAAAAGAGAGGAGAGAGTATATAACATTTTCACAAATGTTACACACTGTAAGCCCCTCCCATATCATCATACCATCTCCCGTCCCTCACTTGCAAGTTACAAGAGCAATACGAGAAAAAGACAAAAATCCACCTTTTTCCCCTGCTTTTTGTCCACAATGAATGGGAAAATAAATTGATACTATTTATGCGGATTTCACTTAAATTTATGCACTATTCAATCTTTCCATCCTAATTTTTTCTGCAATCAACTAAGATAAATTTACTTTTTATTTCTATCTCCTTTCCCTCCATTTTCTTTCCTCTTAAATCACCCCCAACCAAACACAGTCTAAAAACGGGTTAGTGGCCAATTCTGACAAGCACGCAAAACCTTAACAAAGATTTAACTGCAAGAGTATAGAAAAGAGCATATAAAACAAAAATTCATGCCTCGCCAAGTTGTTAGTATGTACTGGATAAATAGTCAATTACAATCATCACTTCATCGAGAACAAAAACACAGGCATGATATAAATTTTCAAATTCCTACACGCGGGTTGACTAAAAGATAGAGATGCCTTATGTATTATTTTTTTGATTATCTTATGTATTATAAGAAGGTGAGTGATAACTTGGTCCCAACATATTTGGGACTTATGTTAGTCCCGGTAGTTAAAACTGCAAAATAAACCCTTTTTATTGTAGAAAGACACTTTTTGCTAAATATTTTTAGAGAAGGGTGTGGATTTTTCACCTTAATATGCAAATATAAAGACACTCTTACCTATTCTTACATCAAATTAATCAACAGTCCTATGGCACAAATCTTCCACAAAGAATAACTCATCCTTTGTCCAACTGCAAATAGTAATTTTCCACAATAAATTACTAATTCTTGTCCACTGATTTTACCTACAAATTCAAACACTATAACCACTAGACTCTTTTCTATGGCAATTGGCCCTTTCCTCCATACCACACCATCAACAAATGCCAACAGTAGTCTACTAAACTCAGACTCAATGTACACAAAAGCCAATCGATATCATCAGTTCAATGCTTTTTCACAACTAATTCCTTTCACCAAAAATTAATTACCTGACATACAAAATTGAGAATCACATCAACAGGGTCATCAACATTTACAACTCTAATTCTCAACTCTATGCATCATCATTTTCAAAAATACTAAACATGCCACAACTTAGGAAGAGTCGCTATTCACTGATCACCTTGTCACATGGCCAAAACACAGCAACCAATTCAGCAATTCCCTAATACTACACAACTCTTACATTACCATTACTCACCACAACTCAACTTCACTCCAATCCCATCATCAACAACCCCATACTAATAGTTTATCACTGCACTATAGCATGCCCATGCCTACATGGACTTCAATTTCAACTTCATCTCCTCAATCATTACTGCTCCCCTCAACTACACTTACCATTATATGATCAACACCAACGATGAAGCTGAGACCATAATCTGAAAGAAAAACATTCACAATATCATATACTCAAAAGCAAACACACCTATCTCAACATACACCCAAAAATTTCTAAAAAATATAACAAAATTTAACACACTCAACAATCCTTCAATATAACAAAATATCCTTCAAACAATACACACTCAAGTACCGCAACCTAATATGTTCGAAATCTAACACATGTGATTCTGGAATGTATTAACAATGACATTCTGTAGCAAAGTAAACCTAGCCCCCAAATCGAAATGGAATATAAAGCCAGAAGCCTAACCAAACTAAACATCAACTGATTCCACTGCAGGACTTCAAAACGCAATGGCTAATGTACTCCCAAACCTAACCAATGCTTCCTCCGATCTTCATTCATCTTTTCGACTGCTAGAAATCAACGTTTCTGAAGCCACGTCTCCATATCTTCGCGGTTATACAATCTCCAGCAACCACTCATCTACACCTTCTTCTCACAAACATATCTACCTTCCTTCTACTACTCGCACACTGCCATTCCATTTACGCCAATGGTACAGCTGCCCCAACTATGGCACTGTAGGTACACGGGATTTATCAGCAAATATTCCCTTACCAAACCTTTTTTAACTAATTATCATGATACTAACACATAGATTAATGGGAGCCGTTCGATTAGAATAATTGATCATCCAATGGCTGTCATATAAATTAACTCCACAATCCTAACCAGGACTAATATAAGTCCCAAACTTGTTGGGACCAAGTTATCACTCACCTTATAAGAAAGCATATCATGAGCTTGAGCCATGTGTTCAACTACTATTTAACTTGATATAAAATCAGTCCACACCAAATCAGCATTAGATAAGATATAAGATTAAATAAACAAAATATAGTAATCAATATTTAACTTAAACTCACCATAAAATAGATAAGATAAATAAACAACTAGCAAAATTTAAATAACTAGATAAGATTTAATTTATTATGTTAAGCAACTAGATAAACAGAACTGCATTGCCTCAAACAATCAGACAAGATTAAATTAAACTTTTATATATTAATTGATGATAGACTATTCACGACAAAAAATTGGTACATCACAATCTAATTAAACAAAAGGTAAGGTCAATTGAGTTAAACAACAAATACAAAAATCAAAGTTATAAATTCCTATGATAAAACCAAAGTTAAACCGAAAGATATAAAACCAAAGTGACGAAGCTTCATAAGTTAACCATAATTTAAATGGGAAATTAGTAATCCAAAAATCAACAAATCCTAAAGCACGGGTTATCAACCTGTTGGCACTATAAATTAAAATAGTTATAGGCTGACAAATGACCCAAAATTCAGCCTGATTAGAGGTTAGAATGAGTCAAGAAAAGTAATTGGGTCCAAGACAAATGTTCATTAACTGAGAAGTAATGGTAGGCTTAAAAGTGCTGCATCAGCTGAATGGAATATTGGGTTAAGTAAAATAATAGAGCCTAATGGTTGATAATAGAAGAGTAGTTGGAGACTCAAACCATGATAAAGCAATGGTTACCACTAATAAAAACATGGGTGTATGGAGGACCACTACATGCATGAAATAAGGAAGTGGTGAGAGTTAAGGAAGATTATAAAAGGCTAATATACAGAGAAGAAAATCATCATTTAGATCAAGCACACGTCATGTCATTTTAACTATCAGCTTTTATTTTCTATTTTTTAGTTTATTTTTAGCTTTATGTCATTTTTTTAGTTTCATTGTTCATCTTCAAGACTTTGTATGAACTCATGGTTCATTAATAGAAGTTTAAGTTTCTATTCAATTCTTTGTTGACCGATCTTGCTCAAAGGCTTGCTCTCGTGAGTTGTTTGAGGAGTCCATCTGTTAAGTAGTAGAGTACCCTCCTTAGCGTTAATCGTCTAAATATTGGTAATATTTGGAATGTTACTTTTCAGATAAGTTTCTTCTTAGAAATTTAACCAATTGCATATTTTCATCCAACACAACCAAAATCCAGAATTTTCCATATTGACGAAGTGGCCATCCAAGGCAACAAGTAGTAAACATTTTTAAGCTATTCATGCATGAATTCAATATAAGTACCAATTAGAATCCAAAATTTTCCAGATTACAAAGGTAGGCACCAATGGCAACAAACAAAAGACAAAATTGAAGAAAGCGCACCTGTATCGAGCAGCAGAGAAGGGCTCTCAACTAGTGCTTGATTGTTGAGAGATGACAGCCAGGTGAGAGAAGGAGAAGGAGAAGGAGATGGAGAGGGAGAGGGAGAGTGTGAATGAGAGTGGATAATGGAGTGGAATTTTCAAAAAACTTTAAGGATAAAATGGTAAAAGGATAATAATAGAGTGGTTCTAATTTTTTAGAGAGCTCTTTCCTCTCTTTTCTACTATTTCAACTTTTAGGAGAAACAATTCTCTATTTGCTTCTTTAATAAATAGAAAAGCTAATTATTTTCTATTGTTGTTCTTTTTTTCAAAAATACAAACAAATGGCACAAAAAAATTTAACAGTATTTTTAATTTTTTTAAAAAATATACTTTTTTAAAAAAATTGAAATAAAAAACAAACAGGCCCATTAATTATAATAGTAAATCATCAATTAAATTAACTAAACTTCACTAAACAATCAGGTGAAACAAAACACTAGCATCTTATCTTTGTTGGTTGTTCCCATTGTATATTGATTACTTGCGCCTCAAGTTAGTCGGTTAACTTAGATTTGCTTAAATTCGATTGCTAGATTCTTGTTTAACTTTGAGATTTTAACTTTGGAAGCCTAGATAATGTCTTAATTTGCAAACTGGTAATTGGTCACACAATTCCTATAAGATGATATTCTTACTCCCTTTATTACTTGCTAGCAAGCGTCATTGTCGAGGATTGGTTTGATAACCAATATCATTAGTACCAAAGAAGATACTCATCTTAATTTTCCTTTTTTTTAAGTTTTTATCCTTACTTTTATTGTTTTTGTTTATTTTCGATTTCTAATTTTGCTGCCTCTTTGTTTATGTAAGGTATGTCAATAAGGGAAAACTCATATTTAACCTGGAGATTGAGTACTATTAGACTAAATAAATGATTGGCTAGACTGAAGAGAGAAGAAGAGACAAGCACCATGGTGGCAAATAATGGCGAAAGGAAGAGAACTCTTGGCAAGTACACTACAACCACAACTAATGGGTATGCTACAAGCATTGTTTGACATCCTGTGCAAACCAACAATTTTGACATCAAGGCTTCTCTTCTTTGGCTCGTTCAATAAAAGCAATTCAGGAGACACCTTGCAAGGACCCAAATATACATCTGGCCAAATTTTTACAACTATGTGACATAGTCAAGATGAATAATATTATTGATGATGCTCTTTTACTTTGTTTATTTCCTTTTTCTTTATGGGATAAGGCTAAGAGTTGGATACAAGCTCAACTTGCTACAAGCATATCCACCTAGGAAGAATATAAAAAGAATGCCTCTTGAGCCAAGAGGCTTTGGTCATCACTATCATAAATTTCTAAAAATTCATAAAAATCTAAATAAGTCATACGTAATATCCATAATACATTACAGCACTATTGATACAACACAATCCAAATTACCAATAAAAGTACATGATAAAAATTCAATAATTTTAACAATAATTTGGTTATTTAAGAACATTTAGGTAAAACCATATGTATAGGATCTAATGGATCTCCATAAGATAGGGATGCTCCCTGCTTAGTAAATGGGGATGAACATGCTAACATATTATTATATTATTATACCAAAAATGCTTGAGAAAATACTGAAACGAGATTTGTAACCGAATGGTATGGACATTGTTGGAACTCCCCCAAAACAATGGGTTTAAGGTTATTTTGAGAGCACACTCAATAGCCATACAAGATAATAAATATATAGTTCTGCTATTTTCTCTATGACAAGCATCATAAGCAGGATTAGTTTCTTACGTTGTATATGACCTTGATCATGAAGTTAAGCCACAAATGAAGGGAGGTTGATTTTTTTGGTGACTTTCTTTCCAATGTTACCCTAATTCCATAATACGTGCATGTCAAGGTCTAATGCCCTTTATTATATAAGCCATGCTTTGAACCATAGAGTTATATTAAGAGATTGTTACGGTGCTAAAGAGACTTATAACTTGATAAAAATATAATATATGACTTTGACAATATCATATTTTATTGTTGAATAAGGATTTACACTTCCAAATATTTGAAAAATACATCTATAGTTTAAAAATACGATGCTATGTAAGACATAAACACCATTAAACACAAAGTACATCTTGCTTTGCATCCTTCACTTTACACTTGAGTTGGAGTTCTTGGTGCTAGACTCAAGTAATCCACACTTTGTAGTTTGTAGAAGACCCGAAGCCCTGCTACCACTTGAAGCCTGTTCTTACCACTAGAATATTTATGGGAACACACAAATAGGTAGTGAGAATCTAAGATTTTTAGTAGGCACACTCAATCCACTAAGCATATAAGTGTCATTGTAAGTATTTTAGCCACTTCGGTTTATTATGAATAGGTGGACAAACACACATAGGTTCAATTTTAAGTTTGAAAATATATCTCTCGAAGCGGGTTACTTTTAGCAATCACTTGGCATATTTCATGGCAAGCATAATAACAATAACAATATAACATTTCAATCATAATCACAATAATATTATAACATAATAAGATACTTAAATATGCATATGCTAATGCACATTCTTGACATATACAAGTGCATTTGACTTTCTTAGCTAGCTTTAGCTTTTTTTAATCTTTACTGCCCTTGGGTAAATTGATCTAGGAGTGAACTCAACTCGTGACTGTCGTCACATAGTACTGACCCGCAAAGGGACCCACGTGCCTCTAAATTGGAGGGACTCAACTGGCCAACTGCCTCCAAAATAAAGGGGCCAAAAGTTTTAGTTGCCTTCACAAGAAGAGACCCAAATAATTGTCTCTAAGTGAAGGGACCCACATCTTATTTATTTAGCTACTTTCATAGGGAAGGACCCAAATAGCTACTTTTAAGTAAAGGGACTCATATCTTATTTGTTCATGTTGTTTCATGATTTATATGCTCATATATTCATGTATGGATATACTTTAGAGGCTTGTGCATTTTCTTCATATCTTACTTTGCAACTTTATTGCATGCATGAGTTTCATGTGCACAACATATAAATAATTATAATGTTCATATACCGGAAATTCGGCAACATAATGGCTGAAATATGGAAAGTTCCAAAATATATAACACATCCAGTCAACATCCAGTCATAACAATCATATTAATCACAGATAATATATCAATATAACATCATATTAGCGTGAAATTGTGTAAAACTTATGCCTTTCAACCTTTCATAGCTTATGTAAGTTGAGAAGATTCTTAAATTATGCCTTTATCTTTAAATTTGTCCTATTCTTCTAAATTACAACCAAATTCCATTTTTATTTATTTTGATCTAAAAATTTAATAAATTGTATCTCTATTTGTCTACTTTTAAACCTCTTTAGTTTCACTAAATTTTGATATGTATAACTTGAGTTATTAAAGTTTTGCTCAAGGCTGCCCTATTTCAAGATAAACTTGCATACTTAATTTTAGAAAATCACTAAAAATCCATTCTACACTATTTTTATCCAAAATTTTATTAAACCATCTTTCAATCCTAAGAAGTGTCATTTCAATTGGATAAATAGAGCTCAAGTTATGAGCTCTTTAATTGGACTGCCCTATTTCTACCTAAATAGAGCATAGGTCAACTTCAAGGAATTACTAAGAAAATCTAATTATGATATGATTCTAGACATTTTATGACATTATTCCCTATGTGTTAGCTTTTTAATAAAATTGGTTTTACTTAATTTGAAGTTGTATAGGGCAAGTTATGCCCCTCATATTATACTCCGGTTAGGACAAAGAGTGAATTCGAAAAGTTAATTGGTAAAAATCATAACTAATTCATTTTAAATCCAATAGCCTTATAATTTATATAATTGGATTATTTTTGAAGTCTAGTTTCATTAAAAATTAGTTTCATATGAATTGTTGAATTATAGACTGTCGTACGGACAATGCTTAGAGTTTCTACCTCATAGCTTCTCTATTTTGGTTTTATCTTGTTCTTTTGATCAAATCTTCAATCTAAGCCAAGTTTTTCTATCTTAATTACTAGAAAATGGGTCATATAAGCATCACACAAGATTAAATACATAATCACACAAGGAGATCATGTCAGCCACATAACTACATAAGACATCAAATAGTTAAGGATTTAAGCTACCTACCTCAAAATCTTTGAAATCGTGGAAGTAAAAAAGATAAGAGCAACATCCTAGTCTCCTTCTTCCCTCATGGCAGTGACATAGATGGTAGTGGAGAGACTCCACTTGATATTAAATCACCAAACATAAAAGGTGATGATCAATTTTTATAAAAGGATCAAGTGGTTTTAAGGCCAAGAAGGCCTTCATATTTGAGCTTGAAGCTCTTAACCATGGAAGTGGTAAGAAGGAGATAGAGATAGAGAACAAAATGGAGATGTGTATACGTAGAGAAGGGCCGTAATTTTGGAGGGCAAAAAGGGAAAGGATGGTGACTTAATTTCTAAGTTGGATTAGCTTGGTTTAGAATCTTTGTGGGTTTAATCTCATTGGTGGGTTTGGGACAAAATTCAAATTCTTCCAAACTTTAATTTAAGTGGCTCATGAGGATTTGTGTTATTAGTTTCTAGCCACACATCCTAGAGTTTTTAGTTGATATTCATGCTCATAGATAATATAGGACCCTTGAGGATAATTCAAGGTATCCAACTATTAATTTGAGTACTCTAGGTTACCCGAGTTAATGTAATATTGTATGAGTAATATTTCACTTTTATTTAAAGTCAAGTGTAGAAAACACTAGTTATAGAGTTATTACATGTATTGTAGTTGCCTATTAGGGTCATGGGGCCCATATAATCCCAGAATCAAGATTTTTCTATGACTAACTTTCTCGATAACCATAAACGTTTAATTATGACTTTGCCATTATTATCAAAAAATTACCCTATCCTCTTATTTTTCTACAGTTTGCCTATTTATAGTTTTGCCCTTGCCTCGGACCCGAGCTCCCTTTCATACAGGGCTACCCCTAAGTTGGGAAATTACACAATAGGGACAAACCACCTACTTCTTCGATTTCCTTCTTCCTTCATCATGATATCAACGTCCCAACTACTTGTTGCCCATTACTTTCCTTTCTCTATCTTGCTTCATATTATGGCTTGATATGGTATTTCTATGATTTTTTGAGAATTGCTAAGCTCTCTAGGCTTTTTAAAAGTTGTTTTCAAAAAATCATTGTAATATTATTTGGTAAAATAATATAAAAGTTATTCACAATAAGCAAAAGATATAGAAGTTGTGTTTGGTAAAGTTGTTCTTAAAAACTAAAATAACTATAATGGACATCTTTACTCCTATATAAAGCTGCTAGGTAACTTTAACTACCCTTTTTGGTCACAATTCCTTATTCTCAATATACCCTTACTCAGTTTACATAGTAGCCACGCTTCATGTTGTAGTTTTCTTGAGCTATGTTTCGGTTATTTGGATTACACACGCAAATGACAAAGCAGTTTCTACCCATACCCCTGCTCCTTTCAAAAACAAACATTACATTAACATGAAACATGGAACTACTTTTCAATCAATTTCGCTCCCATTCCTTTTGAAAAGCCCACATTACACTCACATCGCTTCTTCCATATGCTTTTCATTCTGAAAACAATTCCTATCATAAAATTACTTCCGTTCCTCCTTCTCATTCTGTTTGTATTCCTTAGAACCTCTCAATCTGAAACCTCTTGCTTCAAGGTACACACAATCTTCTCATAATATATATCTTCTTCATATTATGTTTTTAATGTTTTCAATACTGCATGTTTAAATTCCGATATGACATATAATGTTAATACCCAAAAAATTGCAAACTTCTTCAGGATTTTTAAACTATATATCACTTCAAGTTGATGCCCAAAAAGAAGTTTCACAAAAAACATAGTTTTACTTGTTTTGTCCCTAAACTATATATCCATTTTGAGTTAATACCCAAAATTACCGTCTCGCATATTTTGTCCTTGGGAGTAATGTACAGACTTCCTGAATTTGAAACTATATATCCACTTCAAATACATGCTTTTAATTTTAGATATTACTATTTAAAAAAATAAAAAAAAATGTGAGACAAAAAGCACGATAGAACCTGTTAATAGGTTTGCTTGCTAGAAATTCATAGTGTATGAAAGTTGATTATGACCATGCATCTTCCAATGTCCAATCTTTCTCTATTCCAATTTTTTATACTGTTTTCACATTTCTCACTTTCTCGTTCTTCCTATTTCATTATTTTATCTTAACCATTTTCTAGTACAAGAGGAGCACTCACAGGAAGAGACAAATCGGGATGTAGATTTTACCTTTTTGATTCTTCAGGTTTGAAACTTCTCTTCTCTCTATATTTATATGTTCCTTTATCTAATATTAATTTTATTCATTTTGTTTTCTTTTTGCCCTTCATTCACACGGGAAAAGGCATGAGATGTTTCCAATTGAATTAATATTCTATTGTGATTATGTTTGATTTGCTATACATTGAACATGAATTAATGGACTTTTCCTAATCAGTGCACACTCACGCTAATTGCTTTATTCTTACTACATACATATTAACATATTATCACAAATAAAATTAATAATAAGTTAACATATTTGATAGAAAAGGCTGTTTAATGAATACACATAAAGGAAAAGCAGCATATTGGACGTAATATTGCTATTATACTATAGTCAATGAAGATTTTGAGGAAAATTTATGATTCAATTTCACATTTGAGAATTGTATTATATTAATTTCAAACAAACAAAATTAATCAATGTCAACATGTTATTCTAGCTTCAAAATTTTAATAACTAAAATTTCATGTATTTGAGTAAAAAGCAATCAATGAATTTAATTTTTATGTACTAGCTATGTAAAAGTTTTTTACATATATAGTCTTTCACTAATATATAATAATATATTCATAAAAATGTCTATTACAATTATTACCTTAAAAATTATGTATTAGAATTGATGTAAAATTAATATTTATATTAAATTATTATTCATCAAACTAGCGGTTTGTTAAACACTGCCTACATTTTTAATTCTTAAATTATTGACATAAATTGGTCATATAACATATAGATCTTTTAAGGATAAATTAATTTTGAATGGATAAAATAAGCAAAAATTCATGGTAACCACTGCAATTATACGACTATTTTATATATTTTATAATTATAACAATAACCTAAAAATATGACAAATCAATATATTAATATATCATTATACTTATGTGGTTTACGAAAATTATATCAGCTAGGGTATTTTACAAAATCAGTTTATAAAATTTTAAAGTTTCAATTTTATATTATAGATTTGCACATTCTATGTAACTGCCTCTAGCCTTCCTTAAATAAAACTAACATAAAAAAAAAAAAAAAACTCAATCTATCTAATCAAATAGATAAAACTGACATAAAAAATAACAGAAAAAAGTTTTTAAGTGTAAAACCATATTTATTACAATTATTACCTTAAAAATCATTTATTAGTGTTGGTGTAAAATTAATATTTATATTAAATTATTATTGATTAAAGTAGAGATTTGATAGACACTATCTGCATTTTTTATTTTTAGAATATTGATATAAATTAGTCATATAACACATAGAACATTTTGTAAATCTTCTTGCACGACCAAAAAAAAAAAAATTATTTGTGCATCAAATATAGGAAACTCAATGATGCACAATTACATAACAGTTGTAATATTCATAACATTAAGTAACTATTATTTAAGACTACAATCTCCTATTAGCAAAGAAATAAAGCTTACTGTTGAATTATAATAATTATAAATTAATTTTTTTTGTTATTATAAGAATTTTCAGGCAAAACAAGATATTTGCAATCTTTAGGTTTTATTTTTGATTGCTTGTTATATTATTTGTTTGTAAAGAAAACATTATGCAATTCTAAATGCAAAAATATAATTTAATTTACAAATTTTCAAGACTCAAGAATTTATTGATGATGCAATATATATAAGGAATTGAGAAGAATACTTACAAAGTAAAAAAAAAAAAATAAATTACACAAGTAATACTTAGAAAGATTCTTGTGACTAAAACAAGAAAATAAATGTTAAAAATAAGCTCTTTTGTTTTTTTGTTTTTAAAAATAATATGTAGAGAAATGAAGAATATTTCAAATATTCGGTTACATTTTGGCCTCTCCATTAAAGACAAAGAATAAGATATATAATTTGATGATATATGTATTTCAAAGATTTGTGAAATGAGTTTGTAAATATTTATTCATATTTATACTTTATAGATTTTAAATATTGACGTGAAATTAATGTTTATGTTAATTTGATTAATTTATAATGTTGATGTTTATCAATTTTATAATGTATTACTTTACATGCATGAATTTAATTATATTATTACCCAAGAAAATAAAAAAGGTAAATACTAAAAAAAAAATTTTACTTTTAATGCTATTAAAGATAATAAGATTATATTAATTCTTTAAATTTAAGTATAAACTAGTTCTGAAAAGTACTCCATAAAAATTTCAAAGAGCACCCCAACTTTTTGATTTATCAAATAGAAAAAATTAACTTATGTATTTTATAAGTCAAAACACTTTTTCAGATAGCACTACTACACTAGGCCTATATTTACTCGAAGGAGTTGGACACTTATTTTAGTTTAATTATGATACACTAATACTCTCATCTAGTCAAATCTTTCCATTAGTATAACTTTTTTAATTTGATGTAAACCTTAATCATATTTATTGATATATTAATATATAATTTGATAACAATGTAAAAGTTTTTAACATTGTTAGTACATAACAAAAGTCCTTTTTTTAATTTAATTTTGATGTATGGTTAGTGTAAAAAATTTTATATTGATATTTAATCATATATTATCATAATAGTATAGATGTTTTAAATCAACTACCTATTATTTCAAAAGTCTTATAATTTTACACTTACAGTATATAAAAATTAATTTTTTTTCCCTAGCAAAATAGCTATTGTTTTACTTTTACCCGCTTCTCAGGTAGATTTCAATCCAAATCGCATATTTAATTTTGGCAACATCAAACGGTTACCATCAAGGGATTCACCGTGGTCCTCAATTTTAGTGGTCCATGTTAAATACCACTACACTAACAACACTCAGCAAAACTCCTCGGTGGAAAGATGGGGTCGTTCAAAATGTAATTGACTGTCGTTTTGAAATTGCCAAAATTTTCCCGCCTTTTGGTCGCTCCCTCATCTCCAACACACGCCAAACAAAAACCCATCACTTAGCTCAAAATTCAAATCGTTCTTGTTCCCCTTTTGCACTCTCTGCATCCTGCAACCTTCAACAACACTCAGAGAATCACCCAACCTAAACGCTGCCGTTTAGGGTTTCGATCTCCAAAACTCTGCACTATCCCCTTCCATTTTCTCGCTCTTTCAATTTCGCTCTTTTTGTCTTCAACTCGTGACATCCAGCTATGTACATAAAGGAGATTTGCTTGGAAGGTTTCAAGTCGTACGCGACGAGAACCGTAGTTCCAGGCTTCGATCCGTTCTTCAATGCCATCACGGGGTTGAATGGTTCCGGCAAATCGAACATCCTCGATTCCATTTGCTTCGTTCTGGGAATCACGAACTTGCAGCAGGTTCGGGCTTCGAATCTTCAGGAGCTCGTGTACAAGCAGGGACAAGCAGGGATTACAAAGGCTACGGTGTCGATTGTGTTCGATAACTCTGATAGGAGTCGAAGCCCTCTCGGATATGAAGACCATTCAGAGATTACAGTAACAAGACAGGTTTTATTTATTTATTTATTTTTGTTTTTACTTTAAATGACTATTTTCTACTGTTATTTGTTATTCATTTATTTTTGGTTTATCTGTTTCCGATGCTTATTTTTACACATTTTGGCGAAAGGAATTATTGGTTTAGAGTTTAGTGGTTGCTTGAATTGATTTTCTGTCGCTAAAAAAGTGGTTGTTTTAATGATGAATTAAGTTATTTGTTATCAGCTTCGCAATGTTTCGTTTGTGTGTTATTTATAATTTAATAAATTAATAAATAGCATTAAAAAATTTAAATATATAATGTGCGATTTTAAAAAATAAGCATTATGGTGGGTTCTAGGTTTAGCAGTTGTTTGAATTGATTTTCTGTCTGTCTACCTTTCAATAAATTGTTTTAATTGTATTAACCATGGATTAAGTTATCTATTTTCAGCTTTGGAATTTCTGATTTGTATGCTATTTTTGCATTTACAGTTAGCATTAACAAATTATATGTATTATTATTTTTTCACATAATAAGCATTGTGTTACAGGATTTAAATATAACAGTTGCTTGAATTGATTTTCTGTCTCTGCCTTTCAAGTTTCAAGTGGTTGTTTTAATCATGGATTAAGTGATTGTTTCATTTAAAGTCAAATTTTTTTTGTCTATTGTCAACTATGCAATTCCTCATATTGTCTGCTATGTTACGCATTTGGGTACAATGCAGATTGTGGTTGGAGGGAGGAACAAATATTTGATAAATGGGAAGCTTGCACAGCCTAGTCAAGTTCAGAACCTTTTTCACTCGGTGCAGCTAAATGTTAATAATCCACATTTCCTCATTATGCAAGGGCGCATCACTAAGGTTTTAAATATGAAACCACCGGAGATATTGTCTATGCTTGAGGAAGCTGCGGGTACAAGAATGTATGAGACAAAGAAAGAGGCTGCTCTAAAAACACTCGAGAAGAAGCAAAGTAAGGTTGATGAGATCAACAAGCTTCTTGATCAGGAGATACTGCCTGCTCTGGAGAAGTTGAGGAAAGAAAGGACACAGTACATGCAATGGGCTAATGGCAATGCTGAGTTGGATAGGCTGAGAAGGTTTTGCATTGCTTATGAGTATGTTCAAGCAGAGAGGATTAAAGACAATGCTACGTCTGAGGTGGAACAAGTAAAAGGCAAGATAACTGAGATTGATGAAAGTGCTAAGAAAGCTCAGGTGGAAGTAAAGGAAATGGAGACCAAAATAGCTCAGCTGACTGCTGAAAAGGAAGCAAGCATGGGTGGAGAAGTGAAATCTTTGTCGGAGAAGGTAGATGCACTTTCCCAGAATCTTGTGAGGGAGACATCTGTATTAAATAATAAGGAAGACACTCTGAGGAGTGAAGAAGCCAACAAAGAAAATGTAAGTAGGAAGTGTTTTGATTTGAATTTTCGCAGTTCCAAGAATTTTAGTTTTTGTTTTTTCCCATTTTTATCCTTAACTTTTTAAAGTTATTTCCATTCTGTGAACCTGATATTTGGGTTTTAAATCTGGATGTTTTAAGATTGTGAAAAATATTGAGGAATTGAAGCAATCTGTAGAAGAGAAGGCCTCTGCTGTTAAAAAGGCTGAAGAGGGAGCAGCAGATCTTAAAAAGAGAGTTGATGAGCTTACTAAGAGTCTGGATGAGCATGAGAAGGAATACCAGGTAAAAGAAACATATGCTGGCTTAAAGTTGTCAGACTTTATCATGTCTATGAGTGGACTTTCTGTAAGGTTGAGGTGATCTTTTTTACACTATTGTTCAAAATTATTGGTAGGGTGTTTTAGCTGGCAAGAGCAGTGGAAATGAAAAGCAATGCTTAGAGGATCAACTAGGTGATGCGAAGATAGCAGTTGGGAGTGCCGAAACAGAACTGAAACAGCTGAACACCAAAATTAGCCATTGTGAAAAGGAACTGAAAGAGAAAACAAATCAATTAAGGTCAAAACGTGAAGAAGCTATTGCTGTAGAAAATGAGCTCACCACTAGAAGAAAAGATGTGGAAAATGTCAAGATGGAATTGGAGTCTCTTCCTTATAAAGAGGGAGAGATGGAAGCTTTGCAAAAGGTTAGATTGGTTTTGGTTTCCCTTCTTATTTTATTTTCAATCTAAAGAGGTTTATAGTTAAATATATTCATGAATTCATCTATAAAAAACCTTCTAGGAGCGTGCATCTGAGATGGATTGTGTACAAAAGTGGAAGGATGAAATACGCAATATTTCAGCATACTTATCAAATGTTGAATTTACATATTGTGATCCTGTCAAGAACTTTGATAGGTCAAAGGTGAAAGGTGTTGTTGCAAAACTCATCAAAGTAAAGGATAAGTCCACAATGACTGCCCTGGAGGTTGGATAGCATGATAACCTTCATCTGTATTTATTAGTGAAAATTCATATATTTTCCCCTTAAAACATGCTTATTTTCAGGTTACAGCTGGTGGAAAGTTGTTTAATGTTGTCGTTGACACCGAAAATACTGGAAAGCAACTACTACAGAATGGTGAGCTAAGAAGAAGAGTGACAATTATACCTTTGAACAAAATACAAGCCAATACCGTTCCTTCCAGAGTTCAGCAAGCTGCTGCTAGATTGGTTAGTCACTGCAATTTTTATCTTTTATCTACCTCATTTTTTGTTTTTGGCATTCTAACTGTCTTGATTGCTTAACTAACTTCGCTGAAGATTTTTGTTACTTGGATTTCAGGTGGGCAAGGAGAATGCTGAAATCGCACTTTCTTTGGTTGGTTATGAAGAAGAATTGAAGGTATGCTTCCTTGAATTTCAATTTATAATAACACTTACTGCTCACATTCCTTCTCTTTTTTGTTTTTTAAAATTGTATGTAACACAATCATGGGTACTGAAAGCATTTTCAATGTCATTTCAATTTGTTTAAAACTTTGAGTGATCCTTTCCTCTATTCTTATTTTGAATTTCATTTTACTGACCTTTTAATCAGCTGTCCAAAAAATTTGCTGCATGTTTAGTTTTGACTTTTTTCTGTGGGGAAAGAATTGCATTTTTTCCCTGAAGCTTGTCAGAACGATGTTGATTGGAAGCTGTTTTGAACAAGACATAAGCTAATAAAACACAATCAATTAAATTTGATGTTCAGATTTATCTTTCATTTTATATCAATTATGCTCATTTCTGTTTTAAATCAAATGTTTGTTCCAGAGAGCAATGGAATACATTTTTGGTTCAACTTTTGTTTGCAAAACCATCGATGCTGCAAAGGAGGTAATGAGTAATAACCATTTTTGCTGCTGAGCTGCATGAACCATTAATACATTGTGGTGTAAACCCTTGATTTATATTATGCCTTCTACATGCTACGCTTTAGATCTGCATAATTTTTCCCATTCCTTTCTTTGCTAATCACGCATAAAAGCTTGAAGTCTTCTATGAAGAAGTGTTTGGTGACTACATGCCCCTTTCTACTAGTGTTTTTCCAGCAATACTACAATGTTCTCATAATGCATATGCTTTTATGTAACATCGAATTGCTTCTCAGATTCCGTCAAATAATATCTCTATTTAAATGGATAAGTTATTTGTTTCCACTACTAGATACTTTGTTTGTTGATCATACAATCATAATTGTCTAATATGGCACTTTCTTGTTATTGCTTCTGCTAATTACTTAAAACAAGTGTTTAGTATCATACATTCGAGGTTTCTTACCCTCCTATATGTATGTTCAATTTAGCTTGCACTTTGTTAAATGTCTAATAGGTGGCATTTAATCGGGATATTCATGCCACAAGTGTCACTCTTGAAGGAGATATATTTCAGCCAAGTGGTCTTTTGACTGGTGGAAGCCGGAGGTATGGCGCTATCTTGATTTCATTTTTACAATTGTCACTGGATTTCTCTCTCTCTCTCTCTCTCTCTCTGTGTCTTTCTTTTATAGAAAAAAAAAAAATATTGATGAGAAAGAAACGATTACCAAGAGAGAGGATAAGGAATCCTCACAAGGAAAAAGAAAAAGAAAACATGTAGGTCCTTAGAGATTGGGCCATGTAACAAGGCACGCCAGTCTCTCTGCATATCTGTCAGAGAAACATGTCTAAAAAGATCATTTACGGAACACTACACAGAAGCTAAGTAGGTAACCCTATACCACATGCTGTCTAAAGAAGAAAAAGTTGCCTTGAAAATTTTAGCATTCCCTTCCAGCCAAAAGCACCTTAGAATAGCAGAAACTGAACATTGTTATAGAACTTTAGCTTGTTTATGGATTACAAAACCTTTGAATTTAGTTAGGACAAAGGAGAAACTGGTGCAGGTTCTTAAGGCAAACTCAGTTCTCTTTGAAAGTCTCAAAAAGTTTCTTCCAAAGATAATTTGCAGCAGAACAATGCAAAAACAGATAAGACATTGATTATGAAGTAGAACAACACATAACCGTTAGAGACAAAGCAGTGAGAGGCCTGTGTTTTTTTAGCATTTTTTTAGTGTTAATCCACTTAAAAACTTCTATCCAAACAAAAGTTTGACCTTAGGGGGAGCTTTGGACATCCAAATGGGTTTGTCTAGGAGAAAATTGCCTCTATTGGGGGACTTAGCCAAGAACTTAAAATACGATTTACAGAACACCCTCAGCGATTCAAGAGACTAAATTCTTTCATCATTATGGGAAGATAGATGAACGATTTTAAGTGGAAGCGAAAAGAGACTCTAACTCATTGACTTCCCTATCATGCAAGTTCCTGTAAAAGTGAAAATTCCATGTTTGATGAAGATGAAAAGTGAAATTGGCAAATAGGTGCATTATGAAGACAAGAAAGCTGAAAAAGCCTTAGAAAGAGGAGCATGTCCTACCCAAGTATCCTCTCAAACTTTGATCGGAGACCTATCACCTAAGGTCAAGCAGAGAAGAGCTGTAAAAAGGATTAGCCCTGCAAAATAAACTTCCAAAGACTAGCATGAGTAGTTCTGTCCATTTGACTGCAATCAAAGTGCATAGAATATTTTGACATGTTTGCAGAATTGTACATATTTTACTGTATGGGGTTCTGTTCTCTTCTGTATCTGATGATGTTTTGAGCAATTGTATGCACTTCTTGTTATGTTGTGATGGGTTTGTCATAACAGGGGCAGTGGTGAACTTTTGAAGCAACTTCATGCTTTGGCCGAGGCTGAGTCAAAACTTTCAATGCATCAAAGAAGGTTATCAGAGATTGAGGAAAAGGTAGACCCTGAACACTCCTTTTTTCCGAAATGAAATAATATGGAAAGGCAAGCAATAAAAGGTGTTTTTATCTTTGGAAATGATCTCCACATTATTCTTTTTCTTGTGAATTAGAAGTTGTGGGTCCTAGTCATTTTTGTAGCCTATTTCTTGTAAATAAGTTTATAGTTTCAAGATAAATCTCAATCTTGTAACTCTTTGTACTTGGCCTTGTATCTTGAAATACAGATTACAAAGCTCCATCCTCTACAAAAAAAATTTAAAGACCTCAAAGCACAGTTAGAACTCAAGTCATATGATCTTTCGCTGTTTCAGAGCAGAGCTGAGCAGAATGAACATCATAAGGTTTTGATTCCTTTCTTTCAGACCAAATTTGATCCAGTAATAAACACTGCAGTTTCACTTTGATTTTGTGAAGTTGTAGAATTCTTTGCCTCCATGTTATGCATCTCTCTCACTCTGCTCCTTTTTACCCCATCTTATTTCTCTTTGTAGCTTGGGGAATTGGTGAAGAAGATAGAGCAAGAACTTGAAGAAGCCAAAGTTGCAGTCAAGGAAAGGCAACTTTTTTATGAAGAATGTGTTAAGACTGTTTCATCACTTGAGAAATCAATCAAAGAGCATAACAATAGTCGAGAGAGTAGGCTAAAGGAATTGGAGAAAAAGATCAAGTCAATCAAATCCCAAATGCAATCTTCTTTAAAAGACCTGAAGGTATGCTTGAAATGTCAAAGGGTTTTATTTTATCATCATCATGATTTGAAATGAATTTTTTTTTTTTGGTAGAAAATTTGAAATGACTTATTACAACTGAATAAATGCCATCCCTGATGTGATGGTCAAGTCTCAAGTAATTGCACTTGTGGAATTCCAGCTTGTGAATAGTGTGTTCAAATCTTTTTGGGATGAAATGTTGGGTTTTATGTGAAGGGCTTTAGGCTATTTCCATATTTATGTGAAGGGCTTTAGGCTATTTCCATAATGTGGTCCAAGGTGCAATGGAGCTTCTCATGAGACAATTTGACAATTGTTGATAGTACCTTCTGTACTCAATACTTCGTCATTTGGGGATACTGGCAATTGTCTTGCATTTGTCTTCATACAATATCCGGCAATGCTGGAATTGTTGGTAGCAGCTTTTATTTTTTGCATTTAAAGAAATTCCATAATCTTTTTGACAGTCCTGCCCATCTGTTTTATAGCATGTTTGGGAATCAAGAGAAAAAACTGTTTTGAAAATTTCAATCTTGTTTGGGTAATTTGTGTGAAGTAGATTATAATTTGATTGAAAGAATTTAAGTTGTTTTGAAGCAAATAAGTAGAAGCAGAATTTTGGGCATTACTGATTATAGTCTATTTGTACATTACTTAGAATATTATGTTTTTATCAAATTGACCCTAAGTATAAAAAATTATATAATATAAATAATTATTTTATGTCCTTTGTAGTAATTTTATCATACAAAAACAATTTTTTTTGGTACAATTCAAACGAAACAGATTATTTTAAAACCATTTTTCAGCTGAAGTATCTAAACATAAATTAATTTTTATATAATCGATTATATAGATTATATAAAAGAACGATTTAACAAATAAGTAATTATTGAAATAATTTTAATTTTACAGCTTTCAAAGCACAGTTAGATAGAAAATTTTGGATGGGTATACTAGCATATTTGAAATAACTGACCTAGATTATGGAATTGACTATAAAGTAGAACTCGTTCTTGATCTTAACTCCAAAAGCTGGGGGATCTTGTTAGAGTTCTTTGTAAAAAAAGGGATGGAAATTCAAGATTAGAGTGTTTAAATAATGTAACTGAATAATTAATTTATCACTGCAGTGTTATTATTAATTGGTTGGGGTTAACTATCTTAATGTATAAATACTTTCTAATGCCTTAATGGTTTTCTTGCTGGTTGGCAGGGACATGATAGTGAAAAGGAGAGACTTGTAATGGAAATGGAAGCTGTTATCCAGGAGCAAGCATCCTTGGAGAATCAATTAGCTTCTTTGGGAACACAGATTAGTAATCTTGCCTCAGAAGTAGAAGAACAAAGATCTACGGTAAGCACAGGTATTTATTTTGTTTAGATCTCTTCCTCTGGAGCAAGAATCGTTGCCTCAAACCTCTCACGTGTAGGTTGTTGCTGAAAGGAATAATCTTGATCTAGTTCAGTCACAGCTGAATTCAGTTCGCCTGAAAATGAAGGAATGTGACAAGGAAATCAGTGGTATTATTAAGGAGCAACAAAAGCTTGAACATAAACTTAGTGAGAGTAATCTTGAAAGGAAGAGGATGGAAAATGAGGTAAAAATTTTACTGCTTATCTGTGCTCTTGGAAGTTCTGCGCTAAAGAACAAATTTCTTGTTTTATTATTCTAGGTAAAACGGATGGAGATGGAACAGAAAGACTGCTCTGTGAGAGTGGATAAATTGTTAGAGAAGCATGCATGGATTGCTTCTGAAAAACAGTTGTTTGGTAGAAGTGGGACTGATTATGATTTTACTTCCCGTGACCCTGGTAAAGCAAAGGATGAACTTGAGAAGCTTCAAGCTGAACAATCTGGGTGTGTTGCTTTGACAATCTGACTTTACTGTTATAATTGTTTTGTGCAACGACAATTATATATGCTCAGTTACTGTGGTTACACTTCTGGTTTTACATATTTTGCTTCCTTAGGCTTGAGAAAAGGGTCAACAAGAAAGTAATGGCAATGTTTGAGAAGGCAGAAGACGAGTACAATGATTTGATGTCAAAGAAAAACATAATTGAGGTGATTTTTTATCTATTTCAACATTTTCCTACATTTCTTGCATAACTACTCATTCTATTCTTGTCTTGCCTAGAATGACAAGTCTAAAATCAAGAAAGTGATTGAAGAGCTAGATGAGAAGAAGAAGGAGACACTAAATGTGACCTGGATCAAAGTAAACAAGTGAGTTTTTCCATGTAAATTGGTCTTCTTTACTTACGTCTTTTACTGATTACTATCTATTTTTTATTCTTTTTAACTTGACAATGGTTGAGTGTCATGTTTTTTCTCTCTCTCTCTTTTTTGGGTGTATGAGTGTCATGCTTTTTTTCTTTTTTTTCTGTTTATTCAGTGATTTTGGATCCATATTTTCTACACTGTTACCGGGCACAATGGCTAAGTTAGAACCACCAGAAGGATGCAGTTTTCTCGATGGCCTTGAGGTTCGTGTTGCATTTGGAGGTGTGTGGAAACAGTCATTGTCCGAATTAAGTGGAGGTCAGCGATCCCTGCTGGCACTTTCTCTGATTCTAGCACTGCTTCTATTCAAACCTGCTCCACTTTACATCCTTGACGAGGTATGCTTTGCATGAACTTGTAATTTTTTCTTAGAATCTTAGATATCCTATTACTACAGGAGTTAATAGACCACATTGAATTAGTGATAGCGAAATCATCTAGGTTCGGCTCGGTATACAAAATGCAGTGCTTTTTTGAAATTTTCCTTCATCCATTGAGTATGCCTAAGTATTTGAGTTTCATTGATGTTTACTGTTATTCTATATTCGTTCCCTCCTCTCTTTAACAGTTTGCATGTTTACATGTTTGTATTTTGCTGTACATTTTTGTCGTAAGGTCCTTCCTTGTGTTGTGTTGCGCCAGTGGGACTATGGGGTGATATGTCAATTTAATTGCTACTGTTCTCGTCCCACTATCTACTGACATATATCTAGCTATACGAAAACAGTATGCAACTCGTATAAACTTGAAAATTTAAGACATATTCCATGTAAGCTATTAAGCTATTACTATAGTATTGCAAGGTGGAGTCAGTCCACCATATTCTGTATCATTACCTATGTGAAAAGATTGACGAGAATGATGAGTATATGGTTATGGTCCTCAGTAGAATATGTTAAAATGAAAACAAGCCAAGCTAGATGTTGGCAGTACTAACTGGTTTGTGCCATAAATATAGTTACATTCTAATTTAAGGATTAATGGGTCAGACACATTTGAAAAATTTATGCTTATTATTTTAATTAGCCTCCCAGTGGTGGTTCCTTTATAAATTTTGTTCAACTTATTTGATCAGTCATTCCAAGAGAAAATGCCAATGGCATTTTGATTGAATTCGCATTCCTGTTAAGAATTAAATATTGCATGGCATTTTGCTGGCATTGGTAAAATATTTTGAATTTGCATTCTCACTAATTGTAAATTCAGTAAAACTAATCTTATGGAGATATTACAATCAATCATCATATTTATTATTTTATTACGGTTTAATTAATCTGTATATTCCTATAATTTGACTCAATTATTAGTTAGATCTCTATAATTTAAAAATTTTCAATTAGGTTTCTACATTAAATAAATTTTTGTAATTAAGCCCTTGAAATTATCTATCGTTACAAAATTTAGTTAGATTGAATAATTTTTTATGTTTGAACTTATAAAATTGGGTGATGATCTATTAAATTATATTAAATTTTTTAAAAAATTTGTAATATTGGGTTATTCGAAGGATTTAATTACAAAAATTTATTCAATATAGAAACTTATTTATTATTTTATTACGGTTTAATTAACCTATAGATTTCTATAATTTGATTCAATTTTTAGTTAAGTTCCTATAATTTAAAAGTTTTCAATCAAATTTTTGTATTAAATAAATTTTTATAATTAAGCCTCTGAAGCAATCTATTATTACAAAATTTTTGGTTAGATTAAATAATTTTTTACGTTTGACCTTGTAAAATTAGGTGAGGGCTTATTAAATTATATTAAATTTAATTTTTTTTTGTAATATTGAATTACTATGAGGATTTGATTATAAAAATTTATTTAATATAGAGACTTAATTAAAAATTTTTTAATTCTAGGAACTTAATTGAAAATATGATCAAACTATAAAGATCTACTGATTAATGTTTGTATATACAGAAGTACATATCTTTTTTTCCTTTTTTTACGTGTACTCTTACCTTGTGAATTTCTTATTTCACTGCCATTCTACATTTGGTTTGTTCTTTATATATTCGAGGAATTGAAGCAATGATTTCCTGGTTGAACCAAATGTTAATTGTCTAATTGCTGCAGGTTGATGCTGCTCTTGATTTAAGCCACACACAAAACATAGGGAGAATGATAAAGGCTCATTTTCCACACTCCCAGGTAAAGGATTATTTCTGGTAGTATGGTGTAATTTCCTTAAATTCATGCAATCCTTTATTTTTCAAATTTCAAAAAATAATAGCCATCAAACTTTTTGTTTTAGGCTGTAAAAAAAAAAATTTTAAAAACAGTGGTTTGTCTTGGTTGACAATCAAATCATTAGAGCATCTATGTTTTCAATTATTGTGATTTTCTTTTGTTTTTTTGACTATGAATTGAATTCATTTTCCTTAACATTGTTTTCAAATTTCCAGAAAGTGATTGTTCAGCACCCAATAAATTGAATGACCTCATCTCTTCTGGTTCTCTTGATTTGCAGTTTATTGTGGTTTCACTGAAGGAAGGCATGTTCAATAACGCTAATGTTCTTTTCCGGACAAAATTCGTAGATGGTGTATCGACTGTTCAGCGAACTGTTGCTGCCAAGCAAAGCAAGTGATATATTAGGACTATTGCTTCTTGCGTCAGACATCTCGCAAATATGTTAATCTTCAGTGAAATAGAAAATGTAACCCCTGTATTGTAATAATAGGTAAGCATATCTTTTATAGGATATCATATCGATTTATATTCTATCTATCATAAGATAGGGTGTGGATTCAATTCAAGTGAGGTTCACATCTCATATAATAATAGTTGGAGTATGAGTCGATATAGTATTCATGAAAGATATATTCACTTAATATTATTCATTTTAAATGTTTATGCAATTTGAATATCAAATATTGTAGGCCCATATGTTGTAATATTTTGTATCTATAAAGTAAACGTGTCGTGTAGCATTAATGAGGGCTAGTGGCAAAATGGATGTGCTGCGAATCTGGTCGATCTGGTTTTGTGTGTGATTGAAGTCTGAAGAAGCGAGAAAAGAGACAAGGGATAGGAGAGTTGTCAGAATTTTTACTCTTTGACATCAATGGGTAGCTGGCAACTCTCGATATAAGAACTACTTACATTAAACTCTGGTATAAACAATCTACTATAACTACTTATATAACAAACCCAAATGATATTAATTTAGTTCATCATAGTATATCAAATTATGCGTTCTTCATTGTGATGCCATGGTGAGGTTACAACTTACAATGTGCAATTCCAAGGCTTTATTGTGCTGTGTGCTTGACATTTTGGATAATTCGTATTTATTAAAGATTGTAGACATTTGTGCAATATTCGTCGATGGCAACATATTCTGAGGCACCTTCTGCCATGTGCCACTTGAACTATTATGCTTGATGTGCCGTGTCTGGCTAAAATGTGATGGTGCAGTGACACACTAAATATAAACTACTCTAAAATTTTTCTTATCTCCCAAAAGTGGCCTCCCAACTGCGTGACGTCAACATAATACATACTAATAAATTCAATCTATAAAAGTTTTTTCCCCTATTTTTATCTTATACTAAATTCTTCCTCATTTAAAAATCTCAGTCAAATCAGAATCTTGGTAACAACAGGCATCCTTATTCCATTTTGAGAAGAACGTTGCTAAGCACCCTGTCAAAAATGGGAAATGGCGCTTGATGCACTATATTATCTAATGGTTAAGATATGATGGAGTATTGGTGTAATAAATTATGTTATTCATAATAAAATATTCTACTCTTTCTCTCACCCCCAACTTCACCACAATGTTGCTCCACTCTTGGCTAGGGATGTCATCTGCACTTGTAGATATTCATAGGTAATACCCATGATGGAGTGGATTGGGGAGGAGGGGAGGGGGAGTTTTTCCCTTGTAATTTAATGAGGATAGGTATTTTAAGTGCTTGCTTATCAAACGAGGTTGGGGGAGGGGGGCCAGGAATTAGTGTTCTTATACCTGAGTATCCGATATGTGAAATTATTAAACTATCTCTATGTATATATATTAAAAGCGTTTGAGTGTATCAAAATTATGTTGAAGTGTAGTAACAGGATATAGGGTGAATAGCCGAGGTATTAAATAGTTGATTATGTAAAGGTCTTATTTTATTTCCCTTGATTGATAAATCCTTCTATGTCAAACTCAAGTTTGGCACTTGAGGCCTGCATATGTAAAGTGGGAGCACAAAAGTGTTTCATGACTTCCCTTTTTTTTTTTCCTGTAATTTGATAACATTATACATGCAAGGCAGAACTCTATAATTTAATAACTAGAGCTTTATTCTAAGCATATACTACATAATGAGTTAAATCTTGCATAATAGTATCTAGGAACTTTACAAATTATGATGTTAGAATTTATCTTTATTTTTTTGAATTTTTTAAATTTTTTAATAATATATCTGTTACTCATAGATACCTACGATACCTATTTATATGTGGGGGAAATTAAAGGCAGGTACTCATACAAGTATCGGACAAGGATGAGGGCGAGATTTTATCTATGGGGTAGGGGATGGGGGCCTATTCTCTGCCCCTGCCCTATCCTATTGACGTCCCTACTCTCACCCTCCTATCTCCCCTTTCCCTCCTTCCTTCGCCCTTTGCTTGACTGTTGAACTCCTTTAGAACAGGGCGATAAAGAGTGAGTGACAAAGCTAGTGTCACCAAACCCCATTGGCTGAGATCCTGTTGTTAGTGGTAGTGTTGGTGGAGACGACAATGAGTGCAGCAATGAAGGACTTGAGGATGGACTTAGTGGAGTTGAAGAAGGACTTGATGGGGATACAATCAAGGTGGCGTGCAAGGGGATTAGCGGAGTGGATGTCGGAGTTGCACGTAATGTAGAGGATGGTAGCATTAGCTTTGCACATAATTGCAGTGGGGGCTACTCACACACTTGGTAAGCGTGGCAGAGGAAGGTCCTGGTGTTCCTGACCATAATCGCATTACTTTCGGTTCTTGCTAGTTGGGGAGAAGTCGCCGAAAGTTGATGTCATGCTGGCAGCTCCGACAATGGTGTGTGACTTCGTCATTTCTACATCGTCGAAGAAGTGGTGGCTAGCAACGAGGTGGAAGTATGGATTGGGACCATTAATGAGGTAGATAGCTTGTGGCTTTTGGGGTGTCTTTAGGAATTAGGGATTTTTACTAGACTACATGATTAGGATATAAGTGTTTACTCCATCAATTTGAATGATTTAGATTAAGCTAACACACAAGGTGCATCAAGCACCAAAAAGATTGAGGTTATTGAAGACAACTCCTCGCTTTGATCTCAAAGATTAAATATCTTCCTGGCAGGAGTTAGACCATGAAGGTGGAACATGTTTAGGTGTTGTCTGTTATGCACCTTACCAACTATGGTGCTTAATGCACCTTATTATCTAACTGCTAAGATTTGTTGGGTTATGTTACACTATTCGTAAGTATAGCAGAATAAAATTTCCATCACTTCCATTCTTTCCAAACCACCCACCTCCAAACCTGCCCCCTCTTCCCTCACTTCAATGTGTACATCCCGGACCTTATCTTCTTTAATGGTTCCGCCACCAGGTCCACTGAGAGGAGTGAGAAGTTTTAGGCGGCTTCAGTGGGGAAGCTCCTACAAAAAGTGGTTGGAATTATCGGAGTTCATGGCGGCAATACCATTGATGATGTCGGTGATGCCGCAACGGTGGTGAATGATCTGGTGTTGTTATCGAGCTCGTTGGTGATGTTTGAGGTTGAGGTTCTTCTAGTAGGCATGGATGGCGAACTTTGGAGTGTCATTGAAGCTTGATGGTGGTGCGTTGAGATGTAACCAAAGGGTGGAGTTAGTCCATCATCCATCCTTGCATTGACACCAACCACGGCGAGGATGACAATGAATTTGAGAGCATGAGTTGAAGGAGGTTGCAAATCCGCCATTGTCATGGTCCTCGTTCATATTGCAGGCTAGAATAGGGAGAAGGGGCCTTACTACAATGTATACTAACAAATTAGAATACTAATACACTCTCAGTCTTCTCCATTGGATCACTCAGGTGTGTGGTCCACCATTCTTGAGATGGTGTGTAGTAAAAATTCACCACATGTTTATTGAGAAGTTAATTATGCTGCAAATTTCTTAGCATCTAGAGGCCATGAACTTCTCTTTGATTTACATGTTTTTTGTGTTCTCTCTCTTGATTTTAGGTAGTCTTTGACACATTACGTAGCAAGATTATTAATAATATAAATTATTATTAAAATAAATTACTATTTTTTAAATTACTAGTAATGTCATAATACAATATTTGATATGAATAAATAATCTAGCTAGTAATTTTATATTATTTTGTTTGATATATAAAAAAGATTCTAGGTATTATGTTTTTTACTTAGTAATAATATTTATTAATATTAATTAGTAATAATTATGAATGACAATGATAATTAATAATAATAATAATTATTCATTATTATTATTTAATAATTATTACTAGTAATAATAATATTTATTAGTTATTAATTATAATAATAATAATAATAATAATAATAATATCAAAATTATCACATCGGTGTTAACAATCCCTATAGAGGCAATCCACATTTTCACTTTAAAAATAGCGTGGATTGCCTTAGCAATCTAGATTACCAATATTGTGACTTAATTAAACAATATAATGTGGCAAGCTTTCATAATTTAAAGTTATATTATCAATAATTCAAAAATGTTACCTTATATCAAATGTTATCTTAGAGTTATTCTTTTTAAGGATGCTAGTGGTTTGGTCTTACCTTACCTGGTTAATTAGTTATTTTTTATTATTAATAATAAAATTTGAATTCCTAATATAGATATTATATATATTATCAAAATTCCTTATTACTGAACTATTCCTCCTAGTTTGATTAATTAATTGTTTTGTTGTGTTGGGCTTTTGCCCGCTTATTCAAAAGATTAAAAAAAATTCCTTCTACTTCCTTAACCAGAAAAACCCAAATTATTACCGAAAAAAAAAATGAAAAAAGAGAAAATCCCAAATTATTGAAGCGTAGGGATTAGCATTGCCCATAATTTTTTTTTTTTAAATCAACCATTATTATTTTCTGGTACATTTTTTAACCATTATTATTTTCCCCCCAATCACCGGCTGGTACGGTCTCCATTTTAAGTCCAAGCGCTATCTTTCTCTCTTTCTGATTCCCATCGATCCTCACGCATTCAGCGTAGTCAAGTTCGCCGGAGAATCGAGCTCAGCCGCCGCTTTCCGATGAACTTCTCATAGGACACGATGGCGGAGCAGAGGAGCGCCGCCATGAACGACGGCGAACCAGAACCCAAACAGGACGAACACCACAAGAACAACAACAACAACGACGACGGCGGCGGCAGCAACAAGAAGAAGGGCAGCTCAGATCCTGACTTGTTCTGCTGCTTGTTGCAACCCGCCACCGCTGACGGCGATCCCGAGTACATCGGCATCCGCCGCCTCCTCCTTCGCCGGAAGGCCGAGGCCGGAGTTCTCCGACGCAGAGTACGCTCCATTTGAAAATTTCGCTTCATCTATTCATAGTTTCGGATTTTATCATGAGAATCTGATAGTTGAGATTGTTACAGTGTTCGTGGCTGAATTTCTCTTTGTAATTTCTGTGTTGATCTCGTTCTTTTCTGTTTTACTTTTTTTTTTGTTTGACTATTTTCTTTTAATATGCATTTTTTGTTCTTAATTTTGATTCTTTGCATTTTTTTTTTTTTTGCGCAGATCAATTGTGCTTGATTTTTTTTTCCCATTTTAATATAATTTGGTGTCCTTTGGCTCTGTGCTGATACTTTTGGAATGAGATTCTGCGGTTTGGGTTATTGATTCGCGTTTTGTTACAGTGCCCGTAGCTAAATTCTCTTTGTAACTGCATTCATCTTGTCTGATTTTTTCTCGAATGTACGGTTTTAAAGAGAGTGGATCAGAATAAATGTAGCCCAATAATTAGAGATGAGGAGACCAAAAAAAAAAAAAACTAAAAAACTTTAGGTGATTGAAACCATGAAAAAAAAAAAATAGATTTTAATGATTTGACTTTACGCATGGTTTGATTTTTCTTCTCAGCTTTGTTTCTGTGGTGCCTTTTATAGATCAACTGTCGTAAACTATGCTCAATTGCATTGATTGCTAAATTTGCGTTTTTTTTCAAATAATTTTTTGGCCTCTGGCTCTGTTGTTGCTTTTTGACTTGTGGGGTGAGGTTCTGCGCATTTTGACATTGGAATGTTTGTGTTGAAGGATTGGAGATGCAATGGAAAAACTTATGTGGCATACAGGAATTACATATGTAGGCCTAGGAACTGGGAAAGTTCACGTGTCCCAAGCCTCCAAAGTACGCCGGGAAACAGGTTGCTGAATTTTTTACTTGAAGTGATGAGCATAGATATGTTTGATGTTGCTTCGCATTATTCCATGATGGTCACTTACTCATCAAAAGTGGATAAAATAAAGACCTAGAGATAGGCATGCTTCCAAATGGAGCTTCAATTCAAAGTGATCTGGACATGTAGTTAGATGCATAGATATTAGCTTAAAATTTGATCAGCAGGAAAGTTTTCTAGGACAGATGTTCATATGCATTTAAATATGCCTTTTTTTTATGATGTAACAACTAACAAAATTGTTATAATTGTATCTCATGACTGTTTTGCTAAAAGAACAGGAAGCTCTTTTCATCTGATGTATTTTTCTTTGCCACTCCTTTTTCTGTTATTTTCTCGGTTAACTTTGACAGATATCATAATTTTCCAATATTATACTTTGTTTCCTCCTAATAAAATCTTGTTATATGAAAACTATTGTTTTTATACATTTTTTTTCCCGCTTCATTGCCATCATTTTGTATTTTGATATGCATTTCATGTACTTCTTTGTGGTTATTTCTTTACTTTCAGCTTTGCTTCTTGTCAAATATAACCACATTTTATGTCAATGCAGCTTTCTCATTTATGGTGCTAGCTTAAATTTGTTTTCATACAATTCTGACATCAGGATAATTTACTGGTTGATGCATCAGTGGGCGATGGATTCCGCCTCCAAGTCCACTCTCCCGTTGGTCTGAGGTGGACAGCTGGAGTTCTGGGCGGGTATGTGTAATTCCTTGTAGATCTTGTTGCAATATACTTATACATTCCTCTTGCAGTATTTGACACAGCACTTCATTAATCATTAGTAAGTAGTGATCAGGATAGAGAGATGTTGCATTTATTAATGGGATTTATGTTATTTAAACTAGCACTTGGGTAATTACCAGAGTGTACCATAATAACTGAGAGGGATACCAGCCATTCAATTCAACTGGGAGTGACCTAGACCCAAGGCTGTATGTGCTTTGGCTGGGTTTCATGTGCTTCATCGAGGAAGTGCATATTTTACTTTGGAAGGGCACCTGGGCATGTAGGATGCCTAGGCTGATTTATTATTTGTTCCTTTAGGAAGGAAAGGTTCGAAGGAGAGATAAACAGAGCCTTCAGTAAATGAATTAGATATATTAGGAAAAAGTACTAGATAAATTCTGTTAGAATTGGGTCTTATCATTTTCTTTTAATAAATTTATAGTGAATTTAAAGTCACCAATGAGATTCATCAAAATAGTAATCAAGGAATAAGAGGGTGTTGCCAAGTGACCTCATTGTTACACAGGTTCTAGTTGCTGAAACAACTTCTCAGGTTGCATACAGCTTCATCTAACTTTCCCTAGACTCCACAATAGTTGGAGCTTCTTACAAAAGATTTTTCTTTTATATTATCTTTTTTTAAAAGATTTTTGAAAAAATAAAATTTAATTTATAGTTGGATGTAATATTTAAAAAGATCTTTTTTTTTTCATCATCTTAAACAGCTCAAGATCTTTTCTTAAAAGATAAAAAAGTAGCCTCTGAAAGAAGCACAATTTGTGCTTTTTCTAGTGCTTTTACCTCCCCCCCCCCCCCCAAAAAAAACAAAAAAAAAAAAAGTTTCATTCAAACATGCCAACAGAAAGATCCTTTTTCTTTTTTTATTATTCGAAATAGAAACAAGCTCTTAATAAATAAAAGAATAGGGCAAATCCACTTGCCATTCAAAATGACATTCCATCCCATTCAAAATAGTACTCCACCTGTTTGACTGTCAAGACTAACGGAATCATAAGAGATCCTGATGGAATATGCCATGTAATCAAGAGTGAAACTTTTTTCTATAAATTTTTTATTTTGACCACATCTACAGTGCACACACTCAATAACTATGGGCTTGTTATTGATTATCGTTCTTAAAGCTCAAAGTGTCAACCATAACCACCATGAAAGTTACAACTATGTGAATAAGGGAATATCAGATTTGCCTGTAAAAATAATAAAGCCAAATGAGAATATCAATTTATGGAAAAAGATGTAGCAAGAAATAGGAATTCAAGCTCCATAGAAGATTCAATAATTATGTTGCTCGCTGCATCCTTCTCTTTTCTTCCTTGGCCGTGTTATAGCATGTTTTGAATATAATAAATTTTGGAGCAAAATCAGTTGGTTTATAAAATTTCTTTCAGCAAGCTTTTGATTTTATGTTGTTTTGAACACAAAATAAGTTAATCAAAACACACACTTATTCTATTGATCTTTAACAGATTTTGCATTTTTCCCCAATGTACTCTTCATCCTTTAACTGCCCTGTGCATCCACTAGTAAGGAAATGTTAGACTACCCCCCAAAAAAAAAAAAAAAAAAAAAATCAGCATATTGGTTACAGCAGAAGAAGTAGCAAATTCAAGCTCTAAAACTGATTACCAATGTCCCACTGTATGGGTGGTCAAAGAAAATAATAATAATGATAATCCTAATCCTAAATAATAAAAATTTAAAATTGAAGAAGAAACGTTGATATAACTATGGTTTATTCTATAGCATCTTGTTAGATTCCATTAAGCTTAACAGAGTGGAGTGTAATTATGAGGTGAGAAGAGGGTGATGTCTCATTTCAACAAACTAATTTGTCTGAAAGAATAGATGAAAATTGTGGAATTAGATAAATGATGAAGAACATAAAATAATCATCAAATTGGAAGTTATGTAGATTTGGATATAACTTTTTATATTAGTTATCATAAATCATCTCTCCCAAAAGTTTAAGTTGTTAGGTGAAGACAAATAAATGGTTTTTATGTCTAACATACCCCCTCACAAGAATCCTTTGGATTCCCATGTTTTGCTGAAATTCAATTTTTAATTAGAAGAATGAGAGTAATAGAGATCGAACTCTAAACTACTTGATCATAGAGACTCTAATACTATATCATGAATTATCTTTTTCAGAAGTTTAAGCTATTAGGTGAAAGCACATGAATGGTTTTTATGTCTAACATTAGTAAGTTTTGCTCGATGCTTCTCTTGCTGAAATTACAATTGCAAAAGTTGAAGTGTTGTTTGGAGTAAATATGCCTAGCTTTTCTGGATTTACGAAAATTTAGATGGAACTCCTTTATATGTTTACCTTTTAACATATTAAAGGAAACTACATTAATGCAATAGGACAGCCATATGTATAACTAGAAAGTTACAGTTAAACCTAGTTTGTTTATACTGTTATGTACGTAAAAGGAAGGTGGCTGTGCCATGATAATTTGGTGTTTTGTTCAGCTGCTTTTGAAACCGGAGGTCGTTTGTTAAATTTTGCTCTTATGCTATGAATAGTGCTTTAATTTTCTTGATCATTTTTTTTCCATGTGTCATGTGTCAAAATCGTGTGTTCATTTTCTTCTAGGATGTGCAAAGTGCAAATCGAGTATCCAATCATAGAACAAGTTTTGGCTCAAATGGAAGTGATTCTGATCGTCCACGGCATCGTGGGGTTGAGCCTGCCTATTCTTTTGTTGGCATGCATTGTATCTTTGATCAGTGCAAAGCCTCTGGTAGTGTCTAGAGTCCAATCTAGATTTCTCTTTCCATTATGTTACTAACTAATATCTGGTCCACTTGGTTTCCTTGGAGGAATAATCCTGAAACCCTTTATGTGTAGTTACGGTGTTAAAGTTTGGGCACATGAGTTCTGATCTACTAGCTTATGGGGCGTCAGATGGAACCTTGACTGTGTGCACTGTTTGTGAGAATCCTTCAGTCATCAAACAGTTAAATGGGCATTCCAAAGATGTTACAGGTTGGATAGACTGGTATTGTTTTTCTGGTCTTTATTTAATCTTGTATGACATATATTGTTATGAGTGCACTAAGGCAATATGATCTAATGTATTATTTTTAGTGGGGATTATGCTTCAAAAAATCTCGGTGTGCATATTTCATATCGGGTAACAAATTTGCCAAACTTCAGGAAAAGTGGTTTAGCCATTGATTAACCATTCTTTCTGAATTAGTCACATATTCCTAAAGTGGAATTTATGTTTTCCAGGATTTTGCAAATTGTAATTCTGCCTATTTTTATTGGACAAAATATTAGACTTAATCTGTTGTTCATTGATTGCCTGGACTTATTTCTCTCCCTCTGTTTTCTCTATTACTGAGGAGTTGTTATCCTGTTTAAAACCTGTAACTAAATTTCGTGTCAACTATGACTTTAAGAATTTGGCAGTTTGACATATATAAATCCATGATGAAACATCAAACAGTTCACCTATAGGCTATAGTATACAGTTTTGAGCAGTCCAAGCCTCCATGGCTACATGGCTTTTAATGCACAATTTGTTGCATTTATATCTATTAAGATGTTGATGCCAAATTTTGGTTATTGTTTGTTTGATTGCCTTTTTAATCTATTCCTGTACATCAATGTTTTCTTTTTATGATGGTTTATTTACAGATTTTGATTTTACATCAAACAATCAGTACATTGCTTCGTCTTCATTGGATAAAACTGTGAGGGTATGGGAGATAGCAAAAGGCATTTGCATTCGGGTGATATATGGAGTTTCTTCACAATTGTGCATCCGTTTTCACCCTGTGAGTACAAGAGATGGTGCATGTATGTGTGTGTGTGTGTGTACCCTAACCTTGTCCCTCTATTGGGAGGATAGCACTGTCATCTTCCATAGCTGGACAACAAAATACTTAGGTGGTGTTTGGTTTACCTATTTTCTGTTTTCATTTTCAATGAAAATGGAAAAAAGACCTGAAAATATGTTTGGTTAGATATTAATGAAAATATTTTCATGGAAATGTTTCTTGAATCCTGCACAATTTTGAAAACGTGGATTTCATGTTTTCAATGTTTTCACGAAAACATTTTCATTTAATGAAAATGTAATGAAAACGCGGTGGCACAGATGTAATTATAACAAAATCTCATTTTTTTTTTTTTTGTCGCTTGTGAACACTCTGCCTTCACTATCCTTCCTCCAAAGAAGAAGACATCGTAGCATTGCCACTGTGCATCTTTACTCCTCCTTGTTGGTTGCTGGTTGCCCTTTTCCTCGTTCCCTTTCTATTCTGTTTTTTCCTCCATTATTAGATCCTCTCTCTCCCTTTTTGTCGATTTGTTACTGCTCTCTATTTTTTTTCTTTGTCTTCAGGTTTATTTCACATGATTTTTGTCAAGTTTTTGAGTGACTAGTCTTATTTGATTAATTAGTGTGGAGCTTGTTAAATGGTATGGGGAATGTACTGGGATTGGATTCGGACAACGAAAAATGGAGAAGATGATTTTGGTTAGGATGAGAGAGAGAGAGAGAGAGAAGATGGATATTACCAAGAATTTGTTTAGAGAGTTTTTACCCCTTTTGCCATGGCTGAATTGGATTTTCTTGATAAATCTTTCTTTCTTATGTTGTGCCACACTAGAAGTAAACGAAGCCTTTACGAATTGTTCCATCTCACAATGGCTATAGAGCGTCACTTCAATAAACACAATATATTTGATATGAGTTTTATTTTATTTTGTATGGAACTTTTACAATTACATATCATTCCATATCATATTATTATATGTTTATATGATATTGTAAATAATTTAACTCATTTATTTTGGGAGTCAAATTACTCAAAAAACAAATCATATATCTTATTTTATAAAAATATTCATTACTTTAATAAATTTTTTGGTGGATAATCATGTATAGAAATTAATTTGTATGTATTGATAGTATAAAATAATTTTATATTATCAGTTAATAAAAATACAAGAAAGTGCCAAATTATGATGGGTCACTTATCAAAATGAGTAGGTACCTAGTATGATTTGGCACTTCTTTACATTTCTATTGGTCAATAGTATAAAATTATATGTATACAATTTTATTATTTAAAACAAATATAATGCTATTATTTTAAATTTAATGTGAAAATTTTCATCTTGAAAATAAACAAATCAAACATATTTTCATATTTTCACTATTTGAAATCAGGATATATTTTTATAAACCAAACGCATTTTCTAAAGTTTGAAAATTTGAAAATGAAAATTATTTTCAGAAAATAAAAACAAAAAATGAAAACAGGAAATATTTTCGCAAACCAAACGCACCCTTACTTTTCTTAGATTTGAAAATTTTAGATATTCTTCTAGTTTTCTGTTTTTTGGATAGATTTTGTCTTAGAGTTTACAATTACTACAAAAGATAAGGGTTTGATTGGTTTCAGAAAAATGTTTTCTATCTCTATTTCTTAATTTTAGAATTTTGTGATTTTGTTGTTTTCACTATTTCTTTCACAAAATCTTGGAAACGAGAAATAGAATAATATCAATGTGGCACTTTTTGTAATTAACATTGAAAACAGAAAATATTTTCTGAAATCAAACAAACCCTAACATTCTTTGCCTTGTATCTCTCACTTCGTGTATGTTTTATTAGATCCTTAGTCTCTACTGTCTGTCTCCTCCTCACATCCAACTCATCATTCTCTACACTAAATGAAAGAGGTGATAAAATCAACTTTCCTAGATTAAAGACGGCTAGATCTTTTGTGTGTTTTTTGAATCTCTCTCATCGTTTGAGGAAGGTCAGAGACATTGATTGGGGCCCTGAGCTTGGGTTTACTTTTAATCTTCCTTCTTTTGCCTTTTTTTCTTTTGAAGTTGAAAGAAGAACTGACTTGTTTTTTTCACAAGAAGAGAATGATGAGGCAATACCCAGTGCTTTTCATTGTGTTTGATAAAGAATTGGGAGTTGGGACTGCCTCTAAACATGTTGGGTTATTTGGGTTCCTTGTGTATTTGTTTTCCTAGTTTGGGGTTTTTGTTTTTGTTTTGTTTTTTTTTGGGAGGGGGGGGGGGGGAAGGGGGGAATTTTTAGCTTGTAGAATTTGTCCTTCTCCAGCGCATCCAGTGAAATTTAAATATTCTTATCAAAGAGAGAGGAAGATCATGAGAGAAGGAAAAGTAGGAAGGGAGGGGGGGAGTGGAGTTTGTCAATCATATGGGGCAATGAGAGCAATTTGCAGAATCTTTTCCTGTCCATCTCACTTAGTGAAGCTTAAATACTTTTCCGTGAATTGTTTGATCTTTCCAAAGATATGATTTCCTACAACTTTAAGCATTTAATATGAGTAATGTTATCTGTCCCAAAAAGTGGTACAAATAACATTTCTCATTTAATATCCTTTTGTGAATTTTTGATATTTTATATGGGTAATAAATTTATTCTTTTGCATTCATCTTTGGTTGTGACTGAAGACTGTTTTTTCTGTATATGGTGCAGGTGAATAACAACTTCCTTTCAGTTGGCAATGCAAACAGGGAAATCAATGTAAATATGATACCTGTTTCTTTATAATTTTATTTCTTATAAAGGAAGCATCATATATGACAGCTCCTTTGCTGAAATGTCATTTAAGTGCATTGTTTCTTTCTTGATAGAGTACAGAAAACAATTTATAGTTTAGCACAAAGGTTATGCGAGGAAGTTCAGAGAGAATGGAATGGAATGGAAATTGATGGCATAAAATGGAAAGGGTACGGAAAAGAGACACCTGTCCTGTGTTTGGATGGTTTTTGAGTTAAGCAAGGGGAATGTAATGTGGGTATAAAATTTCAGTATAATCCTTGTAAATGTTTTAAAGTAACTCAATTTATGGGGTTGACAAGTATTCAAAGTAAAAGCAACCCTCATTATCCCTCAATTTGGAGGGAAACAAAAAGTCATAGAGGGTGTATGGCTCTCTACATGTTCCATACCCATCCAAAACTTCCAAATAGAATAAAAACAACCTAATCTTGTCTTACTAGGTGGGGTCAGCTATATAGATTAGATGATGTCATAGTGTCTTGTTGTAAAACTCCCAAATAATTAGAATTATTCCCTTGTCCCTTCCCTTCCATCCCCATCATCCGGACTTTTCGATCATATGATTGGGTCCATTGATTAGGCGGGTAAAGCTCTAAATAAGTTAGAAGAAAAGTAATTAAAAAGAAAAAAAATCTTTATTTGTTCGGGCACTGGAAAAGGAGGAAGGACATTCAGCTAAATTCATGCAACATCTACTTCCAGTTTTCATATGATAAATGTTCCCATTGTTATCTATTAGTGGCCTGGTGGCTATGCTACTACCTCCAATCTTTTCCCCATAAAATCCTGTGCTGTTATGTTTTGTCATTTCCTACTTGTATTAACTGTCAAGGTAGCTGATTATTTAAATTCATTTTTCTCAAAATTTATATGGTGTATCAGGTGTTCAATTTTAGCACGGGAAGGGTAATTAATAAATCAGTATTTGACAGTGAAGTTACCTCTATGGACCATGATCATACAGGACATCTCATATTTTGTGGGGATGCACAGGTGTGCTACTACATACACGCATATGTATGTCCTTGCTATTAGTTTATCTCATTTTCTTTACTTATTGGTTTCTGTGTGCAGGGATGTATATACTCGGTAAATATGAACTCCCACACAGGTGCATTATCCCGCTCTCATCGTCATCGAAGTAGCAGCGGACACAAATCTCCTGTCACGACAGTACAGTATCGGAGTTTCTCTTTACTGGCTGGAGGACCAGTCTTGTTGACATGTACTCAGGACGGAAACTTGTCTTTCTTCAGGTTTGAAAATAATTTGCTATTGATCCCAGTGCATTTGTCTTCAGTGAACTCTTATCTTTTTCTTTGGGGCACTAAAGTTGGTATTTATAGTGTGGCTTCGGAGATACAAGGTTATTTAACTCTTCGATGCTCACTCAAGTTAGCTCCGCGGATACACAGAATTCAAGCTTCTTTCTGCCCTCTTCTTTCCCTTGAAAAAGGAGAATTCATAGGTATGCAGATATCATTGTTGCTTCTTTTTCTTTTTCTCCACTGCCTCTTGGCGTACTTTTAAATTTTAATTATGCTGCTCTTATAAATTTGACCCAAACTTTGGCTCTGTCAAACAAGAAAATAATTTTTTGGTGTATTTCTCATGCAGTCATGACTCAATAATTATATGCTACCTGCATTTGTCAATAAGAAGTGTTTGACTATAAAATATATAATGCTATATTGAGAGTTGAGACTTGAGACTTGAAAGACTATATAGAGAGTTAGAGACCAATTTTCTGCAAACCCATAAGTTTTCTGAAATATCTTGGATTACAGCAACATTGCAGTGACTGTCTTTCTAACGTTAGCCTCTGTTGTCATGTGAAGTTGCTGGAAGTGAGGACTCAAATGTCTATTTCTATGATTTAACACGGCCAAAGAATACATGTGTAAACAAGCTACAGGTTAGTTTTCCGTTTAATGTACTCTTTAACGTCATCAAGAAGCAAGAAGCAAGAAGCTCAAAATAACTAGAATTTTTGTTATGCAGGGTCACCGGTTTCCTGTTATGGGTATTGCTTGGAACCATGGAGAAAACTTTTTGGCTTCATCTGATTTTTATGGCGTAGTAATTGTTTGGAAGAGAGAAAGAACGCATGAGAAGAATACATAGAAGTTTAAAGAATATAGCTGAGAGCTTGTGAAGATAGTTTTCTTTACATTGCTTTCCATGTTCTTTCGTTTTTACCTTCTTCGTTATCCTATGTGTTATTTTTTAATTTTTTGTATCCATGAAGTTAATCAATTCATCGTACATCGCCTCACAGGAAACAGAAGTATATTCCTGTTTTTTATGAGGAAGATATGTATTCTTAGTGAAACAATATTACAAGATTGGGGATTTATGTTGTATTTTTTTTTTTGTTTCGACATTGATACCGATGTAATTTTTGACAATCTAAAGAATAAGGCATTTGGGTCTGGATCAGCGCGAATTTGGAGCTCGAGATAGAGATGTCAGTATAATCGATTTAACATGTAAAAAATGATGATCTAGATTCCATTGGTCAGTTTGTTTTTTAAAATTCGACCTTTGTAGCTTGTCTCATTTAATTTGAGAGTTGTGGCAGGATGGGATGCATTATGTTTGGTTAAACGTTTTATTTTTTAATTTTTAAGTTAGATTAAAACTTTTGTTTGGATTAGGAGGCTTAACATTTATCCAACTCGTACCTAAATATTAAACAACCAAAAAAGTTGTACCCAAGTATTAAACAAAAAAAATTCTAGTACATACTCAAACGTACCCAACCTATACCTGTGCCTGTACCTATTACGAGTACTTTTGCTTTAGGGGAGTACCTGTATTGCAGACTTGCATAGTTATGGTGCTTTGGAAGTGTGTAGTTGCAGGATTTATGTATAAGACCAAAACAAAAAAGTGAAAACTAATAAAATAAAATAAAAAAATAAACAAACCAAAAAAAAAAACCACATTTTTCTACCTTTCCCTACCCAACTACACCCCTCTGTAGCCACATCAGTCCTACAATACACTAAACCCTAATACCGATTACTTCAAAAATCATATACACAAAAATTTGACTAAATGAAAGTTAAAAAGCTTTAAACTGTCGATCTATCAAAATTAAATCCTAATAATTGAGCCAAATTAGCCCCAAAGAAAAAATCAAATTGACAAAAGAAATAAAGTTAAGAATTCATTATACGCCTTCTGCCAACAAATAAATATGCGAGTATAACATAAAAGAAACTCAATATTAAATATTTTGCTCACATTAACATAAACTATGACAAAAATGTTACACAACAAAATTTATGTCAGAGGGAAAGCAAAGCCACCATCGCAAGGTGACGTGCAAAGTTAAGTTACATTGTCTCAACTTTCCAAGGTAGTTACTAAAACTGGACGCAAGTGACAATTTTTAGCAAGCTACTAGTCTACTATAATTCAAACCATTTTCTTTTTTTGATAGAAAAAGAAAATAATTCAAACCATTTTCAAAGCTGCTTGAATTCCCTTTGGGAACCTTTGTGTGAGAACTTGGACCTATTTTGCACCTTCCTTTTCCTAGATCCAACATCTGCCTTGTTTCCTAATTTTGCTTTCTTGGTGTCAACGGCAGTGTTTTGACCTTCAACTGGTGCGCCACCACAGCGCTGACCACCTTGGATGTTCTTTTGCTTCGCCGACAAGGCATCTAAATTTTCGTTCTGTGAGAACTCTTCAGCCCTTCTACCCTTATGTTTGTCTCTCTGTCTTATGAATTTGCGCCCTTCCATTTGCTACTGTAACACCTGATTCGCTAGTTGTATCCGGTACTGAGTCCTTCATCAGTTTGCTGTGCTCCTGAGTTTTTCGTTTCCTGTCCTTTAAATGCGTGTCACCTTCCTATTTTGCCCGACACATCATTTTCATCACGAGAAGCCTGCTTCTGCGATCGTAGCTTTGCCTTCCTAAGTTTCAATGTTTGAACATTATCAAGAGCAAATTCCACAATCTGCCTGAAAGTTTCTGTAGTCAATGAAAGACAACATTCCGGCGCAGCTTTCTGGAAGAACGAAAGTATGGATTTCTGGCGACTCTTCTTTCAGAAGAGAGAGAGAGAGAGAGAGAGAGAGAGAGAGAGGTTTTCGTGAAGTATGAGAGGGCTTAAGGCAGAAATGTATCGCTGGGAAGTGAAAATTTTTGGCGCCAACAAAATGTTTCAGCGCTCAACCCGTTGAACGGGGCGTACGAGTAGGAATTCGAAATTATAAATTTAGAAATTAGAAATTAGCCGGTTCAGTTTTCAGTACCATTCAGATCAGTGAGCTCTTAGGCAGTAGGCACCATCAGTTCACCATCTCTTTACCCTTCTAAACAGTTTTACTTAAATTTTACACAGAGAAACTCCCTTTTTGTCGGAAAAAGAAAATATATCTGTAACATTCTGATTATAATTTTTTTTTCCTGATTGCACGGTAAACTAATCCAATGTCAAAACAGTAGCCACGCACTTTGTCTCTTCCTTATCCGAATATTAAGAAAAACGGTCTTGTTTGGCAAGACATTATATAATTAATTTGTTCTCATCTAAATTTACCATCATCACTTTATTGGTTAATTATTAGCAAGGGAAATTATTTTTGTACATCATATTTAAGATATTTTTTAAACATTCCATAAGCTAGGTAAACATCACTGGCTGAAACCCCTTCAGCGGCTGGAGTTCCCTCAAGAATGAGTCCCTCCTATTACAATTTAGCAGCAAACATGTTAGTCCAATTGCAAATCACTTTCCACAGCCTGTCCACCAGAGGTACAGAGGACAATACGAACCTTTGCCCAGTAAAGATTGCGGTGGTCACGAACTTCATTTTTTGCCTTCTCCAGTTCCTTGTGATGAGCAGTTTTCTTATCCAAAGCCTTTAAAACTTTCAATGGTCTACCTTTTAGTAAAATACCCAAGCCCGAAGCAGCACTTGCTGCTGAAATTGCAGCATTAGCTGCTTCTGCGGTACTTGAAAACCAGTTCCCCTTTTGGTCACCTGCATTGATCAAAAAGGAACTATAAATAATGTTTGGTGAAATACAGAGAGGCACAAAGAAAATTACATAAATGCATCCTGTTATAATTATTCAAATTCAGATGTAAAAAAGTGTTTTTTTTTTTTTAAAAAACTATTTTAGCTAATCAAAGCCAAACACGAAAAAGCTTCAATTCTATGAGTAAATCCCATTAGTTTTTAACAAACAGGAAGTCAGGTGCAAATTCCCAAGTCTCAACATAGCCTAGGGTGACTTAAACTTTCTACACAATACATACAAAGATAACAGCTTGTACATGTAAATAAGCTGAAAATACTGACCTAATCAGAAATTCATGCACAAGCGGGAACCTTCTATATCAGAATCCATTGAGCAAGCATTTAAGCAAAAGCAAGCAATATGCAACGAGAAGAAGAAAACCTGATAAGGACAATGGCCAAAATTATGGTCGTAAACGTCATTTGCATTATCATTTATTTCGAATGCTTCCACCACTTGCGCGTTCACCCTTGCTTGCATCAGAGAGTACCTCTTAACAGAACACAAAACACAAGCATATGAACTAAAACCAAAGAGGAGTCAATGAATGGTGAATAGAGGATTATAGGTTTGTGGGGAGTTAAGCACAATAACGCATGATACAGCAAAAATCTTTCACTGCATTAACTCGGGTATTTGGCTAGCTATTTCACCATGGCAGCACGTCAACTTACATATGAAGACCACAGTATACACAACATAAAAGATAATATTAAACAGGACAACACTAGTAAGAAGGAATCTCAGCCATGGATACTACTATATAAAAGATATACTTTTAACATCCAGAGTAGGCATTATGAGATAAAAAGTTTAGATGATAAGACATTATTGCTAATATGGACATCACCAAAAACTGAAAAAGTGTCTAATGATAGTCACTCCATTTGCACCTAAACTGCAATCTAAACAAACATCATCAACTCGGGTCTACAGTACACATTGTTCTGCTCATCCTCCAACAGTGGGTATGCAGCAACAAGAGCATCCTGAGCTCCGATGTACAGTGCATTATAGATCTTCCAATACACTTCCCTAACCTTTCTTGCTGGGTGGAACAACCCTTGGAGACAATAGTTAAGAACAACAGCAGCACCCAAAGCTACCCTCATCCCTTCAATGGCTTCCATCACAGCATTAATCACATGGGGAGACGTTTCAAAAATGTTCGGCCAGACATAGTTCAGCAAATGGATCAGCGCATCCTCACAACCCAAACCAGCCACACCCAGTGCCATGTGCTTCACAGCAGAAGCAGCTGTCTGCCTATGAACCAAATCTCTGTCCATAAGAGCATCCTCAAGCAATGGAGTCACAGCGTAGATGTAGTCTTTTCCCATTTCACCAATGTACTCAAAAAGGAAAGACAGTGACTTGAGGACACCATTTTGCACATTAAGCTCTGGCACACGATACTCATTCATCAATGCAGGCAAAACTGTGAAGGGTGAACATGTTTCTGCAACTATTGCAATGGCCACAGTTGTGCAGACACGGTTCTGCCTCTCCTGCACCTTGAGATTATTCAATAGAGTTGCCAGGACATCTTGTGGTCCGATGGCTTTTGCAATATAACCAAAAGTGTTCACTGTCGCTCTACGAATTCCCTTCTTGTGAGCCTTAAGCATCTCAAGAAGCTCAAAACAGATCCTCATCCATTCTCTAGCTGGTACAAACTCTGCCCCACGGTCAGCAATTCTACCTACAAGATCAATACAGTTCTCCTGCACTTTCTCATGCCGATTCTTCAAAATTGGTGTCAACCTAGGAAGCAAATCTTTAATAGGTGGAGTCATCTTCGTCATACCGATAACATTGACGATTGACTTGAGAGCTCCCAGAATTGACCCTAAAACTTCAGGATACTCCTCTCCCAAATACTCATATAAGACAACACCAAGATGACCCATCAATTGTTCCTCATGGCACTGCTTCATGACCACAGCAATCCTTGAAATAAGGTCTGCCGCCTGCTGCCTCACCTTTGCACTCTTGTTATTTAACCGCCACTTGATGGTACCACATATCTGAGGAAGATATGGTTTCACTCTCTGCCCAAGGGAGTTCACAACAGCACCAAACCCATTAAGCATCACATTAGCATCATCACTGGTCTGCTCTTGGAAGGCATAAAGAATACCATCAATCAGAAGCTCTTCCAGCCGTGCATCTATATCAGATGCTCCCAAGTTAGTGACCACCTTCTCAATAGTTTCCATAACCATTCGCCTGTAAGGCTCACTCTCATCTTTAAGATCCTCAACAATTCTTCCAACAATATCAGCAACACCAACTTTGTTAGCAATCTCGACAGTCGTCTCCACAAGTTGCTTATAGTTTCTTCGATCCAAAGCCATCCTTCTAACCCAGAAGTTCCTGAAAAACTCAGGTAGGATATCATTCCTAATATAGTCCGCTTCAACACCCTCAGTGCTCACACACTGCTTCACCACTTTCAAAACAATTTTCTTCATTTCTTCATCAGGTGACTGGAATTCACGAATCAGAATAAGCATCACTTCCTTAGTATAGTAACTGGCATATAGGGCTTCCATCAACGGAATGATAAAACCAATTGCCTTCAAAAATGCAGCCAACACCTTCCCACGGTGTTGCCTAATACCTTTCCACAGCGGCTTCAACACAGAGTCAAAACTTTCAATACCATAGGGAGCAGCAGCCTCAGCAAGAGCAGCAAGAGACAAAGCAGTGATGGTTCTCACCTTCTGATTCTCATCATTCAGACCATGCTCTATAATTTCCACAAGAGATCTCAGATGTGGCAACACCGCACAACCAATTAAAATAGCAATCTGTTGCACAATCTTAATCCCTGTGTGCCGAGCCTGCCATGATTTCTTACTTTGACAAACGGCCTTCAAGAAGGGCAAGAGTGCAGGAATACCAAGAGCTGAGGCAACAACACTAAAAGCTCTAGCAGTAGTGTTCCTGACATATTCATCAATGTTATCTATATCAGGCCGCATAGCTGCAATCATAGTGGCAAGTCCAGCAGCCTTACTGAGATTAGAGATGATTTCTCTCCCTTCCACTCGGGCATAGTAGTCTTCATCAATCAACAAGGGTTCAATAACAACAAGAATCTTATGCACATAAGGTCGAACCAATTCATCCAATTTATACAAAACCCTATCAATTACCTTAACCAACAGATGCCTCTCTTGGTCCTCCAGCGTAGGCTGCATGAGCAACGGCAGAATCCTGTTGAACAGAGGGCCAGCACCAAACTCACGAGCCTTATCAGTAAGCTGTCTCAAAGCTGTTTTCCTTTGTGGGGGCGTTCCATTCTTCACCTTAAGCAGAAGCTTCATGATCTTCCTCTCTTTCTGCTCATCAGGAGACAACTCCTCTTCGTTCTCTTCATTCAACAACGCACCAAAATACTGATAATCCTCCGGTTTCATGAATGGCAACCCACCAGGTGCCTCCTTAGGAACATCAAACTGCTGACCGCGGTTCTCCTCAGGGATCTGATAAAGAGGAGTCCCCAACGGAGTAGGGGTAGCAAGAAGCTTCCTCGCAGGGGTCCTAATGGGCACATAAGAAGCAGGAGGCTCCAAAATCTTATACCCCTCTTGGGGAAACATAGCATCAAGCTCCTCATCAGTCAAAGGCCTATTCCTCTCTTCAATATCCCTCTCCCACCTCAACAAATTATACTGCTCCGGCGTAATCGCACCGCGCATTGCGCCAGGCGTTGGAGTTGCCAATCCAACCCCTCCAACGGGGGTCACACCAGGTGTATAGGCAGCCGCAGGGGTGGCACCGGGCAACGGGGTTGCACTGCCCATAGTAGCAGGGGTCTCATCCCACCTCGAACCTTGCCTCTTGGGAGTTGGGGTAGCCATCCCAGAGAGCTTAGGGGTAGCATCCCAAGTCATCCCAGCAGGGGTTGCACCACCAGCAGGTGTAGCATCCGAATCCACCAACCTCCCAGGCGTAGGAGTCTCATCCCACCTGTTCCTCCTCCCCGGCGTCGCGTCCGTCACTCTCCCGGGCGTAGGGGTAGCATCCCACCGCCCAGGAGTCGTGTCCGGCATATCCCAATCCGAAGTTTTCGCCTTCTTCGCCGCACCGCCGTCATCCTGAGACTGGTCCCACCTATTCCTCCTCTTCTGCTGCGGCGGCTGGGCTGCCGCCGCAGGCGCAGCCTTTGCGGCCTCTTCCTCTTCCTTCTTCTTCTTGGCAATCAACTTCAAGGTCTCCTCCTTCTCCCTCTTCAGGGCCTGCTCCCTCATTACGTCGGCGTAGGTCCTCGTGGAGGGGTCCGGCGTCTTCTCGCCGGCGGAAAAGGGATCGTGGCGCTCCGGCGAGATGACCTGGTTGAGCCTCTTGCGGCGGTACTCGTCCTCCCTGTCGATGATCCTCTGCGGCTTCCGGAACCCTAAGTCGGCGTCGCCGTCGCCACCGGCGCCGGGCATCTCCTTGAGGAGCGATTTGGGGGCGGTGTAGGAGGCGAGCTTGCGAGCAACCTCGTTATCGATGGCGTCGAGGTTCTCGTCGTCTTCGTTGGCGGGGATTGAGGTGAGGTAGGAGTCCTTGTCGGAAGCGCCGTAGAGATCGGTGTCGAAGGTGAGGGAGGTGAGGGAGGCCAGTTGCTGCTCCATCTTCTTGCGCTCTTCCTGCGTCTTCGCAATCTCTGGGTCCACCGACGCCATTTTTGTTGTGCTCTCTGGATGCTTCTCTATCTCTCTCTCACTGCGTGATAATGATAAGAGAGTTCACGAAAACAAAAACCCTAGGCGGAAAGTGGAGAATAGGGTTTGAAGGGGGAAAATGGATAGGAAGGTCTGAAAAGAAAGAAACCCTCCAAATCGAGATCTCTTCTCCGCCACTGAAGAAATAAGAGAGTGAAAACGAAAGCAAATAGGGCAATAAAAATGCGAGGAAACCGACTCCTAGAGTCGGTTTGGATTTCAAGTTGGATCTGGCCCTTTTGGTCATGCCCAAGTTCTGTTCCAATGAGATATTTTCCTTTGGGCTTGGGCTGTACGGTTGAAACAAAAAAACAGCAACCTGCTGACCAAAAAAAAGAGAAACATCGCCCACCCCGGACCAAAAAAAGTTGTTTTAATTCGACTCAAGAATTTAATTTAACTAAGAAATAGAATAAAAATTTAATTCAATTCAAGAAAAACTATTAATCAGAATAACACAAATTTATAAAATAAAATCAAGTAATAAATAAATTTCACCATAACAAAGAAATTACCTACATAAATAATTTTGAAATAAAAAAAATTTAATAAAATATCACATAACTCATTGGATATGAACTAAGAACAATGTCATAGTCATGTTGTCTGGCTGGATAGGAATTAGAACTAATTTCAGCAATATGATATTGGATTATTAACAAAAATTAACTAAATTAATACAAATATTAGATTAATAAACATCAAAATTTAATTCAAGTAAAGAAAACTATCAATCACAAGAGCACAAAATTATATAATTAAATCAATTAATAAATTGCAAAATAAGAAAGAAATTATATTACATAAATAACTTTTAAATCAAAATATAATAATGATTTAATTTAAATGTATCGACAATGCAAAACTTTTTACACTGTCATCCACTCAGATGCTACCACATAAGCAAACATGCATGACATTTACCTTCACTATTTCAAAAGTCATGCAAATAGAAGAATATGATTGGATGATAGTATAAAATAGTTTTACATTATCAGTACATATAAATTAAATTCATATAATAAAATATTACATAACTCATTAGATATAAAGTAAGAGCAGTGTTGTGGCCATGCTGTTTAGTTGCAGTTTCAGCAACTTGATATTGACTTAAGGATTATTGAAAGGTATTAAGTAAAATAATACAAGTATTATATTTATTAACATAAAAATTTAATTCAACAAAAGTTATTAATTAGATTACTACATAATTAATGAATAAATTACATCATAATAAGGAAATTATGTACATAAATAACTTTGAAATAAAAATATAATAAACTATCACATGACTCACTTGATATGAACTGGGGATAATGTCTTCATGTCGCTCAATTGGATATGCACTCCAAACAGTTTCATTATGCTGTAGATTAGCTCGGCCGGCTTCAACAACAATTCCTTCGAGGTCGACGTATAATTCAATGGCAATAATGTGCTGTAGATACTATCTATACGTCCTAAACATTATTTGCATATCTCTGTCGCTATTTATGTTAACTGGTCGAAACTGTATTTTGTTGTTAAGATTTGAGATTGGACACCTATATCTAATTCTCACTACTCTCTTCAGAGTGCCAGCATTTATGCCTGTGCCTTGACAAAGTGCAGGCAGCATTTAGTTCCTCAAATGATATAGTTTGAGGAACGAAAATGATAAACGATTCATCAAACATAAATATCACACATTCTTCTGTATTTTAAATAATAGAGTCATTAAAATGTGCAATAACAATAATATTTATACTGTTGTCCATAATTTTCTGTCACTTTTCTTTTATTATTATTCACTCTCACTTTGAAGAAAGTAGAGCAAGATACATTAATAGAAGGGAAAGACAACAATGGAGAATGAGATAATAACAATAATGGGGAAATAAAAAACAATAAGAATGGAAAAAGGATTTGTGATCACTCATACAATGAAGGCTTGAGAGAGAGAGAGAGAGAGAGAGAGAGAGAGAGAGAGAGCCACGAAGTTTTCGACTATTGGAAATTCGAACATTGAATTTGTCAGGATCTGCCATGCTATAGGTATTCAAAATATGTTTTTTTTCATATTCCTACATGCAAAGGGGCGAATTTTCTACATTGCGCTATCAAATTTCACCCCTGTAAGTAGGATTTTGTGTGGGAAATATTTTTTAATCAGCCACATTCTTACCTTCTTTGGGGCGGAATGTCTAACAACAATTTTCCTACCCTCTTCACACTAGATTCTCTCTAATCATCACCATATTCCCGTAATAAAATTCAAATGGTTATAATCTCGATGTAAACCCATATTCAAATATCGGAGCCATATTTTGCTCAAATTTATCTTCGCACATTCCCAGACTATGACAAAAATGTCGCACAACAAAATTTATATTATAGAGGGAAAACAAAACAACCATCGTAAGGTGACGTGCAAAATTACATTGTCTCAACTTTCCGAGGTAGGGGAAAAACTTGACACAAGTGACAATTTTTAGCATGCTACTAGTTTACTATAATTCAAACCATTTTCTAAGCTGTTTGGAAGGTTTTTGGTCACCATCATTCCCTCGGGAGCTTTTGTGTGAGAACTTGGACCTATATTGTTCTATAAGCATGTCAAGCTTATCTACTACGTCTTTCCCTGCTGATTCTTTATTCTTTTTAGGCCGTTTCTTGGAAACCTTTTGGTCTTCTTGTTCTTGGTTTTGCACCTTCCTTTTTCTAGATCCAACATCTACCTTGTTTCCTGATTTTGCTTTCTTGTTGTCAGTGGCAGTGTTTTGACCTTCAAGTGGTGCGCCACCACGGCTCCGGCCCCCTTGGTTGTTCTTTTGCTTTGTGGACAAGGCGTCTGAATTTTCGTTGTGTGAAAACTCTTCAGCCCTTCTACCCTTCTGTTTGTCTTTCTGTCTTTTGAATTTGCGCCCTTCTGGGGATTTTCCATTTGCTACTGTGACACCTGATTCGCCCGTTGTATCTGGTACGGCGTCCTTCATCGGTTTTCCGTGCTCCCGAGTTTTTCGTTTCCTGTCCTTTACATGCGTGTCACCTTCTATTTTGCCCGGGACATCATTTTCATCGGCATTGTCATCATCATGAGAAGCCTGCTTCTGAGATTGTAGCTTTGTCTTCCGAAGTTTCAGTGTTTGAACATTATCAAGAGCAAATTCCACAATTGGCCGGTGTTCAGGACCAAAAGTTTCTGTAGTCAATGACAGACAACATTAGTTTAAACGGAAACCAGAACACTAAATAGTCCCACCCCGCAGATATCAACATTCAACAAAGCAAAGCACGTTACCAGGATTATTATTGAGAACTCTCAGAGCCACAAGGGCATGCTGATGCTCCAAAAATTCGACAAAGGCGACTCCACGTGAATGGTGCTCCCGAACAACCTTTCCTTTCTTATCATCTTTCAAGAACTTTATCTGCACAGTACACATAGACCATTGAATAGAAAATTATATTACTAAAATTTTACAGAAACTACTTGAGAACTTCAAATCAAAACCTACTTAACCAACCTGCCGAATTACAGGTTTTTGCTTGGTAGCTCTAGAGATGACTGCATCAATGCAAAGCTTCTTGAGTTCTTTTTCAGACATTGACTTCGGTAAGTTGTAGATAACAAGTCTAGTTCTTGAAACATGGAAATTTGGTGATTGAAGCTTTGTCCTCTTTTTCTTTTCCAACCTATGAATTTTCCACAAATAATGAAAGGTCACTAAAACCAGCTAGAGGAATTCTACTTAATAGAATCTTTACCACTGGTCATATATGGAAGATCAAAGGCAACATAAAATAAGGCAATCAACATAGTATATTGGAAATTATATTTTCTTTGCTTTTCAAGAGACTGGATTTTTTATGCCCACTTGGTCTTCACAGCAAATACATGAGCAAATAAGAAAAAGGAAAATAACGTACAAATCCTCCCCCCCCCCTCTCTCTCTCTCTCTCTCTGGTTGAAAGAGGGCAAATGCTGCAAGGACCAACAAAGGATTATCCCAATATCAGGTGAATAAGAAAGAAAATCACAGTTGAACACAATAACTTAGACATGAATCAATTGGACAGTCCCTAAAATGCAGCATACAACAGCTATAACCTTATGACAGATGTGGGATAAAAGACAGTCCTTCAAGTGCAGCACACAAACCAAATGACAGATGTTTAGTTAAATTTACAATGCCACTTGCACTTCAAACCACAAAATACTCACTCTTGGCGTTTTAACATATCACTGGCCGAAACCCCTTCAGCAGCTGGAGTTCCCTCAAGAATGAGTCCCTCCTATTACAATTTGGCAGCAAACATGTTAGTCCAATTGCATATCACTTGCCACAGCCTGTCCACCAGAGGTACAGAGGAGAATACAAACCTTTGCCAAGTATAGATTGCGGTGGTCATGAACTTCATTTTTTGCCTTCTCCAGTTCCTTGTCATGAGCAGCTTTCTTATCCAAAGCCTTTAAAACTTTCAATGGTCTACCTTTTAGTAAAATACCCAAGGCCGAAGCAGCACTTGCTGCTGAAATTGCAGCGTTAGCTGCTTCTGTGGTTTTAAACTTAAGAAAACCAGTTCCCCTTGGTCGCCTGCATTGATCAAAAAGGAACTATATTATCTTTGGTGAAATACAGAGAGGCACAAAGAAAATAATGTTATAGGACATACTTGGTCACTTGGTGGAGAACCGGAACAAAGTATTCTAATTCCCCAAATCCAGAAAACCGTTGCTTTACTTCTTCATTATCACAATCAAAAGGAAGATTACTTATGAAAACTGTTCGCTGCAAATCAACATCTTCTGTTTGCTTAGGATTTGATAAATTACTTCCGCTGGAAATTTCAGGCTTAGAAACACCTGAAACTTTTTCTGACTCATTAGATCCTTTATAATCTGCATCTTCATTTGACTTTGGGTCCTCATTTTCTTTGGACAACATAGTATCATTATGCACTGATGTTCCTTTGGTGGACGATGTAATCAAATTGTTAAGAACCTTTCTAGTAATGTCTGCTTCCTTATCAAAATTAACGTCAGAAGGAACACCATCCTCCTCCATGGAATTAGAGTAATCTACATCACTATCATCTCCTTGACTAGATTGATTGTCATTAATATGCTCAACATCGTCCTCAGTACCACTACTATCTCCAACTTTTACCTCTTGTCCTAAATAAGTCACAAAAAAATGTCATATTCAAATAGTTTAAAACAGATCAGGTAAAAAGGGTACTTGACATACTAAATTAAATAGGTAAAAAATAGAGAGAGATGTATGCAAAGCCACAATAATGGAATTGCAGTTTTGAACAATAATGAAACAGCTTCGCAACAAATAACATGTATAATTCACACAATGGCCCCATGCTTCAAATGTTAGCTATCAATTGTCACCTGAAATAAGCGGTGATCATTGTTACAAGAATGACTTTGAGCTCAACATAGTTACTAGAAAGTTAAATTTTGAAAATTTTAGTAACTAATATCATTCAGCGTCATCCAAAAAATTACTATTGTAAGTTCATAACAGCTTTATAATTCATCAAAGTTTAAATCATAAAAAAATAACAACAACAATAAAGTCTTTTCCCACTAGGGTTATCTAAATATCCAACAAAACTAACTCTAGGTTAAAACAAATTGATATACTCAGGTACAGTATTTCCTGAAGAAAATAAGAGAAAAAGGAACTGAATTATTCTATCAGACTCCACAATAGGATGTTTGAACTCCGAATTATCTCATTTTTATTCAATTGTACGAAAAATATAATGTTTTTGAAGCTCTTACATGAAGAAGACATGTTGCACGTTCATTCAAAAACATTGATCAGCATGTCTACTTGGTAAAGTATGGGTGAGCATGTCACCACACCAAGTTTTAGCATAGTCTTAAACTTGCTTAAAAAAACTGTCCTTTTCAAAATACTAACATTAATATTTAACAAAACTAGTCTTATGGAATAATTAGCCATACAGGAGACAATTAGACATAAGTATACTCTTCTGATTTTAAAAACCAAAGTACTTCATTCCCTTCAACTAAATATGCAATTACAATCCACCTTAAGGTATTAAACAAGGTGGGGCAAACAACAAACTTTTCTACAGCATGATTTTATTTGACCTACTCACGTCAAATACGCATAAGAATGGCTGGTAGCAGTATCACTTCCACCAATTATAAAGGTTACCTTTTTCTGAGGCAAGAGCAACATTTGTATCACTACTAAATATCTTTTTGGGAACAGCCCAATCAACAGCTATGAGCCGTTTTGCAAATGTCGATCCATTGACCTTTTTAAGGGCCTGAATCAAAAGCAGGAAACTTTAATTAGTTTATTTAAGAACACAAACAGAAAACAAATTAGATCCTTAGGAACAGTTCGTACATATTCTGCATCTTGCTTGCAGGTGAATTTTACAAACGCAAAACCCTTAGATAGACTGCAAACAGGAAAGGAGAATAAAACCAGGTTGAGAAGACATTACATATTATATAATATTAAAACAGTTTTAAGTCAAGACAAGTAAGAATATACCCTGTATCTGACTTGTGCGGAATAAATACATCCCACACATACCCTGCAGATGAAAATATATCTCTTATTTCATTTTCTCCAGCCTGTATCATGTTTAGTCAACCAGTCAGTAGTCAATATCTCCAAATAATAATGTTTTTTATGTTTTGTATCAAACCTTGAAAGGAAGGTTTCTGACAATAAGCTTCCATTTCTGAGTCTTGGAACCCTGGCCCACATACACCATAAAACAATTAAGAAACTAATAATCATAGATAATCCTATCCGGTAAACATGGAAAAGTCTGCATCTATATGGCCAATTGAAAATCAATAGAAGAAAAGCAGGCTAGAAGAAAAGCAGGCAATAAAGCATAGATCTTCTACCACCTAACAGATTATTTGATGACTCTGAAAAGAGACACTTCAGATTATTTGGAAAAGCAAAGCACAACCAGTCAATAAATTCCATTACAGCCAGGCAGAAAAATGTCTTCATGTCTATAGTCTTTCAGCCCAAATGTTGGGCATGGTAGACAAACACAAGTCTCACTTCAAAGAACAGATTGTCATATATCAGACACATGGTATTAGAGAAAACAATTTAATGAATGCCTCAGACTCAGTAATTGCTCTACAAACATATGAATATCAGACACATGGTATTGGAGAAAACAATTTAATGAATACCTCAGACTCAGTAATTGCTCTACAAACATATGAATATGAGACACATGGTTTTGGAGAAAACAATTTAACGAATACCTCAGACTCAGTAATTGCTCTACAAACATATGAAAAACCAAACAGAAAGTACTAAAACCTTTCAAGGCTCTTGAGGCATTGTGTATCACAAATTCCCATTATGTAATCATAATACGAGGGCAATGCAAATGTCACAATCAATATCAGAAAGAAACTTACAGCTGTTAATGGTTATTTTCATAAAAGAACAATGAAGAGAATAGGAGTTTTCATATTTAGAAGATGAATAACACATTCAATATTACACCATGGATCTAATTTTTATGACAAAGAAGAAAGTTAGATTTTATGAATGCAAAACAATAAGGCCTCTCCTACCAGCTAGTAGTTATAGTTATGCGTATACAAAAGATACTTTTCTGTAACATGATGATATTATACTTGGTGAGTTCTATGACAAGCACTTTACCTCTCCACCCAGTTGGCGTGCCCAAACAGTTCCCCCTCTGATCTCTTTTTTATGTAATGTTGCAACAGCAGCTCGAGCTGACTTTACACTTGTATACAGTACGGCTGAAGCATCCAAAACACAACCATCCTGCAGGAGACCTGAAAACATTCCACAATGACCACTGATGTCCCAAGCAACATAAAGAAACTTCAAATAAATGATAAAATAGATTTAATCTTGCAGATCAACAGCCTAGATGAGAAACCATCTTTTTGGGAATCTCAGTGAAAGAACAAACTTCAACGTCCTTATTGGTACTCAATTTAAATGTTCGCCTAAAATGAAAAAGGTTTTAGCAGTGGAACAATAAGATTTAGAACTTTCTTAGAACTTAGAATGGTATAAGACATGAGCAAATAATACATCAGAATCTGCTTCACACATTAATCATGTGACTTTACACCGAGGACAAAACAATGGTAAAATCTGACTTGAAAATAATATGAATACATCCTGTTATAATTATTCAACAAAGAGAGGGGGAGAGAGAGAGAGAGAATAGATTTTGTTATACCTTCTTCTAATATAACTATGACATACCACACCACTAAATAAACCAAAAATCTATCTCATCTGCACTATACATATCATGGGCTGAAAAGAGCAAATATGCAGTTACCATGTTGATCAAGATCTTTCTTCGGAAGGGGGTACTTAATAGAACACACAGTGCCAATCTCTTTGGCTTGGCTGTGAACATCTTCAGCCATACCAGAATTCATGAGACCACCAAATATAACAGTTCTAGCAACCCTGCCAAAAAAGAGATACAAGGAACAGCATTTTAGGAATACACAATCACAAATAAGAAAAGAAACATCCATAAGTGGATCAGATTATCCCATTTCCTCTTGATCTCAACCATGTAACATTCAGCTTTCAGGGATTATCATTCACCTCTCTACTGACTAACAGGATTAGAAAATTGGCTTAAGTAAAATTACATAAAAGGAGATTCTTAAGTACCTCTGCTTTTCTGAGCAACCACCATCATCTGCTATATCACTACAAAGAGATGCTTTTCTCATTTCAATGGGTTTTCTAGCGCTTCTTTGTTTGTTTGAAACTTGTACTTCTAAAAGAAAAGAAAAGTAATATGAAGAAAAACATACAAATAAATTCATAAGCAACTAGGAAATAATTCCCTGACAGAAAGCCAGAAACACATTCTCAACCTTCTTCCTTCGAAATTGAAACAGTTTTCTCTTCTCCAGAATATTTTCTGTCTTTATCATCATTTTTTGACTGCTTGAGATCTTCTGTCTTAACTATCACATCAAAAAGAAAGATAGATAAAATAAGACAAAGGATTAAGAATATTGATAAGATTACACCATTTGCACATCTTTCCGAAACTATATCATACAAAAATATCATAGTACACTGAACCAGAGTCAAAGCATAGGATCAACCTTGACTTGGTTTTGATTGTCGATCTTCACGGGAAGGACGTGGCATTGCATGCTTCACTGCAATTTTCCGGCCCCCGACAGATGAACCATTCTTCAGTTCAATCGCACGGTTGGCATCTTCCTCAACAGCACTGCAGATGGCAGCGATTAGTACCAAACTAGAGAAATCTAAGACAAATACTAATTCCAATAAGCACCGAAAAAAAAAAAAAGAGAGAGAGTCTTATCTTTATACAAAAACAGAGTCAACTGATGCATTATAGTTACTGCTTAATTTACAAATTAACACAACAACAGCAATTATACAGCGCATCACCAACAAAAGAAGACAAGCCTAACATCTATGAACCACCAAGCAGCTGTTCTATCTAGAATAAAGTTTAAGAAAAGGTTTTTTCATTGATATCCTCTTAAGTAATTTTTGTGAACCACAGTACATCTTGTATTAGCAACGTGGTGTCAAGATCATAGAGGTTTACAGACACTAAGTTGCTACAGAGCATATAGTGATCTGCACAGTGTCGCAATATTCAACCTCCATACAATCAGAGAGCATTTTCCAAAGAGGAACAATTTTTACTTGTATACTGAGCTGAGTTTCTGTTTAACAGTATTCATACTTAATGGTAGCTTCAATTGATGTCATCCATAGCCAAAGCATAAGCAAGAAACCAGATTATAAGAACCGGTAAGACCACAATAACAAAAGCTAAAGCTGTAAATTCAATATACAGTCAACATGAAAACAAGAGAATAATGACATATAGCGCACGCAACTAGTAAGAAAACTGAACAACCAAAGATTGAAGAAAGGAAAATATAAACAAAAGTAAACAGAGAATGTGAGAAGAATAAGGAGATGATGATGATGATGATGATGATGACGAAGTTGAAGAAATAAAATTTTCGAAGGCCAAAATAAACTTACAATTGAACATAACCGAAACCACGGTGTTGGGTTGACCCTGTGGATAATTAATCAAAGATAGCGTCACAAGTTAGCACTTTCTTACGTTAGATAAAAGCAAGAATACAACTCAACTCATATTACATGCATTCGGCAATGCGGCACGCAGCAGAATTATCTTATTCTCACTTGGTAACTCCATCTGTTAAAACAGTAACAATCACCAATTTTTGTTCAACAGGTGGAGAGCAGATATCCTCCCAAATCCCACTTATATAAACACAACGTGAAATAAATTTTCCCACAAACAGTTTCGAATCCATGTATACATAAGTGCTTTTATTATTATTATTATTATTATTATTATTATTATTATTATTATTTTTGAAAAAATAGAAAAATGAAACATAATGTTGTGCGTAAGTAAACCCATATAAAAATTCTAACAAGAAGTAGGAGCACTTTTCCCTTACCCTTCTGTGTGACCATGAAGCAACGCCTGACAGGTCCAATCTCACTGAATGTCTCCTCGAGCTGATATTTTCGCCGCCGGGGACACAAAAAAATAAGAAAAGTTATTACAAGAAAAGCACGCTCGTAATTCCAAGTGACATGGAAACAAAGAAGAATTTAGCAGAGTCACAACAGCAAAAGGGCAAGCGGGGATGGGATATATATGAACAAGAATGAATGAATAGAATACCTGAGAGTTGGTAAAGGAGTATGGCAAGTTGGAGACAAAAACAGTTAAGGGGCAGTATTCTTTGCCGCCATTTTCCTTCAATTTGTTTTTCTTTCCCATCTCTGCAGACAAGCAAGGGGCTTCTCGAGCTAAACTACACCACTTATGCGCAATCTGAAGGAAGCAAAATGACGTGTCGGGATTCATCGTTAGAGATTGCTCGGCAATTTCAAAAACCCAAAATCAAAGGTTACATAACATAACAAAGAAGAAGCAAAATTAAATAAATAAATAAACAAAAATGCAACCTTTCTTTTCTTTTTTTTAGGGGAAAAAAAAAATATGTTAGAAACTGTGGTTGCTAGTGTAAGAGTGGCTGAATGACAAGGAAGGAAGTGATTAAAGAGCAGAAGCGAAGCAAACCATTAGCATGTGGGCAAGTAGAAGTAGGATTTCTCCACGACATAAACATAAAACACCACCAAATAGCAAAGTAAAACAGTCTCATAAATGCAGGAAAACACACACACTCACGCGCACATACAGAGAGAAAGAGAGAGAGAGAGAGATGAAAGGCTTAATTACAGTTACAGGAGCAAGTGCGACGATGAAGGAGGAAGCAGGGTAGACGCCAGAGAGCAACAGGGGGGGGGGGGGGGGTGCAGGGGGGAGGGGAGCCTTTCTTGGTAGAGATGGTAGTTCGAGTGTTTTTAGGGGTTATTCGTATTCATTCATCAAAGAATGTCTTAGGGGTTGCTCTCTCTTCACTTCTTTTTTTTTTTGGTAGGATTTTCTCCCCTCCTTGGGCTTAGCCTGGAAGTGGAATATTAATTGGGTTGGGATGTGCCATGCCATGCCATGCTTGAGTTAAGGAGCGTTATTGCTCCACACTTTTTTTTTTAATAAAAAATTTTTTAAATAAAAATAAAAATAAAAGTATGTTTTGGAAAAAAAATTAAGAGATTAATTTTAATATACTATTAGTATAAAAATATTTTATATTATCATCCAATTATATATTTTTATTTATAAGACTTTTAAAATAGTAAATGATTTAGTCAAATATTTTTATTAATGTAGGAATACACGATTGAATATCTTTGTAAAAAAAAATTTTATATTGATAGTATATCAAAATTAAATTTAAAAACTAATTGTCTATTTTCTTAGCAAAAGTTGTTTTTTTGATATTTTTTATTATAAGATATTTTCAATCTAAGATAACAAATAACTCAAATACTCTTTATTTTCTTAAGTTTAACTTAATTACACCCAACATTTCTTGTTTTAAAAATTATATTTACCTCTCATGAGAACTACATTATCATTACACTTAATTGACCATAGGGGTGTTTAAAGTCAATTTAATCCACATAAAAGAAAAATCAACACAAAAAAATCGAAAAACCAATCAAAATTATAAAAAAAATAAAAATAAAATGATCTAGATTGGTTTTGGTTTTATGAAAAATGTTCGTTTCTATTCAGTTTTATTTTCTAAACTGGATGCATACCAAACAGATAATATATTACACATTGATATCTTTATACATATAAATGTAATGCATTACATATTACATATTAAATATACATATCAATAATCATATCCATCTGCATTTATTTCTGCCCCGTCAAATATATATATATATATATATATATATATATTTATATATATATATATATATATATATATATTTTACAATATTTTAATGCTAAAAGGAAATGGCTGCCCTACATTTAAATTAGTCGGTTCTAGTTGCAATTAAAACTTGAAGAAATTTTTAGCCTTAATACTAGCTACATTGTGCGCATTATAATGTGAGATGACGAATATAATATTGCTAAAGCTAAGATCACATATATAGCTTTAGCAAGATATTGTACGGTTATCTGCACATCCAGAAAACACATTAATCATAATTATGTGGCGCAAGATCAGATGCTGGATATACTTTGGGGTTCAACAATTTGAACCAGTTAATTCTCTATTATGCTGTTTGATTTCATGCTTGCTTACACTACTGAGGCACAGCAACCTTGCAGCATCTCAACCACTCTTGTAAAATTCTATTTTTGCCAGAGGCCAGATGAAGATGTGGGAGGTTGGATGAAGATTATGGTGCTAGAGATGGTTGGGTGGTTTCCAAATATTATTGGCCATCAGAGTGGGAGAGCGATCTTATAGGAAATAATTAGATGAAAATCGGCTGAGGCTAGGCCGATTTATGTACATTAAATTTTGCACATTAATTGGCTTAGGATGCATCTAAATTTGTTGAAGATGGGCTGATTTCTGGGCATTTGTAAATTGACTCAACCTAGGCTGATTTATTTCACACAAGTTTTTTTTAGTATTTTCGTAATAATTCCACATTTCGAGTATTCACGAAATTAAGTTTTTCTATTTTATTTCTTAAAAAAAAAAATACCTTCCCTTTTCCTCCCCTTTTTCCCTTGCAATTGTTCACTCTTTCCCTCACCCATACTAGCACCATCCTTTGAATGATCTGAATCATTTTTCCTATTGGAAGAATTAGCTTTTTTTAAAATTTTTATCAATAATGGGGCCTAAGCCCAAAGATTATATATGAACAAATCTCAGAGTATGTGTATATTTGGATTGGAGTTTGCAAATAGAGGTTTGGACCAAATTGATTCTACAGAATTGATTTTGATAAAAAATGAGTTAGTACCAACATGATTTGTGGTTACAAATTTTTATAACAAAAGTGATTATAATAAAATGAATATCATTTGTATGATGTTGATAAAAATTACTTTTGGATGTATAATGACCAAAAAGATGAGTTTTATGTTATACTTTTAATATTACTATTTTATTTTTAAAATATTTGAATAAACTATATTAACATTATTATAAAGAAAATTATATAGATATTATTTTAACATGTTATATAGATATTATAATGTACCCAAAAAATGTATAAATATTATTATGAATATTATAAACAAAATTATATAAATATTTTTAATGTTCCATATGAATATTATTTTATAAATAAAATTATGTTAATAATATTATAAATAAATTATTTTTAACATAACTGGTGTTAGTATCAAATTACAAACAGAAAAATTCAAAATAAAATATATAAAACAAATGCATAAAAAGCAATTAAAAAACGCTGATGGTCGGTAAGACTTTTAACTTTCATCTCTAGCTCTTATAACGAAAAATATCAAACGCCAAAGCAACAAAATGTTGCTTCAACACCAACCAAGGTTTGAGACACAAAATATGTTGAATTTGCTCCAACGGAGAAAAACAAAAACCGAAACATTAATGGCTCAGTGTTCGAGAGAAATGAATGGAGGTTTGGTGAGCCAAATGCTCGAACAAACATGCACAACGTCCAACAAAACCAACAGCCAACGATATAGTGCATGTTTGATTTACATTTTCCGTCAAGCAAAAGGCCTTCTACATGAAGTAAAATGACTTTATACAGTAACTTGCTCTGTTTGGTTTAACTTCAGTGCTACAGTAAAGTCATTCTCGTTGAAAATAAGGCCTTCTATTAGAAGATGGTGATAATATGCTTTTACTTTTCATTTTAAGCTCAATTACCTAACTACTCTCCACAATCTGAAGCTCACCCAACAACTCTTTGCTCCTTCACTCCAATCACTTCAATTCACTTTACCTTCATTCGCTGGCTCTCATCTCTTTCACTTTCACCTTCAGATCTTCTCACTGTCGTGTTGTTGTCGTCTCTTTCCTAGCTGGTGTGATCGCTGCTATGGTGTTGTCATTGATCGCCGGTTGCTCGCCGTCGCTTGGCATCGTCTCTCACTATCGCTTGGCCGCTGCTCTCGCCATCACTTGGTCGTGTCTCTCTCCGTCACTTGGCCGCATCTCGTCGTCACTTGGCCGCTTATCGTCGTCGCTTGGCCGAGTCTCGTCGTTGCCAGTGGCTGGTACTTGTGGATCTCTGCCGTCTCGTCGTCGATCACCCCAGGATTGTGCTCATTGATCTTGGCCTTCTCTTCCCTGCTCAACCCTGGCTCACGGTCGTCAATCTCTGCCGTGTCTTCGTCCCTCACCCCCGGCTCGTGCACATCCTCCCTCACCACTGTCACTCACCACCGCCATGCACATCCCTTGCCTTTTCTTCCTCTCTGCTCTTAACTCAATTCTTCCTAAGGTTTATTTTTGAATCCCAACCTGTTCCTTCTTCAAATTTCTTTCTTTTGGTTCCATTGCTGAATTCTATGTTGTTGGCCTAAAATTGCCCTTTGCATTGCACAAAATATGACTGAGCACTGTTGTCAATTTTTAAGCCCTGTTGTCAATTTTTCATCTAACTTATGTCAATTTGATGCATGGTAGAATTGCTGATGTTGTTTGGTTTAATTAGACGAGAAAAAATTGATTGTAAAATTGATTATTTGACAATTTATGTATACTAATTGGCTGTAATAAAACTGATCGGAGTTGGAGTAAAATTGATTTGAGTGGAGTAAAAAATTATACTTTGTTTTTCTTATGTCTTGATGTTAGTTGTTGCTCTGTTTTGTTATTTGCTTTTCAAGTTATATGAAGTATTGAATTATAACTTGTCAAAAAATTACAATCAAAATTATGACTAAATTTATGTGTATATAGCTAAATTATGACTTTTGTTACGTGTACATGAAGTAGGATGTTAAATCGTAAGCTGACTAATTAGTCTAAAGGAAAAGCCCCATCCCAAGATTTGTCCCTTAATAATCAAAATTGTGGGCCAAAATCAAAGATCATTTGGGATTGGACAACAACAAAGTGAAAATATAATTATATCATAATTTTGTTCCTATGAATTTAATTAAGTGGAAATACTATGAATATTAATATATAAATCTATATATAAAATAGAGTTCTTGTGATGATATTCCATTTCAAAAACTTGATTTTAGGCTAAATATATTTAAAAATATATTAAAATATTATATTTAATTAGAATACTGAAATAAAAAAAATTTTAATCATAATTTGAGAGTTAATTATCCTTTAATATCAAAATATTTGAATATAGTATAATAATATATCTCCAAATTATATTATGTCTATTTTAGTAATTATACCTTCAAAAGTCATTTTACTTTATTCTATCCAAACAAAAATACTTCTCTTAAACTTATTTTTCAAATATTCAAATCAAGCACAAATATTTTTTCTAAAAAATCTTTTTTTAAAAGACTTTCTTCTAAAAGATCTTCTTTTAAAAGATATTCTCTCAAAAGTTAAACCAAACGGATCCCAAGCTGGGAGTTCATCAAAAAATGCAAGGCCAAGGCGTCTAGTGGTTAAGACGTACATTGGTGTGCATATCTTGAATTTGTTAAAAAATGCCAATGCATTGCAGAAAATTCAGATGGCATCTAGTGTAGATAAATTTGGATGTACAACGGGATAAAAATAATACAAAAAATCTTAAATTAAAGGCATTTATTCTAAAAAGATTGAATTGATATATATATATATATATATATATATATATATATATATATATATATATATATATATATATATATATATATTTGAGGGCGCTAATTAAGATGTTATCCTTTCTGAACATAGTACGTTGTAAAGTTTTTTTAAAACTTATAACCTGAGATAAAAAAGTTGAATTTAATTTGAAAAAAAAAATTTACACAAATATCTAATTTTGTGTTACCTAATCCATAAAATTATTTGACTAATTTTTTTACTAACTTAAATCTTATAAGTAACTATTTCATTAAATGACATTATACCATCAATATGTAACAATTACACTCTAAAAAGTTAGCAACAATACTACGAAATAATTGCAACACACTTTTAATTGGCCACCCACATGATTCACATCCAAACTCTTCTCCCTTTTACTTTTATTTTCATCTCTCGATTGGCCACAATTATTCATACTATTTGCACGAAATTTCTTTCATGACAAATAGCACCCCCGAAAAAGCAATAATATGTAAAACCATTTAAAATTTTATAAAAACAATTTTAAACTGTTATCATCGACCTATACTTAAGCCGGGAAAATACAAACCGAGATCAACGATAAGAAAGAGCTGCAAACAAAAGAACGTTCGTACGAGAAAAAGTAATAAAGAAATAGAACTAATGCTTAAAAATCTTATAGCTGCAAGTATAACAAAATTCTTTAGAGCGATAATAAACTAGAAAATTTCAAACTTAAAGTGTCTGACAACAAACATCGAGTACAAAAAAAAAAAAAAGCATTCGGGTACTAAGAACTGCTACTCCACACAAATCAAAACATTTCAAGCCACTGGAACTTCGATATCATTTGAGATAACAGCAGCAGGCCGAATGTACTCTTCCTCCTCCTTTGGTGGGTGGATTGTAACAATATCAGGTAGAGGAGTTTTAGGACCTTGCTTCCCTTTAGGATCCCAATCAAGCATGATCTTGACCTTGATACCAAGCACACCCTAGAAAAAAGCGAGGGAAAAATATGATTAGAACAATCGCACCATATTATAAAAAAAAAAGAATAAATAACTAGAAAATCCTAGCACCCAAAGACATTCTATCAGGTCTTTTATACAGAATCGAAGCCAACCTGTCTGAGCAGCACATGTCTCACTGCAGAGTCAATGTAATCCTTGACTGGTTGCCCAGAAGAAATCATGTAGCCATCCTTGAACTTCATCGATTTGGCTCTCTGGGCCCTCAATTTTCCACTAACAATGACCTGGTTAAATCAAACAGCTATTAAAACCAGATCATGCAGCAACATAAAAACTGGGGTTCAAAGGTTCATCGGTTGAACAAACCTCACATCCCTTGGCACCACTTTCCATTACGAACCTCAAAACACCATAGCAGGCCCTGGAACAAATAGTTTGATTTATTGAGTTTATTATGTTCCACAAAAAGGAGAATTGCATTCATATAAATAATAATAGTTGAGGAATATTGTAAAAGCTTCCAGCACTGCAAAACACACTGGTCACATAACGTATGGAGCTTTTGTTACAAAAAGAGAATATGTTGAGGAACTAGCCTATAAGTATACCTGCATTTAACAGCGAAAGATGATTAAATATAGAATCCTAAGATGACACAGAATATAAAAGCATAAGCCCCTTTCAACTATTACATTGCATCAAACAGAAGAGCACGAATATTGAAACATACAAAGCACAAGGGAAAAGACACATGAAACAGAACATGTATGCCCTAATGTTGATGCATGAACACAATAGAATTTCATGAGTTTTGATGGAATAGAGGACATAAAATAATCTAGTCATCTTCTAACACAAACTTGGTACAGAAGCACCAATCTGCTTTATAGATGACCAAACAAAAATATAGTCACAACAAATTTCCACAACCAAAAAAACATCTCACTATACATGCTAAGAAACGAGCAGCCAGCCAATCTTAGACACCCAAAACCAGAGCACATATAGAATAATTGAAACCATTTTACACCTCAACCTTGAGAAAAAATATCCGGAGTCATCACATCTTTAATTAACAAACATTTACCTAATGCAACAAATGAGTAGATACATTAATATATCCAACAAACAAGACTCATAACATTCACACTTCACATTAACAGTACATGAAAACATCACATGAAACAATCCAAAACCACCAATACTAAATTATATACAATTAGGTTCATTCTAGATCACTAATTTAGAGCATGTATTATATATATACGTATACCTCCTCACAGCAAGACCACCAAGGAGCTTGTAGCGGAGAGACTCTGCCTGGGCAATAGCACAGAGACCCCTGTTGTTCACCTTCTCAGCATAAAGCTCCACGCTGTTCTCAGGAAACTTGAACCTCTTCTGCACCACAGAGGTCAACTCCCTAATCCTCCTTCCCTTCTCACCTGCATTATTTCACCAAACAAAAAACAAAACAAGTCACGAAAGTATCGAAAATTCAAACAGTGGAGCACAACATAAAATTCTGCAAAATTATTCAACATCAAGGAACAGCAGATTCATCATCACAAAACTAGTCATTCATTAAGGACAACAGAAGATTCAACAAAACAAATAACGGAAAAATCGAAAATTGGAAAAAAAATAAAATAAAAACAATGGAAGCAAGCACGCACCAAGAACAGCCTGGGTACGAGTGGCCCTGATGATGATCTCAGTGCGCATTGGGGTAACCCTAACCTCGACACCCGAGTAACCATCCTCAGCGAGCTCTCTGGTCAGAACCTCGTTCAGCTCAGCGAAGAAAACTCCATCAGCTACGAACTGCAATAAATATATCATTCCCAGGCTCAGAAACCTTAACAACATCAACTTGAGACAAAAAGAAGCCCCAACAACATGGAATCGAAACAAAAAAAAAACACTAATAACATGAAATTGAAACAAGATAGAAAAAGGAAATTGAGGAGAAAACGTCCCGTTTATGTGTAACAGAGAGTTTGTCATAGCACTAACCTTTCTCTTCTTGCTCATCTGGGTCGCCATGGTTGCAAATCTGAAGCTAGGGAAGATGAAGGCGGGGGACGAACTCGACGACAAGCGCGAAGCCCTTCTTGGTAGTTCGAATGTTTTTAGGGTTACTCATTCCATCAAAACCTGTCTTATTTTTTATTTTTTTTTTTTGGGTCGGATTTTATCCCCTCTTGGGCTTAGCCTGGAAGTAGAATATTAATTGGGTTGGGATATGCCATGCTTGAGTTGAGGAGCCTTATTGCGTCAGACTTTTTTTAAAAATAAAAAATAAAAAATAAAAGTATCTTTTCAAAAAAATTAAGAAATTAATTTTGATATATTATTAATATAAAAATATTTTATATTATCATTTAATTATATACTTCTATTTATAAGATTTTTAAAATAATAAATAATTAAATCAAATATTTTTATTAATATAATAATTTGAATATATGTATAAATTTTTTTATATTGATAATATATCAAAATTAAATTAAAAAATTAATTGCCTATTTTCGTAGTAAAAATATTTTTTTGAAATTTTTTATTATAAGATATTTTCCATCTAAAATAATAATTAAGAAGACTCTTTATTTTCTTAAATTTAACCTAATTAAACCCAACATTTCTCGCTTTAAAAATTATATTAACCTCTCATGAAAAGTATATTATCATTACACTTAATTGACTATGGGGGTGATTAAAGTCAATTTAAGCCAGATAAAAAAAAATCAACACAAAAAATTCGAAAACCAGTCAAAATAAAAAAAAAAATGATTTAGATTGGTTTTGGTTTTGGTTTTATGAAAAATGTTTGTTTCTATTCAGTTTTATTTTCTAAACTCGGTGCACGCCAAACCAATATCCATATACATATATTTCTACCCCGTCAAAAAAATATACATACACTTACAATATTTTAATGCTAAAAGGATATGGCTGCCCTGCTTCACCGTTTGATTTTATACATTTATACATAAATAGCACCCCGAGGCCAGTTCAAATGGTCCGAGGTCCCAGCCTCGAAAGGAGGTGCACCTCGAGGGCGCCAATTCGAGTCGCACTGGCTATATTGTGCGCATTATAATGTAAGATGACAAATACAATATTGCTAAAGCTCAGATCACATATATATTGTACGGTTATCTGAACATGCAGAAAACACATTAATCATAATTATGTGACGCAAGATCAGATGCTGGATATACTTTGAGGTTCAACAATTTGAAGCAGTTAATTATCCATTATGCTGTTTGATTTCATGCTTGCTTATACTTAAGCATAGCAACCTTACAGCATCTCAACCACTCTAGTAACATTCTTTTTTTGCCGGTTTTAAATTGTGTCAAACGCCACCGGGCATTATCAAAAAGGAGCCCTTCATTTCCTTGTATAAAATGCTTTGGAAAAGCATGTTTTAATCTCAATGGAAGTGCAAGTGGACGTTTGCCGTGCATAAAATCTCATACAAAAACACATAATCAGCTGAGGCCAGAGAAATACATGATTAACTGGATTGCTGCTATATTAACAAGTCAAGAAAATTTGTCAGGAGTATGCATCTCCCCCAGCCAAAAGTGGGAGAATGGTCACATGTAATTGTAGCCAAAAAGTAAAGTCAACTAATTTAATTCCGTAACTCCTGACATAGTTTTGAACCAAAATGCAGCCACGAACCTACTCACACAACCAAAAAAATAAAGAAACTTGCCTTCTTTCCATTTTTGTCGAGCCTACCTGAATGCAACAGTCTACCTGACATACACAAACAAAATAAATGTTAGGGAAGAAGAAACTGCATGAGTGTCATATAAGATGCAAAATGGTAAACAAGAGTGATCACTAACCTTCTGTACAGAGCTTTAACATCTTCCCCTACCAGTGGACTTTCAAGGAAAAGATCACCACATTCTTTAACAGGAACTGTCTCCACTTCAAAAGCTCGATCACCACAATACTCATTCCATTCAAACCACATTTTTGAAATTAACTCCTTCTTGAAACAAGTACTGTGATCTTCCTCTTCTGGAGAATCAGCAGCTACCAATCTGTATACAAAGACTTTCTTTGTCTGGCCCGGCCGGAATGCACGGCCAATAGCTTGACGAGTAACTGATGGATTGAGATGAACATCCAAAATAATTATGCGGGATGCCCCAACCAGTGATATGCCCTCTCCACATGCCTTGATTGAGCCAAAGAAGACTTTGGCATCAGGTGAGTTGTTAAATTTGTCCATGGACCACTCCCTTTGTTCAGAGCTTGATTCTCCTGAGATGACAAAGATTTCTTTGCCAAGGCTCCATCCCTTCCATTTCATAGCTAACCTTTCCAAATATTTCAGAGGTAAGAGATATTGGCTAAAAACCAGAAGCCTCTCCCCAGCAGACTCACATAGGTTTAGCATGTTGCGAAAGAATTTTGACTTGACACCATCTTTCACATCTAGTGTATCAATCAAATCATCCATGATATTATCAGATATAGAGTTTTCACCACATTTTTCAGCAATTGGTTTCAATTTAGGGTGAAGATAGACAGCACTTCCTACAGAACATATTTTGAACTTTCTGGATAGCCTCTTTAATTTCTCAGCTTCATGCTTCTGTCTAGAGGTAAGATTGAGCACCACTGTAAAATCAACTAGACCAGGAAGCTCATCAAGAAAATCTCCTTTGTAATAATGAAGTACCTTGCTCGTCATCTCACGCAAATCTTGTATGACAGCCACCTTCCTTTTAAAATCTGTATCCTTCTGCAAAGTGTTTTCAACCAAATCGAAGAAGCTTCTAACACCAGGTATATGTATTCTACTGTGAATGCGCTTGACAATAGGCCTAGATGTTTCCATCTTTAAAAACTTTGGCCGCACAAGATTTAGGATGTTAAATACCTCCCTGACATGATTCTGATATAGGGTTCCTGACAGTACAACTTTTCGAGGCGTTTGAACTTTGGCAAGAGACTGTACCATATCTGTATTTTCATTCCTTGGAGTGTGCCCCTCATCTAGAATGAGAATCGAAGGAACCTTAAGCAATATCTCCTGGCAAGCTATTGATGTTTTGCTGGTTCCATTATCACAAACAATTGAGGAGAACTGTTTGTATCCTAAGAAAAGGATACTCTTCTGATCCATCCACTTTTTCAATACTTCCAGTTGCTGAGATCTACTGTCTGCCTTTGCAGTGTAAAAATCAAGAAGTGGTATGTCCTCCACTTGCCATGTCTGGAACTCCTTTTTCCAAGTTGACAGTATCCCCTTAGGAAGCACCACTAGAGGTCTAGCATTAGGATACTTGCCTAGAAAACTTTGCATGAAACTTATTATCATGAAGGTCTTCCCAGATCCCGGAGCATGGGCCAAGATGCAACCCCCAGGATGGTCACCCGCAAGGTTTCTGACAAGAAAATTAAATCCCTCAACTTGATGAGGTTTCATTTGCTTCATATGCCTTGGGTGTGCAGAGATGTCAGTTACCATGAGATCATCTTCAGCAATCTTAATTCCAAATACATCTGCTTTTTCTTTAGCACTCCATGAATCAGACATGTAAGTTCTCGTACTCCTTTTAACCTTCAATAAAATTAAAATGATGATAAAACAATCAAATTTGAATACTTCTTGTCCCCAACCATTAGTAATCTTAATCAATGCAGAACATATATCATCAGCATAGTGAACCAGGCATTGTTTTATAAAGCAATTAAGCCCACATGATACAAATTGTATACCTACTATTATATTATTTTGTTTTGGTAAAGAGGTTCATGAGTGCTCAACAAAAACTAAGGTGAATCACACATAACAAGTTGCCAAATTTAACCGCAAACATATTATCACAAGGATTACTATAACAAAATGAGTTTCTAGCGGTTTCACTTTCCATATTGCCACACACTGCTCAAGTGTTCAATCTGCGCATCTAATATCAAGTCCTATACTCAAAATCTCATTTTCAGATATGTACTAAGTTTTTATGACGAAGCTGTATAACCAAAAACACATTAAGGCAGAGACGAGAGTATAACCTTGTATTGGAACTCAAATATGGTTTCAATACTTCTTTCAATAACCCCACAAACGCGACAAACATAACCAAGGTCATCTTTTAAAACAAAAGAATGATCACAGTCCTCCTCTTTTTCCACTTCTTCATCAGGCACAGGATTCACAGACACATCCTAATAGAAGTACAATTGAAACATATTAGTGGAAGAGCAACTCAAAGAGGCAGCTAGTAAGTACAAAAAAATTAGTGCCAAAGAAACTCCAAAAGACACTATTAGTAAGTACGATTTAATAGTAAAAATAAATCCGAAGTACATGATAGAGTAGCCTCATCCCTAATATCTAAAAGGCTGGATCGCAAAGTAGAGAGGGATAAAACACATGAAATGTGTCATTGTCACACAGATCACAAGATCCTACTTAAAATAGAAAATTACATTAAAACAAAATATATATGAATATAAAGTACCATAAATAAGCAAAATAACATTACAATCACAACTAACATAATAAAACTTGAATTGAAAATGCGTAAAGTTAAAACTCAGAACTCAAAAGTCACATCATCACAACACAATATTAAAGACATAAGCTTTTGAGAAAACATAAAATTAAAACACTAAAAGGGGATCTTAATTACTCAAATGATAAATATATGGCAAATCAATGCCATGATCATCGTATTCATCATCTTCCATCTGATCTCCATCTAAATCATTGATCCCATCATCTCCACCAGTTTCATCATGAATGATAAGATGATGACAAAACACAGAACAGAACACAAAAGGCAAGGACAAACGGGGGCAGCTTTGGTTGAATGAGATTGCACAAGGGTTTGGGATGTTCACTGAGGGGTTGATGAGAGAAAGGGGTCAAGTGGGTGTTTAAGATTGGGGTGTGCACCATTTTTTTTTTCCTGGAAAACAGGTTGCTCCGCCACTTAAATGGGGTTCATCAATATCGTGAAAAACCGTCCATTTTCAGTGATTTTATGATCTTCCTTGGCAATCCTACAACAATCAAAACAAAATGTGGTGTGTAATTGTAATACGGATTGCAGCTCCCACAAAGAAAAAAGGGGGTAAGATCATGCAATCCTACAATAAGATTGCAATCTTAACAACCATGCATGAAACAGTCCTAGGTTTAGTGACAGAAACAGCATTCCTAATGCACTAAAGCAAAATCACCATCTAGACAAGTAATTTTCCTGAGCACAGAATAAATGCATGCTCACAATGTACATGTCACAGCAGATTAACATATGTATACAATGCATGGAATAGGCATAACACACAGAACGGAAGATTGAGTGAGAGAGCAAATTAGATCAATATTGATATTGAATTCCATTACTCGTAAGGTTTCAATACATAAAATTGCATTCAATACACATTTCTTGTCTCTATTATACAAATAAATAATGTATGCTAAACTTGGCTAGAAATGGGCAAACCATTTTCAGTCTACATTCAGAAAATTACTTACAGTATTCTCAATAAATCAATGAATCATGATGCTAACAAATAACAACCTTATTCAAAGATGGAATTAGGCCATAATTCTTTAATATCAAATTATTTCCCACATCCTTAAGACAGATATTAGGGAAGCATCGCAAATGAGATAGCATGGAAAGTGTACCCGAATGAGTAGAAGATAAACTAACTGAACCAATACAGTTTTTATTTTTCAAAAAATAAATAAATTAATCATACCTTGGAACATTCTATTGCCATTGACATCTCCCTCCAAATATCATCTAGCCCATCATCTCTGGTATCAACCTCATCTTCTTCCTCCTGTACACCAACATAAACACCTTTGCCTGTGGGATTGTTACCTTTACGATCCAGACTTGTCATGATTTTTAGATCTTCACTTTCTCCATGGTATGTGATGGGATCATGATATTCCTATTAACCATTGTTGCACATAGAATGGTAATGGATGTCAGTGAAACAACTTGCGCTTAAAAAGAAGCATCTTCTCATTAATGTTAGCTACAAATTTAAATCCAGATACACGGAATCTTACAAAGGAAGCTACAAAATCCACAGCTATTTATCCCAACAAAAAGAATTTTAACTATGTTCTGAAACTATTCATCTTTCAATACCAAGGTTGTGCTTAGTAGGATTAAGGAAAACAGGTATGTACAAATAGCATGGCACTAATATAAAATATAAATCTAGATATCTCGTTGTTTTCATATTTCACATTCAACTTTATCATTTGCACAACTACCAAGCAACCTGGAAATGACCAAAGGTATAAGAAATTTTATATCTCTATTTTTACAATCTTCAAAGGAACAAAATATTATTATAATAATAATAATAAGTCAACAGTAAATCAATGATATTTTAAAGAATAAAACTTCTACCACATGTCAGAATAAAATACTACTACAGTCAACTCAGCACCGGAGAGAACAAGCTACTGATACATTCCGAGGTTGTGCTTAGTAGGATTAAGGAAAACAGGTATGTACAAATAGCATGGCACTAATATAAAATATAAATCTAGATATCTCGTTGTTTTCATATTTCATATTCAACTTTATCATTTGCACAACTACCTAAGCAACCTGGAAATGACCAAAGGTATAAGAAATTTTATATCTCTATTTTTACAATCTTCAAAGGAACAAATATTATAATAATAATAATAATAAGTCAACAATAAATCAATGATATTTTAAAAAAAAAAATCTTCTACCACATGTCAGAATAAAATACTACTACAGTCAACTCAGCACCGGAGAGAACAAGCTACTGATACATTCCAAATAAAAGCTCATGCATACTAGTATCCATTATCTCATTGTTAACATATACAACAAATTACAAAAACAGGGAAAAACTTACAATCATCTTCAAGGCAGGAGATGGTCTAACTGGTGCTGGCAACACGACTTCACGAAATGGGAAATCAGATTTCTGATCTTTATCATCTTCTTCATCTGAATCAATAATCACAACAGGTGCTGCAGGAACATCCTTTTTAATGCGCTCCCCCTCCAAATCTACTACATTTTGTGCTAAACAAGTGACTTGTTCAATTTCCAAGTTATGAGTTTCTCCTCCTTGGTTTGTTACCACTTTCAATAATTGATTGACTAGTGTAGGATACTTTGCAAAGTAAGGGCCCAATATTTGCATTTTCCGGGCTGTAAGGGCCTCTATGTCTTTCGTGACACTTCCAAATCTTCCACTGTCAAAGCGGTTCAGAACATCCGAGATTGCAAATGGATCGCTGTAATCCACGACATTTGAGGAAGCCGAGTATGGTGGCCCAGCAGATGATGGTTTCAGTCTTTTGTGTCCCTCAGGAGAAAATCCTGGTTTCAGAAAATGCAGTTTATCAAAACTCACATGATACTAACACCCATGAATGCATTATTTTTTTATTCAAATAAGCTGTAGATCAGTCAACTTGCAATGTAAATATACATATAAATAAATCAAATTATTAATGGAAAAGAGATGAGCAAAACTACACCCAGGGAAAACTACAGATTTATTCCTTCAAGTGATATATGCTGAATGCTGTGCGATGCCACATGATCAAATGCGTGCATGCATACTGAGGAAACATAATACAAGTACAATAGCAAAAACAAACATTACCAAGGCTTCATATCATTCAATTGAACATAAATGTGAATATATAGCTTGAACTCCGTTCAGCAGCTCATCAAACTGAACAAACTTATAAAAGTAAAACGTCTGAAAAGTCACCACTTTACTTTTTTTTTTTTAATAACGAAGAAGGAAATGGGGACCATTAGGTTCCTATTAGGCCCAATCCCCATGGCACGCACCCGACCATTCATCTAAGACCAAAGGGATGTCAACCCTAGTGAAGCACTATAAGGACACTATTACCTCTCACTTCTCTTTCTACACATTTAGCCTCATTTTCACTCTAAGAAGGACTTGCCTTTGAAGGTTTCAATAACCACTTAGCCAAAGACAAACCAGAAATGGTCTCATAGAACCCTACATACTACCAACGAATTCACAATTTTTTATTTATATATCCACATATATTGCCAAAAATCCAAGTTCAATCCAAAATAAATTGACGGAAAGCAAACTAATTCTCATGAATTCAACAGGTCAAATGGCCACAAATTTACGTAGAACACGCAAATTAATAATCCACAGAAAACGATTAACTAAAGAAGGAAAAATATATAGAAAATGAAGCTGAAAACACAACAAAAACATACACTGAAGTGTACCTGATAATCAACATTTAAGGCAAATTAAACCAAAAATTTTTTTTTACAAAAAAAAAACTAAAGGGTAAAAAAAAAATTAAAAAAGAACGTTTGAGAAGGAAAAGAAGAAAACCGTTAGGAGCGGGGCGTTTAGCTGGTAATATATCAACCCCTGAATCCATTGATCACAATCGAGACGCTGAAAACTGAAGGCAAAATAATCAAAACTAGCATTTTATTTTAATATTTTTTTCTATTTTAAATTGAGATAATAGGGAAGAAGAGAATGAAGGTTACCTTAGTCACCGTGATCAACACCTCGAATGAATGAGAATAGAGGGGAAAAAAAAATTGGGCTGAGAATTACTGATGAATTTGTTTGTTGAGAGAGGGGGGGGGGGTGTGAGTGTGTGACTCTAACTGTGAGTGACTGTTGAGTTTTCGTGTCCGATCCAAACCTATGGGTTTATTAATATATCATCATCCATTCGGTTTTTTCACGGGCTGACCAACCGAACCGGACCGAAATTTTTTGGGTCAGTTTCGGTTTTGACACATTGAAAATGAATATTGCTACACCAGTAAGTGACGTCCAGCTCAAAGCAAAATCGACACAAAAGGCCATTTAACACAAAAGGCAAATCGCAGCAAAATAAGAGCAGAGAAGGTACCCCTTGAGTCTTGAATGGAGTCAGCTGATGAGTGATATTAAACTCTTAATAATACTTGATTGGTTGAAATGATTTTATAATTTTTTAAGTAATATTTTGAATTCAAATTTTGATAAATGGCAAAAATTAAGACTGGAAGGACTTTAATCTGGTAGTATATCATTCCTTTTTTTTTTTGGGGTTTCCACATATATCTGTTTACAGAAACTTTATTTGTCCATCGGTTGTCGCGACATAGCGACGGACAACCGATGGATTTGATATAAACAATTTAAAAAAAAAATTAAAAGTAAATAAAATTAAGTTTTAATGGTGGATTGTTTATATGTGCATAGACACCCTACTTTTTTAGGGTCCAAATAACATGACTCATCTGTTTATTGAAAATAATTCTGCTCGAATATTCAAGATTTTACAGGATGTATGATTCTTTTAATACTAAATATTCCATATCTAAGATTCAAATCCAAAATTACTGAAAAAAAAAAAGAATATCTACTAGTTCAACGGACTTTATGTTGGTTAGTACGACATTCTTTAACTATTAATTTAATTTCAAATAATGGCTTAAAATAACATAATTTAATAAAAAAGAAAATAATAAAATAAACTTTCGGTCAAGAGAGGGGATAATTAAGTTCAATAATGAATACAGAAAAAGAATTTAACTGTAGTGATAATATACAAAATGAAAAAAAAGGATATAATAGAATTATTTTTTTAATTAAATAAAAGTTAGAGATTTCAATAAAAAGTATTTGATTTTTAAATAAATAGTTGCAAGAATGTACTTACTTTTTAATATAAATTTTTAAATAGGAGTTGTCAAAATATATAATTGACTACAATATATTTCAATCAAATGGTGGAAAAAATTAAGATGTATCATTTCAAAGACTTAATGATGAAAGATTAAAAAGTTATATTATTTTCGATAGTTAGATTTTTTTATTAGTAAGTGATATGTAACTATCTCTGTAAGTACTATGAGTTAGAAAGTATGCCTTCAACCAAGAGGTATGTCTTGACCCTATATTAGGATAATCATTTCTCTTAATCTAAACTTTTTAACTGGAAAAAAAAAAACACCATTATATAGGTTTCTTATGTTAAAAAAGAAGAAGCACTAATACAATATTAAAAAATTAAATTACTTTTAGAATAGAAAATATTGTATTATTTTATGTTAATTATTAGATATGTAATTTCTTACACAAATGAAATGCGCAAAGTTCTTTACTACGATACATGGTTTTAGTTAATCATCAAAATTTGAATATATTCAGATTATATGTCTTACATATATATATATATATATATATATATATATATATATATATATATATATATATATATATATATATCATTTAAGAAGGGTTTGTTTAAATATTACGAGAATAGTCAAGAAAATATAAAATGGAGTCAAAAAATTATTAATCAAAAGTGAAAAATTATATATGTTTTTTATGTCACAAAAATATTAATATAACTCGATAACAAAATTAAATTACTTCTGAAAATAGAAAATTAGTATTGCACTATTTCTTTTTAATATTCAATGGGGCTCAAAGGCCCAAACAAAATAAATTACACACTAACTAAACGGGGAAAAACAGCTCTTGATCACGTCTGTCATGAAGCCTGAGATAAAAAAGCAAGAACAAAATTGAAAAAGTTAACACCAAGTGGAATGTTGTGCCTTCTCTTTGCTTGAGCATCTGCATATTGGTTGGCCTCTCTCTATAGATATGACAAATCTTCATAGTTCAGTCTCGAGCAATCAACTCCATTGTAGCTCTAGTAAGAGATAAACTAAAATGGTGTTCCAAGCTCCGAATTCGCAAGAGTTTCACAAAACATAGGGAATTTATTTCTAGCACAACGTACTTCATGCCCAACTTGAAGCTAAGACTCAAACCAATGTATACTGCCCATAATTCTGCCATAGTAATAATGACATTCCCAACATTTGTTCTATAGGCAGTAACTAAAACTCCTCTACTATCACGAACTATACCTCCACATGCGTCATATGGCGGAATTAGCACCAACAATGGGTTACTTGAGGAAGTTCCAGTGGCTTTGTTGCTTGGCTAACGGTGGTGGAGTCGAAGTTGAAATGAAACCCGAATTGGTGTAGAAGAGCACATGGATGTGGAGGAAATGGATCATGATTATGTTTTGTTCGCATGGAGTTGCAGTTTTGTTTGTCACAATAGTAACAACAACTAGTGAAAATGGATTTTATATAGCTGGTTCCTCGTTTCATGTTTGGAGAGGTACATGTGTTGCTTGATCGGGAAAGTATTTGTTTTGGAGAAAAAAAATGTCATTTTCCTTTTAACTTCGTTACATTTGACAGTGAGAAATGAGATGAGGATTAATTTTTTTGGTATAGAAAGAAGCTCAATCCCAAGACAATATCAAAAAAGTAGATAATTGAACTATTGTGAGAAATGATAAAATTGTAAATAATGGCTTATGGTTATTACGAGAGGCATTAGAGAAAAAATCTCGACTCCGGGAACCTATGGGCCCGAGGACACCAAGTGTTAAACAATATACATGTAATAATCTTATTAATGATATTTTATGTACATGATTTTAAATAAAAGTATAAGATTATTCCCATACGTAAATAATATCTCGTGTAACTTTTGATACTCAAATTAATCACCAGACACCTTGAATTAATCTCTAAAGGTCCAATATTATTTGAGATGAATTTTAGGAATAATATTTTATTCCTTTGAGCATTATAAATCAAAGTAGAGCTGTCAAAGTGAGCCAATTTGGGGGTCACGAGCCGAAACTAATTATACGGGTTGACTCACTTTTGTGGTGAGTCATAAAAATACCAACCTGGCTTAACCCACTCAAGCTGATGGGTTAAACGGGTTGGCTCACCAAAAAATTAAGAAAAATCAAAAAATTAGAAAAAAATAAAAAAATCTTAAAATTAATTAAAAAAGCCAAAAAAGGTTAAAAAACAATTAAATAGATTGTATATATACTAGTATTAGAAACTTGTGTTGTACAAAAATCAAAAGAAATTATACAAAACAAAGGGAACAACATATATATAAAATTCAACATAGCAAGCAAAGTTTAACCAAAGTAGTAACAATTAATAACCTATAATCCTATCAGGTAGTAGTTAAGATTAGTCAAACATAACAATTAAGCAACATTATAACATACTATATACTATATATCATAGAGTGTAGTTATTACTTGTTAGTGTTACCCATTATTTCTTACTAGTGCTAACTTTTTTTAAAAAAATTGTAAAAAAAAAAGGGGTCGACCCACTTTCAACCCGGCCCGAACCCACTTAACCCAGGGATTATACAAGTCGGGTCAAATTGACCTACTTTTATATGAGCTAAAATTTTGCTGGCTCAACCCACCATTTTGGTGGATCGAACTGGGCTGTTTCACGGGTTGCAGCCCACTTTGATGGCTCTAAATCAAAGGACATAATCTTACATAGATTATATAGGCATATCATGAAGGTGGTTAGATTAAGCAGCTAAGAATGTGCCACACTGTGTGATAGGTAAAGTGAGTGGCTCTAAGAGAAATCACCTCACCTAGATTAACCCTCACCACACCCTCCACCTAACCTCTACATGGCCTCACCACCACCACACACCTCACCTGCCCATTCCTTCCCTTTCTTTTCCTTTTGGCCGTGAACCCTCTCCCCCGAATACTTCACCATCTTCTTCATTCTTTTCTCCTTTCTCTCAACAAGTCTAATTCACCTCCATGACCTTACATTTGAACAACTTCAAACATCAAAAATTAGTAAAGACGCCTATAGAGCAAGGTAGGGGTAGCATAATTAAGGGCCAAGGAGGGTTGTTTGTGGGTTGATTTTGGTTGCTTGGGTCTTCAAGAACAAAGCTTTTTCAAGGTTTGGAGTGGTATCCTAGCTTGGAGTTAAGGTAGGCTCCTAGAACTCCTTATATGTGGATATATTACTATATAAGTTAGGGTTTTCATTGTATTATTTCTCACATGTCTTGGGTTGAAGAGATGTTCTATAGTCTTATTTCAATGAACTAGAATTAGTGTGACTTAAGTTGGTGGAAAAAAAAAAAAAAGCTAGAAACTTAAAGAGACTCATAATTGTAAATAGGCTAACCTGGACAACCTTGAACATTAGTGAATACATGGATTATATCTCAAGCTAGGAACCTTTAATCAAGGTGGAACCAATTTTTGTTAAAACCTAACTCATTTGGACTTAAGATGAATAAGTTATGAATTTTTAAGTAGGCTATGGGCAGAGAGGAATGGACCTAAATAATATGTGTTCTAATGAGCATAATTTGCTCCATAGACCTTTAATTTTAATGCAACCAATTTTGTTAGAAAGTTAATCTAAACTCCTAGTGAGTTGTTCCCACTAATTCCACGAAGTTACCTTATACTCTGTAAGTGTCAAAATAGGGCAGCCTCAATGTAGAATTTATAACTTAAGCTCTACTTGGCCAAATTGAGTGCGATTTAATTTATTTGAATGAGGGTTCTCATGGGTATAAGCATGTAAAATTTCAAGGCAAAATTATGTAAGATGAAATTTTAGTGATTTTTTACTTTTAGATGCTCAAGACTATACTGTAATAGGGCAGTAGTAGATCAAACTTAAATAACTTAAGTACAAACATCACTATAAAATTTAAGATAAAAAGGGTTTAAAATGAAATTTTGATATAATTTACAAGCTTGGACATAATTGAGGAAATTCAATTTAACTTAACTAGAGGTCTTCAAACAATATGAGACGAAATTTAAATGAAAGGCTGAGGAATATATGTTGATTTTAGTATAATATTGATATATATGTCATGACATAGCCATTCATTTGGAATCCTTGAGACTGGGGCAATATGTGCCTTATATGATTACAAGTGTGATTGAATCTTATTATATATATTGGAATTGTTTTCTTTGCCAACTGGTTGCTTAAATTGTTGTTGAGATTTTTGGGAATCCTCACATTACAGTGGTCATACTACTGAACTTTTGGCAAAAATATTTTGAAAGTATGTTATGTGGCATCAGCATAAATACATCAAGTATCATCATGTGCAGTTATGAATAAAGAATGCATATGAAGCTATGAGCCAACGAATACATGAGCTTGCAAGATGACTATGATTTTAAATTACTTGGGCTAGAGAAACAAAATCTAGTTAAGTCAAGGAATGTATACCTAGCTTCCCTTGAACTGAGTCAGGAAAAGTAAACCTGACTAGGAATAGGTCTGTGTGAGCATCAGGGAAAGTAAATCCAGTAATCACATATAGGAATGAGTTTGATCTTAATAAGCAGCATATTACCTGGGAGTGGGAATGGCCATCCACCCATCTTACCGATATTGAGTACAAGTGCTTATGTTAAGAGTTTAAAAAAAGAATAAGAGGACAAGTGCACTTGCATAGCTTATCATATTTGTCTTTGTATATGCATATTCTATTATTTTGCTGTATTATCATAAATGTTATGAACTGATCTTTAACTTCAAGTGTGTGAATAAAATGAACCTGCTTCGAATAAAGAGTTTTGAAAACCAAATAAATGAATTCTACTCTCTTATCTGTTACAAACATGCTTTCTCAAAATAAATCGAAGTAGCTATGTATGATAATGATAAACTATATGTTGTAGTCTAGGATTTCTTACTGAGATTTTATAATTTTCACTCTTATATGTATTTTCGTGTCATCTCCAAACAGTATGGATGACAATGGCATGGGTGAACGGGTTCCATGCCCTTTGAAGATTACAAAATGTTTGTACCAAGGCTACTTGGATACATATATGGATGCATGGACTTGACAGTTATGTAGATATAATTTGTATTTATTCTTTAGTGTCTATCTGTTTTCAATTTTTTGAGAAGTATAAAGAGTAAGACAAGTTCCTATGACATTGTAATAAATGTGATGACAGGGGAAATTAGCGGTGTATACCCCACAGGTATCATGATCGCAATTCTTGTATAGGCTCAATTTTTAAGAAAATTTTCATTCTCATATTTATTACCCCTACGTTTTGTAAAGGTACTCTTTAAGAAAAATAGTAACAACTTTTAATTACGCATTATGAATTAAGTATGATGCTGTAATTAGAAGGGTGTTATAATTTGAATAGCACAATTGTTTTTCAAAAACCTCATATTGATTTAAAAAAAAAATTGAGTCCTAATATTAAGTTAGTAAAATTGATTTACTCTATATAATGCAATATAAATAATTTTACATCAATACCGAATATATGAACAATGTGAATCGACAATCACGATGATGCGTCTCATTCCATTACTGTTCAGTTATATATCCTTTTTCTTATACTATCATTTAATTTTGATTTAATACTTTATTTAATAGGTTTTATAATGTGAATAATTATGTAAACATTAAACTTATATGATAATATATTAAAGATTAATTTTATACTAATAACTATTATAATTAAAGATTAATTTTAATACTCTTACACTGTGTTTAGAGGACAACATATTTGTTTATAGTGCTTGAATGATATAATTATCAATGTATAAAATTTTCTGAACGTTTACCATAATATGATATTTTTCTTTTTCATTTTTCTTTCCTTTTTTTCTCCTCTGCCTTCTCTTTCTCTTACACACAAAACACACGCACACAATATGAAGTGAAAAAGTGAAATCCACTTGACACAATGGCAAGTTCACTTTTTTATTATTTTTTTGTTCTTCTGAGCAGTTCTTCTTAATTAGCGACAAATTCACTTTTTACTTTTTGTAAAATTTGCCAGTATTATTAGTGGATTCCTTTAAAGTTCTATATTCTCGTAAATCAATTTAAAATATCATATTTTAGTAAATCTTATACATAATATCATATTAAAAAATGAGTCATGTTAGATGTTCTTTGATTAATAGAATGAAATTGGTAGGAAATAAATTGGAAGAAAAGAAAAGAAATGGAAAGGAAGAAAACAAAATTACATTCTCGCTTCTTTGGAAGATTAATAAAGAAATAAAACAAAAATTTGTTAATCATGTTCGGCAATTATATTATAAGCGAACTGAACAAAATATTTATAATTCTTAACTTTCCAAACAACCCTTTTAATAGTTTTATATTGTTTTTGTATATCTTTATGAAAATTAAACTTTCAACTAATAAATAAGAAGTTATTTAAAACTTTCAACTGAACCTCAAGATAACCATAACATATTCTTGAATATTTTAAAACATTTGAAGTGGATTTCTTGAATATTCTTTCAAATAATACTGCACTTCGCTATAAGGTGTAGTCCACTCCTCAACACAAATCCAGTATCAAAAAAGTAAAATTTTCTTGGAAAATCAATGCAAATTGATGTGTGACTAGTCCACTCTCTTAATTATAAGCTAATAAACTGGTAATGAACTCTTGCAAAGAGTGATGGACTCTCTTGACAATTATCTCAATGCTTCATACCTCAATCCCAAAGAACAAGTTATTATGCCTACACAACACCTACCATAATGTAGCTAGTAACAATCTAGCATGCTCACTTTTCATCATGCGCATAACCCACTAAGTGCAATTGTCTAAGAAGAAGTGAGGGATGCTAGTGAGACCAATCATCTGCCATACTTCTCATGCCTGCACAGAGTCTTATATGTTGTGCTTTAGCGTATATGTTATTTATATTTCTTGTGATCTTACTTTTTGTTTATTATGAAGTTCCTCCTTAATCACACATTACATAATGTATCATTTGTATTATAATTGATCATTTTTCTGCATAAGTATCTTTTTCATTTTACTACATTAGTTATAATATGTATGTCAATTAACATGATCTTACTTGCATATACATTTATGGCATCAATTTTATTTTGTATGTGTTGAAGTTTGCATAAGATAAAATTGGTTGCTCTCAAAATATGGTGTCCTAACAAATAAAAAAAGTGAAATTAAAGCAAAAGTTAAAATTATAACAAATATGATGAGGCAATTGAAGGAAGTAATTAAAATGAGCAGGTATAACGATAAGGAAAAAAGCTTACCAAAGCCCATTTTGCAAGTTTAAAGTTATATAATTATTTTTTGTTAACAAAATGATAAAACATCAACTAGTATTCTACATAAAAGACAATATAAAATGAAGTGACACTTCCACCATATAAAGGCAGGCTTTCAAACGTAATTTTATTGGTACTCGATTTCTTAATTTAGCATCATTTAGTATTCATTTATGAGTAACTCAAAACTAAGAAGTGTAAACACACTACCTATGTAACCAAAAATGAAGTATAAGCACTACGATATGATCATGATTATTCTAAAAAAATTCCCTAAGATTTGAAACCCTCCCAAGCTCAGGCATGCACACCAATTACCAAACAATACCAAGTCGAGCAGTAATGTTATTGTAGCTTCTTCTTTTCTATCACCCACTCTTATTTAATATTTATTCAGTTCTTTTTTTTTTTAAAGAAAAACTTTTTATAGTAAACTGTTTCTAGGAAAAGAAAATGAGAAATTCTTTACTCTTACATAAAAAAATGCATTATGCATAAACTTCAATAAATAATCTAAAAGTAAATACACCTTTTATTTTATCATCTTAAAAGCAAACACATGACAGATGAGATTGAGATAAAAGTTATTAATATACAAGTTTTGTAAGCTCTTGTACCCTGATCAAATCTCCCTCCCTAATTCTCCCAAAATCCCTTCCTCGCCCCCTTGAGACCTAAGAAAACAAAGTAAATGCATTCTAAATGAAAGTTTTGTGGATGAAAAAAGTTAATATTATAAAAGGTTTATTCTTAGGCCAAGATTGTAGTGCACCTCTTAAAGTATGGTACACCTCATACTAGGTCACCTAGCAACCAAGATCTAAAGGTTTATCTATACACCAATTATTTATAGTGTACTATTTTTCTTTCTTCCTCACCTTGCCTTCCAACAACCACCTTTGTCATTAGAGATCCACCACCACATCAATCCTTGAACCACAACCATGGTAGCATTGTGACCACACATCGGCCAACCACCATGTGTTTATCTGGCTGGCTTTTTCCACCGCAACCACACCACCATATGTCCGTGTTATTAGAGGCTCTATTTGGATTCCTCCCAAAGGAGAAAATGCTACTCAAACTCTCACCACCTCTGCCTCGCAACGTTCACACCCCTTCCTTGAAAAACTCTAACCTCATGATCATTATCATCACTTTCAACATTCTTAACCCATAACGCTTCTCTTCCTTCAAGCTCGTTCCTCACAATGTCGAAATGTCATTGCATTGGGCTCATAATAGCTCGCGTAGTTTGAGAATAAGAGCTCAGTGATGGTTTTGAAGATAATGAAGGAATGGTGGTGGGAGAGGGCGGTGTGGTGGTTCTTGGTGGTTGGTGATTGTGGTTCAATGGTTATAGAGAAGATAATGGTTAGTATCTGGTTGGCTCAATCTTTTAGAGCCTTAGGACTCTATATCCTTTATGGTTCAACAGTGATGAAGTCAAAACGATCGTCTAATTAGTATGGCCCTATGGTTATTGATACACCATCATGCAATTTCTCTTTGCAGCAACCAGGAGGTAAAGGAAGCATGTCCTCCATTACTGCAAGTGGGGGAGTGACAGAGTAATCATGGAGACCAAAAATTAAAACTAGTATAACAAAGTTCTTGAATATGTAGGCGGTTGGGGAGAGCCAGACATGGTGCATAATGGTGGTGACAACTCCCTTTAGTTAGTATATTTTTAGTTAGTTTTTATTTAATTTAGGACGTAGTTGTCTAGTTTAGTAAATTTTTTTGTTTTATTTGAGTTAAGTAGTTTAGATTATGTGGTATTCTTATTTTTTGTTATTTTCGTATATTTAGGATATTTATTTTGGATTTTTTAATCATTTTCAAGAGCAAGTGGGCTTGGAGGAAGTTGGAAGTGGCTAGAGAGAGAATTTAGGAACAACACATTGCTTTATAGCACAAGGCAGTGCGCTATAGCACAGCACCATAGAAGAATATAGCTAAAGATTTTGTATTGCGCTATAGCGCAACCTTGCGCACTATAGTGCGCTTTTGTTTCACCACTACCTACTTTTTGTGTTGCATTATAGCCAACCCAGTGCGGTATAGCGCGCTCTTGTTTCTGCAATTGATATCAAGTTTAGGTGTTACATTATAGCGCAGCACCATTTTGGCTCAAGAAATTCTAGTTGCATTATAGCGCAATCCTTGCGCTATAGTGCTGCCACAATTGTAATAATTAATGGGTTCAAACTGAAATTCGAGAGTAAGGATCCTCAGATTATAAAAGATAATACTTAAGGTCAAAAAAGGGATCCCTAGACACATCTAAATACTCCATAAGATAGAAGACTTCTGTTGGAGAGATTGAAAATGAAGATTCAAGGATTCCAGAGCTCAAATCCATCACAGAGAGATCCATATTCTTCCAAATCTCTTGTCTCTGGCTTGAATTCTTTATGGCTTTTTGTTCTTTTGTTTTTTCACCTTCATACTCTTTTATTATTTTTTTTTTAATTATGAACTAATTTTCTTTTGCTAGGGCATTAATGGACCTTTTTTGTATGACAATTTTACTTATGAATTAATATTAATCTTGTTTCTATCTCAATTGCTTAGTATTTTTGTCTATGCTTAATGCTTTTGATTGATTGATCACCAATTAATTGATCCAGGGATTTACAATAGCTCAAGCGAGGGTTTGTGAATAAAGCCTCTTAACATTAACACCGTGAGCTAAACGAAAACTAGAGATAGATAAACACAGTTCATGCGGTTAACTTAGGAACCCACTGAGCTTCAACATTTTCCTAGATTAGTTTGTGCTAAGAGATTAGGTAATCAGTTTAGGATAAAAATATTACTTGACCTCGAGAGAAGTTAGGAATAAATTAAGGGGAATCAACCATGAGTCAATTGGGATAAGAGCTGATTAATGAAAATTCATAGTAATTGTGTCTATAGTAGGTGAAATTAATTAGTCCTAGCATCCATCTCTTTGCATTTGTCCACCCTTTTAGTGTTTGCTTGCATTATTATTTTTCTTATTTATTTTATTTAATTTTTATTTTTATTTTCTCCATACATGAATTCATTCCTTTCAAATAGTTATTCCTTTAAACTTCCCGGTATTTGATTTATCCTCATGGGAATGATATTTTTCTTATCATTTTATTACTTGTATAACTCGGTATACTTGCTAAAGTTGCATCAAGTTTTTGGCGCCATTGTCGGGGATAGTATCAATATCATTCTTAGTTTATGGGATACTAGACTAGACTTTTATTTTTATCTATCCTTTTATTTTGTTTTTATTTTATTTTATTTTATTCCTACTTTCACTTATTCTTGTGTTCTATTTTGTAGTTTATGTGAAGGAGCCAATCCGAGGAAGATTTACTCTTTGATCCGAAGATCAAGCATACTTTGTGACGACTTATGAGAGAACGAAGAGTAGTTGAAGAATCTCTATAGGCTACCTTGGCTGAGGAAAATGAGCAGAATAACAAAGTCATGAACGATTATTTGGCACCTACTTTTATAGGATGCTCATCCAGTATTGTGAGGCTGCTTGTCCAAACAAACAAGTTCAAGTTGAAGATGTCACTTATTCAGTTGGTACAACAAACTGCCAATTTGCTAGATTTCCTAGTGAGGACCCTAATGAGCATCTCAGTAATTTTTTAGAGATCTGTGACACTATAAAAATTAATGGTGCCATGGATGATACTATTCAGCTGAGATTGTTTCAATTCTCACTGAGGGACAAGGCCAGAGTCTAGTTGAAGTCTCTACCTTAGAAATCACTCACTACCTGGGATATGGTTGCTAGGAAATTCCTAGAGAAGTACTTCCCTCTTGCCAAGTCTAACAAGATGAGGAATGATATCACTTCTTTTACCTAGGCAGAGAGAGAATCTTTTTATGAGTCTTAGGAGAGGTACAAGGAGTTGTTGGCTAAGTGCCCACATCATGGCAACCTTCTTTAGATGCAAATTCAAACTTCTATAATAGTCTCCTGATTTCCATTCAGATCATGATTGATATAGTAGCTGGTACCTCTTTGAATAACGAGACACCAGAGCAGTCCAAGGAACTGTTTGAAGTAATGACTAGCAACAATTATCAGATATCTAGTGAGAGAACTCAGAAAAGGGGAGTTCTAGAAGGTAACACTACCACTATGTTCTTAGCTCAGATGCAAGTCCTCTAGGTCTAAAATGCAGCCATTTAGAAGCAATTGGATTTACTCAGCACTATTTCACCAACACCAGTCTTGCGATGTGATTTTTGCTATGAGAATCATCCTAACAGAGAATGTGTGACAAAGCCAACCTTAGATGAACAAGTTAATTATATGAATACTCAAAGGCACAATTTCCATTCCAACAATTTTGTTCCTGGATATAGAGATCATGCCCACCTTGATCAGTACTGTGGGAATCAGGGTGCTCTTAGGCACTTATACAACCTTCCAACTCATGAGACGAAGCCTAACCTAGAAGACATGTCTTAGCAATGCATGCAGACCCATTTTAATATTGTGGATAGAATTGAAGCAAAATTCAAACAATATGATGCCTACCTCAGGAATAATGAAGCCTCCCTCAGGAACATAGAGATTCAGTTGGGACAAATCTCTAAACAACAATCAAAGAGACCATAAGGTTCGTTGCCTAATAACATGGTTACAAATCCTAGACAATAAGTGAACACAATTATTCTAAGAAGTGGAAAAGAGCTGGCGGAGCCTAAGAAGTCAAAAGAAGATGAGCCATCTACTGAGACCAAGAAATAGACACCAAAAGGGGGAAAGTATGAAATCCCCATGAAGTGTAACAAGGAGGTGGGAGATGAAGAGAAGAAGTCTACCTATATGGCACTTCCTCCTTATAACCCTCCAATTCCATATCCACAGAGGGTGAAGCCGAGAAAGAAAAAGAAAATATAGAGGTAATACTTTAAGTTCTTAGAGGAGTTCAAGAAACTGTATATTAGTATTCCCCTATTGGAAGCCCTTGAGTAGATACTAAGCTATGTCAAATTTATGAAGGATCTTATCTCGTAAAAGGAAGCTCGACCATGATGAGACTATAGTGCTAACTAAGAAGTGCGTGCCATATTACAAAATAAGCTACGTCCAAAGTTGAAAGATATAGGAAGTTTTCTATACCATGTGATATTGGTGATATTTATTTTGATAAAACTCTTTGTGATCTAGATGCTAACATTAATTTAATACTTTTGTTTGTTTTCAAGAAGCTTGGATTCGGAGAAGTGAAGCCCACTATGGTGTCTTTACAACTGGCTGATAGGTTCATCAAACATCCAAGGGGTGTGTTGGAGAATGTGTTAGTGAAAGTGGACAAGTTCATCTTCTTAGTGTATTTCATTATCCTTGATATGGAGGAAGATAGAGAAGTCCCACTAATCCTTGGAAGACCTTTCTTAGCTATCGGAAGAGCGTTAATTGATGTGGAAGATGGGAGGCTTGAATTGCAAGTTCAAGAGGAGAAGGTCACATTCAAGGTGTTTGAAGTTATCATGCCTTCTTTTGAAGCTAACTCTTGCTTTCAGGTGGATGTAGTGGAAGCTAATTTGAGCACCATAATCCTAGCATCCCATGCCACTCCTCCTTGGAAATCTAAATTGATGAAAATCAAAGCAAGGAAGAAAAAGAAAAGGCTAGGGGATGAAGATCTTAAGCCACCTGATAAGCCATCGAAAGCTCTTCACTTGCCATTTAAGCCTAATTCTATCCCATTGATCTTTGGGAAAAAGAGCGGCTACCTTGGTGACAAATCACCAAAGAAGGAAAGGAAGGAACTGGCATTAGTGATAGGACCGTGTCCAATTTAGGGACATTAAATTAATGTACTTGTTAGGAGACAACCTAATCTTCCCTATTTTTCTTTGATTTTTAACTTTTTTGCTTTTCTAATTTCTCTTTAATATTAGGTAGAATTTTAATTTTGTTTAATTTTAATTCATTTAATTTTGTTTATTTTGTTTTGCAGGTTTGTTTGCATAATTAGGAAGTACATAATGGGAGAAAAAAGCTATTAAGGGTGTACAAAGCAAAAATTGTAGAATCAGGATCAGCAACAACACATTATCAAAGGAGCAATAGAATTTTAAAAATCTTGGTTGCATTATAGTGCAAGTCGAATTCTACACTATATAAAAATAGAGAAAGATGCATTCGGGAGTAACTTTCCTTCCCCTATTTTGATTTTATTTTAGTACACTAGGGATAACACACATTTTTAAAGTCAGGGGGTTAGGAAAATCCATAATTGTACTTGCTATTTGCTCCTATTTCTCTTTTCTTTGTTTAATCAGTTCACTGGTTGTTACTTTTGTAGTTGTTAGTTTTTCTTTTCTTATTTTTATTATTATCTAAAAAAAATGATGAAAACCCAAAAAGATATTCATTTTTTAGTCCATTTCCTAGTCTTTTCATTAGTCAACTGGTTGTTGTTTGCATGTGCCAATGATATGAATATTACTCTATTTGTTAACTCTCAGGTAACTTTAAATCCTGATTCGAGTCTTGAAAATCCTCTTATGCTTTTACTATTGAATTGGAAAGGATCATATTCTGGCACTTTGATAAGAGTTACCAACTTAGGATAGGTGATCTTTACACTTTTATGCTTTATTTAGGTTGAGACATGTATTCTTGTTTACTTTAATCTCTCTTGAAATATATGTGAGTGAATATTAGCCTTAGAGATGATTTAGGCCATGTTCGGTGGCCACAATTGATCCTCATTGCCTACCCTTGGTCATTGATCCTTAGTCATCCCATTTCAGCCTTAAAGTCTATTCTTGGATTGAACTATATTATGAACCTGTTACCCTTCTTTCTTTTCCCTCTTTGATCCCATGGTTTATCTTGAAGCCTTAGCCTCTAAACTCATTTGAATAGGGTACTACCTCTACTATCACAACCTCATGCTTTCTAAAGTCAAAGGTGGAATGAGAAATTATGAAAGAAAAAGGCGGAGAAGAGAATGAAAGAATGAAGGAGGAATGAAGAGTAAGGAAAGAAAAAGAGAAAAGAATGGCATCACAAATAAATGAAATGCCCAGGTTCAACAAGAAATGCACAATGGTTACCAAGCAACTAAGTTGGGGGTACCTTAAGGAGAATGAGTTAGAGGTAAGGGTTCCTTAAGTTGAGGGAATTAATTGAGCTTAAATTACTATTTCATCATACCCTTTACCTTGGCCTGCCATTAAAAGTTGAGAAAAATCCTTTTAATCTTTGGCTAAGTGATATTCATGCAGAGATAGAGAGTGAGGATTGTGGATATTTTGTCTTTCTTAAACAGCATGGGCATAGGGTGAGTCAATTCTTTGTTGTTTTCCTTACACACACACACACACACACACACACACACTTGATTCATTCTCTTAACAATGTAGTTGTACAATTAGATGGTCTTGATGCTTAAATTCGGATTCTTAGTAACTTATAAGTTATAGGCAGTGATGAGAACCTCCATAGGCAATAACTTTTAGTTTGACTATTTTGTGTAGTAAGTCTTTTTGTGTTAAGTGTTTTTGTGAGTCTTTTGTTTTCTTGATTTTTGTTTCTATTCTGAGTCTTGCTTGAGGACAAGCAAATTCTTAAGTTGAGGGTTGTGATAACTCCCTTTTGTGAGTTATATTTTTAGTTAGTTTTTATTTAATTTAGGACTTAGTTGTTTAGTTTAGTTAATATTTTTGTTTTATTTGAGTTAAGTAGTTTAGATTAGGTAGTATTCTTATTTTCTATTATTATTTTGTATTTTGGATACTTATTTCGAGTTTATTTAATCAATTTTAGGAGGAAGTGGGCCCGAAGGAAGTTGGAAATGGCTAGAAGGAGAATTCTAAAACAACACCTTGCGCTATAGTGCACTACCATAGAAGAATAGAGCTCATGATTTTGTCTTGCGCTATAGTGCAATCGTGCACGCTACAGCGTGCAGCCGTTTCGCCATGTACCCACTTTTTGTGTTGCACTATAGTGCACCCCAGCGCGCTATACCGTGCTCCCATTTCTGCAATTAATATCAGGTTTGGGCGTTGCACTATGGCTTAGGAAATTCTACTTAGATTGCACTATAGCACAATCACGATTGCATCAGTTAATGCGCTCATGCCAAAATTTGAGAATAAGGATCTTCAAACTATAAAAGGCAACACTAAGGTCAAAAAAGGGATCCCTAGACACATCTACACCTTCCCAATAGAAGACTTTTTCTAGAGAGATTAAAGGCGAAAATTCAAGGATTCCAAAGCTCAAATCCAACACAGAGAGATCCACATTTTTTTGAATCTTTTGTCTTTAGCCTAAATACTTTATGGCTTTTTGTTCTTTTTTCTTTTCATTTTCATACTCTTTTATTGTTTTCTTTTCGTTAATTATGAGCTAATTCTCTTTTGCTACGGTGTTAATGTACTCTTTTTATATGACAATTTTATTCATGAATTAATGTTAATCTTATTTCTATCTCAATTACTTAGTATATTTGTCTGTGCTTAATGCTTTTGATTACTTAATCACTAATTAATTGATCCAAGGATTTACAATAACTCAAGCTGTGTTTGCGAATAAAGCCTCTTAACATTAAGACCGTGAGCTAAGCGAAAACTAAAGATAGACAAATGTAGTTCATGTGATCAACATAGGAACCCTTAGAGCTTCAACCTTTTCCTAGATTAGTTTGTGTTAAGAGATTAGGTAATCAGTTTAGGATAAGAGTATTGCTTGACTTCGAAAAATGTTAAGACTAAATTAAGGGGAATCGACCATGAGTTAATCAGGATAGGAACTGATTAATGGAAATTCATAATAATTGTGCCTACAACAGGTGAAATTAATTAACTCTAGCATCTATCTCTTTGTATTTGTTCATCCTATTAGTATATGCTTGCATAACTATTTTTCTTATTTATTCTATTTAATTTAAATTTTCTACACCTATGAATTCATTTTATCTAAATAGTTATTTTCTTAAACTTATTGGTATTTGATCTATCCCTTAAACTTTTTGGTACTTGATCTATCCTCATTGAAACGATATTTTTCTTATCATTTTATTACTTGTACAACCTGATATACTTGCCAGAGCCGCATTAAGTGGCATGGAAGAGATAATAGAGTTGCAACGGGAGAGGTTGGGAAGATAATGGGGGGAGAGAGATAACAAAAAATTTATAGTGCATCACCACTTCTTAATCGCACCTATATATTATCCACCTTAACTATTAGATAATTTGCTGTGTGGTGCCTGGACCTTATCCAATGCACTAAGAACATAACCTTATTTTTATGTTGAACAACCACATTCTAGTTAATTTAGTTTAAATCTAATTAATCTCAAGTTCTGATAGCTTAGATTAACTCCAGTGCACCAAGAACAGAACCTTATTTTTCTGGCGACGACCGCATTCTAGTTAAATTAGTTTAATTCTAATTAACCTCAAGTCCTGATAGCTTAGATTAAAACAAAAAAAGAGTTTAAAAAAAAAGGAGCATTGTTTTGTTTGTGTTGGCGCTCTGCTACAATTTTATTTTAGCTACTTTCGCTGCTTTTTCCTCGGCGACGCTTTCGATTCTGCCACGCTCACCGTCCACGGTTCGATTCTCTTGTACACACCTTTAATTTATTTTAATTCCAATTAATAATTAATAATTAATTTAAATTTAAATAAACACTAAACAATAAAGACAGATCTCTCTTTCTCTTTCTTGTTTCCTTTTTCTCTTGTGATTTTTAAGTTTCAACGATTCTGCGTTTACCCACACAACACAACACAAACACAACACGCACACTGTTCCACTTCTTCTTCTTCCTCCAATGGCCTCCTCGCACCTTCACTCCACTGAGGTTATTACGGTAACCCCACCCTTCTCTTCTCTTACTCTCTTCTTCAATTGCACGCTCGTGTCGTTTTGAAGACTTAAGGTGTCGTTTGTGTGTGTCGTTTCAGGGAGCAAAAGTGCTCATGGTTGGTGCTGGTGGAATTGGCTGCGAGCTCCTCAAGACCCTCGCTCTCTCCGGTTTCCATGACATTCACATCGTCAGTTCCTTCTTTTGAGGGTCTCAAAGTTTCTTCTTCCTTTTTTTTAAAGGGTTTATGGTTTTGATTTTTGGAAATTAAATATTTCTGCTATTTAGCTAGGGTTTTTTGTGCACTTGGGGTTTTGCTTTCATTTTTTTTGTTGTTAAAGTTTTGATTTTTATGTGTTTCATGAGATGGGTGTTTCAAAATCTCGCGCCTTGGTTTTGTTGTTGTTGTTAAGTAAACTGATTGGTAGTTATGTTGGGAAATGTTTGTGAAAGTGAGAAGTAAAGTGATTGGTGGTTGTCTACTGTGAAAAGTTTGAACTGTTTTGTGCTTTTAACCGGGGTGTTCGAATTTGCTATTGAAAATCCTTTTTTTTTTTTCAAAAACTATTTTTTGGCTGTGTTGGTAGTTTGATTCCTTTCCTTTTTTGATCTGTTTGGTGGTTTCTGATTTTCTGATTTGAATCTCCAATGTTTGCAACGTTGCGTCACAGGGAATATTTTTAAGTGTTGCAGGCTACGCTTTTGTTAGGTTTGAGCAGTTTTTCTTGTTTGGTATGAGATGTGTTTGGTGGAAAGTGGAAATAAGGCACCTGGTTGGTTGTCGTGTTTGTGGGAAGCTGTTTGGGGCTTATGCTCTGTTCATTTTAGTTGCTCTTCTATTAATCGAGGGCGGGAATGATGAAAGTAGGGTGCTGGTTGGTGGGGTAATTGTGGATCTTACTGGGTTTTAGTTGCTGTAGTTATAACTTATAGGATCTTTGAAATTCATATCTTGAGAGTATTTTGTGGTATGGATGGTGATGGTATAAGCATAACAACCTTTTTATGACTGATAGTCAGTAGTGAGGGTGATACCGTGATAGGTTGATGGAAGTGGCAGATCTGCTGAATGCCATAATGAGTTTCTTGCTACTAAATGGAATTTCTGAGTATGGCATGACGAAGGATCCGTAATATATTATTCACTATATCTTTTCATGTATATATATTTCTATCAAAGGTTGGACTCTTAACTGTGTGAATTGATGTGTCATTAAGAATAGCCATGGTTATGCTTGTCATTCAGTTTAGTAATTTGTTGGCAGTGATCAGTTTTTTATTTGTGGTCTGAGAAGCTGAAGTTTGAAGGATTAAAATTGGGTGAAAACTATCTCAAGTATAGTTCAACTTGTTGGTATTCTCAGTAGTTGTAGTTGAATTTAGTTTACTTTTCGGTGTGTGAGTTGTTTTAGTTTTATGCTTGTGTGTGCGTGCGTGCATGCTAGGACGGGGATTGATTACAATATGTCATTTTGTTCTTTATCTTGTGAAATATCTTTATGGTTTTAAGCTATGGATGTACTTAAATGCATTAACGTGCATCCTCCAATGTGCAGATCGACATGGACACCATAGAAGTCAGTAACCTTAACAGACAATTTTTATTTCGACAATCCCACGTTGGCCAATCAAAGGCTAAAGTAAGTCAATGCATTATGGCTATTAATGTTTATTGGTATTGGTTTCTGTTGTATATCCATCTGATGAAGTTCTCAACCAGGTTGCTAGGGATGCTATTTTAAAATTTAGGCCCCACATAAACATTAAATCATACCATGCAAATGTCAAAGATCCTGAATTCAATGTGGACTTCTTTAAGCAATTTAATGTTGTTCTAAATGGACTTGACAATCTTGATGCACGCCGACATGTGAATCGCTTGTGCTTGGCTGCTGATGTTCCTCTGGTTGAAAGTGGAACTACCGGGTTCCTTGGACAGGTAGTTTAATTGTAATAAGTGGTTGTGTTTCAGCAGTAAAAAATAGATTCTGCATGGCAGTTTTTCCTGCTTGATGGTTATTTATATATGCTTAAGAGCATCTTTGTTGACTTAATATTGACTTTTATTACCTGGTTATCATTATTATTCTAGCTGTGAAATTCGGTTATTTTCTCTGATTGATCACTGACTTTGTATATCTTTGATGCCTTGTTAATTGGGGAAAGCAATATATGTTTTCTGTGGCAAGTGAATCTTCAAACTTTGTTTTCCAGCTAGATGTTTGATTTCTTGTGATTATCCTCTAATGTCTCAGACTCTCAGTGAATACCCCTTCTTCATCCTGGTTTTTTTGGTCATCTCATCCGAAAGTAAATTGTGATTTGTGATTTAAATGATTTTAATTCTTAATTAATAATTATATTATTTAGTTTCAGTTTGTTTTGTTATGACATTTGTGGTCCTGAGATCTCATATTTGCTGTTCTTTTTGTTATGTTTTATCCTTTCAATGTTATAATACCTGCTCTCTGCTGATCTCCTCGTAAAAATGCTTGTGAAACTTGTTTATTACTAAATTTCAAGATATTTGCTGATTCCACATGATGCCAACTTCAGTATACCTTTATGATTAATTGTTATGTTAATGATATAGTAAGTTGCAGCTTTTCCACTATATTTGTGATATAGTTTTGATTTGATGACAGGTCACTGTACATGTCAAGGGAAGAACAGAGTGTTATGAGTGTCAGCCTAAACCAGCTCCCAAGACATATCCTGTTTGCACTATCACAAGTACCCCATCAAAGGTATGGATTTGTTTAATTGCATTTGCGCACTGAAGGAGTTAACATTTAAAAGACAAGTTTAGAATGCTTTTCATGTTAGTTTTATCAGATACTAGGCCTCCAAACATGTAGATTATGGATCTTTATGTGTTTGATAGTTTGATATTTTATAATGCTTATTACCGAACATATGTTGACTTTGTATACTTCTTTGGTTCGTTATTTTCTTTTGCTAGGTTAGTAAAAGGTTGTATCCAGGGAACTTAAAAGTTTAGAAAACATGAAGCTAGGCCAAGGTTGTGGTGGTTCCTTGTAAGTTAGGGACCAATTTAGACCAAATTGATATTATACCAAAAAGAATAAATAAGTTACCTCTTTATCCTTACTAACTATCCTAAATTTATTTATTTATTTTTGCTCTTATCTCAACTTTTGTACTCTGTCCACCACTCCACCTTTCGTTACCTCTTACTTTCTTAATTCTTAATTCTTGTTTTTATAAATCTTATTTATATAAATTAATTCTTTATATAGTAGTATAATTTATACATCAATTTTATTGAAATCATTTTAATTTTTTTAATGAAAATTTACAGATTGCTACATAATAATATGCCTAAATTTGAAATATAACCTGCTCCCGCATTCCCATTACTAGCGTCAGTGCTAAAATATAATTCTATATTATTTTTTTTTTGGCTTTTGCCATTTACATTAATTGTACATATGTACTAAAATATGATTCTATATATATTTTTTTTTTTGGCTTTTCTCATTTACATTAACTGTACATATGCAATTTCATTTTTGAGTAAATATTTTTGATAGTCTTTGATATCAATTTAGTTTTAAAAGGTGGGTTTGAAATGTTACAAAATATTATTAATCATATATTAAATACTAAAAGATAAATATAAATTATTAAAAAATTATTTTTTAATAATAAAAGGTTTCAATCTCAACCATTGAGTATAATTTTAATGATTATGATTTGGGGACCAAATTGGTCCCTAACTTACAAGGGACCACCACAGCCTTGGCCCATGAAGCTATAGGACCTAAGGTCATCCATCTACATTTTAGGTTGTGTGATTATTTGAACTTCATTGACTAAGATCTTTTAATTTGCATTGTTGTATCTTGATGGATGACTATTAAGTAGATACTGGTTGACATGATATTTGAAGGCTGTATTAGTTTTATCTTAGACAAATGGATGTTTGTTATACTTATACCTAAGCCATTAGATTTCAGATTTTCAAATTGAATATTAATTAGAATTATGAATTGTGATATTTACTTCAATCTTATAGCTAATGAGTTATATTTTCATTATTTTTTGTTTATACTTTTTTGGCAGTTTGTTCACTGTATTGTCTGGGCAAAGGACCTACTTTTTGCAAAGTTATTTGGTGACAAGAATCAGGAAAATGACTTAAACGTACGATCAAGTGATGCTTCAAGCTCATCAGAAAATGTAGAGGACGTATTTGAACGGAGGAATGATGAAGATATCGAACAATATGGAAGGAAAATCTTTGATCATGTTTTTGGGTATAACATTGAATTAGCTTTGTCCAATGAAGAGACATGGAAAAATCGTAATAGACCAAAACCTATATACAGCAAAGATGTCTTGTCTGATGAACTGGCCCAACAGAATGGAAATATAGACAAAAATTTTGCATCTGATGATCGATTGTCTGTTTCTGCCATGTCATCTTTGGGCATGAAGAACCCACAGGATATCTGGAGTCTTAGAGAAAATGCTAGAATATTTCTGGAAGCACTGAGACTATTTTTCATGAAAAGGGAAAAGGTCTGGTTTGATGTAGTTAGCATATTATGTTATAGTCATCTATGTATCTCCATCTGGATGCTTGGCCATGGATCCTTTTATTGCTGTGTGTTTGTCTTTTTTTAATAATGTATTTTTAAGCAGGATTTTGGCAATCTGAGCTTTGACAAAGATGATCAGTTAGCTGTAGAATTTGTTACTGCAGCTGCAAACATACGAGCTGCTTCATTTGGCATCCCTCTGCACAGCCTTTTTGAAGCTAAAGGTATTGCTGGCAATATTGTGCATGCTGTTGCGACAACAAACGCTGTTATCGCTGGGTTGATTGTAATCGAGGCAATCAAAGTGCTGCAAAATGACATTAAAAGTTACAGGTATGATGTGATACCTGTTCCTGCATATTCTATATTTTGTGTTAGTTGTAGTTTCCTTAGATGTCCACTGTTCATAGAAAAAGACGTAGAAGTGGTTTCAATACTGTATGTTAAGGTTTGAGAAGCACTTTCAATCAATGACGCCTTGAAGAAAATGCAACCTACCTATGAACTTTTCAGTGAAAGAGAAACAAAGATTTTAAGCATAATCATGTTGGTGCTAAATCTAAGAGTTGTATCTGGTATGCTTGCATCTTGTTTTGAATGCTTCATAATTATCATTCTTGTCAAGTCTGAAGTTGTGCTGTTTTCATAGTTAAATTAAACTGAACAAGATAATTACTGAAATTTACTTAATCCATAACAAGGCATGAGTAATACTGTGTTACATCTTTTGCCGGAGCTGAATGCATGGATTTTTAAGGGAAAATTTGTCCCTACACAAGCTTTGGGACAAATTGTTTGCACAGCCTCTTTATGGATTTAAGCACATGATTTTTTTGGGGAATCCCATTGACAAATATACAGAGGGACTGCAATGGTCTTTTATTTTGGCTTTGTTTTATTTTTCCCCCATCTTATACCTTTTTACATTTTAACTGTAGTTTCTGTTGGACGGTATCTTTTGTTCCATGTTCTTTCCTTGTTCTTATTTCCTCTCTTTAATGAATTCTTCATTATTGTACTATCCATTTTAATTTACTAGTTAGCATCAATTTTAATAAGTTTTTATATTTTCTTTACTAATCTTATTTCGATGTCTCATAGAATGACATATTGTCTGGAGCATCCATCAAGAAACATGCTGCTTATGCCTGTGGAGCCATTTGAACCAAACAAGTCATGTTATGTTTGTTCTGAGGTATGCCAAATCTCCTCATTTGTCACCTCTTGCCTAGAGTCATTGTTACAAACATGCTCACGCACAATCATCAATGTGGGAAACAGACACCTTTATTGCTTGAAATAAACACACATCGTTCAAAGTTGAAGGATTTTGTCGAAAAGATTGTCAAGGCAAAACTTGGGATGAACCTTCCTCTTATTATGAGCTCTTCATCCCTTCTTTATGAAGCTGGTGATGTTGAGGAGGACATGGTTGCAATTTATGCAGCCAATCTTGAAAAGGTACGTTCCTTGTTTTTGATTTGAAATTGGCATGACAATTTCTTATTTAGCCTTGTTTCCTTGCCTTTTCAGGTGCTAGCTGAGCTTCCTTCTCCAGTAACTGGTGGTACAATGCTTACAGTAGAGGATATGCAACAGGAGTTCGTTTGCAATATTAACATCAAGCACAGGTTTTTACTAAACCCTGTTATGTATTCCTTGTATCAAATATTAAAGGAACTTAGTAAGCTACTAAGCTTATACTCCCCCCTCCCCACTTTCATTGTCTTTTTCCCTCTCATCTTCAGTTAAGGAAGTTGTTTTTCCTTCCCATCCCCATTCCTTTCATCCTCTTGTCTTTTATTGTTTGTTCTAAATTACTTTTTCTTGTTGGTGATTTCATATTCAGAGAGGAATTTGATGAGGAGAAAGAACCTGATGGGATGGTTCTCTCAGGATGGACTCAACCTGTGTCTGCAGCAGAAAATAAAGACAAGCCTGTTGGTAATAATGGTGCAAGCACCTCAGATGCTTCTGTAGCAGCTGTAGAATCCGAAAATGATGGCGAGATAGGTATAGTTTCTGCTAACAAGAAAAGAAAACTCGCTGATGAGTCCAATATTTCAAATGCTGCTGATGGAACAAGGAATCACAAGGAATTGCAAGTTATTGATGATGAAGACGACCTTGTCATGCTTGATGGGGACTTAGACAGTTTCAAAAAGAGAAGATTGTCGTAGTCCATGGGTGAACCGAATTATGGAGAATTCTTACATCCTAATTTTGTATTGATAGGGAGGTTTGGCGATTCTTTTGGCCATAGTTGCTTCTAGGTTCTGCTGCTATTAGTCTTTAATTTGCTTTGAATAGATACAATCTCTCTTTCCTTATGCTTTTCTCTGTACTTGACAAATTGTAGCAGCAATGTGTATTATTCTTGCTGACGCCTGACAATCGGAGGATCACTGACCTCGCCAGTTGACTTGCTCACCACATTTGAGATTAGTGAACAAAGTTTTGCAAACTGGAATCCTATTCAGTTATTGTTATGTATATCTCAGAATTGAAATGTGATTTATCTTTCATCAGGGCAGTGTTTAATGTATATATTTTATGGATTGAAGATTTGCCATATGGACACGGAAGGTTACAAAGGGTTGATATCCCACAAAATTGTCAAAGGAGAGGACGTGTGTTATGCAAGTAAAAATTATCATGTTTTACCAGAGTAATAATACCTGGACAGGGTTGAGAAAGTTTGCAAAGGTTTGATATTCCACAAAAATCTTAGAAGTTTCAAATCTAAGGTAGCAATGTATTTTATGAGGAATCATTGTTGACATGGTGACTCTGGTGTTGTAATTTGGATAAAATTTAGCATTCACACTTATTTCACTTTTTGAATGTAAACATGGAAAGCAAAAATTTACTATGCTGCATTGCATATAGCGAAGCGCATGCTGGAGGAGTATGCAGTACTAGAAATGAGGGAAGTTTTGTCCTGTTGAAGAATGCTCCTTAGTTGCTCAGGAATCAAGAGGAAAATTAATGATTTCTGCATTTAGTTGTCACAATAAAATCTGGATCCTAACGTGCTTCTATGGAAATTCTAAAAATACTAGTAAATAATTCAACAACCATGTATGACATGAAAATAAAGCAAGATTGAAATTGTTAATATGGATTTTAAACGCCTCATTTAGTTCAATCTCGTGCAGATCCATCGCTGTTGTGGAGTTTTTGCAGCTGGCGCTTGGACATTAACAATCTCATGTTGTCAAATGAAAAGAAAAAAAATCCATTTTCTAAAAAATAAAAAAAAGTCAGGGTCTTTTGCTAAATTGCATATAAATTTAAGTCAATTCACTAGCTGCAAGTAGCCAGTTTCTTTGAACTTGGCTCTACAATTACTCTCTAAAACTTACATAGCAAAGTACTACAATTCAATTATATAAGACCATATGATTATTGGTACTGAATGCATATTTACACACCAGTACTTTAATCGTATTACATAAGTGACGCAGATGTTTGCTACCATGAAACATAGCACTCCCACACATATACTGAAAGGAGAAATAGCGTACAGTACCACACACCATTATACATGAAATTTTTGGCCACAAACCTTCAGAAAGTTATCATAACACCTCCTTGACATGATGAAATTTGTAGCAGCCCAGGTTATGGCTCAATTCATGGAACAGAAATGGGATTTCACCTACCATTAAGGTTGCTAAACTGAGCAAAAACTGCAGTTCCAGAATGGTCATCAATGCCTTGCACTTTTGCTGGACTGTTATTTTCTTCTGGAATAGCAACTTGGGGCTCATTTGAGGTGTCGGAAGGCACGGAAGCAGGCGCAGTAGGAACAGCTGGAGAGGACTTGGTCTCATCCTCAACCTTTCCTTGTTGCGTGAAAGCCTCTTGAAGCTGCAATGCATACTCCAAGTTCCAAAGCACATCTCCCATTGAAGGCCTATCAACACCATGGTCAGCCAAGCACTTCTCAGCAGCCTCAGCAAACTTCTTCATGGATTCAGGGTTAATTGAACCAATAAGGAGAGGGTCAATGATCTTGTCAAGCAAGCCCTTCCTCTTCCATTGCATCGCCCAATCGGCCAAGTTTACTTGTTCCCGGGGCAACTGAGGGTTGATGGCAGGCCTTGCACAGAGTGCCTCAAGAAGGACCACCCCAAATGAGTACACATCTGATTTTTCTGTCAATTGTTGCCTCTTGAAGTATTCAGGGTCCAGATAACCAAAGCTACCCTTCACTGCAGTGCTAACATGACCCTGCCCCATAGGTGCATCCTTTGATAGGCCGAAATCAGAAACCTTGGCTGTGAAGTTCTCATCAAGCAAGATGTTGGTTGTCTTGACATCACGGTGGATGATACCTTGTGCTGTGCCGGTGTGAAGGTAGTGAAGACCGCGTGCTGCTCCAATGCAGATCTCTAACCTTTGCTTCCAAGAAAGAGGAGTCAAGTTCTTTCCATAAAGATGGTCCCTGAAATGTCCATTAGGCATGTACTCATAAACCAGGATCATCTCATCATTCTCGTCACAATATCCAATCAAGGATACCAAATGCCTGTGTCTAAGCTTGGACAGCATTTGGATTTCAGTCTGGAATTCTGTGATACCTTGCTCTGATTGCGGGTTTCCTCTCTTCACAGCAACTTGAGTTCCCTCATCAATCACACCTAAATAGACATTACCAAATCCACCAACACCAATAATATTCTTGGGATCAAAGTTCTTGGTTGCTTCCTGCAACTCCGCGAATGAAAAATACCGGCCTAGACCCATTGTTGAGGAGAAATTGCTCTTTCCCATTGAGGTCTTGCTGCTCATGAAGCTTGTGTCACCAGCATGCACAGGCAGTAACCATGAAGAGAAGCTATTCCTCTTTTGCCAGTCCTGAGGCCTCTTGTGCCACTTGATCACCATAGCACCAAGACCAACAAAGGCTCCAAACATCATGGCAAATCCAACTGCTGCAATTGTCCCACGATTAGAACTGCCTTCCTTTTTTCCATCAACCCCAAATTCTCCATCCAAACTATTCACAGAGTTGCATATCTTCAAGACCTCTATACCATTCAAAATGGCATTGCCATTTCCACCCTCAGCTTTTGCTGGGCCAACCTGAACTGTTAGGCCCTGAGACATCAATGTGGCATTGACCACAATGTCTTTGTAATATGGGGTTGACAAGGCGCCGGTAATAGCCGATAAATCCAAGTTTGGAATTGCCATTTTCTCATTGACATAGACGTGAAAATAGAGTTGATTGAGCCCTTTGCTTACAATGTCACAGAAATGCAATCTAACAAGGTAACTAAAAGAAGTGTCCACATCAAATTTCCATGAGACATTGAAGTTTGGCTCATTAACACTAGCATCACCCATTTCAGTGGCGGAAGCATACACTGTTTGTGGCGCAATCAAAGGAGAAATTGTTGGTGTGTCAGTGCGGAACTTAATGCTGCTGGTTGTGACTGAGACACTCTTTGCCAAGTTCTTGTTTGTGAGGTAATGCTCATCAGATTCCCAAGTCCTTCCAAGGGTGTCATTTGATGGGGTGATCAGAGGTCCTCCATTATTGAGCCTATATACCGGTTGGAAAGCATAAGTTGACAAGCCGGAAAACTCGCCTACCGGGAAAAGGTTGGCACCATTGTTAAAGATCAGGTTATCAGGAGCCGAAACAACTTCGATGGCATTGATGAATGCAGCCGAGTTCTTCAAGGGAATGAAGGACATGGTGAATTGAGGTTCAGTTGCATTGATGAGGTACTCCTTGAGGATTGGCTTGTCATTGTTGTTAACATTGAAGCTGTGGAGAAGAACATATTTATCTGCGTGAACAGAAAAAGTAGCCTTCTGAAGATCAAAAACACTGTTTTTGATTGGGTAGAAATGAAGACGAACCCAATGAAATCCTGGTTGAACCAAATGGAAGGAGTAGTTAGCTTCCTGAATGAAAATCCTTGCATTTGAGTATATGGGGTTGGGGACATTGCCACCATCTGCTGAGACCTTATAGTCATCCTTGGCTTGCAAGAAAGAGTTGGCTTGTGGGTCTGATTTGAATTGTCTTCCATCAGGGAGGGTGGCTACATTCTCTGCACCACAGTCAATGAGGAAGTTGTCCTTGGGGATGAAGGTGGCAAGGCCCGCGGCGGATGCAGGGGCGGCGTTGGAGGCGAATGCCGACAGAATAATAGCCTGGAGGATAGCCATCAAAGATGACAAGGATGATAGAAAATTTGGCACTAGGTTGCTGTGTTCTTTTTTTCCTATCTCCCCCATAACCCCCTGGGGTGAGGTGTGAGGAGGGTCTGAATTTAGAATTAGAGAGGCAAAGAAGGAATCCTGAGAAAGGGTGTTTTGATCCCTATAAGGGGGTTCCCTCTCTCTCCAACAGGTTCATCCTTTAGAGGTTAAAAATAGGAAGGGGTGATAACGCTGACAGGACTTTGCATTCACTATAATTAGGCAAAAAAATGTGGAGGGAGCATTTTGCTTTGGGAATTCTGGTACATGACATCATGTTGTTTTGCCTTTATTTAGCATTAACAAAAGGGAATAACCAAACCCGGTGAAAAAACAATTGATTTTGAATAAGTCAAAATTTAACCACATTGGATTGTTGCACCAAACTTCAGTTCTGGAATTGGTTTGGAGCATGCCCGCTGAGTCTGAAATGTTGTAGCTAATTCTGTTCTAGCTGTTTCTGTTTGAGTATCATTCCATACATCATCAACAGCAATAAAAAGCCTTTTATTTTTTTTACTAAGTGGTACCATCTACATTGGATTAAACAAAATCATTGTCATATGCTATTTCATACATAAGCCATATGATTTTTTTTTTTTTCAATTTTATTTTCCTTAACTTTGGTTTAATAGGAGTTGCAAGCATCTGGTGGAAGAGGATTGAAAGGAAAGCCGGTGAAGATTAGTGAAGAATTAAACCTTCAAAATCAACATCACACTCGAGTTAATCTCGGACGGCTGCCCACAAGCTTTGTTGGCAATTTTATTTATTATTTATTATTTATTATTTATTTTTCCGTTGGAAGGCTGACTCGCTGAGTTGAATATATGTACACTGTGTGATTCTCTCTTATATGACTCCACGTAGAGACCATGCCTAGCATGTAGGAATTGAATATGCAATCTTGATCCATTGAAAGCTAAAGCAGTATAGTGCTCTTGACCAGGGAATAAGAGTTCTGTAAAATTACTAAATGTAGAATAACAAAGTGGACTTGTGTGAAGCTTAATAACATAAAATAGGTTAATTAGTTCTAACAAAAGACTTAAAATAAAAATTTGACCACTTGTAAATAATTGAAAGCCCTAAAAGAATACGTATTTTAAAAAAATTTGTGTGATTAGAATTATTCTTGGAAATGAAATGGATATGATAAAATTGACAAAAGAATTTGAATCAATCTACTTAAAATCTGTTGGGGATAAATTTATTATAAACTTTAGTTTAAAAATGACACAACTGTGTTTCCTAAAAGTAAAAGTCAGCTTGAGGCATGTAACTTATTCTAATAATAGAAAGATCACTTTGTGATTATAGTTTCTTGATATGAGATATTTAGGTTCCAACTTTTGTTGGTAAACTATTAATATTTAATATTTAATATTTATTATTATTATTATTGTCTAAAGAATTTCTCATGTAATTTTAGACTGGGGGTGATGGTTTGGTAAATTCCTTTTCAAAGTAACAATTCTTAGATTCAAACATTCCATATTGCAAGTAAATTTCACTTAGGGTTTTAGTTCACTTTCACTCTGACCATCCACTTTTGGGTATATGAATTGCATTTTGTATAAGAGAAATGAAACAATATAGGTGGAGTTTTTATGTTTAAGTGGAGCTGCAAATCATAAAGTCAAGGGCATGAATGTATGAGAATAAAGGCTAGTTTCTGGAGCAGACTTGCCAAAGCATTATTAATCAAGCTGAGAGCACACTCTATTTAATATTCGAACCAGACCATTGGTAACAGAGAATGTTAAAAACTTAAATGGACTTGGGTTATCAACTATCATATAAATTGATCTGTCACTTCCACCACAATGAATCTAGAGCCTGTCGATGAGCCTGTTTGTCTTCAGCAGCCACAACATTAGAACCTGCCACACTAAATTTATTAATAGTAATAATTAAGAATAAACTTTCTTGTCTTTCATGTTTCATGATAAGACCAAGAGAAAGCAAAAGATGAAACTGAAATTAGAAAGGGCTTCAGTGGAGAAATATCTTATGAGCACATACTTCTTGCAGTTGAAAATGGAGAGGCTTCCCAATAGAGTTGATGTCCTTTCCAATCGGTTATGACACCTCCAGCGCCTTCTATAACAGGCACTAGTGCTAGAAAGTCATATGGCTGAAATACAAAGTTTGCCCCCAAGAACAAAACGGAAGTTTATGTTAGGGCCTGTGTAGTTTCTGTTTCCATTTTCTATGTCTCCTATTTTCATAATTCTATGAAGGAAACTGTGAAAACAAGAAAATCCTATTTCCTATTTTCAATATTTCCTTCACAAAATCCTAAGAACAGGAAACAGAAAAAATGAAAACAGAAATGAAACAGATGCTTCCATAATAGTACATAGGTTAACCCTGCCAATTTATTCCTTTCTTCATACAATCATAACCTTGTCATTCAAAGGAAGACACTCAAACAATGAATGAGGTATATAACAACCATTCCCTATTTATATCATCTAGTGGTTATGATCTAGAAGGTTAAAATGATTACAAAGTCAAGCAAACAACCAAGGTTAGACAACAGATTACAGCATACCTTCAAACCGGAGTCAACAACAAGATCCACAAAGCCAGAGGCCAAAAGGGCATATGCATAACAGTCACAACCGTATAAAGGAACTTTGACCTGAAGATCAGAAAACCACGAAAAAGGGCATGACAAAATGCTGATAACAAATATATTTCTTACTGAAAAGAGACAGTTTCATTTTAGCATTATTGTCAAATTCAGTTATGATACTTGGAAACATCCAGATACTGTTAAGCATATGGTCTAGTGACTCACGTAGAAAATATGCAGAAAATCTTACATGATTATGGTAAATATAGAAACATAAATTGGCAGAAGAGGAAGTGCAGTGCAATATCGTTAACTAATGTATGAATAAAGTCTAAAATGTTTACAGCCCAAAAAATAAAATAAAAAATCTAAAATGTCACAAGTCATTCTGGGTTCTTGAATTCTCACATGATGCAAGCACATCTTTCTCTGTGTTATTTGCACAAGTTCAGAAGGTCGGAGTCAAAAAAGTCCAATGGCGTGTGATATTTGAGTAAGTTCAGAATGTTGAAGTCAAAATGGTTAAAATAACTGTAGTAAAGAACATGCATAAGCTTTAGAAATTGAGATTAATTTCTATGCAATTGTAGTGTCAAACAATTTTACACTATTAGCTAACAAAATTATAAGAAATTTTTAGACCATAGTATGTAACTATTGAGATTAATTCTATAGGGCTGACAGTATAAAATTGTTTTACACTATCAGTGTATAGAAGTTAATCTCATTTTACTAAGAAAGACACAGTCAGCTATAAAGTAATAGATCAAATTAGTGATGACACAAGTAGATTCAGGTGTGCCAACTGCTTGTTTTTGGAAATAAGACTCATGTAATTAATACTACAGCAGAAATTAAGGCAATCTTGCAATGAAAATGTACATATTCTCAAAGGGAGCTATTTCGTGATATATTTTTTCCTTTTAGGATACGATATACACGGCCTTTATGATGGAAATGAGAAAAAGTAGAATGGACCTTGCTCCTGACACGGATGAATGCCTCTTCTGCGTCTCCACTTAACAGATGAGGGCTTGTGGTGTACCTAAGTGGTGAAAATCAGAAAATGTGATAGTATAAGACTTCTAAACCAATGCTTAGTTGGTAGCCACGTCAAAAGGATGCAGATGATGATAAAAAAAATGTCAATCTACTTTTATTTCCGGAGCTGCCTTCTTTTCCCTCTTCAATCTTCAAACCAAGACATATTTGATAATAACATTTAATAACATGAAAAAGGGGGGAAAAAAGAAAAAAGCACACAGGTACGCTTGAGAGAGGTTTGCACAAGTGCGCGTGGACACTTCTTGTCCATTCAGTGTAGTTCTCTTTCCAGTCATCCCAATCCATCTCTCTCTTAACACAGGTTGATCAATTATGCCAAGGATCCAAAGAAAGTAAACGAAACTTAAAATAAAGTTTACTACTTAATTAACTGAAACTGATCACATGATTGATTGCAATTTGCAGTTCATCTTGTCATCGTTTTTTGTTTTGTCTACAACGTTATTATGCAGGTACATTTGCAAATATCACACTTAATGTCTGTGTGAGTATCTGTTGATAAAAAAAATGCCATCAATCGACTATGACATTTGCTGTCTTTATCTTTTGTCGTGCTTTTCTCATTGAAATGCATAAAAAAAAAAAGAAATACTTACATAATTTGAAAGTATCATATATACGTGTTTTTAGATTATACAAGTATTTCTAAAAAAAAATAGGGGGCTCTGATTGGACTACAGCACCAAAAATATGCGAACGATGAAATATTCGGTATATCTTCATTAGTTTTTTCATATCATTCTAAAACATCCTCTCAACAATCATCCTAATATATGCTGTGAACTTATTTAATATCTTGTGAGCATAATAACCATTCAATATTTCGCTTATTTACCAATTAGGAGAATGAGAAATGGTTTTTGTACATCAAATTCATTGACATCTTGATGGACCACCCATTGGATGTATAGAAAATGATGAAATAAAAATTCTAAAATAAAAAACTATGCATTTTCCACCATTGATTTGATAGGATGTCCATTGAGACATCTCTTTTTGGATGTTCAAATAACATCCCTCTTAGGAGAATTATTAAGAGGATTTTTTTGTAGGCTTTAGCATTTCTGTTTCTTCATTCCTAGTAAGAAAATTCCAAAAGTTTATTACGCAAGTGAACGAAAAATAAGATGTGCCTGTTCTAATTCTGTGTGTGGCCGAGCGGTAGTAGATCCTTACCGGTCTACCATTTTGTAGAAGAGCAATGAGCGTTCCAAATAAGGGTTTTCCTGGACATGGATGAAAAAAAGGACCTAAAATGAAACTTTAAGACTCCGACCCAACAGTAACTTAACAATACAAAAAGGAGAATTACCAGTGATGAAGCTCTTTGTACCATCTATAAGTTCTAAAATCCAAACATATTCTGCATTTTTCTCTATACATCTTCACCCATTTTCCTCTCCAAAACTGCAATTTTTTGGATAATCCAGGTTAGTGCTCCATCATCATCATTATTATTATTATTATTATTATTATTATTATTACTATTCTGTTTTAAACAACAGAATTTAGCATCCCTTTCAAAATTTTCCATCTCTTTCATTAAGTTGAAATAAAATAATAGGTTGATCTAGATGAACTGTCTGTTAAGGCATGTTTGCAGCAAAAAGTGGCAGTTCTATTCTGTGCTTTATTACATGGAATGAGGAATCCTCTTAGGGGTAAATAAAGGCAGGGAATGGTGATTCCTTTACAAGCCTCATACCACCTAGAAGGCTCACCTGGGATCAAGAGGAGGATATGACTCTGGTTTCGTTATCAACAGAGAAACTTAAGAATCAAAATCAACTCATAATAATATATAAACAAAAAAATCGACCAAGTGAGCCAATCTCTTTGACAAATGGTAGATACATAATTACACGCCCATCAACTCATTTCTATATAGTTTTATCATTTGATTAACATTTGGCTTACATTATTTTCTGCAGTCATACACTCTAATTCTGCCACACGTGGATGTGATAGATGTGGGTGGAGCTAGAAATATAGTTAAAAAAGGAGGCGAGAATGAACATATATAGCATTTTAAAAAAAAAATAAATGCAATATAAAACCATATAATGTGGAATATTAACAGAATAAAAATTATAAAAACATATATAGGGTCAATATAAAGCGTATATCCCGTATACGTATTAAGAAATATATGATATGCTCATGTGTGTGTATATTCTTAATCTTAGGATTTAATTTGTATGTATTATTAGTATAAAATTTTTTTATATAGATATTCAATTATATAGTACCACATCAACAAAAATGTTTTATTTAACTACCCATTATTTTAAAAATTTTACAAACATAATCACTAAATAGATGACATTGTAAAATTCAGTGCAAGTGATTAAACTCATATTCTTTTACTTATTTTCATTTTCCTCATGGGGCCAATAAACTAATATACAAATTTTTTTTTTAAAAAAAAAGGTTAACTTGGAGTGGACCATGGCAATCCCTTGTCCCCTGCCCCTATCCCTCAAAAAAACAGTTATGGATGTTGTATGTAATTAGCATTTCATTGGTGATTCCATCCTCAATGAAATGAGTATACACTATTATTTCTCATTGTATATTCAGTTGAGTTCATAACACAGGAAAAACAATTTTTTTTTTCGGTTTTGCAGCTTCTTCAATTTCTCAACTTAAAATTAAAAAGAAAAAACATCTAGAGAGGGAAAGTTATGTGACTAAAATACTTACATAGCATGAGAAGGAAAGTTCTCTAGTATGATTGAAACCATACACTCCTCAGCGGATTGATCAGCAATTGTTACTGGACCTAAAACATCATTAAACCCAAAAAAAAAAAAAATTTAAAATAAAAAAAGAGTGCCATATAGCTTTCTACTAAGGGATGTTATTTCTAAATCAAAATCTGAAACCAAATATAATTCTATCTCTCGCGAATACATACAATATATTTATCTCACTTTCATATATGTTTATCTTGATATTCACTTACATTAATAGTCGTTGTCTAATATGATCTCTATATAGTGGTTTCAAACAAATATTTCCTACTTTTCTCTGCAAGTAAACAGCATGAGAAAATAGATTCAGTTGGCGGTGGTGGATGATCCCATGACGAGAGGAACTTTAATTTTGCTGGAGAGGGAGGCGCAGAAGGGAGCGTTTGGTTATTACTTAAATTAGAATAGGAGGGCGTTACGTTGTTGGGTAAAACTGTATGAGTTTGAGTGAGAAGGTGGCAAGGCGCTATGTGATGACATCGCTGGAATGATTGTGGACGCGCACATACTCAGGAGTTGGATTGTATTGGATTAATTTGGAGCACTACCAAGAGATTTAATAATTATTCTCTCCATTTTAGAATATTTGTCCAATTTTAATATTTTAGTATTTTAGAATATTTATTTATTTTTAATATCAAGATAATACTAAATTTTTTTTCAATTATATTCTTAATTTAATTTTTATCCACTATCATTATAATTAGAGTTGGAAAATATACTAAACCAACCTATTATCTTTAGACAAGGATAATTTCGTCTATTTATACAATTTGATGTCATTACCAAAGTTAATTTTTTTCTTAATCTGTATTTTTTAGTTTTGGACAAATATTCTGAAATAGAGGGAGTATATTTTTTTTTGGTTTTATTCTGTGTACGCATGGAATTGGAAATAATAAACAGATTATAAAGTGATTGCTCCTTCAGTATGCATGCGCTGATATGTTGCTTGGCAAGTGGCTCAACAGGTTGGTGCATGTAACTTGGAGCTCTGTAATGAAAAAATGGTTTATTCAAAAAATACTTTTTAGAGTGACTTTAGTATAAGGTTAAAAGGGGTTCATAGATTAGATTTATACATAATTACATATATAAATTTAATTTGTGAAAATTTATCTTTCATTTTTATTCTTGTACTAAACTCGCTCTTGTAATTTTTATGATGTTTGAGGGACTTTTTTTTTTTTGAAAAAAAGATAAAAAATTAAATGAGTTTTAAGCTTGATTTTAGTGTGTTTTTATTCTTTTTTTAAAAAAAGGTTGTTTAGTTAATTTAATTTTAATATTATATTAGTGTAAATATATTTCACATATTCATCTAATTATATGTTGATAAATTATCAAAATTGTTTGACTCTTATCTTAATTATTTTAGAAGTTAAGCATATAATAATATATAATTGATTACATTGAAAATTGTTCGAACGTTAGAAAAAAAACCTTCTTAAATATTATGTTTGTACTTAGTTTAGAAAATTATTTTTTATTCAAAATAATTGATATGGATAGTTTCTTATGATAATATTTATTTAAAAAAATATAAAATTATTTTTTATTTTTTAAAAGCAGAAAGAATATCTTCTTTAAGTAATCAATTAGAGAAATGCAGGCAAAGGATGCGCATGTTTTAAGTAAAAAAAATATTATCATATTTTTGCAGTGTTTTAATTTACTCTCTAACCTATGCAAAAATAATAAAATATTTTTTGGAGTTTTATATAAAATTTTTTACACATATATCTTATAATTGAAAAATTATTTTGTCTAAAAATCAAATAACAACGAATCTAAAATAGACAAAAGAAAAAAATCAAATGTATTCTTTGCAATTGTATTCACATGAAAAACAGTTATACTTTTATAAAAATAAAAAATTAATTATTCATATGTTTTAAAAAAAGATCTTATTATTGAAGCTTAACTTAACAAGCCTTTAATTATTTGAAAAAAAAAAAAGAAATTAAATTGTAGCAATTTTTTTTTTTTTTGTCTTTTGCAAATTTTATGTTAGTATACTAGCTAGGAATTAGGATTATTTGTACGAGCTAATGATAATCAAATGCAACTTTACACTATCATACAATTACGTGGTTAAAAAATTGTCAAGATTAGGCAATATTGTATGTGGTTGATCTCTTGATTCATGTTTTTTCTTTTTGTTGTGTGGTTTTTGAGATAAACTCGTTGCCAAAAGCTGTTATGTCCACTTAAAAATAATATTTTAATATTTTATTTAGAAATATAAGGACTTTTTAAAATTTTTTATAAGAGTGTATGTACATTAATTTGGTTATAAAAAGGTAGATGATATTAATATAATCCTTGCAAGATCTAAAATAACATTAATTTAATCTTTTGAAAAATTGAAATCTTTTTAGTTTATAAGTAATTGAAAACAATATCAATTCAGTCTTTTAGCTATTAAAAATAACATCTACTTAATCCGTTAATAGTTAAAAAGGAATCTGTATAATCTATTAATCTTGAGTTTATTAAATAATAACCAAATTAATAACCACACGCTTTTCCACAATAATGGTTTATTCTTATAAACAATCTTGTGTGTGCTGCATTAAAAAAATGAATTCGTTATGGATTGGACAAATGTTATGGGCCAATAGCTTGGCCCAACCACCTTCCTTGCACAGGGCTTTTTAGAAGAATCTAAACCGAGCACCTCCGGTATGATCCGTTAAGCATTGAATCTGGTCCTGTCTCTCGAAGATGCAGGGTTATGAACATCCCCCATATCCAGGAGGTTTCAAAGTCTGACCAAAAAAAAAAAAAAAAAAAAGGCGGTTTCAAAGGTCTTGGATCCAACTCCAAAAGCTCTTATGAGTGCAAACTGATTTTGTTTTGAGTTTATGATTACGCACCTCAAACACACAAAATAGCAAGTTCTCATTCTGATTAAGGGTGTATTTGGATTGGAGTTTTGCAAACGGGGTTTATGCTAACTTGGTTTTACAAAATTAATTTCGTTTAAAAGTAAGTTATTGTCAATGTAATTTATATTTAATAATTTTTATATCAAAAGTGATTTTGATAAAATAAATATTGTTTAAATGATATTAATCAGAATCACTTTTAAATATATAATTACCAAAAAGATATGAGTTTTATAATATATTTTTAATATCATGTTTTTGTTTCATTTTTATTTTTAAGATATTATATAAATATTATAAACAAAATTATAAGAATAAAATTGCTTTTAAGATATTTAGATAACTCTTGATAATAAAATTACTTTTCTGACACAATCGAGATAAAAAATTTTCATAAACTATACAAAATAAAACTTATCTACGATGGAGGTAAGAGGTGGGTCAGCCAAGATGAGAGCATGGTGCAAAGTAATGATAGGAAATAAGGGCAGTGAGGCCTTTTAACTTATCCCATCAGTACTCAATTGGATGAATTCAATGCAAAAGTAACAAGAAGTTGCTTCTCCATGAACGGGGATTGGAGCTTAAAATCACGGTGAAAGATGTCCAACGAGAAAAAACCCAAACATATTTATTCTAGTGTGCAAGACACATGAATGTGCGTTGGTTGTTTGCAATGCAGAAACAAATACGCATTTAAGCGTTAAGTGTCTTTGCATGTCCCCACTAAAACTGTTTCAAGCTTAAAGAAGATCTATTTTTTTTTTTTTTTTTATTTTGGTCAGAAGAGGGGAGATTTTGTTTTTGGAGGGGGGGTGCAACAGGCCTCTGGCCTGTGATTCAAAGTCGCGTCCCTCCAATGCACCCTATTTATGAGGCTGGAGCTTTGAGCCATTTGTACTAGGCCTCGGGTGCAAGAAGAAGATATACTTCAATTTCATACCTTAAGTAAGAACAAATAGGTCAAGTGTTACTACCTGAGCCCAACCTCTAGAGCCCACAGATCGTCCTCAGAGAGTGAAAGGAGCCTCGAGCTGGGCTAAGGACTTCATTTGTTAAGGGAGATAGTTGTGAGAAGTTTGTTAGACACTTAGAGAAGAGGAATTGTCAGTTAGGATCAGTTGCAATGTACTGAATAGACTCAGCTAGGATCATTTGTAAATGACTCAGTTGTTGATCATTAATAAGAGAAGGTTCTCTGCGGAGTTTTGGTCTTTCCTCGAAAAAGACTATCATCAAGTGAATCCAATAAAAGCAAATTTTGTAATATCCATAGGATTATTTTTATTGCTTTCTGCCTAATTGATCGGATTTTAATCACATAATCGAAGTTAATTAAAATTCGACCTAGGATTAATTTTTAGGATTAATTAATAGCAACGGCGAGTATTGTTTATAGGAATTTTTCTTAAACCGACTTACAGTTTCGATCTCAGTCTGCTCCTGGCAAGAGCCTTTCATTTCTATTTGTATTCTCGAGTTTGAGCTTAGGACTGACTTCTGATACTTCCAAGTTCCGGGTATAAGTTCCGAACTTTCATGCAAATATGGTTAATGTCATCGATGCACCCGACTTCTCGGGATCAGGCCTGCCTGACTCCCAACTCCGAGTCATGAGTTATATAATAGCTTCTCCGAGATTGATTTCTTGAGTCGAAGTTTGAAGTTACGACTTAACGAGATGCCGCCGAGCTTAGGAATTTTAGGGGTATGAGCTACATCCTGCTTTCCCGACTTCCAGGATTCGGCACAAGATTTTCATATTCGATCCCACTTTTCCACTTCCGGGACATTAGGCCACAACCTCAGCTTTGCTTTGTATGAAATGGACATTATTACCGACTTCCGACTTCCGACTTCATTTAAGTTTCCAATAAAATGACTTGATTCTGACATCCCGACTACTTTTACTTCCAATAAGTGAAATGAATCTCCACTGTACTTATTCCCTACGATCTTTGGAATTCCTGGGTTTCCTAAATCTGGCCACGAAGTTCCGATCTCCCATCATTTATTTCCCCAAGTTTCAAATAAGATGAACATAGCTTCCAGGCCACCAGAATTGATCTCCTAGGATCTCAAATAAAGGCTATGGACATGAGTTTTTGACTTTGCCAGATGGGATAAGAACAAGTTCCGATTTCAAAGTAATGAAAACGAGATTCAATTTTTAGGCACAAAAGAGGGAGATATGGCTGAACTTTACCCACAAGAAATTCAGCCAATCAATATTCATAATTCCAACTACTCTCTTTATGTTTAAATCAGATTTTTCTTCCCATTTCATCCGGGACATGTCTCCTCTTTGATTCTCCGAAATTTCTTCATCTTTCTCCCTTCTCCCTTCACTTTACTCCAACAACCTTCAAGTCTTGACAAGGTTCCATCAAATCCAAACTCCAAGACCTAACGAAATCACATACAAAGAGGTAGGATTCACTTCTGTCCTTAATTTCTCTAAACTATGGTTGCATGAAAGTTTATTCTTTTTCATGTGTTTGATGATATATCGATATATAGGCTTATGAATTATGCTGATTAACATGTAAATCTTGAAAGGTTAGAATTAAGGATTATAGATGGAGAAAAATGCCAGAAGAAGAGGAGACTTGGAATCTTTGTCAAGTAAGTGAAACCGACGACAATGATCCAGTATGGCTAAGTGTATGCATTATCCTCTTCCAGAACTGGTTAAATTCGAAATTTAGGTCCAGATGAGTTAAATAGAGGTTGTGACTTGATTTACAAAAATCAGGCAGAGTGCAAGTGATAAGACCAAAGAATGTCATGGCTTTAAAACACAACTAATGTTCCTATGAGATTGATGTTGAATTGTGATGCTTTAAATGCAAGTAATGTTCCTATGAAATTGATGTTGAATTATGAATGAAGTATTGTGAATTTTCTATAAAATTGATTGTCTGAATACTGACACTATTCATGGGAAAGCGGACACGTTCCGTCATGTTGCCGAATTTTTGATAAAATTGTAAGAAGGTTATGAGCATTTATGTATTAAGAATATGTATGTGGAAATTCTATACTAGTTTATCACTTAAGTATTTATTAAGAATGTATTGAACGCTGCATTTCTTCAACTCAAGCGCAATTACGAGATCCTCCATGACAAGACAAGCAAATAAGATAAGATTTGAAGGCAGTTGGAGGCAATTGCACTTTGAATCATTCCCTATGAAGGCAGCTAAAACTATGAGATCCTTACTACTTGAGGCATCGTGATCGCCAATTTGAATCCTCTACATTGAGATGCACGTGATCGGGGCCATAAGATCCCTCTACCATCAATCGCACGTGAGGTTGGGCCAAGGTCCCTCTATCACAGACATGTGACCAAAGAGATCCCCTTCAATTTAGAGAGCACGTGACCAAAAAATGAGATCCCTCCAAGACTAGGGAGGCACAATATGGGTCCCCTTGCCTGGGATAACTGCGTGTGACGATGGTCACGAGTTGAGCTGATTAGCTCACTCCTAGATTAGACTACCCAAGGGCAGTAAAGACTAAAGAATCAAATATATGCAAGCACTCCACTCATATGAGGTATGGCATCGATCCACTGATGCAGGTATAGGGGTAAGGCTTATACGATGGGCATGGTGCTTATTTCGGTTACTCCGCCAAGGTAAGTACTCAAAAATTTATAAAGTGGTAAGCGCCCATGGCGATTAGCTCACTAAATACTTTATGTGCTTAGTGGGTGAAAGAAGGTGTGAAGAAAGATAAAGAAAAGCATCAATGCATTTTGCATGAATTCAACCTCAATGAAGAATTTACATCAATGACATCCCATGTTTTATTAATGTCTTTGAAAGCATTACGTTTCTATCTACTTACGCAGTGATTTTATCCTAGATATGAAATATTGCCAATGTGACTTAAGTGTATGAGATAAAATGAATTCTGCTTCAGACTATTTATTTTCAAACTATAAAATAAAACAGTTTGTAATATGAATTCACCTTTTTATAATAAATTGAAGCAGCTGGAGATAATAACGATGACACGGTATAAAGCTTCTTAATGAATCATACTGAGAATTTGTAATTCTCACCCCTATGTTTATTTCCCCAGCATTTCCAGATAGGTTCAAAAAGGAGCCTGGAAGGAGTCCTTCCAAGGCGAAGGTGGCCGAAGGTTGCTGCCGGACAAGGTCCGATTAAGTAACAGTAACAACTCCCAGGTGAGGTAGTATGACTTAAGCATAATACTGTACTTGAGAGGATGTTACAAATTTCATTTCATTGTTTGGTGCATGTTTACATAAATATCTTGGTCCCTTGAAAAAAAAAAAAACAGAAGAAAAATTCTAAAAAATTACTGATAATAATTCTGTTTTCACAAATCAATAATAGTTCCTCAGATTATAAAATTCTTTTAGTTAACTTTTAAGATGCGAGAAGACGTATCTGACAAGCTACTACAACCTGGACCGAAAAAAAAAAATGCTTCAGCCAAGTTAAGAAATCAATTCTATTCTTGTACTCACTCAGCGATTCTAGTGACTAATACAATCATCATTCATCAAAGTCAAGCTTTATAAAGATAATAATGGGATAAGCACCCAAAGCCTCTTTAATTACTTAATACTAATAGAGCCCCATGCAGCGTACAAAAGGGGGCTGTATTAATGACCAACAGCTGATGCAACCATGATACCTAGCCCGTTTGGTTATACTTTTAGGAGGTTTTAAAAATTTTTTTATTGGAATAAGAATGAAAATATATAGTAATGTATTTAGGTGTATAAAAGCTTATTTTTAGAAGATTTTTTAAAATTTCAAAAGGTATTTTGGGATAAGTATCCATGATATTACTTTTTATACTAGAAAAAGATTTTTTGAAAAAAAATTTATTATTACTCTTACATTAACAACCAAAAGTAATTTTACTTTATCTTATCCAAACAAAACTCATTCTCCTAAACTTACTTTAACATATTTAAATCAAACAAAAATAATTTTTTTAAAGGTAATTCCTATAAAAGGCCTATTTTAAAAGATTTTCTTTCAAAAAAATTTTCTCCCAAAAATTAAACTAAACACACTTGAGTGGGGAATCTCCTACGACCTTCCATTTGGTGACTCAGCCACAGTTGATATTGACAATTCACCGCCAGGATGCATGCAACAATTTTCTTTTTATTTTATTTTTCTATTATTACGATTGTAAAAATTCTGTAAAGAAAATTTCTGTACATATTAGGAATCATAATGTGGCATAAAATTCTAAAAGACGGTTAATTGGTCTAAGTGCTGTAACACTTATTTTCTTTACAGTAAAGTTTTAGATTTAAGTTTTATAAATAAATTAAAAAAAAATACTAGAGAGCTATATTCTTACTGTAATTCGACTTAAGAAAGTTAAAATTTAATAAATTTCAATTATTGGTCTTCTTACTTTTAATTTTTGAAAACCCCACCTGTACAAGTAATTGAAGGCATATATAAGATACTTATATTCATTATACTACAGTGATAGACCTATAATGCGCTCTTACATAACATAAAGCTTAATTGCAAGTAATTATTAGCCTATGTTTATCACCTATACGTTATAAATCAACTATCCCAAGACACACGTAAACATGCGTAAATAGAGTTTTATAGTCATGAAAATTCATAGGTGCAGATAAAGGGATGGCAATTCGGAGATATCTGTGGGATTCCCGCGTTCAGATCGCTATTTTTCAAAAAAGCTTTCCCCGCACGACGGACATAAAAATCCCCCGCAGCTAGTTCAAGAATGGGGACTATGTGCCTCACCCCATGGAGATCTCCGCCTCGAGCCAAATGACATATTACTCCTCATATAATAATGCATAATAGATGTATTATAGGCTATTTTGGTAATTTCAAATTGTTTGTACAATAAGTTTAATTTAGCTAGCTGAGCCAAATTAGTCGATGGCATGCTAGGGTTTTCTTCCAAATAAACTTGAAAATTTCGGCTAATGCAGACACTAATGATTCCTACAGTTTAGGTGATTAACACTAGGAGAGGGACTCTATTACTTGAGTATGGATTCCCAAATTATTATAAAGAGTACTTGAAAAATCAAACCTTAGAAATTTCCTAAACTTAAGATGGTTCAAAGTAAAGAAAAGCGGTAAAAGGCTAGCAAGTAAAAGCAGGAAATGTAAATGGGCGATAAGTAAGTGATGAATACTTGTAAACTGAGATTTGTATTCTAGTGTGTGAGTATGCTGTATAATTGTATTTCCAACATATATACATGTATGTACAAATGAAGTAGTTATCAACAGAAAAACCGCCACCCTCTCTCAAGACTGACAACTAAACTACCAATAACCGCTTAAGACTATTGCCCTTCTCCTGGAATAACCTCTTTTTTTAATAACTGTTTCCACCCATGATTGTTCTCAACTGCCAATTTAAATTGAATACTATTTCTTCCTTAGCAATTACACCTTGACTTCAGCTTTTCTAGTAACTAGCTTCAACTAATGACATGCATAACCATCCTCTGACACTCGACTAACTTGCTCCTTGGCGACCTTTGCCTTAACTTGTTGCTCATGGGCACACCTACTTCACGCCTCAATTATTTATCCGATCTTTCCTCAGCTGATGTCTAACTCGGCTCATTAATTATTAGGCAATCACAATTTTTTTTTTCACACAATACTTCTGGTCTTGTCATGTAACACCTTACTAGTTAAGTATTATCCTTGCTATTTATTTTACCTTGATAATAATTAACCAGCAAGTTATTACCAACTTTCTATGTTAATTTTTTGGGGTTTTTTTTTTTTTGCTCATCATGGTTACTAATTTCTAATTTTTCTTTACCCAAATTAGCACACAGAATCAGTATACTAGTCAGTTCCTCCATAGGTAAGGCAACTATCACATATGTCCAAAAAGTCATGAATTCCATAGCATAGGGCATTGTTCATGTTATTAAATTTTAAGAGTCTTTTAGAAACTTATTAAGCCTTAATGGTCCCAAAAGAAACTATCACATAAACCAAACTAATTCAAACATACTCAAAGGTTTGAAAACACTTAGTCATAGCAAACTAAAATAATTTCCATTTTCAAAAAGGGCACATGGCTGAAAGCACAAATAAGGCCAAAACTTGGCTATATTGTTTCAAAATTTCTCAAACTTGCACTCAAAGCTTCTTGAACTAAAAATATATTATTTAAGGCATCAAACTAAGTTCATAAAACATATAAATAAGTGAAATAAGGATGAATAACCTATTGCCCAAAATAGAGCAGTTTTGAAAGTAAGTTCAATCACATAGTTAAAGTGCTCAAATAAAAGAAAACAAGCAAGTATTTTCAAGATTCATGACCTAAAGCTTTATCAAGTGAAAGTTCATCATTCAAGATATTAAATCAACATTTTAAACACTAAAAAACAAGTGAAATAAAATCATTTAAGGTGCTGCCCAAAATAGAGCAGCCTTCAAATTCAAATTTAATCACTTAATTAATGTATTAAACAAAGTAAAATTAGCATACAAACATATAGCATCAAAATATAGATTTTTAACTTTAAAATAGTATTTTTGCACACTTAAAATACTTGAATAACATGTTGGAGTATTATAGTTAAAACAGGGCAGCATATAGTATTTTAATAAAAATCACAAGTTTGATGACATAATTTGAAATTATCAAGGAATCAAGTTTCTATAAGGCAAAGCCAACATGTTAGAGACATAATCTATCATCTTCAAGCTTTCAATCAGCTATAGAACTCAAAGAATACCTTCAGCTCTCTCTTGTTTGGTCGAGAGTTTCATGAGGTTTTAAAAAGGAATTTTGCAAGAAAATCAAAACCTTTGTAATTCAAAACCTTGCATGATAAACTTTTTATTGAGCTTAGAGCCAACCTTTAAGACCCAAAAAGAAGTTACTCACCCTTAGCTATGGTGAAGGCTACAAACTTCATAGGGCAAAAGAAAATATTATTCAGGTTTTGTAACCCAAAATCCATGGAAACTCAAGTTTACATATAAAGAACGATCAAATAAGCATAAGGGCTACATCAAAAGCTCTCAAAATCAATTAAACACCCTCAGCCCTCATAAGAGCCATGAGCTTTATATGGAGTAAAAGAAGTGATTACTTGGGTTTAAAGAACTCAAATCCATGGAAAACCAATGATATACTTAGACAACTCAAATAAGCACGGATTCAACTAATAATATTCATAACAAACCCACACCCCCATTAAACCCTAACCAAGCCGTGACACATATAGTCATGAACAAGAGGATTTATTCCACAAAACTTTAGGAGATCATGTTTATAAGCACATAACTTCATAAACACGTAACTAAATCTTCAAAGCATGAAAAGAATCATCAAGATCACAAAGTTCTTCGTGAACCTTACCTATGGCTATGACATATTCCACCCACAAACATGAAGAAATATTTCACAAAATGCAAAGAAACATGTATATAGGCACATAAATACAAGAGTATAAGAATAAATTTTCAAATCCTTAAAAGAAAACCATGAGAGCCGAACCTTTCACCAACTTTTAAAAGCTTAAAAAAAGATAATATATTATGAAAATAGAGACAAAAAGCTTCAAATAACATAAATAATCACATAAAACACATGCATGAAGCTTAAAGAGAGAAAAAGAAAACCTTACTTGATTATGGAACTTGGAACTTGACTTGTACAAGGGCTGGGTAGAAGCTTCTCCCAAATTTCTAATCCTTATTTGAGGGCTTAAGTTTAGGTTATGAAGGTGAAAGATGAAGGTGTTTGGGTGATGGAAGGAAAGGTGAAGGTTTAATGGAGTTTTCTTGAAGGTTTTAAATGAAAATGGTGGAGGAAGATTGAAGGGAATGTCTCGCTCGGCCAAGGGAAAGGGTTTGAGAGGCTGAAGTAAAGTGTAACGGTGGTGTGGAAAGGGTCATACTTTTAGAAAAGGGTTGGGATTAGTTGTTAGCTAATTAGACAATTAGTTTATCTTAATTAGGTAGTTAAATTGGTTAATAGTTAGGACTTTAGTTAATTATCTTAGAGTTTTAATAAAATTGATTTAGAGACATACTAAATGCCTTCTTACACGCCTAATGATGGTTAAGGAAGAGTTAGGTTTGATTAGTGTATAATTAGCATTTTTACTCATGACTAATCTATGCAAATTAACCTTTAATTAACAAATTATTTATCAAACAATTAAATTTCTCTAATCTATCATTAATACCATGTTTTTATATGTGAAATATGTTATCATTTAATTTTCAGAATTTATTTTGCAATTTATAGAATTTTTAGATCATTTTACCCTAATTAAGCCTAATTAGTCACATAGTAAACCACAGGTTAATTTATTAATTAAAACTCTTCAAGAGACCTCATCCATGTGATTTTGTGATGAATGTCTCGCCTTTTGATAGTTTGAATCAGTTGAAGTGTGTTTGAAATAATTAATGAAGTAAAAAAAGGTAAATTTGACTAGATTAGTTTAATGTTAGTTTACTTAATTTGACCAAATTTTAACTCTCATGAACTTTCTTCATTTTTCCCTAATTGAATTTGATCTAGGGGCTATTTTGGGGGATGAATCTCAGCCATTAAGTGGGTGTTTGGATTAGAGTTTGTAAACTGGGGTTTGTACCAACTTGATTTTGCAAAATTGATTTTGATAAAAATCTAATTGATGTTAACATGATTTATGTTTAGAAACTTTTATATCAAAAGTGATTATGATAGAATAAATATTGTTTGGATGTTGTTAGTTAAAATTACTTCCAAATGTATAATTACTAAAAAGTGTATAAAATAAAATATAAGAAAAATAAGAAAGGAAATCATTTGATATTTCAAGGGTAAAAAAGTAATGTAAGTCTTGTATATCATTGAATGTTGAGCCCCCCTAATGGAGAGGCAACAAAATTTTGCTTCTCACTGAACTGAGGTTTGAACTGAGGTTTGGGATAAAAATCATGGTGAATGAAAGTGAACACAAAAATAGCCAAACAACTATGTCGTCCCTTCGATGAGCCTGAACTTGTGTTTGGGGTTTAAAAATCCAGCCCAAACACACTCTAAGTGGTTTAGCCCATGGTTTCATTATTTGTTTGGGTTTGTGTTGATCTATGATGCATTCTTTGCTTTTTTGTGTAGTTTAGGTTCAAAATGGCTTCAAAAGCCCAAACCATATCCTAGCAGCTATTGAGGCCCAATTGAAGGCCCAAATTCATGGCTCATCAAGCCCAAGTCCAAAACTGTACTCATTCGTTGCCATATTGCAAGTTAGAGTGGTCTTATAGGATTTTTCGGACTTGTTTTGCACTTTGATGAGGTTGTTTTTGTGATATTATGCAAACATTCTTAAAATTTGATAAAAATTGGTATTTATCTTTAAAATTATATTAAAATATATATTTATAACTTTTTTAAAATTCTTTCAGGATCTTTCGGGTATTTTTTGGCCTTCCGTAAGCCCTTTAATATTTTTTGTTTATTTTATATTAGAGTTTCTATTGTATCTTCTATTTTCTGTAACCAATAACATTTCCATAATTATTGGCAAGTCTAGGAGCATCCCATGTCATTTTACACTTAGATACCTTGGTGGGCAATTCGGCAGAGATTTGGATTTTTATGGTTTCGCTATATTACTCGGTTCCGCTAAAACACCATTTTTGCTAATTCTAATAATGCAAGGACCTAAATATAATTTTTTCAAAATTTAGGGACCAAAGGATAAATAGATTTGGTGTCGTAATTACAAAAAATATTAGAGTAATTCTATAAATAATAAAAGTTCATACTACAAGGGCATTTATGTCTTTTCTTAATTTTAATTATACGACAGTGTCGTATTTTTAATGGCAATATCACATTACCTTATAGTTCTCAGTGTGAGAATTGTTATGGTATGTTGCTGGTTGAGAAATTCTTACACTTCCTAAGTGAAATAAATTGAAATTTTTATTATGCTATATTAAGAAAAATAGGGATGTTACATGACATCCCTAGGTGAATGCACTACAAGAAAATTAGTAATTGGCAGCAAAAAATTCCACCGCTAACAATGAAAAAACGCTAATAGCTAATCTATGGTGTATTTGTGGGTGAATCAAGTTACCCTCTAAAACTTAGGCTACTAATCAATAGTAGCATGACTCTCTAATTAGTGGTGGATTAATTTGTGGTGAATTTTTCCTCCTATAATTTGAGGTGAACTTTTCTCTTTATAATTTGTAGTAAACTTTTTCCCTAATTTAATTTGAGGTAGAATTTTTCCTCTCTAGTTTGTGGTGGATTTTTCCCTTCTAATTTGTGGCAGACATTTCCCAATTAATGGTGGAAAAATCTGGCGCGAATCTTTTTTTTAAATCATCATCTTCATAGCAACTTAATGTAACTCAATCAAACAAGACAATACATAATCAATACAAATTAACATATTTTCAATATATAATCAAAACAACAACAGAATGTCATATAACACGTAATCATAAAATGATGCAACAATTATCAACAACACCAACCATAATCACCACAAGTTAACATATTTTTAATACATAATCAACTCAAGAACATAATATCATATAACACTTAATCATAAAAAATGCTTAAATTATCAACAAAACTAAAAACAATACAAAATATATATTTAGCATAGATTAGCATACTTAATAATTTCCATTTTTAGAAAGAAATTTGGCAACTAGTGGCCACCAAATCCCCTCTGTTTAGTGGCGGCCAAGTCTTCTACTAATTTGCAGTAGCTTTGGCTACTGTGAACTATTTTTTCAAATATACTTTTTTTTTATTTTAAAAAAATTCGGTAGTTAGTAGTGGCCAAATCCATCACAAAATAAATAAGATATATTTTTTTAAAAATTAACCTATTGTTAGCGATGGCTTTTGCCACTGTAAAACAAAGACTTAATTTTTTGGAAAATCTGAGTCATTAGCGGTGGATTTTTCTGTTCCAAAATAAAAAGATTAATTTTTTAAAAATTAACTTGATATTAGCAGCGACATTTAAAAAAAAAAATTATTATTATTATTATTTTCTTTAAAATTTGAGTCATTAGTTACGACTTTTTCTACCACAAAATACAAAAGACTTTTTTTTTTTTTTAAATTTGTAATTTGTTAGCTGCGACATATAAGTCACCGCAGATTAGCTATTATTTATTGTATTTTTTTTTTTTCAAATGTGAGGAACTAGTGGCAGCATGCCGCAAAATTAAATGCTTATGTTTTTTTTTAAAAATTCTAATATATTAGCAACAGCAAACGAATGGTTAATTTTTGTTTTATTTTATTTTTATTTATAAATTTGGTGAGTTAGAGACAGCTATCGCTGCCACAAATATTTTTCTAATTTTTTTAATAAAATTGTAATTCAGCGGCAAATTTTTCCGCAGCAAACATAATTTTTAAATTTTCAATTTTTTTATTATTCTTGTATCTGTGTTTGCCGCAAATCTATCGCAAATTAGCGTGGGTCAAGTCCGCTGCAAATTTTCTAGTGACGTATAGTGGGAGCTTTAGTGGCTATGCTGACAGCAATTTTTTTTTTTTTTTTTTGTTTATAAATCTTCTCAATTATACTCTTCTTCTCATGCTTAGGTGACTTCCACTAGTACTAGTGGTTGTGTAAGTTTTTTTTGTTGTTTGAGAATGTTCCTTACCCTCTCTTCCTACTCCTGTAGCTTCTCTTTTATTTTGTACCTGAACGACTTCTTCCTCCTCCCACCTTGGTCGTCATCTTCAGACTCCATATATTAGCACAATGGATAAATTAGTATGATATATCAATGTTTTAAATTGCAATATACAACAACAATTACAAGGGCAATATTGCAAATACCGCAATATTAAGTATTATATTACCATAAAAAGATTTTGTTGTCAGAATTTTTTTTTTCCCGAATCATTTAAGACTATTTTTAACCTTTAGCTAGACATGCATGTGGTTTTCACTCCTTGACTTATCAAACCTCCATCTCAAATGTTGACAAATTTTGCTAACAAGTTTAATAAATAATTCTGATAATGTAGCTTTACGCTTAATTATTTTGTGGTAAGATTTAACTCTTCACGATGTGTAATGAACAAAGTACACGGTTAAAGTGTATAATCTCAAATTTTCATCAACAATTAAGATCTTATATAAGAGAGTAATAATTTTTGCTATTAACTTTCTTATGATTGTGCGCTTTATCTAAACTGCACCATTATACTTTAAAGATGCCAAATTCATCTTTACTATTGCAATTTAACACCATGCATCAATCTATTATATATGCTACTTTGTATGTATGTTATGTAATCATGGGGTTTATATTACACAAGGGCTATCAAATAGAACATATATAGAAAAAAGGATGGCCAAAAATAAATGAATTAACAAGAATCATACCAAACTTGAGCTTGAACTGCTAGAGCGACGAGGCTTTAAAGCCACCCTCTCATGCATTGTTGTGTCCTCAGTGGCCAACAGCTTTGCCACCGTGGATGCTCCTCTCTGCTTCGGTAGTAGTCGTCGCACTGCCAAAAGGAGCGATGGTGGCGACACCAATGAGGCACACTGAGCTGTCGTACTCGTCGATTAACCAAACTAGGTTACCGTATGGGTCAGTGAGTTGAATTTGGTTGCGATGTTTGTCTCGGCGTTCGTCTTGTTCCATTTTAGTGGTACATTTGAAATTTTGAACTACTAGCTTAGGTAATAGCAGTGGCAAGTACCAGAGCAATGGAGTATCGTGTTTCGTTGGTTAACTCTTTTAAGAAACAAGAAACTGTTGGCAGTGGAGATTTGCATGCAGCTTTGGTTTCAATACGTAGTTGAGGACTGCGCGGAGGGACACTACACTTGCTGCCATGTAATAGAATTGATTTATCGTGTTAATCGAAATAGTTGTGTTATTTGAACGTGCAAAAATGGACATATTTGACGTATTATTAACTTTTTTTTTTTCAGTTACTAATTTTTTAAACTAAAGTTACTAATTTGTTCGATTAAGCTATTAACTAGTTACATAATAATATTGCAGGACATTTTGCATTTAACTAGATAGTAACTCAGTCGAATAAGTTGGTAACTGAGAAAAAAGACTAGTATTTATATGCTACCACTGATTGATAACTCAATTGAAAAAGTTGATAACTTTAATTCAAAAAATTGGTAATTGAAAATAAAGGTTGGTAACACATCAAAAATGTGTTCCAAATACACGTTCAAATAACTTTATTGTAATTTTAATAGCAACTATGTGATGCATTCTATTGCTGTTTACTTCTTAATTAGTTTAGCATTCACGAAATCTTTATCTTTGTAATATTCTACTTAATAACTAAGTCTTAAATTCTTGAAGAGGATTCAACGCATAGTTACCGTAAAAGGTGATAAATATTTATAAATCAATCATATAATATATTAAACGAGAATACATGACCTATAATTTTGCCATGCGGCAATTACATGGTTTAGAATTTGTAATATTGAGGGTTTGGGGTTTATGAAAATAGTTGGTGTTTTAATATTAAAATGGAATTAAGATCATTTCATGGTAGAGCATGGTACAATCTTAGGCCGTGTAGTCTCTAGTAAAGACATTGAGGTAGATCTTACTAAAATAGATATTATCTCTTCTCTTCCTTAGCCTACATGCATTTAAGAGATTCATTCTTTTCTTGGACATGTAGGTTTCTATAGGAGAGTTATCAAAATTTTAGCAAAATTTCCCTTTTGCTATCCCCCTTGTTGTAGAAAGATATGGAGGTTGATTTTGATGAGAAGTGTAAGGAAGCATTTGACTAGTTGAAGAGAGCCTTAATGACCACACCCATCATCGAGCCACCAAATTGGACACTTCGATTTGACCTGGTGTGATGCATCTATTTATGCAATGGGACTTGTCTTTGAGGACTTTGGAAGCTACTTGGTCCACTTATACCATTATAGAAAGGGAGCTTTTGGCAGTTGTTTTGCTTTAGATAAATTCAAATTTTATTTGGTTTGCTCTAAAATGGTTATGTTTTTTAATCATGCAAGTCTGGAGTTTCTCCTAAAGAAACCTGACGCTAAGCCACGACTGTTTAGGTGGATGCTTTTGCTCGCTCCAAGAGTTTGACATTGAGATTCACAATAAGATCGGAGAGCGAAGAGGCTAGTAGTGAACCACTTGAGTTAGTGAGAGACTTTCTTCTTACCCCTCCCCCTTTATGATGATTTTCTTCATGAGCATTTGTTTCATGTACATCATGTTATTTATTGCTTTGTTGATATGGTGATGCTTTGTCTACACATTTTACTAAAGCATAGATTAATAATAAGCTTAATAGTGAATCCAAATATTATGTGTGGGATGATCTTTAGTTATGGAGATTTTGTAGTGACTAAGTAATAAGGAGATATGAGCTAGATCATGAGTTTCACTTTCTTGTTAGCTTTTGTCATATATTTGCATGTGGTGTGCACATTTTGAACTTCAATGTACAACTAAGAAAGTATTCATCTTTGGATTATTGTAGTTCATGATGCATATAAGGTTTGTAGATCTTGTAAATAGTGTAGAGGACAAGGAATATCTATTGAAGGAATGAGATGCCCTAGCAACCCATGCTATTTTGTTATATCTTTGATGTGTGGGATATTGATTTGATGGGCTCTTTTTATGTTTATTTTAGTTTTGTTTACATATTATTTGCTATTGATTTTATGTCTAAATGGATAGCGGCTAAGGCCACTCGGACTGAAGATTTCAAAGTTGTTGTGCATTTTGTTATAGGTCATATATTTTCTACAAGTTTGGAATCTCAAGGGCTATTATCAGTTATCAAGGCTCACACTTTTGTAATTGAAGCATGGAGGCTTTATTGAACAAATATAGAGTGATGCACAAGGTATCCATACTAATGGTTAAGATGAAGTGTCTAATAGAGAGATCAAGAAAATCCTCAAGAAGATTACTAAACCCATTAGGGAATATTAGATCGTGCTCGACTAGATGATGCTCCATGGGCATATAGGATGACCCATATAAGACACCTATCAAGATGAGCCCCTATATGATTATCTTTGGTAAGGTCTATCACCTTTAAGTGAAGATTAAGCACAAGTAGTGTAACATGAACCTTACTTAAGCCAAAGTTGAGCAGAAATTGTAGCTACATGAATTGGAAGAACTCCACTTGGAGGCTTATGAGAGCTCCAAAATCTATAAGGAGAAGAGCAAATCCTTGCATGATAGGATGACTTCTAGGAATTTGTTGTTAAGTCGTGACTTAAATTGATGTTTGGAAAGTTAAGGTCTAGGGGGGAGGGCCCTTATGTAGTTACTTATTTTTATCCTTACCATGCATGGACATTAAATATGTGCGGAACCAAGTGGGGATTCAAAGTTAATGGCCACAAGCTCGAGCATTTTCATAAGGGCCCATGGGAGCATAGCATTATGGAGGAGGTGATCTTGGCAGAGGCCAAATATCAATCATGAGCATAGTGCTCTTGAAAGATGTTTTTAAATTATTATATATGTTGTTTCTTTATTTTATTTTCATTGGTTAGTGTTGTTTTATTTTTTGTTTTTAAATTTAGTTTTGTTAAGTTTCATTTTCTACTTATGTTTTTTACTTTTTGAATTGTAGCATGCATTTTGTTTGTTTCTATATTGTGTTCTCTTTTAGAAAATTCAATTTTTTTTTTGGCTATATTTTCTACATGTTATTTTAAATTCTCATTTAGTTTCTGCTGGAAGTTTTGGTACTCGTTTCTATTTTGAATTTATATTTTTGTTTTTTGTTATTTTTCTATTTTTGTTTTTGTTCTATTTTTAATTCTATTTTCTGTTTTTCTTTTTTTTTCTTGTTTTGTTTCAAATAAATTCTATACTTTGAAAAAAAAAAAATTATGCTTTTTGTTTTTAAATATTGTTCAATGGGAATTTTAGAGATTGTTGAGTCTTGTGCATTAGTCAACACTTGGAGTTAGAGGCTTATCACATGATTGCATTATTCTTTTCCTTCTTAGAATGTTGCAAGCTTTGTATCAGATGTTGATTTGCTAGGGTGAGTGAATTAGACATATATCTTGTGAGATATTTTAGCCTTGTTATGGATGAATATATCTCATATCATTATTTTCTTTCTTGTGTGATTTTTTCTCATAAACTTTGTTATCCTAGAACTTGCCTTGATTCTCTTTGAGACTATATCTTTCACATGCATACATGATATGATAGAGACATTTTCTTCATTTTGCCACTTTAACCAAATAGCCAACCTTGCATTTTCCCCCTTACTTAACCCCATTGTGCCTTATTGACTATTATCTGTTTTCAACACATTAGATGCCTATAGTGTAAAACTATGTTTCACCCAACCTTAGGGAATAGGGGAGCATTGGTTTTCCTTTGAGATATGCTATAAACCGAGTATGGCAGGTTTTGCCCAAGACATGCGAATATTTGAGTGTTGGGGGGTGCAAGTTGGTGAAAAAATGAAAAGAAAAAGAACCAAAGTGGCCAAGGAAAAAAAATAAAATAAAAGTAGTTGAAAAAAGGAAAAGAAATGGAAAGGGGCAATTTTAAAGAAAGAAAAGGGAAAAAAGAGATTTCTTTCTTTCTTTTTTTTTTTTGGCATGAGTTGGGGTAAACTCTCATACATTGACCTCATTTTCTTGCCAATGTTCTTTTATTTTCTTTGGTTTACCTTGACACACTAATCTTTTTCCTTTCCTTAGCATAGCCCCATTACAACCTTGAGGAAAAGCTCTCTTGATTTGTGTATGCACTTGTTTTTGACTAGTGAAAAAGTATAAAATAAAAAAGACTATGATAGTGCAATTTCTTATGAGGTGACTTGGGTGAGACATTTAGCCCTTAAACACTTAAGTGAAGTGTGCTTGGATAAATACTACCTTGTGAGGTTTATCATGCTTAACCTATGCTTTTCAAAAGAATTTACATTACTTATGCTTTCTAGATGTGACGAGATATATGTTTTGGATCCTTGAAGCTTGAGTGTTCTTTTTGTTTGTTGACTTGATCTTCTTAGATATGTTTCTTTGTTTTTACTTTTGTGATTTCTATTGTATTAATTAGTTGTTTTCCCTTATGCATCCTAGTGTCTAATTTTGATTTTGCATGATGACATACAAAAGACTAAGTGTGGGGGATTTGAAACTTTAATTTTTAATATGATGATGTTTAACCCTCATATTTAGTGTCCCAATCCTCTTTCGTGTACTTAATTGCATGGGTTTTGACTCACAATCAATGTTTGGGTTTATTTCGGGCCTTGTTGCTAATTTCCAGCATCATTGTCTTGTAACACTACTTCTATATTTTGGTTATATCTTGAATTATTGATCAATAAAAAATGTTCTCATTTGTTTGTGGAAAATCTAAGACAATGCTTTGCAACTTTGATATAGAGGCCGGCGGCTAATTCAAAGGTTTAGGTGGCCGAATTAGCTTAGGAGAAAGGTTAGTGTTGTTGTCATTAGAGCCTAAGTAGTCTATAGTAATTGGGCCACAAAAGGTTAGATTGAGATCAAATTAGCTTCATTTTGAAATTGAGAAATAAGGCTTTAACTTTTCTGAAGACCACTTTTCCATAGGATGTTGTTTTGGTGGTCATTTATTAGGCCAAGCTAGTTGAAAGCATTAGATACCTTTATGCAGTGTTTTAGTAATATCTTCCTCATCCTCGCTCTAGTTAAAGTAAATTAGGTGTCAAATTAAAGTTAATAAGAAAAGGATTAAGAAAATTCCAAAATTAGAGCCCTCGGAGTGCCTACATAAGGGAGAGCTACATATTAGAAATAGTCTTTTGTCATTTTAAGCATTAGAGTATAATAGAGCTAGGATAGCTTTCTCTACAAGTTTCTATTCTCTTTTTCTCTTTCCCTTGTATTTTACCTTCTTCTATACACCCGACTCCTCAATCGAGGTGTGAGAGTTTTGTAACTTGTTCAAGAATTACATAGGTTTTTCGAGAATTACATATATAGGTTACATTAGTTGATTCTTGAGACATTGTTTCTTTGTCAAATTCAAATTGCAAGACATGTTGTTATTCTTTTCTCTTTTATTGATCTATAAATTTTGGATTGATGCATGGTTATTGATTTTGAATTCTTGATTAAGATTATAGTTCAATTTTTGTTAATTGATCAATTAATCTGAATTAGATCATATGAATGAGTAGGAGTTAAGTTTCAAGTTTAAAGCTTAGATTAATTCATTCTTGTGCTAGAAGCAGACATAGTTCTTTTAGGGTGTGTTTATGAGTTTTGTATTGAAAAGAAAGAAAGGGAAGAGAAGAGGTTTGAAGAATAGTTGTGAGTTCATTTTTTTCTAGGATTCTATTGCTTGAAATCCTTCAACACATAAAAATCCATCAATCACATAATTGTAGCACTTTTTTGCTTCAAGCAATAGGATCCTGGTGGAAATTATTTGTAAATGTCTAGTATTAAAAAAAAAAGAGTTACATAGGAAAAATTAATAGGTCATAAATAGGAATCAGAGAATATTTTTGGTAACCTTGAGGGCAAGATTGGTTTGAAGGAAGGGGTATTTAATACAAGTTAATCAGCTAGAGAATATTCTCATATCAATTGTGTATAAATAGGGAAATACCATTAGTTGTAATTCATAAGTGACATTTGAATAAAAAAAGTTGTGAAGTTTGTCCCTAACTCTAATAAGGATGTTATCAATCTTGCTAGTTCGATTTGGTTGATGAAAAAGTCAAAGGAATAAACCTTAACAAATACATGGTTTATCATGCATGTGCTATGTCAAAAGCATGAAATATCCTACTCTTTTCTTTGAATAAAGAGAGTGAGTAAACATTATGATTCACTTTAGAAGAGTTCAATTTGAATTTCTCGGATACCCATACGTTATCATCTTTGTGCTAATTTTTGTACTTTTAAATACAAATCCAGATTTAGTTTAGGGTTTAGGGTTTAGGGTTTTGCCCCATTGTCATCCCAAAAATATATAGATCAAGAGAATACAAATACAAAAATTCAAGGCAAAAACCATATATAATTAAACTTTATTTCAACTATAAAAAAGATGGGTCTGTTATATGCTAGTTGTGGATTAGTCCTTGGATGGTATTATGTTTTGGGTGTGTTTTTTGTCTTTGGTTTTGATTTTTGTGTCCTTGTATCTTTGGGGCTACTCTCTTTGAAAGTATGTCTTTAGCCTAGTTCAATTTTTTTTTTAAAAAAAATATTTCATGTCAAGTAAATATTCCTAAAATATTAATTGTCACTAGTGTAAAATTTATGGAATTTAATTTTGAAGCACTATTTGTATAAAAGAGTTTTACACTGTTATCTAATCATATATTATTATATGTGAGACTCTTGAGTTTGTAGATACGAGAGTCAATCACTTTTATTGATATATCAATATATGATTAGATAACAATATAAAATATTTTTATAGTGACAGTATATCAAAATTAATCTCTATCTTATCTGTAGAAAGTGAGAGTTATCTTTATTAATTTAATCAATAACTAATTAAAATAAAGGAGATAATTTCCTATCAGATAAAAGGTAATTAAGTGTAGTTTAATTTTTCAAGTTAATGACAATGTTAGTCTGATGGAAGTTAACATACAAGAGACAAATTTATATATAAGAGACTCATCGTGTTGTTTTTGGCCATAAGATTTTCTTATTCTCCCCAAAGCCTCACTTATGCTGAAGAGTGAATAAAGGAAAAAAGAAATAGAAAATAGGTTTCCAATTATCTACATTTATTCATGGACCAAAGTAATTTTATCCATTTTCATTTGCGAGAATCATTAATTTCAAAATCTTGTGTGATATTTTGGTACGAAACTAAGATTTTAATTTAGAATTTCATGCAAATTATCCTAGCCAAATAGATTAATTATGTAATATCTGATATAAAGATTAATTGTTAGAGAGGTAAATTTTGAGTTTGTCTGAATTATGCACTTTGGTATGATATTTTAAATTGGTATTATTGAATATTTGGAAGTAATTGGTATTATTGAATATTTGGAAGTTATTGGAGTAGAAAAAGGCTTAAAAAAGTGAGTGAGGCTTAAAATTTGCTTTAAAAAAAATTCAGGAGAGCTAGCGCTCAGGCACCAGCGCTCAGTGCTGGAGCGCCAGCTTTGTTGTCTAAATGAGCTTCAGGTAGTTGGATGCTCAGATGCCAAAAAGTGGCGCCCGTTGTGAGATGTAATCTTGGGAGTTTTAGGTCGTTGGGCACACAAGCGTTAGGAATTTCCTGCTCGAGCACCATATGTCAGAATAAAATTGGGGGCTTCAGGCTGTTGGGTGCTTGAGCACTAGAAGTGGTCGCTCAGGTGCCCACTGCCCGATTTAATTTGGGGATTTCGACCCCCAACCCCATTTTTCTCAAATCTCTCCCTCACTTTAGTCTCTCTCGCTCAGGGGTTCTTCAATCTTGTATATTCCATCAACCCATCATCTTTTCCCTCTAGATTTTTTTCAGAAAAATCCCCTCATTCCCCTCCCTCATCAACACTCTCACCATCTTCTTCTTCCTCAAGCTCTCTCTTTCCTCTTGATGTGAAGGTGGGAAGGAGACCCATGTCTTCCATCAAGTTTCCTCCTTCTTTTGCAACCCAAGGTAACTCTCTAAGCTCAAATCTTCTTCTAATTCATGGGGATGGAAGGATTTTCTTGATGAGTTGAGTTTAAGGTTGAGAATTGGAAACCTAGAGTTCCAAATTGGGGATTTAGGCTTTGGAAAGTATTTCAAGTTAATATTTGGTTCTATAAGCTAATTAGTGTTTGGATAATGATATTTTTGGTGTTAGATATCATAGAAGATCACCTCTTAATTCCGTGGCGCAGCAAGTTGGGACTTCTTTCTCTTGGCTTAGTATTGTGAGTAATAGTATACCTATAACATATTTTCCCTAATTTTCTAAATATATGCTGAGAAGTATTTTACTAAATTTATGATGGAATATGATTAATTGCTTATCCTATATTTATGAAAATCCTTGAAAATATATATATATATATATATATATATATATATATATATATATATATATTTAGAGAAGTTGATTTATGATATTTGAGTAACATGATAGAGAAATATGAAGTTTCAAGTTATTAGAAATTGTTATGTTCTTAAAGCCAATGCTTTGAGCAATTTGAGAGAAAGAGCTCTAGCCACTTTAAGTTAAAAAGTTTGAAAGTACTATACATTGAACCTATATTTGATAGTAAAGTTATTTTGAATAATTGGAAAGTTTGATAACTATATTTGTTGAAAATACGGAAAATTCTAGAATCTTATTATGTGTTTAAAGTTATGAGCAAGATGTATAAGATTTGAGCTAAAAAAAAGGTTTAATGACAAAAATTTAGCAAAGAGTAAAGTTTATCTAAGGGGAGGAAACTATAATAGAACTATTTGCTAATGGCAGCAGTATTAGCCTTGGTGCACCTCAAATAATCCAGCTAGCAAGGTGATTGCTAGCCTGTCATATTTGGCCAACATGTCTAGAAGATGTAGACATGCATAGGTATGAAGTTATCTTTTACTATTAGGATTAAGCCATAAGGCCACCCAATCAGGCAATTATTTTTGAAATAAGATCCTCCCTTGAAGTTTTATTATGATATTAAAACAAGTATTCACTCTCTATGTTATGAGAAAATATTTTTATCCTTATGACCAATTTTTATATCCTTATGATATATGGTTTATTATAGCTAGTTTTAAAAGTATTATGCTTATATATATATTTACAAAGACAGATTATACGTGAGGTACGTTTTACTGAAAATTTTATGGTATGTTAATATATTTATAGACGAAGTATTCTACTTAAGAAGCTACAAAGTTATATCTTGCCAAAAGTTTATGTTAAGCTTGTCCCACTCCTGTTATAGGTATATTATCCCTTATTGAGTCTATATGACTTACTCTTTCTTTCTCTCCATGTTTTTAGACAGGTACAGGGACGTGCTCAGGCTTTCACAGTTAAATAGAAGTTTTCAGCAATTAAGTATATTTGTAAAGTCTTTAGTGATGTTCCATTAGCCTACAAGCAGGGTCCTCCTTATGTTGGGTCATATGTTGTAATTTATTTATGGTTGTTTTGAGTTATAATTAGCTTAAATCTCAATGATTATGGATTAAAGTTTCTTGAATGGATATGTAAACACATTTTCATAAGTATGATTATGTTTAAAATTTCTATGTTGTGTGCTATGGGTGCATTCTAAGAATGCTTCGATCCCCAATTATTTTATGTGCTTGTATTGTTTGTGCAGAGAGAGGATCCTTATTTGGGAAGTGTCCTAAATATAAAGGAGACTCTGCCCGATTTTTTTTAGAAATGGTCTAATGCAAGTTTGCTAAGGATGTGTTCCTATGCATCGGTCACGGCCTAAGTTGGGTTGTGACAAATTAACACATTTTTAGTGGCTAAAATCTTGTATAATTTTAATTGTACTTTTTTCGAATTGAAGACCTAAAAAACTTTCAATTTACACCTAGCGTTCTATACTCCATGTTGTCTTTAAGCAACTAGAAAAATGTTAGTGGTGAATGATTTGAATAATTTATATGAAGTTTTAAGTTTAAACCTTAGAACCACCTATGTAACCAAAAAGGGGGAAAAATCTGCCTATTGTTTTTGTATTAAACCTCTTTTACTTGTGGGTTAGACATTATTCGGAAAAAGAAATTATTAACTTCGTAAGACGCAGATATTGACTGTCAAGTAAATTATTTGAAACATTAAATTGAAAGCATGAATAAGATGGCTTGCCTTAAATTTTAAATTAACATTGCTTTCTTGTTTCCGCAAGCAAGAAAGAATGCGTGCATTTTTCGATTCGCAATCATCTTATGATGTGTGCATTCAAAAGTTAAGTGTAGATTCAGTTTGGATATATGTTTGAAGATGTGCTTGTACGTAGTAGATACGGAAAGGTGAAAACTGGGATGAATTAAAATGAACAAGGATTGTGTTTTTTTCCCCCGACCACTTAATGATTGGGACTTAAGAGAGAATGTATACAGTGGAATAATCGAAAACTAGTTTTATCCCTTGGAATCTGTGACTGAAAAATATACTTATGAAGGATGGAATCAAAAGGTGACCAGCTTTATGATTTTTTTATTTATTTTTTTATCTACTAATTAAACCTATAACTTCATATATATTACTCAAAATTTTCACCATTAGACCATTTTTAGTTCTTTACCATTATGGTGACTTTTTGCTTATTTTCAACTCTGCAATCAAGAACTATCTAGGAACTACAAGATCTAGTGTGGAGAATGGATGGTGGTAGTTTAAGATGTAGGCAAAATGGGCCTAGCTGAGATTAGATCTAAGACTAATGAAGAAAAATAATTCTTAGATAATATGCACTAGCAGCTGATATGACTAAAAATATTCTTTTGAAATTGGTACATTTATAAGGAGAATTCATTGCTCCTTCTTTCGTCAAAATTGTGGGCCGCTCTTATCTCTTCAGCAGTTCACTGACATCTTCGTCTCTTTCATGGTTAGTTTTTCAATCATTTATAAAAGATTTAATTTAAAATAAAAATAAAAATAAAAAAAGAGTGGCCCTCCAAACTAATATGAGCAATAATGAATGATTCAAAGGAAGAAAAATGTCTTGCTCCAACAATAAAAAAGAATTTCTCTATTTCTACGATGGTCTACATAATCATTTTTCTACTATTAATTTGACTACTTATGGTAGCTAGGTAAGGCATACCTAATAATTTCTCTAGAATCAAACATGTCCCATAGACACTTGATGCCACTCGACTAATGGTATTGTCTCTAAAGTAATACTATCAGAAGATTTTTTATGAAAAATGTTACATAACTAGAATTTTGGTTAGAATAATGTGTAGTTATCATTGACCAATGAATTAATAAGTGGATCCCATCATTACATATAATTCAATTATTATCATAACTTCTGTCAAAAATTCTGATTATAGTTTTTTGATGGTGTGATATTTCTCATTTATTTTATATCTGTTTAATCTCAATTTATCTTCATAATTATTATGTCTCCATGAATCTAGAGGATCATATTTGAAAAGCTCAAGCAAAGACGCTTGAGACAGAAACTATACATGATCTCTTAATTATACTTCATTCATAAACAGATGAGAAAACCCCGACTCACGATCTTAATTATATAAGGCAAAACAAATAGACCTCAACACTAGAACACTAGAGCTAGTAATATAACAGACGTACATCTTCATGTAATATCTATATATTTATGTTACAAAATTATTAGGGTTCATCAAGTCTTTGATAAGTATTTCTCTTTCTATATTACAATATATTTGGCATAGGTATATATTACAACATGATAAACAGTGGCTTATTTATGGTACTAATGACTTCAATACTAACTTCCCAGACTCACATATCATATATATGGAACGTTAATTCAATTGGGTATGAGCTTGAAAGGAGGCTTAGAAAGAGATGGCGAGGGATCATATCTTCCGTAATCTTTTGTGTTAGCCCTAAGAAGCCTCTCATGTATGGTACTTACTTCTTCCTCATTCAGTGGCTTCCCTGGTGTTACCTAGCAAATTAAGCAACCACTGAAGTAAGTAAATAGCACTTCCAATATATGGATGCTACAAATATGGAAAATGAAAAATCGAAAAAAAAATTATATATATATATATACACACACAGAAAAATATAAATATAAGAAGAAAAAGAAGATGAAACAAATTAAAGAAAAGGGCTTTCTGTTTTATTAGTTCTCTTCTGCTGAACTGGAAGGCACAGCAGAAGAGGTAGTTCATGATTTCTGCACCATGTTTTTAGGTATACAAGGCTTCAAAAGCAAGAGAGAGAGAAGTGGGTGGAGGACAAATGCAGTGAGATACATAAGGAGCTTACTAGGACGAAGCCAAATGTTGAAGACTTTTAATAAATTATAGCACAATTAGATATGCTTTTCAAGCGGGTGAGTAGAAGCTGTAACTTGTTCTTGCACATAGGTTCGTATATTTTAACTAACTGGATGGAATACTAGAAAAAAAAAAAAAGTGAGGCTAAAATATAAATCATGATCATCATGTACCTCTTGGATTGCACTCACATCTGCAGCCAAGTTACTGATAAACTTTGATCTTCGTCCTGCATATGCATTAAGCACAGACAAGGTAAGTTACTAAGTTTATAGTTTATATATATTTGTGCTTACTGTATGCATTATACAACTTACAACATGACAATGAATTGAAGACCAAATTTCAAAAAACAAAGCTATCTAGCTAGTTATTCACATGTCTTGTACTTTAGTGGCTTGAAGCAAAAGAAGATGATATGGAATCAAAGCCAAGACTATGATGCACATTAAATTAATTTAATTTCTACGATCGAAGTTAAGCTAAGCCAGTCAGTAGTCCTTGTTATCGATGTAAACTTAATATAATATGAAACACAATAAGAAAATATCTAATATATATATATATATATATAGATCTGTGTTCATTTGCACTCAAGTTCCTTTAATTTAAGCCAAGCTAGCTCTGACAATGTCTGATGAGTGGAGGGGTTGTCACCAAAGGCTGCAACAGAAGACCTAAAAAGACCCACCTGCAATAGAAGTTGATAAAAGTGACACACAAATGAGGAGGAAGAGGAGGCTGAACTTCTTGAGGAACATGAGACCCATGATATGTGAAACTTGGTATTTTTGGCGCTTACTTTCTGAAAATGATCATGGGAGTTAAGAGACTTATGTTTCCTATGTATATTGCACGGCACAATAAACTCCCCACAGAGGAAGCCTAAAAGAAAAACTGAAGTTGACAGTTTTAATTTATTGTAAAGAAAGCATGCTTTGTGCTCCATAGTTATAAATATTCAAACAGAAAAAGGTGTAAGGAGACCACTTTGCCTTTGTTGGGGCACTAAGTCGAAGAAGTTAGTGGAATGACATATATTAATTAGGATAATAGTTGAAATCTGACCACAGTGGAAATTATTAGGATGCCCCTAAGCTTTACTTCAAATCAATCTTTCTAGAATCAAAACTTTTATTTGTGACAATATTTTTTACTATTATAACTATCAGGGCTTGATTCATCTGATCGATCTTTTATTCATATATTATCATAATTTGAGTTTATTTATAGGTTCATAAATTGTTGGATGATCACTTTAAATATCTGTATGAGTGTTTGATGAATTCTACCCTAAACTAAAGTAAACCTTTTTTTCATCCTAAACTTTTGTAAATTTTAAAATATATATATATATATATATATTGAACTTCAAAATTCCTTTAAAAGCAACTTGAAAGAAAATCCAAATTTCTTATGAATCAACAAGAATATTATTAGTTCCCAATTAGCTAATGATAGACTCGACATTGATCATAATCTTTACCATAATGTTTTTGGCATTATTAATTTGATCTCATCCAGTTGGCTAAGCTTTATAAGCTCAAATTAAAAGGGGCTGAAATGGAAAGTTAGAAAGCATGCCAAAGGATATCCGTCCAAAATTTGTGCACACAAAGTGATATTAGGTTGGCATAAAATAGTATTTGTGAATGGCAAATGCTTCCAATTATCCATAACGACAAGGACAAACGCACCTATTAACAATGAAAGGACATCGGTGGAGAATAAAGGTAAGCACTGTGAGATTTTAAATATACTTGCTCTTCTACGTCTTTTCTTGAAAGTGGCTTTAGGATGTTCATTAGCTCCCTTAAGTCAAGTATTATCTTCTCTTCCTCTCTTAGGGGTCGATAATTGGTCAACTTACAAGGACTCTTGGTTGAACATATATCACTTAAATTTTGGACATGAACTACGAGGATGGAACAACTCCAATGGGAGGATGAAAAATGGACCAAATTAACAACTTAATTAATTAGGATATACATACTTTTATATATTATTATTTGGTGGGACGAAGTGAGGTTCAAAATAAGTTTTATATTTTTCAAAATAATCTGCCCTACCAAATTTGGTATTCGGGATAATTCAATTCATTTCCCTTTTTCTATTTTTTTTTCCTTATTCGCTTAGGTATTTTGTATATGTTCGAGAGAATTAAGAGATTAAAATTATTTCAATAATTGATTATAAATATAATAATTTTTTTTATAATTGATTATATAAAAATTAATTTATGTTTAGATATATTACTTTAAAAGTAATTTTAAAATAGTATATTTTGTTCAGATTGTATGAAAAAAATTATTTTTATATAATAAATTATTAAAAAAGGTGTAAAATAATTTATTTATATTATATAATATTTGATATTTAAAATTAATTTGATAAAAATATCACAACTTTAAAATAATTAGCTTCTAGTTATAATCAAAAGTTTTAAAAATTATTTTCAATTATAAGCTACTTTTCAATTTAAAATTATAATTTTTATTTCTAATTTAGTTTTTTTTTTAACTCAAACGTGGCAACTTATTTTAAAACAGTTTTTATTCTAAAAAGAAACTGTTTTTAGATTATAATAACAATTTCCAACCGCACATTATTAGGCTCATCTCTGTAGAAGTCGCGTGCACACTCGACTTTAGAACAAACTTTTGAACATCAGTAGTAGTGACAGCATTATAAAGCACCCATTTATAATACTAAAAGCATGATTTTATAAATCAAATCCTCTTCAAGTGCATATACCACGCCATCTACTTTAGAACAAACTTTTGATATTTATATCTTATACAAAAATTTTAGATATCGCTAGCAGTGCCCTTTGGCATCCCTATATTGCAGCACGTAGTATCTTTAAATCTATCTTTTTGGTATATATTTGCTTCCTGTCGTTTTGTCAATGGTATGATTCCATTACCATTGATCCAGAATGGCTCAACTTATTTGGTTCATTGGTAGTTTTTACAAACCATCCACGAATGCATGAAGTTATTTATCATCTTAAACGGTAACGTTTCAATACCAACAAAAAAATTGGAACTCGAAAAAATGCAAGCGTCAAACGAATAAAAAAGAATTTTAGATAAAGCCTTGCCCTTTAAAATTTTGGTTTGACATGTGTAAATTTGTGGCCTTTTCTTTGTGAAAGTAGTTGGTGCTTTGCATCAATAGCATGTGATGGTTGGTATAACGTTTTCAAATGGGTTAATGTTGTTTTTTCCTTTTTTTTTTTCAAAAAAATAAAAAAATTGTGGTCTCGTCCAAAATCACTTTGTCACCTTGTGTTATATAAACTTCGTTACTTTGCCACATTGAAATTTGTTATAGTATCATGTAATTATTCTATATTGTTTTCCATCTATTAAAGAAATTTATGCATGCTAAGCAAGTGCAACATGAAACTGTCGTTTACGGTATTCCATGTCCAACTTAACACCCATTATTTTGCACGAAGTTAAAGAGCTTGTGTCTCTCTGAGTCTTTTGTTTTTTGGTGATTGTCTCTCTGAATCTTTGACCGTTTGATAGAAAAGAAAAATGAGTAAACTTCTAATTTAGTTCTCCTTAAATTATGATGTAATCAAATATTAGTCCTCATAAGTTTTTTCAATCAAATAAACTCTTCAAAGATACAAACTTCACTAAATTCGTCAGTAAGGAGGATTACGCTGATGATAACAAAAGATGAATATGGTAAAGAACTTTGTATTTTTGAGAGATTTGGGTGATAAAAATCTTTAAAAGACTGATGTTGCCACACATTAATCTTTTAAAGCACTCATTTAAAAGTTTATCCCAAGAAAAATTATATGATTTTAAAGATCATTGATCTCACAAACCCACAAAAAAAACGAAAAAAACATCTCACTCAAACAGACACAAGGAAGGGAATTTCTTTGAGCTCAACTCATTGATCCAAAACTTTATTACAAACTTAGTACCATAGTGCCCTTTAATATATGTACACAATAAAGAAAGTGAACTTAATGTTGAAGAAAAAACATAAGCTGGATAATAAATGGCAAGTTGTATCCATAAGTTTCTCACCGCAAAATGGGTGCAGCAATTGTTGACTAATATTCATCTTAATGATTGAAGTTGGCTAGTCTTGGAGCATTTCTTTCAAAACATATACAATTGGTGCAATGGCAGTTAATTTTTAGTTTCTACTAACAGTGTATCTCTTACACCAAACTCATAAGCTAAGTGTTTTAAGATTCCATAAACAAAGCATTCACAAAAAAATATTCAACCTAAATTAACAATTATTATCACAAATTTCTTAAGTCATCGTATATAAATCACTTGAAATATAGACCTCAAGAGAGAGACCCATTTACTTTTTAACCACACTTGACTAGTGCCTCAAGTCGCTCTTTAAAAATAAAATATTCAACATTAATTTTAGTATCCCCTCGCTCAAACAATAATACCACTCTCGACAAAACTCAGCACCTAAAATAAAAGTCTCTTCGCAATCTCAATAACACAAATTAAGGGTGCGTTTGGTTTGTGAAAATATTTCCTATTTTCATTTTCTATTTTCATTTTCTGAAAAGGATTTTCATTTTCAGATTTGCTGAATTTAGGAAATACGTTTAGTTTATAAAAACATATTCTGTTTCCAAAAAGTGAAAACAATGAAAATATGTTTGGTTTATCTGTTTTCAAAATATATTTTCAAAATCAAATTTGAGATAATAAATTTATATTTATTATTACATAATAAAAATTATATATATTTGATTTACATATTTTGTTCATCTACTAAAAGTATTTATTAAAATAAATTAACTATAAAATTTTAAAATTAAGAATAAAATAAATTGCTTACTTTTAAGTAATTTTAGTATTATTATTAAATATTATATAATTAAATACTATAAAGGGAACTTTAATTACAAAAATTACTTATAATTACAAAATATGTTCAAAATATATTTGGTTTGTGAGTAAATTATAGTCATATTAAAAAGAGACAAAATTGAACAAAATAACTAGTATTATTTATAATTATCTTTGTTATACTTCAACTTATCAACTAGCCAAAAAATACAAAAGAAAAAGAAAAAGAGAAATATATCATCTTATAATAAAATACAAAAAGTCATTATCATCAATCATCGATGATAATTATTCCATATTTGATTGGTAATTACGTTTGGTTGTCTATTTTTAAAATGTAATTTTTAAAATCAAATTTAAAATAATAAAATTATATTTATTATTAAATAAAAAATAGTTATTAATATAATTAATAATTCTATAAAATAAGGTATTTTTAATAAGACTGAACATGAGTTACAAATAATTTTAATATTATATAATTTTAATTTAATTATGTTTTTCATTAAATCTTAAATCCAAGATGACAATATGAAAAATTTCTTCATATGATTATGAATAGTGAAAAAGAATGACTCAATAATAAGTTTTTAATTACTCATTAGATCAAGTTTTTATATAATCAAGCCAAGTTTTTAATCCATCGCAATTTCTTCATTTAAAATGTAACACAACAACTCGACCATATGGGTAGATGTGGCTCAGTGGCAATGCTCTGTTGCAAAGATATGGTCAGTCGTGTGGTCGAATCCCGGAATGGATAGATTTCATTTTTCAATAAGGCACGTGAAGCATTGGAAGAGGAAAAAAAATTAAGAGGAGTTTCCATCCGTGGATTCGAACCCGGTACATTGGAGTGGAAAAGAAGGCATTTACTCCGATTTACCATTGTGCCACCGCGTTTCCAGATGAAAATATTTCCAACGAATATGTATAAAATTTTGAAAACGTGAAAATGACATTTCCAAATTCATGAAGATTTCTGAAAATATTTTCATAAAATATTTTTAACAAAATGCAACCAAACACATTTTCATGACTATTTTCCATTTTTACTGAAAATGAAAATAAGAAATGGGCAAACCAAACACCCCCTAATTTAACCAATGCCTACAGTTAATTTTTGGTGATAGTCCTGCAGATATGTCCCCTTAGATCTCTACCTAGTGGATCATCTGAGTGGTATTGAGGAAGGAGGAGGATGCGAGGGATCAGTAAGGTTAGCAGAGCTCATTGATGAAGGCTCAGTGTGAGAACCAGATTTGGAAATTGACGATTGTGAGAGGTTTACATTACTATCACTTTGAACATCAAAATGGGACTAAAGTAGCGCCAGCTGAGTTGGCTCACTAAAGGAGGTGGACTTGGAGTAGAAAGGGGAGATAAATTCATGAAAAGCAACATTTTCTAGAGATGAACAGTTCTTTACTGCTAAAGTTATATAGTAGGAAACACTTGGTTGCTAAGTTGAAACTTAGAAATATAGATTTTCGAGCTTTGGAATCAATTTCTACCGATTGGCAATGAGTGCTAAGGTGAAATATAACGACCCACAGACTTTAATAATGGAATGTTTGGTACACGGAATAATTTTTCATTTCTAGTATTTTCAGAAATAGCTTTTCCAAGCATAAATTTTAAGCGTGTTTGGTATATAGATTAAATTTTTAAGAATCTTGCAAATTATATTAGGAATGAACTATTTCTATGTTTGGTTGACACTTATATTCTTAAAAATATTATATATTTTTTCAAAAATATCCTTGATAAAATATTGATGACAACGGCAGTCTAGCGGTCTAGTGACAACGGTTTAGTATTGGTTTGGCGGTGGCAACCTATCAATACATTGGGGATCCAACAGTGTAAGTGGCAGACTAGTAGTGGTAGTGGTTGGTAGTGGTTAATAACAGGATAACTTTGTCTTTTTATTTTTGCAAAAGTATTTCCTTACATTAGGAATCTAACATTGAGAATTTTGCATTTTCATAATTATATTATTATTCCTTGGTATGTAAAAATATTCTGCATAACAAATGCCCCATAAGATCGAAGATCACAAGAGGATGAGTGTGCAATATCTCATAAAGGGATTTATTATTTAGAATAGGAGTTGACAGCCTATCGATGATATAGAATGCTTGAGCTATAGCAAAAAGACCAAAAAATCTCAAGAAGACTAGCTGGAAATATTAATGCCTTAGCCATATTAAGGATGTTTTGATGCTTCCTTTCTACAGTAGCATTTTGTTGTGGCCTGTCCACATAGCTAATTTGATGAATGATGCCTTTGTTGGCATAAAAATCAAACATTTTGAATTTTAATCCATTATCTTTCCTAAGCTTTTGTATGTTGGTGTGAAGTTATTTTTCAACAGAATTGTAGAATGAAATTAAATGCTTGAGTTTCATATTTGACTTTTATACGATATACCCAAGTCTGTCTTATGAAGTCATCCATGATAGTAAAACTATTCTTATAACCCTGTAGAGAAGACACACCAAAGGGTCCTCATATATCTGCATGGACTAGTTGAAAAACACGGACAGATTTGGGAATGCAAATTTGAAATGGAAGTCTCTTTTGCTCGGGATAATGACATGTCACAAGCCGAAATCTTATTATATGGAATTGAGGGGTTTTGGGAATGAATTACATTGTGCCTATCATTAGAAACACGAGGAAAAAGAATTACAACAAATCACTAGCCTTGAAACCGCAGGATCCACCGAGTACAAACATCTCTAAACTCACTTGACCGAATCTTCTTCAATGTATGCACTTCCTAAATCAGAAACACTTTGTTATAGAATCTTAATTGACACTGAAGTATGGATGTTAATTTACTAACAAAAATTAGGCTAAAGGAAAAATCAGAGATAAAGAGGATATCGATTAATAGTGTGTTTGGTTCTACTTTTATAGAATAGATTCTAGAAAAAATTAATTTGATTATAATTAATTTTAAGATAAAGTGATTTATATTTTGTAAGTTCTCTAAAAGTGATTTTGCCATAAAGTAAAAAAAATTTTACTTCTTTCAAAATCAATTCTAGAGGTAAAAATTGATTTTCGCCTTTTAAAACCAAACATCATAAAAAATTAGTAAAATCAATATTGAGGGGTCAAAATCAATTCTAGCCCCGCTGGAGCAATGCTAATCCAAACATGCTATAAGTAGAGGGAGAGGTGAATGGTACCAGCAAATTGGACTTTGAGATGGGAACCATTAGGGAGGACTAACCAAGAGTGGACTAATTTTCTTGTATATGGTAAACGAACTTAAATTGTAGTGGATGCGATTAGTGGCTTGTGTCCAAAACCACTTTTGCACACCAGTAGGAGAAGTAAAAGTGTTACACGAGGTTAATGGATTAAATTGGTTAGAAACAAAAGTGGATGTGCTTGTGGCTGAAACTTGATAGGATGAATGTGCATTTTTCGTACAATGTTGAAGCAAGCCATCAATTCTTGGTACCACTCTAAAGTAATAACAAATCTGAATTCTTAGGAGCTTTCTTTCCACATTGAGTGCATAATTTCCCATTATCTGGGAGTTGTCCTTTCTGTATTGCATATCTGTTGCCTAACCAGAAGATGAAGTTGCATCTGAGGCTTTTCTCTAGTTAAAGTGCCATTTGCCACACTAGCTATTAGCTTCAATTCCATGCTTGACAATACGTAAGAAGACCCTGTTGATTGTTGGTAAATGCTCCATGAGAAATATCTACAATTTCATATGAGAAAATTGTTTCCTGAGCCTTTTCAATAAGCACAAAACATGATCATGCTCCTTTGTTCTTTACTCTATAGCATACACGCCTTCAACGCACCGAACATTCTCCTTGCATGAATAAGAGGATTTCTTCTTGAGCTTATGAAATTCGAAGCACATCTACTTGATTGAAGTGTCATTGATATCATTCTACACATCATTCTCTACAAGATACTCCCTACCGTGCCAAGTGAAACAACACGTGTGATCTAAGAAAGCAACATTGTGTTGCGACGCCCCTATGCAGTGAACATTGGACCATATTCATTAGGAACGTGTATGCAACCATCCAACCGCAAAATTTGTTTCTTGGATATCGGCGCTATTTTCGTGGACCTACTTCATGAATGATTGCTGGTCATAGTGAGAAGTGATGATAGAAGAACAAATGCAGGATTCTCATTTGAATGCATGAAGAGAGGGTTAGATGGAACATTGTTGTAATCAGCCACTGAAGACAGAGCGAGACGCTTATTAGAGTATTTATCACGGCAAAGCTATTCAATGAGAGCTCTGATACCATGTTAAGAAAGAGAGATCTTGAAAGTATAGAAACCAAAACTTCGATTGACCAAAGAGTGAATGACGAATTTGAATTATTACAGAGATTGTGAGCTTTATATAAAGAGGCATGCTCACTAATTTCTGGTGCAGTTAACTATAATTGCTGGTTTAGCTACCTATGGTTATATTTAACAGTTGCATCTAACAAACAATAACTGAACAACTAACAATTGAATACCTAACTTGGTAACTAAATTACGGCTGGCAATATATATCAGTCTCATGATCACTAGCTGAATTGGCATCTGGAGGGGTGTTATCACCTAATTAATAGCTTATGAATCTCATGGTTCAAAGACCAAAAAAGTTAGATCGATCTCCATTTCAACCGGTAGAATTTAACTTAACTACTAGAATCCTAGAACACAATTTAAAATCACTTCTTTTAGATCTATCATTACCTAAAGATGTTCCAACTATATATCCCCTAAGAATTAGGAGTTTAGCATGAACAGTAGAGAACTTAACAGTTAATACTAAGAGGGAATACATATAGCACTCATAAGGGAAAAGCACTAGCTTCACAGAACAAGAAGCTGAGAAGGTACATGTAGATTTGCACAATGGCAGGTTATCCCAACCTGTAACTCAGACTACATAGCAATCGTAACGACCAAATAACATTGGAAAGATAGTTCTTTTAGCTTCTGCATTTTACCTTTTTCTAAGAAACAGTGAGAGATACAAGTTCAAAATCCAATTCATAGCTAGACTTTTATGAGTATAACTTAATTCACAGCCATGTCAAACAAACTGAACAAGGTGATTATGATGAAGAAGCAGCAGCCATTTCGTCGTCGCTTTCATGTCGTAGACTGTTCTCTCTGCTGTAAGCAGCCTTAGCACCCTGAGAAGCATAATGAAGCACTATTAATCCGATGTAAACAAAATGTAACAGGCGCTTAATGAAATCCCTTGCTCCATGCTAAAGTGCAATCATATAACATAATGCACAGACTGATGCACAGTCCTATATGCTATCAATGCACAAACATCAGAATTCAACGAAAACACTTACTTGAAAGATGGTTCCTAACTTTTTCAATGCATGGGCCCGAGACTTCAGAACATCTTTGGAGGCACTAGGATCTTTAAGAACCTGAGATAAATAACAAGATCATTTTCTTATAACTTTTCAATTTGTAATTAATTGACATTTCAATATAAAATTTATTCTTACCACTGTTATTATTGCATGCGTTTCAGCAAAACATGCAAGTAAATATAGTTAGAGAACTCATGATGCAGCTTTAGCTTTTCACAATAGAAGATAACAGCACTGTCATTCAAGTCATTTCTAGAATAAATGCCTTAATTATGGTCTAACAGAGTGAATTGAGTTTGTTTACCAAGTAGCTTGTTAAACTGATCATTAACAGCAATCGGGCAATATAGGCAACAAAGTTGGGGTATCATTTCCAAGTTGTCAACCAAGATTATTATTTAAAGGCTACAGAAAGCAAATAATATAACTTACAGCTTGGCAGACACGTGACAGAGTTGATTCAATATCGATCACATTGATCTGCCATAGTGAATTTATCACGGCCTCCTTTTTATCTTCAAAAGCTTTTACTAAGTTTTCTTCTCTGTTTTCATATTGGTTTAGCTTCTTCAGCTCTTCTTGTATTTGAATTAGAGACACAGCTCCTACATAAGCAGTTGAGTTCCATTAAAACCTTCCAAATTTGAGAAACACCCACAAACTTTCAATTGAATCGACTATCCAAATATTTAATTATAAAGAGTCTACTACCTGAGGCTGCCATCACTTGTGACTTTATCCGGTGTCCCTTGTCTCGCACCCACTCTGCCAAAAATGGAACATTCATATATCGTATATCCTTTCCGAGTTCTCTTGCAGCTTTTCGTGTGTAGATATAACCAATTGTATGCAGCATGGCCTCTCCAAAAGCTGAAAATGATGTCAGCTATGTGTTACAAAATTCCAGTCAAAGAAAAGTACCAGGAATTGTGTAAAAACAAACACCTCCTCCCCCCCCCCCCCACCCCCAACAAAAAAAAAAAAAGAGGAAACGAACCAGGAGTGAAAAAAAATATATTGTTCATACATCAATTTTTATAATTGCTATCCCTTCCTTATCATTAGGTAACTTTATCACCATTTTCCCTAAGGTTACCAAGGAGGGTTGGGAGTGTCAGTTGTAAATCAGGAGGAAACCCAGCTTACATTATCAACGCTCAGCCTCAACAAGTGAGCCCATTTTCTTGGCTCAGACTTGGCTCACTCCTAGCTCATGAGCTGCTCAAGCTCAATGAACCAGGCTCAAAATCCTATTTGAATTGCAGTCCACAATCACATTTTGCAGCCACAATAATTTGGTTATGGCAGTCCCTAGCTTTAGGAATGGAAGATCCATTCCACTGTTTGGTACATAGAATCGAATTTGATCTAAATGAAATAAATGCCCCTGACATATATCTTATATATGCAATAGCAATGTACTTCTTGGAAACAATGTTCAACTTTAATTTTACTGATTAATTTAAGAGATTGAAATTGAATCATGTATACATCTTGTCAGAAATGGTGCATGAAATTAACATGTGTGCCATTGGAATGTGTAGATATCATGATATTAATGTGTGTGGCATGGGAATGTGCTGCTGCCATGTAATTAATATGGCATTGGAACATTAGGCTCTTAGAAAATACCTAGTAGTTAATTATCTATCCTTGAAACTATGCATGTATTACTCACTAATGACTATGCATAGTACTGGGTATCTATACCTATGCACCTAAGACCTAAACAATTTTGCCACACTTTGTTGTTTCACTTCTCTTTTATTTTATCTTTATTTTTTCTACAAATTCAGCATGGTATCAAAGTGGTACCATCCTCCATAACCTATCCTGCCACTATTCTGCTATTGAGTTCCTAAGTAAAAATTGAAACTCCATTGTTGAGAATGCTTAGAGAATTTCAGGCCATCAAACCTAGAATTTTCTTCCACCAACTTCATCTTTCCTCTCCATTTTTCTTATTCATGAATCACTTAAACCACTGCATTCTCATTTCTCCATCTTTTTCTCCTTCAAACTGTTGCTTCTGCCACTGCCAGAAAATTTTCTAGTGATTGTTCACTATCTGGTGACCCAAGCAGTACCCAGAGTGTTGTCTAGGTTGAAGTAGTAATGGATGTTTCTGCAATTTTCTCATTGTTCTTGTGTTCTGAAGCTGTGTGCACCCTCAATGGCTTGGGTGTTCGATTTTTGGACATGGATAACTCCAGTGGGCAGCATCCAAGGGTGGCCATTAACCAGAGTTCTGGGGGAAGTTTTATTTTGGTTTGTTTTTCTCCCTAGTGCACATTCTGATGTCTTCTTTGGGCAAAGGGATGTTGTTAGTTCTACTTTTGGTGGATTTTGGTCCTGGTTTTGTGCATTCAAAATGATTCATGAGTATGGTGATGCAAGTTTTAATTTTCTCATAAAGATTTAAGTTGGGTCGAATTTGGCAAGGTGTGTTTTTGATATTTGATGTCTTCAGCCTCATTTTGTTGTCATTGGTTTTGGCATTCCCAAACGCTTTGGCCCCATTATTTGGCATTCTCAGGCACTCTGGCCCCATTATTCAGCATTCCCAAGTGCTCTGGCCCCATTACTTAGCACTCCCAGGTGCTATGGCCACATTGTTCAGCACTCCCATGCACTATGGCCTGGCACTCCCAGGTGCTCTAGCCAGGTGCTCGGCCTATTATTAGGCATTCCCAAGCGCTCTTGCCCCGTTATTCGGCATTCCAGGGTGCTCTTGCCCATTATTTGGCATTCCCAGGTGCTGTAGCCCCGTTATTCGGCATTCCAAGGCGATCCAGCCCTGTTATTCGGCATTCCCAGGTGCTCTAGCGCCATTATTCGGCACTCCCAAGTGCTCTAGTCCCGTTATTCAACATTCCCAGGAGCTTGGCCCCATCCAATGGCTTCCAAACACTGTTGCTGAACTTGGAGGACTTGTTTTCTATGATTGTCTGCTAGGAAATCTCTGTTGAAGATCATTGCAACATCTTTTGCCTTGCCACTCTTGTTTTATGGTGTCTTCTTAATATTTTATTATTATGAAGGGATTAATTCATGACAAGCTTAAAGCTTAGTAGGTTCTAGCATAATGGGGAGTGTTAGAAATGGTGCATGTGATTAACATGTGTGTGGTGTGCCAATGGAATGTCTAGATATCATGATATTAATGTGTGTGGCATGGGAATGTGTTGCTGCCATGTGATTAATATGGCATTGGAAACATTAGGCTCTTAGGAAATAGCTAGTCATTAATTATCTATCCTTGAAGCTATGCTGTATTACTCCTTAATAACCATATCTAGTGCTGGATATCTATACCTATGGACCTAAGACCTAAACAATTCTGTCACACTTTGGTTTTTTCACTCCTCTTACACTCCTCCTTCTCTTTTATTTCTTCTACAAATTCAACACATCTAACGAGTAATACTGTTCATTTTGTAGAAGTTAACAAGTCTATTGGGTGAGTGTTGTGTTCTTTTTTTTTTTTGGGGGGGGGGGGGGTTTACTCTAAAACCCATTCAATGGAGCACATGATATCCTAATCCCTCCTTTCTAGAAGGAGAAATTCTATAGTACTGTGAGAGCAATATTCTCATTTGTTAAGAATTGGTGTAAATTTATTATATAATATTTTAAATCTAATGACATGTATGGTTATGCTGTCCATGTGTTTTGCTATTAGTGGACTGAGTACGGTAGTCCCATAATACGTAAGAATCTCTCCTCTAGAAAAGGATGGGATTTATGCTCCATTCTAGGTTCTATGGAATGGGATCTAGAATGATATACCATTTTCATAACAAGCAAAGGAACCCTCATTGCATGTGATGAGCATGGAATGAGACCATCATTCATGTGTCTGAAGCATGATGTAATATTTGCAGTACTAATGAGGCACAACCACAAGTAGAAGCTCAGTGAAGGTTAACGATATTCCAAACATAATAAAAGTCCTCATAATCTTACAACAGCAACAGTTATAGGATGCCAAGACTATATCAGACTCAATATCATAGTATGATATGTTCAAAAATTTAGTGAAGATATTATTTAGACATTTTCCTTCAGTGGGAAATAATGGCCTTGCTTGATATCTGTTTTTGAAAACAGTTTTGAGTTTTTAAAAACAAAAAAATAAAAAAATATGTTTGAAATGAATTTTCTTACGGTTGTTTTAGAAAACAAGAAAACAGAGTTTGATTTTTAAAAACAAAAAACAAGAAACAAGTTAAACATGTTTTGTAATATTTTGTTCTGAAAACACAAAAACAAGCGGTGGCAATTTTGAAATTAACGTGTTCTCCCTTCAATAATTCATTCCTCATTCCCCTTCAATCTGAAAAAATTTCTTCGAGCTCTCACGCCCCTCGTTCAGGCAGAACTCTCTCTGACAAAAGGTAGCTTCTTCCTTCTTCCCCTCCTTCTCCTGTCTTCCTTTCCTTCTCTGCGGGCTACTTTCATTTTTTCGCTAATTTTCCCCTTCCTTCTCCTTTCTTTCGTTTCGCTCTCATGCCGGGCTTCATCATCTCGCTTCGCCGCTTGCCTCGCTTCTCCGGCCTGCGTTTGCTCGAGATCCGTAGTCGCTAAGCCTCGAGATCCTTCTCCTTCTTCCCTTCCTTCTCCTCCCCTTCCTTTCCTTTCTCGCCATACCCACCGCGTCACCTTCCTTTTTAGTCTCGCTTTCCCTCTTTCCTTTTCCTTCTTTCCTTTCCTTCTCCGGGCCAGACCTTTGTCACCTTCCTTCCTCGGCCGCCGCACGATCTGCTATCTCCTGTTCGAGATCCGCACCGCACACAACCATTTTCTGCTCGAGATCCGGCCGACCACCATCTTTCCTTTTTCGTTGATTTCCCACCCAAACCACTCAGTCCGGCCCATGACCTATCGCCATCTCGCCTGCTTTCCTTCCTTTTTCGTTTCCTTTTTCCATTTTCCTTTTACCTTTTTTTTTTCTGTTTCTTTTGATTTGATAAAATGTTTCTTTTATTTTTCTGATTTCTGTTGATTGTCTGCTGGATAATTTATTGGACATTTTCTTGAATTGTCGATTATTGTAAATTTTTACGACTGTCTTTGATAATTTTTGTTGGACTGTGTTGGATAATTTTTGCTGGATTGTGCTGGATTAGTTGTAATCTGCTGGATAATTTGCTTTGATCTGATAATTTGCTTTGGATTGATAATTTGGATTGGATTGATTTGTATTGTGCTGGACTAATATTTGGTAATTTGGTTTGACTGTTATTTGGCTTATTTGGTTGACCGTATTGATTATTGTGTTTATATGGAATTGTTTGTTATTTTTTTGTTACTAAAATTGTTGAATATAATTACTATTGTAGATGGAACATGACAGGAAAGAGATTTCTTCACTTTGGTCCTCATTAGTGGTAAAAACTTATATAGATATAATGGTTGAAGAGGTTAACAAAGGGAATATGAGAAATAACATATTTATACCTAAAGTATGGCAAACCATATTGCAAACATTGAATACAAGAACTGGACGTGCATTTGACATGAAACAAATCAAGCAAAAGTTTAATAGGTTAAGGCAACAACATGCCACATTTTCTCATTTGTTACAACAAACTGGATTTGGATGGGATGCAGAAACTAATACTAAGTCTTGCTCTGGAGGAAGTTTGGTCCACCTACCTTCGGGTACACAACAAATAGCTCTCAACATTTTTATTGTTATATATATTTATTTACATATCTCTTAGATTTAGGATATATTATTTATTTATTTTCTTTATAAGTACACCCTGATGCTGCATCATTTAAGAGGAAAGGATTGGAGCATTACAAATTATTGGGAGTAATTTTTAATAAAAGTAGTGCAATTGGGGTACTTCATCATTCGTCCACTCAAGATCCACCTAATATAGATGATGAAAATGAGCTAGAAAATGAATACTTGCACGGTGGGATTCACGTAAATTTAGATGATGATGAGGAGGAGGAAGAGGATAGCCCGATAATAGAGAGAGTCACCCGTAGTGGTAAAAGGACAATTAAAGTTCAGGATCGCAAGGCAAGGAAAGAATATAAGAATCTTCAAGTGGGAGATGCACTTCAAGCATGGATTGAATTCTCTAAGTTGAAAGCAGAAGCATTTATAGAGGCATCTAAATTGAAGGCTGAAGCTTCATTGGCTAGAGCTGAAAAGTATAGGGCTAGGAGTATGGAAGCCACTAGTTCTGCTGCTACATCATCTAAATACACTATAGCTAAATGTGTAATTGAACTTAATGAGATGGAAAATATCTCAGATGACTCCTACATGAAGGCAATGGAGAAATTTAAAGATCCTGATTATAGAGAAGCCTTTTTAAACATGACCAAGGATAGGAGAAAGGCATAGATTGATAGACTTGTGTGATTGTTTTGTACTCTGACTTTGTTCTTATGTATGACTTTTGTTATTGATTTGTACTTTGACTTCATATTTATGTATGATTGTGTTATTAGTTTGTATTTCTATATGACTATGTATTTATTTTATTGTTGATTTGTCCTATAAACTTCTTTAAAATTACTTATTTAAATGCATATATGTTTAATGGCAGGTTTTATTATGATGGAAATAAATAATTATCCTTCAGTCAAAGGATAGTATCTCAGCAAGATACTTTTGAAAGGTCTTCATCCTCGTCTGATTCTAGTGATGATGATTCTGAATTTGTTGAATTATTGATACTTAACCTTATTAGTGATTATGAGTATAAATTTTACAATAAAATTTCTGTTAGAATATCTGCACTAAGCGGTCAAGAATTTGTTAGTGAGCTTTTCAAGGAATGGAGTAGGCTTGCTACTGTGCATTATGGAGAAGACATGTTATATTAATTTGTGCAATGAATTGAGAAGTAAAAATTATCTAGAAGACTCGAGAGAAGTGTTCTTAGAAGAACAAGTGGCAATATTTTTATTTATCATTGGGCATAATGTATGTCCACGTAGTAGCAGATCGATTTCAACATTCCACTCAAACTGTTTCTCACTATTTCAAGAATGTTTTAAGAGCAATTTATCGTTTAGGTAAAGAAATCATAAGACAAGATTCCATAAATTTCACGATCATATAAAAAATAATCCAAAATACTATCCCTGGTTCAAGGTTAGTTCTTTTTTGTCACCTGTTTTATGTTATATGGTGCATTGTATTATTTTCTTTTGTCAAATTGATATGTTTTTTGCATGTATGCTTGTATCAGAATTGTATAGGAGCAATTGATGGAACACATATAAATGCGTGGGTTCCAGCTGATAAGCATATCATGTAGAAGTAGAAAAACAACTATCACACAAAATGTTATGTGCATATGCGACTTCAATATGCTATTCACATATGTGTATTCAGGTTGGGAAGGTAGTGCTCATGATTCAAAAGTTTTTTTGGATGCACTTACTAATCAAAATGCAAACTTTCCTTGGCCTCCTGAAGGTGATATATCTTTATCTAATAGAATAATTATTCATTATTATGTAATGATATTATTAATTTACATATTTGTCAAAATTAATGTTCGCTCATTGATTTAGGTTTATTTTATCTAGCGGATTCTGGTTATCCATGTACTAGAGGCTTTCTTCCACCTTATAGAGGTGAACGATACCATGCACAAGAGTTTTATGGTCGTGGTAGACAAGCTAGAACTGCTAAGGAATTATTTAATTTTAGGCACTCATCTTTGAGAATGACAATTGAGCGTTGTTTTGGAGTACTGAAAGCAAGATTCCCCATTTTGAAGCTAATGCCACCATACAAGCCTTCAAGACAACGCCTTATTGTCATTGCTTGTTGTGCAATTCATAATTATATGCGTAGGTGGGGAATGCGTGATAAATTATTTAGAGAATGGGAGAATATGGATCCTTCTGAAATTGAAACTCAAAATAGCAACACAGATTTAGAGGTAAATTTCAATAATGACAATACAGCAAAATTAACCGATGAAGCTGCAAGGGAAATGGCAAGGCATCGTGACCAAATTGCAAATTGGATGTGGCAACAAGAACATAATGCATAGTATATAATTTGATTTATGAATATAAAAATATATCAAGTTGTATTAAGATATTTATTGAGACTTTATGATCATATTATGTATCAAAATTATTATTACATTCAATTATGCTATTATATGTTTGCAACTTTTAAAAAAAATTTGCCAAACAAGTTCTTGTTTTATTACTTTTAAAACTTGTTTTTAAAAACAATCATCCAAACAGATTTTCTATTTTTTACCACTAAAAAACTGTTTTCAGAACAAAGTTATCAAACAGATTTTTTTGTTCCTTTGTTTTTAAAAATTGAACTTAAAAACAGTTTTATAAAACAATTTTTGAAAACTAAAAAATAAAACACTTTCAAACAAGCCCAATGTCATTCCAATAATGTATCGAAGCATTCTTCAAGTTTCTAAATTAAAACTGACTGAATTTATGAGTTTTAATTTCTTTCAATGATTCCATTTATATTCAAAACTGGAAAGACTAAAAATATTTGCACCTCTAACAACTAAGTGAAACAAAACAGAAACATCTATTGCATCCATAAACCAGCAAAATTCTTCAAGCCCTTCTATATTAAAACCTCTAATAGTACTCAAAAAGCTCTCAATGCATAACCAACTCAAAAGCACATGTTGCCACACACAATGATTTAATATTCTTGATAATGATAAATTTAAGTTATTGAAACCTCTAAACTGTGGACTATTGTTAAATAATACAATATCAGAATTACAAGAAAAGAGGAAGGAATTTACCAGCTGTTGAAAGACGTCGAGCTTCTTCATTTGCCAATTCTGTAAATTCATCTACTCGACCATCAACAAATGGTTGCAGGCGATCTTTCAGAACTGATATGAGCTTTTGTTCCCTTTCCTTCTGCTGTGCCTATAGATACAACAGTAGGAAACAGATTGTGCTATCAAAGTATGGGGAAGGGGGAAGGGAAGAGTAGGGTGGCAGGGAAATTAGAGCACTAGTAAAAGAAAACTACTTTCATCTTCTCTTGAATTCTCTGCCTATGAACTTCAGGATCTTGTATGTCTTCCTCAATCTCTATAGATGCCACAGTAGCCAATGCAAGTTTTCCTATATAATCTTCGAATAGGTCACTTCCGAAAACCATTCCAAATACAGCTGTAGGGTCTAGCATGGAATCTCTGAAACAAGGAAAAATTCAGTGTTTCTACACTTTTTCTCAATTAACAGACAAATACATAAACATTCTATTACTAAGATTCATCAGAAAAGATTTAAAGAAAATTATTGTTAGAAGCAGCTAGTAAGATTCCTTGGCTATTAGGTCTTCAATATAATTTTGATAGCTCAAAATAGCAGACAATATTCACACATCCGAGATGGCTAGGTCAAATTATAGTTATTGTTTAAGCCACCAGCTCTGCAACTGTTACCTAAATATGTTGAGGAAGTTTCACTGTGATAATTGGTTAGATCTGATTTGTAAGTTCTAAATTACAAAAAAGAGGAAAACATAACCTATAAGGTTGGCGACCACTTGTGGCAAAACAGAGACAGTGTTAACCACCACCCCACTCTCCCCCCCTCTTCTTTTTCCACATTTTTTTGTGCTGGACCATGCAGAAATGTAAGGGATGAGAGGGAAGAAAAGGAAGAAGACTGAGAAAAAGCAGGCCTCTCAAAGTGCAAGCTTGCAGCATCTCACATCGTTTAAGCATCTTGGGTCCATCATACAAGATGAAGGGTAAAAAGAGGTAGACGTAAACCAAGAATCTTGCCTCAGGCAGCTTGTTCATGTGTGGAGAGTACCTTTACAAGCCCCACTAAGGAGAGTAGATTAGATAGAGGGAATCCTAATAATTAGAAGTAAAGAGAAATGAAGAAAGTTATCGGTGAAACAACTGACAAGGGTTTATGTTTAAATAACTTGTCTATAGACATGGTTTATGATAGACATAATAGTGCCATTTGGTCCATATAGATGATCCCACCTAAGGGGAAAAAACTTTGTTGTTGTTCTTCTTGTCTCTCTTTTTCTTCCTTTTACAGTAGTTATAAACCCAGTTTCTGGACTCATTAAACTGATATCATGACAAGAACATAACAAATAGTATATTCAGTGAATACCACAGATTTCTGGTTCCACTTCTATAATCTGACTAATAATTGAATATAGTAAAGAGGAAAAGAAAATTAAATGAAAAAAGAATAAACAAATGGTTAAAAACTTGCATTCTGAAAGCAATCTATATGACTTAGCTTACAACTGCAATAACAAAACACAACCATTTGAAGCAGCTTAATTACTTGCAAGATTTTATTATTTAATTACTTTTCAGTCATGCAAGGTTGTATAAACTTACTCTTGTACTCCTTCCTTTCCAAATTTATCATATGCTTCACGCTTATCAGGATCACTTAAAACCTGGTATGCTTCACCAAGTATCTGCATATAGATACCAGACTTATAAGTATATTGAGGAAAATCAAAGCAAACTGAAGGGAGGGAGAGATCCAAATTTATAAATACTCCTATGTTTCATACTTTCTTAAGATATTCATACAATAAAGCCAATTCATGGAGGGGGAAAATGATGATGAAAGTGAAACAAGTTAGAAAATTATGAAATCTTGTCTACTTCATGCGAACAAGGAGTAATTGTTATTAATAGAGTTAAAACACCTGTATCTCTTCCAAATAGGACTAAATCTCTATTAGTAGTAATCAAGAAAGATCTAGAAAAAAAAAATTGTTAATCAAAAACCAGTAACATTACTCAGTATTATGAAGCCAAAATTCTGCTTCTCAGTGTTTACCTGAAAATTTTCTGCAGCCTTAGGATCCCCAGGATTTTTATCCGGGTGAACTGTTCTCGCCTGCAAAAAAAGACAAAGAGGTTGACAAGCCAGAGATACATATATCACCATTCACCCAGTCATCAAACTAACACAAATGAGCCACAATTACTATTATTTTTCCTACATTTCACCCAAACCCTAGCGTACAAGCTCAGAAAACAACCACATGTTTTAAATAAAGCGAGCAAATAATAGAAACAGATTAGCTCAACGATGACGGTCAGCACTGCCAATTAGGTTTTCAAAGGTAATAAAGGTGGAAAAAAAGAAGAAAGAAAAGAAAAGGGGGGGGGGGCATACAAGGTTTTAAATGAATAGAATAATAAAAACAGAGACGTACCAATCTCAGAACGGGTAAAAACTTTAAACTTGAAACATGTTGCATTAATGAACAATTCAAATAAACAAACTGAAGACAGATTTATATAACTACTCAATTGCTTCTAAAACATAAATACAGATCGGGTAATTTAATAACACAGTCAAAATCTGAGTTTATACTTTCAGGAACCAGAAAGAGGGAAACACATTAATTAATCACCTTGATATAATAAGCCTTCTTAATCTCTGCCGCCGATGCATCAACATTGACACCTAATATGTCGTAGTAGGCAGTGTCCTTCACCATTGCTTTTGATATTCAAATCACAATTCAAAGCTCTGAAATCAAGCAAACTGAAAATTCAAAATGACCACCGGAAATTTAAAAAGGGAAAAACAGAAAACTAGTTTGCAGCATGACATTGATATGAATACCAAGCAGAACAATATGAAAGTACAAATGCTCGTGAAAGAGTTTCCAATCTCAGATTCTGGAACCAACCCAATATGCGATAATACAAGTAGGTTTCCAACCTGAAATGAAGATGGACAGATAACAATAAATAGGAGCCCCAGAAAGAGTTCAGGCGGATGCGTGTGGCAGAGGACACGGTGTCGTGTTGAAGGGATGATGAGGTGTAGCTGATGCTCGATGCTTTTTCAAAATTTTTTATTTAAATATGAATAAAATTTTGTGATTTACTCCCAAAATGATCTCTATAAGAAAACATCGCACGGTAAATTTGATCTAGAATGATTAAAAAAAACTTTAAAATAATCTTTAAGAATTGAAAATAGAGGATATATTAATTTTTTAATTTAATTTAAGTATATTGACAGTATAAAATTTTTTTTTATATTATTATTCAATTAAAACCTTTCATTTGTATTATTATTCAAGTAATTGGTGATTATATCAAAGAATTTTGCTGATGTGGTAATATTGAATATTTATGTAAAATTTTTTTACACTAACAGTGTATTCAAATTAAATTCTTAATTTTTTAACAGTCAAATTAGTATTTGAGAATTTTTTTATTGAATATGTTGTTTTTTTAAAATAATTTAATTTAAATACATTGACAGTGTAAAATAATTTTATACTGTTAATCAATAAAAATAATAAAAAAATATCAACTCATATCAATAATCACCTATGATAATAAGGGACTTACCATAATTTATCACTTTTTCAGAATTTCTATTGGTTGATAATATAATTTCTATTAATTGATAGTGTAAATAATACATACCAATTGAACTCTTTTTAAAATACTAATTTAATTATTTTAGAGACTTTGGAATTTTATATTTTTCAATGACAAATTTGTCATCCAACGTCTTCCATAAAGACCAATTTGAAGGTAATTTTCCTGTGAAAATTTAATAAAGAGGTTTACTCCATCTAGGAGAGGTTTCGAATATAAAATACAGAGAAAAATACGATTATATAACATGTACAGAATGTAAATTAATTTTCTTTAATTCTTTCTTTTGATAAAGTAATGGTATTTTTCCATACTCTTCGATGGCCATTCTACGAAAGAGCTTTTGTACGTTGCATTTTTTTTTTCATTTATTCTCTTAGTACAATGATGCTTTGGTTGAATGGAAAATGAGACGTGATGTGGCCATGTGGGTGTTTACTAATGAGCTAAATTAGGGTGTGTTTATTTAGGATTTTTTTAGTAAAAAGTTATTTTTTAACAAAAAATTATTTTTTGTATATTTGGATAATTTTTTAAAATTAATTAGATTCTCAAAAAAAATTATTTTCAATTTTTTTGTAAAAATTAAAAAAAGTAACTTTTAAAAAAATTAATTTTCAATTTTTTTAAGTTTCAAAATTATAATTTTTAAAATTTGAAACAAACATACTCTTAAATGGATGTTTAATTACTGTGCAGCTTTTTATAATTCCATTAAAATTTAAATAGGTTATTATAGTTAAAAAATTAATAGCTTAATTCTTATAATGATAATAATTTTATAATTAATCTTTAGACAGAGCCATTGTTAATCAAATGTTATATTTATTGATGTACGCCAATAATTCAAGAGCTTAATTATAAAATTATTATCGTTATAAGGACTTATTTGAATTTTTAATAAAATTACAATGATATATAAAGTATTTACATTTGCCAAAAAAAATAGTATAATTTATTTTATTTGACTGGTTGATATACCAAATTAGTTAATTCAAGGACTTAATTATGAAATTATTATCACTGTAGTCTCAATGCCCTGGCTATAGAATATTAGTTAGAGTTCTTAAATGGGCTAGACCGGCCGATTTAGATTCGGCCTGTGCTCAGAAAATAAATAAGTTAAATGGGTTGCGAATTATATTATGGTAGCCCGGCCCATTTATTTTTTTAAATATTTTTGGTTAAAAATTTGATTTTATATAATATACATTGATTTTGATTAAAAAAATAATAATTCTTATTTCTTACTTAAGAAAAGTGAGAATATCCTAAAATTGATTATTAAATTATATTTTTATATCTTAAATTTATGCTCATTTTTTTAAAAAAAAATGCAAGTTGATGGCCTGATAGCTGGCCTATTTAACCCATGTGTTAAATGGGTGGGGCTGAAAATTGACTAATTTAAATATGTCGTTATTTGTTAAATCCAACTCACCTATTTTTAATGAGGGTCATTTTAACGGCCCTAAATTAGTATTGTCAAATCAAGCTGATAATTAACTTTAATATAATTGGTAATATAGGTTATGCATATATTTGTTTAAACTTTTTTTAAAAAAAATATTTTTATAACATATATATATATATATATATATATATATTACAAACCTTTTCAAAATTATTCTTTTAACTTTAAAAATATAATATAATTAAATTTTTATTTTATTTTATAAAATATTTAACTATGATAATATGAATTAATTATTTTTTTGGGGGGGAAAATCACAGATTCTAAATCTAATTAGTAATAAGACATTAATTAACTGGCTTAAAAAGTCCAGTTTACTTTGTTTTTGCGAATACCGACAATGGCTTGGCAGGAAAACAGATCACCTGCAAGTTAATCATAAAAGATAGTTGAGATAAGGTAAAACATAAATAAAAAGTAAATTGTTTCTTTGAAGGAAAAAATAACATGAGGAACTATTTTCAGATGAAGTATGCTAATGCAGCGCGTGTATTTATAAGCACAAACAAATATTTTCCTCCCCTTTTTATATCTGCAATAGAAGATATGCAGCTACAACCAATTGAGTAGATGCCACAGCGGCGAACCGAGATGAACGCCAAAAGATTCGCTTTCTAATCTTACAAAAGAACACGATAAGATTGACGAGGTGCAATGTCATATCCTTTTTATATTATTGCCGAACGACTACAAGTGCTCGCTGCAGAAACCAAAATGTGCCGCTAGATCATCTCGTCAATTATACGCTCATTTCGCCACAAATAATCTCGCACTTTCTGAACATGATCTGGCACCTCCACTATTTGAGGACGCGGCATTAGCTGGAAATTTTGGAGCTGAGGCAATCCTCCTTTATCTATTCTAAAAGTTGTCAAGCTTGGCATGAATGACAGCACCAACGACTTGAGTTTCTTAAACCACCCCTCTTGGAAATGTAGCTCATCACCCTCATATGTCCCATAAAGTCCAAGCTCCAACAGTTCTGAAAGGTCTGTAAGAAGTGGCAGTGGATCTTCTGTTAATCTTGGGTTAAACAACTTCAACCTGAGTAGATTTTTGAGTCTAGGAACCCAATCTGGCAATTTTTCTAATCGCCCATTTAGGTAAAGGCGCTGGAGGTGCTGAGGAGGATCAGCTAGTGATTCCAAATCAAGAAATTCATCCCTTTTAGCTACGATCGTTAATGAGCACAAATAGGTCATGCTCCCTATAGCACTGCATAACAATTTTCCATCTTTTCCAAGTAGGCTGCTAATGCCCAACCTCCTCATTTGCTTCAGGTTCTTCAATTCTCTTATAATAGTACCATCCCCTTCATCATTTACATCAACCATGTATAATGTATGCAGGGCAATTAGATTCCTAGTCCCTCCCTTTACTTCCACACCTCTGTTGACCTTAAGATGACGTAGCTTGACAAGTGAGTAAATCTCCACTGGAAGATCATCCACTCCAGTACGATTTAGGCCCAAAGTCTCCAGGTTTTGCAGCTTCCCAATGAACTTGGGGACGGTCTCGATGTTGGTACCATTTAAATTCAAGTATTTCAAATGGAACAAGTTCCCAACTGCTTCAGGAAGATGATCAAGTGGTGCATCTTCGCAGTCCAGTGTTACCAAGAGCTCGAAACTTGAGAAGAGCGATTTGACCAAAGTGGCTGGCATGTCTTCAATGTTGAAAACAAAGAAAGCCCGCACTAGTCCATATTGTTTTCTTTCAGACTGCGTATTTGAAGCGCTTGTTCTCAAAGCAGCATCCTTAATGTTTGTGTCAATCGATAGGCGTCGGGTCCATTCATTGATCCGAAATCCCTCACCTTTCTTCACTTGGCAGAAGTTGAGCTCCTCACACTTCTTGAGAATAAAGTCATGCATTAAATCGTGCACCCGACAGCTTTTAATTCTGCCATAAGGGTACATTTCAGCCACTTTAACCAAGCTCCTGCTAATGAGCTCAGCTAAGTACTCTTCTGCCACCTCTTCTATTGTTTGACCTTGGTTCTCTCTGTCCTCTACAAACCCCTCTGCTATCCACAAAGTGATGAGTCTCCCACGCCTAATCGGGTATTGCTCAGGAAAAAGGCCAAAGTACAGGAGACATAACTTGAGGCGGTAACTAAGATCATGATAACTTTCTGACAAGACTTGGTAGAAACTTTTAAGGTTGGGATCGCTTGGAAGCTTTGAGCTGAGGCTCTCATACACCTTCTGCCATTCCAGGACGTTTTTGCTTTTGGTTGATAGAAGAGCGGCTATAGCCACAATTGCAAGTGGCACACCATCGCACTTCTTTACGAACTCTTTTGACAGTGTCATTAACTCTTCGGGGCAACCCTCTAGGTCAGACTGAAATGCCTTCAAATGGAAGAGCTCCAAGGCAACTTCAGGGTCCAGAGGTTCCAGCTCGTGGATATGAACCCTTGCTGATACTTTACAAAATTCAGCAACCCTCTTGTCTCTTGTGGTGATGATTACTCTACCATTGTCTTTTGGTAAAGCCAATTCTACATCTCCCCAGTGGTCTATTTCCCATACATCATCAAACACTATCAAGTAATTCCTTCCTTTTAAGTATTCCCTTAGTCTTTCTATCACAGTGTGATGGTCCAATTCACTAACTTCCTTAGCCAGAGTGTTGTTTCCAACTTCCAGATAAAAGCTTTGTAGTAAAGTCTTCAATAAATGTTCCCCTCTAAGCGAGCGGGACACTGTGACCCAAGCATAGCAATCGAAAGATCTTCTCTCCTTCTGCTGGTTATATACATTCCTTGCAATAGTCGTTTTACCTTGTTTAAAATAATGACCAAAGAGAACAGTTAAGAGCTAGAAATGAGTTATAATGCTATATATATATATAGTAAATTACCTTATGGGAATAATATAAAGTAGTATAATAAAGCATAAGATAATAAATAATCAATTTTACATTCTAAATAAGTTCAAAGATTTGTTACCTGAAAAACAAAAAAAATCAAAGGAAAAGAAAGGGAGAGAGAGAGAGAGAAAGAGAGAAGACAACCAATCAAAATAGTTAGTCAGAAAATACCTTTAGTAACAATCAACATTCCTCTTAAAATTATAATAACTTCAAACCGAAAATTATAAATATCCTATAAGTCTAAGGGTGTCATCTTATGTAACATTGATATAGCAAAAACGGTCTTGACCTGTCCTCAACCCGTTTCTATTTTTCCCTTTTTCTTTTAATTATTCCATTATTTTTGGACATTGTATGGATGTGCACCACAGCCCACTTGGAAACGCCTCTGATACCACCACGACATTGCAAATAGAGGGTAGGAGGCACTACAAACAAGGGGTGGGATTAATGCACAACCCAAAATTACTGATTAAAAAATAAAGAATGGAGGTTACTTGCCTAGAGTGAAAGAAAGTTCAAAGCTTTGCGTAACATCCTTTTCTCGACTCTCCACCACATTTTTATTATTTTCTTCATCCCCAGTAGCTCTCTTTTCTTTCTCTCCTTTGGTATTCTTGCAACATTTAACGTTTTCTTTATTCTTAATATAATATTCGAGTACAACATCAGAAAGGTGTTCGAGTATTTAAATATGGTACTTGAATACTCTTCTATAGTTCTCATTGTGGTTACTACGGATACTTAGACTTCATGTGTGGCACATGTCGCTAACTTTAGCTTGCAATTTCATCTCGTGCAAGAAATTTAATTAAGTACCACACCTACTGTCTGTGGAATTTTACTCGTGATACGAGCTACTAAAAAGTTACTGGGCATTTTGTTTACTTTTTCTTTTTTAAATAGGATGTTGTATATTATGACGCATCAAATACTTTTAAATTTCTATGCAACTATTTGTTCAATTTTATATTGTAATTTCTTATATGATTAATATATTTGTCATATTTGTATTTTAGATTTTTTAAAATTTTATTATATTTTATTGTATCATTATATTACCGTTTCGGTACAATATTTTATTTATGTAATTCTCTGAGATGTTAGCTAGTAAAATCCTTAACATGTGGATGCAGGGACTAGGATCAACGATTCCTCCGCCCCCTCTCTGATGTGTGTGAGTAAAGTAATCATGAAATGCAAATGATTTCTTAAAACAACTATTTCTAACCTTAAACAAAAATTCTACAAATCGAAATTTTAATTTAGAAAAGTACTCTCTAGTTCGTTTGTATATAGAATTACATAACGTTTTGTATTTTGTTTAGAAGATCTCGTTATTTTATTATGTAATCACTCAAGAAAAGCAAAGTAAATAAGACAATGACAGCGAATTAAAATAAAATAATTAAAATTATACACGCCAACTACGTTGTATATTTTGGACATAAATCTTATGACCTAAAAAAGAGCGAATGATAATGTTAAAAAAATATAATAATAATAACAATAAATTAAAATTAGTCTCAAATTTATAACAACTATAATGACAACAATGAGTATAACCCAAAAGAAGGGATTTACTAGTGTTCTTAATATACTTCTTGAGTTAATAATTTTTTATTAATATTAAATTTTTTCAGTTTTTATATTATTTTGATGATCAAATATATATAAAATTTTTAAAAAATTAGACATTTATGTATATGTAATCTAATAGTATAACATTTACTTATATTTCCAAATACATATCATATATTAAAATTTAAAATAAAATAGAATGACAGATGTATCCAAATCAATTTTAGATTATGTGAAATTTTATAAATTTGATTTAATTAATAAAAGTTTTTCAATTAATGATTAAATTGATGAAATTCTCCATCAATAAAAATTTACTCTTAGGATTTGTTTAGTAGGGGAATAAAAATGGGAAACTCTTACATATAAATTTAATTCATGAAAAATTTTTCTATTTTATCCATTTGCCAAACACCCCCAAGAATAATCCATAAGCATACCACAGGGAAAAAAAATTTTTTTTGAGTTCTAATAACTAAATAAAATAGTAATAATAAAAAAAGTTATAACATTACCTAGTCCACCTTCGCCCACCACTGAGACGACGGTGCGATTGCCTTCTCCTATCAGCCAACTGTTGAGCACTTGCTTGGCATGTTCAACCCCCACCAGCTGGTCATCATCAGTGAAATTGGCACGGAGTCGAAGATGATGCAGTTTTGAATTACTCTTTATATGATTGCTTGATTCTGGAGCAGAAGCATTGAACCCAAAAGTATCCCTTGCCTGGTAGAGTTCCTTTATTGACTCTTTAATTTCGCCAATCTGGGATGAAATCTCGTGGCGTGTTACCACAGTTCTGAGCAAGTCACAGATTTTGCACAAAACGCCGACAACAGCCCTGCACCTTTGAGGGCGCTTATTTTTAGTATTGGCCACTTTGTAGAGGTACTGATCGATGACATCTTGAATGCGAAAGGAAACTTGTCTCAGTTGCTTCACCCACTCTTTTGCTGCCTCAGAGTTCTGTAGCATTTCGGCCTTTGCGTCTGCATCCCTCAGGTATGCCTGTATTTGCAGCAATGTGTCTCTGATGGACTTAATTTGGCCACGCACGCTAGCCAGCAGTTTCACTTCATCTCTTAGTAATGGGATTAGCTTGTCAACCACGAGGTTCACAGCAATTTCTGCCGTTTGATCAAATATCAGTTGCACTGATCAAACTCAGAAGAAAGATAGAGCCAAATCTTTGTTTGCGGATGTTTGGATCATATCGTGTGTATATATATAGATACATAGAAAGGAATATCTTAGCTAGGAAGTCTGAAGAAAGGCACAATAGAAGCATGAGCCATGAAGAAAGGCACATATCTTTGTTTGCGCTTAGCTAGCAAGTATGAAGAAAGGTAAGTATGATAGAAGCATGAAGAAAGGCACATAACAATAATAGCCAGGAGATAACTTTTTATGTTTTGCTTTAGAGAAAAAAAAAAAAAAAAACCCTGAAATATGAGGGTTTTCAATTTTTTTTAATATAAACTTATAATCGTTTAAATTTTTTTTTTTGGACAAGTATAATTGTTAACTTGGTATTGCTGTTTTGGAATAACGTGTGGATTTTTTTGATGCATTTGCTCCATGCTTTGCTTGAATTGTAGGATTTAAATCACCAGTAAAAATTGCTCCATTCTTTAGTAAGATAATAATTGGTTTTCTTTTGCAATGATTAAGTTAAAACTAAAATAAGATTTAAATGGATTGAACCTAATATTTTAAATTATATTAAGCTTAATTGAAATCTCCTAATAGATGGTATTTTTAGGAGAGTCCCGTTTCATCCCAAAACACAAAGAATAAAGGCAGACGTGTAGTAGTATGCATAACAAATAATCAATTTAATCACAAATAAAATACTAGAACATATAGAATTAAATGACACATAATGGGTCATAGGCAATTAATAAGATAAAGTATCATTTCTAGCCACTTATTAGTGTTAAGCAAGATAGAAGTACATCATCATAATAAAGGCAGTAAGGTAGTAATATAATCAAAGCAATTAATAGAAATAATAACAAATATACTATTAATCCTTTTTTCCGTTTCCTATTTCTCTTTTTGATGGTTGAAGTCTGTAGGGTTTACCTCAATCATTCGGACCTACGAGAGCTCTCATTGCTAAGGTGTCCCCTAGTCAAATCAGTGATTGCCAAGTCCTTATTCGCTATTTTGGCGAGGCCTAAGGCATTACATAGTGACCACCAAATCCTCATCTGCTAGCATGGCGAGATTCAAGCTGTCGTTTAGTCCATTGCAAGACTTAGTGATCACCAAATCTTGGTTCGCTAGTATAGCAGGGCCCAAGGTGTCATTAGTGAAATGCATGGCTTGCCTACTATATAGTGGTACCCACACACTTACTTATTAATTAATTTTCATATAGCAGCCATTCACAAAATGCACAATATATCATACAGTGCACATCAATCTCATATTCAAATCCTTAATGCCATCAAGCAACAATCAAAGAACGTGCTATCGATTTCTAAGTTAGGGTCATAACCATATTTATGTGCACACTTCACCAATTTCATATCACACTCAATTCATGGCAAGTAATTCTATTTACTATAACATGTGAAATTCCAAGCCATTTAGACATAGGATATCTTCCACTAAAAATTCATATCACAAGAGTACATATAGTATCACATAATTCGAACTAAACTCTCATGTTCAAAATTTGAAGCTTACACTAGCAAAAGTAGACATATTCTCATGCAAGTTTTAGGGATGCAAACACAAGTAAGATAAAAAGCTCAAAACCATTTAACAAAAGCAATCCAAGAAAGCATTTCTCTTTGAAAACAAGCTTTAGAAAAATCACTCTAAGCATGGAATTAGCAAGTTTCATATGACATTTCTAATGTGACCTTTAACTTAAGTTTTCATAATTAAGATTTATTAGTGTGCCTAAAGATGTAATTAGGTCCAGTGTCCATAGTCTAATGTCCAAGTGTAGGTACTTCAATGCATAAGTATGACCATAGATGGTCTCAAATAGGTCCAAGTAAGTCTCAAGACTCATAATAGTTCAAATATGTTCATAGAAAGTCCGATCAAGGTCCACTATCATAGGCATAAGTCTATAAGGTCATAAACTCTAGGCAGAGGTCATGGTTCATTTTATTAAGTTTTGAGTATCTTTTAGTGTCTTATCAAGTCTTAATGATACCAAAAGAAACTATCACATAAATTGTACTAATTCAACCATGCTCAAAGATCTGAAAAACCTTTCACCAAAATAAGTAACTCATCTTCTATGCTAAAAGAAGTACATGGCCGAAACCATGTATATGGCTAAAACCAAAGTATTTTGTTTCAAAACTTCTCAAACTTGTGCGTAAAGCTTTATTAAGTAAAAATACATGATATAAGACATCAAGCCAAGTTTATAAAACACTAAAATGATAGAAATAAAAATAAAATGCTTGCTGTCCAAAACAGGGTAGAATTCAAAATGCACTTTTAATATATAAAATCATTTCTAAAATTCAAGAAACTTAGTAATCAAGCACATAGCATGATATTATAAACTATCGAGCATCAAACTAATATTTTAAGAACATTAAAACACTTCAAAATCATATAGCTTGGCCACGGTTCATATAGGATAGAATTTACAAATCAACTTGATCGCATGTTTCAAGTACATAGATTAAGGAAATAAGAATATATCTTCCACATACTAATTCAAAAGCTTAATCTATTGAAAAATCATTATCTTAGACATAAAACCAATCATTTAAATGCAAAATATATGTAAGATAAAAAAGAGTTAAGTTGCTGCCCAGAACAAGGCAACCCTCAAAAACCAATTTAAATACAAATTTAATACATAAAACTCAAATAGAATTAACATATAGGCACGTGGTATCAAACTATAGGTTATGTGACATCAAAATAAAAATTTACACAAGTTAACATATGAGAAAACATGCTGGAAATTGCACACAAAAATAGGGCAGTAGCTATATTTGGTGAAAATATCAAGTTTTGAGTCATAAATGAAAGTTATCAAAGATCAAGTTTCCCTACATTAAAGGTAACATGTTTAGGCTTCGATTCATCATCAATATACCACACAACACATGGAAAACACAAAGAACACCTGCTACCATGGTGAGGCTGTGAGGCTTCAAGAAGCAAAATAGTGATATCAAGTCTTTAATTAACACTAATTCATGTTAACTCACATATATGCACATAGAGCAATTAATCTAACAAGTTTATTAAGGTCAAGACCCAAGATAACCCAAGTTGCCCACTGCCCTAGTCATGCCCGAGAGTCACATAACCATAAACATGAAGGTTCAATTCACAAAATTGCAAGAAAACATGTTCTTACACATTAAAACTCATGAATATATATGATTAGAACTTCAAATCCTTAAAAGAAACCATTAAGAGCCAAACCAATCACAACATTCAAAACCTTAGAGAATGAGTTCATATTCAAATATAAATTCAAAGCTCCAAATAACACAAAGAATTGCATAAAGCACATGCATGAGGCCTAGAAGGTGGAAAGAAAAACCCTACTTGATATGAGCTCAAGAAACTCAATGAGAACAAGGATGGACCAGCAAATTGCTTGAGCTCCTTGCTTCTTTATGAGGGCTGGAATATGAGCTTTGAGGGTGAGGATTGATGGTGCTTGAGGGTGAAATAGGTGAGAGTTTGAAGGTGTTTTGATGGAGTTTCTATGGAGTTTTTGAGAGAAAATAGAGGTAGAAGATGATAAGGGATGCTATGGCTAAAGGGGTGTGTTCGAGGATAATGGTGAGCGTTTCTAAAGTATGTAAGTTTGTAGGGCTGAGGTCTTATTTATAGAAAAAAGGGTGGTTAATTCGTTAGTTAATGATTTAGTTAATTTAGCTTAATTAGATAGTTTATTTGGTTAATTGTGTCACTAATATTTAATTAATTTAAAAAACCAATTAAAAATGATTTAGAGACACCATAATACTCATATCATGTGTTGATTAGAGATCAAGAAAAGATTAAGGTGGTTTAGTACTTAACTAGTGCATAATTAGCAATTTTATTCAAAATTAGATTAGGCAATTTCAATTTTAATTAACAAAATAATTAGCAAACAATTAAATTGCTTTAATTTATCATCAAAAAAATGTTTAAATATGTTTAATATGATATTTCAGAATTTACAGAATTTTCTACAATTTTTTTAGTATTTAGTGTATTTTTACCTTAATTAAGCCTATTTTTGAGTTAATTATCATAATTAATTATCCATAATTAAAATAAATAAAATTTGCATCAACCCATGTACTTGGGCCCCACCTTCAGCTGATTTAGAGAATAAGATTCACTTAGTAAAAGATTTGGTTGAAAGTTAATAGAGTTAGTAAAAGTTAATTAATGTAAAGTTGACTTGACAATGACATTTTGGTTAAAATCTAACTAATTCTTACCCAATTCAGTCGAAACTGAACCAGGGGGTTAGAGGGGTTGGTTAGGGCATCCAAAGGTTAAGGTTAGGGTTTTAATAATTTTTATTTAATTTATTTTAGATTTTATGAAGTAATTTTGGCCTTTTGGTGTGATTAGGCTTATAATTGTTTTCAAAAACTATTGAGCCCAATCCGATAGCTGTTAAGGCCCATTTAGAGGCCCACATTCATGGTCCATTAAGCATAGGCCCGTAACTCCATTGATTCATTGTCGTATTGCAAGTTAAAGTGGTCTTATAGGATTTTTCAGGACCTATTTTGCACTCTGATCATGTTATTTTTGTGTAATTATATAAATATAGCTCATATTTGCCAAAAATTGGTATTTTTATTTAAAAATATATTTAAAATGTATTTATAATTTTTTTTGAAATTTTTTGGGGTCTTTTTGGGCTGTTTTTGGCCTTCTATAAGCACTTTAGTGTTTTCTATCGGAGTTTCTACTATATTTTCTATTTTTTGTAATTAATAGCATTTTTATAATTATGAGCAAGTTCAGAGATTTTCCATATCATTTGACACTTGGATACCTCCGTGGATTAATTGGCTAAGATCTGGATTTCTATGGCTCCGCTATGTTACTTTGCTCCGCTTAAACTCCTATTCTGCTAATTCTGATAGTGCGGGGACCTATATATTATTTTCTAAAAGTTCTAGGGTCTAAATGTAATTACTAAAAATTTTGGGGCAATTCTATTAATATTAAAAGTTTACATTATAGGGACATTTTTTTCTTTTCTTAATTTTTAGTATACGACAGTGTTATAATTTCAATGGTATTATCACACTACCCTATAATTAATTCTAAGTTTGAGGATCATTATGGCATAGTACTACCTGAGAATTTCTTACACTACCAAGGTGAAATAATTCAAAGTTTCTACTATGCTATATTAAGAAAAATGAGGATGTTATAGGCATCATATAAGTGAGCTAAAGGAAGTTTGACTAGGCATAGATTTCAACCTTCATGGAGAAAAATGCCTAATGGTAAACAAAAACCTTGCATTTGTACCAACCTTGAATAGAAGATACATCCATTCAACTAGTAGAACAAAAAGGCAATATGTACATATTTTGTAATAGAGTCAGAGTTTAAACGCATGTTGTAACACCCATGCCCCACGTTTTGAGCCTTTCCAATTGTTGCCCTTTCTATTGCTATGTTTATCTTAATTGTAATCGGTTACAAAAGGTTTGTAATCAATTACAATTGCTTGGGTTAGGTTTTGAACCATTCTGTTTGCCCTCGATTTGAAATTTTTACAATTGTAATAAATTACAAGAGGATTGTAATCGATTACAATTGCTTGGAATGGGTTTCTAACTTCTGTTACTTTTGGTAATCGATTACAAAAGTTTGTAATCGATTACAATTGCCTGAATTGGTTTTTAGCTTTTGATGTACTCTTTGGTAATTGATTACACAGGCTTGTAATCGATTACCAGTCGTCTATAAAACGTTTTGAACAAGTTCTCTCACTTCATTTCTCACATTTTCTTCTCTCTCTAACCCTAAAAACACCTCTCTCTCTTTCTCTCTAAATCCCTCTCTTCTCTATCCCATGCCCCAATATCAATTCTTTTCACTTAAATCACTTCTAAACACTCCAAAAACGCCTCAAATCATCATCAATCTCTCTCTCTCTCTCTCTGTATTTCTTCCATTGGTGACCTTGGAGCTTGGAGGAGGAAGAACTCTAAATTCACCTTCCTTTTTACCCTTATTGGCTTGCCAATGGTAAATCCTAACATCTTTCCTCCTTCCTTTCTTTTGAAACTCAAATTTCTGCTTGGATTTAAGATTCCTTCTAAACCCTAGGTTAGGAATTGGGGATTTTATAATTTGGAGGTGATTAGCGTTAATTCCTTGTGCCAACAACTGATAGTTGGTTAATCTATCATAATTGTGGTGCTAGATGACTCCAATGACCACTATATGAGCCCCGGAACTCCGTAGAATCGAGTTCCACCTTTGGGCTGGTGAATTGCAAGTAGATAGTCTATGCATAGCTTATTTATTAGTGTATTTACTTAGTATATTTGCAAATAAGTTGATATATGTAACTTCCTCCCCTGAATGGTACTATGCTTAAGTCATAATACTATACTTGGAAGTGGTTATTGTTATATAAATAGACCTTGTTTGACAGCTACCTCTTGTTGTCTTCAATATTCCTTGAACTATCTTCAACTTGATACCAACACTATCTAGTTTGAGATTTTTGTGGCCAAGAGCTAATAGGAATTGAAAATGGAGGGGAGTGGGGATAAGCTAAAAGGAGAATTGAAGGAGAGAAAAGGTAGCAGATTGCATTCCAAAAAAAGGAAGGGATTAGAGAGAATTGTTATGTCTTTAAAAGGTAAGAAGTGGTTGAAATGAAGACTTGTGATTGGAGGAAAGGTTGAGTGGTTGTAATGAAGCCAAATTCTTCCTCTTTTTAGGCAGTGGTTGGTTGCCCAAATTTGAATGAGAGTGGCTAAGTTTTAGCAACTCATTTTAGGATTTTAGGTGCCTAATTTTATTGATTCAGTTCTGCCAGTTTAAAATACCGAAATTCTACTGGTTTCCTTCAAATCGGTAAAATAGTTTGGAAAATTTTTTGTGAGGATTTCTATGTGTCCATTCCAATTTCTTCAAGTGTAATCTATCTAATTAACATCTAATTAATTTCTAGTTAGCCTTTAATTAGCTTCTGATTAAATGTCTGATTGATTTCTAATCAATTTCACTAATTCGTTAAAACTAAACAAATTGGTTAAAATGATAAAATCTTTCTAACATTACAATATATCATGGATTTATAATTTTGATATTGGTAGCATGTTATTTCAAAAAATTTACCATATGAGACAATGATTGGATTTCTGAAAAGTATAGTAATTGTTGTTATATTAGTTTCTTATTAAACTTTGGAAAATTATTCTTATTTTGAAAGGATTTGATATACTTAGTGGCATATGGCTTGGTATGGATTACTCCGCATCTGAATTGTGAATAACTATGTAAGAGATGAAATGAAAGATTTCTGTATAAAGCTTTTGACTTTTGTTAATTTTTAAAGTATTAAAGTGTTAAAGCTTTATTTTCTTTGAGGATACGATTTTAAGTTTTATATAAGATATATTGGTATGTTTTATGAGGATTATTATTAAATGTTCTGTATAATGGAAAAGAAAGAATTGGGAAAGTCTAGGCCAGGATTTGTAGACTAACGGCAGTAGAGGTTAGCCCTGGGTGCACCTAGGATGAGGTATTACATAGCTACTCAAGGGAGTGGTACGTGACGGATATTACACGGCTACAGGAAAAAGTGGTGTGTGACGGATACAGGGTCCCATGAAGGAAGGGCCGCCTAAATGTGATTCTTGATGGACCATCCTAGATTAGACAGTTCCATGGGTTTTGGGGAACAAAATCATATTTGATCTAAGACCTCATTTGATTTTATATATATTATCTTAATATGCATAAGTTGGTCGTTGTCTCATATGGGTTAGGGAAACTCTATCTCTTCCTGAGTTTTATAAATTCACCCCATTATTTCTTGTCTTTTTAGTTATAGGTGTTCAATTGATCTGAGCATTTCTCCTTCAGTGGAGTATTTCTGTAATCTTGATGAGCCCTTCTCTATTCAAAGGCATTTTAATAAATTGTTTAAGTTTGATAAATTCTTAGATTATTGTAGCTCCATGGTACTACAGGCAGGGTCTAGCCTTATCTTGATTGTATTATTGTTGTCATTGTATTTTATTTATGTATATCAAAATTGTTGGATTTTCTAAAGGATTGGAATTAGGTGTTTGAATTAAAGTTGTTTAAAAGGATTGGTTTTCTAAAGAATTAAAGTTATGTATTTTGGATGAATAATTGTAATTATATATTTCACTGTTATACTGTGTACTGTGTGTTTGTGTTTTCTATTTAGAGAGAGGACCCATATTCAGGAATAGTCTTGAATACAAATAAGACTTTGCCCAAATTTTAAAGAAAATTTGTTTGGTGTAAGCTTGCTAGGGGACTTGTCTTCTATGCACCGGTCACGACTCAGGTTGGGTCGTGACACATGTTAGCTTCTATGAATGCAGAGTAAGAAGTTTCATTAAGGTTGATGGTGTACTCTTTCCTAAAAGGGGACATGTTCTACACGATAGTTTCCTCGAGTGGCGAAAGGCCTGTGATTATAGCTATGTTGAATAGGATCGGTCCAACCTCCTATACGAAAGGTGAAAATTGTCAGTAATGGAATTCCAGAAATCAAAGGAGGCACCAATCGTGGCATTATTGAAAAAAAAAAATAGGTTCCCTAAAAAGTTGTAGTATGTCAAATATGCCTATGGATTCCAAAAGTTCCTTTTCGACGGTTGGAATCAATCCATCCATTTAATGAACTCGTTGATGTTCTTATGACTACCACAAAAGACCCTAGACTTGTTAAAGTACCTAATAGGAATGGATTTTTGAGTTGTAAGAGGTTTATGCTTCTTGAGGCAAAGGAAGAAAGGCTTAACACTGACAGCATCAATGGCATTAAAGGACCAACATACCCATACGTAAAAGGACCAATGGTGAAATGAAGCATTAGCTGGCTAGTCTAGAGCTCCTGGTGCCCAGGTTGAGTATTTGGGACCATGGTGCAACCTCCTTCTATGATAGGCTTAGTCTTAGAGGCAATGTTGATAACAAAGGGATTTAAAGAAGAAGCCATGGATGCTGCAAAAGAAGACAAAGAAGTGTGAAGATGAAGGAGTTTATAGGTTTGCAGATCCTTTCTCCACCAAAAAATGAGGTTTTGATGGAGAAGGAGATGAAACGGAGGAGCTTAAAGGGATGAAATTGGTGAAGTTTTCCAAAGAAAGTTAAGAAAAGTGAAGGTGAAAGAACAGGGGGGTTTTTTGAGGAAGATGAAAGAAGGAAAAGGAAAACAAAGTGTGAAGGGGAAACTTTATAGATGAGGAAGTGTATAAAGTAAGTAGGAGAGAGAAAATAGGAAGCCAAGGGGACGTGATGGATGAGCTAATGATGGGTAGTGTCTTGGCAACTCGCGAGTTTGAAGGAGTTTAAATGCAATGTTGTTTCAGTTACAAAATAATAATAAACACAAAAATATAAATAAATAACAACTAAATATTCTCTTTTTTATTTTTGATCTTTGACCAAACAAAAGAGAAATTGGGGGCATCATGTTACTATAAAATTCGCCAAGACCAGAAATAGTTGAAATGTGTTTTAGGTCGGTGGAATGGCATCGATAGAATGAAAGGCCAAAGTGTTGAAGTTAATGTTGGCATTGAAGCCCTTGAATAGAGAAGGAAGTCAAAATTTAAATTCAAATTCGAAATATTAGATGGTTGAGGGGAGTTGTATTAAAAAGGCGATTATAGAAAGGGAGTTGAAAGTGACAAAAGCAAATAATTGTCAAGAACACATGTCAAGCATGCAAACCTAAAGGAAAGCCTATAAATATGGGAGAGGGTCAGACCAATGGACAAAACTTTGGCTTGTGGAACCCTCTACAAAACTCAAATTAATAATCATATTGACGTTGAAGAGTAACGAGGAACTCAAGTGACTCCTCCTTCATCATCTTTCATTTCTTTTCTTTTCTTTCATAGTTTCTTTTATGTTGTTTTCTTTTCTTCTCTTTTTTATTTCTTTAATCTAGTTTTTAGTTCTCTTCATTTCATTTCCTGTTTCTTTATTCAATTACTTTACAATTTTATTTCTCTTATTTCTTGTTCTTTATCACTGTTATATTTAACATTCCAAATTCATAACAAAGTTTGTCTATATTTCAATTTTTTGTGTATTTCTTTAATTCTCTGTGGCAAAGCGTTCATTTGAGTCGAACAGTAAAACTTGTTTCAACCAAACAAGTGACAAACACCAAATTTGACAAACACTTTTAAGTTGAGAATTCATCAGAAGAGTAACTTCAACTCCCTAGTTTGAGATCTTGAAAAAAACTGGTTTTGTTAAACTAGTTGTTATTTGTCACCGACTTTAAAAACCAAAACAACAATTATCGATTTACTGAAATAGTATAAATTAAGACTCAAACATTCAAGCAAACAGTTAAAGTGAACTAGAAGCCCAATGTAACACCCTAATAAACCCATACTACGCTTAAGTCGTATTACGGCGTTTTATTAGTTGTTACTTATGCTCATGGAAAATTAAACTTCACTTGAAATTAAATTACGCGGAAAATACGGTAAAATTTTTTTTTTAAATGCGTCATCGCTTTGGAAAGTAAAGCCTTGAGCAAGAAGGTAGGTAGAGAAGGAGCGTGTCGCATAAAACAAGAGAAAGGTAAATAAATAGAAATTCACAAATACCTTGCAGTAATTAACTAATTATTACATCCATATGAGTTCATAATATATATATATATATATATAAATATTACATCGAAGAAAGCTCATGGTCGTGCCATGATCCAAATACAAGATACTAAGTGCAAACTCCAAGGACAAGGCTCATCTCAAAAGGAATATACGAAGATGCAAAGTGACGATCGCTATAAGTCCCAAAATAGCTTCGGCCTCAAGGCCCCACGCCGTCCGTCCGGCCACAAGGTCGTGATCCATGCTCCACTCCACCGATGTGTCATCGGATTCTCAGTGACGATGCGAAAGTAACTAGAGTGAGAAATAAGATTTCTCAAGAGACTCAACCCGACACGGAGGTATCATCGCCATCGCCCCAACCACTTTCGGTTTTATAATGAAAACTTGATGAGCATACATAAGGTTCAGTTCTTAGGTTTTCGAAAACATGAATATCCGAAATGGATTCGATTTTAACATATTCTCTAATCATTTATATCATAACATACATGGGCATAAGTATAATCACATGAAACATGCATGACTGTACTATAAGCTTCTCTTAACTTTTTTCTTTAAGGGCTTTGGACCAAGTCCTTTTCTTTCTTTTTCTTTTTCTTAACTTGACTTATCTTAAGTCCTTTCTTTCCACCCACTAAACATCATAAGTGGTAATGAGCTCATCATCGCGCCGTCGCCACCATAGAATTTCTGTGACTTACACCAAATTTATGCCATGCCTCATGTAAGCCCTATCCCCTATACTCACACTAGCTGGGTCATGCCATGCCTCATGTGAGTCGTGGGTGAGGGGAATTTAAATTAGGTCACCTTCCCTTTTGAAGGATCACACTTTATCAAATCTTTTCTTATTAAACTTATGATGCAAAATATTTCTAGGTCCACAATTTCTACAAAATTTTGGTAGCATAACTGGCCGGATCAAGCTTCCCCAAAATTTTACAAACAGAATACCGGATCACAGCATCATATCATATCATCATATCATATCATCATCATCATATCATCATTATCATAACATCATTATCACATCATCATCATAACATCATGCTTGCAACATAAACATAGGCACATTCGCAAGCAAAGTTTTATGAGCTTAGCTTAATAAATTTGGTGCAAGCTTTTAATTTAGGTTACCTCTTGGATGTCCTCTTTTAATTGTTGTAGGGCCAATTTTATCTAATATACTTTTTGATACTTTTTAAGTTGTGTTATGAAGGTTTTCTAATACTTAGTATAAGGGTATTAATGTCTTAAAGCTTATTCTTCATTAACCTTTAACTTTTACCCTAACCAGTTTTACTTTTACAGTAGGGCAGTAACTTCAAAAATTCACCATAATTTCATCTTTTACTCTTTTGTCTCGAATTTTGGTATGCTTACACTTCTCTGAGTCTACTTTTAAACAAAAGAAACCCCACTCAAAAATTCATTTTGTAGCTTGAGTTATACATATTTTATTCTGACTGTTCAGATTTGAAAGTTCATCTCGGGTTAGTGACTTTTAACATTTACTGGGAACTCCTCACAAGGAATCTGGCAAAACTGTTTTATGGAGGTGTTCCTCTATGTCTTAGCTTTCCAACAAACTTGGTCCCACTCAAAAATGTTATGTATAGCTTGAGTTATACACGTTCTATTACCTACTGCCCAGACAGAAACCCATCCAGGAACAGCAGACTTTAAAAATTCATATCTCTCTCATTTTAAAACCAAATCTCGCATATTTTATATGTATGAAAAGCTCTTTGAGTCTACTTTCACAGAAAATTAGTTTCATTGCATTTTGATTTTTGTAGCAATAAACATACCGCACGCTTTACAGGCTGCCAGAATTCCAGATTTACTAGTTTTTAAGTTTTTCACTTCAAACTTATGGAGAAATTGTTATATCACTTTAAAACACCATTTTCATGTTTTATCTCAATATTATCATCAATGTTTTAGTTACCAAATTAGTATTTTGAAACAAAATAAAGCAAGACACATAAAACCATCATGCCACAAGATTTTCTTTCAAAACAACACTTTTCAACTAGACAAGAAAGCTCATAGAACAAGGAATGGTCATGAGACCTTGAAGCAAGTCCTAAAACCACCTAGCTATGAAGAGCTTAGGGGTTCTAGTTCTTGAAAAATATATGGAGAGGAAGGGTTAGAGTCACTACCAAAGAGTTTCTCTTGAAGGCTTGAAGGATGGAGATGGTTGGAGATGGCCTCCTTCTCGCTTGAAGCTTGATATTGAGGCTTCAGGTATGAGTAGCTTTGTTTCTCCAAGGACCAAAAATGGTAGTCCTTGAAGGGATGGTGATAGTGGTGATGGAAATGAAGTGAGAAGTAGTAGAGAGATTGGAAGAAGAATAAGGAAGATTGGAAGAACAAGAGAGTAGGAAAGGGACTTGGAGAGAGGAGAGAGCTTTGTGTCTTTAGGTGAGGGAATGAAAAATGAAGTGAGGGGGAGAGAGGAGAGGCTGAATGGCACAAGAATGAGGGGAGGAAAGTGAGGTGACTTTGGCTTCTTACACAAGCTAAGGAGTGGGAAAAACCATGGGGCAAAAGGGAGTGTTGTGTTTCCTTTCTGGAGTCTTGGTACTTGGGTAAGAAGGCTTTGTAGTGTTTTTGTCAATTGGTTAAAAGCATGAGCTATCTTAGGATTGGCATTGAATGATTGTGATCACCCAAGTGTCACAATCTTGATGAAGAGAACTCAACTTGTCATAACTTAAGGGATCTATTAACATGACTCTTAATCTAAGTGGTATGATGAAGGCAATTGAATGGTTAGATATGGCTCTTGCTTTGACCAAACTTTCAAACAATAATTAAAAGAAAGTTTCTACATCTTTATAATTGTTACAATTATCTAAATGCTACTTAATTCAATTGGCTTAATTACACATTAGCATATTTTCAATGAAAAGGATTTTCCTCATTAATTATGTAAAGAAGGTGTGAGGGTTAATGTGATTAAGGTGTGATACTTATATGCTCTTAGTTAATTAGGTTAGATCACCTTGATTTTATGTTCTAATTCATGAATTAATAAGGATTGGGCAATTAGGCTTTTAAGTATAATCTTTAATACATTATGCTTCAATTGTTGAATTTTCTAATTAATCGTTTACTTGCACTTATCTTATCGACTTGCCTTTAATTTACTAAGCCCTTGCTCTCGAGATTAATCGATTAATTTTTCAATTAATCGTTAACCTCTCTAATTAGCCAAGATCACAGAGCTAATTAGCTTAGACAAAAATTGGGGATGTTACACCCAATATATTTATTGACACAAAATTGCTTAATTAAATCATTTGAAGACCCAAAACACTAAATGTTAAAGTTAATATAAGTATTAAGATACTAAAGAAGAATAAGACGATAAGTAGGATGCAAAACTACTTTTAGCAGTTTCAGGCTAGTGGTTCTTCAGCTTTACCACTTGATCCACAATAATCTTCAGACGATGGTGATGTCGAGGCTGAGATTTAAACATTGACTCGGATTACCTCTTAGATTGTATTTTTTTTTTAACATGATTAAAGATTTTGTAATATTGATTTTGGATGACTTGTTTTAACATTATTCGGATTAATTAGTATTTGCTAATAATTGTTATATTATTTATGTTAATTTTGATTTCAATGAATTATAAGTGTATGTTTACTTTTTTGCTGCAGTTAGTATTTAGAGTCGGTTACAAGTAATTACCAAAAATAAGTTTTTAATCAAGATAATTTTTTATTACCGACTAATTATATATCATTAAAATTAATAATTAATTAAATAATTATTGAAATTTACTGATGAATATCCATCAGCAAATATTTCCATATCCATCGTTTTTAATTTTCATAATGATGAAAATGGTGACAAATTTCCCAGATATTTATCATTGAGTAATGAATATTTACTAATGGATTATGCATAGAATATTTACCGATAATATTTAATATCGATAGGGAATTTTTCAAATTATTATCAACACCATCTTAACTGACAATATTTTTTCGTCTATTAATCCATTGGTAATTAATATTACTGATGGATTTTTGGGAATTATATATTGACTGATAAATCCATTGGTAATTCGCATGTTTCTAGTAGTGAATCCCCACAATTTATATTTTTTGTGATAACTTTTATTAATCCCTTCACATACACATAATTTGTGTTAATTTTGTTTCTTTTTTGTGGCATTTTTTAAACTACCTTAAACAAATTTGAGATAATGGAATATATGACCTACAAAACAATCGTGTTTCTCCCAAAAGTTTCCCGCAAAAAGTCCCTTGTTAACTCATCCAAATACTCCCATATCAAAGAATCCTAAGCATCTTTTTTCATTATCATTTTCAAATCTTGAATCTAGAAAATTCATTCTTAACTGTCAATCATCGTTTTTCCATCATTTTTGAAAAGCCTTTGACCAAATTTAGTTAGTACTAAGGTTCGTTTTTGGTGCAATTCTCAAATGCCTTTGATAAAATTTAATTACTCCCAAAGTTCATTTTTGGTACTTGGGGCCTCTATAAAGACTAGTGGAGGGAAGGGAGGGGATGAATAAATGGGTGATTAAATTGGATCTAGACCACATCAACCACCAAATCATAAAAGACCAATAAAGATTGTTAGCTCCACGACCTTTTAGAAGCCACTGACAATTGTTTTAAATGTCTGTTTTTGTGTGGTTTTGATAGATGACAAACGAGTCTCGTAAAACTTAATGTTATACTAATAGTTTGCCTTGAGTTATGATTATTAGAATAAGATTTTAAACGTCACTGTTCAAACAATGATCGAAATTTGATCGGAAGCTCAGTACTTCTTTGTTTCCAAAGATGATTCTATGCTTTCAACAAGATAGATCAAAAGGCAAGAGAACCCTCTGATAACGACATCTTAGAACATGAACCTATGTGTTTCAAAGTCCACTCAATCTAGGAAGATTAAATGAAGAATTATAAGACAAGTTTTTGCTTGACACAAGATTTAGAAGGATATCTTCCAGAAATATGCTTCACCAGAAAGATGTATCACCCAAAGGATGTCATTAGAAGACGACCATACAATGGATCATCAAAGAACAATAATTTCTGAAGCTGAAGATTTAAGAATGTGAATTTTTTAGAACAGACAAGAAAACCTAAAAATACATTGATGAGAGTAAAAAGGACAACTGAGACAAATGGTTAGTTTCAAGGGTTGGCTACCTGACGCATTTACAAATAGAAGATTTTCAAATGCTAAATGCAGAGAAAATAATGACTAGAAGAATCCAAATCACATCGTTGAAAGGACTAATGGTCTAATATCAAATGCTTATAAATGCAGCAAAGTCAGAAGATGATGGATTTGTTATTGGCTTACTAGTGCATTCATTGCTTTCATTTATTGCAAACCTTATTCTCTTCTAAGTTTTTGAAGAAGGAAACTAAGTTCTCTAGCACTTGTTAGCAAATATCCTCCTTAGGAGTAGCTAGAGAATCTTTCCTGACTTGAGATTATTGTACATTCACATTTAGTGTGATTTAGTGAGAGTATCTTAAACACAAACCCTTTTAACTTTATCTTGCAATCCAAACTAGTATTGGTTAGAAAGTTAGCTTGGAAAGGATAGGATAATACTATTCAGATCATTAGCTTGGAGAGACTAGTACAATATTTCTTATTTTATAAGTTTGGAGAGGCTTGTACATAACTACTTGGATGATAAAAATTCTCAAATTTCTACTAAGGACTAGATGTAGGTAGTGGTTAGCTGAATTAGTATAACTCTTTTGTGTGATCCTTCTAGTCCTTTTCTCTCTTTGTATTTCTACTATATAACTTTTTGATCACCTTCTCATCACTTCTAATCAAAGTTTTACAGCACAAATAACTAAGAGTTTCCTAAGAGCTATTCTAAAGATAAAACAAGTTTATCAAACTTACTCACTTCTATAATCTAACTTAAAAGACACATGTAATATTTGTTTAAGTTTTTAGATTTGCAAAGTTTTTTAAAGCTATGATTCAACCCTGTTCTCGTAGCATCCACAATGATAGCGGGAGTTAAGTGCATTGGCAGCTAATTCCAAGGTTTTAAACAACACATATGATTGCATTCATGTTGCAGCTGTTACGAACTATTGTGAGTCAATGTGGATTGCAATCCTAGCCTGATATAATATCGCAGTCACATAATCTATTACATAAATTTTTATTTTCAGAAAATTGTGTTATATATGTATTAGTTGTTATATCAAAAGATCATTTTTAATTAATTTAGAGTGAAACTTGTTGTATATCACACAAATACAAACATATTTTATGGTTATTTTCAAATTTTAAACACATGAATAACGGGGATCACTATTGGATTGCATGTGAGGTATTCAAATATCACATTTGTACTTTGATATGAATATGAATTTGAGGCTACAATCTTTTTTTTTGTGCGGTAAAAGTTAGCACTATCTATGCTTTTAGGAAGCAGATGAAGTTTGAATGATGGCATCCCGATAAGTATCATCCCATCGATCTTTGTATGTCTGCGGGAATTCAACTAAACTTTTGAAGATCTCTGCCAACAAATTTTCCCTCCACTTCTCCAAAGGAGGCAACCCAATTTGTGCAGCTAACCAATGTTTGTACTCAACCTGCCAGAGAAATTACATGAATCTTCAATTTATAATTTTGAATATATGTACACGTGATTCTATTTTTTTATATATAAAAAATTGAAAATAGGATACTCCAATATTATTACATAGGAGCCAATGACACACTCCTTTCTTTTCAAATTATCTGTCACTTTGGCCATTTTCACGAGTATTAAGTAATGCAAAGTCAAGATTTGATTATGGAACAGTTTTACCAAATTATCTTTATTTAATATTTAACATCTTATTGTATTGTTGTATTAATATCAAGGATATAATTGAAAACTTTGTAATAAATTCTTTATAGAAATGTGAGAATGACATATAAATTGAAACAAAAATATTTACATAATATAATAGATATTTTGAAATAGAGAAAGTACTTAAATTGTGGGCAAAGGTCCATTTAAAAGCACTCAATCTCACAGGTAATTTTTTTAAAGAATTTAATTTTTATGTACTAATAGTATAAATTAATTTCATTTTTCATTTAATAAAACTTTAATAAATTACTACACCATTTTTCTAAAAATTAAACTTATGCAACAACTTAAAATGATATGATAATTTGTTGATTTTTTTTTTGGCTTTTGAATTACAGTACAAAATTACTTTACATTATCAATATATAATTTTTTTAGTATAAATGAAATTAACTTTTACCAAATATATATAAATGAAATTAACTGTATAGTGTGCTGGCGTATAAATTTTGTGAATTTTATTATTCAACATTCATAATAAGATATTAAAACAAACTTCAACTACTCAACTCCAATTCATCATCAGTAGAATTGGACAGTTTTATTACTAAGTTCATATTAAGAATCGGAACTTAACAGATTAGTCTCTCAAAAAAAATTTACTAGCACTTTCAGCCCTAAAATTAAAATATGTTATAAGAATTTAGTTCTTTCATTAACTTTTATACATTAAATATTATGTTGTATTTAACCTAAATTAATTCAAACACCACATTTTAATAATGCATGCAACGAAGGCCTAAATTACTAAATGGATGAACTAACTTGTTATAATATATTTAACTTTGAAGATGAAAGTGCTTACAAATTTTCTTTGACAGATTATTATGTTAAATCCTAATTCTTTCAAGGACCAAAATGTATAACTCTTTATTATTTTTGTGGATGATTCTATGGTGCACCTTAATAAATTCGGGTTTAGCATGCACGGACGTCAGGGCAATATGTATTTTATTATTATTTAACCTTCAAAAGTAGAGTTTGTCAAATAATCTCAATACTTTTTTGAGAATGGAATATCTCATGTGAAAGTTTTACATAAATTACTCATGTATAGATTTTCACTTGATCATCAGGAATGTGGGGCCTAGTCTAGGGCTCACATGAAAATCCTAGTCAACAGTGAAAATCTATGCATGACTAGGTTGTTTGGTGCTGAAATTATCATCAAAAGGACTATTCAACTACTCAACTTGGATTCTAGATCTCAATTCTGGGAAGAAAATCATTTCCTCTAAAGGAATACATAGTTTATGTGAAGTGTACTATTCAACTGATAAGATATGACTTGCTCATTGAATTGAATATTAAAACGAGGATTTGTATTTGATAAATTTGATTAATTCAAATGAATGTACTTATAAGAATTGTAAATAAAATGAAATGAAAAGGAAATAACAAGAAATAAATGCAAAAGAAACTTGACTAAATGCAAATGAAATGAAAATGAACTAACTTAATGTTTTGTTATAACTCTTTTGCCACAGTGATGTGAGAATTGTCACATACTTTATAAGAGTTTAACCATGCCCTAACTAAATGTGGAATTGTGTTCTTTGGTTTGGGGTTTGGTGGCAGTGGTGGTGGTGATGGATAAGTCTAAAGTAATTGTAGTTTTTGTTTCATTTTTTTCTTTTAGTGGTTAGGGTCGTTTATGTTTCTGTCCCTCTTCCTTTTCAATCACATGCTACTTGCAGTGGCTAAGTAGAAAAAAAGCGTAAGCGAGTTAAATTGATGAATTTTCCTAGGCAAGTTTTGGTTTGTATAACCCGACTACCTGACTTGATCTAACTCGATTTAAAATAAATTGAGTTGGTTTGGGTTAATCAAAAAAATTTGAAAACCCAACTCAACCTGACTTGTGAACGCTCGAAACTCCTCTTTCTCCTTAACCAATGCTTAATAAATAGAATCAAAATAAAAAATGAATAAAATAAAAAGAAAAGAAAAACCAAGCACCACCCATTTTCACTAATTGATCACTTTCATTTTCATCACTCAACTATTGCAAACAAGCTTTGTCATGGTCATGAACTGCCACCAGAGACCCACTTGTCCAGCCACCTACTCACCTCCACAACTTGTCGCTACCATCATATCTACGTCGCTCCATCGCAACCTTCCTTCATGGACCATCGTGGCAACCACTAAGAACAGTGTTTCTGTCCTTTTTGTTCCTTTTTTGTCCTTCTAATTTGGGCCAAAGAACTAAAGGGTTGCAAATATGATAAAAGAACATGCTATTAGCTAGGAACTCAGTGATGAGCCCTTGTTGACCCACTTCTGCTTGCCTAATTTGATGGCCATCAGGGTCTTGGTGCACACCAAGAGAATCATTGACTAGAAAAGGTAAATAGGGGAGGGTAGAGTAAGAGGGGGGCGATGGATGCTGCTTGAGGGTGAAAGGGCAATGGCTAAGAGTTAAAAAGGAAAGAAGATGATGGTGATGGTGAGAGTGATGATGATGATGGTGGTAGTGAGGTGGTGGTTGAGGATGAGAAAGGAAATGGTGAGAGTTAATGAGGGAAAAAGATGATAGTGATGGTGATGATAGGATAGTGGAGAATAGGTGAATACGTTTGGGGAATGGGTTGGCTACCATGGAGGAAAGGGACAATTTAGAAGTTAAGTTATTTTTTTTTTAAATATGTTTTTTATTCCTATAAATATAAATCATTTTAATTTTGACCTATCATTAATGTTTGATTCAGCTCTCGTCCTTCATTTTTTAAATATGAGCACTTTTATTTGCTAATATTGAAAGGATTCTGTTAATTGATGATCTATTAAACAAAAATCCAAAGTCATCATTAACACATAGCATCATTAATCTATGTGGCCTATACATTTACACATAAGACAAAATAATGTTGACAATTAGGAATAAAATGCCATGTGACAATTTCATGCGACCTTCACATAACTTGAAACCTAAAAAAACTCCCCCATCCACTTTTCCTTACCAATCCACCACAGTCACGACCATCACCTTTCACCAAATCTCTTTTATCTTTGCCACCACCACCCCCTAATTACCCTCGAACCACAATGGTGATGTGATTTCCCTTCACCATTACCCTAAAGGCCTCTAAGGATGAAATATTGGGTTTCTTCCACCAGCTGATGGGATTTGAGCTACCGTACTCTAGTTTGATGGGGAAGTTGCTTGTTGTCTCTCTTTCTCCCTCATTAATAATTGAAAAGGAAACAAAAGATTTCTATTTGTCTTTGACTTAGATTGAAAAAATGGGTCTTAAAAAATTAAGGGACTTGCTTACTATTAAAATTTTGATGGGTTTATGTGTTTAGCCTCAAACATATATGACTTAGCAGCTAGCTGTTATTTTTCTGTTATTGTTTTTAATCATCATTGTATATAGAGCATGTGTTTTACACTGCTTTCTGGATAATTACACAAGAAGGGCTGTTATAACGCGGGAAAATTGTAGGTGGATGGAAAAACAACTTGATGTCATACCTAAAAAGTGGCCCTATATTTAGGACCCTCAATTAGTGAAACTACTTTGGTAATAATTATATGTGTTATTTTGGCTGTTGCAATTTGTAGGTAATTCCAAGATAATCAAGAGAATTTGGGCATGAGCAAGCTATATTGTGTTGGCAGTGAGTGTTATTATGTGGAAGGGAAGGTGAAAGCTATATTGTGTTGGTGGTGAGTGTTATAATCTGGCAGGGAAAATGGATGTGACAGCAGATGATGATGTAGTAAGTTCGGATAAAAAGAAAAAGGAAAAGATTGGGGAAGTTAGGCACTGGGTATAGGGAAAAAGAAAAAGGGAAGGGAGTAGAAATCATGGGTATTGGGAAAGAAAAGGAGATGAGGCTAGTGAGTAGAGCTATTCGTAGTCAATTTCAATTTAGTTTTGGACGAAAAACCATCCCAACCAAGCTAATTAGTTGGTGTAAAACATCAATCAATCGATTCCTTGTTTATGGGCAAATCGAACCAACTTTGGTTTGGTTTGATCGGTTTTCGATTTTCTTATTCCCTTGTTTTGACCATTCTTTCCTATGCAAAAAAAACTCAAATTGATCATAATTGACCCTTATTTCTTGTTTTGAAAAGGCATATCTATGTGCAACCATACATAATCTATCAAACACTCAAATTTAATATTTTAAATGATCATAATCATATATTATTGAACATTCTTGACATCAAATTGTTCATCATTATAGTACCATCAACACTAAACATTATCAAATGATAACATCAAAATGCTTGTCTTCATCACAACTCAACAAAATAGGACCATTTTCCTATTGTTGATTAGGATTATTGTTATTTCAATGCCAAACTTAAAGATTGGTTAGACGCATAGATGTTTGTACTTGTTTCACGTTAGTGCATACTTCTTGCCTCCTCTAGAACATAAAGTAAAAGTTGAACACAAAGAAATTGGACTATAAAACCACTTCCCATAAATAGTTATAAGGTGTACAAACTGAAGCTGAGGCATAAGATGAACGCCTTATCAGAACAAATAGTCCCTATGGTTTATAGGAATCATAGACATTGCACCAGCACTATCATGGATGAAATTGTTAATTGCTCATCCAACACACAATATGATCAGGCAAACAAAAGCCAAGAAGGTGCGAGAATAGCTCATCCTTTCATCCCAAAGACCAAAATTATAAACCATCATAACCATTGAAGCAATAAAAAAAAATTGATTCAAATCCTTAAAACGTAAAACCATTGAAGTTGAAGCAAGATGAAAAAAAAAAAATCAAATACCTTAGACATGTTCAGCATTGTAATTGCAAAGTGAAAGACCGACCAAAGATGGTAGAGGCACAGGTAGACCACGTAGGTCAAGTTCTCACAGTGGTTTTCAAGGATAATGGAGGCACCGATGTAGAAGACGGTGCAATGGGAGTTGTGAGCCCTGAGCCACATTTGTGATGGGGGTTACAAACACACATGAGGATTGAGCGAATACAATGAGGAGAGAGGCACAATGAGCAGTGAGGACACCGGACAACAAGAATGTGAGGGGGGGAAGGGCGCCATGTGGCCGTGTATGGTGGTTGCAAGTTTGTGGGGTGGATGAACAACATTGTGAAATGAGAAGTGTGAAAGAGGATGAAGTGAATGGGAAAACAAATTAGGGCTGCAGTACGTGTATAGGTGTTGGGGTGTTTTTGAGAATATAGTGTAGCAGTAAGGGCTATGAGGGTATATATGTGGTTTGGTTTGATTCGGTCGGTTTTCAATTTTTGGAACTGAAAACCAAGACGAACAATCGATTTTCTGGGGAGAAAAAAACCAGTTTTTTTGGTTTTGAATCAATTTTCAATTTTTTCGGTTCGGTTTTATAGTAAATTCCAATTTGATTTGATAATGAACACTCCTAGTGGTGGGTATAGGAAATTAGAAGAAGGGAAAGGAGAGGTAATTTCTTTTTTTTTCCTTAATTTTATGTATAAACGCTCAAAGACATGTGGCGAGTTGGTTTTCTATTTGCCATGTCACCACTTAACAGTGTATGGCAAGGACAAGAAAAGTAACGTCTAAAAAATAAAGGATCAAAAGTTAAACAAAAAATAAAAGGGACCAAAACTAAAATGACTTATATTTATAGGGAATAATAATAAATTTTTTTCTTTTTTGGTTTCCTACAAGTATCTTGCACCAAAAACAATCTTATTTGAGGCATGGTCGAATATTAAATGTGGGCAGTGTCTTAACTAGGATTTGAATTGTGGTTCGCCACTCATGGGAGACTAGCCCCTTCTCCTAAAATCAATCCAATTGGTATGGAAAACATATTTAAGTTCATAAATTATGGTAACGGAGGTTGACACGTTTTTCTTAAGGGAATTGAATATAGTTTTAAAAACAAAGATGGGGCAAATATAATACGAACTTATTTCAGGGAAAGTGAATATAATTTATCCTAAAATTTAAAGTCCTTTCGTAACATTTTTCTCAAATATCAAGAAAACTAAACAAAAGTTACCTGAAGTGGACGAAGAGAAAGAGCACAGCTTTCGGGCAAGCCATTTTCCTCCATTTCATGATAGATATCTTGAACAGATTTCATCATATCCTCTTCTGTAGGTAACAGAATCTTACCAGATAAAACTCTTGCAACCCACTTGGACTGTAATTCAGCCATAAGGAAGATGGGCTCCTGGTTACAGCAGGTTCTTCACCTTCTCAGTTACACAATCAATGTTATTTAATTGGATAATAAAGCATATGTATGATGTATCTTCAAAAAGAGAGTCTTTCACTTTCATAAAGGGCAATGATGAATGCTGAGTTGCATAGTGCACACTAACAAAAATTTTATGATAGTATAGGACTTGCATCGAGAAAATAAAATGTAATGTAACACGTGGTTTTAATTTTGCACACAGTAATATTTGCTTATTAATTTGAGTTTCACCTGCTTTTGAATCCCTTTTCTTCAATGAATGATCCGACGTTCAAATTTATGAGTCACTTCTTTTGGAATCAACTTTATCATTTGCATACCAGAAACAATACACCGCTCTTACACTTTTAAATTAACCAATATTCAAGCACGGTTCACTCACCAAGAATTTATTCATACTTGACAACTGTGCTCACAGTTCACTCAACATTTCATTGTTAACTATGCATGCATATTTGGTTACTGAATTACATTATAAGGCTAATTAGAATCATCTAAATGGATGTCTTTCCCATCACAGAATATGAGCTGAACGACAGTTAATTAGTCCATTGGTCAATCTATACACTTCATTTTTCAGTAATTTAATCATCATTAACCAAACTTACCGTCGAGGTAAATCATTTAAACAAAATAGTGTCCGTGCATGAATCATTTTCGAGTGTAGTCATTTTTCGTTTTCACAATAATGCCGGAAAGGAAAGGAAAAAACTTGTTACCAAATTACCAGAGTGACGATACCAATGAAAGATAGCCAGGGTGCTAATGCTGGAGGAAAGACGTGCTTATATAATGGCCCAACACACTTGTCTTCAACGGTTACTATTCCTTTGGTTTCAAGAAATGGAAAATGGTATTTGTATCTGTCAACACATTTAGGCACAAAATCATTTCCTACAAAGTTTATTGTTCGATAAAAAATGCAAGCAAACGTACAATAAGTCAAGAACATCTATGATTTCTTAAAACACGATTTCTAAATGTAAAAAAGATATATGTAAACCCAAAAAAATAAAATAAAATAAAATGAAGATAAACGCCTGAAGCTATCTGATTATACCCAGTACAGTGTATTATGGCATCTGCAAATATTGTTGATCCATCTTGAAAGGAAATCGAGCCATCTTCATTCACACATTTTATCTGCAAATAAGATAGAACTTATGAGTACCGATGGCATATCTTACCAAAACAAATAAGCTAAACAGATGAAAAATAATTAAAAAGATTTAGGTCTTTTCTCGAATGCATATCCAAGTACCAATACTTTTATGGAAAAAATTATATCATGAATTTTCATTCATTTAAAAAATGGAGAGGGATTGATTGGGACTAGTGCAACTGTGCAAGATTTTGTACACTTACACTTTTAATAATTTTTTGTAAAATATTTATTTATATCAATTCAATAGTTGAATTATAACTATTTATCATGTTATTTATTTGTGCCAATTTTTTTAAAAAAAGATTGATATATATATATATATATATATATACTCGATCTGGTGACAAAATAAATCCTTTCACTAAGAATTCATAAACTCATTAACGATAATAGTATGTGGTAACATATTATCCTTACGTTAATCTATATTACTGATTAATTAATTTATTAAAAGGTGTGGGGTAAATTACTTCTTGTTATAATAAATTTTTAATTTTAAGAATCCTTGTCTATTATTTTGGATATTTAAAATTGCTTAAGATATGAATTTAATAAATAAATTAATTAATAATTCAAATTTAAGGCATTTTTGGTAATAGCATATTTTGGAGAAATATGACAAAGCAAGCTAACAACCTTTATGTTAGTTAGGACTTAGATTAATTTGTTTATCTTATCCTTAGTTGCATGTTTATCTTTGTCTTATTGTTGTCTATAGGTTTATCTTTTATTTTATTAATATCTAATAAGTTATCCTTATAACTAATATCTCTATACAATAAACTATTTGATATGAGTCACAGTCAAGTTCAATTAACTTTCATTCAAAATGTCTTTATGGTACCTGAGCCTATTAATTCCTAAAACCAAAGTCAGCCCTAGAATAACCTTGGGGACTATTTGGTAACTTGAAAAATGAAATTAACATGATACAAAATAAAACAAGTTATGTTAATCTATATAAAATGGAACTAGGTTATAATTTAAAGAGCAAATTATACCAACCTTCTCTAAAATTTATCAAAATTACACATAAACCTAACAAGATTTTAAGTCAACACACGATTTCCTTAATTTGTTTAAGAACAAATACTAACTTCCCGACCTAATATTTTATGCTTAAAAAATTAAAAAGTACATACAATGACTATTTTGCACTTAATTACTTATTCTATTTCTATTTGGATGCCATTTGACCACCCTCTCTCCATCCACTTCCATAACCTCATCTTTTTCTACCTTCACCTACACCCAAAATGATACACAATCAAAATTTTTGAAACAATACTTCTTGGGCATCATCAAACCCTAACACCTCCTCTTACACTTCAACCAAATCCAAACCACAATCCCCCTATTGTAGAAGATGCTTCATGGACCTGGCATAAGAGATGCAGTGGTTTGGAAAGGTGAAGGCAGACGGCATGCTGTAGCTTACTGTTTAGATGGTCAAACAAGACACAACAGTGGTGAGCAGTGTGCATAGTGGTGGTTGAGGTTTCAGGAGTTCTCTATTTTGTTGTTTTGAGATTTTTATTTTATATTTGTATTGTGTTGATTTCTATTTTGGTTTGGTTTATAAGGTGTAACTTTTTTTTCCTCTATAAGCTTCCATTATAGATAATGAAGATTAATTAATTCATTCTCTATCAATGGTGTTGTTGCCCTTGCCCATGCAAACTTGCGTTTGGTTCTTAGTTCTATATCAACACCCCAAGAGCATTTGGATTTGGAGAAGAAAGGTTGTGGGAAAGCGAAGAAGGAGAAATGGGTAAAGGTTTTGGTTATGTTGTGTTGCAGATGATGCAGAAGGAGAGAGGGGAAAGAAAGGAGAGAGAAAGAGAAGAAGAGAAGGTATAATTGGTGTTTTGAAAAGTGTGTTAACATTAGGGGAGGTGATTGTTGACTTAAAATCTTGTGGGGTTTGATGAATTTTAAGGGAAGTTGGTGTAATTTGACTTTAATTAAATCGTGTTTGGTTTGAAACTAACTTAACGGTTAGCTTGATTAGTTTTTCAAATTGTTGAGAAAAAGGAAAAGGGTAAAATAGATTTGATAAAACTAACTTAAAATTAATTTTTTTTCCCCAAGCTAGTTTTAGGCTAGAAGTAGTATAGATGAAAATAAGATTTTGAAAACTTTTGCTAGCTACCAAACAACATCAATCTAAAACCCAACCCTAGTTGTATCCACATATTTGGTTTCTCAACATATTGACATGGTGTCTTTTTAATGGGGAGAAACTCCAATACACCTTAGTTTTGGTGGTTTTATCACTAAAACTCTAATGTGCCTAATAATCCTTCCACTTGAATGTGCATGTCATTTGACAAGATGTTTGATAATCTCATTGTAAATTTTTGTCACTAATACATCACTTATCATATTATTTGAACATTGCTCAGAAGTTGTCCTTTTGAAGACTCTTCTCTATCAAACTTGCCTTGAGAAACTTTTGATTATAAAGTACTTCTAAAGTCAAAATAGATGAATAAGATGTTTCTATGTAACATTACCCTTAGTGAGTCAATAAATTTTAAACAAAGGATTTATTGAATTATTAGTTAACATTTAAAGAGTAATTAAAACAGTAAACCTCATGAAGTTAATTAGCATACAAGAAACATTCAGAGAGTTATATGCCTTTTTTTCCCCCCTTTTTAAGAAAGAAATAAATCTTTGTGACTTTTTCAAATATATATGTACGTATATTTGTATGTATTTCAGTTCAAAAACCACTCTTTTTCAAAATAAGCACATACAGATAGGTTTAAAAAATAAGGTTTGATTACTTTACATATTCCTATAATTTGACCCAATTTTTAATTATCTTAAAAGTTTTTAATTAAGTTCCTACATTAAATAAAATTTTGTAATCAACTCCCTAGAGCAACCTATTATTACATATTTTTTATTAAATTAACATATGTAAATAAAATGTGTAATTAAGAATTTTATTGAGCACAGTAAATTAATAGAGCACTATGCCGGGAGCCCCTTTATTGCTAATACATAATCCTTACTTTGGCAAGACGAAAACTTCGGCTTTCACACAATAGCCTACTTATCGAGCCCTAGTTACTCATAAGGATCACATACTAACAATAAAGAGGACTGAAAAATTGGATCATTTATCAGATACTTTTCTGATACACAGGATTCTCTACTAGAGGCAAGTGTAGAGCATACTCCGTATCTTATATGGTTTCGTTATTTCCTTTATTTTGTTCAAGATTATAAGAGCATATTAAGAGAAAGAAAGAAAGTGAGAACTTTCAGGAAGAAGAAAGAGGTTTAGAAACTCATGTTTATAGAAACACACTTGTATTATTTATGATGGAGGTTTCTGATTGATTTACAAAGAGAGGACTCCTTCCTTTATATAGAGAAGGGAGCTTGCAAGATACTTCTAGTAATCTTGCTACGTAGCTGACTTCTCCTACAAGGTTCCTAATAAGACAGGCTTCTGCTATAAGCTTCTTAATGACTTCTTCTACAAGCCTCCTGATAAGATAAGCATCATAATAACTTGTCAGATACTCGACAAGGACTAGACAACTAAAGCTTAACAAGACAAACTTATTTATGACTATGGCCCACCTATTTATTACAAAGGATAAGACTACGCTTCTTTTACAAGGAACTACATTTATTATAACACTAAAAGACAAACAACTTTTCTACTACATGGCTTCTTCTTGACGATTCCTGGACCTTGAGCTCTGTTGGATTGTCGACACCTCTGCTACTTGAATATAGGCTCATGACTTGGTGATAAGTTTGCTTTCTCGTCTCTATCTACTTTTTCCCAGTAGTCTTCTAACTCTGCTTTTAACAATATTTCTTCAAGATTCATCTCTTTCATGTCTTCATCTGGGTCTTGAGAATCTTGCATGATCAGATCCTACATTGAATTTCTGTCAGTGGTGGCGTTTGTCTGGCCTGTTTCAAATCCTCCAGCTGGTGCTTCATCCGTATGGGGAATCTCGGATGATGGACAGATGATATCTAATGGTTGAGTACAGGTGGCATCATCATCTACACCATTAATTTCCTGCAGATGAAAAATTGAATTTTCCTTGTAGAATGGAGGTTCATTTTCTCGGACAAGTGTTTTCAGGTTGGGGAGTAATGTGTACACCCTGGCATGGTTTTGCGTCCAAAGGAGCTTTGTCTGTGGATGCTGGAAGTATGGACGATGGATAATAAAGATTGAGATGAAATCATTTAACTGATCATCATTTAGTTTCCAAATATTAAATCTGGATAATTCTCTGTCAAGTTCTTTGATCCACCAACTGATAGGCGAAAACCATTGGAGAGTGGTCCACAAAATTGAAGAGCGGTTTTCTGGGTCTGAGAGAAATTTTCTTAATTTGAAAGCAGGGCACAAGATAGGATAAGAATATAATATAGAGACACACCATAGATATCATATGTCAGATTCTATGAATGTTGTCCCCATGAAGATGGTGAAATATGGTGCAACAGGACTTAACCAAGTAGGTTGAGGAATAAGGTTATATGTTTGGACAGACCTATTGAGGTAAAGAGACATGTGTGACTTGGCAAATTCCTGTAAATATTTTGGTGTTAATGGAGTGCCAGGAGAAATTTGGGAAAGTTTTTTGACTTATGCTTTCTTCAGAGGAACTAGATGGATAGGTATTCATCATGATCAATGGGTAACAGTGAGTGGAGGCGATGATGGTGATGGGTTTGGTTTGGGTTTGGTTTGGTCTAGAGAGAAAATCTGGAATGAGATTTTGAGTTCGCTTTATATGTTTTACAGAAAAGTCATATAGGGAAAACCATTCTTTCAGTCTGAGTATCTGAGGACTTGGCGGGATTTTATTTTTGAATTCAAGTAGTTTGGGAAATGAAGAATTATCAAGGTGTACCTCAAACTGGTGTCCTCTGAGATGGAAATCAAATTTTTAGATTCCATACTTGACTGCCAGAGTTTCCTTGTAAGTGGTGTGATAGTGAAGTTCCGCTGGCTTGAACTGTCCATTGGCATGTCCACAGTAGAATTTCTGGCCTCCAACTTCTTCTATGAGGACTGCTCCCCAGTATTGGTCGCTAGCATCTATTTGTAAAATCCATTTTCCTTCTCCAGGTATCTTGAGAGGAGGTAGATTTTTTGCTGCTTGTTTTAAACGCTTTACAGCTTCAATTTGCTCTGGCCCCCATGGTGGAACATTTTTTTGAGGAGTTTGGACAGCTTTGTGGTGTCTTTGGACACATGCGGAATGAAATCCCTTATGTAATTCAGGATTCCTAAGAATTATTGGATTTGCTTTGTGGTCATATTTTCATCAGAGAACTTTGGAAGTTCTTCAGCAATGTGAGGTTGGGGCACATATTTTCCCTGCGAAAAATGCATTCCCAGAAAATCTATTTCAGTAGTTTCAATCTGGGATTTTTTTGATGACAGCATCACTCCATACTGATCACAAATCTTGTAGAATTTTTCTAAGAGTTGTTTGTGATGGTCTTCATTGGGAGAGAAAAGGAGTATGTCATCAATATAGATAAGGGCACTGTTAAGGAATGGTTCGAATACTCTGGTCATGGCCTTTTGAAATAGGCGACTTTGAGACCAAAGGGTAAGACAGTCTATTGGTAATGGACATTAGAAATGCAAAATGCGATTTTTAGCTTGTCTTTCGAGTTAAGGCCCAATTGCCAAAATCCTGACTTTAGGTCAAACTTTGAAAAGATATGGGCATTCCGGATATAGGAATAAAGAGAGTAAATTTTTGGAAGAGGAAACTTATCGTCTTTAAGGAATTAGTTTAACGGACGATAATCGATGACAAATCTTTTCTTTCCTCGAACTTGCTCAGATCTCTTATTCACATAAGAAGCTTGGCATGCCCAATCAGATTTGGTTGGCTCAATCAACCCTTGTTTCAGCAATTGTTGGCATTCTTCAAATGCTGCTGCTCTGTCAGATGGTGACATTCCAGGATGAACTGCCTTGGTTGGATTAATGTCTTCATTTAACTTGAATGGCAATTCTACGAAAAATCTTTCATTCTTCCAAAGTGGATGAGGATGCTTGAAAAGATCATGGCTGTCAGCACTTATCTTAAGGAGTTTGTCCCTTATATCTTCATATCCCAATGGTGCGTCTGCAAGAGTGAATAATTTTGGGATAGTAGAATAAGGCTTGAACTCCCTTTTGAATTTAATTCCTTGAGAAAGGATTTGAAGTTTATGATTCTGAGTGTAGACATCCATGCCAATCACAAGATCTTTGTTGGATAAATCTGTTCCAATGACTTTGGTCCAGATGATGCATCCTGGAAAGAATTTAATGCCAATCTTGTGCTTAGTAATTAAATCTGTTCGGAAGATTTTTTCGTCTGCTGCTTTGAAGAAATGAACACTGGGTTCCCAAGCGGATGATGGGAGGATCACCGGATTCATCAAAGTCTTTTGTGCTCCTGTGTCTATAAAGGCAATGGCTTTGATTGGTATATCATATTTGGAGGGAAGAATATGAATTTCGATGTTCAGCATTGGTGGGACTGGATCAAGCGAATTGATTTCTAGATTTGGAAGTCTGGGGACTTCCTCTGCTTGTAGGACAGGGAAGTGTTCTTCAGAGCTAGAAGAGTCTGACTCACTACTTTCTTCAAAGTCTGTGTATTCTAGCCCGAAGACAGTAGAGGCATCTGGCTGATCTTGCTCATCGTACCAGGACTCAATGTCTTCGTCTGCGGCTAGGTCAAGGGAATGGATTAGCTTGGAAGCCTTCTCCTTTTTATTTGGACAATTTTTTGAAAAATGTCCTTTTTTCCCACAAATGAAACATCGTTTGCCATCTTTTCTTCGGAAAGGCTTTCTTTTGAAGAACTTGACCTTCTTCTTCTTCCCCTTCCTGTTCATGAAGATTTTGCTTTTCTTTCTGGCGGTTGGCTTGTAACGACAGTTACAATCTTTCTCTTTGCACTTGATCTCCAGATAATTCTTTTTGCAGGCTTTGGTGTACTTCTTTCTATCTTTGAGAATGTTTTCAAAGAGGACTTGTTGACTGCATAACTTGTCTAGTGCAGCAAGACACGTCTGGTGGATTTCTCCGAGAGTCATGCTTACAATGTCTCTTTGCATAGTAGTAAACATTCGGTACATTTCTGCCTGGAGTTCTTCATGAAGAGAGCTGACATAAGTGTTCTTGAGACTAGGATCATTATAGCCATTCAGTTGATAAAACCTTTGAGCCATTCTTTTGAAATGGCAATCGAGGTCAGGCTTTTTCAGAGAACAGCACTTCATGTCAAAGTACTCTTTCTGAATTTCCTTTTGAACAAGACTGTGGTCACCAAGAAATTCATGGTGGAGTGCTACAATAACAGTATCAGTACTTTCTAGCCTGTGTAGTTCATCTTGCCTTACAGGGCCAAGACTACAATACCATTCTTTGAGGACTCTAGTCATGTGTGCACAGAATTCTTCAATGACCCGGTACCGATCAGCATCAGGTGAAATCATCTTAGCATCCATCCAGGATTTAAAATCTAAAAATCTTTTTCTCCATTGAGATGGTGGAATATCATCTATAGTAAACAACGATCCTCCAGATGGCGGAGGAGTATTGATTTCTTGAGAATTTAAAGATGATGATTGAGCCCCTCTGGTTGTCTCAGTCTCCATAGTTGTGGCCATGAGAATCCTGATGATGTCAACATGCTCATCATCACTAGGAATTTCTTCAGATGCTCCGACGCTCTGGTCATCGCTATCTGTTTGCTCCTGATAGGCATGTGAGGCTATCATTGCTTGAGACAGTGGGATGGTATCAGGATCAATATCTGATGTCTGAGTCTTCTTTGGAGATGGTTTAGGTTCAGGAGATTTTAGGTTTTGAATTGGTTGTTTTGGAAAGACTGAGGAAGATTCAACAACTTCTTTCCTCTTTGGGTTCTCTTTGGTGGGTCGAATTCTTTCTCCAAAGAATATTGTTTTTGGTGGTAAGGTTGGTGGTAATAAAGGTGGAGGTCTATATGGTAGTGAAGATGGCAGAAAGCTAGGATATATTTTTGGTGGCGGAGCAAAGAACGAGTCTGCCTCTGGCTGCTTTTGAAGGCTTTTTGTATACTCATAGAGTTCTTCTATACAGCGGCTGAGCCTTTGAAGTTTTCTTTCTCTTTGATCAAAAGCTTGGTCATGGATGTTCCGAATAGGAAGTTGCTGGATTTCCACTTCCAAGACTTCGATTTTGGCCTTTGTCTCCTTATAGTATTTCTGCAGTTTTTCTGACAATATCCCCAGCCGTTGCTCTACGGCCGTCATGAGACTATCAATCTTTTGATTGATTTTTGTCAGCAGTCCATTTTGGGCTATGGAGTTTTCAGTTTGCTAGTTCAGAACTTCTTCAGCTTGAGTCAAAGGTTTCAGCTTCCCATCTGGTTGTACTTCAGTTGGCTGGATGAAGGGTTTAGTATGTGTCTGAGTGGTAGGGTTGGTTTTTCTTTCTAGAGCCGGAAAATCAGCTCCATAAGTGGCTGATGTGGAGGCAAACATCATGCATGGGATTTCTGGCGCTGTTGGGACAGAAAGTGTGGATTCTAGGGTTTTACAGGAAAAGGAGATTGTGGTATTTTGTGGTGTTGGCCAAGTGATAAGATCAGGGTCTTCAGGTGAGGGTGGATACCCTTCTTATCAAAGTAACCTTAGGGCTTCTTCATAGATCTTATATAATTATTTGACTGAATTTCTTTTAGAATAATATTTGTATGGTTTTTTCAACATTGTATACATAAAGTAAATGAAAAATTTATTATATTTATCTTGCCATTGTGAGTGAGTCCTTTTAGGATTTGAAAAACCTTCAATTATTTCTCTTAATTTTTTATTTTACAAGAATCACTCTTAATTGTATTTTGAACATTTTGAAGACACCGAATGCTAAGTAAAGCTCAGTTTCTCATCTCATTGTTCATATATTTACGAAAAATGTGTGTGTGTGTGTGTATCTAATGTTAAATGATTGTTAAATATAAAAAATTAAGAAAAATTTACTAAGAGAAATGAAAGGATAAAATAAAATTAAATAAAATAAATATAATTAATCATAATTAATATAAACATAAGAGAAATATCACATGATAATTTTAATAGAAAACATAAATGGAAAAATTAAGAAATTAAAGAATATTATAAAATATTTAAATAGAAAAATTTACTTTGAAATTTTATTTAACATAAACTAAATTTATGTGAATAAAATTATACTATTTTAAAATCTCAGCTTATCATGTTATTGTATTATATTAACAAAAAATAAATATACATCTTTATATAAATGATTAATTGATTATAGAAGTTAAAAAGTTAAGAAAAATTTATGGACAAAAATGAAAGGTCAAACTAAAATAAAATTAATATAATAAATTAAAACAAATTAAAACGATAATAATTGCAATAGAAAACATTATTGAAAGAAATAAAAAAATTAAAGAATAATTACAGTTTAAAATAATTGAAAAATTCAAAGATAAAAAAAAATGCCATATGGCATTGATGATAAAAGAATTTTCTATTAGTGATATTTAAAATGTTCATCCACAAAACATGAACATTCAATGTTCACTTGATTTTTAATCATTGATCAAGTTAAAAAATAAATCTAACGATTGATGTTAAAGGACCATTCATACTCCAAATATTAGGTCGAGTATCATAATCAATTTTTGTGTAATATTAACTGTTAGATTTTTTTTATAATTAAAAATCATGTGAACATTAAATGTTTATTTTCATGGATGAGCATTTTAAACATTAGTAATCCCATATTATAGATGTGTATTGTTCATAAAAATAAACATCAGGTATTATCAACTATCTCTAAATCATACCCTGCATTAGAACACTATTCATGCTAAGTCATGGAGTAATCAACTAGTACCCTACGACTTAGAAACAATTCTCTTTTCGCTTAAAAAACACTCTACTCGAGAGTAAGCCCGTACAATAAACAGGATTTGAAAATCACTATCAAGTGGATTGTCCAAGGAACCGAGTTCCCAAATAAGCTCTGAAACTTTCTTTATGCTCTTCAGAGTAAGGGGTTATGGACAGTCAAAGTGACCAAGTTAAGTTCTAAATCCCAAGCCCCTATATACTCTTTAGAGTTCAAAGTTGAGGGGCTATAGACTATTTAGGCAGTCGAGCTTGAGGCCCTTATCATTTGCTCAGCTAACAGTAAGAGCATTTGGGACTAAGGGATTATATAGACGATCAAAAGCAACCAAGCTAAGCTCTAAGCCCTAAGCCCCTATACTTAGTTCAAGGTTGAAAGGCTGTGAATCTTACAAGCAGTCGAGCCCGAGACCCTTATCATTTGCTCGGCTCACAGCACCCCACGATCCGGGACACACAGAGGTCCCACTATATATCACTTAGACGTTCCCCTTTCGCGTATCAAGTAATCCTTCCAGCTTCCAGGATTCTTCCGCTGTGACTTTTGCTCCTAATAAGGAGTCAATTGCCGTACCCAAACTAAAACCCCTCATGTAAATTTCCTAGTTCATGTCATCATAGTGGCAGGGGTATCCGCCCCTTATATAAATATTGTAGTATAATAGGATAAGCTAGCACATTTTTTGGCTTAAACTCGGCCCTCGAACCCCCTCTACCATAACTTTAGACAAGAACAAAAACTTGTATAAAGTATAGACATCTAAATATTATTACGTAATGGTAAAAGTACGCTGCACATTGTAATTCACAGAATAAGTAAACAAAATATAATAATCTTCCTATTAAGATAGTAATAAGAAGCTGTATGCATAATTGCCGGATACATACCATATCATGGTATCTTAAATCTTCAAACTTCACGCCGAATCGATTATCTTTGGCTGCTACATGCACCTCCTTTGCCACTGGTAAGATATCTGCTGAAATATCAAAAGCACTAGCTCGATATCCAACTAGAAGCACAACCTGTTAAGCAGGGATTTTCAATGAATTAAAAAAACAAAATAAGGCAACAAACAATTCTTGATTTTAAATATGCAATTAACAAATCGATTTGGTTAATGAAGATAACGAAATACGATATCAGTATCTAAGGATAAACAAAGAAAAGAACTATATATTTTTATATATATTTTAATCAAAAATTAAAAAAAAGGAATTAACGGGGCTCAACAATCGCTGTTGTTGTTGCTATTATTATTATTATTGTTATTATTATTTAACATTATTATTATTATTCTATCAAGATAATTCTTCATTTTAATCTTTAATTTTTTTAATATTACTGTTATTAATTAATTATTTAAAAATTTAATGATAAATATATAAAAACTTATAAATAATATACTACTTATTTAAAAATTTAAATATATATACATAACACTATTAAGTTATAAATTAAATATCATTTAAATTTCTAATTATAATTAATTATAATATCGTATCTTTCATGTCAAAAGGGAAACTACGATTAATTTTAGGCTCTTTTCAATTTATTTATACAAACATATTGACCAGAATTACATATCCATTAATTTGTTTTCTATTTTTATTCAAATGTAAAATAAATAATGATAGAAAAATGTTAAATCTTCTTTTTGTAAATAATTATTAAGATGAATTTATTATAATATATTTATTTACGTATATTCTTAAATATATAAAATTTTGTTTTCTACATTAATTTAAATTTAACTTTTAAATAAATAAATAATAATTTTTTTTTGAAAAAATAAATATAAGTCATAAGATAAAAATCAAGCATAGATATGATAACTAATTAAGATTTGGTCTAACAATAAGGGGTTCATCCACCATAATGTGACAATCCACACTTTGAATCTCGGCTGGGATTCACTTACTCTAAAGTGTCCCATGTATTCAAATAGAATTGCCTGTGTAGAAAGGATACTTGTAAGGAAAAAAAATAAAAATAAAGATATAGTAGATAGAGTTATAGCCCACTACATATACTCTTCACTTCCTTATAATGATTATAGTATCACACTTCTTTAATAATATTTTCAGCAGACATTTCTTCACTAATTTAACACCGTGCATAATCACATCATAGTATAAGAATTTAATAGCTTAGTGCCTGCCAAAATTTTGCCTCAAACAATAATAATGGTTAGTGATATTAAATATAGTGTTGATTTAATAACAGAAATCTTTTTTGCGTAAAAGAGAATAAGTTACTGTAACATAAGGCTATGCTTTGAAGGACGATATATAGGAGGGAATGATAAGAAATAAAATGATTAATTTTATTAAAAAGATGTTAAGAGATATCTTAAGAATTCAATTTTGATATATTATCAATATGAAAAAATTTATACAAATATTTAATTATATATTATTAAATTAGCATAAATATTTAATTTAACCATTTATTATCTTAAAAATTTTACAAATAAAACTCTCTTCCAATAACAATACATCAAATTGACTTCTTAATTTAAAAGAAGTGAGTGGAATAACATCATAGAGTCGTTTTGTTTCTTCTTGATACCGCTTAAAATCTCCATTACTTTGTCTCTTCAAATTGAAGATCGACGAGGAAATGTCATGTATTTTCCTTAGTCTTTTTATTAAATTTATAAAACATTTGAACATAAGGATAACAAGATTTATTGTATTTTACTCCTCCCTTTTAATTTTACTTTTTTATGAATTATTCGTTTCTATCATTTGCAAAATTCTCGACCATAAACATAGCATGAAGTGAGGCGGAGGCTGTCATGGACCACGCTAAGTTTGGGATCAACTTGATCCCTCAATCTTAATCATTGAATTTTTATCCAATGGTTGAGATTTAAGTTTTTCTATTATATCAAAAATTTTTATAATAATTTATATTCAATTTTTAATATTTATTATCACTTTTTCCAACAAACCAATATCTCCTCCTAAGTTTGGCTATTAATGTTTTATTTTCATTCTACCCTTTTTCTTCTTGATATTGCTCCTATGATGATTCTTGTTCTTAGTTCATGTTCGGGTACTGTTCTAAAACAGTTTTTTTTTCTGAAAAAAAACTGTTTTGAAAAAATTAATTATAGTGTGTTTGAAAAAATAAAAAAATTAAAATTATTTTAATAATTATTTATTTATATAAAAAAAGATAATATGGATAGTATAATTTTTAATAAATATTAAAAATTAAATATAAATTATTATAAAAAAATTTTATGTAATAAAAAAATTTAAATTTTAACCATTAAATAAAAATTTAATGATTAAAATTGAGGAATCAAGTTGATCCCAAACTTTGATTGTCCATGACAGCCTCCGCCCTGAAGTGAATACAAGGATAACGACAGACGGTGAGAATATGAAGTCGTAGCGTCGAACTCTTTTTTCTTCTCAAATAGTAATATTTGTAAAGTTTGTGCTTGCAAATTACAACTCGCCACCACTCCATACCTTTTCTTAGACACGTAATTTCTCTCCCTTTCAAATCAAATCATGACTTGTACTTTGTATGCCATTGTTTGAATTCCATTTCCGCACTATACAGTAGTGCTGTAGATTATAAATATGGTTATAACTCGCTTCAACTACTCTTCAATTATAGAATTATGTTGTTTGTATACTCTATTTTAGAGATATTCATAAACACTTTTTAGTTTTAAAGTTAAAAAATTTAAAAAAAAGTGATATAATAATAATAATATTATAAAAACCTACTCTTTTATGTGTAAATATTTATAAGTGTCTCGTTGAATATACGAATAATATAACTCTTAATTCTGTATAGATATAAGATTAGAATCCCCTTATATTTATTTTAAACATGATCATATTCTATTGAGATAGAGAAGTATGGTTATAACTCAATTTTTTACTATTACTACAATTTTTTTTTTTTGATGGGATATTACTACACTTCTTTAATAATTTAATAGTGTGTAATTATACAGTAGTATGACAGAATTTGAATAGCCTACCAAACTTTTACCCTAAGCAATAATAACTGTTGGACACATTAAATATAATGTTAATTTAATCATAGAAATATTTTTGACGTAAAAAATGAAAAAGGAATAATAGAGGTGTGGGCATGAATGTACCTGGCCGTGAAAACGTTCAGGTGCACGGTAGTTATGGCTATGCATTTGGTACCCCGTCCAGTTTTCTATACCTGGAATCTCCGCAATTCTCGGTACCGAGTTATGACCCGAACACACCACGACAGCTTCGAAGGCTTCCCGGGTCACCGATCCGGATCCCCGAGTTAACGACTCAACCACCCACTCCTCCTCGACTCGCTCCACTCGAACCACCCGCGTGTTCAACCGCGTCAGCTCCCGGACCCCGAAGTCGTCCGCGAACCGGTCCAGAAAACGGAGCACCTCGTGGTGACTCGGGAAGGTTCTCGGGTCGGTTTCGGTCCTCACAAACGGGTAATCGAGGAAACTCATGAGAGCCCTCGGGAGATTGGTTCGAAGGGACACGTGGAGGCTGCTGTGGACGGTTTCCCGGTTCGGCTCGACGCTGAGTGGGTCGGACTCGGTTCTCGGGTCGTAGACCCAGTTCCCTCCGATGCTGTCGTTTTGCTCGAAAACGACGACGTCGTGGCGTTCCCTCTGAAGCTCCCGTGCTGCCACGAGGCCCGAAACACCGGCTCCGATCACGGCGACTTTCACTGAGCGATGATTCATCGTTTTCGTTGGTTTCGGAAAATGGTCATTGAACCTCACCGTACGAGACGAAGTTGAATAATAGAGAATAGTAGTTCTATCAATAATTGAATATAATATACTATGCAAAGTTTGAACCTTGATACGGCTGCTTCTGACGCAATAGCCTTCGGGCCGTGCACAATTTATTTATGTGCCTCTGTGGGGAAATTTTGGTTTATCATTCATTGCAATGCATACGTAGAAAATTGCTATCCAGCCACAAAACAAAAAACAAATTGGTGCTACTTGAATCTAATTTTATTGTATAATTTTATAAGTTTAATTGGTATATATTGATAATTAATAAAAATAGGAGAAAATAAAAAATTATGGTGAATCTCTTATTATAATGAGTAATTATTTATATAAGTAAATATTTTTTATTATTTTTATTGTTGACAGTATAAAATTATTTTAGACTGTAAGTATATTTAAATTAAATTTTAATTTTATATAAATATCATTATTATATTAATAAAAATAGTCAATTGAATAATAGTACAACACTATCAAAATTAATTTTTTAATCTTGTTTCGGAAGTGAATTGTTTCACGTCAACGCATTTTTCTTTCACGCTGTTCATTTTCCCCTCAATTCTATTGTTAAATCCACCATCACTCGTATCAAACGCTGCTCAATTCATGGTCAACATAAAAAACAAGGTGCAAAAGTCGCCGGCCTTGAAATTAATTGGCATTTTCATTTCTCGGACTTCTTTTATAATAGAAATTTCTCCTTCGCTGATGTAATACAAAACTTCGAGATAGGGATTATGAGAAAGAGCACGGAATTTGACAAAGTTAAGATCAATTGAAATAATAATATTTTAATCGACATTTTAATATTGTTTTCAATTTTTAATTCAGTTAATCGTAATTTATTCTATCTATTTTAAAATTATTCATGTTTATGAAAATATTTGAGATAAAATTGAATAAGCCATGCTCAATCCCAAAAATAAATCTATAGAAAAAAGTTGTCCAAATACTTACAAAAATTATGTTGACTATATTTTTAACCAATATGAAACTCTAACATGTATTACTTATATTATACCAATCACACCAAATTTTCATTGAAATATTACAAGGAAGAAATTATAACAATCAAAATAAAACATATTTAAATTTTCACTTGAATTTCTAAAATCATAAATTTGGTAAAATTTATAAGACAAAAGCTTTTGTTTAAATATAATTTGAAACTTTCTAAACAGAAGACTAAGCATGTGATAAGCAAGAATAAATCAAATCAAAACTACTTTCACTTAAAATACACTCGTCAAAGATAAAAAGACACTCCCATTAGAGGTGAGGTGATAATTAGCATTTTCATATATTAATTAACCTTCACATTTAAGTGTTTTAGGTCTCCAAGCAATTTGATTGGGCAAGTTTGGGCTAAATAATTAATTGGGTTTCTAATTGACTTTTATTTCTTTTCTCGAGTATTTTTTGTTCTTAAAACTATATTAGTAAATTCATCATATCTTGACTTCTAGATGTCTAATTAATTCCCAACTTATTTTGTAGGAAATGGGAAAGCTAATTCAATGGGCTGCAAATGTCATACCTAGAGCCAATTCCAGCATTTTAAAGGTCAATTAGGCTATTGAAATCGGACTGTGGGTGCTGTTGACTTTTGAGCAGTTTTTGGACCATAACTCACACATTTGGCTCCAAATTGCTTGAGACCAAAGCCATTTGAAAGCGAACTCACACCACTTCTGAATTAGGCTGGGGGGAGGTAAAATTGAGAGGCATAGGATCAAATTTTAAAAGTTGAAGTCATAAACACGAGTTTAGTTTTAAGTTGTAGCCTTTTAGGATCAAACACTACTATCTTATTTTTCTCTCTTTTGCTCTCCATCATTCTTCACCTCCTTTTTTATTTTCCTACTTTTTAATTTAGAATGTTGGTGTAATCCTTTAACCCAATCCATACCTTGAAGATTATTGGGTTAAGACCTTTAAATCCCTAATCTTCATCAATAACATGGTTTAGTATCTTCTTTTCATCTCTCCAATTTTTGAGTTGTTAATTATGATTTTAATTGATGATTTGAATTCATGTGTGAATGTGATTTTGATGGACTATTCTTAATTACATTCTTGATTGATTAGAGGAACTTAATTCTGATTTGAATTTCGGGTTAGGTGACTCAATGATCTTAACTCAAACACTAGTTCAATGTATTACATTGGATTATATGTAATGCATGTCAAGTGTTTGACCAAATCCTAAGTGATTGCTCAAGAGTCAAAGGTTAATTTGAGATTCCAATTAATCCTCTTAACCACTGAATTGTGTTTAATCTATTAGCCTATGATAGGTTTTTCTTAATGTTTGGATAGAATCTAGACTAGTGCTTTTAAAATTTGTTCATTTCCCTTAATTGCATTTTAATTTGTTGATAATTGCTCAATCCCCCTTTTTTATTAACTCATTAATTGTTGATTGAATACCATACAATAATGCATGGGAAACAATCTAGGTGATAACTCCTTATAGTGAGTTATTTCTATTTTATTTTAATTAGATTTAGGCTTTAGTTATTTAAATTTATTTAATGCTTTAGTTATTTTTGGTTAGTTATTTTGATTTAGATTTTTTTTTAAGTATGATTTTCATTTCATCATATTTTTAGATACTTATTTATGTTTTTAGACTACTTGTTATTAGGGAGAAGCACTCAAGTTGGAATTTGGAGCCATGAGAGAGCTTATCTTGCATAAAATCAAGACCTTTCAGCATTAAAAATTCAATATCTAGCTCTCTAGAAGTCAAATTATAATGATTCAAGATTCTTTGAAAAGAAGGGAAAAAGATCTTCAACTTTATTGTTGGACACTTTCTCTAGTTCTCGAGTCTTCTAGAAAAAAAAAGGTGAAACAAGATTGAAGCTTCATCTTGTCTCTGATACTATCAAGTCTGACCTTTCATCACTCTTTCACTTGTATCTTAGGCTACAAAACTCTGATTGAGGTTATTCTTGTTGCGTTGAAAAACTTACTCAAAGATCTACAATCGCTATTGCGTCCTCCGAGGCTAAATTCTAACTATTCTAACCGCTACAAAGTTCGGAAATCTATAAAAAAGAAGTTAGCATTACCAGGCAAGCGCGCTATGTCACGCTACCCTACGCTATAGCGTGACGCCATTTGGCTCCAAGTATTTTAGTTGTGCTATAGTGAAACTCTTGTGCTATAGCGCGACTCCATCTACAAAAATTTGCTAGTTCAGGCCAAAATTTGAGAAAGGATCCATAGACTATAAAGGCAATACGTAAGGTTAGAAAAAAAAGATCCCTAGACACTTCTACACACTTTCCAAGTCAGAAGAGTTCTCCAAATTGAAGGCGAAGATTCAAGGATTTCCAAGCTTAATTTCAATATAGAGAGATCCACACCGTTCGAATCTCTTGTTTGTAGCTTCAATACTTTATGGCTTTTGTTTTTTCTATCTTCTCATTTTCGTATTCTTTCGTTGTTTTTTAGTCATGAACTAAGTTTCCTTTGCTAGGGCATTAATGAACCATTTTTGTATGACAATTTTACTTATGGATTAATGTTAATCTTGTTTCTATCTCTATTGCTTAGTGTTTTTGCTTGTGCCTAATGCCTTTGATTACTTGATCACCAATTAATTGATCCAGGGATTTATAATAACTCGAGAGAGGGTTTGTGAATAAAGCCTCTTAATAGCAACATCGTGAGCAGAGCGAAAACTAGAAATACACAAACGCGGTTCATGAGGTCAACATAGGAACCCACAAAGATTCAACCTTTACCTAGATTAGCTTGTGCTAAGAGATTAGGCAATCAGTTTAGGATAAAGAGTATTGTCTGACCTCGAGAGAGGCTAAGAATAAATTAAGGGGAACCGACTGTGAGTCAATTAAGATAGAAAAGAATTAACAGAAATTTATAGTAACGCATCTACAACAGGTGAAATTAATTAGTCCTAGCATCTATTCCATTGCATTTTTCCATATCATTAGCATCTATCTGCATCGTATTTTTCTTATTTAATTTTTATTTCAAATCTACATCTGTGAATTCATTCCGTCCAAATAGTCGTCCCTTAGACTATTCGGTACTTGATCTATCCTCGTGGGAACGATAATCTTTTCATCACTTTATTACTTGTATGACCTGGTATACTTGCCGGAGCCGCGTCACTAGGTTGATTTCTATGCTAAAACAAATTGAGACCCTAGTTTAATCTGACAGTGTTCAGCGTGTCTATCAAATTTTGGTGTTGTTGCCGGGGATCTTTTGATGCGTTTTCAATCTCACTTGAATTGAATTAACATTAGTTTAGTATTGCATTAACAATTGACTCTATTCTTGCTCTGTTTTATTACTACTTACTTGATTTTGATGTGAATTAGGCTAATTTATGAGCTGTTCGGTCTTCTTTTGTGCTCAGATCACCTTCGGGTGCCCTCGCACTAAGGATTTTAGACATTCTAAGCAAAATTCAATCCCTCAAAGGATCGAGACCTCTATTTTTGCCAAATTCCATTATTTTCATAATGTTTTATGTAACATCCTATTAACTAACTATTACCTTTTCCTTTATTTTACTTTTGATAATAAAAATAATTAACTAGCAAAATATTATTAATTTTCTATTTTTTTCTGAGGTAAATTTATTTTTCGTCAATTGCCATGATTCTCTATTCGTTAATTTTAAGCTAAGAATAATTCTACTGCATACTAGTTAGTGATTCCCACAATTAAGGTAACCATCACATCCTAAAAACATGCATCATAATTACTAAGTCTAATAAGGGTTACATAGGTACTAATGCAAAACACGTTGGCAGATTACAACAAGGGAAGCGTCCTATACAATAACAACAGTAACAAGTATGCAATCTAAAATAACTAAATCGACTTTATGAGTGACCAAGTCATATTCCAAGGCTGTATCTATCTCAATGGTCACTGTGATCCGTGCCATCTGGAAATTTTAAAGAAAAAGTGTGAGAGAAATCTTCCAATTAGGTGGTGTTCCCACAGGAGTCCTGCTTCATACCAAAAGTGCTAAGAATAAGACAGGAGTCTAACAATATGCATGACACATAATCATCAAATCACAACTAAAAATATGAGAACATTTAGCAACAAAATGTCACATAATAAGTCATAGACAGTAAACAAGATAAATTATCATTCCCGGCCATTTTATAGAGTCAAGCAAGATGATAATACATACTAATAAGCAATACCAGTAAAGTAGCAACATAGATACCACATTCATTTATATAACTCATAAATAATGCCAAGTATATTATTCAATTCTTTCTTGTTGCTTTTTGATCTCTTCTAATGGCTAAAATTTGTAGGGTCTTCCATAGTAAATTCAAATCTATGAGAGCTTTCTTTGCTAGGGCATCCCTTAGTGAGATCAGCAGATACACCACTTATCCACTGTGAAGTGGGGCCGATGTACTACCTTAGGTAGGTGTACCACTTGTCCACTATGAGGTGGGGCCAATACTCTACCATGGACCACTGCTAGACAAAGCACATTCCACTTGTCCACTATGAGGCGGAGCCAATATATCATCTAGTGAATATACTACTTGTCCACTACAAGGTGGGCCCAATATATTCACGCCACAACTATGTGTGAATATACCACTTATTTACTACAAGGTGGGGTTGAATATTTTCATAGTTCCATGTGAATATACCACTTGTCTACTACATGGTAGGGCCAGTATATTCAGCTCACAACTCCATTTTCCACAGTATAACCACAAGACAAAATATAACATATATGGAGCATTTACACATGGTCTTGCCATCAATTTAACATCAAACATATTGTACTCACATTCATTTCATAGAACTCATCATATATCAATCATCAAGTGCACATAATAAGATTAAAATCACATAATCTCATTTCTATGCAAGATAATGTGATCACCAAGTCCTTATTCGCTACAAAGCGAGGCCGGAGATGTCCTTTATTTATTTACTTCCACATAACAGCCATAAACATAGTGCACATAAATTTTCATGCTCATCTCATAATGCCATCAATCAAGAAACTCTAATTGCATCAAAGAGCACATATTACCAGCTTCTAAATTCAAGTCATAACCATATCCATGTGAACATTCACTAATTTCATATCATATTCAATCCATGGCTAATATCACCATTTACCATAACGTGCACAATTCCAAGGCATTCAATCACAAGTGCACATGTTGTAACACATATTTCATAGCCAACTCCTATGATCATGTTTGAACATGCTCAATGCCATACAAGACATAATCTTATGCAAAACACAGATCAGACAAAAGCCTTAAAATAACTTCCAAATAACAATTTATGAAAACCCTTTAATCATAAACCAAGGTTTTTAGGAAAATCATTTGTTCATAAACCAAAGCCTTAAGAAAACCACTTTAAGCAAGGAATTAGCTAGTTCGCATGAAATTTCTAATAGGATCTTAGTTTAAATCTTTATTAATAATATTTATCAATATGATTATATGTGTACTTTAAGTCCACAGTTCAAAGCATTGGTAAGACCATAAATGGTCTCAAATATGTCCAAGCGAGTCCCAAAGACTCATGTTAGTCCAAATAAGTTCATACAAATTCTAATAGCATGGTCAAGGTCCATCAAGTCATAAGCTCCAAGCATAGGTCATAGTTCATTTTGTTAAGTTTTAAGTGACTTTTAATGTCTTAGTAAGTCTTAATGGTCCTAAAAGAAACTATCACATAAATCAAGCAAAGTTAAACATGCTCATCATAGCTAAGTAAATAAAATAACTTGCAAGCTTCAAAAGAACTCATGGCCGAAAACTCATATAAGCCTAAAAACAAGTTTTTTTATTTAAAAACTTCTCAAACTTGTGCACAATGCTTCATCAAGTAAAACTACATGATATGAAACATCAAACCAAGTTTATAAAATATTTAAATGAGAGAAAATAAGATGGTTTGCTTGCTTTCAAAACAAGGCAAGTTTCAAACTCAACTTTTAATTCATGAAATCGATTCTAAGACTCAAGAAACTTGGCGAATAGACATATAGTATGATAATATAAATTCTAAGGCTTAAAACTAACATTTTAAGGACAATAGAACACTCGAAAATTATGCTATATAATCATGGTTTCATGACGGTAGAAAATTAAACCAATCTTGTTCAAATGTTCATGTGCATAGAATAAATAAATCAAGCTCATATCTTACACATATCAATCCAAAAACTTTATCAAATAAAAAACTCATCATCTAAGATATAAAATGAACACTTTACATGACAGTTGAAACAAAACCAATTATGGGGCTGTCCGAAACAAGGCAACCCCTTATGTTTTCTTAAAATACTTGATTAATGCATCAAACTTTCGCAAAATTTGCATACAAGTTTATAGCATCAAGATATAGGTTCCACGGCTTCAAAATAACATCTATGCACCCTTTAAACAATTCAAGCTATAATTGATGAAACTCAAACATATATTCAATTAACTCTCAACTCTTATAGATATAGCATCAAAATTCCAAGAAACAAATAAAACACCCTAAGCCTCATGGAAGAACTATGGGCTTCATAGGACTCAAGCAAGAAGATTTCAAGTCTTGTGAATCAATTACACTTAGAACATGATTATTCATGTAGAGGACACAAAGAAAAACATAAGAATCATCATCAAACTTACAAAATCAAAGAGTTCCATATCAACCAAATATGGCTATGACATGTTCATCTATGAACATGAAGGAAAATTGCACAAACATGCAAGAAATCATGTATTTAGGCTTCAAAACACAAGTATATAAGATTAATGCTTCAAATCCTTAAAGAAAACTCATGGAACCTCAATCTTTCATGGACTTTTAGAAGCTTAAAGAATGGTCATATATCCTGAAATATGAAGTTAAAAACTTCAAATAACACAAAGAGCCACATAAAACATATGCATAAAGCCTAAAGAATGAAAAAGAAAAGCCCTATAAGTTACCAAGGTTTGAAACTCGAATTTGGCAAGGCTAGGTAGTAGCTTTTGCTTGAGTTTTTCTCCTCTTTGAAGGTGTGAAAGGGAGGTTTAAGGATAAGAGATGATAGTGTTTCACAGTTTTGAAGATGTGAGAGTTTGGTGGTGTTTCAATGGAAATTTCTTGGTGTTTTTTAGAGAAAATGGTTGAGGAGGAGGAAGGAAAAGGCTGTGACCTTGGGGCTGTGTTTGGAGGGGCTGAGCTATGTTTCTAAAGTGTGAGGGTGTGTAGGATGAGGTCCGATATATAGAAAAAGGGTAGGATTAAGAGTTAGTTAATTAGGTAGTTAACTTATCTTAATTTAGTGGTCTAGTTAGTTAATTGTGTCACTATTGGTTAATTGAATTAACAACTAGTTAAAATTGATTTAGAGACACCATAGTACTCATCTTATGTGTTGAATAAGGATTAAGAAAAGATTGGGTAGATTTAGTGCATAGTTAGCTCATGTTAGCAATTTTACTCAAAACTAGATTAGACAATTTAAGCTTTAATTAACAAAATAATTAGCAACAATTAAATTTCTTTAATCTATCATCAAATCCATGTTTAATTATGTGTTAGATGATATTTTGAATTTTCAGAATTTTTCTACAATTTTTTAAGATTTTTATTGTGCTTTTTCCTTAATTAAACCTATTTTGAGTTAATCAACATAATTAATTACTTATAAATAAAACAAAAACTTTCTAGCTGCAAACCCATGTGCAGTGTAACATCCTTCCAAGTACAGTACTATGCTTAAGTCATAATACCTCACCTAGAAGTAGTTACCGTCACTTAGTCGGACCTTGTCTAGCAGCAACCTTCGACCACCTTCGTCTCAGAGGCTTTCTTCGGAAACCTTTAAACAATCTGGAGATAACACGGAAAAAGAGTGAGAATTTTTAAATTTTCAGTAGGATTCATTCAACCACCACATGTTGTGTCATCGTTATTATCTCTAGCTGCTTCGGTTTATTATGAAAAGTGAATATATTATACAAATTGTTCTATTTTATAGTTTGAAAACACATGGTCCGAAGCAAAATTCATTTTATTTCATGTACTTGAGTCACATTGGCAATATTTCATATTTAGAATATAAATCACTGCATAAATAGACAAAGCAAGCTCAGCCTCAATAAAACATAGAATATAATAGTAGTGAACATTTATAGGATTCAGTTTCTTAAGTATTTGAAAACATGATCGTCCACTGCGGATTCAATTTCAACATACCTTCTGATCATTTGTATTATAATGAGCATAGGTATAATTATAATTACATAAGATATGTATGTCTATGTTATAAGCTTCTCTTAATTCGTCACCCCCATGGCTTACGGGTACTTACACTAGCTGGGTCATGCCATGACTCATGCAAGCCTTATCCCCTAGACTCACACTAGCTAGGTCATGCCATGCCTCATATGGGTCGGGGGTGAAGGGAGCTTACTTTCTTTATCTTCTTTCCTTTCTTTATCTTTTTTCACTAGTTACACATATTCCAGAGTATAATCGCCATGTCATACTCCGTCAGGGCATGATCGCCATGTCACACTCCTTAGGAATATGTTCTTCCTACCACATCCCAGAGCATGATCGCCATGTCATACTCCATCAGAACGTGATCGCCATGTTATATTCCTTAGGGTGTGGGATCATCATGCCATATTCTAGAGTATGATCACCATGTCATACCCCATCAGAGCATGATCGCCATATCACGTTCCTTAGGAACATGGGTTCATCATCATATCTTTTATCATAGAATCTTTACATGCTACATTCCAAAGTATGATCGCCATGTCATACTCCGTCAGAGCGTGATCGCCATGTCACGTTCCTTAGGAACATGGAATCTTTATTATATCTTTTAATTGCCTTCATAGGGAGGGACCCAATATACAACTACCTCCAAGTGAAGGGATCCAATCTTATCTTATTTAGTTGCCTTCACAAGGAGGGACCTCATAACTGCCTCCAAGTGAAGGGACCCACATGCAATATATTCATATGCTTTCATTCTCATACATAACCATGCATAGCCATGTTGAATGCATTTATACATATGCTTCATTATTTGCTTTCATATATTCTTGCATCTAGAATTTCATATTCATAACTTAGATCTTCCTAACACAAGCTATTATAACTTCATACGATTCTGCCGAAAATTCGACAGCATAACGGAATGTGTCCGCTTTTCCATGAATAGTGCCAGTGTTCAGACAATCCATCTTACAGAAATTTTGCAATACTTCACTCACATTTCAAGATCAATTTCATAGGAACATTAGTGCATTTAAAGCATCACACTTCATCATCAATCTCATAGGAACATTAGTTGCATTTAAAGCATAGTTGCTGTCTTAGCACTTTCACTCAGCTCTGTTTTGTAAATTAGGCCATAATTTCTATTTAACTCCTCTAGACCCCAATTTTGGATATGGTAAGGTATTATGTGTTTATTTTCTAGTCTCATTAGTCCCATCTCATTTAGACTTGTATAGCTTAAGATATTCGAGTTCTACCTTGGACTGCCCTGCAGCTAGCCAAAATTTACATACTTAAAAGTAAAAATCCACTAAAAATTAAAAACTAATTCAAATTATATGAAATTGATATCATATGAAAGCTAACAGAACACCTTTCATTTGCAACAAGTTCTATTTCATTTTCTTTAGTATAACTCGAGTATAAGCCTCGAAATTTGATCCTCCTGAACTGTCCCACTTTGGCTTAGTTTGGACATAGGGCAATTTCTTCAAATCACTGGGAGTAACTAGGACCACAACAAACTCGAAAATTCTCATGGGATGTTCTCCTATGTGTAAACTTTCTAACAAAATTGGTTTCACTCAATTTAGAGTTGGATAGAGAACGTTATGTCCTGAAAAACCCAATCTGCCCAATATCAAACTCTAGAATCTAGGTTAAACTTCCAAAATTCATATCTCCCTCAATACAAATCTAATGGCCTTATGTGATATATGGATGGAAAGCCCTAAATGTTTAGTTTTACCTAAAAATGGTTTCATCATATTTAACCTATCATAGGTGGAGCCGTATACTCTGCCATACGGACTACCATGGGTTTCTCACTTAGACAGCATCCCAAATCTCCACTTCTTCAAGATTTCTCCTTCTAACCTCAATTCCAACTCAAGATTACATGTTAATTCAACCATAATCCATCATATACATCCAATGCAACCTCAAATACATGAAAAAGAGTAAAATTACATGCAGCCATAGTTCAGAGAAATCAATAAATAGAAAGTGAATCCTACCTCTTTTAGGCGTAATCTTGCTGAATTTGAGTTTGGATTGATGGAACATTGTGAAACTTGAAGATTTGATGGAGATGATTGAGAGGAGAAGTGAAGAAGAAGGCTGGAACAAGAGGGAGAAGGAGGCGCAATCAACTGAAGGGAAGAGGAAAGGAACGTGTTATTAAAGCTTTGAGGAAGTAGTTGAAGTTAGGGACTCTGATTGGATGATACTTAGTGGCCAATTTTCGGCCATGTCTTCCTCTTTTTGTGGCTAAATCATTCTCCATATCGCCTAAAAGTGGAACTCGCCGCCATTGTATCTTAAATTGGAATTCGTCTCCATTCTGCTTTAAGTCGGAAATCGTGTCCATTTTCTTTGAAACATAAAGTCGGATATCGTGAATCACGTCCATTTTGCTGCAAACTTAGATGAAGTCGGAAATCGGTAATAATATCCATTTCATACTTAATGTAGAACTCAGAGCTTAGGAGACACAAGGGCCTTGGAAGATTCTTAATATCAGAAATCAAAAGTGGGATCAGAAGATGAAACCTTGTACCCGAATCCAGGAAATTGGGAAACTAGGATACTCAAACTCATACCCGAAATTCCTAAACTAGGCATCTCAGTAAACCGTAACTTCGGAACTCGATCAAGAATCAATCAATCTTGGAGAACTAGTATAAACATGACCACGGAAGTTGGGAGTCAAGACAGGCACAACCCTGGAAGTCGGTAATCAGTGCATTATCCTTATTTGCTTGGGGATTAAACTTATATGACCTCGGAAGTCCTAATCCAATATCGGAAGTCGGTATTTAGACCAAACTCGAAAACACCAATAGAAATAGGAAGCTCTTGGATAAACTTAGATGTCGGAAATCATGCCCGTTTTATTGGGAACTCGAAGATGAAGTCGGAACTAGTGTCCAACTCAAAAACGAAGTCGAAAGTCGGGAGTTATGGGATGTTACATCCAGCTGCACCACTTCAACACATTTGAGGGGACAAAACCCTTCAAAATCTAATATGGTCGAAAAGTTAAAAGAGTTAGTAAAAGTTAATCATTAAGTTAGAAACTTGATAGAACCATCATGCTAGAAATTTGACTAACCCCTTTAATATTCTAGTTAAAATTGAAACTTGGGGGTAGCAGGGCCGTTGTGGGGCATGCTAGGGTTGGGGTTTAGGATTTCATATTTTTATTTAATTTATCTTAGGTTTTATGAGGTAATTATGGTCTTTTTTGGTGTAATTAGGACCAAAATTGTTTCAAAAAACTATGAGCGAAATCCAATGATCGTTAAGGCCCCCTATTTGGAAGCCCAATCATGTGGTTTATCAAGCCAAAGTCTGAAACTCACTTGATTCTTTGTTGTACTGCAAGTTAAAGTAGTCTTATAGGGTTTTTGGGACTTGTTTTGCACTTTGATGAGGTTATTTTTGCGTAATTATGTAAATATCGCTCAATTTAGCTAAAAATTAGTACTTATATTCAAAATTATATTAAAAATGTATTTATAATTCTTTTGAAATTATTGGGGTCTTTTGGATAATTTTTGGCCTTCTGTAAGCTGTTTAATATTTTTTGTTTGTTTTCTATTAGAGTTTCTATTGTATTTTATATTTTCTGTAACTAATGGTATTTTTGTAATTTTGAGCAAATCTAGGAACATCCCATATCATTTCACACTTGGATAGCTCCGTGGCTCAATTGTCTGAGATTCACGTTTGTACCATCAAAGTGCAAGTGAAAGCAAAATATCAATGGTTAGATATGAAATGTTATCCTTTAGGATAGAAAGGAATGCTTGAAGAAGTGTTTTTTCAGGTTTTTCATATGTTGGGTTGGTTTTCGACATTGTGGATGTTTAATCAAGAACTCAAAACTCGGAACTTGGGGAAAAATAAAGGAATATTGAACTTACTCATTAACTTGGAACTTGAAATATGGGGACAAGAAAATTGAAAAGGAAGCTACAGTGCAATTAAATTGGAGCTTGGAACAATCCAGATTTTGAAGTAAACGTGAGGTCGATTCACATAACCTAGAAGTCAGCTAGTTTAAGGTTGCTCCGCTACTGTGAGGTCAGGTCTTAAAAACTTTCCAGAAGGTTGTGGACTCACTTGAAATCACGTCCTGTACAATTGTTAAGGGAAATCCAAGTTAGTGCAGCAGAAAAGTTTTGAAAAATATAAAATCGGAAGTTAAGCATGGGAAGTTGGACTCCAAGACATCAAGCAACCATAACCATAGTTTCTGATTTCTAGTTTCTGGATTTGAGTAATAGTCCATACCCTTCAACTTGATTTTTTCTAATTTTTTGTATACAATAGTGCCATAATTCCAATGGCAATGTCATCTTGCCCGATAATTCTCAGTGTGAAGATCGTCATGCAATAGTGTTGCCTAAAAAATTCTCACATTACCTACATGAAATAAATCAAAGTTTTTATTATATTATATTAGGAGAAATGGTGATGTTACATGTTAACTATTTTTTGGTCGTTTCAGGACATTAGGTATTTCTATTGAAGTTTTTTGTTGTTAGATTAACCTTGTTTTTGGTAGATTGAAGGAAAAGGACCTTTGAATCAAGACACACTATTTTGCTATCTGCTCCCTTGTTTTGAGGCCAAATTCCTTTATCTTTTTTTAATTTTTTAAGATTTTTATTTGCATTTTTGGGTTTTTCAATAGTTAAGGAAATGAGCTGTGGTAGTCCCATATTTTTTAAAAATCATTTGATAGTATTTCTAATTTTTTTTTTTTGTGATTTTTGCTTACTTGTTTGGGTTTTTTTGTGCTTTGAGTAGGCTTCGGCTATGTCCTATGCATAAGTGGGTCAGATCCTAATCTTAATTTAGTTAATATTGATCCCAAACTCGAGAGGACTTTAAGATTGATTAGGAATGCTAGGAGAAGGTTATTTGATCCTTGTTTTGTTGTATAGGATCGAAGTGCTATTGCTAGTGGTTTTGTTGATAATTTTGCTTATCCTGTTTTGAATTCTATTGATAGCTCTAGTTCTGATTTTGATTTTATTTCTTCAATTAGTTTAGTTAATTTTGTGCATTCATATTATTTTGCCAACATGGAAGATCATAGGACTTTAAAAGAGTTAGCTTTACTTAACATTAATTACCAACCTTTGTGTATTCAATATCCTGATCTTGATGCTAACTTTGAGCTTAAATCTGGACTAATTCATCTTTTGCCCAAGTTCTATGGTCTTGCAGGTGAAGATCCTCACAAACATATGAAGGAATTCCATGTGGTATGCTCATCCATGAAGCTACAAGGAATTGACGAAGAACACACCAAGCTAGAGGCATTTCCATTCTCTTTGGATGTGAGAGCCAAGGATTAGTTATATTACCTTTAACCCTCTGCCATAAGAAGTTGGATGACATGAAGAGGTTATTTTTAGAGAAGTTCTTCCCTATCTCAAGGGCCGTAGCAATCAGGAAGCATATGTGTAGGATCAAGCAAGCAACTAGAGAGAGTTTGCATAATTATTGGGAGAAATTTAAGAAAATTTGTGCAAACTACCCTCACCACCAAATTAGTGACCAATTGCTAATTGTGTACTTTTATGAAGGCTTGCTACCAATGGAGAAAAATATCATACATGCAGCAAATAGAGGAGCCTTAGTATATAAGACCCTTACAGCTTCAAGAGGCTTTATTGCTAATATGGTAGATAACTCTCAGTAATTCAATAATAGATCATCAAACAGTGGAGTGTTGTATCTGAAAACCCCTCAACCTGCAATAGTTCCAACAGCCAGTAGTGATCCATTATTAGTCAACAGAATTGATGAGTTGGCTTCCTTGGTGAGCCAATTGGCCATGACTCAACATCAACCCCTTGCCAGTCAACCAATCAGAAGCTGTGGCATATGTTCTGACCGTGCCCATGCCACTGATGCCTATCCTACCATGCAAGAAGGTCTTTCCTTCTAGAATTTTGACACAATTGCTATAACATGAGTGTTCCTTAGAAGACCACAACAACAACAATTCAATCCCTTTTCTAATACTTAACACCCAGGCTAGAAAAACTATCCCAACCTGAGATAAGGAAACAGTTCCAATTAGAATTTCTAGTAGTAAAGTAAGCATAATCAAAATTACCAGCAAAATAGGCTATATTCAAATTTTTAGCAGCCTATTCAAAATTAGAACAATAGCTGCACTAACTGGTAACAATATTAGTCTAGCCCTTTATTGGAGGATTTAGTCAAGTAAATGGCTACAAATAGCTTGGAATTCCAGCAGAGGATTAAGGCATCTATTCAGAACCTATAGACTTAGATTGGGCAGTTAGCTACATCTTTTAGCCAATCTCAAGCCCAAGGATCTAGCAATGTTCCTTCTTAGACAATTCCCAACCCAAAAAGGAATGTCAATGCTATTTCCTTGAGGTCTAGGAAGCAATTACAAGAGCTAAAGCAACCTAAGGAGGAGGCAGAAAACAAGAGTTTTAAGGCAACAAAGAAAGAGGTAAATGAGCAAAATAAGAGTGAACCTAAAATTCATGCTCCTTTGCCCTTCCCTCAAAGAGTCACTCAATCCAAGAAGATGGCAGAAGCAACGCAAGTGAAGGAGATTCCGGAGACTTTTAGAAGAGTGGTCTTGGAGGCAATTAAACAGATTCCAAAGTATACTAAATTCCTCAAGGAGCTTTGCACCAACAAGAGGATTCTGAAGGGAATGAGAGAGTTAGCCTTAGCCAGAATGTGTCAACCCTCATTCAACCTATGCCACAGAAATGCAAAGATCCAGGGATGTTTAGTATTCCTTGTATTATAGGCAATTGTAGATTTGATAATGCTATGTGTCACGACCCAAACCCGGGCCATGACCTACGCATAGGGACAAGTCCTTATGCAAGCATTCCACCACAGAATTTTTATAAAAATTTCGATAGAGTCCCCTTTGTAATTAGGATATTTCCTAATTACAAAAGGTTGCCCTACGAGATAAATAAACACAATCTTCCATCGGGGATCTAGGTATTCTCAAAATACCCCCCTTAGCACACAGTATAACAATAAAAAAATATATAGTGTTACAAGTATTCATCCAAAATACATAACATTAAATTATTTAGAAAACCAAATCCTTTAGGAAATCCAACAACATATAATAAACAAGTAAAATACAACAGAATCAATATAATCAGGTCAAGGCCGGAACCTGCTTGTAGTACTATGGAGCTACGAATCTAAGGATTTCTCAAAATTCAAATGTTTTCAATATACCCTTGAATAGAAAAGGGCTTATCCACAAAACTTGGAATTCCATTATGGGCAAATGAAGGATAGATTCTGCTTGCACATCTGTATATGAAAAAGAGAAATAAACAACGGGATAAGTTTATGAAACTCAGTGAGAGATAGAATGTCCCTAACCTACATGAGACAATGTAAAAACTTATGGTTATTAAGGTGATACAATAATATGTATAACAAAACCAAAATAGAAATCTTAATCAAATATTATCCAAATTTTCTTTTCCAAAAATAGAGTTCATCTATTCTAGGATAATCAGGTGGGAATCACACTTAGGTAGCTTTTCCTTTGTATGAATTCCGTAATCAGGCATGCACCACACTATATGTATGACCATGAATATCAAGTACACACCACTCCCTTGAGTGGCTGTGAAATATAATCTCTTAGGTGCACCCAAGGCTAATGTCTACTGCCGTTAGTCTACAGATTCTGGCCTAAACTTTTCCAAGTCTTTCTTTTTCATTATATAGAAAATTAATAATGATTCTCATAAACATAAAATCATATGCTCGAAGAAAATACAGTCGTAACATTTCAAAACTCAATAAAAGTCGAAAGCTTTTTCTAAAAACCTTTCAATCTTGTCTTATAAAAAAATCCTCATAAATTACTTTCTTTCCTTTTAAAGAAGTTCAACTTCGAAGAATATTAGAAATCCAATCTAATAAACATTTACTACATTTTTTTTTTTCCAAAAACTAAGTCATTGTCCCATGTGATCAAGTAGAAATAGATAGACTACCAAAATTTAATTTATATTTCTAATATGTACCAAATTATTTGCATATGTATGTATATAAACAAAATACATTAGAAACTAAGATAGGGATAAACTATCTGCTCACAGACTTAACGCCAATAGTGGAATCCCAATCCCATGAACTCTGAAAGCCAAAGCCAGTCCTCCAGTGATATATACTATCAATAATACTGCAATTTAATTCAAGGTCAGTCCCTTAGATTACAGATTAATCTACTTTACTCCTTGATATGAAAATTCCTACTTCTTCTAATTTAGGGTTCTTCAGGAACTCACTATAGGGGAAATAATTCGTAACTCATAAGAAAGGATGAGGAAAGGAGTTTGAAGATTACCTTTTTGAAGGGAGAAAGGAAGAAGAAATCTTTAGGAGCCTTGATGTCACCTCCTCCAAGCTCCAAGACCAAATGGGTTGATTTTTAGATGGAGATATGATTTGGGTTTGGAGAAAGAAATTGAGGTTAAGTGAGTAGCAACGGTGAAATTTGATGGAAGGATTAGAAAATTGTGTTTATGAATAAAGAAAATGTGTTTTAGAGAGAAGGGAGAGAGTTTGAGAAGTAGAAAGAGAAAGAAAATCGTGAAATGGGGGGAGGGATGCATCTCAGTTTATATATTGATATGTGGTAATCGATTACCATGGGCTGGTAATTGATTACCATGAAGAATTGGTAATCGATTACCAATTATGGTAATTAATTACCATAGCCAAAGAGCTGGTAATCGATTACCAATGCTGGTAATAAATTACCACAACCAAGCAGAAAATCTTAACCCGTGGCGTATAGAGAGCATTGTAATCGATTACAGGTCCTTTATAACCGATTACCAACTCCAAGACTTGGTCCCCTCCTTCTGTAGTCCTTTCCCAGGTCCAGGATATTGCATAGACATATTTTTAACTTTACTCTCTATTAACTTTAAAATATAAATATAAATAACGGAATACCCCCTATTTGGATTCAATAAAAATATCTAAAAATTCAAAATCCTTAAGAATTAGAATCTAACTTTTGGGTTTTAGTACAATTCTCCAAAAACTTGCATTTTTATGAACTTGAGGGTTGAAAACGAAGGGGTTATTCATTCCCTAAAATTTGTTAAAAATCCCTCTTCAAATTATTAATGCCTAGAGAACCATTACTAGGACTTTTGATCTTAAGAAGATGTCTCAATCCTATAGCCCTCCAATGAGGCATGGGGTTCAGACTTAGAATTTATCAGGCTCTGGTATCGATAGGTAACCGCGACTCATACTAGGGTGTCACACTATGCTTGATTTAGGTGCTTTTATAAATGTCATGCCTATTTCTATTTACAATTCCCTTAGACTTAGACCTTTGCATGCTACTAGTTTTGTGATTCAATTAGCAAATAGAAGTAATGCACACCCTACTGGATTGATTGTGGATGTTTTAGTTAGAGTAAATGAACAGATTTTTCCTGTTGACTTTTACATTCTTGAGAAGGAAAGAAAGTCTCTTAGTAGCAAACCTCCCATTATCCTAGATAGACCTTTCCTCAAAACTACCAGGAGAAAAATAGATGTTCACTAGCACTCTTTCTATGGAATTTGGTGATAATATTGCGCATTTAATATTTTTGATGCCATGTAACACCCCGTAGAAGAGCATTTAGTTTTGAGAATTGATGTGATATCTAAATTGGTTGATGATGTTTAAGATGAGTTGAGAGCTACATATCCTAATATTGCATGTCTTGATTATTCCCTTGATTACATTTGTGATTCATGTGATGATAAATTGTGTTCTATTTGCACTAAGCTACCATGTTTTTTAAGGAATTGGGATTATAGTTCTGATTTGGATTGTCATGTTGATTCTATTTTGAACCGTCTTGAAATTGGTTCTGTTTTGAATATTATCCATGCTTTTAAATTTGATTGTCATGTTAAACCTTTATTGAGCTCTATTGATTTATTTTGGATAAGCATGTACCTGATCATGTTAATTTCATTTCAAGGATAAATTCTATGGATTTGATGAAGCCAACTAGGCCAATTCTTTCTATTAACTAACCACCAAAGTTGGAGTTAAAGCCATTGCCTACTCACTTGAAGTATGCCTATTTATAGGAGAATGAAAAGCTTTTAGTGATTGTGGCCAAGGACCTTTAGCTTGACCAAGAAAAGAAACTATTGCAAATTTTGAGGCAAAATAAGAACGCAATTGGTTGGTCACTTCCAAACATTTCTGGCATTAGTCCTTCTATGTGCATGCAGCAGATTTTGCTAGAAGAGGGAGCTAAGCCAATAAGGCAACCCCAAAGTAAGCTAAATCCTTTGATATTAGATGTCCTAAAGAAGGAGGTCACCAAGTTGTTGCAAGCTGGCATCATATATCCTATTTGCGATAGTCAATAGGTGAGCTTGATGCAAGTAGTCCCAAAGAAATATGGGGTTATAGTGATAGCCAATTAAAAAAAATAAGCTTATTCCCACTTGCGTTTAAAATAGCTAATGGGTCTGCATTGATTATAGGAAGCTCAACTAAGCCACCTGGAAGGACCATTACCTTTTGCCTTTCATTAATCAAATGTTAGAATAGATGGCTAGTAAGTCTCATTATTGGTTCTTGGATGGCTACACGTGGTACTTCCAGATCCACATTACATCGAAGGACCAACAAAAGGCTACCTTTACCTGTCTCTTTGACACTTTTGCCTATCGGAGAATATTGTTTGGTCTTTACAATGCACTTGGCACCTTTTAAAGGTGTATAGTAAGTATCATCTCTGACTTTTTAGAAGACTGTATCGAAGCTTTTATGGGTGATTCCATAGTGTTTGCTTCCTCTTTTGATGCATGCTTAGTTAATCTTACTAGAGTGTTGAATAGGTGCATAGAGACTAGTGTTATTCTGAACTTTGAAAAGTGTCATTTTATGGTAGAGCAAGGTATTGTCTTAGGCCATATTGTGTCTAGTAAGGGAATTGAAGTAAATCCTACGAAAGTTGACATTATTTCATGCTTATCTTAACCCACAAATGTACGGAAAATGAGCTTTTTCCTTGTTCATGCATGATTCTATAGGCATTTTGTTAGAGATTTCAACAAAATAGCCATTCCCTTGACTAAGCTCTTGCAAAAAGATGTGGAGTTTATGTTTGCAAGGAGGCCTTTGATCATTTGAAGCAAGCCTTAATTAGCACACTCATGATACAACCACCTAACTAGTCTCTTCCTTTTGAGTTGATGTGCGATGCTTCCAACTATGCCTTAGGAGCTGTTCTTGCACAAAGAGTTGGCAAAGTGTCCCATGTCATCTATTATGCTTCAAGGACTCTAAATGCTACCCAAGCCAATTATAACACCACTGAAAAAGAACTTTGAGCCATTATTTTTGCGTTAGATAAATTTAGATCTTACTTGCTAGGTTTTAATGTGGTTATGTTTTTTGATCATGAAGTTTGAAGTTTCTCTTGAAGAAACTGGATGCCAAACCCCAGCTAATTAGGTGGAAGTTGCTGCTCCAAGAGTTTGACATTGAAATCAAGGATAAGAATGGAGCTAAGAACTTGACAGTTGACCACCTGAGCCATACTGAGTGGCCTCTTTCTGATTCCTCCTCCATCTGGGATTAGTTCTTTGATGAGTAGCTTCTACAGCTATAAGGTAACCTCCCTTGGTTTGTTGATTTAGTGAATTACCTGGTTACTAGAGTTTTGGCCACTGATTTGAATAAAACACAAATTTCTAAATTGAAAAGTGAATCTAAGCATTATGTGTGGGATGGCCTTTATTCATGTAGGTTTTGTAGTGACCAAGTAGTTAGAGGGTGTGTGCTTGACCATGAGTTTCATTCTGTGCTTAGTTTTTCTTATTCTTATACTTATGGTGGTCATTTCGGACCTTAAAGAACTGCTAGAAAAATGTTAGATGTTGGCTTTTATTGGCCTAGCCTATTTCATGTTGCATACCTATTTTGTAAGGCTTGTGAACAATGCCAAAGAGTAGGGAATATTTCTTGTAGGAATGATATTTATCAACATTCTATTTTGTTTTATGAGATATTTGATATGTAGGGTATTGATTTTATGGGTCCTTTTCCTATCCCTTTCCATTTTGTTTACATTTTGTTAGCTGTTGATTATGTGTCAAAACGGGTGGAGGCAAAAGTCACTTGGATTGATGATTCTAAAGTGGATGTGGATTTTGTTATATCACATATTTTCTGCGGGTTTGGCACTCCAAGAACCATCATTATTGACCAAGGTTCCTATTTTTGTAATTAGAGCATGGAAGCTTTGTTGAGGAGATATGGGACTATTCATAAGGTGTTTACACCTTATCATACCTAAACAAATGGTCAAGCTAAAGTTTCTAACCGAGAGATCAAGCAAATACTTTAGAAAATTGTGAACATTAATAGGAAAGAGTGGAGTAATAAGCTTGACAATGCTCTTTGGGCTTACTAGACCACCTCTAAGACTCCAATTGGAATGTCTTTGTTTTGGATTGTCTACGGGGAGACTTGCCACCTTCCAGTGGAAATTGAACATAGATCCTTTTGGGCAATTAAGCAATGCAATTTGGACTTGGCCCAAGTAGGAGTAGAAAGGAAGCTGCAATTGCAAGAATTAAAGGGACTCCGCTTGGAAGCTTATGAGAGCTCAAGGCTCTACAAGGAGAAAACCAAGGTCTTCTATGATAAAATGATTGTTAGAAAAGAGTTTGGTATTGGGCAAAAAGTTCTCTTGTTTAATTCTTGCCTTAGATTAATACCAAGAAAATTTAGATCTAGATAGGAAGGCCCTTAAGTTGTCACTAATGTATTTCCTTGTAATGCAATTGAACTTTAAGACATGAAAACCCAAAAGAAGTTCACAATCAATGGGCATAGAGTGAAGCACTTTTATGAGGGATTCAAGGAGCAATTCATGGAGGAGGAGGAGGAGGAGGTCATTTTGCTTGATGACAATTATCCTCCATGAGGAGGAAGGGGAGTTCTCTTTTCCTATTTCCTTTTTACTTTTTTCTAATTGTCTAGTTTTGGACTTTCTAGTTATATTTTGTGATTCTAGATAAGATTTCTGCATTTGTTTTTAATCTTTTGCTCTACACTTTATGCATGCTTTATTTTTCATTTTTTGCATTTTTTTATATTTTCTGCGCACTTCATTTGTAGACTTTTGCATTTTCTGCACATTCTATCTTTAATTTTCTGCACTTTCTATTTTTCTATTTTTCAGTTTTTCTTTCTTCTTTTTTAATTTAAACTCTATTTTTGTGCAAGAAAAAAAATCTGTTTTCTTTTCTTTTTCTGAAAAATTCTCTTTTTGCAAAAAAAAAATAACAAAAACAACAAAATTTGGGAGAGAAAATAATTTCACAAAATTATGAGTTTATGCAATTTGTTAGTTGAAGATTCTTGCATAATTGATTGAGTTTGTACTTTCTCTTGAATTTAACATTTTTAGTAATGGATTTTGTTGTGGTGAATTGAGTTTGCTAGAATTAACTTGGTGAGCTTTTGAGCTTCTTTGAATGGATTGGACATTGACACCATTCTTTCTTTCTTGTGTGTATTTCCTATGATGATTGTCACTCTAGAACTTACTTTGCATCTTTTTTAGACCACATTTTGCATATGCATGCATTAATATGATAAAGGCCTTCTTTCTTGTTTTAGTTACTTGACCAAATCGACCACCCTTGCATCATTTTCCCCTTGGCAACCCCTTTTGTGCCTTGTTTACCATCCCTTGTTCCTAGCTCATTACAAACCTATAGTAGAAAACCATATTGTCCCTTTTATCTTAGAGACAAGGAGAGCATTGTTTTTTAATTCCTTGATGTACTTAAGCTAAATGTGGGGGTTGACATGAGAGCATGCAAGACTTTAAGCATTGAAGGGTGCAAGTTGGTAAAGTGCTCAAAAAGAAGAAAAAGAAGAAGAAGAAGAAGAAGAAGAAGAAGAAGAAGAAGAAGGTAGTTTTGATGAATAAAAGAGTAAAAAAAGAAATAAGAAAAAGAAAAGAAAAAGAGAAAAAGCTTTGAATTAAAGAAGAAGAAAAAACAAAGAAAGAAGAAAAATAATAAAACAAAAAGAGTGGGGGTTGTTGGAAATTTGTGCAAAAGAGAATTTGAGTTGCATTGTAAGTAATTACATGTCTTTGGTAAATCCTTCTACTTGCTTGATCCTTCATTGTGAACAATGCTCTGTTAATCTCTTAGGTAATTAGCTCCCCATGTCCATATTATATCCTTCCCATACCTTAACCCCATTACAAACTTGAATAAGTCCTTTTGATTTGTGCATGCATGTGTCATAAGTGGTGGAGAAGTAGATAATAAGCAAGCATATGGTAGTGCAATTGTCTTGGGATGAATTTTAGTGAAACACTTACCCTTTAAACACTTGAGAGATTGAGACTTGACTTGCTACGTTCATTAGAAGTTGCCTTGTTTGTTAGTTTGAGTAGAAAAGAAAACACATTTCTTGATTGCTCAATTCTTTGGCTCTTAATGGTTTCCTTGCTCATGAACTTGTGCATTCTTGAGTTTACTTCCTCCTTAGACCATTTGAGATTTTTGAGTCTTAGGTTCTCTTATGTGTCCTTGCCTTTAGTTTTGAATTTGTATTTGCTCGGGACAGGCAAAAGATAAGTGTGGGACGATGTGCTAATTAGTATTTTTATATATTAATTGACATTCAAATTTAAGTGTTTTAGGTCTCCAAGTGGTTTAATTAGGCAATTTTGGGCCAAATAATTAATTGGGCTTCTAATTGACTTTTATTCCTTTTCTTGAGTATTTTTGGTTCTTAAAACTATTTTGGTAAATTGATTATATCTTGATCTCTAGATGTCTAATTAATGCCCAACTTGTTTTGTAGGAAAGTTAATTCAATGGGCTACAATGTCATACAGTCACCTATGGCCAAGTCTACCATTTTTAAGGTCATTACTCACTCAATTTGGGTCCCAATTGCATGGGACCAAAGCTATTTGAAAGCTAGCTCACACTACTTCTGAATGAGGCCAAGGGGAGGTGAAATTGATAAGCCTAGGATCAGATTTTAGGGGTTAAAGTCATAAACACGAGTTTAGTTTTAAGTTGTAGCTTTTTAGGATCAAACACTACCTTCTTATTTTTCTCTCTTTTGTTCTCTATTGTTTTTCATCTCCATTTTTATTTTTCTGCTTTTTAATCAGAATGTTAATGTAATCCTTTAACCCAATCCAAACCTTGAAGGTTATTAAGTTAAGACCTCAAGATCATCAATAACATGGTTTAGTTTCTTCTCTTCATCCATCCAATTTTTAAGTTGTTAATTATGATTTTAATTGATGATTTGAAATTGTGCGTGAATGTGATTTTGATGGATTATTCTTAATTAAATTCTTGATTGATTAGAGGAACTTAATTCTGATTTGAGTTTTAGGTTAGGTGACTCAATGATCTTAACTCGAACACTAGTTCAATGTATTACATTGGCTTATGTGTGATGCATACCAAGTGTTTGACCAAATCCTGAGTGATACACAGTAAGAGAGTCAAGGGTTGATTTGAGATTCCAATTAATCCTCCTAACCATTGAATTATGTTTAATCTATTGATCTATGATAGGTCTTGCACAATGATTGGATAAAATTTGGATTAATGCTTTTAGAATCTGTTAATTTCCCTTAAGTGCATTTTAATTTGTTGATAATTGCCTAACCCTTTTTTTTTTTTATTAACTCATTAATTGTTGATTGAAAATCATACTAGGATCCATGGGAAATGACCTGGGTTTGATTCTTATGCTACAAGAAATTAAGAGTCCAATTTAATTTGATAGCGTTTGGCCCGTCTATCATGAGGTTGTCATTGTTTACCTGTTTAATAGAGATTAGAAGATATTTGTCATTTTTTAACATGTTTAAATGACTATGTGTGTACTATAAATTTAAAATTTATTAATTAAAGAAATTTTTTAATAAATACTAACTGCATTAAATATTTTCTCCTTTTATACCTTTTAACATTAGAAATTCTTTTTCTCAAATGGCTAATTATTTTTACAAAGTTATGCCATTTGGAATAAAGAATGCATGGGTCATCCACCAAAGATTAATGAACAAGATTTTTGCTAACTACATTGGAACCCTAATACAAGTTTACATCGATGACATGTTGGCAGTCCCGGATCCCAGAAGTAACCACTAACTCCAAGTATCAGCACACTGTTGCTAACTTCAGTAGAATGTGGTCGGCCTATTGGAGCTTTTCCATGATGTCGTCCTCATCCCTCGAAAACGTTCGAGGTTGGCTGGAGTCATTAACAATCGATCCATAAACTCTTGGTATGGAAAGTCCTTGGCCAGGATGTTGGGCTCGAACTTCTCTACGGAGGTCGGAGAAACATCAATCTCAACCTCCACAACATTTTTCTCTCTTGCTATGACATATTTCCCCTTTGCTTCTTCTAGCGTTGAACCTCAGGGGTAGAGGACCCTAGAGCTGGAGACAATTTTGGGTCCTCAGAACCCACCTACTCGAGATTGTTGCTCCGGCCTTTCTCATGGGGCCTCTTCAGTGATAGAATATAAACATAAAAGCAAGATAAAGCTAGAAAAATAATAAATGTAAAATAGGAATAACCTAAATGCCTCTTTGCCACATTGGCATTGATGCTAACAATATTTTTTGAGTTTAGATGGTTCTTCCCAATGCTCGCCAGGAAGAACCTAGCAACAAATTTCTTGTTGAGAAAAACATCATTCTTATCCACTCAGGGAACATCAAAATTCTTGTTCTAGTTGATCTTAAGCTCCCCCTCTCGAGTTTGCCAAGAAAGAGTTATACTTGGAGCCCCAAATACATTGAAGTAAACTGATTTGAAGTTATGGAAAGATTCCTCATAAAGTAGGAAAACTTTCCGATTCAGATGAGCTGGGAAAGATAGCCCGCTCATGTTGGTCCTCCACAATTAGGGCAAATAAGAGTAAAAAGATAGAAGAAGGTGTTGACAAAGGGTGAAACCACGAGATATTCACATATTATCTCGAAGCCCCTTAGCATGGCCTAATTATTTGGATAAAGCAAGAAAGGGGCAACTAAAGTCCTCTCTAAGATTTTAAATTGAAAGTCGGTGAACGGAATTTGGATGCCAAACTTTGAGATAAGGACGTCATATATCCACATCTAGTTTGATTTGCTTCCATGGTTAATATAACTGACCCTCTCATCGACATTAGGAGCCTTGGAGTAATAGTCCTCCTCATACTCACCCTCTAGGGTTATAAGGTTCTCCTCCCTAAGGGACCTCAAAAATTAGAAGCTTACTTGTGAAGAAGTTTCGAGTACTTCCCGGTTTACCCACTAGTATATGAAACTAACTGAGGGTGGAAATTAGAGAATTTTGGGAGCCTATTTCTTGGCCATTTCTGGATCCAGAGTGGACCTACAAGGGAAACCACTTATATTCATGATCTTGAAAATAAATCTATTAGAATTAAAGATTCCTAATTCATATGGATTTATGGTAGTTTCCCTATTAGGAAACTTCATCACCAAAGGTAGGCGGTGGAAAAGAAAGAAAATAGAAGGAGGATGGTTCAATAACCACGACTACTCAAAGAGGCACAAAACAAGGTAGCAAACTAAATAACCTAGGAAAAAGTGAAAAAAGGAAAAGAGGAATGAGCATACCTTTGGTCAATAAGAAGATGATGCTTGAAAATGCTGCAGCAGAATGCCTCTTCCTCCTACATGGAATGCTTCCCTTTCAAACACTCAGGCCACTCACGCTAACTTTAGACAAATGAAAGTGTTGAAATGGAAATGTGAGAGAGAAGACAAGTATGGTATTCAAGGGTTCAATACACCCCTTATCATTAACTCAAAGGTCAGAAGGGGTAAAAAACATTTTTTCACATCACAAGTTGGGGGCAAAATTAGGAAAATGCCCCTATTCAAATGATGATGAAGCAAAAATCAAGGAACCAAAATGACATGTGTTTGCTCAAGGGAAAACAACATGACCTATGACAAGAGGTCTTGACAACTAAAGAGAGATCATAGCTTTTGGAAGCCTTACTTGAAGCCTTGATTACGATATCTGACTTCCGAGAATGAGCACTCCAATGTCAAGAAACCATTAAGCTCGGCATCTGAGATCATAACCTGGGAATCGAGTTAGGGGCACTATTTTGAACTAGTACCTAGGGCCCATATCCTAGCACATCTACAAGCTTAATCCAGAATTAGACCAAATGCGGCCTCGAAACCTATGTGGAAAAAAGGCTGAGGCCTAACTTGAAATCCACGTGGAGAGAAGACCACGTGCACGCAACTAGAGTCTAGGAATCTCAGACCCACACAATGTGCTGGGCCATTGTTGAGTGCTCAAAATTGCCTCCCTGAATCACAGAATTCAACTGCATTCACCCTCATCCACTTTTGCTTATAATTAGTTATGTTTTGGTACCCATACATTGAAATCTCTTGCACTTCCTGAAGTGAGCATCAGAATCCTTGTAGATACACCCCCATTGGAGCTCAAGTCACCCATCCATTTCCATTGGAGTTCAGCAGTTTTAGAGTCCTAGCTTCCTTTAGAGCACCTTTAATTTCCAAAATCCGACACCACCTCTAAACAGCTATCATTTCCACAATTTTTCATCAATATAAAGATATTAATTTTACCTAATTAATGAGTTCAAATAATTACATAAGTTTGAAAGCCACTAACTAATATAAAAATATATAAGATCAAATTTCATTAAACTAATCCACCATAACGTGGCAAGCATGATTTGAATCTCAGTTAAGAGAGTTGGTCACATTTTAGTGTCTCATAATACTCGAACATGATTACCTCCAATAGAAGGATACATGTGGGAAACCAAAAAAAAAAAAAATGTTGTATATACTTTTTAAAATTAGATTATGGTATTGGTAATTTCTTACATATGTATAATTATTTTTAGAGTAAAACATCATTTATATCCTTCAAGTTTTGCAATTATTTTACCTTAGTCCCAAAAGTTTAAAAGTTTTTTTTTTTTTTTATTTACATCCTTAACGTTTTTAGAACGTTTTAGTCTTGTTTTTTTCCATAGATGACATCAAAATTACAAATGGAAAAAAGCTGATATTAAGATTAAATTTCGATGTTAGTGATATTTAAACATCACTAATAGAGATTGTTTGCCTTTAATTCTCTAAGGAAAAGTTTCGAGTATGAATTATAATATGACAAAAATTAATTAAACGTTAAGAGGGTTTAAATTAAAAAGAAAAGCTTTCATATCCTACAAAAATATGAAGGGAAATGATGATAAACAATATCATCATATTCAAATAAGTTATGAGCACATCATCACTAACATTATAACCTAACTTTCATATAAGCTTTTTCCATTTATAATTTGAATATTGAAATGGTAAAATTAAGATGTTTTGAAAATGTCCAAGATGTAAATAGAACCCAAAAAAAAAACAAAAATTGGAACTAAGTTGAAATTGCTATAAAACATAAGGGATACAAATAAGGCTTTGCCTTTATTTTCAAAAGAGTAAATTAAGATTTTAAAAACTTAATTATTGTATAATTAATTGAAAAGATAATAATGGAATTGAAACTCATAGTCATTAAGAAAGAGTAGTTATTGCTTTAATTAATAAAAATTTAAGTTACTAAAGCCGGCATCATATAGGTTGATTAGGAAAGATATATAATAATACTTCTTAGACTTTTTTCTTTTTAGACTAAGGGGAAAAAATGCAAATTATTTGACAAAACACATATCCTATAGTAACAATTTAGCTTAGGAAGAGGAGCTGGCATCATTTGATAATCTCCTTGTTCTCTAGCTCCATGTTCGACTAAGAAGTTAGCCACCATGTTTGCAGAACTAGAAATGTGATACACTTGAACACCCCACCATCTCTCCATTAGCTCCCAATACTCATGAAAGAGTGCTTGGAAGCCTAGAAGAGCTACACATGCATTGCTAGAAGTCAAAGTATAGGCTTGGAGATAATCCATTTCACAAACAACCTATCTATAACCAAAATCCCAAGCAAGTCATAGTCCCATAATGATAGGTTCATGGTCCACCACCAGAATTTCTATTGAGGTACTTGTGGAAGCAAATCCTAGGAGCCACTTACCATCATCATTCCTGAGCACTCCACCATAATCACTCATACCACAGGTAAAGATAGGTTGCCATTAGTGTTTAGCTTGATACACCCCATAGGAGGGGCTTGCTAAGAAATCAGCTTCCAACCAACATGATGAACCAATAAGTCACAAAATGCTAAGATTTCATGATAGGATTAGATGATGTTTATGCACCACCTACTGCTAACTCCATTGTGAATCATCCAAAGCTGAGCTAAGCTACCAATGCCACACTCACACCTACCGAATACGAGCCAAGAATAGTGTATGTCTATCACGCATCAACATTTGCTTCAACTAACCCACTACAGTAAGGACAGATCCACTCGTTAGAGTTTGGGGGCACATGTCTCCACTAATATCTAAGAATTTTTTTAAAATATATAGGTATTATATATATTTTACCGCATTATCTTATTGAGTTTAACCTTATACTAAGATTAAAGTTATGCAAAATTTCTTGTTTTATATAATATTTTTGTCCCCATTACCTAAATTTTCTAGATTCATCATTGTGCCACAGCCAGGCTAGAATGACCAAGACATATATTAAAGCCAAATTTTCCCAAATTAGTAATGATGAAGGGTAGTACACTGGGCAGTGACTAACATTTTCCATAACTCCACTACAACAACTACAAATCGAAGAAGGCACCATCCTCGATTGATGCAAATTTGGTTCATAGGTAATGCATGATGTAGAGATAGCAGTAACATAATTTTAATTTTTTTCGGGCATCTCAATTCCCAAATTCAACACTAATTAGCATTTGAATCCTAGTACCTGCAATTAAATAGAAGGGATTTGTATGTGGCAACAATTAGGAAACTACCAGTGTTATTATTAAGCCAACACCACCCATCCAATAAAGAGGATTTGAAGGCCTCATGGTATTATGCATGAGCTCACTAAAGTAAGGAGGAAACCATGTAGCAAACGTTTCCAAGTGCCACCTATATCTGCTCCAGACGTCTCTAACTTGCATATTAAAACTTGAGATATGGACAAAAGCAACCTGATTGCACAAAGGACCTTTACCAGTCGAATTTTCATACTAGAATGAAGAAGAGCCATCGTAGATTTCAAATCCCTAGCGTTTCAAAAGCATGTGCAAAGCCTTGAGAATGCTTTTCCGAACGTAAGATGTATCTCTAGTTGTTGTGCACTAGAAAATAGTATTATGATGGAGATAAATATATCTGGGAATATCTACCCAAGACCACTAAAATTCTCAAGTGTGGTTACAGTATCCTATCCAACCAAATTCAAACTTTTAAAGCCTTCCTTTCCACCCCAAATGAAATGTCTTATACACGCATCTAGAGTATGGCAAACATTTTGGAAAAACTAGATAACCTGTATTAAATGAACTAGGATACAAGCAAGCACTAAATTTGCTAAACATATTCTCCTAGCACTATTTAAAAGTCTCCCTTTCCAACTAACCAACCGACCTTTAACATTTTCCATCAGCTTTGCAAAATAAGCTTTGGACACTTTACCTTGAATTAAAGTAAAGCCAAGGTAATTCCCCCAATTAGTATCAAACTAGATGGATGAAATCCTACTAAAATTTTCCTTTCTTCACCTAAAGATATTGTGTGCAACATGGCTCTAGACTTCTTTAGATTCACTTTTGAATTTGACGCCTCATAGAATCTTTAAAGAGCTTCGATAACAAGCTGGACATGAGAGGTTTTTTTCCTTTAGAAAACAACGAAATATCATCTGCAAAGAATATATGAGAAATAACGAGCCTACTGCTATACAGATAAATAAGAAGCCACTTGTTAGCATGCATCGATTGATCAATGTAAACAGAAAATTTATCCATGCACAAAACAAACTAATAGAGAGAAATAAGGTCTCCCTATCTTAATCCTCTAATAGTAGAAAAACCATCCCAATAGGATCCATTCCATGAGATATAAAGAGTTAAGGAATCAAACACAACACATCACTAACCTGACTATCATGGGAAGAAAGCCATAATCATGCAACGTCGCTTCTAGAAAGCTCCAATTAACCTGATCATAGTCCTTTTCAAGGTCAATTTTGAAAGCAAAGACATCTTTCTTGGCCTTTGTCTTCTATATGTAGTGCATGATTTCTTGAATAATAATGACATTATTGGAAGTGCTTCTATGAGGTATGAAGCTACTCTAGGGATGTCTAATGAGCTCTTCAAGAAAAGACCATAACCTATTCAGCAAGACCTAGCTAATAACTTTATAGACAACATTACACAAGACCTAAAATCTTTTAGATGAATGGATTTTCACCTTTTGGAATCAAAGTAATAAGCATCTCAACTACATGAGGGTCAAAACAACCACTATTGTAAGCGTTACTTACCAATTTCCATAGATCATCACCTAGAACCTCCTAGTAATGCTTGAAAGAAAAAGGCTGAAACCCATTTAGCTCTAGAGCTTTAAAAGATCTCATGTGCATAATAACCACCTTCACCTCCTCCTTCAAAATAAAGGCAATAAGAGCTAACATGCCCGCTTCACTGATTTTAAGATGATCTCTAATCTCCGAAGCATTCACATTGACCACCTCATTAGCACAAAAAAGATTCTGATAGAACTACAAAGCTTCATTACATAATTGAAACCTTAGTATGCTGGGAACTATCATCCAGCTAAAGGCCATGAATTCTATTTCTCTTCCTTCTTGCTATCATTTAAGTATAAAAGAATTTTGTATTCATGATGGATTCTTTGAAACCTACTTGCACCTAATGACTCTCTGTGAGAAGGTTAGGGCACGAATGTCCAATTATTGTTCTTAATGAGAGCATCATATTCCTTCTTCATAGTGAGGACTTAGCATAACTTGAGCAATAGATTTAGGCTTAATATTGACAAGATCTGGTAGGGTTATCATGACTACTATACCATAAGTCTTGGGTTTCCTAACACTAGATTTCGCTTTAGTTTGCATAGGATACTAATTAATATGAATCACAATAGATAGGGAATGTTTGCATGGAGATTGAACTGATGCAGTAAGATCAGTAGAGGGAAAGTAGATGGCACAGTAGGAAAAGAATTATATTGAGCAACCTATGCATGTGGAATAGTATGTATGGTTGGTATAGACGGTACATGATAAGAGTGAGGTGAGGCATGATCAGATCATATAGGAAATATGTATTCATATGAAAATAGATGTTCATAAAAAATCACACTGCGGGAAGTGTAAATTTTTCCTGTTGAGGATAAACATTTATTTCCTTTTTACTATGGAGCATAGCCTAGAAAAATGCAAGGGTGAGATCTAAAGTCCAGTTTATGATAGATAAAAGGCTTGGGATAAGAATAGCATGTGTAGTTAAAAACCTTTAAGAAATTGTAATCAGGCTTATGTTTGGTTAAAAGTTCATAAGGTGACAGGTTATGAGTGTTTGAGGATGCTAGTCTATCGATGGTGTAGGCTACTATTAAGAAGGCATCAGATCAGAATTTTAGGGGTAAAGAAGCAGTGACTTAAAGGGTTAAACCTATCTCAGTAATGTGTCTATGCTTTCTTTCAGCACAATCATTTTGTTGATGGGTATAAGGACAGTTAGATCTATGGATAATGCCATGCTTTTACAAAAAATAAGTGAAAGTAATAAACATATACTCTTTTCCACTATTTGACTACAAGACTTTAATTTTTAGGCTAGTTTGGACTTTAATCATGTTTTTAAATTGAAAAAAGCTTGAAAACTTTTTCACTAACAAGTACACACAAGTAAATTTAGAATAAGCATCTATGAAACATATATAATACCTATAACTAGAATCAGATTAAACAGCAGAAGGACCACATATATCTAGGTATGTCAAGTTTAAAGGACTTCAATAAGAAATAAGAAAGGTAATTACTTTGACGTTCCCATACAACATGATCTACAAACAGAAGTCCCTTTATTAACAGCATAAAAAATGTTAAATATTCTCAAGACATGATGAACAACTTTGTTAGCAGGATAGCCAAGTCTTTTGTAACATAGCTAAAAAACAAAATCAAAATTATTATAATGGGAATGAAAAATAATAGGTCCAATGTGTGTGACTTGTCTAATAGCAACATTGTCAAAAGCATACAACTTATCTCTAGGTCTCCCTTGGAGTAAAACCTCCTTGGAAACTTTAGATTTAACTAGACACATATCAGAATGAAATTCAAGGCAAACATGATGGTCTTTAGCAAAGTTAAACACACTAACAAGATTTTTGGTTGTGCTAGGAATATGCATATATAAGATTATGCAGATTCAATGAAGTGTTTAACAAATTTGAATGCATGACAAGTTGTCCAATGTGCTAAATTTCCATACCATCACCATTATCAACTTGAATTAAATTTGAGCTATTGTATTTTGAACAGGTCAACATGTTCCTTTGATGTTAGGTATGTGATGAGGTGCTCCTAAATTAGGATAGCAAGCCAGATTGGAGACAGTGGAAGGAGTTGCAAGGTAAGCCCTTGGATTGTGGAAAGATGAGGGAGAAGGTGGAGGATGATTTGTAAGTGGAGGAGTTTGAGGATTTGCAAAATCCTAATCAAAATGATGATAACATTGCCACATTGTGTGGCCTACACGATTACAAAGTTGACCTTGAGACCTTCCTCTATTTTACCAATTTGTTCTTCTTGTTTTACCAAACCTTCCTCTATGTAACACCCTAATAATACCATATTATGTTTAAGTCATTTTGTGGCATTTCTAGTTGTTCCCCTTAACTAGCGAAAGTTCTTATAATTGAAATAGCGTAATATATGAAAATAGCTTGTCAATTTTTTTTTTTTTTGTAAAACCTTTATACTTGAAAACTGAGCCTTTAAGCGCTTATTTACTCGCATACAGATGGATGTTGTTCCTCATATTGCAAAGTTACTAGAAAGATATATGAAAAAATTGAAATAAAATAACATAATACCTTAAACCAATAATGTAATAATAGATAATCAAGAGTCATCCTTACATTTAATAATTATCACATATGTAATAGGTCCAAATTAAGTAGCATAACTTTCCACATGCTCTTAAGGACACATAAACTACCCAACTAGGGCCCTTAAGAAAGAGAAAGCACTATGCTAATATCTCGATCTTTCTTAGCTAGGTGAAGAAATATGGTAGCTCCTCGTCTTATCCAGTCAAGTACCATCAGAAGTGCTACCATGGATGCCATCAGCTCCGTTCGAAGATGATACAGAAATGTAGGAGTGAGAAATACAAGATTTCTCGATAGGAACCCGATTGGACCATTAATATGTCATCATCGTCATCCCAACCACTTCGGGTTTAATTACAAAAATAGTGAGCATGCATAAGTTCTATTTTTAAAGGGTTTGAAAACATAGGTTCGCGAAACGAGTTTCTTTTAATGTTCCCATATAAACATAATATAAAGAAACTCAAAGCTACAACATACTAGTATATACATGTGAGAGCATAGTATAAATATTTATGTCCATACAAATGAGAGAATGAAGATGCATGCACATTCATATAACTTCTTAGATTAGACTAGAGTTTTTCTTTAACTTTACTTTCATATTTAGCATGTGCTTGACATTCTTTACATTTCCTTTGAAATAGACTACTTTTGGACATGAGCTCATTTCATTACTGTCGTTATGCAGTACTAACCAAATCAGACTAAGCTAAAAATGGTTACCTCTAAGTTGGAAGGTCCTCCATATCACCCTGCCTCCCTCATAGAGGTTCCTTGAGTCTTTGTCGATCATTATCTCTCACTTCCCTTATCAAAGTGATTGAAGGGTCATATTTCATTCTTTCTTTTCTTATCATTATACTTTATATGCATAGTACTTCTTTGACTAGACACATGCAATGACATGACTAAGTCCATAATTTTGACGAAAATTCAACAGCATGCCGGCTAGAGTAATCATAAAACTTTCAACCAGCAATCCATTATATTAATATAATATCATCACACTAATCATTCAATCATGAGACAATGCTTGATCAAACTTGTTGTTCATCATGCCGAATGGCATCATACATTTATACCCTAAAGAGTTCATCATTGTGTTATTCTTTGTGAATAGTCTTATGAGCCATCATATGATTTCTCGTGGTTACCTATGAGAGAATCACGTGGTTAAAATGTGTATGCAGTCTTTTAGTTACTTAGTCCATATAGGAAATTACTTTTTACTTGTGAACATGTCTTGTGGAACACTTGTTTAAATTAACTAAGTTAGGTAATTATTTTCTTCCTTTGAGATAGTGCACTTAGTGCTTCCTAAGTTCATGGTATGCTCAGAGGCCCTAATCATACTTCTATTCCCAAAGATTTCGAGATTCCTCTAGTTCTTGGGTCATGACAACGCATAACCTCACTTACGAACCCAACAACACTATGTTTACTAATTATCAAGGGTGATTTTTAACTTATCCAAGTTGCAAAGTTTCAAGCTTTTATCATTAATATAATAAGATCTTACCCTGAATATTATAAAAGTTATCATTCTTTATCAAGTAATTATAGGATAATATTCTTTAAGAAAGCATGTGCCTCTAAAATTATGCTCTTATCTTAAAGATTAAATCTTTATGAAATAGTGATACTAGATACTAGCTTTAGAATTAAAAAGTCTTGTTCTTTATGAAGGTTGGCATTTTTAATTATTCTAAGACCATCAGGGTTCCAACTTTATGATTTAAAGTTATTTTAAAGTCTAAAAGATTCTTTCTTGAAGAAAGATTAGAACTTTACTCAACACTTCCATTTCAGGATTTAATCTTTACAAGATTAGAGTGCAAATCTACATTTTTACGACTTAAAAGTTACATTTTTTTATTGAAGTTTGAAACTTTATGAAAGATCTTGTCTTCGAGATTCAATCTTTAAGACATAAAGTGACAAGTTCTCATTTTTATGACTTAGAAAGTTTCATGTTCTAAAAGGTTTAGACTTTTTTACATGTACTCTTGTCTTCAAGAAGAACAAAATGAAACCTTGTTACACCCATAAAAATAGCACCACTTTTAATGCATCAAGAAGCAAACTTTTAATGCTTTATGCTTTTGGAATGTTCATAATCTTATCAAAATCATAAGAAAGATGCAAAGATGAGGACTTTTCCAATCTTAAGTTCATAAAAAGGAAAGAAATCAACTTTAAACCAAAACCACCAAGAATTATCATGAACTCATGCATCAAGAAAGAAAAATGGAAACATTAAGCATTTAAAGAGAGAAGCTTACAATGAACAAGAACAACTCATGAACAAGATCAAGAACTTGTTTTGCTAAAAATAGAAACTTTTAGGGCATTCATGAAGAAAAACTCAAGACATCCTCATGAACACCCATGAACAAAGTTCAAGAAGCAAACTCTTTGCTAAAAAAGGAAACTTTCTCAAGTTTTCACTTAAAGATCTTGGCCATAGTGAGAACCAAGCTTCAAGTTTCTTGAGTAACAAAAAGAAAAAAGTAGAGATCACTACCTAAGGTGAAAGTGGCATCCTTGAAGGAGAAGAAGAAGATGAAGAAGACTCCTTTTTTGGTGATGGTGGTGGCAGTTTTGACTTGGGGAGGATAAGAGCTCCTATGTTCTTGAGGAAATAGAGGTTATAGTATTTAAATCTTGTCTTCAAAGACCAAAAAGTTTGATCTTTGAAGGGTTTATGAGAAGAAATAATTATGGTGGTGGTGGAGAACGGAAGAAGAAGATGTAGAAGAAGAATAAGAAGGTGAGAGCTTCTTGGAAGAGAAAAGGTTAGAAAGATATTGTGAGTTTAAAAAAAAGGAAGTGAGTGTGTGCATTTATGGGTGTTGGCCGTAGGCTTCTTTCACTTAGGGGGAACGAGATATTTTTCTTTTGTTGTAATTAAGGAAATAAAATGGTTAATTAAGGGGTTTACTTTAGACAAACCCTAGTACTTGTCTTACATAAAGCATCCTTTTCTTTTATTTTTCTACTTTAGTGATGTCATCAATACTTTATTTTCTAGTTGATTAAATTTGAATTTTAATGATGTGATTAAGTGCTCTTGCAACTTAATTAATATGATTAAGTAAGGATTAGTGATTAACACACAAGAATATGATTAAGAAAATTAAACTTGTAATTAAACTCAATTATCCCTAATTAAACTTGATTAAGCTAATTAAGAATGATTACTACTTAATTAAGTTAGTAAGAGTTTGACTCACTTAATTAAAGATTCTCTAATCTTAACTAAGTATTCTCTTAACTTTCTTTTCCAATTGCCACATAAATCCTTTAATTAAGCCTTTATCTTTTAATGTATCATTAAGTGCCTACTCAGGGTTACTAAAGCATTTTAGTATGAAGAAAAATTGAGAATATTACACTCTGCCTCTTCTAGAAAAAGTGCTTTGTTTTCTTGAATTGTATGCTAATGATTTTGTTGATTTCCACCTGCTCATGTTGAACGTTGAATGGAGGTTTGTGTAGGATGCACTTGCATAGCACCTAACTCGGCTTTCTTAAATCTTTCAATTTGTTCATCTTGTGCCATTAAGAGAGCTTGTATCTCATCTACTTGATAGGGCTCAATCTGGACAAGATTGACATTACAAAAACACTATATTCTTCTAGCAATCCATCTAATATTACCTCAACATGTTCTTCAGTTGTCAAAGGAGCACCAACTACAGCAAGTGTGTTCACTATCTTATTGATCTGTAACAAGCAATCAACATCAGAAGATGTTCCTTGCTTCTAAGCTGCTTTCAATTGAATCTTCAGTTGTTTGATTTTCACCCTCATCTAAGAAGTGAAATATTCATCAACTAGACTCCAAATCTATTGAGCAAAGAATCACCCTACCATTCTGTTTGTGAAGGCCATATCCATGAAAGAAAGAAGCCAAGAAACCAGCAAGTAGTCTTGCTATCCCCAATATAAAAACTCTTGTGTTTCAATGCCTGCTTCTCAATCTTCATCTAAAGGCGTGTTTGGCATACCATATTAGGCATGATAGGATAAGGTAATGCAATATGTTATGACCTCATCTATTGTTTGGTACAGTTAATGTATTGTATAAACTTATCCATCAAACCTCCCTTATATATTAAAATGATAGATAATTTAATCTAGCATAGGGAGGTCATAGTAGGCTTAATTAACTTTTAATGTATAAGGGCTATTTCACTTTTTTATTTTTGAATATATTTTATTAAAATAAAAATAATTATTAAATAAATAATAAAAATAAAAACCACATGAACAAAAATTAATATTATTGAATAAAAATATTCAGTAATAAATAAATATTTTTAAAAACTAATAATTGTAAAATAACTACTCAAACTAATACAAAAATATAGGAATAAAAAGTGATAGATAACTTAAACTAGTATAGAGAAGTCATAATAGGCTTGATTAGCTTTTATTGTATAAGGGCTCTTTCACTTTTTTATTTTTAATATATTTTATTAAAATAAAAATAATTATTAAATAAATAATAAAAATAAAAACCATATGAACAAAAATTAATATTAATGAATAAAAATATTCAATAATATATAAATCTTTTTAAAAATTAATAATTATCAAAAAACTACTCAAACTAATACAAAAATATAGGAATAAAAATTTATTATTAAAATATATAAATAATAATAAATAATATTTAATTATATATAATAAAAAATACAACCAAATATATGAATATAACATTAGTCATGCATGGATTTTGATGTATACAAATTTTCTTTTTGTTTCTCTCTCTTTCACACATATTTTTTATATTTATGAAAAATATTAAAAATAAATAAATAAATAATTTTTAATATAAAATTATATTTATATATAATAAAAAATAGCTAAAATAATTATAATAAATATCTAAACAATTATATTAATTTTAAAATTTAAAATTTAATATTTAAAATATTATATTTATTATAATATCTTTTTCTGATTATATTATATATAATATAATATTTTATATAATGAAATATCAAATACTGCATAATATTAAATTTTATCAAACCTTATACAATTAAAATTTATATTATTAACCCTTATCTTATCCCGCCTCATATGGGGCATGCCAAATGAGTCCTAAGACATGTTTGTTGGGAATGTTGTCTGCAAAGAGATGACCTTGTCCCCTCTTATTGTGGACCGAGCTTTGTGTCTCCAGGAAGGTAGTTGTCTTCAACCAATTTGAAGGAGACGAGGTTGGAGAAGGTTTTAGGAACAAAACTTGAGGCAGCCATTAACAACACTACTGCAGCTGCCGCAGAAGCTTATTGGAGCTTAGAAACCTCTATGGATCGTTTGAGGTCTGATACCATCTAAGGTATCAGGCCAGAGATCAAAGAGAGAGAGAGAGAGAGAGAGAGAGAGAAAGGGAGAGAGTCTGAGGGAAAAAGAGAGCACGAAAGTAAGTGAAGGGTTGCTTCTGATTCAGTTGATGAAGATTGCACTATAATCTCAGCTTACATACAAGCATAACTAACACCGATAGATTGGTTGAGTGTTAGATACTCAAGGAAGGAGAGCAACAGAACCTAACCAATCTAACAAATCTCTCACAGAATACTTAACATAAAGTAACAACTATTAACAAATTATTAACTACCTTAATGCCATTCCCTATCAGATTTCACTCTTTCTTACCCTCTTTTATCGGGATTCTTTACTGTAAGGCACCCCTTTGATATATTTTTCTTTCCCCTTTTTTTTTGTGAGATGGCAAAAGTAACTCTCGCCACCCCTATTTCTGTTACGAAATTTTGCCAAGAAGTTAATCATGTTAGGTGCACTATGCACGTAACTTGACATAGTATTTCTTTTTCTTTTTTTTTTTAACCTCTATAACTACTCTTTTATTTCTTCTGGTGAAAAATATACACTTAATTCTTATCACTCAATTCAGTACTGCATCTTATCATAGTAAACCTTATTCCTAACTTACTATAGCATATTTTTGAGTTATTGTTATTAATTTATTATCTTACTTTAAAGAATTAATGTCAAAGATTTAATTATGTGATAAAATTTTTAATTAACTAATGTCACAAGATCATCTCAAACAAATAAACTAAAATTTACATTAAGTAAAGGAACCAAATTTACTCTACACAAACTATTATGTGAAGAAAAGGATGTTACACTAGGCATGACTTCATACATATTATATTATATTGATTTTTCGTTTTTCAAGAGTATTCCCCCTATTATTAGGGAAAAAAACTAATTCTCTTTGAATATAGTCAAATTTATTCTCCTAATTAATGTTCTCTCTGAAAATCAAATTGAGGTCCTCTTTGGAGTCGTAATATACTTATGCCACTACGTCAACTCTCTTATTGGTTTATATTATATTGACTTGATTGGGTTTACATCAATTTTAAAAAATAAAGCTAAACTGAATTGATTTGAGTGGTTTTTTTTTTTTAAATGAAAAGTAATCAAAGCCATTTTTTCTTTTTTTGCTTTAATTGTTTTATGACTTTTATAATTAATTTTTTCTCTTTTTAATTTCAAATGAATATGAACACTCCAAATTTCAATTACTATTGAATATCAAAATTAAAATTTAAAAGACAGGATGTGGTTGACAAAGCTCTACCAAATAGTAGTTCAAGTCAATACGAGTTGGTATAGTTGATAAGGAATAAACTTGTATCCCACAAAGACATTGGTTTGACTCCCGCAGTCGATATAACAATCCTATTGATAGATGATCTCATAAATCTTCTGTAAGTACTCTCTGAGCTCAAGGACATTGCCCTGACCTTAGGAGGATAACCGGTATTGAACTCACCTAAACTTTTTGAGCATAAAAGAAAAAACCAAATAGTATTTCAAACTATATTATTGAAACAATCCAAATCAATAATTCGCATGGGAAAATGCAATATCTTTGCTGCTAGCAAGCTGATGCCCTTTGAATGATAGCATCCCAATAAACATCATCCCATTCGTCTCTGAAACTTTCCTTTATTTCGATTAAATTCTTAAAGCACTGTGAATACATAGCCTCCCTCCAATCTTCCAAAGGAGGCAGCCCAATTTGCGCCACTAGCCAATGTTTGTAATCAGCCTGCCACAACGATTTATAAATAGCTAAATTCAGAAAAGTATAGCAACCATAACATCAATAAATGTCACATTTATAATTGGTTATAACTATGCACATTTGGCATTCAATTCAAGTAGGACCAACTCATAATGTTGGATTTGACTAATCTAAAATATAGGTACATTTTAGAGGATAAAGTAAACAATATCAATCATTAATAAAAACATCAATGTTTTGTAATTTTATACAATATAAACTTTTGCATAACAAATCTTTTATGATAATCTATAGAGTTGATTAAAGATGAAGTGTAATTTAGAAGAGTCAAATTCCATGATATTAACCTCAAACAGAACAACTTATGAAATTATTTACGGCTCTTAATACAAGAATATAATATGTAACTCATATATATTAGAGTAAGTCCCCATTACAGTCCTCGACGAAAATGGCGGGGGATAAAATAATCCCTCAAAATTTATAAATCCAATAATAGTTCCTCATCATTCAAAAAAGTGAAACACATTACTTCCTTTGCGAACTCACCATTATCACATTTAATAAAGAAACATACGTGGCATGTTGATTCTCCGTTAAAACCTTCTCTCTTGAACTCGGAAACTTTAAACTCCATCTATGCTTAATGATATGTTGAATTTAGAACTCGGAAACTTGCGGGGGGACGAGGAAGAAGTGGCGGTACATGACCTGTCATTTCTCCCTCACCAAGTTTTCGAATTTCGAGGCCAATGTGTCAGTAAACTAAGATACTTCAGAGTGTCCAAATTATGAGTTCCTAGTTCAACAAGAGACAATTTGAGTGAGTTTAATGATGCCGTTTTGATGAGAGAGAAGCTTTTAACGGAGAGTTAATGTGCCACATATACTTCTTTGTTAAGTGTGGTAATGGCGAATTCATGGAAGGACTAAAGTATCCTTTTTTTTTTAATGATGAGAGATTATTGTTGGACTTTTAAACCTTAAGAAACTATTTTATCCCCTGCCATTTTTGTCAGGGACTACTACACACACATGGACACACACACACACATATATATATGTCACTAGAGCTATTTGTAAATGGGTAAAACTTTAAGAAAAATTGCATTTATAGTTGATTAGGTAAAAATGATTTTTTTTCCCTTTTTTCTTTTAAGTTGGTCACGTATCATTATTTTCTTTTTTCAATTTAATTCTTTATGTTTCAAACTTGGTCCCTTATCACTTTTTTGTCACATTATTAACAGAAAATGCTAATGTGACATGAACGATGCCAATGTGACGCACAACCACACAAGTGGATCTGATATAAATTGTGCCATGTTAGCATTTTCTATTTGTTATATGACAGAAAAGTAGCTATGGACCAAATCGAAGACAATTTGAAATATAAGGGATCAAATTAAATAAATTAAAGATAATGGATTTAATTAAAAAAATAAACAAAGATAAAGAATGAAAAAGCCTATTTTACCAATATAATATCTATATATATTGTATACCGTCTATTGATCCCAACCTTATAGAACTAGATAGTTTTAAAACCTAGTACTTATTGCGAACTGTAATATTGATTTGAAATAAGTAAAGCATTAAATTTCCCTTAATTGAACCCTTATACTAATTTTTCAGGGGAAAAAAAAAGAAAGTTAGAAATCAAAGGAAGTATGGATAAAAGGCACGGGATATAGATAGGACACAATTGTATGTGAGTATGACAAATTTTAAAAATTATAATACACAATATGGTTAAGATATATAATAAAATTAATATAGTATTTTTAAATTTTAATTTTGATTAACTATGAATGTGAAAGATTTTACACTAAATATATTAAAATTGATAACATAAATACGTTGCTAGTGTATATTCGACTTGATAATATCTGCATTTGGGTTCTAACAAAAGGCACGCCAATTGGTGTTTTGGAGTTTTTTTTTTTTAATAAAAAAAAGAGAGAGAAAAGTACAATAACCTCCTTCAAGTTTATGGAAGACACTAAATTTTAAACTTATGAAAAAAGGACACTCCACTAGGGATGTCAACGGGACAGGGCGAGGCGGAGGCGGAGGATAGGTCCTCGTCCCCCGCCCTGCGAGTAACTACCGCCTGCCTCCCCCATATCAAGTCATGTACTCCATTTTTTCCTTACTGATTTACTGCAGTGGATATCCATGGATACCCGTTAAAATATTAAAAATTTTAAAATTTTAAATTAGATATAAAAATTCTAATATTATAAAATACTTAAAATAACCATAAATAATAATTTAATTTAACAATTCAAATTCTAACAATTTAGTATACTTAAAATTAAAACAAACACATAAAATAAACAAAAAATAGGTACAATAATATAATTCTACAATCTAAATTCTAATAACTTAAAATACTTAAAATAAAAATAAACACAAAATAGTAATCCAATCATTAGTCTAATATATAATAAGTACAAATAAATCTAACTTATAAATTTAGACTTTAGTCTAATTAATTTAAATAACAATAATATTAATTTAACTAAGTTAATAATTTAAGGATAAAATAATAATTTCATGGCGGGTACCCGCGGGTATGGATATAGTGATCCCTGCTCCCGCCCCGTTTAACATGCAAGTATTTAAAATCTCCGTCCCCATTACATGACAAAATCTTTCCCCCATACCACAGGTATTACTCATGGATATCCATGCAGTTTTTTGACATCCCTACACTCCACTCTCATATTAAAAAAATACATTAATAAATAAAATAAAAGTATACTAAATAAATATATTTTAATAATAATTTAATAAATATTAATTTTTCACAAAATTAGTAAATAATTATATTAAAAATTTTCAATATATATATATCTTAAAAAATACATTAATTCTCCAAGTGGGTTACATCCCTTAAAAAATAAACTAATTATTGCTAGTCATCTAATATATTAAATATTTTAAATAAATTAAAATAATATATGTAAATAATTTTAAAATATATAAAATGTGAGAATTATTAAATTAATTAGTAATTAATATTCTTGAAAAGTAATTCTAAAGAAGATCTTATTGTTATGACTTATGACAATACTAAAAAATTAGTATCATAATACCTTTGTGAAAATTAAATCTTTATAATATTAATATAAGATAATCATAAGAATTTAATTTTAATATATTATTGATAAAAATAAATATATATTTTGATAATAATTTAATAAAATATTTTTTCATGAAACTAATAATCAAATATTGTTAGATTTTTCTAATATATATATATATCAAAAATACATCTTTCCACATGGATTACATTCGTTAAAAAAAATTTAATTATTTGTTAGTGTATGTAATATATGAATTATATTTAAATAAATTACGATAACATATGTAAATAATTTCAAAATATATGAAACATAAGACTTGTTAAATTAATTTGCAGCTAATATTATTGAAAAGCTATTATTAAGAAGATCTTATTGTCATGGCAATACAATGAAAATTAGTCTCATAGTAATAAGATATCTTAATTAATATTAAATCTTTACAATATTAATTAAGATAATCATCATAAGGATTAATTATATTTTAATATAGTCTACATCAAAAAAATTTAACATGCTGTCAACATAAATAGATTTTCATATTTATTTAGGGTGTATTTGTTTTAGATTTTAAAAAAATTAATTTTTAAATTTAAATTTTATATATAACAGAAAAAGTTAAAAATTAATTTATTTTAGAAGCTGCTTTTTTTAGCTTTTTCAAAAAAATTGAAAACTGATTTTTTTAATGAAGAAATAATTTTTTTTTAAAAAAAGCACAAATAAACACACATTTAATCATGTATATTGTAGCATATAATAATATCATTTAATTTTTCAATTATTAATATATTAGTTAGATAGGAAAAAATGGAAAAAAAAGATAATATTATTTAGATAAATAAAAATAAGAGAACTTAAATTTTTTGTAACAATGGAGAGTGAATATCAATTAAGAAAAGAAAAAATTAAAGTAGAAGTTAAAGTGAATAAAAATTAAATTACAAAATTGTCCAGAATTATAAATTGGTTCAGAAAGTAGAGAAGTAAGTTTTTTACTCTAGACAAAATATAAAACTTAATAACCTTCACATGAAGGTGTGGAGGTTAGCATTCCCTATACATAAATACTCTCCTTTTGAAATATAATTATTATGTTAGATGAACTAAGAGTAAATAATTTTTTTTAAACAAGGTAACCCACAATATATATATATATATTAATGATAATTATTTATAAATTTTATGAAGAAATTAATATTTTATTAAATTTTCATTAAAATATATTTATTTGGCATATAATAACATTACTTTTATTTTAATTATTAATATTTTTTTATAATGAAGTGGAATATCTTTTTTAATCAGTTTGGAGTTTAGTGTTTTTCTAGAAATTTCAGAGGAGTTAGTGTACTTTTTTGGGGAAAAAAATAATTTAAGAGCAGAATTAAATCACTGCAACATTACGCCGAATCTATTCTGCGGGGTGTTTCTATGTCATCAAGAAAGTTGTAAAATGAAATGTGTAAACCAAAAATGTTATTTGTGCATTGTGTTTAAACATAATCAACTATAGATCATATTTTATATAAGTATAAATTTTAGTTATATAATTGTCGAACATAGTATTAATTTAAAATAATATACAGTATTATTAGTGAAAATTAAATGTCAACTGCTGAATACTTAGAGAATTAAGATCTACATTTATTTAAATTACAATCCGCAGTTATTAATAACTATGTCTAAACACAATTTACATGTAACATTTCTAATTGGTAAGCTGGTGAGGAAAACAGGTGTACAAACCTGAAATGGACGAAGGGAGTGAGTGTAGCGCTTGGGCAGCCCATTTTCTTCCATGAATTGATAGAATTCTTGAATGGATTCCATCATCTCCTCTTCCGTTGGCAACATAATCTTGCTAGATAAAACTCTTGCAACCCACTTGGCCTGTAATTCACATATATGGAAGACGGGATCCTGGCCGCAGCAAGTTATAATTAATTAACCTTAGTCGTTCCAAGGAAATATATCATTTTATATAATGAATTTTGGATGAAAATAAACCTATATGGCTATAAAATAACTGTGAAGAAAGGGGGGGAAAACTTATGATAAATAACCTTAAATGTCAAACCAATGAAAGAGAGCCATGGAGCCAATGTAGGAGGAAAGACGTGTTTGTACACTGGCCCAACTCGATTATCCTCAACGGTTAGTACTCCATTCGTTTCAAGGAATGGAAACTGGTACTTGTAACTGTAATATTAATTATTCCACAGAATTATTATTAGCTACATAGGTCGTTATTGTTCAAATCAAATAAAAATGTAGCTGGTGAAAGATGGTAACAGAGAATATCTAGAAGATGAAAAAATGTCTGAAACTTTCTCATTGTACCCTGTGCAATGGATTATGGCATCTGCAAACATAGAGAATCCATCTTCAAAGGCAACCAAGCCATCTTCATAGATACATTTGACCTGACAAAAGGACAGGATAAGGACCAAAATTCAGCAACATTTTATTTTAAGGGTATATTTGGTTGGGGGTAAAATGAGAGAAAATTTTTTATGGATGAACTTTATGTATAATTTTACTTATAGAGTTCATTCATGAAAAATTTTCCCCCATTTTAACCCCTGACCAAACACACACTTAAGAAAGTAACATAATGGACTCGTCCCTAATTATTTAAATTAAACACTCAAATTAGTCCTTTTTTTTAACAAGGATATCCCGATTATTCTCACATATATTGTTATAAGACTAGCTCCTTGGACATTGTTACAACTTAGTTATTTTTGTTTTAGAGTTTGAATCTTAATTCTTCTTATGAAGCAATTCTGTTATCATTGCATCAAACTCTTATTGGTAAATTAGTTGTTAAAAAATATATGAGATATTAAAGTAATTCATTAAATATCAATTTGGTTCTTTAATATATTTGAAATGAACATCAAGTTGATTTAAAAAAAATCAAAATCAGAAAATAGTCCTTTTTTTTCTGAAAAAAAAAAGATAGGAATTGGTTTTTACAAGTAGAAATGATTTCTAGAGATAAAAGTAGTTTACATTCAAATACAAAATAGTGATAATGCTCAAATCCAATTTAATCCAATTTGAATAAAAATTAAAAATCGATCAAAGTTGTAAATATTTTTTAAAAAAATTGAATAAAAACCAAATGCATAAGTTCATGAATGGAAGAGCAATCCCTCAATGCATGAACAATGGATTCATGAAGGCCTTCATTACAGCGAGAGCATAAAAGGATCCAAAGTCAAGTGTCTAGTCCATCGAAAACATGCAAATCCTCTCCATCCCCTTCTATCTCCAAATAAGACAAAAAAGAGGATTATGAAGGGAGGAACGAACATGAGCAAATTGTTCATAGGCAATCTCAGCAAAGAAATTTCCTTCATGGCTTGCCATCCATGCTAGAATATCACTACATGCAAAGGCTGATGGAAGAGCCAATCCTGCCACAAACTCACAAATAGCTTCAAGCAACACATTGCATAACCTCTCCTAATTCCAATGCCCTTCCTTTGTAACAAAATACAAGACTTTAGCATCCAACACACCACTGGCCAGCATAACTATAGCAAGCAAATGCAAATCATCCATACGAAGTAACCATCAATCTTGCCAAAATTGAATAGACTTGCCATCACCTTTGCGTTGAATGATGTTGCACTCCAATGTTGGCCACGCATGACACACCCTTTCTTTACAAATTGGAGCAACCATTTTGGATTTTAAAATGAGGAATTGTATCACTACCATAACGATATCTACTTTGCAATACACGAGCCCATACTTCATTCTCATTGTGGATCAATCCCCATCTAAAGTTGGCCATGCATGGCACACCCCTTTTCACAAATTGGAGCAACCATTTTAGATTTTAAAATGAGTAATTATATCACTACCATAACGATATCTACTATGCAATACACAAGCCCATACTTCATTCTCATTGTGGATCAATCCCCATCCAATTTTTTGCTTACAAAGCTAAGTTAGAATAAGTCACATACCTCAGCGCAAGCCGCCACCAATAGATTTGAGTTTGCAAACCAGTCCTAATTACATGGATAGATCTTGCGCTTCTCAATTGAACCCCAAAGAAAACTCTTGCTCAAACTGTCCAATTTAGAACATTTTGCTTGTGGGAAAAAAGCCATTTGCATAGCGTGCATTGGAAGGGCATTGACAACCGATGAACACAAGGCTAACTAACCTGCCAAAGAAAGGTTAAAAGGCTTCCAAGCACTCAATTTCTTCAACATTTGATCAATAACATGGCTGAAAAACTTTAGCAAAGCTCTCCTATACTAAAAGGGAACATCAAGATATTTGCCAAGATCACTAGTGATAGAAAACCCAAACTCACTAGAAATTCCCATAGCTCTAGAATGATGAACATTCTTCAAGGGAAAAAAAATACCACGTTTTCTCCTTGCTAACCTTTTGACTTGAACTAGAACCAAAAGCTCCAAACATTTCTTAATAACCTCTATTTGACCCATCAAGGCTTCAGCAAAAATAAACAAATCATCTGCAAAGCATAAGTGCGTCAAAAGAAGGCCATTGTGGGAGAGAAAATTGGTCTCCAAAACCCATTATCCACTGCTACTTGGATAAGATGAGAGAGATGCTCAATACAAATCATAAAAAGAAACGGGGAGAGATGATCATCCTAATGAATATTGCTTGAGGGTTTAAAAACTCCAGCTTTCTCCCCATTCCACAAAATGTCCATAGCAGAAGCAGAAATAAAATGCAATCTAATATTCCAAAAGTAATCATTCAAGCGCGCATCTTTAAGAGAATTAATAATGAAATTCTAATGCAATCTATCATATGCTCTCTCTAAATCAATCTTGATTGCCATAAACCCTTTCTTATCCTGAAAATGTCTCATCTTATGTATAATCTCCTAAGCCATAATGATGTTATGAGAACCACTTCTATACAAACAAACCCATACTTAGTGGAAGCAATGATAGTAGGCATAATTCTGCAAAGCCTACTACTAATGATCTTTGTAACTATTTTATAAATAACATTACAAAGACTAATTAGTTGAAATTGCTTAACCTGCTCATGATGCTCAGCCTTGTTTGATTAATACCTTTAATCTTCTCCGGGTGATGAAAAATATTAGATACCAAATAACAAATTGAATCACCAATGATCTTTCACTAACTTTGTAAAAAGAGAGCATGTAAACCATCAGGGATTGGAGCTTTTCAAACCCCTATAGAGAAAAGAGTTAATTTGATCTCCTCCATTGTCATTTGCCTACGAATAAAATCCTAGTCCTCAACATAAACATATGGAAAACACCTAGTCAAGGGAAAACTATCACAAGAGAAATGCTCGCAATACAAGTTCATGAAGAATTCCCAACACATATTCTTCAAAACATCATCATGAATCTAGTTCCCATCTTGATCCTTAGGAGATAAAATCTTGTTATGCTGCCATCTAGCCAGAGTAAACAAATGGAAGTGTGTAGTATTCCTTTCATCTTGCCTCAACCATTTGCACCTAGCTTTCTAGGCCCAAAGAGATTCGTCTTAAAATAGAGTAATTTTATATTCCCACGTTGTTGCAAATCCTCAAGGAAAATATTAGGTCCCTCTGCTAGAGCTCTAAGAATATCATGCAATCTACTTAGAATCCTTTGCTTTCTATTTTGGATATGTCTAAAAGTATGTTTGTTCCATAAGGAAGCAGCTGAAGTGAATTCTCAGACATAGTCTTCCCAATGCAGCTCTCCTTTCCAATTATCGCGAACCAACCCATCAAAACTATCATGACTCAACCATATGGCTATGAATTTAAACAACTGTGGATTTCTTCAACTATTGCTCAAATCCATAGACCGGATCCAAAGCAAGCAATGATCTGAATTAAACATTGACAAATGAATCACATTTGCTTCAAGAAAATATTCCAACCAACTCCTATTCACTACAACCCTATCAAGATGTTCCTCCAAGTTGTTATGCTTCCAAGCATAGGGGGGACCCTGGAAGCCCATATCATACAAAGAACAAGCCTCAATACAATCAACAAAAGCTAGACAATGTCTATTTAAAAAAGAAGACCCCATAATTTCATCATCATGCACAATCGAATTATAGTCCCCAGCAACTAACCACAGACCATCAATAGATAAAGGGAAGGACTTCACATTTTCCCACAACTAAGATCTAATAATGCACTACAGTCTGCCATAATAGGTTAAGGAAAACAAAGAAGTCATCCTTCCATCACCAATCTTCATGTGAACCACTTGAATAGTGTAAGAAAGAATACCCACCTACCAAATATTGACATCCCGAAAAACCCATAAACCACCCATAAAACCATCAGGGCCTACACAAAACATACCATCAAACCCAAACTTCTTAGCTATATATCCACTTGATCACCACTCACTTGAGTTTCAAACAAAACAAGAAAAGAAAACCCGTAACTATGATGAAGATCCTTTAGAAAACTAGCAAAGTTTCTTTTGCCTTCACCTCAGTAATTCCAAATCAATGCATTGACTGTCATCATCATAAGACCAAGAGGAAAGAGATAAATGAGCCTCAAACATGGCTTATTGAAGCACCTCCAAACCCGCCTCAACATTATCACTCCTTACATTCTCATGGTCCTCATGAGTTTCACTATAATTCCTATCAACTGAAGCATCCCCCAACGTCAAAGCCAAGTTAGGGCGTGTGCCTTGATTGCAAACATAACATCCTTAATGATATTGGACCTTACTCCAGATTGATGTGCAATACTCAACCTGCAATGGGGTCCGCAATAATGTTTCATAATAATCCCATGTGGTTCAGAGAAAGACATCAACAAACGATCCTTATAACCATGCATAGATAATCTATCTTTAATACTAGAAGCTCATCTTTCTTATATATTTTGTACTTGAGCCTAATCACATTTACTCTTCATGGCATTTCTCTAACATTTGCTCGAAGCACTTTCTTGGGTGGCTTTCTGCTTTAGATTAACCTTCTTTGGCCTCTCCTTATTCTTCTCTTGGCACTGGTCCATAATTTTAAAAGGGCTGATAACATTTTTTTAAAAAAAACTTTTATCCCTGCCTTAGACTTAGAATTAGTTGATTTGCATTCACCTAAATAGAGTTCTTGCATGGGTTCATGCATAGCAAGATCTTTTGAGCTCTTTACGTCATCATGACCCCCTACTTCACCCTTTTCCAACACAAGATTGTCAAAATGATTCATGAAATATTGTCCCTCGAATCTCATTTAATAGACTTGCCCTTATCTTTTTGAGATGATTGAGAATTCTTCTTGAATCTCCTTGATATAGTCAACCACTCTCCATGTGGATTCCTTGGGATATCAACAAACTTACCTAAAATATAATTAGAGTCTCCTGTGACTGAGATCCTAGTGCCACAAAACTAGCTACCAGTTCTTCCATCACAACCTTCACCATTGTGTTATGATCCGAATTGCTAATTGGACTTGCTACTTTTTGTTGGTTGCTACAATCCTCGGAATGATGACCATAGCAGCCACAATTAGCTCAAATAATATATAATCCCTCGCACGCCACACATAACCATTGTTTCTCCGCAATATTCAAATCAATTTTGACACACTCTAGCGAACTTGCCGTGAGAAACCTGAAGTGTGCTATAATCAATCTTTACTGGTTTTTCAATATCTTTTGCCAAAGCCATGAGAACATTCTCATCATAATAAGCCACATTTAGACTTGGAAATCTAATCCAAATTAAGGTTTTATCAATCTTGGTTGACGATGTGACAAAATCTCTAAACCAAGTTTGGATAACCAAGTAATGATCAAACAAAATCCAAGGTCCATCATCCATAACCATGGTCCTATCTTCCTCAGCATCAAACTTAACAACACAGAACCCAAACCCCAAATTGAGAATATCTAACCCTGCAATTGGTTTCAAGAACTTCTTCAAGCAATCTCGCATAGCTAAAAACCAATATCCTTTCCCCCAACAAATTGACAACAAGTGCCTCTTTCCATGGCATTGAGATCTTCTCCTTGATGGAATCGTCTAGATGAAAGATAGGTTAAAGATGATCCCCGCCCACATAGTCAAAATTGGCCAACTTTTCTTTAATAAGGTCCATTCTCTTATAAAGAACCACTAGTTTCAATCCCCCCATAAGCTTATCCTTAAATATCCATTTTCGTCCCTAACCTTCTTGAATTCCTCCTCCATTCGAAGGCTCATTAGACGGAGAAACACGTCGTATAACATCATTCGAAACAAAAATCCTAACACAGTCCCTCTCTAATATCTATTTGAATTTATTTTAAATTTATTGAGAAATGATTGGTCTGACATGACTCAATTTTTCGCATTAAGATCGTATATATACATAGGTTATTTTAAAATAGCTAGTCTCTTGTATCTAAGCAATTTATTTGGAGTTTCTATTCATATGTTATTTATTTATTTTTATGACAATTTAGGCGTTTTGAAACTTAAAAACATATTAAAAACCAAAAACAAACCTAAAAAAAACATTATTTAACAACAATAGTTTGGATATTTTAAATTCAAAATGGAATCAAATTTTGTGACACAAGCTATAATTTTAGGGTGGGGTTGTGAGCATTTTCACTCTATATAATTAATTAGATTCTCCTTTGATTATTATAATACTATTTTTCAAATTAAATGTTCAGTCTAGAGGTGTTCATAACCCGACTCAGCCTAATAACCCGTCTTAACCTAAAGTTTTTTGGATCGAGTTTGGGTTAAGAAATTTGACCTGGTATGTTTTTCGGACTAGGTTTGGGTCATACTTTAAGTTGACCCAACTTGGCCCTAAGTTAAATACTTATTTACAAGTTATATTTTTTCAAAAAAAAAAAATTATTATTGAAGTACAAGGTTTTTATACTTTAATTAATATATTTTATGTAACGTGATGTTATTTTTGTATTAATATAATTTATTTTGAAATATATATTGTAAAACATAGCTTGAATATTGTTTTTCACTTCCAAAATTTTATGACTTGGCTATACATAGCATCCAAATCTTTACATGTTCTCTAAATGCAGAGTTGACCCGATTTGGCTTGTTCATTAGTAAAATAATTATCAAATCGGGTTTAGGTTCAAACAAATGACCTAGTTGAAAAATCAAATCAGGTTCGGGTCCAATGTAACTCGGCTTAACCTGTCCTTTGTACACCCCTAATTAAGTCTAATCCAACAAAATAATTATTCTATTATATAACTATACATTCATTAGAAATTTGACATATTAGTTTCTTACATTTTAAATAAGTTTAACTAAATTATAATTATAAGTTAATTTAGTAAATACTTATTTATATAAAAAATATTTACCAATCATTTTTTATTATAAACTATTAAATAATTATTTAAAATTATAATTTTAATCTCTTATATAAAGACAAAAAGGAATTTTTAGTACCTTATCTTTATTTGTCTTTTTAATTTGGTCTCTTATCTTTATTATTTTTATTTTTATTTTTTTTGCAATTTGGTCCATTATATTTTAAATAGTTTTCAATTTAGTCTATAGTTATTCTTCTGTCATATAATTAACGAAAAATATTGACATGGCACATATAGTATTGACATAGTGCAAACATGGATCTAACATAGGCTGAGCTACATCAGCATTTTTTATTAATTATAAAGTGACTAGAGATAAAATTGGAGACAATTTGGCACATAAAGAATTAAATTGAAAAAAAAAATGTAGGACCAAATTTTTTTAAAAAAAATAAACAAAGATAAGGAACTTAAAAGCCTATTTTACCATATTAATTCGTATGTCGTACAACACAAATATTAACCTAATTGGAATGACACTATGAAGCTGAAATCCAATTAAAATGATACTCTGAAGCTGTATCCATAAAAACTTACATACCGTAGAATGGAATCTTATATTATCAAAATCTTCCAACTTCAAACCCTTCAAATCTGGATTTAGTCTCGTTGCTACATGAACTTCTTTTGCGACTGATGCGATTTCTCTTGAGATGTCAAAGGAACTAGGTCCAAGGCCAATTAAAATGACAACCTGTTAAGTAGAGATTGGCATTGACCCAAAAAAAAAAAAAAACAAAATAGAGTGAGTATACATTGGCATTAAACATAATTTCTTTTGTGGTTGACGCCTTCGTTGAGTGGCATCTTCTTGCCTAGTTAAGTCCATACTTGGGGCCTTGAGAGACCTGTCCGACTCGCAATCTGAGACTACTATGCCCCCCTACCCCCTTAGTGCGTGTGTCGATTAAAAAAGAAAAAAAAATTCCTTTTTCTTTTTGTGATCCAAAAAAAAAAATCAGTTTTTTGGCAAAGAAAAAAAAAAACAGAAGTTCCTATATTAAACAATTATCAAACAATATATGAACTAGACATGCTTGCATTAGCAGGTATTTTTTTTGGTATAATTGAAGTGCGTTTAGTGTCACAATATTTTCCATCTAAAACACACGTAATTCCTTTTCAGAATATTCTTTTGAGTACACACGTCTTCACTATATATATATTTCATACAGAAAGACATTAAGGAAAGTTTCAGTTCCTAATTGAATTAACTTATTTTTCAGTCAAAATCATTATAAATTCAAATTTTATTAAGAAAGCTTTTCAGAACAATTAGATTTGCTTTGAGCTTTTTTTTATTCATTTTTATTAGAAATTATAGACACTAGATCTAGAGAGTTTAGTTTGCAAAGGTTCGGACCAATTTTTACGTCGTCAGAAATGTTCAGACTAAGCCGCATGAAGATGCTAATTTGGTAGCAAGTACTTGTTAGCATGCCAAATTTTATTATCAAATTGCCTAGGCATGTATTCAACTAAGGGAAATGTTTTTTAAACCATTCAGTTGGGAGACATCTAGAGAGAAAAGAGAAAAAAAATTTTGAAAAAGAAAATGAAATGAGTAAAATGATCGATAAAAACAGAAAAATTAGAGAAAATGTGTTAGGATGTCCACATTTTTTGGGTGTACAAATAACATAACTCTTGAATTAATATAAAGGCACATCATAAAGCTGGTCCTCACGTATAAAAGGAGCTCCGTTGGATAAATAGGAGAGAAAATAATAGGAACATAATTTTCAGTATAAATTTGAAGAAGAGGATTCTTAATTAAATTGCATCAACAAACACACATGTAAAAAAACAAAACAAAATTAATATAAAATGCCTATATAGTTGTTCTAGTCTAGATTGTAGGGCAGCCAGAATATTCCATGCATGTAATATCAAGGGTAAGCTTAGAGTGTTTATAGGCTAGAGTCAGCAATACCAAGAGTTGGCTTAAGTATTTAAGTTAATTCCAAAAGTAGGCTAGGGTCGGTATTACGTGTGGGTAATGCCAAGAGTAGGCTTAAGTATTTAGGTTAAGAGTGAATATGCCCCGTTTACCTATTGTTCCCGGACAAACCTCTTGTATAGTATTTCATACGACCTGAGGCAATAAACTCTGGGCAACTATTTGTTTGGACGACCTATAATAACTAAAGTTGGCTTATAATTGTTGGGCGGAGTAATTGTTTCAATTAAAAGGCATCTTTTTTAATGAGCATTTATAGAGATATTTATTAATGATTTATTATCAAAAAATTTTAAATTATGACAATACATAAATAAAAGATTTGAGATTTGGGCATTGATTAGTTGGTTTGAGATTTCCTTTGATCCTGATTCATAGGTTATGTTTAATTAACAACAGACAACTTTTTTTTTTTTTTGATAATTTGAAAATGGCAGAGTTAAGATAAAATGCTTGTGTAAAGATGAAGCTATCATATGCACAAAAGAGGAGGGAGGGACCAGTAGTCGGAGGAGGGGAAGGAGAAGATGAAGGATGAAAAGGTAAAATGAAGTTATATTAAGGTTTCATATTTTTTTCGTTTAATACATCTTTAATTTATTGGCTGAAGTGTGATTTACACATGCAGATATTACTTCAAATCTTAACTCGAACCTGTATATACTTTTTTGAGGCAGATATATCCTCCATTAGACCAGGATCTTAAGTGCAAAGTATGAGTCTATTTTTTTTTTTTTTTTAAGGTCACACTCACACACCCAGGGAAGGGGGACTGCGAGGGGCTGTGCCCCATGGGTCGAACTCGCAACCCTTAACTAGGCAAATATTTCGATGCAGCTGTTATCACTGCACTACAAGCGCTTCTGCAAGTATGAGTCAATTTAATTGATCAATTCCAGATCTCCAAAAACTGAATATTGGGCCGATCCAATCGTGATAGAGGAAAATTAAGTATGAAAATTAATAATATGAATGAAGGCCTCATCACAAAAATAAGAAAAGCATTCGAAAATCGCACAACGTACAAAATGCCTCCATCATTCATTTTTTTTTTTTTGGGTGTACCAAAAGAAAAACAAAAGTTATATCGTTCAACACGTATAGTATCCACAAGAAGCAAGCGAGACAATTCATGAGGAGGATGTCACATGTCCTGACATCCGTCATTCTGAGAACAATGAGAAGCATAAACAACCGAAAATGCGGTAACAATTAATTAAGACTAAATTATCAACTTAATCTTTCAAAGATTCATAACATTAAATAAGTCATCGAAAGAATTTAAGTAATACCAAATAAATCTTTCAAAAATTTCAAGCAACATTAAGTTAATCCTTTAAAAATTTATGACATCAAGTGAGACTTTTAAATATTTTAAATGATATCAAATTAGTTTTGCAATAATAAATAACAAAATGGCACATAGGCATCAAATTACGATTAGGAGATAAAAGTTGATGACAAAACTAACTTAATTTCATCTAAAATCTTTAAAAGAACAAATTAATAATTTAATCATTAATTAACACGCATAAAACAACAAATGCATATATATTTTACGTGTCTTATTTATTTTATTTTACACTTGATTAATAATCTATAAATTTTTAGTTAATTTTGTAGTCAATGTAATAATAATTAATCATTATTGTGTTAATCATACATATAATTATGTAAAAATTTATATTAATAAATAATTAATGTCATGTTAATTATATAATATAAGTGATTAAATAAAAAATTATACTATATTAACCGATACATAAATTTTAAAAAATAATGTGAAAATAAATTATTATTATTATTATTATTATTATTATTATTATTATTATTATTATTTAATATTTTACTACTTACTACTAGGTTGCGAAAATTGAAACACCTACCTGGCCTTGGAAAGGTTGAGGCACTCTGTAATTGTGGCAATGCATCTGAAACCCACGCCACGTTTCAATTCCCGGAACCTCAGCGAGCCTCGGTTCCACGAAGTGTCCCGAGCACACAACCACCGCGTCGAACACCTCCCGACTCACTGAGTCGCCGCCCCGAGTCGCCCTCGACTCAACCACCCACCCCTCCTCCTCCTCCTCCTTCCTCACCTTCACCACCTCGGTTTCGAACCGGGTCAACCCGTGGATCCCGAACTCGCCCGCAAACTCCTCGAGGAATCGCAGCACCTCCTCGTGACCGGGGAACGTTCTCGTGTCAACCGTTTCGGGCTTCTTCGCTAAAGGGTAATCGAGGAAACCCATGAGCTGCCTGGGAAGGTTGGTGCGGAGCGACTGGTAGACGCTGCTGTGGACAATTTCTCGGGTCGGGTCGAGGCTGAGCGGATCGGATTCTGTTTTCGGGTCGTACACCCACGTGCCTCCCATGCGGCTGTTCTTCTCGAAAACGACGACGTTGTGGCCCTCGCGTTGAAGCTCACGTGCCGCGACGAGGCCCGAGACGCCGGCTCCTATGACCGCAACTTTCACCGAGCGAGACATTGCGTTATGCACAGAGAGAGAGAGAGAGAGAGAGAGAGAGAGAGAGGTTTTGCGTCGACCAAAAGCACTTTTGTTTTCTTTCTTCGTTTCTGTCGCAGGAAAACTCAGAACTCAGAAGCGCACTTTCAAGGTGTTTGTGTTTTTTTCATTTTTAATATCATATTATGGTAGACCAGAGCGCAGTGCCAACTACTATGTCTCTCCGTCTTTTTATGTGCTGCCTGAAATGTCAAAACAGGAGGAAACGGACTTTGTTCATTTGCATGTTGCGTTGGAGAGAGAGAGAGAACGAGAAGTGGGGGAGTGGTTTGATGGCGGTCGTAGTTTGGAAAAGAAATTTAAGGAAATAAAAAGGGAGATGTTAAATAAAAAATAAACAATTTGATTAAAAATTTAATCCCGTGAAGAAGATATATGAGTTTAATTTTTATATACAAATTATCTTCTAATTAATATTTGTACTTATAAAATTTTTAATATAGTAAATAATTTAATTAAATATTTTTATTAATATAATAATATATAATTAAATATCTGTATAAAAATTTTTATATTAACATTACATATAAATTAAATCTAAGATATATTCAATACCTTACAAGTATTTTTTATGGGGAACATTTAACAAGTATTTATAATTGTCGTTTTTTAATAGAAGTATTTTAATAGAATACGCAAAATGCTCATTTAATTAAGTAACTACCCTTTTAGGGCAGACAGTAAGAATTAAGAAGATAGAAAAGTAATGAAAAAATGTTTAAATATTTTTTTAATTCTTGTAAATATGTTATTTTGGTTTTGATTCTTTTAAAATTTTTATTTTAGTTTTGGTCTCTTTTTTGTTATTATTATATTTTTTATCCTTATCATTTAAACTTAATATTAAATAAAAATATTTGTAAAGATCAAAAGAAGATTCAGAAAATATTTATAAGGATTATAAATAAAATTTTTAATATTTATAAGAATAAATGCATAATCTAAAATATTTACAAGGACTAAAATTTGGAACAACAAGTAATAAAAACAAAAAATAAAATAAAAGACTAAAACCAACACAAAATTTTTTTAAACGACCAAAATAAAAACAATATATATTTACAAAAATTAAAAATATATTTAAGTCAGAATAGCTAGAAAACTATATATTATATTATTACTAGCTATTTTATCTCGTGTAAAGTATATATTATACATAAATTAATTTTTAACAAATATAAATTTATTAATAAATAAATATTTAATATATAATTAAATTTATTTAATTTATTTTAAAATTTTATGCTGAAGATGTTATAATAAGATATTTGTTTTAATTTAGGACAAATATAATTTAGTTTGAATATAATTTTAATTGTAAAACCAAAATAATTATGAGTTTAATTGGTATGCACTGACAGTGTAAAATAGTTTTACACTGTCAACCAATAGAAATAAGGGAAAGTGAGAAATCATGGTGGGTCCCTCATTATAATGGGTAGTTATTTGTGTGAGTTGGCATTTTCCACTATTTCTATTGATTGACAGTGTAAAACTATTTTACACTGTCAGTCTATTTAAATTAAATTCAATAATTATATTTAAAATTTAAAATTTATTTTCCTTCGTTTTATTGTTTATTTGTAATAATATTGAAATGTTCTTTTAACGTCATGTACATAGCTTAAATGAAAAACGATCGATTATATATTTTTGGCATATTGAGATTTTTCAAAATATGGAAAAAAATTTATAGTTTGTACACTTCATTTTTTGTATTAAAATAGTTTATAACTTAATCTTAATTATATTTTAACAACATTTCTATTAAACATATTAAGTATTATTTTATCCCATTTATTACACAAGATATATAAAAATTAATTATTTATAATTATGATTTTCTTATTTAACAAGTAAACATATAGTAATATTTTAAAATTATTAATTTTACTTTAAAAGTGCTTATAAACCAAATATTTTCTTAAGTTTTAATCTTAAATAAAAATAATTTATTCTAAACGTAGTAATAATCTTTTAAAGTAAAAAAAAAATTAAAATTTAATAATGATTTGAATTGATTAGATTTTTTATTTGGAATAATATTTAAATGTTCTTCTTTATATATATGAAAATATATTATTTTTTCTTAACATATGAAATGAGTTTTTTTAAGGTAGGAAAATTTTTTATGATTTTTACTTTTTTAGTCTTTTTTCGTATATAATAATTTATTGCTTAACCTTTATTATATTTAGGGATGTAAATGAGGCAGGGGGATAGCCCCCATCCCATATGGATGAATATTCATCCTCGTCCCTTGCCCCATATCTGTACCAATATCCACTTTTGAATTCCCCGCGGGTTTACGGGTACCCGTGGATATCCATGGATATCCGTTAGAATGTAAAAAATTCAAAAAATTTAAATTAAATATAAAAATTCTAATATCATAAAATACTTAAAATAAGCACAAATACTAATCTAATTCTACAATTCGAATTCTAATAACTTAATATATTTAAAATAAAAATAAACACATAAAATAAATATAAAATAAGCGCAATAATCTAATTTTTCAATCTAAATTTCAACAAATTAAAATAAAAATAAACACATAATAGTAATCTAACTATTAGTCTAACATATAATAAGTACAAATAAATTCAACTTCTAAATTTAAACATTAGTCCAAACAATTTGAATAATAACAATATTAGTTTAACTAAGTTAATAACTTAAAAATAAAATAGTAATTTTATATTGGATATCCGCAGGTATGGGGATAGTGATCCCCGCCCCCGTCCCGTTTAACATGCGGGTATTTAAAATCCCCATCTCCATTACCTACAAGGGCAAAATCTTCCCCCTATATCTGTCCCGTTGCGAGTATTACCCGTGGGTATCCGTGGGGGCAGATTTTTTTAGCATCCCTAATTACATTCTAATAACCTTCACAAGGGTGAAGTCTAGGGAAGGGGCTAGTCTTCCATGTGTCTCACAGAAGTACCCATATTTAATATCCTATTTTACTTCGAATAAAATTGTCTCCAATAAAAAATACATGTGAGGAGAGGAGAAAAAAAAAAAAAGAAAAAGAAAAGTAGCATGTTTCAATTCATAAGATTGTGGCTGGAATAGAAATTATGATACTTGAATTTATTTTTTTTAATAGTTAAAATTAGCTCAAAATCTTAAATTATGTTTAATGTACTAATGAATTTGAATATAAATTGTAATTCAAAATTTAATTCTACTTTTCTTATTTAGAGGTGTGATTCAAATTTTAAAGTTAATAAAAATATTAATACAATAAAAAATTATAAAATATAATAATAATTTTATTATAATTTTTTGTGAAAATTATTTAGATATATAAAAAATTACTCTACTAAATTTTTATATTATAATAATTTTATAAAAGTAATAAATTTCAAATAAACATGATTATTAGTAAATAAGTAAGGGGAGGGGGAGAGAGAGAGAGAGAGAGAGAGAGAGAGAGAGAGAGAGAGATTTAATTTTTTAAGCTTTAGAATAAGGATGTGCACAAGTATGGGTCAACTCGTGAACCTGAAAAGACCCGACCCCACCCATGTACAAAAAATCGGTTTGGGTCTAGTAATTGGATAAAACCTGGTTAACCCGTCAAGTGTTCAATTCGGGTAATGGGTTTAAAAACTAAACTTGTTACCCGCCCCGATGAACTAAACCTCCACTTCTTCCTTTTTTAAAAGAAAAAAAACAATAAGTCAGTCAATGAGTCACTTTCACTCTCGTCTCTCATAGTCTCTTATACCAAGAAAAACCTAAATCACTAAATGTGAATCCCTAATTCTTTTTCTCTTCTCTCCACAGTCCACACTGCCACCGCTCCCCTCATCTTCCCTTTCCCCTCTTCACCTTCTGTCCCCTGCTATGGCCAGTTGGCCACACGCAGCATGCTGCATGCCACCATCTACAGAAAAGAGTGCATGGTCGCAGAGGAAGCCGCCTTTCGAGCTTCTATCATTAGCCCTATTTCACGAAGACCAAGCCACCACTGAGAAGAAGGAACCCACCGTTGCGAAGAAGGAAGCCAAGCCATTGCTGAGAAGAAGGAAGCCAAGCTACCACTGCGAAGAAGCTCTCCTGCGAAGCCTCCACCGCTACAAATTCCTTGCCGCCAAAAAGCCCTCATTAGTCACTAAATGTGAGATTTTGACCCTGACTCTGAGGCTGAGATTTTCAATGTGATTTTTACATGTATTATTATTGATTCTGACTTGAGATTAGAGAATTTAGTGTGTGATTTTTAGGGTTATTAGTGTTGATTTTACTTCCATTAGTGTTGATTCTGACTTGAGATTCAGTGGGTAATATTAACTTCTATTGTGAGACTATGAGTCTTTTAAGGCTCAAGAATTTGTGTTTTCTTTCTTTCTATTGTTGGAACTTGGGATAGGAGCTGCTGTTATGACGTATTAGTGTATTGCACTATTGCTTATTTGTTATTCTGTTGACTTGCTGAAACTACTTGTTTTGGCTATTTGAGATTTTTGCCATAATGGCTTTTGGATTGATGAATGTTGTTGGATTGATATTGGTGTTTTTGACTTTCTATAATATGTGAAAAGCCTTTGAATTTGAATTGATTTTGATTTATATTAGTGCATAGTTAGATTTACTGATGATTGATATTGTATAATATATGATGTATAATATATTTCATGGTTATGATTATGTAATTATCAATTATGTAAGTATTATTTTTTTAAATATATGTGATTATATTCAGATTTTAAAAGCACAATGTATAGGTTTCAAAATATCAAAAAATGGGGTGTTTCAATCTATTTTTTACCCAAAAAAAAAGAAGCTAATTGCCTACCCAAATACCCGACCCGAACCAACCCAAAAATGTTGGAGTTGGGTTGGTTCGAGTTAGGAGGTAAAAAAGCCAATAATTGACCCAATCCAACCTGAGCCTGTTTGATTGGTTTGGGTATTTTTTCCTGTTAAACTCGACCCAACCTGACCCATGCACACCCCTAATTTAGAATTGATAATTCTTAGAATATATGTTAAGAGTAAATCATCCTAATTGTTTTACAAGTTAATAGAATTGGTTTATAAAATTAATAATTCTAACTTTACATGTTATTTCAAATATAAAAATTTTGTTGATAATATTAAAATTCAAATTATATGCAAGGTCTCAATTATAATTTTAGTTATAATTTTATGCTTAATTCTAGACAATAAACAAGACTGTTGTTCTCTATTCCAATTTTTTTTTTCCTGTATTCTCATTCCCACCTTATGTCTTATTAAGGGGTTGATCACGTATGGGATTAAGGGATCTATCACAGCTTAACCCAGGTTGTGACCGGTGTATACGGGACATATCCCCTAGCAAGCCTCATATAAACAATCCCAACACAACATAGATTTGATCAACTAGATAGCAAATATGCATCACATAAGTTTACTTATATCAATTTATATATCTTCTACAAAAGTTACAAAATCACCGATGCAAACATAAGACAAACTAGGCTAGACCTTACCTATGGTATCATGGAGCATTAGACATAGCTATGAGCTTATCAAAGAGGTCTATTCAACAAATAGGCCCTTGGACAGGAAGACTCTCCAAAAGAAAACCATCACTCTATTTAAATCTGTATTTGAAACATAGAGACATAAGAACTGAGTGCAAAGGAACTCAATGAGCAATAAAATATCTACAATATCCAAAGGAACAAGCATTTGGCATATGCATTTCAATTAAAATACAATTCAGTACCTATGGGTATTATATTACACATCATATTTGAACACTCAACAATTGCCTAGGATTCAGGAGGTGGCCCATGGGCTTCCTAACCTGTGGCATGTTGGTCCTGGCCCTTCTAGGATTCAAAAGGTGGCCCCTATGCACCGTGTAACCCGTGGCATGCTAGTCTTAGAAGGTTAAGGTGTCAATTCTCATATATGCACTTAAGTATACATACATACCACTAATCAATTCAATATGCCACTTAAAGTTCAATCATAAGTTCCATATGCTTGTTCCCTAAACATAGAAAATTTTCAATGTATCCAATACAACAACAAAAATTGATACAATTCATTTCACACATTGACAATCAATATACCACAATCCACATGCTATATTTATTCACAAATACCACAACAACGTTAATTATAGATATACTATTACTCACCGAGCTCTCCAAGTAATGATGATAACCTCCTACAGTGCCAAGAAGCCAAAGGATTGCTTTTCAACATATCTAACATGACAATCAACATTAACCAACTATAGATTAGCTTCTAATACTAAGGATTTACTCAAAATGGCACCAAATCACAAAATGAACAAATCAAAACCCTAAGTACCCAATCCTTATTCTCCAAATCCAACACTAATGGTAAAATCTAATTAATTCCTTTAAACAGATCAAAGAACAAGTTTTAGGAATACCGTTGGAAGCCAAAAGGAAGAAGAGAGGAAGGAATGTTTTAGTTGATTGAATTTCAAAACTGCAACACCATGCCTCCCAAAACCATGAAATCGCATCTCCCTCCCTCTCTATAGAGATTTGAATGCAAAAATCAAAATGTGCGGGTGCCAAAAGCTTGAAAAAAAAAATGAAGGTTAGACATAGGGGTATGTTGGAGAAAAGATGGAAGAAGAAGAAAGAAGAAGGAGAGGGAGAAGGTAAGCTTTATCGAGAAGCTTTCCAAGCCTTTATTTTATAAGTGCCGCTAGTGCCTAGACGATGAAAACTGGGCGCCCGGGCACTTGCTTGGCAGTCAGCACACTAATTCTGGATAGCCATCGCTTGGGTGCTAGGTTTGGTTGCTGCCATAAATCCAATACTTGCTAATTTTTGTCATCGGGATCCAGGGTCTAAGGTCTGGTTTGGTGAGGAATGTGCAAAACTGGCTCTTAGGTTCAAAATCTGAGGTCCTAGGTTGTTACTCAAGTCATCCAATGGCATAGACACACTACAAGTACATATCTAGGATAAATATTATGTAACATGCACACACTTAAAGCCTTAAGATTTCTATAGCCTTTAGCACTTCCCCCTTTTTTGGTTTCCTTTTTTATTTTTTTCTCTTTTTCTTTTTGTGTAGAAGGTCTACAAAAATTCTATCCACCACTACTACTACCAAAAATGTGCCATTTATGGACGAAATTACTGGTAGAAAAATACCAAAATCAACGGTAACAATTTTATCAATAGAATTACTGATGGATCCGATCTATCGATGATTAATGTGTCAAAAATTTAAAAAAATAATTGAATATTACCGACAAAATATTTTGTCAGCACTATTAATAAAAGTGTCGATAATATGAATTTCAGAAATTGTCAGTAAAGCATTTATATCGATGAATTACTTGTAATTACTGATGGAATATTTGTCGGTAATTTAAGTATATAAATTTTGTTTCTGACGAAATATGTAGTGGTAAAATGAAAAATAATATTTTAATATATATAATTACCGACAAACAATCCATTTGTATGTGGGCAAAACAACAATTTGCCTATTAAATATTACCAACAGAAGGTAACTTAAGATTTTTTTTTTTTGGTTTATATTATTAAAATTTTAAAGTAGTATTTAATTGTTTCAAATTATTGTTTTAGTTATCTACCAATCCATACAATTAAAAATATAATAAAATATAAGAAATATAGATTGTCAATTAAAAAAAACTGTCAATAACAGAGGAAATAAAATATAATTATATATATAATTTTAAAAATAGAAAAAAATCCTAAAAACAAGAAATGCAGATGATCTTCAGTATCCGAAATGCCGTTTGAGTCTCTGAGTGTGTGGCAATGTGGAGAATGTGGAGGCAGTGGAGGTAGTGGCAAAGGTCATAAAGGTTGTGCACCAAACAATGAACCGCCACTCCATATTTGCTTGAAATACCTTGCATAGTTATCATCCTTTGCTTCATGGACTGCATCTACTGCATCCATTGCTCCTTATCCTTCTCATGCCGCTCATACACCTCCATGTACCTCCTATTGGCTTGTCAAGCTACTTTTACACTGATTCATTTAGTGTGTGCACCTAATCATGGATGTCCTCCACGTCGGTCCCAGCAGGCCTAGCTCCAAACATAGAAGCTGAAGAATCTTACCTGCTATAAGTAATCCCCATACCGTAAAAATGCCCCTTGTAGCATCCGCCAATCTTCTGGGCTTATATCTTATCATCATGAATAGTGGGCCGACAAGAGTGCTCTTGTCCGCTTACTGCAAGTGTTGTGATCAGGTCTCAATTAGTCGTTGGGTGAATTTATGCTACAATTGGAAGGAACCAAACAAATTAAATTAGATTTAAATAATAGCAAACACATTTATCTCTGACCAACTCCAGTTCTCCTAGATTGGACATGCGGCTCAAAGTAGTAGAAGTAAAAGTTAGATGTATCATTTAAAATATATGCTTGACATATCGATCCCTCTACTTTAGCTCTGTTCTTTACCGTTCTTTTGAAACCTTTTATTTCCCCATATATCCACCTATATTGAACTAGTTCATATACACGTGCTTTATAGGCCAAGTGTGTAGGAAAACACTCCATAGAGTCAAAAAATCCAAGAGGAAAGATCCTGTCTAACTTACAAAGAATAATGAGAATATTCTTCTCCATAATCAAAAGATCATCACCCTGAGAATAGATGAAATCTTTGAAATACTCACTCAACTCAGTTAATGGCCTCTAAACATGATTAGGCAGTTCTCTCAATGCAATAGGTAGCAAACACTCCATAAATACATGATAGTCATGACTTTTCATGCTAAAAAACTTCTCTTGTGCAACATTCACACACCTACCTAAGTTTGAGCCATAATCATCAGGCATTTTTAACTCTTACACTCACTTACACTTATCTTGTCTCTGCACAGAGGTCAACATATAACTAGCATTAGGACTAATGATCATATCTTAAGGGTTGTAAATTTAACTCAGGATGTCTACAATACTCCTCTAAATCCATCCTTACTTTCTCATTATCTTTAGTTCGATCACTATTCATCACAATATGCATAATATTATTAAATATGTTCTTCTCAACAAGCATCACATCTGAACAATAACGGATGAAGTGATCCTTCTAATAGGATAGTTCCTATAATATACTTTGTTTGGTCTAATTATGTTCTATCCCATAGCTAGGCAATCTAATATTTTTCCTAACTTCTATAATCTTTGAAAGTTACCTAACCTTGTCTCAAATTTGCTAACCGGTAAGTGTAATAGTGTAACATCCCGATTTCCGAGTTCGTCTTCGCCCTCAGGATTGATCAATTCCAATTTCTGACTTCATCTTTGGATTTCAATAGGATGACTATTTCCGAGTTCCGAGTTCATTTTGGCCAATTTCCGACTTCACCTTTGAAACTCAGACAGAAGGAATTAATTCAGAGTTCCGAGCTAGTCTTGACTTCAGGTCCTTCCCGGTTTCCGATTTCATCTTCAATTTTGATTATTCCGGATTTCCGACTTCATATTCTTATTTCGAAGGATTCCGAGTTCCAATATCCGAATTCGAGTTCAAGTATATTGGGTATAATTTCCGACCTCCGATTTAAACTATCATAATTTCGTCATTTCCCGACTTCCGACTTGGCCCTCTCATCCGAACACATGAACGTAATTCCACGAGATCCGATTTCATGTCTCAAGGAAAATATACCCGGCTTCCGAGGTCACCAACCACACCGCATATAAGTCACGACTTCCGAATTTAAGTATTTGGGTTTGGAAATGTGAGTCGAATTCCTGAGTTCCGACCTTAATGTTGAACTCAATCGGGGTGGATACGAGTTCGGACCCTTGAGCCAATTTCCAGTTACACTAATTCCGATATCCGATTTTACATCCAGCATTGGCATTCCCGAGTTCAAATAGGGAGTTCCGAGATTATTGGATTGCCAGCTGCATGACTTCCGACCTACGACCTTGATACAAGATTTTCTCAAGTCACAACGAGATGGGACGAGTTACGACATACGACTCCAGTTCCAGTCTCAACTTGGATAACACGAGTTCCGACTTAAGGTGTAATAGAGATGAGCTCCGATTTCAAACAGTATGGCGGCAAGTTACACTGAAAGGGAGACGTAACTAAATTCTGCCCACAAGAAAATTCAGCCAATCAAAGCCCTCCAAGTTAACTACCACCTTAAGCTTATAAACTCATCTCTTTCTCTCCTTCAGCCCCATTTTCTACGCCACTTTCTCTCCATTGTTCAGCTCTCTTTTCTCTTCTCCAACTCCATCACTCCTTCAAGCTTAGTAAAGCTCTAACACTCCAAGTTTCAGCACCTAGCTCACATCATACTCCAAAGAGGTAGGATTCTGCTCTATTCTTGAATTCCTTACACTATGATTGCATGAGATTGTGCTATGCTTTATGTGTTTGATGAACTATTGGATGTATTGGATGAAATTGTGATTGAATTAATAGAAGACTTTGAGTTAGAATTATGATTAGAAGGAGGAGACTAGAAGGAATGAAGAAGTGAGATGCTGTTTTGGTGAGGAAGTCCACGGCAGTCCGTACGGCGGAGTGTACGGCGCCGCCTACAATCTATCAAATCCGATGAAACCATTTTTAGATGAAAGTAGACCTTCAGGGCTTTCCGTGGATATATCATATAAGGTTATTGGATTAGTATTGAGAGAGATACGAATTTTTGAAGTTTGACCTAGGGTTTAGTACTTTCATCCGGGCAGGATGACATGAGGAGGGTGTAACTCACCCTATACAACTCCAAATCGAGTGAAATTAATTTTGTTAGAAAGCTTACACATAGGGGAACATCCCAATATAAGATTCCGAGTTTATTATAGTTCCAATTGTTCCCTGTGATTCGAGGAAGTTATCCTATGTCTAATTTAGACCAAAACAGGGTAGTTCAGGAAGGTCAACTTTCAGGACTTATATCTCGAGATGTACTTAAGCAAATGGAGTGAAACTTGTGGCAAATGAAAGGTTGTCCTGTTAGCTTTAATATGAGACCGATTTCGCATGATTTGAGCTTAGTTTCTATTTTTAGTGAATTTATACTTCCAGGAGTGTAACTCGGGCTAGTGACTGAGCGAGTTGAGGTAAGATTTGAATATCTTGAAGTATATAAATCAGAATGACATGGGACCAACGAGGTTAGAAAGTAGACATATAGAGCTATGACATATCCAAATTTTAGATCTAAATGAGTTGAATAGAAATAAAGGTGGATTATACAAGATTCGGGCAGAACCAAATAGAATTGGCAGGATGGCCAAAATGATAATTTTACAAGTGTTAGTGGAACATATAAGGTTTGAATTGAGGATTGCAAGCTTGACATTGTTATATGTGTATTAAGTTGATTATGTTGCTTTGACTAATTTGTCCATGAAATGCTGGCACTATTCATGGGGAAACGGACCTGATCCGTTATCTTTGCTGATTTACTAAGTCTAAGAAGTCATGAATGTTTAAATGTAAGGATGGATTGAAATATAAAGGGGTATATAGAAACCCTATATTTAAGAATGACATAATTATGTTATGAGGTATATGAGAGTAAGTGATGTAGCATATGTATAACTATGCTTGAATATGTTTGAGAATGAAAGAATGTGAAAATATTGAATGTGAATCCCTTCACTTGGAGGCAGTTATTTGAAATCCCTCCCTGTGAAGGCAGTTAAATGATAAAGATGTGAATCCCTTCATTTGGAGGCAGTTGCACTTGAATCCCTCCCTGTGAAGGCAGTTAAATGATAAAGATATGAAATCCTTTCACTTGGAGGCAGTTGCACTTGAATCCCTCCTTGTGAAGGCAGTTAAGACAATGAGATCCCTCTACCTTGGAGGCACGTGGTCAGATGAGATCCCTCTATGTTGAAGGCACGTGGTCAGATGAGATCCCTCAATTTTGAGGCACGTGACCAGAATCGATCCCTTCATCTAAAGGCACGTGACCAGAATGAGATCCCTCCAAGACTAGAGGCACGTAAATCCCCTTGCGGGTGAGTCGGTGTGACGACGGTCACGGGTGATGCTGACGAGCTCACTCCAAGGCCAGGCTACCCAAGGGCAGTAAATGCACCCTAAGGACGGTGATACGGCTAGGTGTACCAAGTAAAAGACTAAAGACTAAAGATTTTATGACGAAAAGGAAGATGAAGAAAGAAAAACAAATTTCATGTATAGGCATGAATTTAAGTACGAGCAATTTTATGTGCAGAGGTTATATTCCCAGCATATTGATGTTATCTGTGTTTTAATATGCGACAGTTATTATTCATGGTGTTATAACTGAATGAGTTTTACGTGTTGTCCCAAATGCTGAGTATATGATTAAAATGAACTTTGCTTCGGATAATACATTTTTCGAAATTGTAAAATTAAACAGTTTTGTGCTGCATGTTCATCTTTTTTTCAAAAATAAACCGAAGCAAACTAGAGACGACCATGATGACACCATGTATAAACATTAGAGAATCCTACTGAGAATTTTATAATTCTCACCCCTATTTCCATGTTGTCTCCAGATGATTTTAGAAGTTTCCAAAGACGGCTGAAGTTGCTGTCAGACGAGGTCCACTTAGGTAACAGTAACAGCTCCAGGGTATAGTACTATGACTTAAGCATAGTACTGTGCTTAGGAGGGTGTTACAAATAGGAGTTTCCTCACTCTCTATGGTGTTCTTTCTAAATCTATGCCTACTTGACTTATAAGAATGACCCATATCTAAAAGCCTTCTATGACAACGAAATCAAGAATTCTTTCCTCCATACCTCAGAGTGAATGCTTTTGTATCCTTTATACATATCGAACACATCAGTTTTCCCTAAGTCATCCATCCAGACAACATCCTTTAAGCTGGAAAATCATTGATAGTCCACATCAATGCTATCCTCAACATATAATTCTACTTAATTGAGATATCATAAGTCAAAATACCATTATATCATAACTCATTCAATTCATCAATTAAAGGTTTGAGATAGGCGTCAATCTTGGCTTTTGGATTATAGGGATCGAGGGTTATACAAATTAAGAGTAAGTAAGAATTTTTCATACATATTTCAGGTGGAAGATTTAATGAATAACAATCACAGGCCAACAAGAATATGGTATACTAAATTGATTATTATGAGTAAAACCAGTGGCACATAGCCCTAACCTAATATTGTGGGGATTAGATGCAAAATCAGGAAAGGTTCGATCAAAATATTGCCAAGCTTCATCATGAGAAGCATGTGTCATTATAGTATCACTCATTCGGTTCTCAAAGTGCCACCTCATAAAAGGTGCTAAACTCATTAATGCATATAATCTTTTAAGTCTACAGATTAGGAGTAGATTGTGCATTCTTTTATGCAAAACATCCTTGTATGCTACATTTTCCCTTCTTTTTCTAGTTAAACCTAGGCTCTGTATAGAATTACAATGAGTCAAGGCTACATCATCTTTGTAATGGAGTATACACCTATTCAAACAGCAATCAACCTTCACTTTATTTAACACAAGCTTAGAAACTAACTTTTTTGGCCTAGTAAAAGTCCTTTGGGATAATTTCTGGTTGTAGCATAATAATCTCACTCATTAATAAACCTACTAATCAAAGGATCTTTTTCTTTAGTTCACCTTTGACTTATTACTCAACATTCTTACTGCCAACGATAGTTAAGAATGCACACACGCTTCCCATAGAGGCATATTCACCGCCTCTACCAAACTATAAAATCTCTCATCATCCATATTAGGAACCTTTTTCCGAAAGTTTGAAATGCATTCCAAACTCATGGCCAGTAACACCAAAAATCATTCCTTGATAATGTCTAAAATTATCTTCCCAAGTCACATTATTGCCCTCTTCATTAGCTACATCAGCCCTAATCAAACTACTTCTGACATAATGCACATCGAATTGATTCTACGGTGGAAGGACTTCCCTATGTTCATTCCAAACCTAATAATCAAGCTTAAACTCATCTTTATATAGGTGATATTTAATGAACTCGATGTCTATAAATCTCCTAACTTTACATTTGCGATAAGGACATCTAATTGTCCCTTCACATGTGAACTACTCTATTCGAATACAAGCTGTTATGAATTTCTCAACCCCCTTATAAAATTGTCGTTTGGTCCCTTTCCCTGACCTGGGTGCAATCTATCGTATATTTATACTCAATTTGGAATAAACATTGTATCTCAATAATATCACACATTTATAGAATAATACAATCACACACCAATCAAAAGAGTCGGGCAAAATCTCCCTGCAAATTAGGAGTCCCCACTAATTCTTCTTACAATAAGTTTTTAGTCCACAGAAATGTTTTTCACACTTATAATATTTATTTAATTTAAGCAATATTTTAAATGTTCAAAAAGATTTGGGCAAAGTCTACCCTTAAATTAGGTGTCTCCACAAAAATTAATTTATCAATTAAACACAAATAAAAATTACTTATTTCAATACAATAATTATTTAATTTAAACAATATTCTGAATGATCAAAAAATTTAAGCAAAGTCTCCCCTTAATTTAGGAGCCTTCACAAAAAGTTATTTCATCAATCAAGTATAAATAACAAAAATGTATAGTTGTACAATTTAATTAGTTAATCATAAAAATTATTCTAGAGCACATCCCCTTACTTCACTTCATGCAAGCACACAACACCATGGCACACAATTCAAATAATGGGATGGACCTCTAAGCCTTCCCCTAATCATGCAATCCTATCCTCCTTCAACCATTCTATAACTCTATCCTAGAAATTTTAAGTCTCTAATATTTCAGAAAACATAAAATTAAAAAAAAGGTACAATATACATACCTAATGCTTCCCAACTCACTCCAATCAGTTAATACACTAATCATCAAGTGCTCCAAATGATATCTTTAACCATCAACACAACAAAATAAGTTAGTTAACTAGCTTAGAAACTAAAAACTTTGAGTAAAGAAATGAAACAAAAAAAAAGAGGCTAAATAAAAACTAAATCAATTAAAATACTCAATAATAAACTACGAACACAATAGCAGTCTCCGACAATGAAATGAAAGCTCTAGCAGTAGTTAAATGGCCAATGGCCATATAGGGGGTGGAGAGAGAAAAAGTAGAGACAGAGAGAAAATAAGATGCAAATGAGGAAGAAAAAGGGGTGTTTCACGTTTTAACATTCCGGCTTAATATTATCAGCAAATTTTTCATTGTAATGATTTAATAAAATGATTTGTTTCATTAAACTCATTTTACCATCATATTTTTTGTCAGTGAAAAGATAATGAAATGAATCATTTCATTAATTAACCATTACCGACGAAAAATCTATTGATAATATGGAAACCGAATAGCCTCAGGCAGTAACCACAAAATTTCAAATATCGACAAATTTTTTGTCAGAAATATTTTTAAAATAGTAATCCAAAGAAAAATAAAATAAAAACTTATCGACGGCAGATTCATCGGTAGCTAAAGCAAGTAATATTTATTTATTTTAATCACCGACGGATTTTCTATCGGCAACAATTTATATTTTTAAATGATAATAAAAAGAATATATAATTACATACCAATGGTTATTCCATCAATAATTTACTTCATTTTCTGATGGAATGTTCGTTGGTAAAATTTTTAATTTAAAAAGTTTAAATTAAAAGGCAAAATATTACCAACAGCAGATCTATCAGTAATAATTTGACACTATTAGGCCCCAACATATATTGACGATTTTAACGATGGATTGCTTCTCCGTCAATAAAATTCAACATCAATATAATTTTTTTTGAATTTTACCAACCAGAAATTTGTCGATATTTCCAATGGATTTGTTCTCTCGGTAAAATCCATCAGTTATTAGCTAATTTCTGGTTGTACACATAGATAATATCACAAGCACATAACACATAAATTATTCCAAATAGAAAGCCACTGATAATAATGGAATGAGTTAAGAGCTTACAAAGATCTTAAAGACATTTTAACAAACCAGTCAATCAAAAGGTAGAAATATTGGCGAATTAAAATAATTTTTGAAAAATTTTGACTTTGACTTGAGTGCTGAGCTCGGTCAAATTACCAATTTAAAATCGAATCACAAACTTGTACTGTAGTGTACAATTTGAGTCGTCTCACAAGAATGCTAATGCCATTTGATAAAAAAATCACAGGGTTTTTGAACATCAAACAACTCGTATGCAGTACATAAACGTGAAGGATAAAAGAGAATTAAAACAAAATTGAAGATCCAATCCAAGAATCAAAAGGAAAACAAATACCACTCTTTCATCGAATTTTAGCATATATCAACATTCCAATCCAGTGGCTAAACATGATTTTGAATGAAACCTTAATCCAAATCCAGCATTCACATGAAAAATTTGGTGGTGAATGTCACTCTTCAGCCAATTACAATAACAAGTGGCAATAAAATTTATGGCAAAGTGGTACAACTCGGATCGTCTCATGTGGATGTTAATGTTATTTGATTAGTAAGGAGGGCGTTTTTGTGTTTTATGCAATAGTTAAAAGGTAAAAAAAGAAACTATATATGATTCAGGCACTAGTTCAAGAAATTCCTATAGCATAAGATTGATCAATCATCAATGCACAAAGAATTAAACACATGATATATGGCTAATTGAGCTATTAGAGAGACCTATATCAATAACTTCACAATTCTACCTAGAAACCTCTAGGTGTTCAACCAACATGAAATCAATTAGGAAATTGCAACTTCAACTCTAACTAACCTATATTGATTTTTAGTTCCAATTGCATTAGCCTAGGTTTGAATCCAAACTCAACTCCCAATTCCTTAGTTAATTGAGTCCTTACTAATTAACCAATTAAAACAAACTCAATTAATGATCCCATTCAAAACTAACATGTCAAGACCATTCAATGTAAGCAATGAATGAGAGAAGAAGGCAAGGAATTAAAGAAAACATATCACATATCATAAATATAGCATAGGGTTTCAAGATACAACCTATGAGCCTTTTGAAAGCCTCTTGAGCTAGCTTGAGTCTACTCCTCCATGGTAATGGAAGTTACAAACAACAACTACAAATTGGTTCTAACAATCCTTGATAAAAAGAGAAGAAAAGTTTAGAAGAAGAAGAAAAACTAGAGAGAAAGGAGACCTAAGAACTAGAGAAAGAGAGTTCTTTTTCTAAAATAAGCTTGTTGCTTAATTTGGTAAAATCCTAGGTATTAGTTCACGAATTCTTGTATATCTTTCCAAAAGTGGGCCCAAGTGGCCCAAAACCTGAGATTGCAACCTTTCTACTATTCTGCACTTTTCTGGTTGCGCTATAGCATAATATGCTGCGCTATAGCGCAATAATCAGCAAATCAAGAGGTATTTCAGCTTCAATTTGCACTATTTCCACTATAACGCAAGGTTCTGACAGTAATTATGTAGAATTAGACTTTCTGGTCACTTCTCAGCCTTGTTTGATCCCCAAAATGTCCGAACTAGCTCTTGGTGCCTTCATGAAAGTTGTAGATATTTTTCTTGGCTTCAAAATGGATACCTCATTTGCTTCATTTGGATTTCAGATGACAGAGTTATGGCTCGATCTTTACATCATGCTCTTGACAGCAATTATGCAGAATTTCATATTCTAGTCACTTTCAATCTCTATTTCAGTCCCAAAACCTTTGAATTGGCTCTCAATGTCTAATGAAATTGGTCGATCTTTCTCTTGGCTTTAAAATGGACACCTCATTTTGCTTCATTTGGATTTGGAATGAGAGATTGTGGTCTAATCTTTGTAACATGCTCAAGCTAAAATTTCAGCAATAATGAAATTGGGCTTCCAATCACTTCTTAGCCTCAAATCCCTCCAAGTTAGGTTCCTACAAGTCAAAAACAACATATATAATGATCCGGAACTCTTGGGACTTGCTAAGACACAAATTCAAGGAAAAAGGCGTATTTACGCAAGAATTAGCAAAAGAGGCAAATTAGCATCAAACTATGAAATTCATGTAATCGAAAAGCAAACATGTAACAAAGAGGATTAAAACACTAAATATGAGGAATAAAGTTAGTATCTAAATTCAACTCATCAAAGACCTTCATGCATTTGATTAACACATAACCAACCAATGCTCAAAGACCTGTAGAACCTAATTGACTTGTGTTAATTTTGAGCACCAATGCATTAACCTGAAATTTCATATCTGAAATCTAATTCAAATTCTTTCAACAATTGAATCACATGATCAATCGATTAATATGAAAGCAATTGAATTCTTAATCAAATTTCAGAATGAAAACTTTCAATTCCAAAAATAAGATCAAGAATAGATGAAACTGAATTGAAGTGCTGGATCCAAGTTCACCAATCCTCAAGAGTGTTAATGCTTCCTTAAATTCTTGGATCAGAAAAGAATCTACTCCTCCATGAATGGAGGTAAATGAGAATTCAGAAATGAGAAAGAGAGAGAGATCGTATGGAGAGAAGGAAGGGAAAAAAGGGAAGAGAGAAAAAGAAAAGAATTGAGAAAATGTGTATATTTCAAATTTTGGATAAGAATTATTCAAAAAGCTCTAATTGAAGTCGGCCTTTTCCTATTTATATGTAAGAATTAATTCACTAATTTATAATTACATTAATCATCTTTCCCTAAGCTACAATTGGACATCTTAATTGCATTATTTGGAATTTTGGAGAGAAAGTTAGGTCCAAAGCATTCAATTAGGTTCCCTAGACCCATCAGTAGATTTCCACCACATTTTTGGCCATGAAGATGCCTCCTCTTGGATTAGTCTCTCAAGGTTAATTGAAGCCCTAGATGTCAACTTTCAAATGCCATTAGAATGGGCTCAATTGGGCTCTTATGGGCTGAGATGTGGACTTTATAATGCATACTAATCAGGAACCACAACTGCACACCTTTACTCCACTTCCAGGTCCACTTTTAGCTTCAAAAGCTCAAAATTAGCCTCTGACCTCTCCACAAAATTGTTGGCCTAGCTCTAAACTTTTTTCTAAACTAAGAATCACAATCAAATAAGATCTATAACTCAAGTTATGGTCCAAAAACCAAAATAGTGTTAGAATGAGCATAATGCTAGAAAAATTAAACCAAGTCCCATGATTAATTAGATTTTTATATATTTATTTTCTCTCACATTTAGTTCATTAATCTTATTTTGCGCTTAATTAGATTAATTTGGACCATTTTGTGTTTATTGAGTTTTGGTTGGGCTTGATTTAAGTTTTCCAATATTAGGCTAATTCTGATACTATTTTGGTTTTTGGGCTATATCTTGAGTTATAGAGCTCATTTGATCATGATCTTTTGTTTTAGGAAAGCTGAGAGATAGGCGTGCAATTCTTATGAGAGGTTAGAAACAAATTCTGATGTTAAGGAGCTGTAATTAGGCATAGAAACAGACTGAAAAGGCTGTAGCATGGTTTCTGAATAGGGTGGACTCTTGAGGCCATATCTCGGTCCACAGAAGCTCAATTGAGCCCGTTCCAGTGGTGTTTTGGAGCTAGCATCTAGGTCTTCAATTCACTTTCAGAGTGCAAATCCAAACGGATGCATCTTCATAGCCAAAACAGTAGCATAACATTATTGATTATTCATGGAACTTGATTACATGTTTTTAGTGTAATCAAACAAATTAGGTGTCCAAATTTATCTTACAGACATGGGATTAATGTAAAAAGCTGTTACGGATTTAATTTAGATGTTTTGATTCTAAATTGGCCAAGTTTAGATAGAGGCTGGACTTTTGTAACCAATTAGACAAATTTTGGAATAACAACCTTTGATTTTCTCTTTTCTTCCTTTCTCTTTATGCCGCCTCTTCCCACACTTTACCTCTGCAATTCCATTTTCCTCCATTCATGGAGGCGTAAGCTCTATCTAATCCAAGAATTCAAGGAGCATTTGTACATGTGAGGATTGACTAATTCAGAATCAACACTTCATTCGGTTTCATCGATCCTTTCTCCTTCTTGATTGCTGTTTTGAAACCGAAGGTTTTTATTTTAGAATTTTAATCAAGGATTCAATTGTCGTCATACATATTGGTTAATTGTTTGATTCAATTGATTGAAGGAATATGATTAGAATTTGGGTTTGAGTTCTAAGGTTAATGCATTGGTAACTAAAATTAACACAATCCAGTTAGGTTTTAGAGGTTTTTGAACACTAATTGAAAATGTGTTAATCAAATGCATGAAGATATTCGTGTGTGAATGCTGAATTTGGATTGAGGTTTCATTCAAATTTATAATTAACCACCGAATGGAAATGTTGACATATGTCTAGAATCTGATGATTGAATGATGATTGTTCTTCTTGGTTCTTAGATTGGAGTTCAAATTTCTGTCCACTTTCATTTTAAATAGTTGCATTTTTATTTGATAAACAACCGCCCCCAAAATTCCTGATCATATAACATAGTCATCATTGGGAAATAACCCGGCTTGCATCCTTTATCGCAAACTTGTGTAATTTGATTTTTAACAATTTGACTGAGCTCGACGCTCGAGTCACCCCAACCGAAACCCAATCAACAAAAATTATTCAAATCAATTCAATTAAGTACAAAAAAGATTAATGAACTAAATATAAGGGAAAAAATATATATATAAAAATCTAATTTATCAGACATCTACCACCACAAACGTTGGATTGCCAAATTCAAATAACTGACCCAATAAGGGAAATGAAAGTGTGACCAAATATGGCTAAGATGACATGACTAAAAAAAAACACTAAACAAAAAAATAAACTAAAAATATAGAAATATTAAACTAAAAAAATAAAATGTAAATAAAAATACTAAACTAAATGAGAAAAATAAAATAAATAGAAGGAAAATAAAACAAAAAAAAAATATAACATAGTACTCTCTTAATTTTGTTTGGCACTTAGTTAATTTCAACAGCCACAATTTTTTTTTTTTTTGTGCGGCATTATAGCATTGACATTGTTGATGTCAACTTCTTCCAAAATTTCAAAATCTTAACTTCCTGAAATCAAAACTAAATACACAAACAATGATGCCTAAAATATAAATAAAACATGGAATTAACAAAAAAGAAAAAATTGAAATAACTAAATAAAAGAAAGGTAAAAGCTTGGGCTGCCTCCCAAGAAGCACTTGTTTATAATCCTAGCTAGATTTTACCTTCTATGCCTGGATCCCATATCAAAATAGCAAATTTTCTCACTACTTCTTTGAGTTTATGTGGCAGCATCCTATTTTTAGATAACAACTTCTTAAACGTAGCACAATGCGGCATGTGCTTCTGCACTTCAGCAATTAAACTTTCCACAAAGCGGTCTATTGATCCATCTCTTTCTTTTTCTCAAGAAATGAGACTTTTATGTATTGGTTGACTTTCAATTGCCCCTCCTATTTTTTTTTTCCATTATCTCCTTTTCATTTTTCTCTTCATCTTTCTTCTCACAATGATTTTTTTTTCTATCTTTATTTCTTGCTCTTTTTCTTTCTTACTCCTATCTTCAATCTCCTTTTCTTCACTTATTGTAGTCTCGCCTTGTTCTCTACTCCTTCATTCATGAAATTAATGGCACTACATGGCTCCTTCGAGATTAGAATAGTACCACTAGAGAGTGTTTCCTATGATATCTCATAAAGTTGCTTAGAGATTTGGGTAATTTATACCTCTAAATTTCGGAGACATGCCTCCTAGTTGTTTGCTCTAGTCTCTTCCCTAAATATGGCACTCTACTAGGCAAGCTTTTCAAGGGCTATCTCCTAGTCATCCTTCTTTTCTTGAAGAGGAATTGGAGATTTATCCAAATGAGCAGGTAGTGATGATTTCATATATGCCTGATTGCTTTAGGAAAAGTTAGGATAATTTGTCCTTCCTGAGTTGTACATGCTGAAATATAGGTTGTTGTGAGACCATTGGGAGTTGTCCAAATAATTCAGCTGTGGGTGCTGCATCTACGTCGTCTATATTGTGAGCTCAAAAAGTTATCTTGTGAGCTAAGGAAGTTGTTCATGCAATTCTTTATATGAAAGAAATAGAGCATCCATATAAACAAACCAAAGAGCAACACAATTGATGTGCAACACCTGTGTAATTTCTTAATTTTTTGGGTTGATTTGATATTTTTAAAAAATTTGAGATACATACTGACTTGCTAAAAACCTGTGTGTCCCCACTAGAAGCCCAAGTCTATTTGCTATTAATTACCTTGCCAATATTATTTATTTTGATCTAACTTTTGGATATGTTGTAGTTAATATATGTACTTACTTGTAAAAGTTCATAATTTTTTGGATTTATTTGCTATTTTTCAAAAGTCTATGATATATTCTGACTTGTTAAAAACCTAGTCTTTCCCTATTGAAAGCTCAAATATGTTTGCTATTAATTACCCTATCAACATATAGCTGCCTCGATCGCTAAGAGGTAGATGAATAGGGGTTACCTTTGGTTTGGCTTGGTGGGAATTAGGGGGCTTGCCATAGATGTTTTTAACTCCCGAAAAGCCTTTCACATACACCGTCCTACTAAAATTCTTATTACTTTCTCAGAACTCTAAAGAATGGAAAAGCATAATGTGCCGACTTGCACATGATCCTGGAAAGTGCTACTATTCACCTTGTGAGCATTTGTATCTTGTATAGCTCGATATTTCTTTGGGTTGGCTTTTATTCTCCTATTTGTGACCATGAAACCAAGAAATTTGCCTCCACGTGCCTCAAAAGCACATTTCTCAGGGTTGAGCCTTATGCTATACTTTCTTATTTGTTGGAAAATTTTTGCGAGGTCTGAACAATGGTCACCTTCAATCACAACCTTCAAAACCATGTCATTGATTGACATATACTTTGATTTTGCTCTTGATTTGATTTTCAAGGACCTTGTTCATGAGGCATTGATAGGTTGCTCCTACATTCTTCAGGCCAAAAGGCATCACCCTATAACAAGAGTTGGTGTGCTCAATGATAAATGCAATTTTCTTGTCATCATCCGGGTGCATTCAGATCTGGTTGTACCCTGAGTACGTATTTATGAAGCTGAGGTACTGATAGCTAGAGGCATTGTTACCTAGCTTGTTGATGCTGGGCAAGGGATAAGCATTTTGGGGCATGCCTTTTTCAAATCAGTGAAGTCAACGAGCCCTTTTTCACCATCACCATATTTGCCGACCAGGTGGTGAATCGAATTGTCTAATTAAACCTGCCTTCAAGAGTTTCTCTATTTCCTCGAAGAAAGTTTATTGCCATTCTAAGCCCAACTTTCTCTTCTTCTAGGCAACAAGCCTCGTTTGAGGATCAACCATCAGTTTGTGGCATATATTCTTAGGATCTAACGCTGGCATGCTGGCAGGTGTCTATGCAAATAAGTCTCCATTCTCTTTAAATAGCTTAGAGATGCGAGCCTTCAACATGATTAGGAGGTCAGCTCCAATGAAGGTATTTTGCTCAAGTGACATCCCGACTTGTATTGGTTATAGCTCATTGGTTGACTAAGGTTATTGTTGAAGATCCCTTTGAGTGTCCAACTCAGAGATCTTTGGCATTTGTTCCAAATGGAATATGGAGTTTACGTGGCGTGAGGGCACCTATGGGAACACCTCCCTGGCTGATGGCTTCTGCTTCAAATACTCATTGTAGCACAATCAAGCCTCCTTTTGGTTAGCATGGATGGTAGCGACCTCTGTCTTGGAAGTAAGGAACTTTAGGGTGAGGTGTGGCATTGAGACAATTGCATCCAAGGTATGCCCTATGGTCATGTGGTAGGGGGTTAGACAATCAATAACCAAGTACTGTATATCAATTGTCTTGCTATTTGGCTTTATTTCGAAGGTTGTCATTGGCCATAAATAGCCTTGGAGATTGACCTTTTCTCCTGAGAAACTGACAAGGTCACCATGGAAAGGGTGTAGCGCAGACTCACCAGCTGCATCTTCTTGAAAGTGGACAAGAAAAGGATGTCTGCCGAACTCTTCTAGTTTACTAGAACTTTCTTGACAATGTAATTACCAGCAATAACGAAAATTAGCACAAGATCATGCTTATTCTTATCTATGCCATGGAAATCAAAATCTAAAAATTATATTGTCGGGGAGGGAGTTGTTGGTCGCTAAGGGCAAAAAGTGCCTTTAACGGCCATGATGGCTTAGAGTGAGCATTTTCGTGTAGAGCTTATCTCCCTTCCTCTAATGAAGCCTTTGGCATTGTAGTCGATGACACCTTGGATTTTGCCATTGTGTTGGTCTTGATCATTCTAATTTCTCCTCAGGCTTCGATATTGGCTCTTTTGTCTATTATCCTAATTGTGGCAGTCTCGACTGCAACCTCTTCTTCTCTTTGCGAGGTATTGATCGAGGTAGCCCTTATAGATAAGGCATTCGATCTAGTCCTTGAGCTGAATGTAGTCCTTAGTAGTGTAACTCATATAGGACTTGTGGAATTCATACTTCTTACTCTAATCTGCATTCACTAGGATGGGTTACTTCCTATCATTGTTGGTGAATCTTAGGAGGTGATAATTGTAAATCTCCCTGAGGATCTGCTCCTTCTTAGTGTTAGGGGGTACACTGGTCATACCTAGAACAAGGCAGAGGAGTGGGTGATCTCTTTCTCTTCTCATCCTTTTTTCCCCTTTCTATCTTTTCTTTCACTTTTCTTTTCTAGCTTCTTTCCCTGCGGCTTATCAACTGGCGCAAGGTTGTTGGACTACTACCTCTTGGCCTTCCTTGCCTCCCTTAACTCTTTGAGCTCTATCTGGCAGGTAGCTCGCTCTTTGAACTCTGCTATGGATTTGGACTTGTTATAAGTGACTTGATCGACGAAGTGCCTAGATTTACAACCATGTTTGATCAGGCTCAGTTCTACATTGGGACATAGGTTTAGGATCTCCATGGCTACAACATTGAATTATTGCAGTTAGTCTCTCAAGGATTCATTCTATCTTTGTTTGATATAGTTCAAGGCATCCTCTAAACAAGTGTAAATCCTTAATAAGAAGAAGTGGTTGGTAAACTCTCCAGAGAGTTAATCAAAGTTGTGGATGGACCTCTTGGGTAGGTTGGCGAACCATAATCAAGTATTCTTTGGGTACAGAGGCATGATCAATGGCCATTGTAACCATTTAAAAACTGCCTCGGCCTTAACATTTGAAGAAGAATTTTTAATATTTTTTGCCCACAAAAAAAAAAGAAAAATCTATAAACATCATCTCGAAATTGTAAACAGTGCATAACTAGATACCTTTCTGGGAAGCTTAAATCTCTTAGGTTGCATTTGACACATTGCTTAACAAGATTGCAAGCAATCTAGATCACATCTAAAAGTGATTGCCTTTTAAATTGCTAGTGATGTTACAATCCAATATTTGATATGCACTGGTAATTTAACTAGCAATTCGCATACATTACCTCATTTAATATATAAAAAGGATTACCAAAAAATATGTCTTTTAATATAATTATTATTCCTATTATTATTATTATTATTATTATTGTCATTGTTTTTATTAGTGATTTTTAATAATTATTATTATTGATAATCATTGATTATTAATATTTTTATTAATAATTATTTAGTAATTATTATTATTTATTATTTTTAATCATAATAATAGTAATAATAGAATTGCCATATGAGTGGTAATTTATATAAACATATGCTATAGGGGACTATCCACATTGCCACTATAAAGGTAATATAAAGTGTTTTAAAAATATAGATTATCGATAATAAAACCTAATTAAACAAGACAATATTATAAATCCAGGCTATTTAAAATTACATTCCCAATAATTCAAATAAATTACCTATAGTAAGCACCCTCGGCAAAGACGGCATGCCGTTGGGCTTGTTAGAGAGATGGCAGCCCATTTGGTACAGTCGATTAATACTACTAATATTATAATTAATGATACAGTGATGGGTTGAGAGAGCCATTCAATCGAAGCACTACTCTCCTGCTCTGAATGGAGTTTCAAACTGCATTCCCCTTCCACTTCGAGTGGAACACGCTCCTCTCCTGTCTGTAACAAAAGAGGAACATTTTTTTTTCCCCGAAAAAATTGGATCGAGACTAAACTAAACATTTTAAAAGGATTAAAATCGAAAATATATTTGCAGTATTTATAGTATATATATATATATATAAGCCTTTATTGTTTGTTTTGATTTTCTTTTGTTTTCATCCTTATGACTATAATTTCAAACTTAAAAATAAATATTTGTGCAAAGCAATGATATGCCAATAGCTTCAACCTTTTCATCAAAGAATTAACCTATCTACTTTTGAATGAGGGTTTTCTTTCTATGATGAAAAGCGGCAAAAGCTCAATTATGAATAATATAACATCGTGATTATCTGCCTATAAATAAATGATATGAATTGCTTGCGATATGTATAAGAAGTTTAGATAACTTCCAGGAGGTCTTTAATTTAAACTTCCAAATTTTCATCTGGTCATGTACTTTCATGGTTATTTTAGTACGGGTAGTCTTTCTCTGAATGCAATCACAATAGAAATATCAACAGGAAATACAAATTAAAGATATTAATTGATCCAAAATATAGAAAGAGCCATTCTTTAATTTGATTATTAAAATAGTTTTACGATGGCTATATTAGAGCTTCATTGCAAACATTAATACAGCTATTTCTCAATACAACACACAAGATGGATACTATATATTATTTACGCAAACATAATTAAGATACAACCATCATATATTTATTAGGGAACGTGGGGAGGAAAGGGCTAATCATTTTAAGGACTTGGAATTGGCTTGTGAATTGGTAAAGTTGGTGGAAGTGGTTTCTTGAATTCAGGGTGAAGTGGTAATTTAGGTGTAGGCTTTTTGAAGAAAGGCTTTGGCTTCATAAATGACTCTGGCTCAACCACGGGAGTATTTGGAGGGAAGAAGGGCTTTTCTGGGACAGGGAATGGCTTAACAAATGGAATTGGTTTATCTATAGGTTTCTTAAATATTGGAATAGGGGTAGGTTCTTTCTTTATAATTGGTTTTGATGTTGGCTTCACAAAGGGAATTGGCTTTGGTATAGGTTTATACACTGGAATAGGAACAGGCTTTTTGACTATAATTGGTTTTGCTATAGGTTTAATAATGGGTATTAGCTTTGGTATAGGCTTATACACTGGAACAGGGATAGGCTTAGGCTTGACAATTGGAATCGGTTTTTTAAATATTGGTTTTGGAGGAAAAAATCCTTTAAATTTTGCTTCTTCACCATGAACTTCTGGGCTTTTCTTCCCCAACTCTTGGTTTTCAAGCAGCTTCCCGTTTGTATTCACTTCATTCCCTGCGTAAGAAATGCAAAAAAAAAACAAAAACAAAAAAAAAAGTGTAAGTTATGCATGTAATAGTTCTAAGATTGTAATATATACATATAGAGAATGTATATATAATATGAGAAAAGATATTTTGACATTCAATCCTCAACATATATGGTTCGACACATATTTTAAAGAGTGATGAAAAGTTGTAGAAAGTGAAAAAGTGGGAAAATATATTGGGTGGATTGTGTGTGTCACCGTATTTGTCACTTGTTTTATGTTCAAATATCAATGCTCATATAATATACATCAAAGAAACAAAATCAGTTCCAATCAAAATAGCAATACAATAAATCATTTAACTGAATTTTGGATGACGAATTCAGCCAACCATAATTTTCATCGACCGACTGTAATTATAAAGTGTTGTGGCTCGGTGGTAATTCAGGCACTCCGCAAAACTTTTTTACGGTGTGTATACGCTATGGATAGGTTTTCGTTTCTCAAAGGCTATAGGAAAATTTTAATGTTAAGCATGTAAATAGAAATAACAATATTCTGAATAGTTATTAGTGTTACTTTTGTACGCATTTTGAACGTTAGCTAACAAAATTTATCAATGTGTAAGGATGAGCCACAAACCTGAAACTTCAGTTGTTGCCACAGCAGAGTTCGCATAACAGAAGCTGACAACAATCAACACGGGAACCAAGAAGCGCACGAGTGTGCATTGCAGTGTGGAAAGCTTTCTCATTGAGGAAACAACTAGGCCACACCAAGTATGGCAATGAAAGCTTGAAAGGGAAATATTGAAGACTTGAGTTGCCCTTGTACCATAAGCCTTGTGTTATTTATACTAGCTAGCTTAGAATTCAATTAAGTGTACATCGATTGGCCATATTAACCATTATACTTTTTGTTAATACTCTGAGATTTTAGGTTTAGGGTGGTTGGTAGTGTGTTTAAGAGATCATTGGCGATTAGCACCGTTTTTGTCGCTGAGTCCAGCGCTCCTTTAAATGAGCCTCTTAAGTTAGGTGTTTCTGCTTTCTATGAGTGATAAGTAGAATATTACCTGAAACGTGAAATGACTCAAGATTAATTTCAAGAACAACTAAAATGATAGTGGGTAATTATATAATACTCTATGTCTCTGGCCAGCACACCGAGCACTGCAAGAACCATACTACCAAAAGACTCCCTCGATATCAGTTTGTCACATGCTAAACAGCGAGCATAACGGATCAAATTTGTAGCATTATTCAAGAAGAGTTGCAGCTTTCACTCATCGTTAAAGTTGCTATTATCATTAAATTTGATAGTCATAAGTGAGTAAGTTCATTAAAATTAGAGCTTTGTCAACCATAGCTGCCGTGCAAGGTTGGCATCTTGAAAAATTAGACACTAATAATGATTTCTTCTCAATTCTCAACGGATATTAATTAACTCGAAGAAGTTCATATTCAATTGCTACTTCATATCATGTTAAGGAGGATCGAGCACCTTCTTTACAAAATGAACACGTTAATCTATCTTGAGCGAGCCTCTAAGCACTAGTTTGCAAAGTTATTCACTACTTCTTTCGGTTTATTTTATATGTAATTTTAACCATATGCAGAAAAATTAAAAAATCTAAAATCAATACTGAATTATTAAACATTTTTATTAAACATCCTTAATCAATTTTTAATATTTAATTAATTCATTTATTAATATCCCAATACATTTCTCGATTATTAATTGGTATATTTCAAATATTGTGAAGGGTGGAATTAGAATGATATTTATAAATATTTCATTGATATCTAAGAACAACAAATATTATGAATCAAAATTTTTTATCTAAAGTGACAGATAAAATGAATTGAGAAGAGTATTTCATTGCATCATAGGTTCACTCCATGAAAAAATGACTATTCATTAATTAATTATCTATTAAAGGCACTTGCTCTTCATTTGTGGTTCTATGTCGGTAATTGACGTTATTGTCCCTAGTCTCATTCCACAAGCTTTTTCCATTAACATTAATCCTTTGCTTTTAATGAAGAGAGAAATAGAAAGAAAGAAAACATAGAGAAGAGAAAATTGTAACACCCTCCCAAGCACAGTACTATGCTTAAGTCATAGTACCACACCCTGGAGTATTCTTGTACTGAGTGGACCTCATCTGACAGCAACTTCAGTCGTTTTCGGAAACTTCTACAATTATCTGGAGACAACATGGAAATAGGAGTGAGAATTATAAAATTCTCAGTAGGATTCTCAAATTTTCATACATAGTGTCATCATGGTCGTCTCCAGTTTGCTTCGGTTTACTTTGAAAAAGGTGAACATGCTGCACAAACGGTTTAATTTTACATTTCGAAAAATTGTCTTATCCGAAGCAAAGTTCATTTTTACTCACATACTGGTCCTTTGGGAAAGTGTACACAAGATTAATTCATGAATAATACCATGGATAATAATTTCAACATATAAAACGCATATAGCATTAGTCTAATGGGAATATCACATCTGTATCTCACTTAACTTACACTAGAATTCATACATATACATAAAATTACTCGTACTTAAATTCATGCCTATACATGAAACTTGCTTTCCTTTCTTCATCTTCCTTTTTGTCATAAAATCTTTAGTCTTTAGTCTTTTACTTGGCACACCTAGTCGTATTGCCGTCCCTAGGGTGCAGTTACTGTCTACACTTGAGCGTTACGTATCGCCGTCCTCCCTCAAGTGCAGCATCATACCATATTCCAGAGTATGATCGCCATGTCATACCCCATCAGAGCGTGATCGCCATGTCACGTTCCTTAGGAAAATGGGATCCTCATGCTATATTCCAGAGTATGATCGCCATGTCACGTTCCTTAGGAATATAGACTCATCATTATATCTTTACATGCCACATTCCAGAGTATGATCGCCATGTCATACCCCGTCGGAGCGTGATCGCCATGTCACGTCCCTTAAGAATATGGGATCTTCATGCTATATTCTAGAGTATGATCGCCATGTCATATCCCATCAGAGCGTGATCGCCATGTCACGTTCCTTAGGAATATAGAATCTTCATTCGGTACTTACACTAGCTGGGTCATGCCATGCCTCATGTAAGTCCTACCCCCCATATTCTCACACTAGCTGGGTCAATGCCATGCCTGATGTGAGTGGGGCATATTCTTAAATCTTTAGACTTTAAATCTTTACTCTTTAACCTTTATTGCCCTTGGGTAGCCTGGCCTTGGAGTGAGCTTGTCAGCTCAACTCGTGACCATTGTCACACCGACTCACCCACAAGGGAATTCACATCTTTATGTTCACACTTAATATACTTATATCTTTTCATTCTCATGCGTCGTCAAGCATAGTCATGCTAAATGTACTCGTACATATGCTACATCAGTATTTCTCATATATCTCACATCCTACTGCTTCTTGATTTATTCTCATATATTTCATATTATAAATTCCTTGTAATTTAGACACTCATGGTCCCCTAGACTCCTGTCGTAAAATCGGCAGCATAACGGATCAGGTCCGTTTCCCCATGAATAGTGCCAGCTCTCACGGGCAACTCAGTCATAACAACATAATCAACTTAACACATATATATATCAATATCAAACTGGCCATCCTCAACTCAAACTCTATACGTTTCTGTAATACTTGTGAAATCTTCAATTGGGTCACTTTGTGAAGCTATGACTTTGGCCATTCTGCTACCTTCTATTCGGTTCTGCCCGAATTTCATATGATCCACTTTTATTTCTATTCAAATCCTTTAGATCTGAAATTTGGATATATCATAGCTCTATATGTCTACTTTCTAACCTCTTTGATCCCATATCATTTTGATTCATACAACTCAAGATATTTAAATCTTACCTCAACTCATTCAGTCACTAACCCGAGTTACACTCCTGGAAGCATAAATTCACTAAAAATAGAAACTAAGCTCAAATCATGCGAAATTGGTCTCATATTGAAGCTAACAGGACAACCTTTCATTTGCCACAAGTTTCACTCCATTTGCTTAAGTATACCTCGAGTTATAAGTCCTGAAATTCTACCTTTCTGAACTACTCTGTTTTGGCCTAGATTGGACATAGGACAACTTTCTCGAATCCCTGGGAACAATTGGGACCATAACAAACTCGGAATCTTATATTGGGGTGTTCCCCTGTGTGTAAGCTTTCTAACAAAATTAGTTTCACTCGATTTGGAGTTGTATAGGGTGAGTTATACCCTCCTCATGTCACCCTGCTCGGATGAAAATCCTGAACCCTAGGTCAAACTTCAAAAATTTGTATCTCCCTCAATACTAATCCAATAACCTTATATGATATCTCTATGGAAAGCCCTGAATGTCTACTTTTATCTAAAAATGGTTTCATCGGATTTGACCGATTGTAGGCGACGCCGTACACTCCGTCGTACGGACTGCCGTGGACTTCCTCACCAAGACAGCATCTCACTCCTCCACTCCTTCTAATCTTCTCCTTCTAATCATAATTCTGACTCAAAGTCTTATATTAATTCAATCATAATTCATCCAATACATCCAATAGTTCATCAAATACATAAAGAATAGCACAATCTCATGCAATCATGGTGTAAGGAATTCAAGAATAGAGCAGAATCCTACCTCTTTGGAGCAAGATTTGGCTATGTGCTGAAACTTGGAGTGTTAGAACCTTAATAAGCTTGAAGGAGTAATGGAGTTGATTGAGAGAAAGGAAGAAGAAGAAGGCTGGGAAGGGGAACGTAACTCAGACCAAAATGAAGAGAAGGGTCTGATTTTAATACATGAAAGTTGTGGTGTTGATTGGTTGGAAATTTTGTGGTTGAAGTTCGGCCATGTCTCTCACTTTTGTGTCAAAATTGCACTCCACGTCGTCCAAAAACTGGAATATGCTTCTGTTCTATCTGAAACCGGAATTCGTCCCTATAATACTTTAATTCGGAACTTGTGACCTTTTACATTGTTTGAAGCTGACTCCGGATGTCGGAACTCGTACCATGTTGTTTGTGACTTAAGGAAATCTTGAATCAAGATCGTAGGTCGGAAGTTATGTAGCTGATAATTATATAATCTCGGAACTCCCTATATGAACTCGGGAATGCCAATGCTGGATGTAAAATCGGATATCGGAACTCGTGTGACTGGAAATTGGCTCCAGGGTCCGAACTCGTGTCCACTCCAATTGAGTTCAACATTAAGGTCGGAACTCGCAAATTCGAGTCACATTTCCAAACCTAAGTACTTGAACTCGGAAATCGGTATCTTAATTTGATTATATCGGAACCCGTGTATAAACACCTTTGAGCCATGAAGTCGGAAGCCGTGAAGTAGTAAATTATGCCACTTGAAGTCGGAGGTCGAAAATTATGCCCAATATACCTCTAAGTCGAAAATCGGTCATAATCAAAATTAAAGATTAAATCGGAAGTCGGACAGGATGTGAAGTCGGAAATTATGTGGAATCCGAAGGCGAACTTGGAACTCGGAAATAATCTTCTTATTTGAGTTTCCAAGGTGAAGTCGGAAATTGATCAATCCTGAGGGCGAGGCCGAAACTCGGAAATCGGGATGTTACAAAAATGAATAGAAAACTTCATTTTCTTTTCTATTACCTAAATAACGAGAAAGAAGATGAAAAACATATCTTTTTTTTTACTTGGATGAAGAAAAAAAGTGAGAAGATGTGATTTTAATATTTTAGCTTAAATATTTGCAAAAGTCAAACTCAAATGGTGTCCAATGCCTACTATAGATGAAGGACTATGGACAAAAGTATCAATAACCATAGACAGACTTGGTGTAATATATATGACTATTCCACAATACTAGTTAAGTTACACTTTTAGTTATATAACGTTTCAATTATATAACACTTTGAAAATTATGCAATATTATTATTAATCATGTAATATTTTCCAAGTCTTTGACTTGTTTTAGTTACAAAAAACATTAGTTTGATTTTTTAAGATTTTAACTTTCAAAAAATAAATGTACGAAATTTTTATTTGCAATTTAATTTTTAAAAAATTAATTTTTAATAAAAACTATCCAAAAAATTTAAAGTTTATATTTTTATAATAAATATTTGATAAATATGTTATTTTTTTATTTTTAAATTGGAAAACCCTCTTTATTATTTTAATTTAAAAATCATATGGGACCAAAATTGAAATCAAAGTTGGTCCCTTCTATTAAAAAAAAAAAAGAGTTTCAATTTTAACTCACTATTACTTTTTCTAACATATTAATTAGGTGGAATTAATATAGTAAGGATTGAGGCCAAAATTAAATTCCAAAATAGGATGGCGACTAAGCTTTACAAAGAAAATCCCATATATTGGAAATGAAAGAATGAATTAAGCAAAAATCATATAAATATAAAGATCATATGTTTATTTGATCATGGTATCATATGTTTATTTGATTTTTTTCTTAATAATATAAACACTAGATGTTACAAAATAAGCTATATAGTATACCATGATTTATTAGTACAGCTTTATTTTTATTTATTTTTATTTATTATTTTTTACAAATACTCATTGTTATATTATTTAGATAGCTATTGTATTAAAACTTTTTAAAACAATTTAATATTTAGATTAAAATAATTTAAATAAATTAGATATCAATGCCTGTAATATTTAGTAACCATATAACAATTTAAAAATAAGATAAATAGTAAATAATTTTAAATCATTAAATTATTTTTAATTAAATTAACAATAATAACTTTTAACAATATTATCATGACTAACAAATAATTAAAGTTAAGTGTCATTTTGATTAAAATAGAAGAAGGTTATTTTGATAAAATTAAATAAAAACTAATAAAAATGGAAGTAGCAATAGATCCTTTTCCTCTACTGTACATGCATTCGATGCATATCTCTTGTACATTTTGGGCTACTGCATATGTACAGCAAGCCTTAGTTGTATTTAAATATAGGAACACTCTTATTTTATTGTCGATCCCTAATCTTTTCATCAATGAACTAACATATCTAACAATTTTTTTCTTTATTCAAGAATTAACATACTCTTGAGTATGAGGGTTTTCTTTCTATAAAGAAATGGGGCAAAATCTCAGTTATGAAAAACATCAAACATCTTGATTTCTATCAATAGATGACTAATATTTATGATATGAATAAAGTTTAGATGGCGGTCAGGACGTATTTAATTTAAACTTCTAATTTTTTATCAGTTTGTGTACAAATTGATAATTTGTAAATAATTTGGTATAAATTTTTTGTGTGATTATTTTAGTAGCAGTGGTCTATAAATTGAAAGGAAATGCAAATTTAAATTATTAATTAATCTAAAAATAGAGAACCAGCTCCATTCTTTGATTAATAGAACCGATTTACAATGGCTATATTAGAAATTTATTGAAGCGAAAACATCACAGCCTTTTCTCTATACAACACACAAAATGGATACAATATTTTACGCAAACATTATTAATCTTAAGATATAAGCATCATAAATTTTATTAGGGATCATCTTATGGGCTTGGAACTGGCTTGTTAATTGGCATAGGTGGCAGAAGTAGTTTCTGGAATTCAGGGTGAAGTGGTAATTTAGGGGTAGGCTTTTTGAAGAAAGACTTTGGCTTTAGAAATGACTTTGGCTCAGCCACGGGAGTATCCGGAGGGAAGAAGGGTTTTTCTGGGACGGGAAATGGTTTAGGGAATGGCTTAACAAATGGAATTGGTTTATCTATAGGCACTACAAGAAAATTGAGATTTTGTGTCAACAAAAATTGATACAAAATCAGTTAAATTTGTTACAAAATGATTTTGCAGCAAAATCAAAATTGTTACAAAGTTGTTGCGGAAAGCTCTGTTACAAAAGGTTTTTGTAACAATAAAAAAATTTGTTACAAAAACAAATAATTTTTTGCAACAAAATATTTTGACATGAAAAATACAAAATTGTTACAAAAACTAATAAAAAGATGTTAAATTTTGTCATTATTTAGTAAACAAGTGACAAATTTTTGTATTACAAAAATAGATCACAGGGCTCTTTTGTAACAATTTTTTTTAAAATGCAAATTCTATTTGCGTAATCTATAATAATATGTGCACTTTTTTAATACTTGATATATCAATAAAATTCCTATTCAAGCCAACATATATATTTATATATAAGGTCTTACATGTAAGATGATTCTAATAGAAGTAGAAGTTCTACAAAATACATCTAAGAAATTGCAAGTTCAACCTAGCTAATACAACTTTTTGCTAACATTAATGTTTCAAACAAAATTATAAATCCTACAATAGACAACTTTACAAGACTAGAAGACTTCAAAAAATGCTAGTGTGTCTTCTTGTATGGAATGGTCATGATTGTCATCCATTCTTTCCCCTGTAAATAATTAAAAAAAATAGTATTAGAAATACGTACATGAATAAGAAAGGAGGGACAACATATATATAACAACACAAGCAACTTTGGAAATATGTGTTGGCATGTATACGATTTGAAATTTTATATAAACAGTTCTAAACTCAAAAAAATAGAGAGGAGCAAGACCCAACTTAGTCTACAATGTATTCAAGAAGTAGTACAAAGCAACAAACAAAGGCATTCCCTAAAATATAGGCAAATTTATTGTAGCTAGCAGTGACTACTTCAAAGGCATTCCCTTATATTTTGACACTAGCTAGTCGTTAAGTTCATATAATAAAATCCACCACCCACTACGACAGCATAGAGACCAAATGCATAATGCTTGCATTAAGAGTGAAGACTTAATCAACTATACTATGGACATCACATAACATATCTTCATAGACCAAGTGATCATCAGTAATGTTATTGTACTATTTCTATCTTTTTTGATATTCCGTTAAATTCGTTTCGCTTTTAGCATAACAGCGCACCGTTTCGTCTGTTCAAAAAAAAGTGACGACGATTTAAGGAAGCACGAATCATGAAAGGCGAACAGAGTGTTAACACGGTAACACAGACTACCTGATTTAATGCTATGACTTAAGCATAACATCAAATTAGTAGGGCGTTACAACAAATAGGGAACAAACTGATATATGACGAACAAGCACACATGACACATGATCCCCTTCCAATTATAGCCTTCAATTCATAATACATGCAAAAAATATAGTTGCACAAAGCCATAGTTGTACACAAGGTTTTCATATTATCAACTACCAAATTAAAACCAAAAAGAACAATAACAATACAAAATGATTTCAGAGTTTAACAAAAGAAGTATAGCAGGTCCACTACAAATTATTTAGTTCAAAATAGAAATAGTAGAACCAATTCAGTTCAGTTCAATTCAATTTAGTTCAATTCAATGACACATTAAAGACATTTGAACAATATTAAGGAATGGAGCCTATAAAGGACATTAAGCATCAAAGATAGAGATGATCAATCACCTTTAAATGATCTAAGTGATGTTTGTCGACACGCACTAGCTGTCAGAGCACTTTCCCAAGAACATAAATCACTCCCATTGTCATTGTGAAAAAGGAAATACACCTAGAAAGCCCAACAAAACCAAGAACATATCAAGAATAGAAACCTGGCTCATGTCAAGAAACAAGGAACAAGAAAAGGCTATCATAAAAAACAAGAAAAACCTGGTTCATAGCAATGTATTACTACTATCATAAATGGAAACTTGATTCATATCAACAAACAAGAAACAAGCAATGTATTATTGCTATCATAAAAGTAGAAAACGAAAATCAGTAAAATGAAAATCAGAAACCAAAAAATGAAGACCAAAAAAAAAATGAAAAATGAAAAAGAAAACAAAAACTAGAAAACAAAAATGAAAATTAGAAAATGAAAACAAAAACCAGAAAATAAAAAAGAAAATGAAAATTAGAAAGCAAAAATGAAAACCAAAAAATGAAAAAGAAAACAAAAAGCAAAAAACAAAAGCCAGAAGATGAAAATGAAAAACAAGCAATGGGGCAGGGATGATAGTCATTACTGCTAATGATGAAAGGCTGGGACTGGAGAGAAAGCAAAGAATGCACCATTGTTCATTGATGGAAAGGTTGGGGCTTGGTTTTAGTGCTAGAGAAATAGAGGTTTAGTTTCTGGTGTGGCTTTTCTCAACTCAAAACAGGGGCTTTGGTGCTGATGATCTAATTTTGGGCAAATAATTTTAGTGCCAAAAAATATGCCAAAAAATATAATGTTTTTGAAACAAAATTAATTTTTGTTGCAAAAGTTCTAAGTTTTTGAAACAAAATTACTATTTGTTACAAAAAGTTTTGAATTTTTTGAAATAAAATTAATTTTTGTTACAAAAGTTCTAGCTTTTGAAACAAAATTAATTTTTGTTACAAAAAGTTTTGAATTTTTTGAAACAAATTATATTTTTGTTACAAAAAATATTATAATTTGTAACAATTTAATCTTTCATCACAAATATAGTTATTTTGCAACAAATTTAAATTTTAATACAAAAATTTTGTTACAAATACTATGTTTTCTTGTAGTGAGGTTTCTTAAACACTGGAATAGGGTAGGTTCTTTCTCTATAATTGGTTTTGGTATTGGCTTCACAATGGGAATTGGCTTTGGTATAGGCTTTTTCACTATAATTGGTTTTGGTATGGGCTTAACAATGGGAATTGGCTTTGGTATAGGCTTATATACTCGAATAGGGATAGGTTTTTTTATGATGACTGGTTTTGATATAGGCTTGACAATGGAAATTGGCTTTGGTATAGGCTTATACACTAGAATAGGGATAGGCTTAGGATCGACAATTGGAATCGGTTTTTTTAAAAATGGCTTTTTGAATATTGGTTCTGGAGAAAAAAAATCCTTTTTGCTTCTTCATCATGAACTTCTGGGCTTTTTGTTGCCAAATCTTGGTTTTCAAGTAGATTCCTGTAACATCCTCCTCAGTGCAGTACTATGCTTAAGTCATAGTACCACACCCTGGAGATATTACTGTTACCTGAGCGGACCTCGTCTGACAAAGAACTTCACTGCCTTCTAAACTTCTAAAATCATCTAGAGACAACATGGAAATAGGAGTGAGAATTATAAAATTCTCAGTAGGATTCTCTAATTTTCATACATAGTGTCATCATGGTCATCTCCAGTTTGCTTCGGTTTATTATAAAAAAAAGAGTGAACATGTCATGTAAACTGTTTGATTCCACAGTTTGAAAAATACATTATCCGAAGCAAAGTACATTTTATTCATACACTTGTCAACTCATGAATTATATTATGAATGATAACTAGAACATAAATAGAGTATAATAACATCAATTTCCTGGAAACATAGCCTCTACTCATAACTTTACTTGTACTTGAATTTATTCATATACATAAAATTTACTTCTCTTTCATTTGGTACTTACACTAGCTAGGTCATGCCATGCCTCATGTAAGTTTTGTCCCCTATACTCACACTAGCTGGGTCGATGCCATGCCTCATGTGATTGGGGTGCTTGCATATACTTTAATCTTTAGTCTTTAGTCTTTTACTTGGCACACCTAGGCGTTACGTATCGCCGTTTCTAGGGTGCTTTTACTGCCCTTGGGTAGCCTGGCCTTGGAGTGAGCTCGTCAGCTTCACCCGTGACCGTCGTCACACCGACTCACCCACAAGGGGACTCACTGCCTCTAGGTTGGAGGGATCTCATTCTAGCCACGTGCCTCTAATTGAAGAGATCTCTTCTGGTCACGTGCCTCAATATAGAGGGATCTCATTTGACCACGTGCCTTCAATATAGAGGGATCTCATCTGACCACGTGCCTCCAACATAGAGGGACCCAAGTCTTAGCTGCCTTCACAAGGAGAGACCCAATGTGCAACTGCCTCCAGGTGAAGGGACCCATGTCTTTATCATTTAACTACCTTCACAGGGAGGGATTTCAAATAACTGCCTCCGAGTGAAGGGACCCACATTTTATCTTATTTAGCTGCCTTCACAAGGAGGGACCTCAAATAACTGCCTCCGAGTGAAGGGACTCACATTCAATATATTCACATTCTTTTATTCTCATGCATATTCAAGCATAATTATATTGAGTGTACTCATACATATACTTCATTTATTTTCATATGTCATTGTACACATGATCTTCACGTACATATTTATAATGTATAAAGGCTTGTAGCCTCTTTACCATTCTACCGACACTCATACATATGCTTTGTCCTTTACTTTCATATATCTCATCTCATACTTATGTCATTCTTGAATATAGGGTTTATATATACCCATTCATACTTTAATTCATCCTTGATAACTCATATCATTTTAAAATGCATCCTTACATCTAAACATTCATAGCTTCGTAGACTTCTGCCATAAATCCTGCAGCATAACGGATCAGGCCCGTTTTCCCATGAATAGTGCCAGCTCTCATAGACAGTTTAGTCATAGCAACATAAATCAACTTAACACATATATATCAATGTCAAGCTGGCAATCCTCAACTCAAACCTTATATGTCCACTAACTCTTGTGAAACTATTACTTTGGCCATCCTACCAATTCTATTCGAGTCTGCCCGAATCTTGTATAATCCACCTTAATCTCTATTCAACTCATTTAAACCTGAATTTTGGATATGTAATAGCTCTATATGTCTACTTTCTAACCTCTTTGGTCCCATATCATTTTGACCCATATAACTCAAGATATTCAAATCTTACCTTAACCTGTTCAGTCACTAGCCCGAGTTACACTCCTGGAAGTATAAATTCACTAAAAATCGAAACTAAGCTCAAATCATGCAAAATTGGTCTCATATTAAAGATAACAGGACAACCTTTCATTTGCCACAAGTTTCACTCCATTTGCTCAAGTATACCTCGAGTTATAAGTCCTGAAAGTTGACCTTCCTAAACTACCCTGTTTTGGTCTGGATTAGACATAGGACAACTTCCTCGAATCACTGGGAATAATTACGACCATAACAAACTCGGAATTTCATACTGGGATGTTCCCCTATGTGTAGGCTTTCTAACAAAACTGGTTTCACTCAATTTGGAGTTATATAGGGTGAGCTATACTCTCCTCATGTCACCCTGCTCGGATGAAAATCCTAAACCCTAGGTCAAACTTCAAAAATTCGTATCTCTCTCAATACTAATCCAATAACCTTATATGATATATCCATGGAAATCCCTGAATGTCTACTTTCATCTAAAAATGGTTTCATTAGATTTGACCGATTGTAGACGGTGCCGTACGCTCCGCCGTACGAACTGCCGTGGAATCTCCACCAAGACAGCACCCTCATCCATTCATTTCTCTTAGTTTTCTTCTTCTAACTCAAAATCTTCTATTGATTCAATCATAATTCATCATAATAAATCCAATAATTCATCAGATACATAAGGAAGAACACAATCTCATGCAACCATAGTGCAAGAAATTCAAGAATAGAAGCAGAATCCTACCTCTTTGGAGTATGACTTTGCTGAATTGGAGTTTGGATTGACGGAACCTTGACCAAGCTTGGAGATTTGATGGAGTGGGTTGAGTGAGGAAAAGAAAAGAGAGAGTTGGAGTGAAGTATGCAACGTGAGAGAAAAATCTGAAGAAGAAAAGGAGAGTGTGTTATATAAGCATGAGTAGTAGTTAACTTAGAAGGTTTTGATTGGCCTCTAAACATAAGGCTGAGTTTCAGCCAACCTTGCCCTCTTCTTGTGACCAAACTACTCTCCACGTCGTCTTATTTGTGCAGTAGATTTGCTCTCCATGTTGCCTAAAGTGGGACTAGTTTCCAGAATATTCTGAAAATGAAATCGGAACTCGTACTCTTTATAAAGTCGGAATTCGTGAACATCCTGCATATGAAGTCGGAACCCGGGAATATCAGGCTGGGAATAGACCCTATGAGGTCGAAACTCGACAATTTCGGAATGCATCAAACCCAATTGCTTGAACTCGGAAGTCGGGATGTTTAGACATAAAGGTGGAAATGGTACCCGAGTAGGAAACCTTATGCTTGAGTCCATGAAATCGGAAACTATGTACAGTATTTTGATCCATGAGGTATGAAGTCGGAGCTCGCGTGTATTTTTGCTTGAAACCTGGAGATAAGTTACGAGATCGAGAATGGGTCTGTTTTCCTCTGAGATATGAAATCGGAGATCGGAAATCACCCCACGTTGTTCGGTCTCGGATGTTAAACTCGGAAGTTGTAGAAGTAATCCAGTTGAAGTCGGAAGTCGTAGACATAGGTGAGACGAACTCGAAAATCGGAGAATGTCCATAAGATGAAGTCGGGAATTAGGAGTAGTCAAGATTAGATGAAATCAGAAATCGGAGGTCAAGTCAGAGGTGAAGAAAATGCTAAGGTCGGAAGTCGGAAATTGATTGAACATGGAAGACGAACTCGGAAATCGAAAATGGTACCAGTTTATGTGAAATTCGAAGATGAAGTCGGAAATTGAAATTGATCAAACTTAAAGGCGAAGTCGGAAATTGGAAATGGGATGTTACAATTCCCATCGGTGTTCACCTTATTCCCTGCATAAGAAATGCAAAAGAATGAAATTTATGCATATTGTAATATTTCTAAGATTATGAATATGAGAGTAGTTTCATATAAATAAATAAATAAATAAATAAATAAATAAATATATATATATATATATATAACATTTATTGGACACATTGCTGACATACCGATTCATTATTGGTTGGGGTGTGAACCCTACTTAAGCTAAGTCCCATACCCTATCTAATAATAGATGAGTGTGTGTTAGCATGATGTCTGAGAAATAATATGTACACATAACATTACTCATACCAATGCTCATATAAATATCAAAGAAACAAAATCAGTTCCAATCGAAATAACAATACAATAAGTCATTTAACTAAATTTTGGATGACAATAATATTGGCCAACCATAATTTTCGTCGGCTGATAGCAAACATGAAGCGTTGTAGCTTGGTGGCAAGGCACTTTCTACTTCGGCAAAACCTATTTCACTATGCTTATACTCTATGGATAGGTTTTGATTTCTCAGAGGCAAGAGGAAAATTCTAATTATAAGCATGTTAATAGAAATAACAAAATTCTGTATAGTTATTACTGTTACTTTTGGTTTACATATTTTGAACGTTAATTAGCTAACAAAATTTATCAATGTGTAAGGATAAGCCACAAACCTGAAACTTCAGTTGTTGCCAAAGCAGAGTTAGCATAACAGAAGCTGACAACAATCAACACACGAACCAAGAAGTGCACAAGTGTGCATTGTAGGGTGGAAAGCTTTTTCATTTGAGAAAACAACTAGGCCACACCAAGAATGGCGGTGGAGTCTAATTTGCGCCACCCTTTCTTCTACCACTTCTCATGCTCCACTTTTATAAATCGTTGGATTTGATTTAATAAAATTTAGTGTCTAAAATCCAGCGGGTGTGTATATGGACTTTAAATGACATTATGCATAGAAGTGTTATTTCTCTACCCTTCCCATTGGCTTCCACAACCTCCTCACTAATCTCCACCACCATTGCTACCACACAGGAAGTAAAAAGGTTGCAGTTTAGATTGCTAAAAATCATTTAAACTGGTTTTTAGCTTAGTAGAATCCAAATCTAGTTTTTAGCATGCAACATAGCCTCACACACAGGTCATTCATCAGTTAAATTGGCACTAAAGCTATCAAAATTCAAATGATGGTTGGAGGTGGCATCCAACTTCGTGAAATAAATGTACTACCTTTAGTTTAACTACGTGACAACAAAGCCAAACAAAATCAAATTTTAATACCCAAGAAGAAAAGCAATAACCACATTCAAATATTTTTCCAAATTAAAATTTTCATTAACAATCGTTAACGACATGTCTACAATCTTTCAAAAAAATAAAAATCTATACCTAATAAAACCTTAATCAATAAAGAACAAATTACAGAAAGCCCTAAATTAGAGAAAGAAAAGGTTAAACTGAAATCAAGAACTGGTGAACTTGGTGATGGCCTTGGTGCCCTCGGAGATAGTGTATTTGGCGAGCTCACTGGGGAGGATGAGTTGCCCGACAGTTTGGATCTCATGAGATGTGATGGTGGGCTTCTTGTTGTATCAAGCGAATCCACCATCCCTTCCTCGGTGAGCTTCTCGAAAATGTCATTGTGAAGCTGTTCATGGTTCCTATGGCCTTCTCGAGATCCAAGTGTTAGGCTGAGGGAAGGGATGGTGAAGGGGGTGGACTGAGAGAGTTAACAAAGACAAATAGAGGGCCAGGGTGAATGCGGACCAGAGTGGCATCACGGGCAGCGACACAGTTTGTATCCCCATGGTCGATTGTTGTCAAGTTGAGTGCACAAGGAAGAAGGCACAGTGCGGTGGTGTAACAATTGTGGAGGGGGATAAGACAAGGCAAAGAAGAAGGAAGAGGGTAGGGAAATAACACTTCCATGCTTTATGTCATTTAGAGTCCATGTACACACCAGTTTCATTTTAGCCATTAAATTTTATTAAATCAAATCCAACGGTTTACAAAAGTGGAGAATGAGAAGTGTTGGAAGATAAGGTGGCACAAATTAGACTCCACCAAGAATGGCAATGAAAGCTTGAAAGAGAAATAACTAATGACTTGATTTGCTCTCGTACCATAAGCCTTGCGTTATTTATACTAGCTAACTTGGGATTAAATGTACATCAATACTCAGATTTTAAGTTTAGGGTGGTTGGGAATGTGTTTAAGAGAACATTGGCAATTAGCATCGCTTTTGTTGCTAAGTCCAACGCTCCTCCTTTAAGTGAGCCTTCCGAGTTAGGTGTTTCTATTCTTTGATGAGTGATAAGTAGGATATTACCTAAAACGTAAAATGACTCATGATTAATTTCAAGTCCAAGTAATCATTGTAAAGATCCTAGAATGAAATTGTCAATATACATACATACATATATATATATATATATATATATATATATATATATATATATATATATATATATATATTGAGTGCGCGTTTGTGTGTAAGGGGGATCAACTTACATCGATATAAGATAAACTCACTTCTTACACCACTGAATAACCTTTTATTGAATTTTTTTTTTAAATAAACTAATTATTGGATTGAAAGTTCATATATTATAGATAATGTTTATAAAATTTCACATTAATCCAAAATTGTTTAGTTTACTTTAATATACATATAAATCAACGTAATAAATACTTTTAAAAAGTATGTAAAAAAGAATTATTTGATCACACTTTTATTAATGTCCAATTTTTTAAAAAAAATTAGGCACAAATGATCTACATGATATGTAGTTATAATTCAACAATTGGATTAATAAGAACTATACTCTATAAGAAATTATTGAAGGTGTAAGTGTATCAAATCTTACATCGGTGTCAAGTGACAGAAGTGAAAAAAAAGATTCTCTGTTATTATATCAAATTGTGTGGCTGAGATTGAACAGTCAAACTAAGAACTCAATCCCTTTCTTTCATTTTCCAAAATCATCCCCAAGTTACGTTCTTCCCTCTCTCTTCCCTTTACAAATTTCCCTAGGTTTTTGACCAATTTAATGTTGTTTTACAAAGTATTTATCAAATTAGTGTTGTTTGAAAACAACTTACACATTTGGGGTGGTTTTTGAGTCAAAATCACATGTATCTTTCTACTAGAGGCAATCCTGCTCAAGTTGAGTAAGATTACTTGAATGACAAAGCCCTCACTTCTAAGTTTTAACGCAGTTGCTTACCTAGGGCTCGAACTCGAAGTCTCTGGTTAAGCAAACACAACCCCTTACTAACTAGCTGAGCTATGCATTCGTTGGTATGTTTGGGGTGGTTTTGGCCACATGTAGGTGCAGCTATCACCCCTTATTTTATTTTATTTTTTACTTCAGTTCTGTAAAAAGTGTTGTGTTAAAAATGCTCTGCGAAGCATTGAATCAAGCAGCACTTTTGATTGGAAACAATAAAAAAAATATATACAAAAAGTCTATAGTCAAATATGTTTTCTGAACCAGCACCTCATAAAAGGCTACAACTATGTTAAAGACGTTAAGTCTCTTAGAGCCTTTCACTAGGACTTGCCATATGGCAAGATCCTATGAAAGGAGTTAAGTCTCCTAATGCCTTTCTAAAAGAGTTGCCATGTAGCAAAATATTAACATATAACAAAAATGTAAAGTTATAATTTCAAAATGATATAAAATTAAACTCTATCACACAGCATAGGGCCCGATTGTACTTGTGGCAGTTGCCAAAAGTTACTCCTACTAAATCTCCCCCTGCTTAATGCCACAATTCTTCATTGTGCCTTTACTTTGCTTTAGCTTACCCGAATTTGAATTTAGCTATCTTGTAACTGCATCATCAGATCAAAACAAATTTCCCCATCGAACATATCATATTCCAGCAATTCAATAACACCACTTGATAGCTCTATGCTTCCTGACATTGTGCTAATTGAAATCCCCTAACACAAAACTGCTCTAATAGCTTCAAGCATGGGCTTCTTGCTAATAGACATTGCAACACAAATAAATGCAACCAACAATTACTTCCTATTAGCCAATCAACGTAGAGTAAACAGTCAATACAAAAATAACCAACACTACGAAAATCCCTGATGCCTTGAACCATATGATATAAACCTTGTTGCAAAATGATTTTAACCCTAGAAAGTTTACCAAAGGGTAGTATTTAACACAATCATGGAGTCACCACAACTTCAAGTTCCCAGTGAAAACAAGTCCCAAATAGGGCCGATCTTAAACCATACTAAAGCAATCCCACTACAAAAGACAAAATCCAAATTCACGCCAAAGGGCTCGCGCTCAAAAGTTCCCTATACATTAAACGTCATTTAACAAAACTCTAAAGACCTCCATTGGCGTTACTATTAGACAATATCCAAAACCCAATAAATGGTATTAAGATATACCACATGCACCTCACCATGTCGAGATTGTCACACTATCAGATAGACTAGGGAACAGAAGCCACAAACAAATCAAAGTCAAACCCAAATACAAATGACAGGACAACTAACTGGAGATTAAACCATAAATCTTCAAACAACCAAATCAGCAATTCCAGCCACCTCGAAATCCCTTTTTTCACTGGTTACAAGATCACAACACACAAATCTCCCCCATATATATCCTATTTTCTCAAAATTTGGTATAGACTACCCTTGTAAGGGAATCCCTCTACACTTCAGCCAAACACACCTCACCTTACGTTTCTCCTCTGTAGTCCACATTCGAATGTCGTCTAGTATAGATAGCAAGCTTTCTTTTCTAGCCTCTAGAGACCATTCCATTTCTTCCTTAGTTCAAAAAGTAATAAGGATGGTATATGTATCAAGGGCTTTAACTATCTCAAAAGGTTTTCTTTTTTCCTTTTCGCCTGAGCCAGTTTTGCAGAGACTGATTCAGCCTCCAGCGGGTTCAAGCCTTCGCCAACCTAAGTTCTCCACAGCCATAGCATATTTTCATCACAAACTTCTCCTCTGACAACAAGCATTTTTTTATCCTTCTGCTCGGGCGTTTGAGAGTTTGCTTTCCTCTCCCGTGTGAGCATGGTGTCATTTGTTTCCCTTGCTTGCTTGCGTTCCACCACACCTTTGTAGGATCAATCATCCTTCCAAACATTAAGTTGTCTATTACCTGTTTTGCACTGTCTCTGATCAAGTTCCTTCTCCAGATTGTTTCTAAGAGCATTGCGACCATATTTCGCCAAATTAACACTAATTATGCAATTTCGAATATTTAATCCATCCATTCTTTCCACAGCCTTTAAAGCTTTTTGCCTACTCTGGAATCTCGCAAAACCAAATAAGTTGCTATTATTCTTCCCGATTTTACATGAGAGAAACACATCGATGAGTCTCCCTTTGAATTAAAATAGTTGCCATAACCATTCCTTCAACATTGATGGAGGTAGTTTGTCCACAAATAGTGTTGTAGTATCATCCCTCCCATTGCTAAGCTCCTAGTGAGCTATCCGCCTTGCCTTACATTGAACTACCCCTCTGCTTCCTTGTCCCCTTGATGCTACGCTAAACAAAACTAATAATATTTAGCCTTGTTGCTCTCCCACTCTCCCATTATTCCCATAATAAAATTAGATTAAGAGATATATTTGTTCTTATTATTTATTTGACAATATCTTTAGTGGAACTTTGTAAATGTTTAGTGGGACTTGATAAGAGATAATTTATTTATTTATTTTCTATTTTGTTGGTTTCAATTTTTTATTGTATTCTTTACCCTTTTTTATCGTTTTGCTACATTGTTTTCCTAATTCGAATTTTTTTATTGTATTTTTATTTTTTTATCCTCTTCATGAAAATATTTTTTTATAATTAGTGCATTGAATCCAATAAAATTATATATTTTTATTTATATTATTTTCAAATAGTTTATTCATAAAGATACATACAAAAAATTAATTTATAGATTATTAGAAAATAATTAAAAACCTATGTTTGTCATCATGAAAAAACATTTGTGATTATTTTGCCACATAGATGCTCCAAATGAAAGGCATTAGGTGACTTAATGTCTTTCACAGGATCTTAACATATAAAAACTCATGGTGAAAGGCACTAGAGACTTAATACATTCAGTATGATTGCAACTTTTTACAAGACATTGATTTAGAAAATGCCTTTGACCAGCTTTTTATATTTTTTTATTGTTTCTAGTCAAAAGCATTACCTGTTTTAACGCTTTGCAAAACATTCTCTGACAAAACATTTTACACTGAATGTGGGGAAAAAAATAAAATAATGGGTGGCGACTACATATGGCCAAAACCATCTCAGACATGCAAATTGCTTCCAGACAACGCCAATTTAGTAAAGTACTTTGTTAAACTGCACTATATTGATCAAAAACCCCGATTTTCCCCTCTTCCCTATACGATTTAATTTGCAGTGAAGTTTTTTCATGTGCATGCACAACGTTCTCTGCACTGCAACGGAAGATTACTAAGAAACAATAGTTGATGGCATTGTTGTTTCATTCAGAATTTCACATAATGCATCATGCACTTACATCTTGAACATTTTGTTGTTAAGTTTCAATCGTCATACAAAGATGGGTCCTTCAATGTTGGCATTCTTTGGAGTTGCAGCGCAGAAGTGCAGTAGACAAGCCCACTAATGCATGGTTCTGAAGCTTTTCAATGTCCTAATAGAATCTCATATTTAACCAACAAGTCATCACAAAACCTAATTATGGAAGAGCGTAATTTGGGGATGATTTTTGAGAGTTAAGACAAGTGAGTGAGTGAAATGGTCACTTGAGTTTTTAATCTGAGTGTGCATTTTTAGCCACACAATTTGATCTAATGACTAAAAATCTCTTTCTCACTTCTCACATAATATATATATAGTTTTGAATATATCCCTCTTTTTTAACTTAACTTATAATGGTGCGTAATTTTATATTAATTATTTAACCTTTTTTTTTTCTCTTTATGTAATATTTTCTCTTTTTTATTATGGACAAAATAAAATTATAAAATCATCCACAACTATAATTGATTCAAAGAAAAGAGAGGTGTGTTTTTTTGTTCAAAATAAAATATGCAACTTTTTAACCTCAACATTTTTCATATATAAATTTAATTACATAAGGAAGTGTGTAAAAAAAAAAAATAGTTATTTAACAGATAATAACTACAAAATTACGTAATTTATATTTTTATAGAATTGAAATTTTTTATTTTTTATCATTTTGTTTATAGAGAAGAGTTACATTTTCTCTTATCATTGAAGTTATTGTTATCATTAAATCTGATAGTTATAAGTAAGTAAGCTCATTAAAATTAGAGCTTTGTCAACCATAGCCACCATGCAAGGTTGGCGTCTTGCAGAATTAGACACTAACAATGCTTTTTTCCTTTTTCTATAAGTGAAACCTGTTCACACTTCCAACATGGAAGGAGCAAAATACAGCAGAAAACGTTTCATGACGGTATGAAAGACTCAAAAGAAAAACATGACAATTCAAAAGTCAACAAGAGAAGCGTCACCCCATACTTCAGCATCAAAACATTACTATAGATAACACCCTAGCTCTATACTCATCATTTAAAAATGCACCCCAAATAACCTATGCATTTGTTCTTCTTTGTCTTCTTTTGTTCCTCCATTTTCTAGCCTCCAAGAGGTTTTATTACACAAATTCCGTAGAGAGAAGACATGCTTGGCACCACCCTTTAACCTAACAGCCCAATCGAAGCTTAGTATGTTGAATCTCCATATCCCATACAGGTTTATAATTCTCAAATACCACCCTGCTTTTTATCTACCAAATAGTCCAAATCACCACATATAATAATATTGAGGTCCATAGCTTTTTATCAAATCCATTAAATGGTGCCATCATCCAAGAGTCAAAGAATAGAGTAGGATGGTTTGGACAGCACCATTGCAAATTCCACCACTGAAAGCTGGCAGTCCAAAGTTTTCAGGTAAAGGAGCAAGAAAAAAAAAATAAATGCTCCAGTGTTTCTTCCCTTTCTAAGCAGAAAGGGCATCTCAAATCTCCATTATGCAAACAATTCAGCTTGTTCATTCCTTTGCCTTTTTTAACTCCATGTTTTGTCTAAAATTTTTCATCATTATCTATTAATTATCAAAAAATAAAAATGCACAAAAAAATTAAAAAAAAATCAAATTTTCAATTCCTCCTTTCGTCTAGATTTTCAACAATTTTGCTTCCTAATTCCTTTATCCATAACAAGTTGTCAATCTCACTCTATCTCTTTATCTTCATAACCATTTTTCAAATGTTATCTTTATCCTTCTAGATTATTAACAATTCTATTTCAAAATTTTAAATTTTCCCTCCATCTAAACTTTCTAGAGCCTTAATTTTCAATTATTTTTTAAATTGTTTTTCAACAAACTTATATTATTTTATCATCTATTAATAAACTTTTCCAAAAACCTCTCTCATTCTACTCTATATAAAGTCAACTCACTCAGCAAAGAGGGCCACACACACCGCCTCATTCAAAAAGCCTGACCCACTCGATCATCATATTTTTCACCATCAACGACTATTATATCTTCTTCTCTGTACATTCCCTTTCATCCTTATCAAATTACCTTTGAAAAACACAGACCTATAGACATAACCTTTCTTCTTCCATGCTAAACACACACATAAGGCCTCAACCACCAAAGATATATAGTCCACACCCTATCCATTTCCCTATCCAAGCCAACCTCTGCCCTTTCGTTTTGGTGGGCTTCTCTCTCTCTCTCTCTCTCTCTCTTCTTTTTTTTTTTTTTTTTTACTAAATGCCTCTTTTGAGCTATTCTTTCCCTTTTTCTTTTTTTTTTTTTCTTTTTACTTAGCTTTCTTGCTAAAGCATGTATGTAAGCTTGTTACTTTTGTTTAGGTTAGTTTTTTTTGTGCTTGTCGAAGTCCTAGCCTATTGAGTTTGTTTGATGATTTTTTTTTTTTTTATAATTTAAAACATGAGGTCTTAATTATCTATCTTTTAAATTATCTTATAATGCTATCCTTCAAATATTGAATTATCATATGAAGCTTTTTTTCTTTTTTTTTTTCAAATGATCAAAATAAAAATCTTTTTATGGTTTCATTTTAATTCACACAAAAATCAATGAGGCTACTTAAGTAATCGGTGCTATCTTCATTGCTCTTTGAATTATAAGGATTTATTAAGTAGCCTAGTACTAACTTGGATTTTATGCAAGAGCAAATTTTGTTTCAAATAAAATTGTCTTCACAAACCTAGCAAAATCTTTCCATAAATAAAATTCATCAATACACAATCATTTTCTTGTTATTCTTAGTCATAAAAACTTTCTCATTCTCTTTTAATGATAAAAATAACATAAATCTTTTAAATTTTTTAATCCATGTAATGATCATCGAGGGTGATTAAGTAGTCAGTGCTTCCTTCACCACTCTTTGAATCATAAAGGTTTATTGAGTATCCCAATGCTAACTTAAATCCTGTACAAAAACAGATTATGTTTTAAATAAATATTTTATCATTTTTTATGAAATTAGGAAAGTCTTTTTTTTTTTTTGGTAAATAAAATCCACCAACATACAATTATTTTCTACAAGAATGATGATGACTTTGAATTTCTCATTGTATCAAAGGATATGTAGGAGCGAGGAACCTCCATCAAGTCAAAATCTAAATTTTCTTAAATTTTGTTTTCTTTTTATCTTTTGTAAACAATTTCTCTCTTTTTCCATTTTGTAAATAATTTTTTTAGGAAAAATAAATGTTATTAAAGTTATTAATTAAACAAGCTCTAAGGTAACCATTATAAGGATGCATCAGGGGTGCTGTGCAATTAAGTTTCTACTTTTTCCCTATTATAATCAAACTCTTAAACCCAATCTATCTTTAAAAAACCAATTTTCTAGAGTAAAATGTTTTTCCGATATTTTCTATAAATAAAATTGATAGCGGTTCCATTGAATATATTTTTCAACAATTTTTGTTGCCTCCTATCGCGACGCCTTTTGAGCACATTGCGATAGCATTGAGTCTTTCCATGATTAGAAACCACATGAGAAGCTCTACTCTAGGAGGAGGCACACCCTTCTAGACCTTCTTGGCATTTCATCTATCACCTATAAAGGAAGAAACTGCATAGAGAAGGATTTAATGTAAGAATTTTAGTTGTTTAACACATAGAATAATCAATAATTCCTACTCTCAAATTAACAATTTAACTATAATATGGCATGTATAAAATTACTTGGTGTAACATCCTCCCCTGTATAGTACTATGCTTAAGTCATAGTATCACACTCGAAATTTATTATTGTTATCTGGACGGACCTTGTCTGATAGCTACCTCTAGCCATTGTCGATACTCCTTGAACTATTTGAAGATAACACGAAAATAGGAGTGAGAATTGAAAATTCTCAGTAGAATTCCTTATTCATCATATACCATGTCATCATTATTATATTCAGCTGCTTCGATTTATTAAGAAAAGGTAAACGTGCTATGTAATATGCCCAATTTAACAGTTCGAAAATATATTGTCTGAAGCAGAGTTTATCTTATTCAAGCTTTTGAATCACATTGCAATTATATGATCATTTCATATCTCATAATTAGCATAGCAGTCACAACATTTACAAATATACTAAATTTTAACATAATAAGAAAATCAGAATATACATATGCAAATAAACTTGTTTTTTTATTTAACCTTCCCTTACTTTTCTATAACTCTATTCCTGACACACCTAGGTGTTACATATTGTCATCTCTAAGATGTTTGCTTGTGTCTGCACTTGAGCATTATGTATCACTGTCCTCAGAGTCTTTCTTAATTTCCTTTACATGTCATGCACATTCCAGAGTATGATCGTTATGTCAAAGTCTATCGAGATGTGATTACCTTGTCACACACCTTAGGATGTGGCCATCTTCCCATATCCTACAGTATGATCACCATATCATATCCCATTAGAGTGTGATCGTCGTGTCATATTTCTTAGGAATATAGACTCATCTTTATATTTTTAATCACAGAATCATGAATGTACGTACTTTATACCTTATTCCTAAATAATCATACTTGCTTGGCATTCATACATACCACCTACAAATATCAACACATACTATTTAGAACCATTGCTAATTTCCACTGGAAATTGCCGGTATAACGAATCAAGTCCACTTTCCTATTAATAGTGCCAGTTAGTCAGATAATCATTTAGACAGAAAACTAACATAATACATCAACCATTTCAATACTCATACAAAACTTATAGCCTTTGCATTTAAATTGATTTTCTACCAATTTCTTCAATTCTACCTACTTTTAGAAATTAAGCCATAATTTCTGTGTAATTCATTTAAATCTAAATTTTGGATATGTTATAACGTTATTTGTCTAGTTTCTAACCTCTTTAGTTCCATTAAGTTTTAATATATATAACTCAAGTCATTAACATTTTACCTAGGCATGTCCTATTAATAGCTAGATTTGCCTATCAAAAACTGAAAATTCACTAAAAATGGAAAACTGGTTGAAACTATACGAAACCTATATTTTGTAAATATAACTGACCCAACTTTTATTTTCAATAAGTTTCATCTCATTTGAATAAGTAGAACTCGAGTTATGAGCTCTGGAATTTGGATAACCTGCACTGCCCTATTCTAGTCAAGTTGGAACTTAGGATAACTTTCATGAATTACGAGGAGCAATAAGGATTGAATTTGATTCTAAAATTTTTATGGAATGTTAATCTATGTATTATTTCTAAAAAAAAATTAGTTTCACTCAATTTGAAGGAGTATAGGACGAGTTATCCCCTCGAAATCTAGTCTGCTCAAAATCATGGATAGAATTCTAAGGTTAAATTCAAAAATTCATATCTCACACAATATTAACCCAATGGCCTTATGCTTTATATGGTTAGACAAGCTTGATGTCTAGTTTTAAATAAAATTAGTTTCTTCAAGTTTCAATAGCTGTAGGCAGAGTCGTACACTTCGCCGTATAGACTGCTATAGGTTTCCTTAACCTAATCCAAGCTATTTGCTTCTCTTCACTAGATAATCATCCAAAACTCAATTTATACATAACAATCCAACTATAAACCTTCATATAGACTCATAATAACATCAAATACATGCATCTAAATGAGTGCACAACAACCCCAATTCATAAGATAATCCAATGAAGAGGTTGAATCCTGCCCCTAGATTGAAAGATGGCTTGATTAGATGAAGAGTTTTAATGTTGGAGGTGCTTGGAGCTTAAAAATGGAAGAGAAATGAAGTGAAAAGGAAGGAAGATGAGAGGGAATAATGAGACGTCTATAAGGGAGAGAGGGAGGCCGAAATTTTGATGGGAGTAAGAAGGAATTATATGAATTTGATATAGAGGTGGTGGTTGGAAGAAGTGATTGTAATCGGTGGAGGGGTCAAGTGGCTCATAAGTGAGCCAACTATGTTCACTCTTTTGTGGCATGGGTGGCGCAACTTTGATGAAGGAGGTGGCTAAATTCTACTCACTTAAAGTAGGGTTTAGTAGGTTAAATTTGGTTGGTTTGGGTTTTGACAATTGAAAATACCAAAATTCTACTGGTTTTCCATCAACTAGTAACTCGTTTTTTATCTATTTTTGCTAAGGTTTTCTAATTGTCTACTCTAATACTTCTCAACTCTAATCCCTCTAATTAATATCTAATTAATTTTCAATTAACCTTTAGTTAATTTCTAATTATCCTTATGTATTTAATAAAATCGAATAGATCGACTACGGACATAAATTAAACATTTTAAAAATTTTCGGACATTACACCTAGGATGGTTGAGGTTGAACAACAAATAGTCATCTTTTGAAATAGCAAAGAAAACATTAACAAAATAGAGAAAGACTCCTCTTATGCCCTATAGTTAGAATACTATGTTGTGTCTCAATGGGGCAACCCAATACATTGTTATGGCAAGGACCAAGGGCTCTCCTTGTGTTAGTAAAACTGATGGGCAAAAAACTACCCATTATGGTAAGCCTATCCACAAGGCCCAAAACCAGATCCACTTACTGACAAAATTAAACATGATTAAGCCCAATTATAATATTGATCACAAAATGGGCAAAACAATATGCTCTTATAATATTTTGGCATATAATTAATCTGGAATTAAAATTAAAATTAAAATGCAATATGATTTATGTTAGTCCAAAAGAAAAATCTAACATTCTCCCATTTGGACAACATAAATCATATTACAATTACGAAATTAACACCCTAGATTAATTCACAATATGTGATCACTACAAGATGCCAAACATGAGCCAAAATTATCAACCATAGGTCCCATATGAGATTACAAACATTTGAACAATAGAAAGTCATACTTGAACGAATAATAACATCATAGATATAAGATACTTATATCCCAGTGACCCAACAAAATGTGGAATATGGATCAATGGGAAAGCACAACAAAATGGCATACCAATATATGGCCAAAGTGCAATTCCCAACAAAAATGGTCTAAGCACCCATCGAAGATGCTATATCAGATTTTATAAATCTCATCACAACAACAAAATTGAGATTAAGATCAAAATGTCTTCACAACATGCCATCACACAATTATACAAATAATTAAATTGCACAGAATGAAGAGAAATATGGCAATAATAACAGCATAAATAATTATTACAAAATACCTAAAAAAATTACAAATATGAGTCATAACAATTTTCAAAACAAACTCCCACTAACCCACAACATCAAAAGATCCCACTACAGCTATACAGGTTACAAGATCAACAAAAACTTTATCAACTAAGTCTTTGGTTAGAGGATCAGCAACCATAAGCTTCATAGGAATATGCTTAACATAAGTTTGAAACTCTTGGATCGTCTCTCTAACAAACATGTATTTTGTGTCAAAATGTTTTGACTGCTTTGAGCATATATTATTTTGAGAGAAGCACACTAGAGTAGAGTTATCACAATATATAATTAGAGATCTAGATATACTCTCCACAAGACCAAGTTCAACAATAAAATTTTTCAACCATATTGCTTGATGGGTAGTCTCATAACAAGCTATATATTATACTTCTATGGTTGACATAGCTGTAAGTGTCTGTTTGACATTCTTCCAAAAAATAGCTCCTCCAGCTAATATAAATATATAACCTGATGTGGATTTTTGGTCATCTGAACAACCACCATAATGTGAATCAAAATAACCTATTACTTCAAGATGATCTAACCTTTTATAGGTCCATATATAATCTTTGGTACCTTGCAGATACCTCATAACTCTTTTTGTAGCCTACCAAGGTGCCACACTAGGTCCATCAAGTATATATACTCCGACTCGGAGTCTCAGAAGATCTATTTTTTCTTACTTTCTATAGGAACATCCTAATTATAATCATGTTAATGGAAATAATAAAATTTATGTACATGTACTTGTACAAATTTTGTACATTAAATAACAAAGTTTATCAATGCATAACTGTAAGGATGAGTGACAAACTAGAAATTTCAGTTGTTGCTATAGCAGATTTAGCATAACAAAAGCTGACAACAATCAACAAGGGAACCCGAAGTGCATGAGTGAGCATTGTAGCGTGTAAGGCTTTCTCATTGAGAAAACAATACTAGGTCATGCGAAGTATGGCAACAAAAGATAAAAAGGGAAAAATCTGAACTCTAAAGACTTGAGTTACTCTTGTCCTATAAGCCTCGAATTATTTATAATGGCTTGCTTGTGATTAAGTACGCAATAAATTGCCTATCTCCCATTGCTTTTTGTTAATACTTTGAAATTTTACATTTAGGTAGGGTCCATTGTGGGCAATTAGCAATGTGTTTAAGGAAAAAATCGCTATTAGCACTCTTTTTGTCACTGAGTTGGGTGCTTCTCCTTTAAATTAGCCTCGTACTTTGGTGTTTCTTTATTTTTTAGGTGATTGGGAGAATTTTGCCTCGAGTTATGTTATATTAACATAATCATCTACATCTCCTCTTCAACATAGTTTATCATCCACCATCAAAAGAGAGTTTTACCTACTTTTATATTTGTTTAAAATGTTTTCTTATCAAATCACATGATTGTTGGTGAGTATGTTGTGATAACCAATTTACATGTAGTATTTCTCTATTGCCTCAAAGTTGGGGAAGATTCAGTAACAACTCATGATTAATTTCGAGCACAAGTATGTTGAAACATCATTGAACTCTATGTCTTATCTATCCCAAGGACGATTATAGGCTCCAAGGACTCTTTATAGACAAAATTGACTAATTTGTCTCCTAACTTATTTTTAATTTTTCAAATTTATCATCTAAGTAATAAATTTCCAAATTCCTTCTCTAACCTTTAAAATCGAACACATTTATTCTCTTCATAAATGTTGTTTGAAACATTAATGGAAGGAGCCTATGTGATACCTGAGTTGGTACTAGTAGCACCAATGGCATCTCATATGACAAGTTTTGATTTCAAATTTGTCGTCTAAGTAATAAACATCTGAATTTTCTTTTAACTTTCAAAATTTAAGAATGTTTATCTTCTTCACAAATGTCATTTGTTACTTTGATGGAATGATGTTGTTTGGGATTCTTTGTTACGTTATCTTATCCATGAATCGAATCATCCAGAACCTAGAAGATTATGTTGCTCTATGCTACAAGAAAAATAAATGAAGCATACTAAGCATCAAGATTTGTCACCTTCCTTACTCAAAAGGCAACCAAGGAGAACAAAGAAGAATAGGAACAAAGAATCTAGTAAGTTGAGACAATATGCAACACAAATAAGCAACGAAGGTTTTCTTATCAAGTGTCAATGTGTAATGGGATAAACATGTTCGATTTTTAAGAGTTGGAGAATGAATTTGGAACATTTTTTATTTATAGGGTGAATTTGAAAAAATAACTTCTACATGAGATGTCATCTATATTCATTTTGCCAACTCGAATTCCAAATAGTATTTTTCCACGAATGGGTGTATTTGGTTTACATTTTAATAGAATTAACTTTTAAATGAATTATATAATTGAATGATAGTATAAATTTTTCTTTTATTGATGGTATATTAAAATTAATCTCTATAATTAATTGTATTAATTTATTACAATTTTGAAATAACATGTAACATAAAAATATTCAAAACAAGACTTAATAAAAATGGAAGGAGTAAAAAACTAAAATGCTTTTTGAACTTCAGATGTTTAGACATTGTATGAGACATCATATATTATTGTGAGTTTAGAGGAGTATTGAAGTAGATATGTATCAATGTAAAATAGATACACTACATAAACATCAAATTATTATATATAAATAGAGATTAATTTTAGTACATTGTTAAATATAAAGAATTTTATACTATCATCTAATTTTGTGTGTTACTATATATATAACTTATGAGGTATTAACTGCAAGAATAATAGTATAAAAAAATTTTATACTGGTAATACATCAAAATTAAATTCTTATACATATAATGACAAATTTTTTGTTTTTTTGTTGAGTTGTGTTATTTGGACACATTTAAATGACGCATTCGACACGTTACCAACTTTTTGTTTTAGTTACCGGCTTTTTAAACTGAAGTTACCAACTTATTCGACTGAGTTACCAACCAATTGCAGCATAACATTACAGGACATTTTGCATGTAATTGATTAGTAATCCAGTTGAATAAGTTGGTTACTTTAGTTTATAAAGTTGGTAATTAAAACAAAAGGTTAATATTTATATGCTACAACTGGCTGGTAATTCAGTCACAAAAATTGATAACTTTAGTTCAAAAAATTGGTAACTGAAAAAAAGGGTTGGTAATACGTCCCAACCATATGTACAAATAAACTTTCTCTTTTTTGTTTTCTTTTGAGTCAAGCGGAGGGGAGTTGGGATGGGGATTGAACCCCAAATATGTGAGTTTATAAGGCATGAGTCTGCTACTTATATTAAGCCTCAACCTCGATTTTTTTTCTTTTTTGTCAAAACCATGGTTTGTCTATTTATTTATTTATTTTTGGGTTGTTAATTTAGTTTTTCAGAAGGCATCAGCAAGAGATACGGGCTTTTATGGGTTTCCCCTTGTTTGCTGAAACTTTTTCGTGCTAAGTTTGAATTTTGTATACTGTTCCTTTGTCTCTTGGCCCGCTCTCATGGTCTGATGGAGTTTTTTGGACTGTGAATTCCAGACTCGGAATAAGCTTGCATTTCGCGACCATATACATATATATATAAGAAAAAAAAGGAAAAAAGGATGTTTCCACGTTGTGTGAGTAGGTTAGGAATTTTTTTTTTTTTTTTCAAATGTTGTTCTTAAGTTAAGTTTTTTTTTTGGGTTATATTTCAATTCTGAAAAAGATAAAAGATAAAATCATAAAAAATAGTCAAATAAATACACTTAGTTTTATTAGTTGTGCTTGTTAGGTGCAAGCAATATATTATATAAGTTTATCTATTAAAACTATTTATATATCAAAATAATGGATAAGTTAATTGAGTTTAAAAAGAAAGATTAGGTTGAACTAGCTTTTAAGATATAAAGTCTCTTTCATTCTTTAATTTTTTATATTTTATTATAAGAAGAATAATTATTACATAAATAAATAATAAATAGAGTAATAAAAATTATTATTTTTATTACAAATATTTAATATCGAAACAACTAATCAAATAATATTTAATATAAATTATAATTATATTATTTTAAAAATAAAATAATTAAAATTAATAAATAAGTCTTTTAGTTATGATATTGATATTTGAATTGAAATTTAAAAAGTAATAACAGAATATTATTTTAATATCATTTTTATTTTTACATATTTTGATGAAAAGTACAAGCAAAAAGTATTAAAATTATATAAAAAAGAGAATATTAGGTATGTGTGTAATTTTTTATATTTTATTAAAATAAAAAATAATTATTAAACATAATGAATTAATTAATAATAAAATATAATATAAATTGAAATTGTATATAAAAATAATTAAAAAATAAAAGATAAATATTTGAATAATAATAATATTTATTTTTAATTTTATGATTGAATGATTAATAAAAATTATTATTTGGTTGAAATTTTAATTTTTAATAAATTTTTACTTATGATAAAAGTTAATATTATGTAGAGTATCATATACAACATCAAACACTCTATAATATTAAAATGCTTAACAAGTTTTATATTATTTGATGTTTATTAAAAATATATATTTTTTGAGTTTTCAATGTATTAAATACATTAAAAATTTAAAATATTTTTTATTCTTAATTTCTTAACCGCAGCTTTTAAACCAATTAGCCCTTATCGTAATATTTATACTAAACAAGGTCTACGTGGCGGGGTCTAAGTGGGCGCCTAGATACTTAGTGAATATAAGGACCTAAGGTAAATATTCCATGTACTTGATTGATCTCGAAATCATAGATGTAAACATTTAAAATGGCTAGACATTGCAAAGTCCTCAGATTCAAACTTCACAATAGCTGAAGTGCCAAATGTGAAATGCACAATTAATATAAAACATCATGATTTCTATCAACACATAACTAACCGCCTACGATAGGTAAGAGTTCGGGAGAAATTTTATCATTCATTATGAAGCATAAAATTCTTCCTCTATATTATTCTTTCATCATAAAATTTTTATAAATAGTATAATAAATAGGTTCTATATAAAATATTATGAAGTCACAATTCATTGCAGAGAAAGAAGCACTCTTTTTTCATGGTGGATACTAGAATTTCTTGAAGTTCAAATAGCTTCCAGGAGACCGTACATGAATTAATTGATTTAAAATTCCAAAGTTTTATGCATGTATTTTTGGTGGGTAACGTTTAACCTATTATAATTAAAAATGTTTAAATATAGTGTGTTATAATTGTTGGGCCGATTGTTTTGGTACAAGTAGCTTTGCTCAAAATATAATCACTCAACATTAAAACAAAGAACAGAGAATCGGCACCATTCTTTGATTGATTATTCGATTTACAATGGCTATACTGCAAACTTTAATGGTGTGAAAGCAATAACTATATATATTAATACACTACACAAGATGGACACAATAGGATTTTGCATACGCAATTTGATGTTGAGATACTGGCATGGCTATAGATGTATATAAGGCATTAGAAGTGGACGGATAACTTTAAGCATGAGACATTCTTGGGAATGTCGACAAGAGTCTTATCATCTTATGGAGTTGGAATTGGCTTGTGAATTGGCACTGGTGGCAGAAGCGGTTTCTTGAGTTCGGGGTGAGGTGGAAATTTAGGGATAGGTTTTTTGAAGAAAGGCTTTGGCTTTAGAAATGACTCTGGCTCAACCTCGGGAGTCTGTGGAGGGAAGAAGGGTTTTTTTGGGATGGGAAATGGTTTAGGGATTGGCTTAACAAATGGTATTGGCTTAGGTAAAGGTTTCTTAAACACCGGAATAGGGGTAGGTTTTTTCACTATGACTGGTTTTGGTATAGGCTTAACAATAGGAATTGGCTTTGGTATAGGCTTAACAACAGGAATAGGCTTAACAATAGGAATAGGCTTTGGTATAGGCTTATACACTGGAACAGGGACAGGCTTTTTCACTATGACTGGAATCGGGATAGGCTTAATGATAGGAACTGGCTTTGGAATAGGCTTAAACACTGGAATCGGGATAGGCTTAACAATAGGAACTGGCTTTGGAATAGGCTTAACAATGGGAATTGGCTTTGGTATAGGCTTAACAATTGGAATCGGTTTCTTGAAAAATGGCTTTGGATGGAAAAAGCCTTTGAATTTTGCTTCTTCATCATGTACTTCTGGGCTTGTCTTTGCCAACTCTTGGTTTACAAGCTTCCCATCTGTATTCACTTCATTCCCTGTAAAAGAAGTGCAAAACAACAGAAGTTATACACGTAAACTTCTATGATAGTAAATTTGATTAGTTTCATATGAGAATAAATGTATCTATATCATCATCATCATTATTATTATTATTATTATTATTATTACATATGAGGAGGGATTCATTAATATTGGTATAAGATTTGACATACTTACATCTTTAATAATATTTTATAGAGTATAATTTTTATCAACCTAACTATTAAATTATAATTAAATATCATGTAGATTATTTGTGAAGAATTTTTTAAAAAAAGTGCACATATATTTTTTAAAATTTTATATGTAAAAAGGGGTATTAGTCAAAGGTATTTTAAATAATAAGTGATGATTAAAAAAAATATGAGATGGTCATCCGAAATTAAGAACATAAAAACAAAATCAGTGCCAATCAATATAGCAATACAGTAAGGCCACTTGTCATGGCTTCAAGAAGTATGCACCTCCTAATTATAAGCATGTTACGGTTAAAATAAAGTTTTTCGTTTAGGTACTACACTACTACTGTTACCTTTGTTACACATTTTGTTCATAGAAAATAACAAGTTTATCAGTGGGTCAGGATGAGCCACAAACCTGAGACTTCAGCTGAAGCTATACCATAATTGGCGTAACAGAAGCTGAAAACAAGCAACAAGGGAACCCAGAAGCGCACGAGTGCGCATTGCAGTGTGGAAGGCTTCCTCATTGAGAAAACAACTGAGCCACACCACGAATGGCAATGAAAGCTGAAAAGGGAAATATCTGAACACTTGAGTTGCTCTTGTCCCATAAGGCTTGTGTTATTTATACTAGCTAGCTTGGGGTTAACTGTACATCAGGTGGCCTATCTCCCATTACTTTTTGTGAATAATCTGACATTTTAGGTTTAGCTAGGAACCATTTTTTTGAGTGGTTGGGAATGAGATCAATGGAGAATAGCACCGTTTTTGTCGCTGAGGTTGGTGCTTCTGCATTAAATGGGCCGTCCAAGTTAGTTGTCTGTTCGTTTTGGATGATGAGGAGAATATTGCACCAAACAGGTTCAGCAATAAAGAAAGTTCAAAACTTCAAATCATTAATTTTGAGTACAAGTATGATGAAACATCATCATAAGATCCTAAAATGAAAGGTGAACTGCATCGATATATGATATCGTTTGTGCAATAAAGTGGGCTAAAAGATCAAGTACCTTATCTGGAATATTTACTTTGAGCTGTGTTATATCAACATATCCAATCCACGTTCTTCATCCAGACCTTAGGTAATCCGAGCTAAAATGCATTAAAAAAATTTCTTTTTAAATTTTTTTTAATTGAAATACTCTGCCATATCCAGCAACAGAATGTCGGAGTTTGTGTCGACTTTGCATGTACAAATAACTTTTTTGATTTATGTTTTTATTATCATGCAGTGAAATATTTTCTAACGCTAAGCTTACACACACACTCACTTGCTTATTGCATATTATAAACTATCAAATTCTCAAGAAAAATAAATTAATTATATTTCAGATTAAAAAAATATGGTTGAAGGGACATCTGTAAATGAATATTCTAAGTTGTCTTTTAAACTATAATTACTCTTTGATTTCTATTTCTTCCATTATAATTATCATGTGACATTTATAATAAATTTATTTTAATTTGACCTTTTATTTCTCGCAATAAATCTTTCTTAACTTCTCATTTTCTATAATTATTTAAATTTTTATTTTATAATTTTTTAAAAATTAGCACTCAAAGTGTACTCATATATACACCAACCTCTCCTGATATTAGGCGATATTATATGCGACACCCACAATTTGTAAAAATATACACAAACCTCAGCTAAGGTTTAGATGCTATTATATCCGATACCTTTATATTTTGTGGAATGTGACAATAAGTACCCCCTTAAAAGTACACTGAATACCCATATAAAGCATGTTAGTGTAACCATTATAAGTTAATAAGTGTTATGTGTAATATTATCTAACTTCAAAAGTGGTCTGTAACATCTACAATTTTATTGTGTTTGTAACTCAATATTATTAATAACTAAAGACTAAGATATTAATAAATAAGAGATAGAAGAATGCCTTTGGTTAATAAATTAGAACAGAATTTTTAGTGATTTTCTAAAGTTAAGTGTACAAGTCTGTCCTAAAATAGGGCAATCTTGAGTAAATTATTAATAATTCAAGTTATACATATTAAAATTTAGTAAAACTAAAGAGGTTTAAAAGTAGATTAATAGTGCTACAACATATTAAACTTCTAGATTAAAATGAGTTAAAATAAAATTTTGGTGGAATTTAGAATAACAGGACAAAATTAAGGAGAATGGAATAACTTTAGAAAATATTAATTTAAGGGTCACATAAACCATGGAAGATTCAATGGCATAAGTTTTATGCAATTTCATACTTATACAATGTTATATTGATATATTATCTATGATGAATATAATTACTATGATTGGCTGATTGACTAGATATATTGTATATATTGGCACCCTCTATGTTTCAACTGTTATGCTACTAAATTTCTTGCAGAAATACATGAATGTTATGAGTGTTTATATATTATGTATATGAACATCATGCATGCAAGAATATTTGAAAGTAAGATATGAGTATGTGCATAAGTGCATATAGCATGTGCATATATGATCATGCCCAAGAATTAAAAGGAATAATAAGAATTTGCAAAAGGACGTACCAATCCTCTGCCTATTAGTGGGCTAAGGTGGTATTGTTTAAGAACTTGGGCAAGCCTCTGACCAGATTTAAGGGGAATAGACCAGTGTGAGAGTAAGAAAAAGGAAACCTGTCACTCGTTTATAGGAACGAGTTCGATCCTAAGAAGCAGGCTATTAGTCGAGGTGAAAGAGGCCATTCATCACAACCAAGTATGGAAAATCAAGTTGCAAATTAAAGTAAGAGATAAGAAAGTCAAATGCACTTGCATAAATCAAGAATGTGCATTAGCATATGCATATTTGAGCATCTTATTTTGCTATAATGTTATTGTATTTATGGTTGAAATGTTATATTGTTACTGTTATTATACTTGCCATGAGACATGCCAAATGATTGCTAAAAGCAATCTGTTTCGAGAAATATGTTTTCAAACTCAAAATTGAACTAGTGCCTATATGTATGTATCCACGTTTTCCTAAGAAAACGAAGCATCTAATATTTATGATGACACTATATATGATTAGTGGATTGAGTATACTTACTAAGAATATTAGATTCTCACCTGCTTGTGTGTTTCCATAAACATTTCAATACATGGATTAGACATTGAAGTCCGAAGCAGATGTCACAAGATAGTTACACCACTTAAGACCTAGACTTGATGCTCAATTTGGGGAGCTATAGTGGGTGGTTGTGGACCACAAGGCAACGAGCATAGACTAATGCAAGTTATGTATATGATACTAGTTAAGTTTTTCCTTTAAATTTTACTTCTTGTATTTCATATGTATCGAATACTTAGGATTATGAATCCCTGTTCAGTAAAGGATTACAACATTCAGGGCTTTATATATTATGTTTCTTATTTTAAAGTCTTTCACAGCACATTTAATAACCTCTGGGTACAATCCCATGACTTGAGCATGGCGCATGTGTTTAGAGGGTGCTACAACTAGGAGTGTTTAAAATGGATTTGGCAATGAGTTTCTTGATGATGATTTGATTTGAGGTATTGGTCATAAAGAGGGTGTTTATGTCTAAGTAGATGGAGAGCTAGTAATTTACAATTACTAAAGGAGTTACTCCTCTTAAATTATGTTTAGAATGTGCATTTTCAATAAAAGAAATAAGAGAAAAATTTAATGTATAGGGCCATGTAATTTTTGGCCATAAGAGTTATCTAGGGAGTCTTGAGTTTTTGTTGGCCAAAGTATTGTTGGATGAAGTGATTGAGAGTGAAGAGTGTTATTAAAATCTATCACAACTAAAAAGAAGAAGATTTTTTTTTAATATATATGTTAGTAAGGGCATGTTTAATTCAAAGAAGGACTAAAAGGAAAACTGGTGTACAGTCACTTGAAGTAATTACTAGAAACCTTAGTTGGAATAAGTAAAGCTTGTAAGGAGATTGGTTTGGTTGATGAAAGATGTTTCTGAAATTAAGGTTACGAGAAAAGTAAATTAATTAGAATATGGTATGCAGAGACGGAGCTTTATAGGGACAATGGGGGGCCATGGCCCCCCCAAGCTTTTATAAAATATTTAGTACTAGATGTACCTGCAAAGAGATGTGGACAGCTGAGATGGTGCAATACACATGCTAGAGTTTTGCTAATCGACAAACACTGGGTTCAAATCCCAGTGTCGACAATTTTTGCAAAACAAAAGGAAAAAATTACCGTAAAGAAGAAAGTTGTGATTAGCAGAGCGGGTACATCTCATTTGTGCATCTTTTTGTCTTTTTTCTCTTTGTTCAAAATCTTCAACTTGCAAGATTGCAGCACATTTTTTTGGGAAATTGGTTTTCTTATTTCAAAACATGTTTTTTTTGCAAAACATTCTATTCTCTTTTTATCAATTTCACTATTTTATGTTTTCTTATTTTTCTTCAATTTTTAGAATATTTTTTGGGAAAAAAATTCAATTTTTATTATATTAATTGTTGTGCTAATTTAATACCAATAACATAGATTTATCTAAGTAAAAATGTTTAAGAGAGTTTTTTAATGTTAATATTAAAAAGTAGTGATTTTTTTATTTTAAGTATTTAATTAGATATCTCACTTTAATTTATTATCATCTTTTTGACTTTTTCAATCATTTCCTTACTCTTTTACAACTTTTATAATTCTAATTTCTAATAATGAAAAATCAAAGAATGGATGCATTTTTTAAGAGAAAAGCCAATATACAAAAGGGGAAAAAATATAACTTCAACATCATTATTGATTATTGATTGTTCTACTGCTCCAATTATTAATGTTGAAAAAGCAGAGAACAGCCCTATAAAGTATTTTATAGTCTTTATCTTTAAAATTATTTTGTCATCTTAGTGACTTACTTCAAAGTTTAAATATGTAATATGCAATTAATTTTAATTTAATTATTATATATTTTACATATTAATTTTAATTTAGTTATCACCATATATTTTATATGCTAAAGCCTTTGGCCCCCCTAAAATTTTTCTTCAAGCTCTGCCACTGATGGTATGAATGCTATTATGCCTTGTAAATGAGTTATTCTTGGTTATATTTTCATAAATGATGATGGCAATTAGGCTTTACAAAGAAAGTTCCGTATGTTGGATATGAGTGAATAAATTAAGCAAAAGTCACACACACACACACACACACACACACACACACACATATACACACACACACATATATATATATATGACAGTGTCTTTTATTGTAAGTGCATTTGATGCGTATCTCTTGTATGTTTAGGGCTGCTGCATATGTATAGAAAGCCTTCCTTTAATACAATAGAATCACTCTTATTTTGTTGTCAATCCCTATTTTTTTTACCCTCAACGAATTAACATATCTATTTTTTTTTCGAGAATTAACATATATCTACTTTTGAGTACGAGGGTTTTCTTTCTATAATGAACAGGGGCAAAAGCTCAGTTATGAGTAACATCAAACATCTTGATTTCTATCAACAGATGACCAATAGTTTATGATATGTATAAGGTAATTAGATACCAGTAAGGACATCTTTAACTTAAACTTCCAATTTGTTATCACTTTGTGTACAAATTGATAATTTATAAAAAGTTTGGTATAATTTCTTTTGTGTGGTTATTTTGCTGGCAGTAGTCTATCTCCAAATGCAATCACACAAAAAAAATATTTAAAGGAAATACAAATTTAAATTATTAATTAATCCAAAAATAGAGAACCAGAACCATTCTTTGATTAATAGAATCGATTTACAATGGCTATATAAGAAATTTATTGAAGCAATAACATCACAGCTATTTCTCTATACAACACACAAAATGGATACAATATTTTACGCAAACATAATTAATCTTGAGATACGAGCATCATAAATTTTATTAGGGAATGTGGGGAGGCAAGGTCTTATCATCTTAAGGACTTGGAATTGGCTTGTGAATTGGCAAAGGTAGTAGAAGTGGTTTCTTGAATTTAGGGTGAAGTGGTAATTTAGGGGTAGGCTTTTTGAAAAAAGGTTTTCGCTTCAAAAATGACTCTACTCAACCACGGACTATCTGGAGGGAAGAAGGGTTTTTTTGGAATAGGAAATGGTTTAGGGAATGGCTTAACAAATAGATTTGGTTTATCTATAGGTTTCTTAAACACTGGAATAGGGGTAGGTTCTATCTCTAAAATTGGTTTGGTATTGGCTTTACAATGGGAATTGGCTTTGGTATAAGCTTATACACTAGAATAGGAATAGGCTTCTTCACCATAATTGGTTTTGGTATAGACTTAACAATGGAAATCGACTTCAGTATAGGCTTAGGCTTGACAATATTGGAATAGGTTTTTTGAAAAATGGCTTTTTGAATATTGGTTTTGTAGGAAAATTTCCTCTAAATTTTGCTTCTTTATCATGAACTTCTGGGCTTTTCTTTGCCAACTTTTAGTTTACAAGCTTCCCATCTATGTTCACTTCATTCCCTGCATAATAAGGCCCATACTCTAGTGGAGATGGTAATATAATCTTCACTTGAAGATGGTTCTTATAGGAAGATTATATCTGTTACGTGTGGGGCCTACATTTATTGAGTACCTCGCATGAGTTAACCTGATTAATTGTATAATGGATTGTGGTTTAAAGTTAAGGGAAGTGAGAGTGAATGGATCATGTGGAGCCCTCAGAACTCAGAGCTCGAACTCTCTCTCTCTCTCTCTCTCTCTCTCACATTAAGTGATACGTTGAATGTGGTTTGAAGGACAAAGTTATGAGTACCGAGTTCAATGTGTCACTTAACATGAGAGAGAGTTCGAGTTTCGAGTTCCATGGGCCTCACACGATCCACTAACTCTCACTTCCCTTAACTTTAAACCATGATTCATTATGCAATTAATCAGGTTAACCCATGCAAGATACTCAATAAACATAGGCCCCACACACAATAGATGTTATCTTCCTATAAGAACCACGTGATATCTTCAACCGAAAATTTTAAAACAATTTGCATCGGAGCAATCACCGCATAATAAATACAAAAGAATGGAAGTTATACATGTAATACTTCTAAGATAGTAAATGAGTAGTCTATATATATATATATATATATATATATATATATATATAAACTAAAAGAAATTTTATGTGGTTCCACTAAAAGAAATCATTGAATTGAATTTGGATGATAATAATATCAACCAAAGACTAACTAAAAAGTAACCATATAACTATTAAGTGTTGTGGCTCAATGGTAGCTCCCTACTTGCTTGAAACTTGGGTCTATGAAGTATATAACATGACTTGAAGTCTCTGAGGATCTATTTTGTAATAATCAGGAATAGGAATACATAAATTATGATGCGCTATCCTGTCGGATCCCGCGAAGTTTCAAGTCTGGACCCTAGGCCTCCTTGGAGAGCTATATGTTTGAGACATTTTCATGAGATCAAAAGTCCCAGTAATTATTCCTTATATATCCAAGAATTGAATTGTGATTTTTAATGAATTTTAAGAAGCTGTTAACCTTTCCGTTTTTAGTCCGAAAGTTTAAGAAAGCGCAAGTTTTCGGAAGTTTATACTAAAATCCAAAAGCTGGATTTTGATTCTTAAGGAGTTTAATTTTTCCAATATTTTGATTGGATTCTAATGGGGGGTATTCTCTTATTAATATTTATGTTTTAAAGTTAATGGTGAGTAAAATAAATGAGGACATTCACTTAAATGTAAATAAGGATATGATGATGTTTGAAAAGTATTTGGAAAAGAAGGAGAAAATAAAAAAGGGACTGGGTACCTAGGCACCCAAGACCAATGCCTAGGCACTGGCTGTGCTGCTGATTGCTTGAGCTTCAAGCGGGTAGGCGCCCAAGCGCCCAGGTCACGGCACCCAGGCGCCGGCTAGGTGGAGATGAAACATGAATCTCAACCTTTTCTCCCCCATTCTCCACCATATCTCTCTCTCTTTCTCTTCTTTTTCTCTCATTCTTCTCTCCCTCCATATAGATCCTATCATATCTTCATCAATATTTACTCAAATCCATCTTTTCCTCATCATCATTATAGCTTTGGGCTTGGCTTCTCTCTTGAAGCTCTTTCTCTCCTCCTTTCTAGTGAAGGAAGGTGATGGTGGAAGGAGACCCATCGCTTTCCTCATGCTTTACCACCTTCCTCCACTCTCTAAGGTAATTCTTGAGCTCAATCCTCCTTATTATATCATATATTAACTAATTTTTACATGAATTCCATATTTAAGTTTATGAAGGGAGGGTTAGGGTTCTAGAAATTGGGGGTTTTACCCTGTAAGACTAATCCTAGTAAATTCTTAAAATAGTTATATTGTGGAAGTCTAGTAGTTATATGTGTCATGGTAGACACTTTTCGGAATCCCTTGGTGGCTCTAAGGCATCATAGTATATTTATAGCTTGTGTCTCATTCTTAATTTTCTAATTACATGCCTAAAATGTAATTTAGTGAAGCTTATGAAACAATTGAATTAATATGTTTTACTTCATATTCATAGAACTCTTGACATAATCATGTTAATTATATGTATGTATATATATGTTTAAGCATATATGTGGGACAAGCTCTTATAGAAATTGATTTAAGATATTTGAGTAATATGATAGAAAGATATGAAGTCTGAAGTTATTAGAAGTTGTTATGTTCTTAAAGCCAATGCTTGAGCGATTTAATAGAAAAAGATAGCTAAATTTTAATAATTTGAGAAAGAACACTAGATACTTTAAGATGAACTGTTTGAAAGTACTATACTTTGAACTTATGTTTGATAGGGTTGTTATTTTGAATATTTGAAAAGTTGGTAACTCTTTGTTGAGAATAAGGAAGTTTCTTGAATATTATCATGTGTTAAGGTTATGAGCAAGAAAGTATATGATTTGAGCTAAGGAAAAGTTTTAACGTTAAGGATTTAGTAAAGAATAAGTTTTTCTAAGGGAAGGAAACTAGAACAGAAACTGTTTGCTAATGGCAGCAGTATTAGCCTTGGTGCACCTTGAGTAACCCAGCTAGCAAGGTGATTGCTAGCCCAACATGTTTAGCCGATATGTCCGGAATATATAGACACACACAGGCGTGAAGTTATCAGTTACTACTGGGCAAGCCTAGTCAGGCAGTTATTTTCTGAAATAGGATGCTCTCTTAAGTTTTATTATGATTTTACATCAAGTAGTTACTTTACAAGTTATGAGAAAATATTTCTATCTTTAAGCCCAATTCTTAAATCTTTATTATATATACGATTTATTATATCTAGTGGTAAAAGCGTTATGTTTATATACGTTTATAAAGAAGTTTTATCCAATGGAAAGAAAAAGGTGATTAAGGATCTATGGAGGTTTTAAGGACAAATTATACTTCAGGTACGTTTTACCAAAAATTTTATAGTATGTTAACATATAGACAAAGTCTTTTTCTTAAGAAATAATGTATGAGTTTTTGAAGAAGCTTATAACTTATACTTTTGCTAAAAGTTAATGTTAAAGCTTGTTCCGCTGCTGTTATAGATATATTATCCTTCACTGAGTCTGTATAACTCACTCTTTCTTTCTCTTCATATTTTTAGATAGGTATAAGCTATGCTTCTGTGTCCTTGACCAGCTGAAGTCATTGGGTATTTCTATAATTGCAAACCCTTGTTTGTGTGGTTGCCAAAGGCTATCCACGTGGAGATTTATACTGCTTTGTATACAATTGTATGTATAATCCTAGTAATGCTCCATTAGCCTATAGGCAGGGTCCCTCTTGTATGAGTTTATGTATTATAATGAAAGTGTAATTGTTTTAGTTATGATCAGTTTGATTCGTAATGACTGTGGATTTGTATTCATATTTTCATAAGCATGATTGTGTCTTATACTCCTTTGTTGTGTGCTATGGGATGTATTCTGAGAATGTTTGGATTCCCAATAATTTGTGTGCTTGTATTATTTTTTTTGCAAGGTGAGGATCCTTATTTGGGAATAGTCCTAAATACAAAGGGGACTCTGCCTAATTTTATTTAGAAAAATGGTCTAATGTAGGCTTGCTAGGGACTTGTCCCTATGCGCCGGTCATGTCCTGACTTAGGTCGTGACATATTCTTCCTCACTTTCGAGATCAGAACTTCTTAATTATAATCATATTAATGGAAATGATAAAATTTATGAACAGGTACTACTATTACCTTCATCACTTTGTGTACAAATTTTGTACATTTAAATAACAAAGTTTATCAATGCATAAGTGTAAGGATAAGCGACAAACTAGAAATTTTAGTTGTTGTTGTAGCAAAGTTAGTATAACAAAAGCTGATAACAATCAACAAGGGAACCCAAGAGTGCACGTGTGCATTGCAGTGCTGAAGGCTTTCTCATTGAGAAAACAATACTAGGCCATGACAAGTATGGCAACAAAAGATGAAAGGGGTAATATCTGAACTCTGAAGACTTGAGTTGCTCTTGTCCCATAATCCTTGGATTATTTATAATGGCTTGCTTGTGATTAAGTGTAAACCAAATTGCCTACCTCTCATTACTTTTTGTTAATACTTTGAGATTTTAGGTTTAGGTAGGACCATTATGGGCAGTTGGCAATGTGTTTAAGAAGTAAATAGCTATTAGCACCATTTTTGTTGCTGAGTTGGGTGCTCTACTCCAGCTTTAAACGAGTCTCCTACCTTGGTGTTTCTTTTCTTTTTAGGTGGTTAGGAGGATATTGCCTAAGACTTGGAAAAGTTTCAGAAATAACTCATGATTAATTTCAAGTACATGTATGTTGAAACATCATTGAACTATGTGCTATTGATCCAAGGATGATTAGGAGGCTTATAGGCCCCCAAAAAAAAGTTGTCCCCTAATTCTTTTACTTTCAAATATATCTTTTAAGTAACAAATATTCCAAATTCACTCTCTAACTCTTAGAAACCAAACACACTTATTCTCTTCATAAATATCATTCGTTATATTATCAAAAGAATTGTACATGACATTTGAGTTAGCATAAGCACTACTGATGACATCTCATGTGATAAGTTCTGATTTCAAATTTATCATCTAACTATCTAACTGATAAACATTCCGAGTTTCCCTTTTAACTTTTAAAATTTGAGCATGTTTATTCTCTTCGCAAATGTCATTTGTTACTTTGATGGAACAATATTGTTTAGGATTCCAAGATCAATTAGAACCTAGAAAGACTATGTCACTCTATACTACAAGAGAGGGGAAAAAAACACAAAAATGAAGCATGCTAAGTATCAATATGTGTTGCCACCCCTATTCAAAAGGCAACCAAGGAGAACAAAGAAGAACAGGAGCAAAGACTAGTAAGTTGAGTACATATGCAACACAAATAAGCAATAGAGGTTTTCTTATCAAGTGTTAATGTGTCAAAAAAGTTATTTGTGAAAAAGATAAATATGTTTGATTTTTGGAAGTTATAGGATGAATTTGGAATTTTTTTTTTTATTTCGAGGGTGAATTTGAAAACATAACTTGCTATAAGAGATGCCATCTATATATATTTTAATGGAATTAACTTTTGAATGAAATAAAGTTGAAAGAATTAGTTTTAGTGGAATTGAAGTTGAAATAATTGATTTATGTTTTGAAATGATATTTTAAAGATAAGTTCTAAAAAGTTGCTTTTATTTAGATCTGAGGCAAAATTACTTTTAAAGATAAAATTAATAAAAAAAGACATAATATAATTTTAGAAGTAAATTAAAAGTAAATATGGATAATATACGAAAATTGCATTTCAATTTGATACGCGGAAGATAAAGAACAACTTCCCCCATACTGTGGCTAGAAGAAGTCATTTAAGTGACCTAAAAGTAAGTTGGCAACCTGCCAAATAAAAAGCCAGACGTAACAATCACTGTAGATATTTGTTCTCCTCCTATCAAAAGGTGATTTGGGACAATGAAAATGTAAAATAAATAAGCATGTAACTATTACATTTATAAAGAGGATAAATAAGTTCAATTTTTAAGAGTTAGAGGACAAATCTAGAATATTTATTACTTAAAGAACAAATTTAAAAAGAAAAAAATGAGTTTTATATATATAGGTTATGATTAAGTTACACTGGTGCTTTAAGTATAGTTATACCACTTAATAACTTCCTCTAAAATTTATTTGTATCAATTTAATTGTTGAATTACATTTATCTATTATGAAAATTATTTGTGCCAAATTTTATAAAACTTAAACATCAATAAGAATATAATCAAATACTTGTTATTAATTTGTGTGTGTGTGTGTGTGTGTGTATATATATATATTTTAAACATATATATTACATTAATTTTGATATATAAAAAAATATCAAACAATTTTAGATTAGTATAAATTTTATGGACATGATCTATAACATATGAATTTGTAATCTAATGGTGAATGTTGTAAAAAAAAAAAAAAAAACATGAATAAAAAGTTATTTAATAGTGTAAAAGTTGCATAAAATTACACCTGCATGTATGTATATATTGTTAAATTGCTTTGCATTTTAATGAAGAAAAGCAAACGTGTATCATATGGGTAATTCAAGCAATTAAGCTTATATTGTTCAATTTACCAGAGCAAATACTTTGTAAGAATACAATAGATCAATTTAACTTTTATTACTAATTATTTAGAAATAGTTGTTTTATTATATTTAAATATTTTTACTCATAAAACTTTGTAAAAATTTTGCACAAAAACACTTTAAAACATACGTGTGGACATTATATTTTATTCGATCTTCATACCCATATTTCATAATTTCTTAGTAACTATTAAATCAGCATCTAATCTCTCTTGACTCAAGTCACTTTTTTTAACGGTAAAACCTCATTTACATCTCTTAGTTTTATAGGGATTTCAACTTTTTCCCAAAAGTTTGTTTTATTCTATCTACGTCTCTAACATTTTTAGAATATTTTAATAGTACTCTTTCAATAGACAATATCCAAATTATAAACAAAAAAATTGAATTTAAAGTCAAATTTCGATGTTAATGATATTCAAATACCATCAATAGAGATTGTTTGCCTTCAATTCTCCAAGAAAAAAGCTTCAAGTATGAGTTTTAGTAGAAAAAAAGATTAGCTGAGTATTAAGGGGTTTAAATTAAAAAGGAAAATTTTCATATCTTACAAAAATACGGAGGAAATATAATGGTAAATAATATCTTCTAATTCAAATAAGTAATAAACATATCATCACTAACATTATAACTTGACCTTCTATCAATTTTTTTCGTTCATAATTTAAATACCAAAATAGTAAGATTAAGATGATTTGAAAATATCGAGACATAAATAGAATAAAAAAAGACTTTTGAAATTAAGTTGAAATTACTATAAAACGCAAGGAATGTAAATGAGGCTTTACCCCTCTTTTAAATTTTATCTTAATTTACTTTTTTTTTATTTCCTTTATTTACGATTTAAAATTGACTACAAAAACGAAAATTTAAAAATAGAGTAAATTTCCATTTTGTTTTCTTTTCTTTTTTTTTTAGTTAAAGTCCTTAATCTATTTTCAACCATAAATTTATTTGGTTCAATTCCAAAATTATCAGCTTTAAAAAAAAAAAAAAAAAAAAAAAAGAAGAGAGAGCGAGACAACTTTTGTGCAGATATGAAGCTTGACCCCAACCCATGGCACAACCTTCACCTCTTAGCCTGCACCACCGCAAACCACTGCACCATATCAGCAAGCACTAAACCCGCGAACTATTATGAAGACTTGTCAATCCTAAAATGTGACTGCATACCTACCAATCATCGTCTTAATGAACCTAGCCATTGTGCCTCCACAAGGCCACCACACTAATTGCTTGTAACTCACACTGTGCCATCATCACCCTCCACCATCACCTTGCTCAATGGCCATCACCACCTTCGCTCAAAGCGAACCTTGCTATGCCCTCAACAAGCATGCAGTAACCCAAGACTGACGAAGCTGCGGCCGCGCTTCCAACCACAATAAGTCACAAGCACACCGCAACCCACCACGACCAAGCTTCCATCATACCCCCTAAACTATGTGATATATGCACTTTAACCCCTAAATTTTAAAAATAAATAATCGTCTCTTTAAACTTTTTTAAATGTGCAAATTAATCATTTTATTACTTTTCTTATCAATTGTTAATAAAAATCTCACATATTCAAGAGAGTTTAGGATATCGCGCTGTATATTTAGAAAAGTTCAGGGAGTCGATTTGTACATGATTCAAAGTACACGGAATATAATACACTTATTTAGCTAAAATAATGCATATTCATAAAAAGTTCAGGAGATTGATTTGCGCATTTTTAAAATATAAGAGCTAAAATGTATATGACCTATAGCTTAGGCAAGTAAAGTTTAATTTTTCTTTATATATTAACATAATTAAGAATTTAATTTTAATACATTGTTAATGTAAAAAAAAAAATTAAATAGATATTTAATCATATATTGCCACATCAATAAATATGTTTGACTCAACCACCCATTACTTTAAAAGTCTTGTAAATAGAAAAATATGATTAAATGATAATGTAAAAATTTTTTCACTAACAGTATATTAAAATTAATCTCTATAATTAATTATATTAAGTTATTACAATTTTCAAATAACATGTAATATTAAAAAAAATTCAAAACAAGACTTATTAAAAATGGAAGGGGTAAAAATGTAAAATGCATTTGTGAACTTGAGATGTTTAGCCATTGTATGAGACATCATATATTATTGTGAGTTTCGAGAAGTATCGAAGTACATATGTATTAATGTGAATTAGACATATATTCATGTAAAAAATGTTGTATTTAATATCAAATTATGATATATAAATAGAGAATAATTTTAGTACCCCAAATATGTGAATTTTTTTTTTTGTGATCATAACATACTCGCACACATTAGGGGAGGGGGAGGGTTGATCCTCAAGATCAAACCCGGGTATGGCCACTTCAAGGCTGAAAGATTTGCCACTTGAACCTCCGCTTCAGCCTTGGCCATAAATATTGAGTTTATAAGACATGAGTTCTACCACTTGTACTAAGTCTCAACCTCGATTTGTTTGTTTGTTTGTTTTTTTCTTTTTTTTTGGGTCAACAACCATGGGTTGTTTAGTGTTTTTTTATTTTTTTCGGGTTGTTAATTCTGTTTTGCGGAAGGTATTACCATGATGTACGGTTATGGGTTGCTTTCCTTTTGTTTGCTGAAACTTTTTTTCGTCTAAGTTTGAATTTTTTAATACCCCAAAAAAAAATTTATGTGAAGTTTCCATATTGTTTGAGTAGGTTAGGATTTTTTTTTTTTTAATGTTGTTCTTAAGTTAAATTTTTTTCTTTTATTTCACCTTTAAAAAGGATAAAAAATAAAATCATAAAAAATAGTCAAATAAATACACTTAGTTTCATTACTTGTGCTTGTTTGGTACAAACAATATATTATATATATTTATCCATTAAAACCGTTTATATATCAAAATAATAGATAAGTTAATTGAGTTTAAAAAGTAAGATTAGGTTGGATGAGTTTTTAAGACATAAAGTCTCTTTCATTATTTAATCTTTTACATTTTATTATAAGAAAAATAATTATTACATAAATAAATAATAAATAGAATAATAAAAATTATTATTTTTACTTCAAATATTTAATATCGAAACAACTAATCAAATAATATTTAATATAAATTATAGTTATATTATTTTAAAAATAAAAGACTTAAAATAATTATAATTAATAGATAAGGCTTTCAGTTATGATATTTGATATTTGAATTTAAATTTTAAAATTAACAAAAGAATATTATATTAATATATTATTTTTCTTTTTATATATTTGATGAAAAGTACAAGCAAAAAGTATTAAAATATGCAAAAAAAAAGAGAGTATTATATATGTGTTATTTTTTATATTTTATTAAAATAAAAAACAATTATTCAAAATATTGAATTAATTAACAAGTAACATTTAACGTAAATTGAAATTGTATATAAAAATAATTAAGAAATAAAAGATAAATATTTAAATAATAATATTTATTTTTAGTTTCATGATTGAATGATTAATAAAAAAATATTATTTTGCGGAAATTTTAACTTTAAACAAAAGTTAATATTATATAGAGTATTATATACAATATCAAACATTGTGTAATATTAAAATTTTTAACAAGTTATATTATTTGACTTTATCATATGGATTTTGCTAACTAGTGGTATTGATTAAGGAACCGAAAATAAAGAAGTTTTTATTAAAAAAATGTTTTTTAAGTTTTTAATGTATTTATTTTTTATTCGTAATTTCTTAATTACAGCTTTTAGTGCACTGATAAACCAATTAACCCTTATCCTAATATATGTACCACACAAGGTCAACCTGGCGGGGTCTAACTGGGAGACTAGATACTTAGTGTATAATACAGGGACCTAAGGTAAATATTCGATGTACTTGATTGATGTCAAAATCATATATGTAAACATTTAAAATTGCTAGACATTGCAAAATCCTCAGGCTCAATCTTCACACTAGCTGAAGTGCCAAATGTGAAATGCACAATTAATATAAAAATCACGATTTCTATCAACACATAACTAACCGTTTACGATGGGTAAGAAGTTCGGATAACTTCCAGGAGGCCGTACATGCATTAATTAATTTAAAATTCCGAATTTTTCTGTATTTTTGGTGGGTAGCGTTTTACTTTTTTTAATTAAAAATGTTTAAACATATTGTGTTATAATTGTTGGTCCGATTGTTTTGGTTCAAGTAGCTTTGCACAAAAAATAATCAGTCAACATTAAAGAATATCAATTCAACAAAGAACAGAGAATCGGTACCATCCTTTGATTGATTATTCGATATACAATAGCAATACTGCAAACTTTAATGGTGCGAAGGCAATAACAATATATATTAATACACTACACAACATGGACACAATAGGATTTTGCAAACGCAATTTGATGTTGAGATACTGGCATGGCTATAGATTATCTATATGAGGCATTAGAAATGGAACGGATAACTTTAAGCATGAGATATTTTTGGGAATGTAGACAAGAGTCTTATCATCTTATGGAGTTGGAATTGGCTTGTGAATTGGCAGCGGTGGTAGAAGTGGCTTCTTGAACTCGGGGTGAGGTGGAAATTTAGGGATAGGCTTTTTGAAGAAAGGCTTTGGCTTCAGAAATGACTCTGGCTCAACCTCGGGAGCGTGTGGAGGGAAGAAGGGTTTTTTTGGGATGGGAAATGGTTTTGGTATAGGCTTATACACTGGAACAGGGACAGGCTTTTTCACTACGACTGGAATTGGGATAGGCTTAACAATAGGAACTAGCTTTGGAACAGGCTTATACACTGGAATAGGAACTGGCTTTGGAATAGGTTTATACACTGGAATCGGTTTCTTGAAAAATGGCTTTGGATGGAAAAAGCCTTTGAATTTTGCTTCTTCATCATGAACTTCTGGGCTTGTCTTTGCGAACTCTTGGTTTGCAAGCTTGCCACCTATATTCACTTCATTCCCTGTAAAAGAAGTGCAAAACAATAGAAGTTATACACATAAACTTCTGTGATAGTAAATATGATTAGTTCATATATATGAGAATAAATGTATCTTCTTCATTATTATTATTGTTATTATTACTATTATATATGAAAAAGGATCCGTTAACATTAATGTAAAATTTGGCATACTTACACTTTTAATAAGTTTTTATAGAATATGATTTTTATTAATTCAACCATTAAATTATAACTAAATATCATGTAAATTATTTATATCAGATTTTTTAAAAAATGAGCATATATATATATATATATATATGTGTGTGTGTGTGTGTGTGTGTGTGTGTGTGTGTGAAGGGAGACAGACAAAAGTATTTTAAATAATAATCGATAAAAAATATATATCAGATGGTGATGTGAAATAAGGAACATAAAAACAAAATCAGTGCCAATCAATATAGCAATACAGTAAGGCCACTTGCAATGATTTCACGGAGTATATAGTCGATGCGGTTTCTTTCCTCATGTTAAGCGAACTTCCCAATTACAAGCATGTTACGGGAAATAATAAATTTTTTCGTTTAGGTACAACACTACTACTGCTACCTTCGTTACACATCTTGTTCATAGAAAATAACAAGTTTATCAATGGGGTCAGGATGAGCCACAAACCTGAGACTTCAGCTGTAGCTATAGCATAATTGGCATAACAGAAGCTGACAACAAGCAACAAGGGAACCCAGAAGCGCACGAGTGCGCATTGCAGCGTGGAAGGCTTCCTCATTGAGAAAACAACTAAGCCACACCAAGAATGACAATGAAAGCTGAAAAGGGAAATATGTGAAGACTTGAGTTGCTCTAGTTCCATAAGCCTTGTGTTATTTATACTAGCTAGCTTGGGATTAACTGTACATGAAGTGGCCTATCTCCCATTGCTTTTTGTGAATACTGACATTTTAGGTTTAGCCACGGACCTTTTCTTTGAGTGGTTGGGAATGAGATCAATGGATAATAGCACCGTTTTTGCAGCTGAGTTTGGTGCTTCTGTATTAAATGACCTGCCACGTTAGGTGTCTCTGCTCTTTCTGGATGATTAGGAGAATATTGCGTCAAACTCGGGGAAAGGTTCAACCGTAAAGGAAGTTCAAATCATTAATTTTGAGTACAAGTATGATGAAGCATCATCGTAAGATCCTAAAATAAAAGGTGAACTGCATCCACATATATGCCGTTTGTGGCAATGAAATGAGTTAAAATGTACTTGAGGTCTGTTACATACACATATTAAATCGACATTCTTGCCCGATACTTTAGGTAATTCAAGACCAAAAAAAAAAAAAAGATTAAAAATATTTCTTTTTAATTTTCTATAATTGGAATACTTTACCACCGACAGTTGAGTGTCGAGTTCACGCCTGTACGTACAAATAACTTTTCTGATTTAATTTCTTGTTATCGTGCAGTGAAATATTTCCTCACACTACAGTTTACACATGTACATGTTCATTTTGTATCATAAAATATCAAATTCTCAAGAAAAACAAATTAATTATATTTTAGATAAAAAAAATTATATGGTTGAAGCGATATTAATGGAGCGACATCATGAGGTGTTCTTTAAACTATAATTACTCCTTGATTTCTATTTCTTCCATTATAATTATCATGTGACATTAATTTATCATAAATTTATTTTAATTTCTATTAATTATATTTATCAAAGTTTATTTTATTTTAACCTTTCATTTCTCTCAATAAATCTTTCTTAACTTTTCATTTTTTTATAATTATCAAAATTTTTATTTTATAATTTTTTTAAAAAATTGGCAATCAAAGTATACTCATTTTTAATATTAGTATAGGATATATAAACTTCAAGTAAACATAACTACGCTAACCTCCTTAGATTAGACAATATTACACACGATACTCACAATTTGTAAAAATATACACTAATCTTTATCAAAATTTAGGTGATATTATATTTGATATCCTTTTAATTTGTGGATTGTGACACTGAGCACTTATTACAAAATTACACTACATATTCATATAATGAATATTAGTGTAGGCATAATAAATTAAGGAATATCGTATATAATATTATCTAATATTAAGAGTGGTTAGTGTAAATTTACCCACAAATTTTTGTAAACATATATAAGTTAAAATGACAATTTTAGATTTTACTTAATAATTGATCTCTTTAAGGGGAAAAAGTTATCAAAATATGAATAAAATTATCTTGAGTGCTATTTTTGTAAAATTAAAAAAATAATTATAAAAGTTTTTCATATCATAAAAAAAATAACTTAAAACATTAAAATGAGAAATGTTATAAAAAAATAAAGAATACTAATTATAAATATTTCATATCATAAAAAAACTAACTTAAAATATTAAAATGAGAAATATTTTGTCCTAATTTCTAAATAAGATCTCTATTCACTGAAAACTTCTTCAAAAAGGAATTATTCAATAAGAGAAATATTATTAGTATCATTTTTCAAGATATATGTGAAATAACATCCTAAGATGTGCTATAAATATTGGTTGAGAATAAATTTTAATTTTTTTCTTAATCAATAATTAAGGAATACGTCAAAATATCGCTTCAAAAATATCCTAAAAGATGGTACAAATCATATTATTCATTATCAGTGATTTGATTTACAGTCCGCATAGGCCAATTCCCACTGTGACACTAGCTTACTTGCAAATACAGCACTCTAGAGATGCCAATGACCCATTCACCTCTGACGGGCATTTTTACATAGCAAATTATTATTCTTCGGTACATTATATTTAGAGCGCGCAACGTGATCTGCACAAAACCTAAGTTCTCCTGTTTGTTTTTTTGGTCAGTTACAAAACCGGTGTTCTGATTTCAGCTTTCACCACTTTTTTTTTGGGTCCAAGGGGGGTGGGTGGCTGGGCCTCCCATTACCCAAAAAACCAATGGCCTTGCTGGCCTTGGTATTGAAAGCAATGGAGAGATTTAGCTACGGATACAGAACCATGTGTTATAAGGAGAAATATTTAGGTAATTTTAAAGTATTATATAATCATACTCATAATTAATAATATAATAATATTTTAAAATAAAATTTATTATTAATTTATATTTTTATTTAAAATATTATTATACTATTAGTTATAAGTATAATTATGTGATGTTATTAGAATTACTAAGTAGTTCTCCATAATGAGAATGTCAGCCTGTGAGAGCTGTGAAAGGAAGCGACGTATCATCTGTCCTAATTCAGAAAAAGAAGAAGACACGTTTGTGTGTTGAGATATCAACAGCGTTTAATCATTGAAGGTAGTAGTACATGTGACATAGTCTTAAATCTTATATACATGTGAGTGGATTTTATTACTTTGTCTTATTTAATAACTGTCATAATTTTTATCAAAGATGCTGTTAGGGTTATTCAACTGTATAGTATTTTATTTATACTTAATAATAATTGTTCCCATAATTCAAGCACCGGCTGGTGGGATGCATTAAGAACACGTCAGCACCGTAGAAACTATATGGTCCCTTCTCTAGTAAAGATAACAAAAGGATTTGCACATGAGGATAAGACTTGTATCAAATAAAAAGATGACATGTGGAGGAAATTACTGTATAGTGTACCATGCAACTCATTATATGTGTTACACCGTAAACATCTTCCATCTTCCTTTCTCCTTTCCCAGCTGCCCACAATGCCGTCCGCCATTATCTTACCCTGCTGTTGCTATATCTGATGTTGTCAAGAAGAAGAGCCTCAAATCAGCCTCCAACCTATTCTTATCCTTTTGTTCATTTTCACCATTTACTGGGTTGATTATATATGATTGAATTAAGAGAAAAAAAAAAAATTCTAAACAAATCATGTTCCTCATTGCTTGAAGGGAATATTATGAGAGAAACACAAGGGCAACTTCTAAGGCATTCATAATAAAAAAAAACTGTTAGTGATTATTTGAATCATGAAATCCAAGTTCTTTTCAAAGTTTGGAGTCTTGCTTTTTTTAATTTATTTTTCAAATGCTAAAAGCTCAATCTTTACCATCACCGGAGGAACCCAATAGCCATATACGCATCGATCCAGTAGCTCGATCTTTTTTGAAATGCTAAATGCTATTGAATCATGATATGTTTTCTTTCATTTTCACGCTGGATGAACCCAAATGTAATTGTGACCCGGTGGAACTCAGTTGTCTCTCTACCCAAACGCGAGCCATGGCGGCGGTTATGAGCGGGGCAGTTGATTTGCGAGGAGGTGTGATGGCCGCAGTGCGGAGACGAGATGGTATCTGGCGGTGGTGCAAGGTTGTCCGTCGATGGCTGCTGGGGAGAGAGAGGAAGTGTGCAGCTGGGGGAGAGAAGGGGGGGGGGGGGAATGTTTAAGGCGTATCATATGTAGTCGGATGCATGGTACATTATACAATAATCTACTCCACATGCCATTTTCTTATTTGATAACTTATGAAGTATAGACACATCAATTTGTGGTGTATCTATGTGTCCAATAAAAATGAGACATCGACGTATGGTAGACATTAGTATGATACATGTTCCACATACAATCTTACATATCCCATTTAAAAAATATTATTTTTTGGTTCAGATACAATTGGACGCGGTTTGGACACAGTCAGAATACGGTTTAATACTTTTTTATTTACAATTATTTAATGGACTTAAAAGAATTCAAAAATCCAAAATCATAAATTTATTTAAAATTTTTTTGGAGATGTTAGAGAAATAAAAATAAGAAATATTTATTTAATATTATGATATTTTTTGAAAGGGATATATATATATATATATATATATATATATATATATATTATGAATTTGGTGTGTTTGTGTCCTTATCCTAATCGATATTTCTTAGGATATAAGCCACATCTTTATGTGCTGATTTTTTCTTCATCTGTGCTAGAGAAGACACCTTAAATGTTTATATGAATTTGGTGTATTTGTGTCCTTATCCTAGTCGATGTTTCCTAGGATATAAGCCACATCTTTATGTGCAGATTTTTCCTTCATCCGTGCTAGAGAAGGCACCTTAAATGTTTACATCTATGATTTTGATGTCCATCAAGTACATTGAATATTTTACCTTAGGTGTGGGAATTCTTTGTCTGATTAAACTCCTTATATTCACAAAGTATCTTCTTACTACACTTAATAATTTTTTATAAACAATAAATTTTATCAATCTAATTCTTGAAGCACGTGATATTATGATGATGATTAAGCATATCAAATTTTAGAAAATTTAGATATTGATAAATTTATAATCTGATAATTAATATTTATTTACATTTTTAAAAACATACTATATGTCAAATTAAGTCAAATGTTGAAATAGCAAATTATTTTAAAATTGTATTCATATAGTTGATCTACTTAATTAGTGAAAACTATGAAGTCAATGATTATAGAAAGTTATTTAATAGATTAAGAATGGCAAGACTTATTTTTAGAGTAAGTGGATCATTGCCCTTTAATTAAATATTCATAAGATACTTCATATATAATATTAATCTAATTGTAAGTAAAAATTTAATAAAAATAAAACTTAAAAATAATAATTTTTATTAGATATTCAATTATAAAATAAAAATAAATATTAGTATTTAAATATTTATTTAAATAATAAATACATAATACTCTTTTTTATATAATTTCATTTTTTTGCTTAAACTTTTTATCATAATGTATAAAAATAAAGTAACTTCAAAATAATAAGTTTTTATTAATTTTTAATTTAAATTTAAATTTGAATAATGCAATGAAAATAGTTGTTTGTTAATCAGAATTATTTCAAATATTTTTTATTTTTTAATATATTATAATTATAATTTATATTAAATATTACCTATTTATATAGTTTTATATTATTTTGCATAGTTCTTTTCACATTAGATATTAATTTTATAAAATTTATTTTTAAATATTTATATTGTAAACATATAATTTTTTATATATTTAATTTTTATTATGTTATTTATTATTATTTATTTAAGTAATAATTAATTTTCTTTTAATAAAATATAAAAGAATAAAGAAGCGTACACTATGAATGAAAATTGCAGTACAAGGGCATTGTAAATGTGATCTCATTATAAATGCAAGCTGTAGAAAGGCAGGACAAAACATAAGAAAGTCAAGAGTTGAAGCAAGTACTTTTCGTTGATGGTTGCAGTACGAGGGCAGCATACACTAAAATAAGTGTTCGTTATAATACCATTGTTACATTACGATCCAAATAACATTACCACGCCACTAGTTTCTCTACGATCTACCCGATTCCATTATATTCCTAACACACGCCCCGTCTACTTTGGCCATTCCCGACAGTACACAAGATTACAATCATAATCAAAATCACAAGCAAGGTCACTACTTAGGAACTGAGCATGAGTAGCTTGTATATTTTCAATTCAGCCTTCAAAGGAGCAGCTATTCTTTGCTTTTCTTCAACAATCTCCCTAGCCCTATTTGGAATTGGTGGATCTATCCCTTGAACGAACCCACAAGACTCTCTTTTCTGTAACAAAATATAAAATCATTAAGATTGACATTATTAAATCAATCTAAAAGAAACCATAAAACACAAAAAAAATCCTTACTTTATAATTTGGGCACCTCCAAAATCTTCTTCCAGGACTTTCAGTGGTCAAGATGTGTACACTTGAACCCTATACCCTCCTTCCTTGTGTTATGTAGAGTTTGAGTTTGAAAGGGAATGGCAAGTATAGGTGGGTAACTTATGTGGGAGTATGACATGTCAAGTAATTGAGCCAGATAATCATATGATGGGGATCACATTAACAACACAAGAAATACTTGCATGGTTCTGAAATATTATATGATTGTGCTCCCAGCCAATTATGTAAGTGCATTTTACATAGGACTATGTGTTAGTGGTAGGTTCCATAAAAAACAAACTTACATAATTAGCTGAGGCACAACCATATGATATTCCAAGACCATGCAAAAATTTCTTTTAACAGCATATTATGTTCATGTCACCTTCTGTTAACCATGTCAACTTTCATTAATACCATTTACTAACTTTTAATAGCAAAGACCAATCTATTGACAGAACACAAAACACAAGCATAAAGACCTAAACCAAAATTTTTTTATTATAGGAAATAAAATCAAAATCTGTGACATTTATAGGACTAAAAGCTAGTTTAAACCTAAAAATTTTAATCTCAACCATTTATTCAAATTTCAATGGTTAAGATTTAGTAACCATGATGTTCACGAAATCAACCCTCCCATGTAAGAAGCCGCCTCAAAAGCATCTAATAATTCAAGGCGTAAGGAGTTTAGTTTCTATGACTTGTCTTCAATGCATCCCACCAATCCCAGCTAGAATTATGTCAGCAATTATGAAAATAAAGAGTTGTATAGTTTAAGAATATAGTGCAACGTATATACCCAAAAACAATTTTCTGACTAGGAGTAATAATGATTTATTTTATTATAATTGATTTAGTTAAAATGATATTTTAAAATAATGCAAATTACGTTTGACATTTTTTATTGAAAAAGTAATTTTAACAAAATTATTATTGTAAAAAAGTATTTCACGAGAAAGCAAGAAATTTTTGTTTTAGACTAAACTTCAATTTTGTAATCTTGATAAAATGCCAAACCAAACCGTCCAAACATAGTAAAATAAAAATAAAATTAATTTACGTTACCAAACCATCGATTGGTGTTTTCCACCATACATCCAAACACGTTAGGTGAGTACTAATAAATATCAAAACAACAATTAAGTTTTCACCCACTAATTAGGTTCTGCTACGTACATGAGGCCACACAATAGTACATTTGAGCAATCCTTGTTAAGTTCGCTGACACGCTCATAATGTCACTGGTGAGTGCTTAGTTTCAGCAACACTTACAATGGCATCCAATCCATGATAACAACTGTCACATATTTCACATCATCAACAACTTGTTATATGCCAATTTCCTTTAGTTTTCTTGAAGAAGACATCAAGGTACATCTAATTTAAACAAAGTCAATGCTGAATAACAAGTAAATGGTTTTAGTTTCAACCTTCAGTTCTGATTATTTTGAAATACAGGGGCAACAAATAATACAGATTCTAAACCACCAAATGCAATTTACAAGCAAACTTAGAACACCAAGATAAGTGCTTGTTGTGAGGGTGTACTCAGACTCCATTCGTACCTTTCCCTAGCAAAGTCATCAAAAAGTCTCTGTAGTCTCCTGAGGTATCCCCGATGACATCATCATCAAGACTAGATTTATACATGTTAGCATATTCGAATCTGACCTTCAACAGATCAATTTCAGCTCGAGTTACAATAGCTCTGTTGAGGGAATCTTCATCGGTTCCAAGCCCAAGAATAGAATCTCTTACAACCTGTTGATGGGCGAGTTCAAGAGAAATGAGACCGGAAAAATAGTTAAAATGTTGAGCATTTTCAGAATTAATATTACACATTGGGTACATAATCTTGATGCAGTTTGGAAAAAGTAAAGTAAGGAAAATGTTCTAGTCAGAAATTTTTGTCTAAATTTTTTGTTATAATGATGCGATATCCTTATGGAATGATCCCATCATTTTATGCCATCTAATAATTACCTTCTATTTTCTCAGAGATTCTGGCTATAATTTTTATGGCTGAATAGCATTATTCTTAAGATTAAACACCCACTTTGATCCTCCAAGGATATTATTGGTATCAGCTTGGTTCTCCCATAATAAATAAGAAATGATCTTCCAATCAATTTTTGACATCGAACTAATCATTCATCGTCATTATTTTGACAATAATTTGATTACAAAAATTGATATTAGAGGACCATTTTGGTGTATTTATTATCAAAGGACCAAATTGAGACACATTGTATCTTTTGAGGATTACAAAGAGTGGAAACTCTTATATAGTACCCAAACAGAGAAAGAAACAAAATTGAGAGAAACTATACAGCGATGTTATATTGCAATACCACAAATCACACTTGATCACCTTTACTAATAAAAAAGTGCCTAGTAGATGACAGAGAAAATTAACTGTTAATGGATGCTATGGATAACCTATACATTGACAATGCATAAAAAAGCTTAAGCTGATGTAATTCCATTTTGCCAGCTTTACAAATTTTAACATGAAAAGTAAAAGAATTTTAGAAGTCACTGATTGTCTACATAGCAACTAATGTTCAAAGTACTAATATGGTGGGCTGTGAAAATTAGACACCAATGGTGGAAAGGCACCGAATAGTTAAAGATAGGCAGTTTCTGTTTTACCTTACATCTTGAAAATTGATCAGTAGATCAAAATGTATTGACAGCATAGCATGATAGGGCATTTCCATATAAATTTTCCACTTAATTATGTATTAACTTATTAAGTCAGACAGTCTTCAGTGAGAAGATAATTACCTTTGCAAAATGTTTCTCGGGGTAGTCTATGCACCATACTACTACATTTAAGAGAGATTCCAAATCACCCTTACCACAATTTATGTCCTGTAAAGAAAAACATCCAAATTCCTAAACGACAAATACAAATATTAGACAAATATAAAAGTATATAAGTTTAAATTTGACCCACCAGTAAAACTTTCTATACCACTATCAGTAAACAAGATGTTGGCACATCACTGTAGTAAGAACTACTGTTTTCCATGTCAAGTAAAAAATTTTAACTGCTTTTAAGCAAGTGACATGAAATAACTCACTAGAAGTGCAAACTTTATAAAGTGTTCAGTCAATTAAGAAACAAAACCTGCTCCAGTGTATTCCCATAGAGTTGCTTGTAACATGCAAAAGTTTCCCGGAGCTGGAAGATATTCCTGGTGCTAAGTATCCAAACGATGTGATCATCATCTAATTTCTTAGTTTGGATGGCTTCATGTAGTTTTGATGCCTCTGCCTTGGAAACCTCCAAATTTGTAGTCACTTTATCATACCTGTAGGAGCTCACTAGGCCCACTAGAAGCTGCACAATATCCATTATTACGTTTCCAGAGGAAATCATAGACAAATTGGATATTAAATATGAAAGTGAATCATGATACAACAGAAGATTAATCTGGCATTAATACATGTGTTTATCAGGTAGTATCTTAGAAGCTTTGGATATGAAGAGTTTTGAAATGGTTAAAGTAGTTGAATAGGAAGATCACTATGACTGTAGCTCTTACACTCTTAGTAAATGACCAAAGATAAAAATAATTTATTAGATATTATGGATGACTAGTTAGGGAGATACCATTTTGTTTTTGTGGGTTGGTCCATTATTGGCTGTTTATCATGAGGCACTAATTCTTGAATGGAGGAGACACCATAGACCTTTGCCCTTCCATCCCTTGGATAGAGGGGGATAGAACTTTTGGTTTTCTCATGTTGTCAAAGAGTTCAACAATGAAAAATAGATGGCGAGTGCCTAATTGAATTGATCGGGTCATGCAGGAACAAGGTTCAAGTTTAAGAAACGGTCTTTACTAATTGATTGACCAAGACATTCTGTGATACCTTTTCACTCTAGTTTTACTGTGTTACCATGCATCATTTTCCCTATTTTTCATACTCTACTACTCAATTGAGGGTAAACACAAGAAAAATTGAGCATTTAATCATAGTACTGAGGATTTTGGAGTTATGGGCATGTTTACCTCTCAAACAAAGACATGTGCTGGAATTATTGGAATGTTGGCACTAGCATCTATGGTTAATGAGGTTCATGTAACTTAGATAGTGGTTTGGGAAATAGCATAAGTGTAACATGATTGTCTTGTAAATAGGAATAGCATTTAAGATGTAGATAGAATCTTATGTATATATATACCCGTTTCATGTTGAGTACAAATCATAAAGTAAATTCATCACACAAACTTCTGGTCTCTCCCATTTCAAGTACATGTTTGCTACATTGATGAATAGATGTACCTCACTAGATATACTCAATGTTTTTGTTCTGTGTTTCTGAGAAACTTTATGTTGTTACCTTTCTAAGCGGCTGAGAAACAGAGGCTGCAATGTCCTCCTCAAGTGAGCAATCAAAGAGAGAGCAGTAAGCCTGCCTCACAGCCATCAGATGGTTAGGAGTTGATGCACATGCTATTTCAACCAGAATCTGTAGTTGTTTAATCCCCTTCCTCGTAGCTTTCAATGCTTCGTTTGCCAGTTTTGCATGCCTTTCCGGAGGATCACAAGTCCAGAGAATTACAGCATTCTGTTACATATCACAATTCACAAGTCCAAGTTGCAGTATTGCATAGTTGATCTCATGGTTAATTCAGAAAAAGGGCATGATTAGAAAATAAGATTAAAATTCAACAATCTGATGAACTTTTCCACGGATGAATCATGTGCCAAAAGCCTATACAATTGTTAGGACAAACTTCACTATCTTGACAGCACAACTATAAGACTGAAGGATAGAGCACTGTAATTAACATCTTAAAGGCAGATCAATGTGCACCCAAATTAAAGTTTTATTGGCACGGACCTGCATTGACAGGCAAGCAAATATCATTTCCCACTAAATTAGCACCACTACAATTAACTAACACCTTGATAGGCAGTTAAATAACAAAAAGTTACAAAAAGAGTTATGATATTAAAAAACAAAAAGGACCAGTTAAATGAGGATTTTATATGCAATTACCTTCTTGTTGTTTTTGTTTAATTCCCTTGATAAGGAAGTTCAATGTGGTCAAGCAATTAGGAAGAACAAGTTTGATCAAAACTGGTTGGCAACCTCCTCTTGATAAGCAAGAGCGTGTGTGTTTGTGGAGAGAAATAGGGACAAGAGAGAGCTTAGCTCCCTCAGCGTTTTCTCTACACTGACAGCCTACATGCTACAACTATTGGGTAAAATGAGAATTAAATCAAATTAGCGTAAAATTGAAGTCCAATGTAATGAATAAAACACAAGATTTATCAATGAAGGTTCGCACCTAAATGGCTATGCATAATCAATCAATTTGTGCAAAAGAAAACCTACAGTTTCAAATTAGCACAAGCAATCGCTTAAAGTGACACTGCATCAGTTGATATCAATCATATGCCTATGAACTCTGCAATGTTGGATAATAGTTTCTTAAAAACAAAAGAACAGAGAAAACAAAGGGAAGGAAGCACGACATACTCTAAAATCACCAGAGAGTTCAGAATGGAGGCGATCAATGAGTGATTCATTGTAAAGCTGCTGATAAGTTTCTCTGATTTCTTTCAATTGCCTGGCATTCCTGTGTCCTAATACCAAGATTACCGTCTTCTCATCTGTCCCAAATCCTGTATCCATTTTCCCATAAGCATCATCATCAACAACCATCCAATACAGAAAATAACTCGATATGCACATTACCATATACCAAGAAAAAAAAAAAAGGACTCCAAAAGACAAAAGCATAGCATATCATAAAGGACAATATCACCAACGTCCCATGAACAGAATTCTTACCAATTTTAATATTTAAAAGATAAAAAAAAGTGTATGAAATCAAAGCATTTAGCCTCGGCTATCACATTCCACTGGAAGGATAGGGGTTAAGAGAGAGAGAGAGAGAGAGAGAGAGAGAGAGACCCTGATAGAATTGCATGCATACAACAAAGAGATGTTTAGAGAAAGCAAATTAATAAAATTGTCAAATAAAATTTTTTGTTGTAAAAAAAAAAAAAAAATCAGTTTTTTAACATAATTCCCACTGACCAAATGCAGTGACGGCTTAATTCATCACAAAATAGAACATCAAGAAAACCCAATTCATGTTTCATCTTTCTTCATCATTAACATATATCTGAGACCTTGGAAAGCCTTTCTGAGTCGTTGACTGTCCTCAGTTGGAGAAGGAACAGCCTCTGGCACTTTCAATGAAGCCATTTCTCTGAGACGGTTTTTTTTATTTTCCCTGAAAATGAATCCTCAGTGAGACAGCAAATGCAAGTTGGAGAAACTGTTTCACCACGCAGGTTCTGTATGTTTCAGCTGTTTGTCCCTCCTCCTCAAAGTATCCGACAGCATAGCTAATAGCTAATGCTAAGGCCTTGCTTATCCATTTTCCGTTGTACTATTTTGCCCCTGGTTTCAAATTCGGGTAAACTTTTAACAGAAGTCCTTTGCGTTTACGTTATTTTAGTTATGCACATTCGTTCTAGTGAATTGTGGGGAAGCACAGCAAAATTGACATATTTATGTTTGCACCAAGCATGTTTTAAATGTCCTATTCTCAAAGGTGCTGAATTTGTTTAATGATATAAGACACTTTAAGAAAAAAAATTCTATATTTTCTTAACTGATTTTTAATCATTAAATAAAAATATTAAATAATTTATAAATATAAAATATTGAATATATCTATAATTTTATTTAATAGCTTTCTATTAAGTGTTAAAATGATTATTAAGAAAATATTTTAAGAAAAAATATAACATTCACAATCCATGTTACAGCTATGCTATATTTATAATACCGATTATGTCTTGAATAAAATGACCTCTAATAAAGGATATTTATAAAAAACCCAAAAAAATTATACTATGTTCAGCTCACTCACCAAACATATGCCATTATCAAATGAATAAACAACATGTAAATAACGAGTCCATGTGATGATATATGGTGAATAAAAATATTCTGATTATTAATTACATAATATATGTTATTTATTAATTCGTTGTACATTATTTATCGGTGTACAAGTAGGTGTTATTTGATGATTAAATATTATAATTAAATGAAGACACCAGAATTAGACTAATGGTGAGAGCCTTGAGTAATTTTTATGAGATCATAACTTTAAACATCAGTATGTTATGATGTACCCAAAAACATATTGTGATCAAATACTAATTATACTAGCAAACAATTATCATCTCTAGTCATTGTATAATATACACTAATTATTAATTATTAATAAATTATATTTTGTCATTATACAATATATATTGATTATTAATTATTTATTCAATAATTACCAATATAAAAATATTATGCAATTTTGACTTATGAATAATTCTCAAATTAAGGTGGCAGAGCTTTCTACATCAATACGTCTTTTTCTGCTCTGAAGAAGGATAATGATATTTTTACACTTTTATTATTATTATTATTATTATTATTATTATTATTATTATCTAATAAAGCAGAAAAATATAATTGTCAATATACATTCTTTCTTACTGTTTTTTTCGTAAACAAGTATTATTGTAAACAATGGTATGACAAAAAATGATATATATGTAGAAATCATATTTCGTACCAAAATATGAGATTCATTTTCATTACAGTATGTGGATGATACCATGAGTTCTGATGAAGTTAAGCCCCTAGATAATTAAAAGGGGCGCATATCATCTTAGACTTTAACACGTGCTTGAGTTGTTATCAATCACATTGAAAATCAGTACTCTCGGCTATAAATATACATAATCTTTAAGATTTGCGACCTTAGCTGTATATACGGCCAATTATATGATAATCTTCTAAGTGTAATATGTATGAACGTGCGCGAGACTTTCACACACAAAATGATTTCACACAATCTTTTAGAACTTAGCTGTATATACGCTCAATTATAGATAATCTTCTAAGCGTAATGTATGAACGTGCGTGAGACTTTCACACACAAAACGATTTCACACAATCTTTTAATTTTTTAAACAAAAGAAAAAAAATTTAAAAAGCACGCGAATATAATGAATGAATACTATTGTATAAAAATGTTATTCTCATTACTAGCTTTGTGGCCCTTTCTATTCGGCACGTAAGAGTGGCAAAGAATTATACACTTCACCGAAAAGAAAAAGCAAGAAAAGAAGTTTGCATGATAATCATGACAACCTGGCTAGTGGAATAATTGGTTGCTAACAAACAAGCAATCATAAATAATCCTACCAGCACAAATATTTATCATTATAGATTTTCTGCGATGGTTTGTCTACGGTCCTCCTAAATAAGTTTGAAAGATCAAATACTCCTAATATGCATAAAATTTTATTTATCTCATTTTGCGTAACTTTCACATTAAGGGGATTGATACACAATTTTTAAGGGAATTTTTAGTTATTTAGTGAAAAAAATCTCTCTCTAATTTTACTTGTTCTTTTTCTAATTTTTCTTTTTTATCATTAATTAAGTGGGGAATCATGAACATTTAGGGGATTTTCAGTTTAAAAACAAAGATTAACTATTGTCTCTCTCATCAAAAGATATTATGTACTTCAATATGTATTCGAGTACAAGCTTATTCATGAAATTTTCATTATATAATTATAAATTCCCAAAGTATAATATTTTATGAGAATTTTTCATTACTCCTCCCTAAAATATTGAACATCGACCCTCATTCTATCTCTTCAAAATTTTTCTCTCTCTTCAAACTTAAAAGACAAAAAGTTGGAGAAAGAACATATTTTCTCTAGTACATAATTAAAAATCTCACAAAGTTATTCACGAGTCCCCTTAATGTAAAAGTCACGCAAAATGAGATAAAAACAATTTTTACATATTTTTTTAGGAGTACTCAATCATTCATCTTGTTTCGAAGGACCATAGTCGCATCCTTTGTACAAATCTAACTATCATCATTCCTTTCTTTTTTCTGATCGATGCCACACTAATCCAAAATTCTAATCTTATTAACTGAAAATATTAAGAAAAGCTTTTTTTTATAAAATTTCAGGGGAAAAAATGATTCCTCTTTCATGTAATTTCGTCACTCATCATTTAATTAAAGTAAAAATTAATACATGAATACTATTACCTAAAAAAAAAGAAAAGCATAACTAGACATGCAACATTATAAATGTGGTCTGGCTAGGCATTCACATTACCCATTGTAAGTGAAGAAATGATATTTGTACCTAGAGAAACGGATGCATTTGCATATACATGTGGTAAGTCTCATGCGCTCAACTTGAGAGAGTGACATGTGGCGGGAGGCGCTTACTTGATTTGAGTTCTGAGTTCAACTAAGATTACAGCTTTGGATTCCGAGTTTAAGTTAAATATATAGCTGTGGATGTATGCTTTTTCAAATTCTAAGTCCAGAGTTTCAAGTTAAATATGTCATGCAATGTGAGAGTTTACTTCTTCCATATTTCGAGTTATGCTTTTTTCAAGTTCCAAGTTCAATGAAATTTACACTTCTGGGTTTCGAATTTAAGTTAACTAGTTGTGGGTGTATATCTTTCTCTGAGTTCTAAGTTCAATGTGTCATGCAATGTGACTTCACTTCTTCCAAATTTTAGGCTCCAAGTTTAGCTCGAAATTCAAAACTTGAAAAATCATGCACCCACAAGTTTTGGTCTGTGGTAGACCATCTCCAATTTTGGTCCAAGTTGGTAATGGGTGAATATTGTGAAAAAAAGTAGTGAGTGAGACAAAATTTTAATTTTAAAAATAAAGTTAATAATTTTTAATTAATTCATAACCAGCACCTAAAAAATTATAAGGACATCCAATAAAATTTTGAGCCATTAATATATATTAGACTTTTTTAAAAAAATTTATATTTTTTTAAATCAATATGCTAATTATATCAAATTAAAAATCTCATCAAGCATATCAAATTTATTTGATTGAAAATGTATTTAATTTTGTAAAAAAATAAATAAATTTGATCTCTAACCAAAAACGTATTTTGTAAATGCATAAATTATTTTAAAACTGAAAATTTTTGTTTAGAGCAAGAAAAATGGTTGTTAATGAATGAGTGAAAAAGACTAAAATTGATTGTACAACTATTTAATGCAAGTATTGAAAAAGGACAAAAATAAAAAATATTAAATTAAAATATTACTTTAAGATATAAATATATGATATAATATGATAGTCATTTTAATCTATTTTTAATAATATTAAATTATTAATTCTATATGCTTAAATTAAAATGAATTATAATATAATTTCATAATTTTAAATATAAAATTTCTATAAGTATAAAATAATATTCTAAATACTATTAAAAATATAAAATTTTAATCATAAAATTAAAATTTAATAACACAAATTTAATATTAATTAATTACTAACTTAAATCATAATTAAAGATAACCTATCACAGCTTCCGCTTATAAACTTAATTGAACTCGAAACTAAAAACTCAAAACTTAATCTGAAACTAAGCAAACGCCCCTTCCTCGTATCACTCTTTCACGTTGCGTCGAGCTCATGGTGCCCATCACGTGCGTCTGCAAATATGTCCGTTTCTCTATATACAAATATCATTTCTCGTGTCAGCGTCACTCGTCATCTCTCGCGTGGATGCCATAAATAATATACAAATTAATCTACCCTCAAATGCCAAACAATTTTATGCACTCTGGAAAATGTCAAATCACCTTGTCCACAAATGTTGGGAAACCGGACCTGTTGTTGAGCTACCTTGCGTCCGTATCCTATCCCGTTAATAGTAATAAACAAAACCAACACGATTGCCATTATCAACCTTTAGCCATATTTTATAAAGATGGACACAGCATCGCGAATTGCAAGGGATTATACTTAGCCAAATCTATAAATCTACCTATAAATTATACAATAGCAAAGTTTTGTATTCTACTATGGCACTACTATTTAAATACACGTGTTATATTTTTCAGGATTTTCTCATTAAAATATTAAAAAATTATTTTACGCTTTTAATCATATAGGTGTCCTATATATAAAATATATGTGCTACAACAATAGAGGTGTGTTTATTTTAATTTTTTTTAAAAAATAATTATAGAATTTAAATTTTATATATAAATAAAAACTGATTTTTTTAAATTATTCTTCCGAAAATAAAAATTATTTTTTTGAAAATAATTTTTTTGAGATTCTAATTATTTTTAAAAAATTATTCAAATATATAAAAATAATTTTGAATTAAAAAATAATTTTTTGACAAAAAAATTTTCAAATAAACGCCCCTAAGCGTATATTATGACTAATATAAATAGGCGAAGCTATCTCTTATCCAACATTATTTAATCTACACAAGTCTTGAGTATGGTAATAAGCTATTAATATTGCTACTATTTGACCATTCTTTTTAAGTGCATAATAATATTGGTTTTTCAATAATTGTTATACACTCTATGTAGTCATACATTATTATTGGAATGTCATTTTTTTTTTTGTGTAAGGTTCCTATTTTAATTTATATTTAAATGATTTATTTTTATATAATTGTATACAAAATTTTTCTAAGATCTATTATGAGTGACAAAATATCTAAAGAGTAAAACAAAAATTAAGATTGACATCTCCTTTTTTGTTTTTTAATGCTTGGCTTTTTTTTTTAACTTATTGCAAATTTGATTAGTGATAAAATGTTTAAGCAATTGGATAAAAATTAAAATTGAAAATTATTTTTATTCATTAGTTAGTGTTCTTTTATCAATTACTGAAACATTTGAGTAATAGTCTGTATAAACTACAAAATAAAATAACACGAAATATAAATTCATTTTTTTCATTGTCCTCTTTGTTATAAAATAATTTGTCCATCATCAAAGTTAATTCTTTTACAATTTTTTTAATTTTTTTTTTGTTATGAAGGTTTATTTCTTTAAATCTTCCCGTTTTTATGTAGAAAATATATTTCCAAGCTATGTTAATTATTCATTTATTTTTTAAGTGTTCATTGGATCATATTTTAAACTATTTTTTTTTGTTTAAAAATCTTTCCCCAAATTTATATGATTATTCCAGTTTGAAGATTTATTCATTATTAACAAATATGTATTAATGCTTAGTTTCGTGTTTTTTCATGTCAACTCTTTTTTTTTCTTTTTTTGGGTTAAAGGATATAAATTTAATCATCATTGTCAATTAGTTTTTTATGTTTATTTTATTCACATATATTCCAACAAGCAAAATTTATCTCACTTTTATTCAACAAATGACAACTTTCAATCCAATGTCATATTAATAAATCATTAATTGATCAATCTTTTCTTGAAATTATAAACATATTTGTTATAATAATTTTAGTTATTTTTATTTCGTACAATTAAAACACTTAGCTTTATATATTACTAACAGATAATAATATATTATGATTTAACCATTGGATTTTCGATATATAAATAGTATTGTTTCCAAAAGTGATTATAATAATTTGTCTGTTTCTTTGGGGTAATTTAGTTGTTAAAATTAGTTGATAGAACGTTTCCATTTTTTTTTGTTTTTTGTCTTTGACGTTCTTATTTTAAGCTGCGTTAAGATTATTTATTTTATAATTCTATTTGAAAAAAAAAAGGTTCTATCTTTAGTTCCAAGTTACTTAAATATTTGAGTATAAATTGAATCTGAAAATTCTTTTTTTTTAATAATTTTATGGTATTTTTTTAGCATCTTAGACAATATATGAGTAATAGTAATTTTAATCAAATAAATGAAAAGTCCAAATATGAAGTCATTTTTCCCGTCATTTTTCTCTTTGAACATGATATGTCAAATAAATATTTATTGAAATAAGGAATATTTTTAAGGTCATGAAGATTATTTGAACAATTTGTAGTTGATTCATAGCAATTTTCATTTGTAAGGAATAACCGGAATACTACGCTGCCTGAATTTTTGCAAGGACTAGAAGAAGTTATTGAGCATGGTGTTGGTGAGCTGATTGGGACCGTGTTGTGTAACCTTCCTCTTTTACAAATCGTTGTTTATATATATTCAATGAATGTCAATATGCAGTAGCCATATGTGAGTGTTTTGATTAACCAAATTTGTTTATAACTGTAATATGCAATCATAATTGGCTTCAAATTAGGCAATGTATTCAATGTAAAGGCTTTTTAGTTAGTGATTGTTTGGATATTGCATGTAGAGAATATGAAAATTGACAGTTTATTGAATGACTTCAAACAATAAATTTAATTTGGGAAAGCTATTACAAGTATGAACATTCAAATATTTGAGATAGTTATTGTAGGTTTGTACATAATTGGGTTTCAAAAGGGGGATTTACCACATCCACATTTGTTGTTGTGGTTGGAACAAGAGGATAAGGTAAGATCAATTAACATAGTTGGTAACAAGGTTATCAAACTCGAGAGTTTAGGTAAACTCATAAAATCTTAACAAACTTGAATCGTAAATTCAACTTGTAGACTCATAAGAGTTTACATATATTAAAAAATATTACTTGAAAGATATATTTTAGTAATTAAATATAATTAAATATTATTTTTATGATTAATATTGAACAATTGTAACTTTATAACAACATAAATGAAAAAAAATATAAAATGTAGCCCAATATATGACTTCATTTTTATATCATATTTTATTTCATACATATATTAATTTACAGTTCAACAAAACATAATTAAATAATAATAAATAGATAAAATTAATTGAATAAAATCCATAGATATTGCATGAAATAAACAAGTAAATCAAAGTACACAACAAAATGACCAATATTTTATATTTGAAGAGAAAAATCAAGTATAATTATAGACTCTAAACTCATTTGTAGAATTGAAGGTTTACTAATTTTATTAGAGTTTACTTAAATTTGTACGAATTTGACAAAAAAAAAATGTTTATGCATGAGTTAACTCGTGCAAAAGTTTAAGAGTTAACTCGAGAGTTTAATAACCATGGTTGGTAATATTATTTATACAAAGTTGCCTAATTATTCTAAATTCTGTCAATTATACAATATTATCTCCAAATTTATGATTTGTGATCCCTATACTCCTGCTAGGCCAAACTCTCCTTACATGAAAATTAAAAATCGTAAATGCTTAAAATTTCATTCAAAAAAATTTGTGAGCACTTTTTTCAAATGATGGTTATCTGATATATAGAAAATGAGATACAGGAATCATAGTGAGGTTAAGTTGGACAATAAATGTGTTGTTCTATATAATATTTTGGTTTTTGTGAAATACTAGACATATTAAATTTGAATGTTGTAAGAAGTCTTGCTTGATTAAATATTTGTTTGACTATGTGAATAAAGGTCTTGGTCAAGTTATTGTTACAATTACTAAAGTAAATGGTAGTGGTAGCAAAAGTGATGAATTGGACGAAATAAAACAATATTATGATTGTTCATATTTATCTTTATGTGAATCTATTTGGAGATTGTTTATATTTGATATTCATCATAAATGGCCTACAGCTTAGACATTAATTTTCATTTATATTGGTAACAAAAATTTAATCTTAAATGATGCAAATAGGATCAATAAGGTGTAAAATATAAATAAAAGTAAAAAGATAATATTCATGACATGGATATATGCACATAAAAAATTCATAATGTATATTTGGTTGATAATAGAAAATAGAAACCTTGTTCACTTGTGATGCCTTCTCTTCTTTGACAGGTAATATGACTGGAATGAATCTAAGGAGAAATGGATGTGACTAACGCAGAACACTCTTCAGAACGAGGAGCCTTTTGAGCAAGAGGAATTTGTGTCAACCTAGCATGAGATATGGAAAGAAAGAATCAATAGATAGCAAGGGAAAGCACATAGAGTAGTGACCATAATAGTCAATGTAGCAAAGGTCAACTTTGAAACTTACCATATAGCGAGGAAGTTCAAAGGGGGGGATGGAAGGATGACTAGATTGATAGCTAGAAGCCTCCCTGCTACCTATTGCTGAAGATAAACTTCAATGTTGTGTTGTTCACTAAAAGCAGTCTTAATGGCATGAGAGTTGTAATCCATGACCATCTAGGAAGATTTCTTGCAGGAAAAGCCATGAAGATTGGCAAGTTTAGCACCCCAAGATTGGGGGAGTTATCAGCTGTGATGGAGAGGCTACAGTTTGCAATAAAGTTATGCCACATGAAAGTAGAGATAGAGGGGGATACACTTAAGGTGTTTCATAGCATAAATGGGCATGAAGTGAACCGAACTTGTAATAGGTCAATCCTCCAAGAGATCTTTTTTTTTCAGCTAGCAGCTTTGATACGTTTAAATGCTCATGGGCTAATAGAAATTACAAAGAAATGGTAGATTGTTTGGCCCATTTTGCTAGAGAGAATGATAATAAGGAGTGGATGGAGGAATCCCCTAACTTCATTGTACAATTGTTGATGCTTGATTTTGCATTTTTTATAAAATTCACATTTCACATAAAAAAGCAAGAAAGAATATAAATCAAAGCAATGAGGTATATCTATTGGGAGGTTCAATTTTGTTCCTCATGGTTAGAGATGGAAACAGGCTAAGCAGCCTGATAGGGGCCTATGGCCTAGCCTGGTCTATTTATAATTAGAACCAAGCTCAGGTATCTTTAAAAGCTTATTTATCTTAACAATCCAGGCTTGAGCTTATCATAAAGCCTGAAAGCCTCTCAGACTAGCTTGTTTTAGTTTTGCATATATCTTAGTATGTAAATAAATGTAAGTTGTGCTCCCTTTCTCCACTAAGCTACAATACGTTCTTATCAATAGTATGCCTATTTTTTATCTTTAACTCTTTAAATTACACCATTTTAAAAGTCAGTTTGAAATAGAAACATAAAACCCTATACCTAGTTAATCTTTATTATGCCATTGCAATCCTCATTTCCTCCATCTCTTGCTCTCTCATTCCTCCTTTCATCCCTTTGCCTTTTCCTCAAAAGCCACAAACCTACCTACCTATATTCCTTCTTCCTTAACCCCTCCACTATCCTCCACCTCATCCCTTCCTCCTCCACCACCAACCACCGCTGTCGCTCCTTCGTTGTTCGCATTGCCGCTCCTTCACCGTTTGCACTACCCACGCCATCCCTTCTCCATTACCTTCCTATGTTGTTGTTCTATTTGTCGTTTCGTTGACGCCGTGAGTGAGTGTTCTTCACTTGTCCTTCTTCTTGTACACTATAATTGGTTCTTTGAGTCGCCACTGTAAGCGATTTTTTCATCTTTTTCCTTTTGCTTTTTGTTGGATGTGGTCATGGAATCTAGAAAATTTGACACAAGTTATTTTGGAGAGTTATTGAAGTATTTTCTCTTCAACTGATGCTTTTTTTTAAAAAAAATGTGATTCAGTTTTTGCTTGTTTTTGTTTGTGATCTGATTTTGATTCTAATGTTTCTAGCTTCTATTTTGTTTATTGTATGTTGTATAGAAACAAATTCTAGTCATAGAAACAGATTTTGATGATGGCATGTTTAGAATAGAGAGTTGGGGATGAAGGAAATAAGGAAATTATGGGGAAGCCTCAGACTTTATAAATAGGCTTCAGGCCAGGCCAGGCTTAGACTAAAAAAAAAAAAAATAGCTTATAAAATGTCACAAGCCAGGCTTAGGCCAAGAAATGTAAATACAAGCCTGACCTGTTAAGGGTAAAACGTGGCCTATTTCCACCCCTACTCATGCTACTGGCAAGTTGCTTTACTTGTGGTGACAACTAAATGCACAAATAGGTTATACTAGCTCCCAGAATATTAGAACCATTGACAATATTGTTTGTAGTTTTTTCCATGAAGCAAGCTATGCAATGAGATAATTAATTGAGGATAAAGAGCTTATTGATGCTATCAATAAAACTTTCATCTCAGCTTCAATTAAGAAAACTTTTTGTTACATTGCTTATATTTAATACAATAAATAATCCATCACATGTGTGGATTTAAACTTGGTATTTGTTAGCATATGCTATTGTTTATCATAAAATAAAAGATTTGACTAATGCAAGTAATATTGATTAGTGAATAATTAAACAAAATATCTTCTTTATTTTTTTTATTATCTAATGTTTATTTTGAATGTTTGTATTACTATATAAGGTTTGATAATTTCATATGAAAATTTGAATATATTATGTTTGAAAAATTGCTTCTGAGTAATGGAAATTTTTGTGGAATTTTGTTGGAATGGCTGTTTTAAGTTAAAGATTTATGGATCAATTCAATAATCTATTATTGTTAAACAAACTAGATTAAAAGGGAAGAAATAACCAATAAGCATAGTATAGATTACCCTTTGTTCACATATGAACAAAAATAGATATTCGAAAATGTTATCAACTGCATATCAAGTGAAGTTAGTGGTTTTTTCTTTGGGTAGCTTTAATAGTATATGGAAAACTTTCATATGAAAGGGATTGTCATGTCAATTGCATTTAGTGAGAAAAGTTGTTTTGACTATGGCCTCAAGTGAAAGTGCATCTCTTTTGTTACTTGCTAGAAGAATTACATATTCTATTCTTACAAGATCACATTATTTTTATTTGGAGTGTTTATTGAGCCTCCTCTATTTTTATTTTTTACTTTTTTGGGTTTTTACATGTATCATCTACTAAATGCAATCGTATTTGAGATATAGTTAGATACTAAATGTAAGCAAATCTCCCGATTGAAATTGGAGCAGTTTATCACATGTAGAGACTAATCTTTTTTGCTAAACCTAATTTTCCATAGTGACCGTCTTCTATTTTTGAACTATATTAAGATTTTTTTTAATATTTATATATTATTTGTATATATTTATAATAATTTACATTAATAATTTACAAGTCTATTATAAAACAATGTTGTGACCATGCGTAGCACGAGTACACTACTTGTATCAATATATAATGAAACATTCTTTCATTTTTTTTAAAAATTTTTTTTATGAGTATAATCCATCTATGTCCATACAATATAAATTCATAAGCCATGTGTCACTTCCTCAATTTTTTGAAGTAAAAAATTAAAAAAGACAATCCAACAGCACTCAAGTTGGACCCATTGTAAGAGGAATAAAATAATATAGTATTAAGCTACTATGATAAAGGATTAGTTGTCGAAAGTTGATCTTGCCTTTGAAGAGGTCTAATTTATTAGTTATTAATAAGATTTAGTTTATTAACTATTACCATATAGTTATGGCAAACTCTTTTGAAGATTATATTTTATAATTTTTATTTTTTTTATTATTGGTATTATTTATACTTAATTTTATTTCTTATAGTGTCATATTTTAATCTCAAATACTTCTACTCTACCCATATTAGCACTAGGGGAGATTGGCTTAAAAGAATATTCTTGCATACTATGGTTGTCATTATCAATATATGTTAGTTTTTTTTCAAAATTGTCACAACTTACTTTTTATATCCATCTATATTTATCCATTTATCTGTCTATGCATATAACAATAGCAAAGAGACTCACAGCTACATGCCACCTTTACAAATTTTAAAATAAAATATTCAAAAAGAATTCTAAAAAATACAAAAGCCTATAGTGCTAGAACTATATATAGCTATCAATAAAAAAGAAATCTAATACCTATAATGCTATACTATAAATTAAAAATAATGCCTATATACGGTGCTATATTATAGTACTATACTATATATAGTTCTTAATAAAAATATAATATAATTAATTTAAATTTAACTATTATAAAAGTGAATTATTATCTTAAATATTTTAGAAAATTATTCCTTAAAGACTTTTGTGTTATTATTTTAAAAAATAAATTGTTTATTGCATTTTGTGGGATTTAAAATTTTACATGGGACATAATTAAACTAAAAATATTATGTATGAAGAGAGAATCAACTTTTTTCTTTTATTGGGAGGGATAAATTTGAGTTCCCATGAAAAGATTTATACCTATATACATATTTTTTAGAGTTAGGTTTACGATCTTTATTATAAGACGAAGAAGAAGGGGTGATATATTTCTTTCTTTGTTGATAAATTTATACTAAAATCTTTTGCACTAAAAAAATTAATTATGCATATCAATCCAACTCCTTTACACAATAAACATTCACGTTAAAATCTCTTAATTATTTTCACTAAAGTTAATTATGCTTATCAATCCAATTTCTTTATTTTAAAATTTTTATTTTATTTAACTCAAATTTTCAATCACTTTTCCTTACTAAAGAATAATAAGGGAGAATGGAAATAGGGACGATGAATTTTTTTTTCACTTTTGTTTGTTTTGTTCATAAATTCTCATTAAAACCTTTTATGAATATTCTACATAAATAAATTATACTTACGAATTCATACATTCCTTTATTATGAAATTTTCATTTTATTAATATGATTGTTTTGTCATTTTTCTTTATCTTAACAAAAATAATATATTAAATTTAAATTTATCTATTATAAAAGTAAATTATTATCTTAAATATTTTGTAAAATTATTTCTCAAAGACTTATGTGTTATTAATTATTTTTTAAAATGACTATTTATTCAATTTTGTGAGATTTAATATTTTGCATGAAATATAATTAAACTAAAAAATATTATGTATGAAGAGGGAATCAATATTTTTCTTCTATTGGACTATAGACAAAACTAAATAGAAGTTGCATCCAATTTTTTTTTGTGGGGAGGGGGGAGGTTATTTAGTTCTTTTAGCAACCACCTCTCCCCCTTTTTCCTATTATTTTGTACAACAAAAGGTTAAATGTGTTCTTATTAGTGGTATATAAACTTTACATAGCCATCAACTTTATGTATTAATGAACATTAAACTAGATAACATTTGTTACTTGAACTATTATGGGTGAGAGAATATGTAAATTTAATTATGTATGGAATTATATGCTCTTACATCCTTTTTCTTTTTGGATTTTACTATAATGTAACTTTGGAAATGCTTTGTGTTGTAATCTCTAAACTTTTTAATGTTGAAGACTTTGCGTTCTAATTATGCTTTTTGATTATATTGGTAGTGATTTACAATGATATCAATGGTAATTATGTGTTATATATTTAATTTGTTAGTAGTTTTATTATTGGGATATTTTATGATAGAAATTTATTTATTTATAATCTTACATTAAATTATAGGTATCATATAATTTATTCAAGTTCTTAACCTACAGAAGTTGGGGAATAAAATTTCTTTTATTAATTTACTTTTTTGTGATCATCCCTCTCTTTTTTTGCCTGTTATTTTGCTCTAATATATGTTACTTAATTCAAAAAAAATTGAATATATATATGTGTGTGTGTGTGTGTGTGTGTGTGTGTGTGTGTGTGTGTGTGTGTGGAGGAGTGCTTCACCTGGTTTTCTGCTAGTGCAATAAATTTTAATATTTTATCAGGAGTGCGTGGTCCGTAATCGTCAGAGATTGTGAATTATCAGAGTCACCTTCAAGACTGTAATATTCAAAGGTCCAAATTATTTTAATAAATAGTTGATTGTAAACCTTATCTGCATACATTCCACGTTTATTATAGACCTTTTCTTTTCGTCACTCTTCCTTTGTTTTTTTCCTGATCCATGACACACTTTCATTTGTTCCAATCATATACTGATTATCACTTTAAGTTTTGTTAATGTGTAAATATCAAATAATTTTAACAAAAATATTAAATAATTATGACAATATTATATGCTTCACCCGGCTTTCTGCCAGTGCAATACATTTTATCAAGAGAGTGTGATCCTTAATCATCAGAGACTGTGAAGTATCACAGTCACCTTCAAGATTGTACTATCCAAAGGTCAAAATTATTTTAAATAGTTGATTGTAAACCTTATCTGCATCTGCATTCCACGTTTGATTATTTCTTTTCGTCACTCTTCCTTTGTTTTCTTTCCTGATCCAAGCCACACTTTCATTTGTTCCAATCATATACTGATTATCTCTTAAGTTTTGTTAATGTGTAAATATCAAATAATTGTAACAAATTAATAAAAATTAATAAAAAAATTTAACGTATTAGGGCGCATACTAATTAAATCTAATTTTTTCTTGTTTTCATAATCTTTCATGAAAATAAATTCGTGGAATATAAGATTAGTATTAACTAATACAGTTTTATTTTAAGTAAGAATTTTAGACTTTAAAAGAAAATCCTAGCAGTCGTTATTGTATTAATTAAATACATTCAGAATTTTATTTTTACCAATTTCTTTTTAAGTTTCGGGGGCACAATGATCCCCGTCAACTTTCATGTAATTTCGTTAGTTGCCTTGATTAAAGTAAAAAAGAATACCAGTTCAAAAAAAACAAAAGAAGAAGTAAAAATTAATACCGGGATGCGATTAACTAAAATAATAATAATAATAATAATAATAAAGTCAATGGGCACCGAACACTGTAAACGGGGTACATGGCTTGGCGTTCACACTGTCATGTTTTCATGTTTTACGGAGATTTGATGGCGTATCACAAAATATGTGAGAAATTTTAAATGGGCATTCTATTAAGCTCTAATACGTGTAAGAATATATGAAATACATTAAAAATTAGTTCATAGAACCGACGGATAGACCTTTTAAATTCAATAATTAATACTATTAATATTTATTGAATAGATAAATATTTCGTATATAACTAATGTGTGGTTGGTCAAGGTAATAGGTGCTTTGATATTTTAATCAGAGGTCTCAAATTCAAACTTTAAGAATAGAAAAGATCCAGGAGACTCCTACCTCCTTTAGGGATGTTAATTATATTTGATATGTTTCTTTTAAAGATTTAGATAAAATTATTTGCATATAATTTTTAATAAGTGAATAGTGATATTACTTATTTATCACTCAAAATAATTTTACAATTAATTTAATATATAGTCTCTTAATAGTGTTATTATATATTATGGAATGACAAGTATTTAAAATTTGATAATTATATTATTCAATTTTGTTTTCTTATTATTCAATTTAATAATTTGATGTGCTTCTTAGCTTTATATAGACAATTTAAAAGAAAAAAGTAATGATAATTTATTTTGACTTATTAATTGAATTTTTCATAACATGAGAAATTTATATGATTTTTATTCTATAATTTTTTATTTTATATAATAAATTTCAGGCTTGATATTAATTATATTATGATAATTTTTTAAAATTTTAAATATAATTATTTAAATTAATATTAACAGTTATTAGTATATTATTTTTTTTATTAATCTACAATATTTATCAAGTGTTTGAGATCTCATAGAAGACATGATTTTCTACTTTATATTCGCAACTTAAAATTGAGACTACTGTTAAGGAAAATGAATATCAGTCATTTGAACAAACTATGTATTGATAATATACTAATTATTTCTTGTTTGAGATAATGTTACAAAATTTTAAAAATTACAAATAATGAAAAACCAAGAAAAATATAGAAAGAGAATGTAAAGTTAAAAAAAAATTATAAGTAAAAAATATAAAATTAAAAAATATCAATTGAAAACTTTAAATAACAAACACCAAACAATTTTACGCCTCCTAGATATTTGTGAAATTATATTTTTTTCCGATGCTTATTCAAGAGAAGGCTTAACTCAGTACGGAAGTAAATACAGTAACAACCAAAATTTCAGAATAAACAAAAGGGAAACCTAACCTAGACTACCACAGAATATCTAATCTAGTATATCCATTAGCATAATACCTATTTCGTATCAAATTTCACTCACAATCTACACCTATTTACAACTTCAGTCATAAAGCTATTAAAGCGGACATTAACATACCTGAAGATAACGTTATTTGTGAAATCATCTTGTCAACTTCTGAGGTTTGGAAACCGCGTTTTGCACGGATACGAGGATTAATACCCCACCTGCCAGTGAGGCATTGACTAACACATGTTCTATTAAGTCAATAATAATAATAATAATAATAATAATAATAAAAAACATCAAATAAAGAAAAAGATTGTCGTTATCATCCCACAAAAAAAAAAAAAAAGCAAAATATTGTCGTTATCAACCTTTAGTGATATTTTATAAAGATCGAGATCATTGTGAGTTGCAGGGAATTATGTTTGCAGCATACCATATAACGCCTTATGAAAAAAAAAAAAACCATGTAACGCTCTTTTTTTTAAAAAAAATTAATGGCAGAAATAATATGATATGTCTTAGAATTTAATTTTAATATATTATTAATATGAATTTTTTATATAATTATTTAATTACATATTATCATATAAATAAAAATATTTAATTTTTATTATTATTACTTAAAAGATTACACATATAATACATAAAATTATATAATAATGTAAAACTTATTGCCGTAATAGTATATAAAAATTAATCTATATCTTATTAGTAGAGTACCATCTGTAATCGGTGATTAGAGTCTGTGAAGCTTAATAGTCACCTTCTAGACTGTGCTATTCACACTTCAAAATTAAATTAATAATTGATTACAAACTTTAATTTTAGTTTATGTTAGTGTAAAATATTTTATATGTCCATATATATATATATAATATTTTTGATAATATTGTACTAATACATAATTAAATAATTATATATTTTTTATACTAATAATATATCAAAATTAATATTATTTATTATGTGAGCTAAAAAAATAAATCTTAATCATTAAATCTGATATGAATAAGTTAAGATTATAACATAAAATTATATAATTTTTTTTAATAATCTTCTAATTTTTACCATCCATATGAGATCAAACGTTTAGAATATATTACTCTTCTCATTTAATAACAATAACACCATACCTTAACCTTAAGAAAGGAATATGGAATTAGCCAACACAACCTTAGTTATTATGTCTTAAAATACTAATGCCTTTTTCTAATAATAATGGAAAGAAAGATAAAAGGAAAAGCTATGATAAAGAAATAAGCTTTAAAAATAAGATTATTTCGCAGTTCCCTGATATAATATTCTCCTTGTATCCATTAAAATAAATGGTTCCATTATATTTGGATTGTTACGTTATCGACCCGACTGCTTAAATTTTTGAGTGGTCATACTAGAAATTGAAATAACCCTGGGGCGTTATTTGTATACACACGAAAGGCGGGGCATGGCTGCAACTGCAACCTGTTAACATTTTTTTAATTTATATGAAAAATGAATATATGAATTATCTTTCTCCTTATTTTATTTTATCATCAATATTTGTGGAGAAGCCTTTATAACTGAAGTTTGGCTTTAAGTTATAAATTTGCGCCTTAAACATTTTGCTGTTAACTTCAAAATATAACTATCAACATTTAAGTTGAGTTTTGAAATTTTATTTGTTAGAATTTTATAGTAATTGTAGTTTTAGTACTATGCTCATCATTTAATTTTTTAGAGTTTTTATAAAGCAGTTTTTGAAGCGTACACGTATACATGATAGCCATTTAAAGTTAATGTAAACTCGATATTATTATAATTTCCTAAAAAAGTATGTGCATAAGTGTTATATTTATTAATTTCAGTGCTTTCTTTTATTTCCTTTTCTTTTCTTTTGTACATTGGGTGCTTTTGAATTACACCAAGAGAAATCACTGTCGATTTCAAAGTGATTTGCGGGCAGGGACGAATGAGTCATCTCAAGTCTTGGTATCTAACCTTTTAATAATGTATGTTTCACGTGTATAAACAAAAGTCGTAACAGCAAAGCAGGCTTTTTATTTTATTATTTTTCATTACACTCCCAAATGACGAAAATAACCTTGGAGGTTCCTATAAAGTGAAGCATACATACCCTTCATTGGACCTATCACTTCCCCACTTATCTCATTTTGCTACATTATCCCAACTCTATTATCCTTCAAATCTCAACAGAAAAACCCAAGAATGGCACTCAATCAAGAGTTAGAAGCTGTAAACCAAGCTTTCTCAGGTTCTATCTTCATCTACCTCACACTCCCTTCAACTTGTACCATGTTATAACTTCATTTTCTTCAAATTTTTTTTTTTTCATGTTATTGACAATTGTGATGGATAATGATTGGTGAGTGAAGGGCATGGAGCGGACGAGAGATCATTGATAACAATACTGGGAAAATGGGATCCACTGGAGAGAGAAGCTTTCAGGAAGAAGACACCACATTTCTTCATTGAGGATCACGAACGCCATTTCCAGAGGTGGGATGATCACTATGTCCGTCTTCTCAAGCATGAATTCGTGCGTTTTAAGGTACATTTCGGTTTCTTCAATTCTTCAAATTTTGGTTACTCAATGTTTTTCCAGTTTTTCTATGTTAAAACCGACTTTTCTCGTTATATAATCAGTTGAATACCCACGATAAACTGTGGAATTATCTTTCACAAGAGCAGATATAGAATTTTTTTTTCTGAAAAGGATAAAGCTAAATTGTTATTATAATATATATGAAGTACACTAAGTTAAGCCACTCAGATGCAGTCTAATGGTGAATAATTTAAATAGTTTACATCACATCATATTTTCAAATTTCAATGCCAATAGTGTTTATATATATATATATATATATATATATATATATATATATATATATATATATATATATATATATATATATCGCATATATGAACATAGAAATAATGCTAATTTAATCTTATTGATTGTTTAAATAATTAACATTTTTGGATATTTCGATTTGTGTTTGTGGTCAAAAGATGTTTGTGAATAAAACAATTTTGGAATGAAAATAACAAAAAAAGTAGATATTTCACTAACAAAATTCCTGTCACAAATTAAAGATATTTGTTCACATTTTTAATAAAATAAATGCAACCTTGTTTGAGGAAATTTTGTTTTATTTTATTTTTAATTATTGTAGGATACAACTATACCAAGGAAGTAGCACTCTGCTTTTTCTATTAAGTTCTCTTTTTCAATAATAAAAGATGAAATGTCAACCGGAGTTGACTTATCTCTGATCACTCTGCTTTTTTAATTAACCATTCGTTCATGTTTTATCATGATTTAACTTACTATTTTTTTTTTTGTTATTGATTTATTTATAAACACCTATATGAAATGGATCAACTAGAGTGTTTGGAAATATTAAAAAAGTCAGATATGTAAGTACAACAGGATCCGGAAGTTGTTTGATAAATAACAAGATCCTTTAAATTAATTTTTGTCTAAACCAATTCAAAATTAGTTTTTTTATAACTGGAATTTAAATATAGTTTTAAAAAACCAACTCTAAGTTAGTTGAATCTAATTTCATTTTTTTCTGTTTATTTATTATCTTATCTTTTTCCAAAAAATTGAAAAATTGATTAAACTACTTTTTTAGTTAGTTTCAAACTAAACTAATTTTAATTACAAGCTAGTTCATTTTTATACAATTTAACATAATTTATTCTATTTTATTTCATGTTAAATTAATTTTTCAAGTCCACATATAGATCTTAAATGTATACCTTAATTTTATACTAAGAATAATGTTTTTTAATTTAGATTATTTTACAAAAAAGAATATCGCTAAATGCTACGAATAGAAAGTGACAAAACTAAGGGTGCGTGCGTTTATTTGAGATTATTTTGGCAAATAATCAATTTTTTCACCCAAAAAATTTAATTTTCGTATATTTGGATAATTTTTAAAAATCAATAGAATTTCAAAAAAATCTATTTTTCAACCTTTTTAGAGAAACTAAAAAAAGTAGTTTATGAAAAAAATTAATTTTTAATTTTTCAACTAAATATAAAATTTAATCTTTAAAATCACTTCTTTTAAAAGTTTAAATAAACGTACCTAAGTATAAAAGTCATGAGATCCAAACACAATCAACCAAAAGATAGAAATCACGGGGATAACAAAATAAAACAAGTAAAATTTAAAATAACGATCCGTGCCAACATTGTTCATACTATTCATCATCTTACACTTCCATGGCAATAAGCGCTATTGTAACAAAAATATAATAGAAAAATATTATACAGACAGAAATTTTCATCAAAAGTATTAAAATAATGCAACATGATTAGTGACATTTAAATGAACAAACTATTGCATTTCATCAAATACCCACTATGATTTCTATTAAAAATTTTGATTATATTATTATTATTGCTTTCTAGCATTCTTGAATATTATAACAGTGGAATGTAATGACACATTCTTGCAGTTTTTTTTTTTAATTAGTTACACGTTCTTGTAGTTGTCAAAAAAGATTTTACTAATGCAGTTTAAAATAAGATTCAATTATTAAAAAAGCAAATAAAAGCTGGAATAATCCGATTTGTGGTCCCTGGTACAATGTTTTTGGCAATGTAATTGGATTTCTTTTTTCATCTTCTCAGAATGCTGTTGTGCTTTGGGCCATGCATCCTTGGGAAAGGGATGCCCGTTTAGCAAAAGAGGCCCTAAAGAAGGGACAAGCGGCATATGGAGTGCTGGTTGAGATTGCATGCACCAGATCGTCGGAAGAATTATTGGGAGCTAGGAAGGCTTACCATTCCCTCTTTGATCACTCCATCGAAGAAGATGTTGCCTCTCAGATCCATGGCACTGAACGAAAGGTGAGTCACAATTGCACCGTCTTATGGGTTTCTCATAAGGGAAATTCACATGAACTTCTACAAAAAGGAAAAAATTGTTGTTCCATGTCATTTAGTATTCAATATTTTAGTTTTATGATACATTCTTATCTAAACAATTATAAGTCTAGTACAATAGCAAGGTATTAAACAACGAATGATAATAAAACAAGAGAAGAAAAAAAAAAAACCCTCATTCTGATAGCATAGAAAAATCTCTCTTCCCATAATGCTAATTAGAGGACTTTTTAGGTGCTCTGAGAAAATAATCTTATCCTGTTTCATTTACCATTTGGCAACTCAATTATTTTATTAAACATATATTGTGAAAGTGAAAAATAACAGATGTTTGTATAACATAATAAGACTTTTCTTTTATTCTAAGAATAGCCAGTCCTTCACTTTGTGGGGTCTTTCCTTATAAATGCTATGTGTAAAGCCTATTTGACCAATTAGTAATTGTTTATAACAACGTCCAAACTTTGAAATTGAATGACATGTGAGATGTATTTGATAAAATAAATAAAAGTTTGATTACTAAGAGTGTTTAAGTGAATATTTTGCTTAAGGGTATGATCTGACTATCTTTTTCAGATGTTCTTTGAAATATAGCGCTACATCTAAGTCAATATTTATTGTTTTGGGAAGCAGCTCTTGGTTGCACTTGTAAGTGCCTATAGATATGAAGGATCAAAGGTCAAAGATGACACTGCAAAATCAGAAGCCAAAATCCTTTACAATGCGATTAAGGATGCTCATAAAAAGCCTATTAGTGAAGATGATGAAGTAATAAGGATATTAGCAACAAGAAGCAAGCCTCATCTCCAGGCAGTTTACAAACACTACAAAGAGATATCTGGCAAGAACCTTGACGAGGTATTAGACACTACTAATGCACCAACATGCCGTATATACTGCCATTAGAAATTCTATAGTAATCCTCATGTAACTCTTTGCTACCTTAAGGTTCAATATTTTGCTTAATTTAATTTCAGATATGAGATTCTATTTCTGACTAAAACTTCGCCTCCTTTGTCTAGGACCTGGATGACTTGAGATTTAAAGAGGCTGTGCAATGCCTTTGTACCCCTCAAATATATTTTAGTAAGGTAAGATGAAGCTACAAATTTAGGATGCAACCTCTCAAGTACTTGCTTCTGTTCTTCTTTTCTTTATCTTTTACATTTATATAACTATATAAATTGATTTTTTTTTTGGGGTCCTTAGGTTCTGGCTTCAGCATTGATAGTTGATGTTGATAAGAATACTAAGAAAGCGCTTACTCGTGTGATTGTTACTCGAGCTGACATTGATATGAAGGAGATAAGGGCGGAGTACCATAACCTTTATGGAGTTTCTTTACCTCAGAAGATTGATGAGACAGCTAAAGGGAACTATAAGGATTTCTTGCTAACCTTGATTGCAAAAGCAGGCTAATTGAAGAAATTAAATAGATAAGAAACCCTTGATAGTCATTTGAAAGATGAAATTTGGGTTTTGATTTGTCTCTCCTTGTATTGTTTTCCCCCCTAATTCCTTTGGGTTGCTGTTGATCATTCTTAGCGTGATGCTTCACCTTGCATGATTATCTGTTGTAAAAGAGAAAATTAAATGTAATCAGATAAAACTGTTCTTATTATTTGCAGCCAATAAACTGATATGTCTTTTGAGACTATTCCCCTATATGATCATGATGTGACAACTAGTGTGGTGACCTATATGAAAAAAATTTCCCGAGTAAAGCATTAAAAAATTAATTTATTAAGTGATTCACTTTCTTAAGATAAAGAACAGTTATTCACGAGATATATTCAAAGCATCTTTAATTCCAAAGGGCTATATGAAATTAAAATAAATACAATGGGATATAACATCTTAAGATAAATTTTGAAAAACTTCCTTATAGACTACATTAAATAATCATCCAATTAATTACCTGTTTTGACTCTCCAAAAAATGACACTCTATTACTCTCTTGTTCATTATTTTGTCCAATTGACAAATGTTAAAAAATTATAAAGCAATTTCAGGTAGGAAAACAATTCTTTCCACTATCCTGTTATTATATAATATAATAGATAATAGATTTTGTATTGCTTTCTACTTTATATAGTTAAATGGAGAAGGGGGGATTTTCTATGCTTCTAAGGTATACTTGCATTGAGATCGATTATCTCAAACAAAAAGTAAAAATAAAATGAGTTTTTTGGTCTTTCATTTTTATTTTTTTAATATGGTCCTTATTAGTCCTTTTGAAAAAGGATTTCGATTGGTACATCATATCGACAAGTAGTATAAAATGAATGAACATTAATATTCTCATGAGAATTTGGTAACGAAGTACTAATTTGTTGAAAACAGTTGTTATTTGGGTGATGAACAATTTAATTTAAGATTGAACATAACAAACAAGCAACGCCAAAACAAAAAAAAAAAAAATATGCAAGGACCAAAACACATAGACAATTGCAATGAACAACCAATAGAAAACTGATATTAGGGCATATATTGATTTCACTTAACTTTCCAAGTCATCATGTGTTGCCAAATTGTAATTTATGTCCTAATTCATTCAAAATTGATAACCAAATTACTCAAAATTAACTACAATTCAGTTTTTTTGGTAAAGTAATTCTTCTCTCATAAAAAATTAGATATATTAGTTCCTTAGTGTTACCCAATTTAACCTATGAATTTAGCTCAAGAATTCATTTGATAATATAAGTCTCATATTTCTATTCTCGAATCTACCAAATTTATGGTAATTATGACATAGGTTATTTTTATATAGAGATTTCTTAATCCACAATATAAAAGCAAAAATCAATCAATGAATCATGAATCCATGGAAGCATTAAGAACTATAATGATTACTCAACTAAATGAAACTGAAACTGAGATTAACAATAAGGATCACAAGAACTTGTTCAATCATGTTACATCACCAAAACACTTAAAAAAATTTAGTTGGATGTAATAAAGTAAAGAACATAAGCAATAAAAAAGCCATAACTATCCAACATAATCACATGGGTATTCTAGAAAGATCATCTTGATTCCTCAAGTATCTAATCCCCAAATCCATCCATAAAAAAATCAGGAAGTCGAGCTCTCTCTAATCCCCATTTTCTTCTGCCCTAAAAAAATTGGTTACATAATATGCATAACAACACCAATGACTTCAGCACTTAAGTACTCTTGCCTACTTAGGCACTCCAGTTGTTGGGAGCTTCTTCAGTGATGTTTGCTTCTCCAAAAGTGGGCTTGCTTTCTTTTTTGTTCTCTATTGTGTCTATTCTTTTTTTTTTAATTCAATGTTTGGTTTTTTTTTTTTAGGGGTATTCCATTTTTTGTTAGTTTTCGATTAAGTAGTATTTGAGAAAAAGAAAAATGTCATCGAGTGGAGTTGTTGGTGGGAGTAATAGTGGGCCTTCTCCTTAATCTAAAGCTTGGAGTACTACTAGAAGGGAAAGTGGAGGTAAAAACACTTAATACAAATACTCTTGGAACTAGATGTGATCTAGGTTGGAGTTGTGGGATTTTTGTTGATGGAGATACAAAAAAAAAAAGGTAAATACTATGAGAATATGATAACAGGGGTTTATAAATTAAAGCAACATTTGGCTAGAACACAAAAGGATGTTGGAGCTTGTAGGGCTATTACCGATGAGGAGAAAAAAGAAATATGGGATATTATAATTAGTTTGCAACAAAATTTGATTAAAAAAAATAAGAGATGTTGAAGAAGGAGGAGCAACTAACAATGATAATGATGAATATTCTTTAGTTTGAGAAAAATGAAAAGGGAAAGAAGTGGAGACTCCTAGAAACCTTTCCATGAAAAGGGGTGTTAGCACTCAAGCCATTATTAATAATATATTTTAGAAAAGTTTAAGAGAAGAAGTATGTCAAAAAAATTGCTTCTTTTTTCAACAACAATGGCATTATCCTTTATTGTGTCAAAGAGTGAAAAATACAATAAATGGCATACCTTTTTTTCTATAACAATGGCATACCCTTTGAAAAAGTTGCCTGGCATGGATTAAGATTTAAGCCACAATCTTACGATAAATTAAGAGTAAAATACTTGAAACAAAAAGCAGATTTGACAATGGAATAATTGGAGGCACATGAAGCATAGTGGAAGAGAATAGGATGCACTATTATAATAGATGGTTGGACAAGCATGAGAAGGTGAACCATATTAAATTTCTTAGTGAATAGCCCTAAAAGGACTATTTTTTTATTAAGTCTATTGATGCCACGAATATTTCCAAAATAGCTAATAAGATATTTAAGATGATTGATAATGTTGTTGAGGAGGTTGGTGAAGAGAATGTTGAATAAGTTGTTAAGGACAATGTAGCTAACTACAAAATTATGGGAGAGATGTTGATGGCAAAAGGAAGCGGCTTTATTAGACACCTTGTCCAGCTAATTGCATTGACTTAATGTTGGTGGATTTGGAGAAGTTGAAGCTTTATAAAGAGACAATTTCTGAGGGAAGGAGAATTTCTACTTATAGCTATGCAAGGATTTCTCTCATTTCACTGTTGCAATAGTGTACGAAAAGGAAAGATTTGGTGAGACTAGGCATGGCTCACTTTGCCACATCATACCTAACTTTGGCTTGACTCAATGAAAAATACGGAGCATTGATAAGAATGCTCACTCCTGATGAATGGAAATCAAGTAAACTTGCACAGACAATGGATTGGAAGTTTGTTGAAATGTGGTTTTGCATAGGCTATTTTGGAGAGACATTGTGTTTTGCTTGAGGGTGCTTATCCTTTTCTCCATATGCTTCATTTGGTGAATTTGGATGCAAAGCCAGCCATGGGGTGCACTTATAAGAAGAAAGATCATGTTAAAGAGAAAATATAAAATGCCTTTAGAGGTGTCGAAAAGAGGTAAATTATTATTTAATCATTAATACGTAATCAAGTTTAGTTAAAACTAGAATATTCTAGTGTTTGTTGTAACATCTCCGATTTTTGTCGCATTTGCAACTCTGTGTTACAAATTAAATAAATAATGCCACAAATAATGCCATGTAAAATTATTTAGAAACAAGATATATTTAAAATAAGATCAACTTTATTTAGAAACCATGGATTTTAAATAACGTTTACTAGAAAAGAATTATTTACCAAAATGCAACAAATAAAAATTTAAAATGGAGATATAAAATGAGAAAATAATAGATTAAAGTGTACAGTTAAATATCCTATTAGGGAGGCAAATTTAGCAAATTATGTTATGGGTGAAAATATTTCCGAAATAGTCTAAAAATCCTTCCGGAACTCCTTAAAGCTCTTATAACTATTTAATGTAAGGATTCTGGGTACAATCGAGTACATGTGTCATGTCACAAAGTACCCATAAGTGACATAAAGTAATAACTAGCACTTCAAACCTTTTATCAAAGACTTAGATCAAGTCACAAGTCTTATATTTGATGCAAAGGCTATATTTCAAACACCTATTATCATTTAAAACACCTATTAAAACACAACTCTTTTTCTCTCTCATTCTCTCAACTCACCACACTCTCCCTCACTCTCTTCCTCACGTTGCTTCCTTCCTCTCAAACCCTCACCATTTCTTTTTCTTCAACTCCCTAAAGGTTATAAATTCCACTCCAAACCCCAAGCTTCCTTCTTCCTCTCCTCATTTCCTCTTCTCCCGTCCATTGTTGGTGCAAAAATCTGCTCCCTTTCTTCCCTCAAAGTCACAAGCTGGTGTCAAGGGAGAAGCAAGGAGTTTCTCCACTTTGTTGGACGGTTCTTGAAGATTTGGAGCTTGAACCTAGAAGGGCTTTCAAGCTAGGAGATTGAGGTAGGGATTTCTAGCATTTTTCTTGTTGATACTTGAGAAATTTGTGCTCTAAGAGTAAGAGTCACTATTCTAGGGTGCTAAGTGCTCAACATAGTGGTGTGTTTGAGGTTTAGATTTGGCTTAGGTTAGTCTAGAGGAGTGTTCTAATATAGTTTTTGTGAGTTAAAATCCTTGGGAAGGTTGTCAATCAAATTATGGCAAAAACTAGCTAAAATAGGAATATTGAGGTTAAGGCTTAAATCCTCATGATTCAATGAAGGATTAAGATTCTTATGAGTTTAAATGACTTAGTTGTACTTAAATATAAGTGTGATTATAAATACAGACATGTTAGTATGCTTATCTTGGGTTTTGTCACAAACGGGATAGTTAAAACTTAACACTAGCAACTTGAAAAATCGGAATTTAATTATCTCACCAATAGAATCATACCAAACTGATTTTACCACTTGGAATACATGATATGTGGAAGCCAAAATTGTCCTTTTGTAGTTGGTTTGGTGTAAGAATAAGCAGAAACAATTTTGGACTCAAACTAGTTATGGTAAGCCAGTAGGAGGGTGAGTTTCGGTTCTCATTCCCCAATAAATACCAAAACTGTTTTTAGGCTTGAATATTTAAGTTATATAGACCTTAGAAACATCTTTGAATGGTTAGAATGGTTGGAGGTGAATTATAGAAGGTTTGAAAATTAACTAGTCAAGTTCTCTAGCTTAATAATTCATTTTCGGCCATGTGTTTGAGGATCAACAAAATCCATGTTTTAGTGGAGTATTCTAAGTCATTATAATGAATTTAAGTGCCTTGAATCATATATAATCAAGTGAGGTAAGTTTGACAAGGTTTAGAGTTGGTTTGGAGGAGTGAATGATGAGAAAAGGGCATATTACTAAGATTAGGCCAATAAGGGTAGTAGACTATTCCCTGGCATGGGCTAAAAGACTTGATATCTAAATTTTAATTATGACTAAAGTATTAGCAAGTAGGCTTTTTTAAACAAAAACTTAAATCTTGAAGCTAAGAGCTCTTGAGAAAAGTGTTATGTTATAGATATCTATTTTAATGTGAAATGATTGTGATGGTGGTAAGCTATTTGGGATGGAAATTATTGAATGATTGTTGTGGCCAATGAGGCCAAAGAATGAAAGCCAAGGTATGCCTTTCTATTTTTGACTCTTGGAATTTTGATGCTTCTTGCCTTGAGTACTTCACTTATGCCTTATGATGATGATTGTTATATTTATGATGATGATGTGTTGGAACTATGAGATGATGAATTATTATTTATGTTATGACTATGATTGGGAAATTTTGGCTGCTTATTTGTATTTTTAAATTTTTGGATTTCTCTCGGTACAGTTGTTATATTGCCGAATTTTCACCAAAAAAGTTTCTTTTTATGTATTGCATCATAATGCATAAGCATATGAGAATTAGAGAAAGTTGTGCCAAAAATCATGAACTCTATTTAGAGAATACTACGTGTTAAAGTAACGCACAAATTCTTTAATTAAGACTAGGAAATGATCCTTCGGTAAGGGAAGGTGATCCACACAGACAAGATAATCGGGCGTGATCCTTTAGTAAGGGAAGGTGATCCCTATGATACCCCTCTACTTTGGAGGTAGCGGCCGAACACCCCTCCAATTGTAGAGGTAGACTCCTTTGTCAATCAAAGTCTGATTTAGATAGTATTATGTGACGACGGTCACAGAGTGAGCTTACATCCTAGGACAGTCTATCAAAGGGCAGTAATAAGTAAGAGCACGGGTTAAAGATAGCCGTAAGGCTAAAGAAATAAAGATGGCCACAAGGGCCAAAGAAATAAAGAGTAGTCACAAGGACTAAATGAGTAATGAGCATAAGCATGTATCACAAGTCTTGCATAGCATTCTCTGCATGTTAGCATTTGAGTTATGTTTCCATGTGCTGGAGATTACTATGTTTCAGAGTCTTAATCTAAGTGAATGAATAAAAATTGATCCACTTTGGAATTAAGTTTTCAAAAGCTGTTAAAAGGAGCCTTTATTCTGTCTATGCTTATTCACTAGTTTTATTAAATAAATTGAAGTAGCTGAGGCGATGATGATGTCAGTTGAGTGTTCAGTTAGAAGTCCTTATTGAGAAATAATTTATTTCTCATCCCTATGTGTTCCCATGTCATCCTTAGACGAAGCAGATGGCGACCATGATAATCTTCATGGAGGTGCCTGAGTGGTCATGGCACTATGACCTTGCCCTAGATTCGCTGGTTTTGGTCGCTCACAGTAGTTTTAGGTTACATTTTCTTCCACTACCCGTTCAGCATCCCAGTAGTTAGCTGGCACTTTGATCCTTGCCATCCATATGCTAATTTCCCCCTTCATCTTACTCATCCACCATATTTTTTGGAGCCTACTCCCTTTGCCTCTTCGATGGAGATTGACCCCTTTGAGGGGAGTTCACCTCATCCGGTTGTGCATGTTGTTGAGTCCGGTTCTTCTTATGCGGGTATTGAGGTTCTGCTGAAGATGTACTTAGAGAAGGATCCTGAGGAGCCCGTGTTGGAGAACAGGTTCCACACTCTGTGGGTTGGGGTTTTTAGTGTGGGTTGGTCTTTTTGTTATATATATGTATGTATGGATCTTGAGCTGTGAGCTAGTGAGTACATGTTTGTGTTGGGATGCTCGAACTGTGGCTTAAGACTATATATTTTGGGTGCCACAGCATTTTAGGCTTGGTAGTGGTCATGTGATTATGATAGAAACTTTTATGCTAATTTGTACTTCTTTGAGGATGACTGTACATATTTTGTTTAGCTTGACATAAAGCCTTGCTAAGTTGACAAACTTGGGTACTTTTGAGATATAGTTAGGTAAATATGTACACCCAGTACTTATTTCTATAAATATATGAATGCACAGTTATCTATGTAAATTCTATAGTTCTTTTATTATACAGTATTATGATACAAATTAAAATCACAGATTCTAGTATCGTACATCATAACAATAATATCGATTCTATATGCTATAAGGCTTAGTTTTTAAAGAGTATTATTTTGAAAAAAAAATTTATGTTATTTTCATCAATTAACATATTTTATATATACAAATGTTTCGCTAGTTTAGCTGTAATAGCTAATAAATACCGCAATACGACTTAAGCATAGTATGATCTTATTAGGGCATTACATTTGTTTAGTAAGTAATCTTAATTTTTTATTCTTTAGTTATATGCCTCTATAGGAGAACATTGATGCAAGATCAGGCAACCAACTGCATACGCTTTTCTATGCTACAAGCTATTACTTGAACCCTCAATTACATTACGATCATGGATTTGGATTTACTATGAAGTTAAAAGAACCTCTATCTTTGGAGAAGACCTTCCTCCACTGCCCTTTTGATGAAGGTTCCTCTCCAAAGGTTCAAGCTTTTCACTGGCACTGGTGGACCTTATTTTCCTCGAGTAATCAAACACAAAAATAGTTCTCTTGGCCCATGATCATAACTCTCTTAGGTTGTACTTATTTCTTGGCACAAAGGGGCTCAACTTCGATAGCAACAGGTGTTGTAGCAATTCCATGACTTTTCCTCATAGCCTCACCCCTTTCTAATGATTCTGAGTTCAATCCAATTTTCATTCAAGCATTTTTTTTCCCTCCAAAAATGGCATTAACTTGACCCAATATATTGGGGAGAAGAAAGATGAGTTTTTCACAACAAGCAAGAACAAAAGAGAAAAAGGTTATAGTAGTGCTGAGTGCATAAGGTAGGTGAGTGCAATTGAGGGAGGGGGGAGAAAGGTGACAATTGCATTAGGGGCATGGGAGTAGTCAGGGGAAGAGTGGATATTGGTGAAGAAGGTTAGGGGCGATTCTAAAAGAGAAAGTAAGAACAATTATAGTGTATTATAGATAATTGATTATATTGATACACCATCATCTTCACATTTAGATCACACGGTGCGTGGTTTACCGTACTTGATTGGGGTGCTCCATTATGTTGGATTTGACCCAAATTCCTAATTAATGATTATTGTTGATAGTTCTATTTTTTTGGAAGATTTGAAAAAGATTTGAAGGGTGAAAAAAAAGGAAAGATTTGAAAAGAAGATTAGATTTGAAAAAGGTTTGGAGGAGATTTTAAGGAGAAAAATATGGGAGAGATTTGTTAAACATTTATCTAAAATAGTAAGTTATTAATGATCAAGGTTAAATGTGAAATCAATTGATTGCTATGTAATAGTTGTGGGGTATAATACTTATATTGGTAATTATTTATGGCATGCGATTGGAATAAAATTGAGAAGTTAAAAATGGAAAGTGGTTGGTGATGAGGAAGACATTGATGAAGATAGTAATGCTGTGAGGCTGACTTGATGAGAAGATTTGCAACTATGTTTTTGAAAGTTGCATTGACAGATGGTTTGTTGCATGTTCTTTGAGTAATTATAGTACAAGTTAAAAAAGTTTGTGTCGAAAATCTCCTACTAATGTGAAGCTTAGATGGTGTGTTCTATAAGTAGTGGGAATACATGTATTTTATTTGAGTGAAAAAAAAAAGTTTTATGAGATTGGATGTATTGAGTGTAACATCCACCGTTTTTCGCCTAATTATTCGATTTTATCGAATAATTGAGAATAATTAAAATTCGATTAAGCAATTATTTAGACTCAATTGATTAGTAATTACTTGAGTTTAGACATGAGAGAATTAAGTTAGAGCATAGGAGATTTCATAAAAATTTTATTGAAAACCGATTTACCGATTTAAAGGAAATCAGTAACATTACGGTATTTTAAACTGTCGGAACCGGACCAATAGAATTACAAGCTCTAAACCCTATTTTGAGTGGCTGATAGTTCAGCCACTTACCAGCCAAAAGTGGCGCAACCATAGCCACATTTCATGGAGAAGCTTGGCTGAATTTCAGCCAAGCATTATGGACCAATCACATTGCAAGGAGAAAGCCACCTATACACCATCATGTGATCAGATTTTCTGCTGCCTTATCACTTATTCTAACCCTCATTCACGCCACTTTCTCTCTTCTCCTTCAGCTTTCTTTCTCTCTTCCTCACACACCCAAAAACTCAAGCCAATTCCAGCCTTATTCATCCAAACTTCAAGAATCCAGCACAAACACTTGGATCAAAGATAGGAGTTTAATAATTACATCAAATCTGTGGTATTTGCTGGCTGAGCTTGGATTATTTTTATGATTTTTAATGTGTTAAATGGATGAATATGATGATATGTGATTGGTTTTGGGCTGTTGGTTTGGTTAAAATCGAATTTGAAGCAAGAAAGAATAGAAATGAGAAGAGCTGAGGGGCTGGAGAACCAAAACCCCTCGGCAGTCCGTACAGCGGAGTGTACGGCTCCGCCTACAGCTGATTAAATTGGCTGAAACAATTTTTATATGAAACTAGACATCTAGGGCTTTCCATAGATATATCATATAAGGCTTTTGGGTTAGGAATGAGAGAGATATGATTTTTAGAATTTCGACCTAGGGTTTTGACTCTGGCTCTGGGTAGATTAGGTTGTTTAGGGTAGAACTCGACCTATACTACTTGAAAATGAGTGAAACTAACTTTGTTAGAAAGCTTACACATAGGAGAATATCCCATAAAAATTTTAGAATTAGATAAGGTCCCAGTTGCTCCCAGTGCTCCACGCAATTCGCCCTATTTCCACATCGGGCTAGAACAGGGCAGTTTAGGAAGGTCCGAATTCGGGGCATGTAACTCGAGCCCTACTAATCCAAATTGAATGGAACTTTTTGAAAATAAAACTCTACCCTGTTAGCTTTAATATGAGTCTAATTTCGTAAAATTTGAGTCAGTTTTCGATTTATGGTAGATTTTTACTTTTAGTTGCCTGATTCTGGCTAGCCAATGGCCAGGCCGAGTTAAAATCTAGATATCTTGAGTTGTAGATATCAAAATTAGATGGGACCAAAGAGGTTGAAAAATAGACACATAGCACTTTAACATACTTAAATTTGAGGTCCAAATGAGTTAAATAGAAATTATGGCTTGAATTATAAAAATCGGGTTGGTTGAATATGCTGAGGCAGGAATTCTGCCTTAAGGAATTTGATGTTGTTATGAGTTTAATGTTGGAATATAAATGTGATGTTGTGTTCTTTGTGATAAATTGATGTACTGGTTGGCTAGCACTATTCACGGGGAAGCGGACACGTTCCGTTATGCTGCCGAAATTTCGGTAGAACCCAAGCACAAGTTATGAATTGCATGTTAATGCATGTACATTTTTAAGAAAGTTATGAAAGTTATGAAAAGGATTATGTCACTATGAAAGTTCCATGCTACTTGGGCCAGCCTCGGATAAGAAGTTAAGGGGAATAGATCGGTGGGAAGGTTGGGAAAAGTAAACCCGGCATTCCTGTATAGGAACGAGCTTGATCCTAATAAGCAGACTATTACCCAGGAGTCTAAATGGCCAAGAACTCCCAGGGGACCAAGAGATGGAAAGAATAATGATGAAAAGAAATGAAAAGACTTATGAGGAAAGGTTCATGATTTAGCTTGCATGATTACATGAATGCATGAATACATGGCATAGTTATGTCAAGATGTTTACTGTTGCCTCTTATATGTATTTACTGCTGCTCGTTTATTATCCTGTTTATTATTTCATGAATCATTATTAGTAGTCTGTTTATCTTTTTGTACCTTCTAAAGTAAAACTGAACCTTACCTCGGACCAGACTTTTCCTTGAACTCATTAAAGCGGATAGCTAAATTGTACACATGTTTTTATAATTAAATAAAAACCGAGGCAACTGAGAAGGACGTTATATATAGACCCTACTGAGAATTTCTTGAAATTCTCACCCCGTGTTGTATTTTCGCACCATTCTTAGATGCAGGCGAAGGGCTCAACGGCCGCTCTTGACACTGAGATCCCAGTCTTGCAGCTTCGCCATGACTCCGAGTTGGACCCGTTGGACACAGCCGGCTCCTGCTAGTCTGTCTCTATTTTTTTAGTAATAGGAATTTTGCTATTCCTTTATTTCGTCTGCTTTTAACATATATATGTATAGATATATAGACTAAAGGGTTGGCTTCCAACCGACATATGTACGTATACAGTTGATAATATATCACTCATACGTACCTTTTCTGTTAAATTATACTAGACTTTATTACGTCTGATAATGCTATTCACGTCTATTATGTAACAGCGCGCCGCTTCAACGATTTAGTGATAATAATCATGAGGTTTAAATAAAACGTTAACATGGTAACACAGACTAACTAATTTAATGCTATGACTTAAGCATAACATCAAATTAGTAGGGTGTTACATTGAGATTGTGGGTTTGAGTGTTTTTTTTTCCTAAGAATTGATGATTGTATTTTTTGATAGAATTTAGTGGAATGATTGCAAAGTCGCGGATGTAGACAGTAAAGGCTGAACCATGTTAATTTTCTAATGTTCCTTTGCTATTTTAATTTGTTTGATTTGTGTTAGTGGGGGACTTTTTTCCTAACAACTAGTACCAAGGCTAGTTCTAATCTCGCTTTTGGTGTTTCTGAAGGGTAAGATTCAAGGTTTAGGAATTGTCAAATTTGAAGTGGAGATTTTATGGCAATTTGATCATGATTTGATGATTCAAAAGATGTGTGCTTTTGTGGTCTTTCAAGATTTGTGATGATAGTGAAAATTTTGTGAAGACTAGCAGAATTTCGAGTTTTGAAGATTGTATGGAATTTGGATGAAGGTGGAGTATGCTGGATTTGACCCAAATTCCTAATTAAAGATTATTGTTGATAGTTTTATATTTTTGGAAGATTTGAACATTTGGAAGGAAAAGAAGGAAAGATTTTGAAAGATTAGATTTGAAAAAGATTTGGAGGAGATTTGTTAGATATTTATCTAAAATAGGAAGTTATTAATGATTAGGATTAAATGTGAAATTAGTTTATTGCTATGTAAATTGTTGTGGGGTATAAATATTTATATTGGGAATTATTTCTAACATAGAAGTGGAATAAAATTGAGAGGTTAAAAATGGAGGGTGGTGGTGATGAAAAAGACACTGATGATAATGATGATACTATGAGGTTGACTTGATGAGAGGATTTACAATCTTGTCCTCAAAAGTTGCATTGTGGAGGATTTGCAACTTTGTCTACAATAGTTGCATTGATAGATGGTTTGTTGAATGCTCCATGGGTAATGATAGTACAAGTGAAGAGAGCTTTTATTGAAAGTCTTTCTGACAATGTGAAGGTTAGGTAACATGCTCTGTGAATAACAAGAATACAAGTATTTTATTTGAGTGAGAAAAAGATTACATTGTGAGATTGCGTGTATTGGGATTTTGGGTTTCAGATTTTTTTTTTTTCAAGAATTGATGATTGTACTTTTTTGACAGAATTTAGTGGATTAATTGACAGGTCGTGGAATAGGCTGTGAAGGCCGAATCACGTTAATTTTCTAGTGCTCATTTGCATTGTTAATTTGTTTGATTTGTGTTGGTGGGTGAATTTTTTCCCAACATATAGCACAAGGCAACTTTAGATATATAGTTTAGATTTCAAAATTTTGAGGCTATATAAAAATACTAATAGTTAGTTTAGTTTGATAAACATTATTATTTTATATTTTATAAAAGTATTTAGCTGAATATCGAAGCAACCAAATTAATCCAAACCAAAATAAATTTCAATATTTGAATTTCTTACTTTTTTGCTTCAAAATTAATCAAATCAAACAATGAATTCCCATTTTCATATCTTGGTTTTGTTGAATAGCAAGATATCACTATTTGCATTTTAAATCATCATGAGATAGGAGACTATCTAAGAAAAATGATGTACTCTATAGATAACTTACAAGTGGTGTCATAGCTTGTCTAAACATAATAGGATCAAAAGTAAGGAGATACTCCTTTTGGTTCAAAATAGTTTTCAATTTAATCATTTTATACAATAAGAAACCTAAAATTAATGCATAATTATGATATAAGTTTAGAAAAATATCCTTGTTAAATTTCATTGTATGATAGAAAGCATAACTTGTGAACGTTTTAGCTAAGGTGTATCATTATGTGGTGGAAAATAGCCACATCTTTCAACCAATGAAGATAAATGGTAAAATTTGAAAAATAAACAATAAATATTGCATTGATATGTAAGAATGACAACTATTGTGAACAAATTTTTTTTACACAAATTGATAACTATTGTGAATTGGAGGAAGTATTACAATGCTCATGACACATGCTTGAGGCATATGATACTCACAAGAAGTTTTGCACGCAACAATACAAGGGAGGACAATGTGGTAATTTTTGAGAAATTTAGTATATTATTAGGAAACTGAAATTCTCTCTCTTCTCCTTTTATATATTTTTGTATATCTTACCGAGGAACTATGTATTAATCACTAAAGAATTTAGTTATTTATTGGAGAACAAACATGTGCACCGAAAAACAAAAAGATAGAGAGAAAAAAGTTTCAATTCTCTAGTAAAAGAGGTGAAATCCCCATATATTAACACATCGTTGTCCAATAAACAACTGTATGGAACACAAAAAAAAAAAAAGTGGAAAAAGAGTTTCATGTCATCAATAGATATATTGAATTCCCAAAAAAATTAAGAGATGTGATAGTACCAAAGGACTTGAGAAAATGGGAGGGGGTTTGAATCAAGTCCTTGACCTTTTTTAAATTTTTTGCACACTTAAAAAATTAGATTAAAGAAAATATTCTCTTGTTTTTGGTAAAAAAATATATGAGATATCTACTAAAATTTTATGAGACAAGAAATCAACTAACTTATACAATAAAATGTAAATCACAATATTTTTATCAAAAACTAGATTCAGCAGATGATATTCAAATATCAAAATTAAATAAAAAAATTTAAGAAATAAAAGAGAAGGTATAGAAAAACTTGTTCAAGTGATTTTTATATTGATTCAATCTCCAATATGTAGTCTTCATCTAGTTCGCACCAATTCATGAGATCTTCCACTATGTTCAAATAGTCTTTTTCAAAAGCCTCTGCAACCTCACACTCACCTAAGAGTGCTTAGCCTCACTAACTAAGATTCATTGTAACATTCCAAATTTCGGATAATTAGTACTATCAAATAATTAAAATTTTAGCTACATTATAGATATATGAGTAAGTCAAATCGAAATGTATTTTTTAAGGTTTTGTTGGTTTCTTTGTAGAAGAAATTTTAGGAAGATAAATAGCAATGTTTTGTTAGTTTAAGGAAAAATCGGTATAATTGTAGTGTCTTGTAATACAAGAACCAAGTTTATAGGAATTTATACTGTAGGATGACATGAGCACTAGTTAAAACCCCTAGATCATGTGGCTAAAAATTAGCCACCTAACCCTTATTTGTTGGCCAAATCATGGGCATCTATCTATAAATTCAACAAAATTTAAATTTCCACCTAAAGCCACTAATCACACTTTTTTTTCCATCATTCCAACTTAGTATGCAAGTCATCAAATTCTCCCCTCCATGTCCTAAAAACTTTAGCCACCCATTAAACCTTAGGTTCTCCATTTCTTTTTTCCATTTCATCCTTTCCTCCATTCTCTCTATCTCTACCTAAGCTTCCAAGTAAATCTTGCTTTTTTTCTTCTCAAAAATTCCACTTTTTCCTTATGTTGCTCAAGAAAAACTCAAGACCACTTCACAAACTTTCTACCTTTGGATCATATAGCCTCAGCCCAAGGAGAACAAGTGCAAGCCATCATCATCTTGAAGCTTTATTGAAGAAAAGCTGCCAAGAAACTCCAAATTTCAAGCTACAAGAGGTGTTTTTGGATAGGAGTTTTTAGATTGATGGACTTCTATGGATTACACGGTTGCTAGGGTTTCTTATGTTATTATCATCTGATGTTAATATGATTTGTTTCTAATGATTTAAGATAAGAAATCATGGTTTAGGTTGAGAATTAGGCCAAAAGAACAAGATAGAACCAAAATAGAAAATTGTTGGATGTAAACCCAAGAGTGATGTCCATATGGCAGAGCTCATCTCTCACCTTACCGAACTCAAATTCAAATGAAGCTAATTTTATATAAAACTAGACTTCAATAGCTTTGAACCATATAAATTATAGGTCCATTGGATTTAAAATGAGAGAGTTATAATTTTTAGAAGTAAAGTGTTGAAACCCACTCACTATCCTGACTAGTATATGTTGTAAAAAACATAACTCGCCCTATACAATTTCAAATTGAGTGCAACCAATTTTTTTAGGAAGCTAACACATAATAACTATGTCATAAAAATTTCAGATTTAAATCTTAAATACTTTGCTGCCAATAATTCCTCAAAGTTACCCTATTCTCTGTTCAGGTTAAAACAGGGAAATCCAATCTAGGAGCTCATAACTTGAGTTATACTTATCAATTTAAGATGAAGCTTGTTGGGATTGAAAGATAATCCAATTAGCTATAGAATAATATAGATTTTGGGTTAAAATGATAAAAGATAGATTTTTAGTCATTTTCTAAAATTAAGTGTATAAGTCTATCTTGAAACAAGGTAGCCTTGAGTAAAACTTAAATAACTCAAGCTATACATCTCAAATCGAGGTGGGACCAAAGAAGTTCAAAAGAAAATTGATAAGGCTATAATCTATTAACTTTTTTATCAAAATGAATTAAAATAGAATTTTAGTGGAATTTAGAAGATCAGGGTAGAATTGACAAAATCAAGATAACTTGGCAGTTTTAAGGTTCAAGAGTTTTCTAAACTATGATGAGTGAATGCCTCAATGAATGGTGCAATTTCTTATCATATTGATGTGAATTGAATATATTGATATTATGATCCCTATTACTATGGCTGGCTGGCCTACTATGTGCACTATTCATTTTGGGAAAGCCTTATGTTTCAGTTGTTATACTGCTGAATATTTGGCAGAATCATAAGAATGCTATGATCGTTTATATGATATGTATATGTATGTGGAAATCATGCATGCAAGAATATATGAAAGTAAGCTATGAGATGTATGCATGAGTGCATTTAGTATGTTCATGCATGATTATATCTACAAGAATGAAATAATATGAATAGATAAGATGTGGATCACTTCACTTAGAGGTAGTTATTGGATTCCTTCTTGTGAAGACAATTAAACAAACAAGATGTGGGTTCCTTCACTATAGACAGTTATTTGGATCCTTCTTTGTGAAAGCAACTAAAACTATTGGGTCCCTCTACTTTAGAGGCAGTTGGCCAGCTGAGTCCCTCTAATTTAGAGGCACGTAGATCCCCTAGTGGGTTAGTAGTGTGTGACGACGGTCACAAGTTAAACTCGCTCCTAGATCAGTCTACCCAAGGGCAGTAAAGATTAAAGATTAAAGACATATGCATGCAAACACCCCAGAAATGATGATACGTAATGCCTAGGCGTGTTAAGTAAAGAAAGTGAAAGAAAGAAAAGAAAGACATATGTATTTGTATATGCATAAGTTATATTCTATTTATTTCTATCATGAAACTACTCTTCTAATTGTTAAGTATATGAATAAAATTAACCTGCTTCAGAAGGGTATTCTTGGAACTTTTTAAAATGAAATTTAAAATTGTATGGCATGATCATTTTTTCATAATAAATCGAAGCAACTAGAGATAATGACGATGATACTTAATGTGGTATTCTAAGAAATCCTACTGAGAATTTGTAATTTCTCCCCTATGTATGTTTCTATATTATCTCCAGATAGCTCAGAAGGTATAGAAGATGGTCATAGTGAGTAGAGTTGTTTAAGATTGGAAGATGGCTGAGGGCTACTGTCAGACAAGGTTTGTTCAAGTAATAGTAATAACTCCTAAGTGTGATACTATGACTTAAGTGTGGTCTGTACTTGGGAGGATGTTATATTCACTTGCTCAATGGCTTTTGCTAGGAACTCTCATCTTTGAGTTACTCAGTAGACACTCTAGCCTTTTTAGTAATAAATACAGAAGCACATACACTCAGTGTATTCCTTACACAAACAAAAGATGAGAAAAAAGAAAATTAACAAAGGAAGCTCGGTTGCAAGGTAGATGTGAGAATGCTGAGGAAATTATGGTTTCTTTGCTAAATTACAAAGGTTGTAGATGTTTCCTTATATAAAACGAGAAAAATGAACATTTGTAGGCCTAGTTGTTTCTTTTGAGCCATTATGAGAAAATGTCCTTTCTAAACTATCTTTATAGCATAAAATTGGAGTATCCTTTTCCTTCAAAGGTTATGTACCAACATCTTTGTATTCCTTTGCATCCTTTATGCTATTTTAAAATTCTTTTCCAGGTGGCACATAGCAGCTCCTACTTTTTGCATAGAGTAGTAGTGTTCTCCCATTTTTCTTCCTTTTTCTTAGTTCTTTTGTGTTCAACCATTTTATATGTCATCTTTTCTTTATATTTTCCTACAACACTGAATGAAATGAATCAAATAATATAATATTTGCAATTATCATTAGAATAGGATACTTAACATCATGGTTCCTCAATAAAACTTGCAATGATTGTTAGCATCACATTTTCCTTGCATGGTTTGTGAGTATCATAATCCTTTGTTTGGATGAGATGAAAAGAGAGGTAATAAAATGGGAGGAGAGAAAATAGAGTGGTTTTGCAATTTTTCTTCATTTGATATAGGAGAAAAAATGGGTTATAGAAAAACTCTAAGTAAAGTCCCAAAATTTTTTTCTCCTCAGAAATGAGAAGAAAACTATACATGACCTAAAAGGATGGAACATTTACGAACGAGTGTGCACGTGAGAGAGAAAGAGGAAATAAAATGGGAGGAGAGAAAATAAAGTGATTTTACAATTTTCCCTTATTTGATATAGGAGAGAAAATGGGTTGTAGAAAAACTTTAGATAAAGTCCCAAAATTTTTTTCTTTTCAGAACCGAGAAGAAAGCTATATATAAACAAAAAGGATGGAGCATTTACAATTGAGTGCACACAAAAAAGAGAGAGACAGAGTAAAAAAGTGGGAGATATATATAGGACATGAAGAAACAAGAGAGTATGTATGATTAAATATTTTTTTTATTCTTTTTACATAACAATTATTTTCTGGATTAATTATTTTTTATATGATTTTTTGTAAGAAAATTTGAAAAGTGTAGTGTTTTTGATAAAATTTGAAAAATATGGTATTTTTATTTTTTATTATTTTTTTCGCTTTCTCACTTTTTTCTCTCTTCGCTCTCTCTCGTCACTCTCACGCTCTTTCACTTTCTCCACTTTTTTCTCTCACTCTCACGCTCTCCTGTTCTCTCTCTCTCTCTCTCTCTCTCTCTCTCTCATTCTCATTCTCACATTCACACACACTTACAAAAAGACAAAAATACACACATTCATATACAAATAATAAAATAATAGAATCTGATGTATATTTAACCGGATTCACTTTTTGTTGATAATAAAATAATAGAATCTGATTTATATTCTATCGGATTCACTTTTTACTTTTATAAAAAAAATAGAATTCGACTGATAGCCAATCAGATTCTTTTTTTTTTTTTTTGTAATTTGGTAGTATGGATAGCGGATTCACTTTTTACTTTTTATTAAAATAATAGAATCCGACTGATAGCAAATCGGATTCCCTCTAAAAACCCATATTTCTCAAATTTTGTTAAAAATTCCATATATTCCCAATATTACTCTCAAAACTCTATATACAAAAAAATCACCCCATTTTCTTTACATTCATTTTTTATATTCATCTAAACACACAATTTTTCTTTATTTCTCTCTTTTTATTTTCTTCTCTCTTTTAAACAAAGTGTAACTAAATCCCAAAAGTAAGATGAGGAGAATTCTACTATTCTCATAACATATATGTTGTGAGTATGGTACTCATAAAATTTTTTGGCTCCTTGATATTATTGGTGAATTGTATGTTAATTTTTGGCGAGTTTAGTATATTTACTTGGAACATAAATGACTCTCTCTCTACCTTTTTTTATGTTCCATTCACTTCTTTACGATAGAACCATGTGTTAATCTATGTGAAGTTTAGTTTTTACTAAAGAACAAACAATGTACAAAAAATATAAAAAGATATGTAGATAGATAAATAGAAAGAAAGAGAGAGAGAAAAGGAGGAAGTTTCATATTTATAGTAAATATACCGAATTCCCCATAAATTAACATATAGTTTTCTAGTAAAGAAATATATGAGAATTTAAAAAGGTAAAAAGAGAGTTTTATGTCTCTATCAAACAGACTGAATATTTTAAAAGTTGACATATAGTTCCCTTGTAAATTTTATAGACAAAAAAGAAAAATTGAAATTATGTCATGGGTATGATACTCCAAAAAAAAATAAAAATATAGGCTTGTTATAGGAAATAAGAGAACCTGACCAAGTGAATGCTTGAGAAAGCACATTATTGTGAATGTTGCTTTCATATGTAATTGTCGTAGGTAATGCATAAATTGACTAATTAGGACTTCAACAAGAAAACTAATGTCAGGCTTGGCAATGTTAATATAGCAGAGACGACCCACTTGTTACCCATATATCATTAGGTCAAAATAATTAAGCCCCAACCCTTGTTAGATAACTTATGTTTTGGAATCCATTAAACCCACACTCTAATGACAAAAGAAAGAAAGAAACCCACACTCTATTCGAAAGTACACTCCCTAAGCTTTATCAATACTACTAACATCTAATTGAAATGTGCGCCCAAAAATACTTCAACTTGACATTTTTTTTTTTACTTTAAATTTATCATCCAAATATGTTGATAGAGTAATGAAGATTGAATTGCTTATGAATATTGGTTTTGAAGAGAGATAAACAAGCTAGGGTGTAATGATTTTTTTTCCCTATAATCTACTATTTGTTTTTAATTCTATTATACCTAGTAGCTTCTTTATCTCTCTTCAAAACCAACATTTGTGCTCTTTCATTACTTATTATCACTTGTAAATGTACATCAAGAGGAAAATGATGGTAATAGATGTCATTTTGCATGTAGATTGCATCATTATCTTTTGTATTATATTTTTTTTATCACTTTTCTTCTTTATATATTTTTCACTACAACCACTTGATTCACTGTAGAGCAATTTTACTTTCTAACTAAGTCAATCTTTCATACAGAATTTATGAGAAATAGCGTATCCAATGTTATGGCAATGAACCTAGTAAAGTATGTTGTACTTAAACACGGGACTAGAAAACAATATGAGCAAGTCCAATGCTTCACTTTCAATGGTACCAACTTTTGTTTGTGTCAGACTCGATTTTGCTTTTACCATTGGAGTAAAATAGTGGGATTGGCACCGAAGCATTAAGTCCTTCTGAAGCCTATACGTGGGTGCAATTCTTTGATTTTGTTTTTTTTATTTGATGAACATGGCATATGACTATTGTAAAGAATGGTTAAATTTTAGATTATTATTTTATTATTAAATTTACTTTATAAATATCAATATCTTCCCACTTCATTTTTCACAACTCTTCTAATTCTTTTCAACAATTTCTAAGTTCTTTCTTCACAAATTCTACTACTTCATTCTTCCACAAATAATTGATCCAAATCAGGTTAATGTGAATCCTTTTCTCAATTACTTACAAAATTCCAACTTCCCTCAAAATACATATATATATATATATATATATATATGTGTGTGTGTGTGTGTGTGTGTGTGTGTGTGTGTGTGTGTGTGTGTGTGTAATCCAAATTTTAATTTACAAATTCCAAACTTCTTCCCAAATCAAAATCTCCCAAACCTTCAAAATTCTAATTTTCAAATTCTTTTTAATTGTCAAATTCCTTCAATTTTCAAGTTTCTTTTTTGTTTTTTTTTTCCTAAACAATCAAAATCCACCAATATTTTAATTTCCATTTTCATTCCCATTTCAAACCTAATTTGGGGGCACGGGATTGGGATCAGCTTGTTAGTGGATCATCTAACCCATCTCATCAGACACCCATAATTTGACCCCAAGTTCTGATGTTCACAATTTTCCAACCATGATAGGCTAGATGCTATCAGCCTCAATGATGAGCAATTTGAAGTAGTCCACAAGAGAGTAGTTGATGACAATGGAAAAAGGATGAGCTACTAATAAATGCATGGTTGAATGTATCAATGGACTCTTTGATGGGTACCAACCAAAAGGATGATGCATTTTAGAGTCAAATCCATCCATATTACAAGGAAAGCAACCTTGGCTTGATCAAAAGAGGGGTAGGTGCGATGAAGTGATGGCATTGGATCAACATGAGGGCTCAACCATTTGGTGGTTGCTATGATCAAGCATGTTGAAGAATAGAGAGTGGTTTGAACAGTGATGACATAATAGAGTTGGCTTACGAACTCTATTTTACTAGGTATGAAAAGAAATGCACTTTTCAAAGATATTGGAATGAGTTTCGAAAGGAACAAAAATGGAGAATCCAATCAACTTAGACTGGAGGTTCCACGAGATAAAGATAGGTTCTTGTGAAGTATACTCATCCTCATCAAATCCAGAGATGCCAATGGCTGAGGATATTGGTATGGAGTCTCTAGTTCATCTATAAAGCACCAAGTATCCAAAAGGAAGGGTAAGGAAAAATCAAAAGCATCCACGGGTTTCGATGAAGACATTGATGCACTCAAATCCATTACGGCTAGAAAACTATCTCTCATGGAGGATTTTAAGAAAGTCAAGGAAAAGGATAGGGCATTCAAAGAAAGGTTGAAGATGATCAAGAAAAAGGAGCTAGAGGAGAAGGAAAAGGAGAGGATAACCAAGGCAAAGGAGCTAAAGTTGAAGGAAGGGAAATAGACATGCAAATACTTTATGTAGACACCTCTATGATGAATGAAACAAAACAATTCTTTCATGCTAAGCTTGTAGAAAAAATTATGGCAAAGTATTTTTAATTTAAGTCTTGATTGTATTGGTGGAGCATATCTAGCAAATCGACAATGTTTATTAAGTAACGCTTTTAATTATGAAATGTTGTTGTCTATTAAGTAACATTTTTAGTTATGCGATGTTTTCAAATCATGCAAGGTTATTTAGAATTTAACTTCTAAAAAATAAATGAACAAAAACTTAGTCGTTGCAAAACTAGCTGTTATAAAAAACTAACTGTAACATCCTAATAAACCCATACTATGTTTAAGTCATATTACCGCATTTTATTAGTTGTTACTTATGCTCACGGAAAAACTAAAACTTCGCTTGTAAATTAAGTTATGTGGAAAAATACGGTAATTTTTTTTTTTGGGAAATATGTCGTCGCTTTGCAGCATTTTGAAAAGTGAAGCCTTGATCGTGAATATAAATGTCAAGAGAGCATGTCGCATATGATTCATATCAAAATTTCATAAAACATAAGGATGATAAATAAATAATAATAACAATGCATCGCATTACACAGCTAGTCATTTCACCCATACAGTTTCATAATATTAAGAAATACATAGAAGGAGGCTCATTGTTGTGCCACGACCCAAATACCAAATACAAACTGGAATGACAAAGTCCATCACAAAAAGAAATACATGAAGGTACAGAGTGACAATAGCTACAAGCCCAAAACAAACATATCCTGGCATCCATGCTTCGGCCATACCTCTCGGTCTGATGGAGTCAAGTCGTCGAGTGTCTGTTTACCCTCGCTCCTCAGCCTCGGGGTACAGAAGGCATGTGGATAATGCGAGGATGCCTACTGAGTACCTCGATATGGTGAATGCGGTGACCCGGCTCAACCTGATGAGGAGTAGAGCTGGTCGCAAAAGACTGCTCTTTAGAAGGATCCTCCTTGGGTGTCGGGGCGACCTCCGGATGATACTCAGGGTAAAGCGGGGAGGCAGCTGTGGTCCCATAAGAGGTCATGGTGCTCAGCTTGATCACTGGAATTGCCGGCTGGGGCGCAGGCTCAGTTGTAGGTAGCTCTAGGGATATCGGCTCCATCTCGACGTCTGGCAAGAGTTCTGGCAGAAAATCCCATGGATCCAGTGGATGTCCAAGAAATGCTATAGGAACATTAGCCGAGACAGGCAGAACGTCAAGCTCCACTCGTTTATGCATACGACTGGGGTAAAAGTAGGTGCGAACCACTGTGGTGGTTGTCGCCACGATGGCCTGTGCACCCTCGTTGTATGCCCACTCACATTGTTGGATCCATACTCTATTCCATCATATGCGCCATTGGGATCTAGTGACGATACAGAAAATAACCAAGGTGAGAAATAATATTTTTCAATAGGACTCAAACCCAACACAATAGTGTCTTCGTCATTGTCCCAGCCACTTCGGTTTTATCAATGAAAATAGTGAGCATACATATTATTAGGTTTTCAAAACATGAATATTTGAAGTGGATTCAATTTTAAGTAGGTATTCTCATCATAACAGTAACATCATGTTATACATAAGAACTTATATAATTAATCGTATCATGCACGAACATCTTAAGAGTTTCATTCTTTACTTGGGTTGAATCAAAGACCCTTTCTTTTATTAGACTTGACTCTATCATAAGTCTTTTATTTACCACCCACTAAACTTAATTGGTAATGAGCTCATACCATGTGTAACACCCTACCAATACCATACTATGCTTAAGTCATTTTATGGCATTACTAGTTGTTACCCTTATCTAACGGAAGTCCTTATCTTTTAAATTAGCGTAATATACAAAAATAGCATATAATTTTTTTTGTAAAACCTTTACGCTTGAAAACTGAGCCTTTAAGCACTTACTTACTCATATACATGTGAATGTTGTTCTTCATATTGCAGAATTACTAATAAGATATATGACAAAATGGAAGCAACATAACACAATACATTAAGTTAAGAATGTAATCATAGATAATCAAGGTCATCATTACATTTAATAAGTACCACATATGTAATAGGTCAAATTAAGCAGCATGACTCCCTACATGCTCTTCATTACACATAAACTGCCCAACTAGGGCTCTTAGGAAAATAAAAATACTACGCTACTATCTCGATCCTCCTTAGCTAGGTGAAGAACATAACAGCTCCTCGTCTTATCCAGTCAGTTAGCATCAGAAGCGTTACCATGGATGCCATCAACTCCATCTGAAGACGACATAGAAACGTGGGAGTGAAAAATACAAGATTTCTCAGTAGGATCGTGACCAGACAAATATTGTGTCATCGTCATCGTCCCAGCCACTTCGGGTTTAATTATAAAAACAGTGGACAGATATAAGTTCAACTTTTAATGGTTTTGAAAACTTAAACCCCGAAGCGGGTTGCTTTTAAACTTAACATCATAACCACATCATCATGCCTAACATATATACTGAAACATAGAATAAACATTCATAATACAAATGGACAATATAATTACATGCAAAGACATCCATCATCATAGACTTAACCATGGTTATACTTAGACTTTATTTTCATTTTTAGCATGTGCTTAACATTCTTTTACTTTCTTTTAAAATAGATTGCTTTTGGACATGAGCTCATTCCGTGACCGTCATCACACAATACTAACCAAATCAGACTAAGCCGATATTGGTTACTTCTAAGTTGGAGGGTCCTCCAAAACATCCTTGCCTCCCTTACTATGGGGGGTCAACGTAACTCCATTCTTAAACTATGGGGGGTCAACGTAACTCTAAGGTTAAGGTCTCTAAAGCTCCTTACTAGCACATCCTCCTTGACCATCATCCATGACGCATGCAAAGATTTCCAACTTAATGCGTTAGCCACCACATTGGCTTTCCCAGGATGATAGTTCAACCCTAAATCATAATCCTTCAGAACTCCATCCATCTCCTTTGCCTTATATTCAACTCCTTTTGATCAAAGAGATACTTCAAGCTCTTATGGTCAGAGAACACCTCAAACCTTACACCATACAGATAATGCCTCCATATCTTCAGGGCAAACATTATAGCTGCTAATTCCAAGTCATGGGTTAGGCAGTTTACTTTGTGAGGCTTCAATTGTCTAGAGGCATAAGCCATCACATTCCTATTTTGCATCAAGACATAACCTAAACCTCTCCCAGAGGCATCACAATAAACCTCAAACAGTCCACTAGGGTCTGGCAAAACTAATACTGGGGTTGAGGTTAACTTACTTTTTAGCTCTTGAAAGCTCTTCTCACATTCCATCGTCCACCCAAACGGGGCATCCTTCCTCGTCAACTTGGTTAAGGGTAAAGAAATTTTAGAAAATTCTTTTACAAACCTGCGGTAGTAACCGGCTAAACCCAAGAAACTCCTTATCTCAGTCATTGAGGTCGGTCTCTCCCAATTCATCACAGCCTCATTCTTACTTGGATCCACAGCAACACCTTCTTGTGACACCACATGTCCTAAGAACTTTACTTTCTCTATCCAAAATTCACACTTAGGTAGCTTGGCACAAAGCTTCTCTTCCTTCAAGATTCCCAACACAACTCTCAAATGCTTTTCGTGTTCCTCTTTTGTTCTCGAATAAATGAGAATATCATCTATGAAAACAACTACAAACTTATCCAAGTAGGGTGTAAAGATCCTCCATGAAAACAGCAGGGGCATTAGTCAAACCAAACGACCTTGCCGTAAACTCATAATGCCCATACCTTATCCTAAAAGCCGTCTTGGGTATATCCTCCTCTTCTACCTTTATCTGATGATATTCAGATCTCGTATCAATCTTAGAGAACACAGCTGCACCTTACAGTTGGTCCATGAGGTCATCTATCCTAGGCAAAGGGTGCTTATTCTCAACGGTTACCTTGTTCAACTGCCTATAATCGACATATAGTTTCATGCTCCCATCTTTCTTTTTCACAAACATCGGGGCTCCCCAAGTGAGGCACTAGGTCTTACAAATTTCTTCTCTAACAATTCTTCTAGTTGTCCCTTCAACCCCGACCACTCTAGTGGGCATATCCTATAAGGTGCTATAGAGATTGGCCCCGTTCCCGGTGCCAACTCTATAGAAAACTTGATTACCCTTTTTGGAGGAAACTTGGGTATATCGTCAAGAGACACATCTGGGTATTCCCTAACTACGGGGATCTCTTCCAATACCTGCTCAAGTTCCACTTCGCTTGCCATAAGGAGAACATATCCCTAATTACCAAACTCACTACTCCATAATTCTTGCCACACTTAGGGCACCTAGGAGTCACCATTTGCTTTAGTAACTGACCACCCGTGCCCCTTCCAAGCTGCAATTGTCTCTTGCAGTATAGGTTGTACCTAGTCCCTTGGTATTGAGAAATTGTCCTTTTTCTAGAAGTGTCTTCCTTTGGCATGGCGCACTTACCATAGAGTGCAGTCCTGAACACCTCCCAGGTAATAGGGGTCTGGGAATCCTCGATCATCCTTCTTGCATTGGTCCACCAGGCTTCAGCATCAGCCTCCAGCATGTAGGTAGCAAATGTTGCTTTCTGCAACCCCGTGCAACCTAACACAGAGAATATCCCTTCTAGTGCCTCGATCCATCCCTCAACTTTCTTAGAGTTGAAGCCTCCTTGGAAAGCTGGTGGGTTGGTCTTCATAAACTTAGCGAAATTTAAGTATTCTGGGTTAGTCTCAATTTCTGCTATTCCTCCCAAGGCTCGATTAGTTACAGCAACCTGTCCCCTCATAGCAGAGATCAGTGTAGGAGAAATATTCATTACATCTGCCATACCTAAGGTGGCAGATTTGCCTCGCAACCTATTCTGCCTGTCGAAAGTCATCAGTTCCTGGACACACAAACAAAGATACTGAGTTGATCGAGCTCAATACTGAGCTAAGTGTGACAGTAGCTAATCACATTCATAACCAGACAGTCATGCCTACCTAATTTCTATATCTTACCCTTGTGGTAAGAACCATGGCATGATTTCTAACACATGACAGAGTATGCTTAGAAGCATAGTCAGTCTATCCCCAGGCTCTTCAAGGATGAACTGCTCTGATACCATAATGTAATACCCTACTAATACCATACTATGCTTAAGTCATTTTATAGCATTACTAGTTATTACTCCTATCTAACGGAAGTCCTTATCTTTGAAATTAGCATAATATACGAAAATAGCATATAATTTTTTTTTTTGTAAAACCTTTATGCTTGAAAACTGAGCCTTTAAGTGCTTACTTACTCATATACATATGAACGTTGTTCTTCATATTGCAGAATTACTAATAAGACATATGACAAAATGCAAGCAACATAATGCAATACATTAAGTTAAGAATGTAATCATAGATAATCAAGGTCATCATTACATTTAATAAGTATCACATATATAATGGGTCAAATTAAGCAGCATGACTCCCCACATGCTCTTCATTACAAATAAACTGTCCAACTAGGGCTCTTAGGAAAATAAAAATACTACGCTACTATCTCGATCCTCCTTAGCTAGGTGAAGAACATAACAGCTCCTCGTCTCATCCAGTCAGGTAGCATCAGAAGTGTTACCGTGGATGCCATCAGCTCTATCTGAAGACGACACAGAAATGTAGGAGTGAGAAATACAAGATTTCTCAGTAGGATCGCGACCAGACAAATATTGTGTCATCGTCATCGTCCTAGCCACCTCGAGTTTAATTATAAAAATAGTGGACAGATATAAGTTCAACTTTTAATGGTTTTGAAAACTTAAACCCCGAAGCGGGTTGCTTTTAAACATAACATCATAACCACATCATCATGACTAACATACATACTGAAACATAGAATAAACATTCATAATACAAATGGACAATATAATTACATGCAAAGACATCCATCATCATAGACTTAACCATGGTTATACTTAGACTTTATTTTCGTTTTTAGCACGTGCTTAACATTCTTTTACTTTCTTTTAAAATAGATTGCTTTTGGACATGAGCTCATTTCGTGACCGTCGTCACGCAATACTAACCAAATCAGACTAAGCCGATATTGGTTACCTCTAAGTTGGAGGGCCCTCCAAAACATCCTTGCCTCCCTCATAGAGGTTCCTTGTGGATCGTCGTCTCTCACTTTCCGGAAGTGATCGAGGGGTCATGTCCCATTCTTTTGTTTTTTATCATTATACTTTACATGCGTAATACTTCTTTGACTAGACACATGCAATGATATGACTAAGTCCCTAATTTTGATGGAAATCCGGCAGCATAACGGCTAGACCGGAGCTTCCCCAAAATGTCAATCATAAACTTTCAACTGACAGTTCATCATATCCACATCATATCATCACACTCATCATTCAATCATGAGACAAAGCTCAATCAAGCTTATCATTCATCATGCCAAATGGCATCACATATTCATATCCTAGAGGGGTTTATAGTTGTGTTATTCTTTGTGAAGAATATTCTGAATCATCATATGATTTCTCATGGTTACCCATGAGAGAATCACATAGTTAAGATATGTGTATGTGGTCTTTTAGTTACTTAGCTCTCATATGAAATTATTCTTCACTTGAGTTCATGTCTTATGGAACACTTGTTCAAATTAATTACGGTAAGTGATTATTTCCTTCCCTTGAGCTAGTGCACTTAGTGATTCCTAGGTTCATAGTGTGCTCAGAGGCTCTAATCATACTTTTGTTCCCAAGGAATTCGAGATCCCTCTAATCCTTGGGTCATGACAACGCATAACCACATCGTGAACCCAACAACACCATGTTCACTAAACACTAAGGGTGTAACTTGATCAAGTTACAAAGCTTCAAGCTTTTATCTGAAAGATTAGATCTTTATGAAGTAATGATACAAGTTACTAGCTTTTTAACTAAAAAGTCTTGTTCTTTATGAAGGTTGACTCATTTAATTATTCTAAAACCATCAAGGTCTCAACTTTATGACTTAAAGTTGTCTCTACATTAAAAAGGTTCCTACTTTATCAAATAGTGATATGAAACATTAACTTTAAGGTTAAAAAGTCTTGATCTTTATAAAAGTTAACACTTTTTAGTATTGTTTTGGTTCAAGATCTAAACTTTATGAATTAAATGTTACAAAACAACACTTTCATGACTTAGAGGTCTCATTCTTGATTAAAGTTTGAAACTTTATGAAAGGTCTTTTCTTTAAGGTTTGATTTCTAAGGCCTAAAGTGACAAGATATCATTTTTCTAACTCAAGAAAGCTTATTATACCAAAAAGCTTAGACTTTCACATGTATTCTTGTCTTCAAAACAAAGCAACATAAAACTTTATGGAAGCTTAAAAGTTGCGCCACTTTAAAGAAATCAAGAGGCAAACTTTTTAAAGTTTTAAGCTTTTAGGATGTTCATAGTCTTATCTAGTCATGAAAACATAAAAAGATGAAGCTTTTCTATCCATCAACTTTCATAAGAAAAGGAAGAACCTCAAACAAGATACTATCAAGAACACTCAACAATAAGAACATACTTTCCAAAAGTAGAAACTTAAAAACACTTGAAGAACATCAAGAACATATTTTTCCAAAAGTAGAAACATCAAGAACACTTGAAGAATTATCAAGAACATATTTTTCCAAAAGTAGAAACTTAAGAACACTTGAAGAACATCAAGAACACTTGAAGAACATCAAGAAAATATTTTTCTAAAAGTAGAAACTTAAGAACACTTGAAGAACATCAAGAATATATTTTTTCACAAATGGAAACTTTTGCTCTTGAAGAGGATGAGGGATTGTCTCAAGTTTTTACTTAGAGATCTTGGTCATAAAAGAACCAAGCTCCAAACTTTCTTGAGCAAACAAAATAAAGAAGATGAAGATCACTACCTAAGCTTGGAAAATGGCGTCTTTGAGGGAGGAAAAGAAGATGAAGAAGACGAAGAAGACTCCTCCTTGGTTGATGATGGTGGCGGTTTTGCAAGAAGGAAGGAGAAGCTCTTAAAATCTTGTGGAAATGGAGGTTGTAGTGTTTAGATCTTGTCTCTAAAGACCAAAAGATGTGATCTTTGAAGGGCTAAGTGAGTGGTTTTAGGTGGTGGTGGTGAGGGAAGGAAGAAGAAGATGAAAAAGATGATGAGAGAGTTTAGAGAGAAGTAGGAGGATTTGGTTTGATGAGAGAAAATAAGATGAGTGAAAATGAAAATGGATGGGGTAAAAGAGAGAGAAAGTGGCGTCCTACATTAAGGGGAGGGGAAGAGATATTTTTGTGTTATCTTGTGTTAATTTGTGATTAAAGGGACAAATGGGATGATGGGGGAACAAAGTATGGTCAAACTCTTACATAAAGTAGTCTTGTCTCGTGCTTTATGCTTTTATGACATCACTATTTACTTTATTGTCTAGTTGACGAAATTTGAATTTAATCATGTGATTAAGTGTTCATACAACTTAATTAAGATGATTAAGCAAGAATTAGTGATTAAAACACAAGAACATGATTAACAAAAATTAATCTAGCGATTAAGCTTAATTAGCCTTAATTAAACTCGATTAAGCTAATTAAGGGCGACTAGTGCTTAATTAAGCTGCCAAGGGTCTGATTTGCTTATTAGAGATTATCTAATCTCGATTAAGCATTCTCTTGACTTATCTCATCCGAGTTAATTCATGAACTCTTCGTTAATCCCTTAATTAAGTCATAATCTCATAATTTCTCATTAGGTGCCTAATTGCTCAGGATTATTGAGGTAATTTAGCACGACACGAAATTGAGGATGTTATACCATGGCCGTCGCCACTATAGGTTCTTGGCATTTATACTAGCTGGGTTCTTTGCCATGCCTCATATAAGCCCTTGCCCGGTACTCCCACTAGTTGGGTCCATTGCCATACCTCATGCGAGTTCGTGGGTGGACGGTGAGTTTCTTATTACAGGCCACCTTTCCTTTCGAAGGATAAGACCTTTAGTTCAATCTTTTCTTATTATGGCTTATAATGCAAAAATTATCCTAAGTCCATAAATTTTGTGGAACTTTGGCAGCATGACGGCTAGACTGAAGCTTCTCCAAAATTGCCAAACAGAGAGTTCAATCTCACATATCATTATCATCATCATGTCATCATCATATCCACATTATTATCATAATCATTATCATATTGGCACATAGAAGCATACATAACACGCAAAGTCTTATAAGCTTAGCTTAATAAATTTGGTGTAAGCTTTTAATTGGGTTGCATCTCATTCGGTTCTTTTATTAAGCACAGGGCAAATTTCATCTATTATCCTTTTTAAGCCTTTTAAGTAGAATTATGAAGTTTTAATATCTTAATTTGAGGGTCTTGATGTCTTCAAGCTTGTTTCTCATTAGCATTTAAACTTAACCATAACCAGATTTACTTTTTATGGTAGGGCAGTAACTTCATAAACTCATCATAATTTTAACTTTTACTATTTTGACTTGATTTTTTGTATGATTATACTTCTCTGAGTATATTTTTAAGCAAAAGAAGCCCCACTCAAAAGTTCATTCTGTAACTTAAGATATGCACTTTTTAATTTGACTACTCAATCTTTTAGTTTTACTTTCAACCAGTGATTTGTCAACTCTACTAGGAGCTCCTCACATAGAATCTGTCAAAACTATTTTAGAGGATGTTCCTATATGTCTTAGATTTCTAACAAACTTGGTCCCACTCAAAAATGTTTTGTATAGGTTGAGTTATTAAGCTTTTTGTATAGACTACCCAAATAGAAACACATCTGGTGACAACCCACTTTAAAAATTTGTATCTCCCTCGTTTTAAGGCCAAAGTTCACATATTTTATATGTATAAAAAGTTCTACGAGTCTATTTTCATTTAAAATTAGTTTCCTTGCATTTTGAGTTGTATTGAATGAGTTATTGGTTGTGCAATATAGATTGCTAGAATTTCCAATTTCAACAGTTTTTGTTTTCACTAGTTTTGTTGTAAAAATATTAAGTCTTTTCCCCAAGTGACCACTTTTATCTTCCAATCCACTTTTATACTTTGAGATCTTGATGACAAATCAATATTTTTGAGTTCTAAAAAGTTTGGTTCAAGCAAAATATGTGCATAACCAAAAATATATTCCAAGAAAAGAGCTATAACACAAGAAAATACTTCATAACAAGAAGTATGGTCATGAGGCCTTAGAGCAAGCTTCAGAACCACCTAGCTATGGAGAGCTTAGGAGTTCTAGAGTTTGAGGACACATAAAAAGAAAAAGATTAGAGTCACTACCACAAATTCTCCTTGGAGAGCTTGAAGGGTGAAAAGTGTTGAAGATGGCCTCCTTCCTTAGAGCTTGGAAAAATAGGGCTAGTGCGTGTTTGCTTTGTTTCTTCAAAGACTAAATAAGGTGGTCCTTGAAGGGCTTGTGAGGATAGTGATAGGAAATAGGGTAGAATGCGGTAAGAAAGTGGGAAGAAAAACAAGAAAAATTGGAAGAGCAAGAGAGTTAGAATGAGGCTTAGCGAGAGGTGAGAGCTTTTTGTCTTGAAGTGAGAGAATGAAAGGTTGCAAACGGAGGAGAGAGAGGGGGCTAGTGTGGCATCCTTTCAAGTGGGTAGGCATGAGGTGATTTTGCCTCCTTCAACAAGCAAGAAGCTTAAGAACCTTGGGATAAAAGGAATGGTTGTGTTTCCTTTGAGTCTTGGTTCATGGTAAGGACCATTTGTAACATCTACCGAATTTTTTTTATCGTTTTTTGCCTAATTATTCGGTTTTTATCAAATAATTGAGGGTAATTAAAATTCGACTAAATATTTATTTAGGATCAATTGATTAGCAATTAATTGAGTTTAGATATAAGGGAACTAGGTTAGAAGTATAGAAAATTACATAGAAATTTTCTTAAACCAATTTACCGATTTAAAGGAAATCGGTAAGGTTTCGGTATTTTAAACTGTTGAAACCGAATCAATAGAATTATATGCCCTAAACCCTATGACTCAAAGGCTGAATCCTCAGCTATTTAAGCCTCTAAGGGTGGCACCACAAAGACCACAAAAATGTGGAGAGTTGGCTAAAATTTGGCCTTAAGCTCTCAACCAATCAACTTACAAGTTTCCAACTACCCCTCTTAATACTTAAATCAGATTTTCTCTCTTCCTTCTCATGTTGATTGTGCCTCTTCCTCTCCTTGCTTCAGCCTTTTTCTTCTCTTCTCCTTTCAACCTACTCCATCAAACCTTCAAGTTTGATAAGGTTCCATCAATCCAAACTCTAAAACCTAGCAAAATCACATATAAGAAGGTAGAGATTCAACTTTGTTCTTGTTATTTTGGTTATGGGTGGCTAATTTGGGATTTTATTTTCTCACTTCTTGATGATTGAATAAATATGATGATCTTTGGCTGATTTGTTGGCTATTATTGATGTTAAAATCAATTAAAAAGTAAGAAAGGGTGAAAGTAGGAAGGAGTAAGGAGCTAGAAGACCAAAATCCCTCGATAGTCCATACGGTAGAGTGTACAGCTCCGCCTACAGCTGTTTAAATTCAATGAAACTATATTTATACAAAACTAGACATTCAAGGTTTTCCAAACATATATAATGTAAGGCCATTGGATTAGTATTGAGAGAGATATAAATTTTGAAAATTTGACCTCGGTTTTTGAGTTTGATTCTGGATAGACTGGGTTTTTTAGGGTAAAACTTGCCCTATACAACTTGGAATTGAATGAAACTAACTTTGTTAGAAAGCTTACACATAGAAAAATATTTCATAAAAATATCAGAGTTAGATAAGGTACTATTTGCTTCCAATGGTTTGAGGAAATTGCCCTATATTCAAACTGGGCCAAAAAAGGGCAATTCAGAAAGGTCAAATTTCGGGGCTTATAACTCAAGTTCTACTAAAGCAAATGAAATGGAGCTTCTTGCAAATGAAATATTGTCCTGTTAGCTTTAATATGATATCAATTTTGTATGATTTGAACTAGTTTTCTATTTTTAATAAATTTTTACTTTCAAGTGTGTAATTCAGGCCAACCACAGGGCAGACCAAGATAGAACTTAAATAACTTGAGATACATTTATCAAAATTAGATGTGACTAAAGAGGTTAGAAAATAGACATATAACACTCTAATATACCCAAAATTTAGGTCTAGATGGGTTAAATAGAAATTGTGGCTTGATTTACAAAAATCGGGTTGGATGAAAGTGTTAAGACAGCAACCATATCTTAAATGTAACAATTATGCCTACAAATTTGATGATTGCATTGTGAATGAAGTGTTATGATTTCTCTGTACAATTGGTTTCCTGAGTACTGGCACTATTCATGGGGAAGCGGACATGATCTGTCATGCTGCCGAATTTTCGGCAAAAGCATATGAAGTTATGATAGCTTGTATTATGAAGATTAAGTTATAAATATGAAATTCTATATGCAAGGATATATAAAAGTAAATGATGAAGCATATGTATGAATGCATTCAGCATGTCTATGCATGATTAGGTATGAGAATAAAAGGATATGAATATATTAAATGTGAATTCCTTCACTTGGAGGTAGTTAATTGGGTCCCTCCTTGTGAAGGTAGTTAAAAGATATGACGAAGGTTCTATATTCCTAAGGAACGTGACATGATGATCATGCTCTGATGGGGTATGACATGGCGATCATCCTCTGAAATGTGGCATAATGATCCCACACCCTAAGGAATGCGATATGGCAATCACATCCCAATGGAGTATGACATGATGATCATACTCTGGGACATGGCAGGAAGAACATGTTCCTAAGGAATGTGACATGGTGATCACACACCGATGGAGTATGACATGGCGATCGTACTCTGAAATATGTGTAACAAGTAAAGGAAGACAAAGGAAGAAAAGAAAATTATGTGTATTTGCATAAATTCAAGTACAAGTAAAGGCGTGTGCAGATTTTATGTTTTTAGTATATTGATGCTATTGTATTTTAATACGTTTCAGTTACTATTCATAGTATAATTCATGAATTGACTTTGTATTGGCTCATCCAAATGATAAGTGTATGAATAAAATGAACCTTGCTTCGGGCAGTATGTTTTCGAACTATAAAATTAAGTAGTTGGTATAATATGTTCACCTTTTTCATAATAAACCGAAGCAACTGGAGATAACAACGATGATATTATGTATAATAGTTAAAGAATTCTACTGAGAATTTTAAATTCTCACTCCTGTTTCCGTGTTATCTTCAGATAGTTCGAGAAGATTCAAAGACGGCTAAAGTTGCTGTCAAATAAGGTCCGTTCAGGTAATAATAACAACTCCTGAGTATGATACTATGACCTAGGCATAGTATTGTATACCAAGGAGGACATTGCACCATTTTGTGTTTTCTCAAGGGGTTAAAGGCAATCACCACTCTTGGGATTTGTTTAATAGAGTATGACTTACCCATGTGGCATAATCTAAGTGGTGGATAGCCTTTTTTTTAGTCTTGCCTAAAGTGATGCTACTAACACAAGCTTAGATCCAAGGGTGCAAAATTTAAGAGATAAATGGAGGGTTGGATTTGGCTCTTCCCTGGCCGAAATTTCTAGCCATATACAAGGGAATTTTTTTTTTTAATTTTCAATGCTATTAACATTATCTAAGTTGTTAATTAATTTGATTAGGCTAATTGCTCTTTAGTCAATTTTGGTTAATTACACTTTTAAAACATTGTCCTCCAAAAAGAATTGTTATTATTAAGCACATATTGAATGTGTAAGGATTTAATTTTACTAAAATTGTTTAAGGTGAAATATTTTTCATGTACTTAATTAATAAGATTATATTAGCTTAATTGTACTCTAAATCATGGATTAGTGAGGTTTGAATGATTAGGTTTTAATTAAAATATTTAGTGCGTTATAATTCAATTGTTGACTTTTTCTTATTAATCATTGACTTTTAGTTGACTTGTCTTCTAATTTACTAAGCTCTTGCTCATCGAAATTAGCCAATTAGTCCTTAATTAATCGCTAACCCCTTAACTAGCCAGGGATACTAAGCTAATTAGCTTAGATAAAATTGGGGATGTTATACTAACCATTTAGGCAAACTATTCGTTGTGGAGAAAGGCCTATAAATATGGAGATCATCTTCCATATTTGCTCCGAAAACACTTTTCCACTCACGAATACCATTAAAATATCCATTACTACAAATGGCTGGCACCTCTAATCAACCTGATAACAAGTCTTTTGATGACTTGCTTGATGATGTTTCGCTCAGTGCTTTAGACCAACCCGATAGCATGTCTTTGGATGAATGGACTGAGAATTTTATGTTCGATGATTCAGATGATGCCAACTTCAATTCATTCTTGAAGAATATGGGCAAAACTTCCTCCAGATCTTGTAGGACCCTATATAGGGACCGTAAAGCAAGACACAAATGTCTTTTCGGTGATACTTTGCATCTAATCTAGTGCACCTTCCTGAGACATTTCGGCAAAGGTTTTTAATGTGAAGGCATGCCTTCAATCGCATAGTAGAAGCCCTCTCAAATATTGATCCATATTTCCGGTAAAAGGTTGATGCTATAGGCAAGAAAGGCTTATCCCCACTGTAAAAATACATGGTTGCCATGCCTATGTTGGTGAACGGAGTATCAACTGATGCCATTGAAAATTATGTGCGAATAGGCGAAAGCAAAGCAATTTAGTGCTTAGAGAAGTTCATTGAAAATATATATTGGTATTCGAGAATGAATACTTGTGAAAACCAAATTCAAATGATGTACATTACCTGCTACAAATGGCAAAGGACTGTAACTTTCCATGCATGATTGGTAGCATTGACTGCATGCACTAGCAATGAAAAAATCTGAAAGCATGGAAGGGTATGCACATGAGCGGTTACCATGGAATTTGAACTATAGGACTTGAAATTGTAGCTTCATTTGACCTTTGGATATGGCATGCATTGTTTGGAGTTGCTAGTTCGAGCAATGACATTAATGTATTAGACTGTTCACTGGTGTTTGGTGAAGTTCTGGATGGTTAAGCTCTAGATGTAAATTACACTATGATTGATACCAATTATAATATAAGATACTATTTAATAGATGTTATATACCCTGAATGGGTAACATTCGTAAAAACAATCTCTCAATTGCCAGGAGATAAGCAAAACTTGTTAGCAGATTATTAAGAAGGACAATGAAAGGACATAGAGCGAGCATTCGGAGTGCTATAGGCTAGATTTACAGTTATATGTGGCCTTGCACAATTCTGGGAGAAGGATAAGCTTATGAAAATAATGAAAGCGTGCATTATATTGCATAATATTATTATTAAGGATGAGAATGGCACGTGCAGGAAACTTTGCTCAACTAGTTTCTTATGATGATGTGGACAATGGCATATTACAATCAAAGTTGCGTTAAGAAACTTTTGCTTTGTAAGAGATATATATCCAAAATAATATTTGACTTCATGATAGACAAAAGTATCGACAAGTACAAGCAGATTTGGTGGAACATATATGGTAATTCCACAATGCTTGTTAAATAAAACTTCTAGTTATATATGTTGTAGGCCATGTTTCAATTATGTAATATTTCTATTATGTAGTGCTTTTGAAATTATGGAATGTTGTTATTAATCATGCAATATTTTCTAAGCATATTGATGGCTTGTTTTAGTTGGCAAAAAAAAAAATGTTTAAATCTTTTAGAATTTAACTTTTGAAAAAAATTTACGAAATTTTTATCTACAATTTAATTTATTAAAAATTAATTTGAAATAAAAATTATTCTAAAAAATTAAATTTTATATTTTTATCTAGTCTAAAAATAAAATTGAACAATACCAATTTTTATAACAAAATATTTCATAAAATATGTTGATTTTATTTTTTAAGATTGAAAATTATGTAGGGTCAAAGTTGGAATCAAAGTTGATCCCTTCTATTGGAGATATAATTCCCATTTTTGGGATACTTTTAATTTTTATAATGAGTTGATTATGAGCCATTGATAAAATAGTGGGACCAAAAGTGAGATTTAGATGGAGGCCAACATCAGCGATGCTCTCATAATGCATAGAACAAAATTAGACCACAAAGTTCCACAGCAGTTACTTTGTTAATGTCAACGTTTTTTGCTTTACATTTCTTGTGCTTTTGGATACAATTAAGAATTTAAGAATTACGTGAGCAATAGAACGGACGTGGCTTACTATCATGGTTCATCGTAAATTACGAACGAAAATTGGGACTTATTTTATTTTCTAGGGTGTGACATGGAAGTCATTTTCCAGTATTTCAAACTCCAGCTACAATGTGTCTCAATCTCAAGCCCCTATATATTATCTGGTAGACACATGGTTCCTTTTGGATAGAAGTTATGAATAAAGAAGTAAATAAATAAATTGGAGTAATTGTTTAGATTTATGTGAAGGCATTAGTATATTATTACAAGGAGTCTTCTATAAGCAAGGGTCAGTCGAATGTGCAAAATTGTGTCATACACCAATTTAACTACTTCTGTGCAAAACATGATCATCCCTCTCGCTTTCAACTTGTTTGGATGCTTATGCATGTTGTAGTTTTATCCATAGATTTGTTTCCTTCATATGGGAGATTTCAGTTGATTCCAAATTAACATTTGAACGGGACGTCTTTCTTTTTGCATTAGATTAATCAGTTACCGCTCCAGAATAGGCGTACAAACGTGATTGGATGATTGAAAGTAACTAAACCGCTAGATGGATGCTTTTTGGATAAAATATAAAAAGGAAAATACTTAATGGCACAAAATTATTGACACAGAATTGTCTGAATGTTAGTTAGAGTTATATGCTTCAGAAACCATTTTATTTTTACTTCACCCATACTTGGTCATCAAGACAATCCAATGGCTATCAACAATTGGTTGGAGTGCGTATAAAAACTGTTCTTTCTATTTAGCAATGCTCAATATTATAAAATAAATCAAAACTTAAGCCTCTTGCTCTTTTCAGTTGATTTTCATTAAATTTAGCATTGGTTAAAGCTCCAAAATAAAGCATTTATTATGCTAATCAAAACAGCTTACATTATTAGCTAACATAGAACTTCAAGTTGTGACGCAAAACAAACAAAGATATAGGACTCGGGAAAAAGAACCCAACAAGGGAAACCAAGAGAGATAACTGCTTCGGAGACACCAATGTGAATCAAACGAAAGCCATTGCAAGACATGTCCTTAAAGAAAGTACTTTAGTCTTGTTTCCCCAACAGAGTGAGGAGCAACCTCTTGTAGTCCCCTGAGATTTCCTTGGCCACAGCGTCCTCCAGGTGAACACTGTTCCTCTTGTAATAGAGCTCTTTGATGTCTTTCAGATCCTTCTCAGCCCTGGTGACAAACACACGAGTGAGTCCATCTTCATCAGTTCCAATCCTTTTCATAGCATTGCGCAGAACCTACATAATGGAAAGCCCCATAGTGAAAAACTTTTGTATACAAATGTAATTATTTTGATGTTATCATTAATTAAATAAACATTCTAAATAATTGTAGACATCAACTATAATGTGCAAAATGCAATTATGCATGCAATGAATTGGCGTGTCCATTGCACGAACAAAGTAGTGCTCACCTTTTCATAGTACTTCGTGTGGTCATTGATGCAACGAATGGCTACATGCACTGCCTTACGAAAGTCATCAGATGCATCATCCAACAATTTCTGCAAATAGATACAGGAACTAATAAGAGGATCATTTTTTTTTACTCTTAAAGTTAAGGAACAAGTAAGAATAGAATAATCATTTTGAAATGCTTGCAATGAAAAGAAAGCAAGACGCTTTTCCTTTTATTTTTCCTTTTTATTTATTTATTTATAATAATAATAATAATAATAATAATTATTATTATTATTTGGTACCTTGCTGATGGAAATGCCATGCTCATCTCTGTAGCGGTTGAAAGTTGCCACCAGTTGGCTCTTGCTTCTTGTACTGAGGATCCTGATAACTTCCTCATGGTTGCACTTTTTCTCCTTGATAAATTCATGAAGAATATCAGCTTCAGATTTTGCCAATCTTGCATTGATCTCGTCACCACCATACCTAAATGAGCTCACCAATCCGACCAAAAGCTGCTCAAAATAAACCACAGAGGCTGAGACCATGAAATAGTGCACCTCAAGCATGCAATTTACTTTACTTCTTTTTCTTGAAAAAAACAAGGCAGTAACTATATATGGAGAATAGATTAAAGGTCTATTTGGTTTTTGTTTCGATTCCCTGTTTTTCAGGATTTGTGAAGGAACCTTTACAAAATATTATTTCTTCCACAAAATCCTAAAAGCAGGAAACACAATAAATGAAAACAGAACTAACTTGCCTGGCGAAGATGGCCAGTGGTGTGTGCTGCCACATCCTCTTCCAAGGAATGCTTGTAGCGGTTGTGGTAGGCACGCCTCACAGCTAAAAGCTCTTCAGGTTGAAGGACACAACCAATTTCCACAATCACATGGAAGTCTTTGTTACCATTCCTTATGGCTACATTAGCCAACAAAGCATAACGTTCTGCAGGATCCAAAATCCAGCGGTACATGGCTTTCTGAATTTTTCAAGCCCCAAGTTTCCCACAACTCAAATTCATTAGTGCATATGTATATATACTAACGGAAATCAAAATATTTTAAGGAATTTATTGTATCAAATTGTTATTCTACGAAAATCTCAAAGTCATACTCTTGTTAATTATTAATCATTGTAATATGGTATACCTCAAAGTCACCAGAAAGCTCAGACTCAAGGCGTTTGATGAGATCCTCTTGGTAAAGTTGCTCATAAGCTTGCCTGATTTGTAGCCTTTGAGAAGCATTTCTACAACCCAAAATTGCTATAACGAGCTCCTCATCAGTTCCCCACCCTACAAAGATTTGAAACTAAATTAATTGAATGATGCCATTAACTAGTAACAACACATTATTATTCTTGTAACGGGAAATGTCTTTGACTAATTTCACCTTAACATGACTGTTATACTCATTTGTGAATCATTTTGCCATGAATTTGTAAGATGAACACTTGGAGGCAATTTATGCTTCGATCAACATTAACCAAACTAAAGGAGGTTAGATATATAATCTGACCTTTGACAGCCTTCCAGAGAGCTTCGGCATCTTCCTGGGGAGAGTGCTGGGTAGGAGCAATGAGGGTAGCCATGGTTGGTTATGTGTCTTCTGTTGTCCTAGCTAGTTATTATGATATATATTTATACACCCTTGTATATAAAATCTCTAACCTATGCGTTTATGATGTCCACTACTTGCCGAGAGCAATGCCAAGTATAAGATAGAATAAAAAAATTGCCAAGTTAAAAAAGATTTGTTTGGACCTTATTTCGCATACAATCTTATAAGAATCTACAGATACACGTCTTGCGTCTATTGGTAAGCACTAATAAGAAAGTATTAGGTAGAATTCATACGCTAATTAAATACTCAATCTGGGAACATTTAATGGCTAAAAATGAGCTTTCCATACAAGTTATTACATGGAAAGGAAATAAACTATATCTGTTATTATATCATAAAATTTAATTAAATTGATAAGAAAAGAAAATCTGGTTAAGTTTTGTAAATACTAAATACTAGCTATCGTTGTTATTATTATTATTATTATTATTGTCATCATCATCATCATCATCATCATCATTTTATTAAAGACACTCCAAAATACAGGACAAATATAATAATAAAAATAGAAATAATTTATTACAAAAATAAAAAAAACGATCTTTGTGTGTGCAACTGTGCGCGCGCGTGTATATATATTTAATTTATTATTTATGTTAATTTTATTTTAATTAAATATTTTATTTAATTATTTCAATTTTATATAATTAAAATATAAAATATATTAATTATAATTATAATAAAAAGCACAAAAAATAAAATTATTATATATAAATAGTATATTAAATGTCCATCAAATAAGTACTATGAATAATATAAAATAAAAAAAATAACAAGTCTAGCAGCACTCCTACTCATTGGCATCAGTGAGCCGTCCTCATTGTCTATAGTAGAGGAAGAAGAAGAAGATGATGAAGACTGGTGGTCGAGTATCGCTGGCCACTAGGGAGGAGGAAGTGATGAGTTACTGGCCTGCAAATCCTAGAAGTACTTTTGCATCTGCCTCATGATCCTACTCTAGGTCTTCTTCCCCACCCTCCTCTCAACACATCTTCAGCCTCTTCTTCAACTTCGCCTCCTTCGCCCCAAAGCGCTTCTCTTGTTGATGCAATCATTGATGGAGCTCCTCATTCAGGGCAAGGATGCGAGTGCAGATGGTCTCCTCCACTTGCTCGGACCTAGCAAGCACATCCTTGCTCAAAGATGCAAGGGACAAGGAATCACTATAGAAGCTTCCCATGTCATAAATGCGACCCTTATAAGGACGGCCAACATATGACCAAACCATGTCCTCGTCAACTAGTGGGCACTTAGTAGCGGCCCTATCCTGGGATGCCTATTGAGTTTGTAGAGATCTGGCCTCCTCAAGTCTCTGCATGTCCTTAGCCTATAATTAATTGAAACAAGTATTAAGTTTGCATTATATTGGATATAAAAATAAGAACTAAATGAATTATAAAGGTTACAAATTATGTATGTGGTTTCGGAGCGGGCATCCACCCACGTCATCTTTTCAGCCTTCGAGGTGTGTGTTTCCTTTGAAAACTTCTCCTTACGTGAGTGTCTTGTTCAAAAGCCTCATCTGCATTTCAAATTAAATTGATATTATTGAACAACAAATAATTAAATAATAATATTATCCAAAATTTAAAATTGCGCGCATTAATTAAATTAATTTACCATATTGGCCTTCATACTTGCCAACGTAGTCGACTCACCACAGTGTAGGGATCCACCCTTAATGGAGGCCCTATTGGCCTTTGTAACATCCCTGTATAACATAATAGGAAATGATGAGAATGTCCTTGGGCAAATTTTTATTATTTACAGCCTTGCTCCTAAACATTTTTGAAAATGACATTTAGATCTTTATATCAATTGAATTAGCAGAATAAGGTTTTAAATGAAACAGAACCACATGGCAAAAACATAGAAACCCAATTCTTGGCCAATTGGGCTATAGAGATGTCCACATATGAAATGACATGGGATGCCCCAGACTTATTTAAAATTACAAAAATGCCATTAGCCATGGAAAACAGAAAATAAAAGGCCCTAAATTTGCAAAACATTTAAGTTACGTTGTTAACCGATTTATTTGATTTTATTGAGTTTGTAAAGTTAATTAAAGGTTAACTAGGAGTTGATTAGAAGTTAATTAGAGAGATCAGGATTAAGAAGAATTAAAATAGACATATAGAAACTCTTACAAAACTATTTAGTAATGTTTTGCCGGTTTGAAGAAAATCGGTAGAGATTCGGTATTTTAAACTGCCGGAACCGAATTAACTGAATTTATTACACCAAAACCCTAGGTTTAGTGGCTAAAAATTTAGCCACTTCATCCCCTAAGTTTGGCACCATGTCAACCATAAAGGGAAAGGAGAGATCGAGAGATCTGTTCAACTCATCACCACTCACTTCCAACCAATGAGAACCAAGCGTTCCAACTACCCACATCATAACAACTTCATTTTTTTCCTTTCTACTTCAAACCCAATTCTGCTCTCTCTCCTTTGCAGACCCCACCCCATTATTTTGTCTCATCTTCCCTCTTCCTCACTTCACCCTTTTCCAAGCTCCAAGCAAACCCAACATCAAACCTCTCCATCTAGTCAAGCTATCCTTCAATCTAGAGGTAGGATTCACTCCCTTAATTTGGTTTCTTGTTAATTGGTGGCTGTTGGAGACTCATCCATATTCATGTATTTGATGTCATATTGAGTCTATGTATATGTTTATGGCTGGATTATTGAATGTTTAGTGGGTTTTAGTGGATTGATTGATTAAAGAATCAAAAAGGGAGGCAATCAGAGTGAGTTAGCCAAGAGGAACCCTACGGCAGTCCGTACGGCGGAGTGTACGACTCCACTTATAGCCATTTAATTTTGATGAAACTATTTTTATTAAAACTAGACATCTAGGGCTTTCCAACCATATAAATTATAAGGCCATTGGATTAGTATTGAGGGAGATATAAATTTTGGGATTTTGACCTAGGTTTTTGAGTTTAATTCTAGGCAGATAAGATTGTTCAGGGTAAAACTTGCCCTATACAACTTGGAATTGAGTGAAACTAACTTTTTTAGAAAGATTACACATAGGAGAACACCGAATAAAAATTTCAGAGTTAGATTCGACCCCAATCTCTCCCAGTAGTTCAAGGAAATCGCCTTAAGTCCAAACTGGGCTAAAATAGGGCAGTCCAGGGGGGTCAAATTTCAGAGCTTAGAACTCAAGCTCTACTCAAGAAAATGAAATGGGGCTTCTCACAAATGAAATCTTGTCATGTTAGCTTTAATATGGTACAAATTTAGTATGATTTGAATTGGTTTTCGATTTTTAGTGCATTTTTACTTTTAAGTGTGTAATTCTGGCTAGTTGCAGGGCAGGCCGAGATAGAACTTAAATAACTTGAGTTACATTTATCAAAATTAAATGGGACCAAAGAGGTTAGAAAATAGACACATAACATTTCAACATATCCAAAATTAAGGTCTAAATGAGTTAAAATGAATTTATGGCATAAGTTACAACATTGGGTAGAATCAAAAGGAAGTGGCAGAAAACTAATTCAAGATCAAGGTTATGAAACTTTGTTTGATTATTGGAGCATCTATACCTTGCATTGATTTTTCTGTATGAATGACTGTTTGGTTAATTGATACTATTCATGGGGAAGCGGACTTAGTCTATTATGCTACCAAATTTTTGGTAAAATTTTATGAAATTATGATAGTTTCTGTTATGGATATTTATGAGATGAATATGAAATTCGACATGCAAGAGTGTTTTGAAAGTGAGTGCACTATAATGCATATAAACATTGCATGATGATATGATTATGATTCCTTTTATGAAAGATGGAATCTTTGCATGCAAAGGAGGAGGATATATAAATATGTGAGATTGAGTCCCTTTACTCGAAGGTAGTTATTTGAATCCCTTCCTGTGAAGGCAGTTAAAAGATATGATGAAGTTCCCATATTCCTAAGGAGTGTGACATGGCTATCACACCTTGATGGGGTATGACATGCCAATCATACTCTGGAATATGACATGATGAGCACATCCTAAGGAGTGTGACATGGCAATCACACCCCAATGGGATATGATATGGTGATCATACTCTGGCATGTGACATGACAATGATATCCCTCTACTTGGAGACACATAGTTAGATGAGATCCCTCTACCTCGGAGACACGTAGCTAGATGAGATCCCTCTGAATTAGAGGCATGTGGTCAAAATAAGATCCCTCCAATTAGAGGCACATCTAAGCTCACATCCAAGGGACGATGATACGTAACGCTTAGGTGTGTCAAGAAAAAGAAAGTAAAGAAAACTAAAGATATATGAATGCGCTCACATCAAGAAGTTATTTGCATCCATTTTTGCATGTTATTTAATTGTACCGTATCTTATTATGAATCGTTACATTATGATTTCTTATCCTTCATGTTGATAAGTTAATTGTTTGAAGTTCATCTCTGTTTATCAAGTGGATGGCTAAAATGAACTCTGCTTCAGATAATATGTTTTCGAACTATAAAACTGAAAAGTCTATTAACATGTTCACCTTTTTCATAATAAACCGAAGCAGCCGGAGATAATAATGATGATATAGCATATGGTAGTTTAATAAATCCTACTGAGAATTTATAATTCTCACTCCTCTGTTTATTTCCCTGTTATCTCCAGATAGTTCAAAAGTTCTGAAGAACGTCCTTCGAGGCGGAGTTGACTAATAAGATTGAAGGTGGCCAAAGATTGCTGCCAGATAAGGTCCGATTAAGTGATAGTAATAACTCCTAGGTGAGGTATTATGACTTAAGTATAGTACCATACATGGGAGGATGTTACAGCCTTGTTCTTCCCTAACTTCGCCTCGAAATTAAGGGAAGCCCAATATTCTTGTAGTATTTGCAGGTGGGCATTCTGCAGCCATGAGTGGTAAATGTCCCTCCGAAGTTGCAATCCCAACAAATGTCGCAGAGGCATTGAGAAGCCCGAGACATCCAAGCCTCGTATGTAACACCCTAGTAGTTCCATTCTATGCTTAAGTCATATTATGGAATTACTAGTCGTTACTTTTGCTCGCGGAACTATCATTTCCTTTTAGAAATTACCTTGTACCGAAAATAGGGGTAAAATTTTTTCTTCAAAATAAGTGAACCAATTTTTGAAATCGAGAGCCATGAGCGCATCGTGAACATATAAAGTAACACCACTGTCCCATACATACATCGCATTTAGCAAGCATAGAAACCATAAGAGTAATCACGATTCTTAGATAAATGTAACATTCATTCCACGGCCATCCATGATAATACGATAATAGTCATACCAGAGTCATACATAAGATAATAATGGGTCCGATATCTATCGTCGGCCCTACATAAAAAGCCTACCAATACATAATAAAAGGAAATATATCAGAAAATCCTACTACCCAAGCATGCCACATAATAGAATGATAACCCTATAACTACAACCAAAAGGGGCTATCCTCGTGCTCGGCTCCGCATGCAGTCGTCACATCAAGCATCTGGCGGGAGGAAACTGTTCCCATATCCATCGGGAAAAGTGCCACCACGTCCCCCTCCTCGAGCCCGTCCTCGCCCACAGGGCACAGCGCTGGTACGAATGAACCTACGCTCGCGAACCGGGGGTGAAGCTGGGCCAGCAGATGAAGCAGAAGAATCAGAAGATAGACGAATCACCGAAGGTTGCGACGAACCCGAACAGTGAGATCCCCCAGAATGAGTCGGATAGGGGGGCTCAGACGGATTGGTCTCCACATGGAAGCTCGGATAAGATGGCTCTGAGGGGTCGGAATCCAGTGAAATAGTCGGAGTCAACCGGGTATCCGAGTCAGTCTCGTCATCATCAATGGGGTATCTCGGTGGCTGAAAGTAGGGGCGGATGTCATCCATAGTAACCTCACCGAATGGCTGATATGGTCGGAAAAATGGGCTCATCACGGGAGTCTGAAACTGGCGGTTATGGAAGATGTAGACCCTCATCGCTGCATTTGCCGACAGCACAGAGGCGTTCAGCACCGAGTCAAAGCGCCAACGCCACACCGGGAACTCAATGTAGATCACCACCGTGCCCGACGTCGACATCCTCTGAAGACGATACGGAAACATAGGAATGAGAAATACTAAATTTCTCAGTAGGATCGCGACTAGACAAACATAGTGTCATCGTCATCGTCCCAGCCACTTCGGGTTTAATTATAAAAACAGTGGACAGATATAAGTTCAATTTTTAATGGTTTTGAAAACTTAGACCCTGAAGCGGGTTGCTTTTAAACTTAAGATCATAACCACATCATCATAAGTAACATATGTACTGAAACATAGAATAAACATTCATAATGCAAATGGGCAATATACTTACATGCAAAGACATGCATCATCATAGACGTAACCATGGTCATACTCAGACTTTACTTTCATTTTTAGCACGTGCTTAACATTCTTTACTTTCCTTTGAAATAGACTGCTTTTGGACATGAGCTCATTCCGTGACCGTCGTCACGCAGTACTAACCAAATCAGACTAAGCCGATATTGGTTACCTCTAAGTTAGAGGGTCCTCCAAAACACCCTTGCCTCCCTCATAGAGGTTCCTTGTGGATCGCCGTCTCTCACTTCCCTTACCGAAGTGATTGAAGGGTCACGTCCCATTGATTCTTTTCTTATCTTTATACTTTACATGCATAACATTTCCTTGACTAGATGCATGCAATGATATGACTAAGTCCATAATTTTGACGGAAATCCGGCTAGACTGGAGCTTCCCCAAAATGCCAATCATCAGCATTCAACCAATAGTTCATCATATCTATATCATATCATCACACTCATCATTCAATCATGAGACAAAGCTCAATCAAACTCATCATTCATCATGCCGAGTGGCATCACACATCCATACCCTAAAGGGGTTTATAGTTGTGTTGTTCTTTGTGAAGAATATTATGAATCATCACATGATTTCCCATGGTTACCCATGATAGAATCACATAGTTAGGATATGTGTTTGTAGTCTTTTAGTTACTTGGTCCTTGGATGAAAGTATTCTTCACCTAAGTGCATGTCTTATGAAACACTTGTTCAAATTAATTAAATTATGTGATTGTTTCCTTTCCTTGAGATAGTGCACTTAGTGATTCCTAGGTTCATGGTATGCTCAGAGGCTCTAATCATACTTCTATTCCCAAGGAGTTCGAGATCCCTCTAATCCTTGGGTCATGACAACGCATAACCACTTCATGAACCCAACAACACCAATGTTCACTAATCACCAAGGGTGACTTTTAACTTATTCAAGTTACAAAGTTTTAAACTTTTACTAAAAACATACCAAGGTTTTGCCTTAAACATTATTAAGGTTGTCATTCTTTATAAAGTAGTCATAAAGTCTTATTCTTTATGAAAGTAAGTGCCTTTGACATTAAGCTCTTATCTTAGGATTGGACCTTTATGAAATAATGATACAAGTTACTAGCTTTTTGAATAAAAAGCCTTGTTCTTTATAAAAGTTAACACCTTTTGCATTGTTTTGGTTCAAAGTCTAAACTTTATGAATGAAATGTTATAAAACAACATTTTTATAACTTAAAGATCTTAAAGTTTGAAACTTTGTGAAAGGTCTTTTCTTTAAGGTTTGATTTCTAAAGCCTAAAGTGACAAGATATCATTTTTCTAACCCAAAAAGTTTAGACTTTCACATGTATTCTTGTCTTCAAAACAAAACAAAATAAAACTTTATGGAAGCTTGAAAGTTGCGCCACTTTTAAGGAAATCAAGAAGCAAACTTTTTAAAGTTTAAAGCTTTTAGAAGGTTCATAGTCTTATCAAATCATGGAAACATAGAAAGGTGAAGCTTTTCTAATCATTCACTCATCATAAAGAGAAATGAACAACTTTAAGCAAAGAACAAGAAGAATATATGTTTCCAAAAGAGGAAACTTAAGAACACATGAAAAACATCAAGAACACATTTTTCCAAAAGAGGAAACTTAAGAACACATGAAGAACATCAAGAACATATTTTTCCAAAAGAGGAAACTTAAGAACACATGAAGAATATCAAGAACATATTTTTCCAAAAGAGAAAACTTAAGAACACATGAAGAACATCAAGAACATATTTTACTAAGAATTAAAACTTTGGCTCTTGAAGAGCATAAAGGATCTTCTCAAGCTTTCACTTAGAAATCTTGGTCATGAGAGAACCAAGCTCCAAGCTTTCTTGAGTAAATAAAATGAAAAAGATGGAGATCACTACCTTTCTTGAAGATGGCGCAAAAACAAGAGAAATGGAAGAAGAAGATGATGACTCCTCTTGATGATGAAGGTGGTGGTTTTGCAAGAAGGAAGGAGAAGCTCTTGAAATCTTGTGGAAATAGATGTTGTAGTGTTTTGATCTTGTCTCCAAAGACCAAAAGATGTGATCTTTGAAGGGCTTGGTGAGGAAGGTTTGGTTATGGAGGTGGAGAATGATGAAGAAGATGAAGAAGAAGAAGAAGAAGGAATGTAGAGAGAGGTTGGAGAGTTTGAGAACTTTAGAGAGAGAATGAGAAGTTAAAAATGAAGTGAATGTGTGTGTGTGTGCAAGAAAGTGGCGTCTTCATTAAAGGAGGGGGGAGTGAGATATTTTGCTTAATTTTGTGTTAATTAGTGATTAAGGGGACAAAGTGGATGATGGGGAGACAAAACATGGTCAAACTCTTACATAAAGCACTCTTGTCTAATGCTTTATGCTTTTATGACATCACTCTTTACTTTATTGTCTAGTTGACTAAATTTGAATTTAATCATGTTATTAAGTGCTCATACAACTTAATTAAGGTGATTAAGCAAGGATTAGTGATTAACACACAAGAACATAATTAACAAAAATTAATCTTACGATTAAGCTTAATTAACCTTAATTAAACTCGAGTAGGCTAATTAAGGGCGATTAGTGCTTAATTAAGCTATAAGGGCTTTGGCTTGCTCAATTAGAGATTATCTAACCTCGATTAAGCATTCTCTTGACCCTTCTCATTCGAGTCAACCCCTTAATTAAGCCCTAATCTCAAAATTTCTCATTAAGTGCCTAATTACTCAGGGTTACTGAGGTAATCTAGCACGACATGAAATTGAGGATGTTACATTGTACATGATTGTATTCTTAGCTAGGTCAATAATGAAATTCCTCTGCACATAGAAAACTAAAACATGTCATGTATGAATGTATATAGAATTAAAACATTCAAAAAAAAAAAAATTGTTATCTTGTTACCTTCCACTCGTCATTCCACATCCGCTTCATTGTCTTCGGAATTTTGTCGAGGTTCTTGTATGGCGCATCATACAACTTCTTTATCACATCTGTGATATAGCGCAATCACTTGCATAGGAGGCTCCAAACTAAATAATATATAAACAAAAGGCAAAATGTAAGTCATTAATTACTTAGAAATTACAATTTAGCACTAAAATTAGATTTAAAATACAAATTATTTATCAGATACCTCTATCAAACCATAGATGCTGATGGTAGCATCCTCCAGAGGCTGTCTGTGACTTCTACGCAGATGATAAGGTAGCTGCTTTAGTGTCACCTACGAGCAGGGAAGAGGAAGAAGTAAAAGCACCTACAAGTGAAGACTATGTCTGAATGGGTGGTGGTGGCAGAGGATGATCAGGCATAAACCTAGGTGTGGGTATCATGTCGATACCTTATAGGTTAGGCTGAATGGACTGAGATGTGGAGGCTAGAGCGGAGGAGCTGGATGGAGAGCTAACGGTGCTGGAAGGTGTCGCTGTGGATCAAGGAGGTTGACTATCCTTCTGTGTTTGACCTCTGCCACGACGAGTACCTATACTTGCCATATCTAAACTGAACATAACATGTGTATATATAAGTCAATGCAAAGAATTTAAAAATGCACTTAAAAAAATATAGTAATTTTTTATTTAATTTATGTATATAAAGTTGAAAATTACAGATAATATAATTCTAAAATAAATTCATTCAGATAATCACCAAAGTTTAGATATTTGTCAAATAAGACGTTTTATTATACTTAAAATTATGATAATTATATTAATATTAATGTACTTTTTTGTTAAATAAATGTTTTGACTAAATATTAAGATTGAGTTTCGTAAAATTTAAAAAATAAAGAGAACAATTTTTATGATCTTTTACATACATAGAAAAACTCGTTTAATTATTATTTAATTTTTCATTCATCTATAATCTATAATCTAATATAAAAGTTTTTACACTATCAATGCCACATGGCATTTTGTCTTAATTTTAAACTTTTTAATTCTCAAAATTTTAATTATTCTCTATTTTTTTTATTTAGCTTATTAATGTTTCTCTATTGTAATTATTTAGTGACATATCTCTAATTAAGTTATTTTATTTACTTTGAGTTATATATTTTTTGGCCTTTTATTTCTCTCAGAACCTCTTTCTTAACTTTTTATCTTCTATTACCATTTGGTAAAAAATTTATGAAATTTTAGTGTAAATTTATGTAAGACAATACGATAAACTGGAATTTTATTTAGATATATTTTCCTAAAACAAATGTTATCAAAATACAATTAAGATGAAGTTTTATAAAATTAAAAATTAACAATAACAAATGTAAAAATTATTCATATAATCTAAAACAAAAATAAAAATAATTAAATCTTATTTTTCATTTTTACCATTGGCTAATTTGTCATAAATTTAAAAAAATTGGGCAAAATATCCCCTTCAATTAGGAGTCTTCACAAAGAATTGATTTAGTAATTAGAATAAACAATCAATACTAAACACATAGTCATGCAATATGCACGCACACAATACCACAGCACACAATTCTAATAATTGGAAAGGAACGCTAAGCTTTTTCCCATTCATGCAATCCCATCTTCATTCTTTCATCCTATAACTCTATCCTACAAAATATAAGTATCTAATTTTATATAAATGTTAACTAAAGTAATATTATACTAATTTAAGAAGAGACTCTGCTCAATTTTTTTTTTAATTACTGTGTGATTGCTATACTCTGTAGGTGTATGATATTGTTAAGAAACAAAATTTATTTCAAATCGAGTATGGATGTATGATAGATTGCACCTAGGTCGAGAGAAAATTAAACCACAATTTTATGAAAGGGTTGAAGAATTCATAACAGCTTATGGTCAAACAGAGTAGTTTATATGTGAAGGGACAGTTAGGTGTCCTTATATCAAATATAAATGTAGGAGATTTTTAGACATTGAGTCCATTAGATATCACCTGTACAAGGATGGCTTTAAGGCTAATTATTGGGTTTGGACTGAACATGGGGAAGTCTTTCCTCCAAAGAATCAATTTGGTATGGGTTATGCTGGAAGTAGTTTCAATGGTGTCTATCTAGGTAACAAAGAGGGTGGCAATGTGACTTGGGAGGATAACCTTAGTTGTTATCAAGAAATGACTTTTTATGCTACTGGTTATGAGTTTGGAAAATATTTCAAACTTTTGAAAAAGGTTCCCAATCCAGATGCTGAGAGATTTTATAGTCTATTAGAAGTAGTGAATAGACCGTTTTATAAGGCATTTGTAGTTGTCTTTGGCAGCAAGAATATTGAGTAATAAGTCAGAGGCAAACTAATGCCAAAGTTTCTTTTACAAATAGACTTCATTAATGAGTGAGATTAGTTCACAACCAAAATTTATCCCGAAGGACTTTTACCATGCCAAAAGGTTAGTTTCTAAACTTAGATTGAATGAAGTGAAGATTGATTGAAAGGCTGCATGCTCTATTACAAAGATGATACTGTCTTGACTCATTATAAATTCTGTGGAGAGCCTAGGTTGAAGCCCAAGAAAAGGGTAATATAGTGTACAAGGATGTTTTGCATAAGAGAATGCATTATTTAACCCTAATTCCTAGACTTAAAAAGTTGTATACATCAATGAGTTCAGTACCTTATACTAGGTGGCACTTTGAGAATTGAAGGAGTGATGAGGTAATAACATATTCTTCTCATGATGAATGTAACATCCTCCCAAGTACAGTATTATACTTAAGTCATAGTACCACACTTGGAAGTTGTTACCATTACTTTAACGAACCTTGTATGGAAGCGCTCTTCGGCCATCTTCAATATCTCTAGTCAACTCTAGGTGGCCGCCTTCGGTATGTCCTGAGCTATCTAGAGATAATACGGAAATATACATACGAGTGAGAATTATAAATTCTCAATAGGATTCAGTAAGAAATTACATGCTGTGATTATCTCTAGTTGCTTTAATATATTATAAAAAGGTGAGCATGTTATATAAATATATTCAGTTTTATAGTTTGAAACCATATTGTCCAAAGTAGAGTTCATTTTATTCAAGCACTTGATAAACAAAGCAAGAATTAAAGCATAAGCATAGTAGATTATGAGTGATTTTGTAATAATAACAATAGCAGATTGTGCATGTGTAATGGCTCATCATGAATATCATGAGAATGCAATTATACTTTGTTTTCTTCCTTTACTTGACACGCTGACTCGCGCGCCGTAACACGAGCAAATTAAACCGAATAGCGACTATAGTATAGTAGCTAACTCGGATCGTTTCCCAAAGATGAACACACTATTTGATCAGAAAATTCAGGGGGGTTTTTATAACAAACACTTAAAATGCAATACTGAATTCCAAGGCAAACAGAAAACAAAAAGGCTAAACCGAATTAAAATTCTAATCCAAGACACACAAGAAGAAAGCAATCAACACTCAATCATTGGATTCAAATGTACATGCACACTCCAATTCGATGATTTATTTTAGATTCAATTGAAACCTCAAATCAAACCTAGCATTCACATGAAAATCTCCATGTATTCAACTAATCACTCAAGCCATTCGGTTTAGAGACCTCTAAAACCGAATTGATTTTGGATTAGCTTCCAAACCAATGCTCTCATCTCATATTCAGAACCGAAATATGAATCACACTCTTGAACAATCGAATCACATATATCAACCGAATTATACAAGATTTGATTGACTCTTAATCAACATGCATGAATGAAAACCTCCAATTCAATTACGAGATTAAGAAGAAGAGAAGAGGAGTGAAACCGAAATTGGAATTTCCATGTCTTGATGCACCAATCCTCAAGAGCTTGAATGCTTCTCTTGATGCCTTGGATCAGAGGAGGATCACCCCTCCATTAATGGAGGAAAACGCAAAAGAAAGAAAGAGAGAAAGAAAGAGAGAAAGTTTGAGAGAGTTTTCTTATTCCAAAGAAGGTCAAGGTCCTCAAGCATAATCAGAATTTCTATATATACCTCTAATTAAAAGTCACTAATTACTTAATTAAAATATTCCTCTTTTCCTAAGCTAAATTTGGATAGCTCAATTGCCCAATTTGGATGCTTAGAGAGAAAGTTGTGCCCAAAACAAGTTGAGTGGGCTCTCTTAGACTCAGCAGCGACTTCCAACACGTTTTTGGGCCTCATAACGGTTCTTCTTGGCTTAGTGTTCTGAACATAAAATGAAGCCCTGGATGTTAGCTTTCCAATGCCACCGGAATGGGCTCAATTGAGTCCCTGTAGCCCAAGATATGGTCCAATCATTGAAGGCTGCTCAAAAACCGCGCCCAAACGCTTCAGTTCAGTTCCGAGCCCAATTTCGGCTTTAAGATCTCAGAGTTAGCCCTTGCCCTCTTCATAGAAATTGTAGCTCTATCTCTTAGCTTTCCTACAAATCAAGAAGCATAATAAAATGAGGTATAGAGCTCAAGATACGATCTAAACACTGAAGCAGGTCAAACTAACCGAAATGCTGCAAAAATTAACTAAGTCTCACTAAGATCCAAAAAAAAAGGAAAATGATCTAAACTCAACCAATTAAGTGCAAAGGAGGATTAATGAGACAAGTATGAAGGATAAAAATAGTATAAAAATCCAATTCATCACACGCCTAGGTGTTATGTATCACAATCCCTAGGGTGTCTGCATGCATATATCTTTGTCTTTACTCTTTCCTACCCTTGGATAGTTTGACTTCGGAGTGAGCTCAACTTGTGACCATCATCACATGAAACTGACCTACAAGGGGATCCACGTGCCTTTATTCTTGGAGGGATCTCATTTTGGCTATGTGCCTCTAAGGTAGAGGGATTTCATAGTTTTAACTACCTTTACAAGGAGGGACCCATTAACTGCTTCTAAACGAAGGGATCTTATCTTATCTTTCATATGTTTTCGTAGTTCACATGCTCATATTTTCATGTATGATTGGTTCATGTACATTTTCTATATCTGGATTTCAAACATTTATGCTTGCATGATATGCATCCATGGACATAACATATAAACATGTTTATCATTCATATATTCCTCCCGAAATTTCGACAACATTGCAGATCGAGTCTGCCTCCCTGTGAATAGTGGCAGCTCACACAGACATTCAATCACAATAGCAAAGTTAACATCATACATTAGTCCCTCAATAATATTATAGGTTTACAACAATCAAGGTCTAATTGAATTTCATTCATGCAATAGAGTAGCCAAACACTCAAATAACAATTCTGCCTATGGCACCCAAATCTGGCTGAATTTAAAAATCATGCCATAAATTCTGATTAACTTCTTTGGACCTCAATTTTGGATATAATAAAATATTATATGTCTAGTTTCTAACCTCTTTGGTCCCATTTGATTTCGATAAGTATAGCTCCAGTTATTGAGGATTTACCTTGACCTGCCCTGTAGTTGGGTAGATTTGCACCTTCAAAAGTAAAAATCCACCAAATATCAAAATCTACTTGGATTCCTACCAAACCTATATCATTTTCAAGCTTATTGATTCAATTTTCATATCCAATAAGTCCCATGTCATTTGAGTAAATAGAACTCAAGTTATAACCTTGTAAATTTGTTTAATCTAAACTACTCTACTCTAGTCCAGTCAGGACATAGGGCAACTTTACAATTTTACTGGGAGCAACAGGTGTTGAATTTGATGCTGAAATTTTATGGCATATTACCTATTTTCAACAAACTTGATTGCACTCAATTTGAAGAAGTATAGGGCGAGTTATGCCCCTCCAAATTGAGTATGCTCAAAATCAGGGTTAGAATCCTAAGGTTAACTTAAAAAATTCATATCTCATTCAATACTAATCCAATAGCCTTATACTTTATATGGTTGCAAAACTGTAGATATCTAGTTTCACATAAAAATAGTTTCATTAGATTTCAACAGCTGTAGGCGAAGCCGTACACTCTGTCGTACAGATAGTCGAGGGTTTTCATTTCTACCCATTTATGGTTCAACTCCCCCTGAGGCTTTTCACCAGAATACCAACCCAAACCAAACATCTAGGTGCTATTTCAACCATAATGCACCATATAACCATCATATAATATCATAATAGAGAGCGAAGTAAAAGAAACTAATCAGCCAACAAGCCTTATAATCAAGAAAACACAAGAAGTCCTACCTTTAATTAAAGAAAATACTAGTTAGATTAATGGTTTTGGTGCAAGATGGGGTTGGAGGGTGAAGGTGGAGTGAAAATGAAGTGAGGGAGAAGAAGAAAAGAGAGTGAAGGTTGCAGAATGGGGGCTGAAACAAGGGGAAGTTAGGAAGCATTATTTGGGTTTTATTAAATTGGATGGTTGGAGGTTTGGCTTGTGATTGGTGGTAGGGTCTTGTGGTGAGAATTTGGCCACTTTCACCCCACAAATGGGCAGTAGATTGGCACTGCACAAAGGGGGAAGAGTGGCTAATTTTTGGCTACTCATATTAGGGTTTCCAATGGAAAATTCTACTGGTTCAGTTCAGACAGTTTAAAATACCGAAATTCTACCGATTTCCTTCAAATCGGCAAAATGATTTTGAAGAGTTTTATGAAGTTTTCTATGTTTATATTTTAATTGTTTCTAATCCTAATATCTCTAATTAACATATAATTAACTCCTAATTAATCCTTAATTAACTTCTATTTAACCTTAGTTATGCATTAAAATCAAATAAATCGATTAATAACGCAAATCGGTAAAATGTTGTTGGTAACCGTCTAAAATTTTCTACGTAACTATTTCAAATCCTTCATTCATTAATCTCTTTATAATTCATTTCTAATTACCTTCACACATTTAATAAAATTGAACAAATCGATTTGCAGTGCAATTTAAACGTTCGAAAAATTCGGATGTTATACTACTACCCTCCTAAAAGGAAATTTTGTCCTCAAAATTTAATCACAAAACTAATTATTTATTACCATAAGAGTTTTGATAAAAGAGTTCACATATAAGAACACAAAAGTTTGATAAACATAGTTGAAGAAAATATAGTAAACTTACTTATATAATTCAACATAACATAGTTAGCAAAAAGTGAGTCCTTATCCTTGGTTATCCCCAATTTTGCTTCAACTCCTTCGAGAAAGTAGTCTCTTCAACATTCAAGGTGAAGACCATTCCCGGATGTTGTGGCTTAGTGGTAGGTAGCTTATACTTATATGGGCAGTCTTTGACCAAATGTCATAGCTTCCCATACCTGGAACATACATTTTGTTTGCCCAAACAAGGTCTTTCCCCATGGTCCTTTTCGCATTTTGGGCAGCCTTGTCTTATGATTAGCCCTTTGTGGCTATTTACCCTAATGTCCATTGAATTGAGACAGCTTCTTTGGTGGCAGGGTGTGTTGAAATTCTTGGCTTTCAAGCGCCATCCTCTTCGTAATAGTATCTAATTTGGTATTGGCGAGCTTGTTGTTGTATTCCTCTATGAGTCAGCATTTGTTTACCAAGGTGGCAAAGTCCCTAATTTCCATTGGTCCCACAGCTGCGAAGATCTCTTCTCTCAGCCTGCCTTCGAATTTGACACACTTCCATGCCTTATCCAAGTTTCGTTGATAAATCGTAGAAAATTTGCATAACTCTTCAAATTTGGCAATATACTCTGATACACAGCTGCTTTCTTGATGGAGTTGCATGAACTCCAGCTCCATAGCATTTCAAACCGATGAAGGAAAGTACTTATGGTAAAATGTCTCTTTAAACACATCCCAAGTGATCTTTGCTTAGGCTTCCTCCAATAGTCTCTTTACACCATTCCTCCACAATTCTGCGTCTACTTTGAGCATATAAGTGGAAGAGGCCACTTTCTAGTGATCCGTACAATCCAAGATGGAGAAAACTTTCTCCATTGCCTTAACGTACTCGTCAACCTTGTCGGGGTCAAAAGCTCCTCTAAAACTGGGTAAATTCGCCTTTCTGAATTCAGTGAATTTAAGATACTCCAAGTCCAGTCCTAGGCTATTCAGATTTCCTTCATGACCAGCCTCAGGTTGCCTCCTGAATTGGTCCATCATCTGTTGTACTGCAGTAGCTTGTTCCCATATTGCATAGGCCATTTCTCGCATTGTATCCATGAAATTAGCAGGGTATTTTGAAGTAGGTACAATTCATGGCTTACCATGCCCCTTGGAAGCCATTAGTTCCTAATCACACACAACAAAATATTGAGTTGATCAGGCTCAATAATAAGTTAAGTGTGACAGCAACTAATAACAATCAAAATTATGCAGTCATGCATATCTAATTTCCTACATCTTATCTAAGCAGATAAGATTTATCGCATGACATTTTTCTAAGGATTCTAGAGTGCACTGGAAACGTAGTCAGTCAAAATCGTCAAGTCCGAGGAGGATTGAACTGCTCTGATACTATTATGTAACATCCTTTCAAGCACAGTACTATGCTTAAGTCATAGTACCACACTCGGGAGTTATTACCGTTGCTTTAATCGACCTTGTATGACAGCGCTCTTCGGCCATCTTCAATATCTCTAGTCAACTCTAGGTGGCTGCCTTCGGTATGTCATGAGCTATTTGGAGATAACATGGAAATGTACATACAAGTGAGAAATATAAATTCTCTATAGGATTCACTAAGAAATTGCATGTTGTGTCATCGTTATTATCTCCAGCTGCTTCGGTTTGTTATAAAAAGGTGAGCATGTTATATAAATATATTCAGTTTTATAGTTTGAAACCATATTGTCCAAAGCAGAGTTCATTTTATTCAAGTATTTGATAAACAGAGCAAGAATTAAAGCATAAGCATAGCAGATTGTGAGTGATTTTGTAATAATAACAATAGCAGATTGTGCATGTGCAATGACTCATCATGAATATCATGCAAATGCAATTATACTTTTTTTCTTCCTTTACTTGACATGCCTAGGTATTACGTATCGCAATCCTTAGGGTGTCTGCATGCATATATCTTTGTCTTTAATCTTTATTACCCTTGGGTAGTATGACCTAGGAGTGAGCTCAACTTGTGACCATCGTCACATAGAACTAACCTACAAGGGGATCCACATGCCTCTAGTCTTGGAAGGATCTCATTTTGGCCATGTGCCTCCAAGTTAGAGGGATCTCATAACTTTAACTACCTTCACAAAAAGGGACCCATTAACTGCCTCCAAGCAAAGGGATCTCATCTTATCTTTCATGAGCTTTCATAATTCATATGCTCATATTTTCATGTATGAAGGGTTCATGTATATTTTCCGTATCTGGATTTCAAACATTTATGCTTGCATGATATGCATCCATGGACATAACATATAAACATGTTTATCATTCACATATTCCTGCCGAAATTTCGGCAGCATAACAGATTGAGTCTACCTCCCTGTGAATAGTGCCAGCTCACACAGACATTCAATCACAATAGCAGAGTTAACATCATACATTAGTCCCTCAGTAATATTATAAGTTTACAACCATCAAGTTCTAATTGAATTTCATTTATGCAATAGAGCAGCCAAACGCTCAAATTACAATTCTGCCTATAGCACCCAAATCTGGCCGAATTTATAAATCATGCCATAAATTCTATTTAATCATTTGGACCTGAATTTTGGATATACTAAAATTCTATATGTCTAGTTTCTAATCTCTTTGGTCCTATTTGATTTTGATAAGTATAGCTCCAGTTATTAAGGATTTACCTCGATTTGCCCTGTAGCTAAGCATATTTGCACCTTCAAAAGTAAAAATCCACCAAAAATCGAAATCTACTTGGGTTCCTACCAAACCTATATTGCTTTAAAGTTATTGATTCAATTTTCATATTCAATAAGTCCCATGTCATTTGAGTAAACAAAGCTTAAGTTATAACCTTGTAAAGTTGGCTAATCTAAATTGCCTTGCTCTAGTCTAGTCAATACATGGGGCAAATTTACGAATTTATTGGGTGCAACAGGTGTTGATTTTGATTATGAAATTTTTATGAAATCTTACCCTATGTGAAAATTTGGTTGCACTCAATTTGAAGAAGTATAGGGCAAGTTACGCTCCTCAAAATCCAGTATGCTCAGAATCTGGGTTAGAATCCTAGGTTAATTTAAAAAATTCATATCTCATTCAATACTAATCTAATAGCCTTATACTTTATATTCTTAGAAATCCCTAGATATCTATTTTCAGATAAAAATAGTTTCATTAAATTTCGGTGGCTGTAGGCGGAGCCGTACACTCTGTCGTACGGATAGTTGAGGGTTTTCACTCCTACCCATTTGTAGTTTAGCTGCCCCTCAGGCTTTTCACTAGAATACCAACCCAAACCAAACATCTAGGTGCTATTTCAGCCATAACACACCATATAACCATCATATAATATCATAATAGAGAGGGGAGTAAAAGAAACTAATCAGCCAACAAGCCTTATAATCAATCAAACACAAGAAATCCTACCATTAATTGAAGAGAATACTAGCTAGATTGATGCTTTGGGTGCATGATGGGGTTGGAGGGTAAAGGTGGAGTGAAAATGAAGTGAGGGAGAAGAATAAAAGAGAGTGAAGGCTGCAAAATGGGGGCTAAAACAAGGGGGAGTTAGGAGGCATTATTTGGGTTTTATTAAATTGGGTGGTTGGAGGTTTGGCTTGTGATTGGTGGTGGGGTCTTGTGGTGAGAATTTGGCCACTTTCACCCCACAAATGGGCAATAGATTGGCACTGCATAAAGGAGGAAAAGTGGCTAATTTTTGGCCACTCATGTTAGGGTTTCGGGTGTAAAATTCCACTAGTTCAATTTAGACAGTTTAAAATACTGAAATTCTACCAATTTCCTTCAAATCGGCAAAACAGTTTTGAAGAATTTTATGAGGCTTTCTATGTTTCTATTTTAATTGTTTCTAATCCTAATCTCTTTAATTAACATCTAATTAACTCCTAATTAATCCTTAATTAACTTTATTTAACCTTACTTATGCAGTAAAATTGAATAAATCGATTAATAACGCAAATCGGTAAAATGTTGCTGTTAACCGTCTAAAATTTTCTACGCAACTATTTCAAATCCTTCATTTTTTAATCTCTTTATAATTCATTCCTAATTACCTTCACACACTTAATAAAATTGAATAAATTGATTTGCAACGCAATTTAAACGTTAAAAAAAATTTCAAGCATTACAATGAACTTGGCAACATTTTGAACGAACCTATCTTGTTTTTACATCTGATCCCTGCAATTTTAGGTTGGGGTTTTGTTCAGATGGTTTTACTCTTAACAATCAATTTAGTATATCATATTTTTGTTAGCCTGTAGCTGTTACTTCTTACAATCTTCCACTTGAAATATGCGTGAATGATCTTTATTTGTTCTTAACTTGTATAGTCCTTAATTCTGATAATTTGAAGGCCAATATTGATGTCTATCTCTAACCTTTAATTGATAAATTGAATGATTTATGATGTGATGGTGTTTTGACTTATAACATCTTAATCAAGCAGAATTTTATGTTAAGGGCAGCATTAATGTGGACTATCAATGATTTTCTAATTTAAAGAATGTTATCTGGATGGATGATGCAGGGGAAATTGGCATGTTTGATTTGTATGGTGAATACAAAAGCATTCATTTTGAAGTATGATGGAAAGAATTCTTTGTTTGACTATCATAGAAGGTTTCTAGATATAGATCATATTTATAAGCGCAGTAGGTATGGATTTAGAAAAAATACTATAGAGAGTGAGGAGGCTCCTATTAGACTTACCGGTCAGCAAATTTGGGATAGGGTTAGGCGAATTCCAAAGATTACAGAAGTTGGGAAACCCATTAGATTGCCTAGTTGTGAGGTAAAACATAATTGGACTAAACAAAGTATATTCTAGGAACTACCCTATTAGAAAAATTACTTAGTCTGTCATTGTTTGGATGTGATGCATGTTAAGAAGAATGTATTTGATAATATTATACACATTGTAATGAATAGTGATCAAACTAAAGACAATAAGGAAGCGAGGACGGATTTAGAGGGGTAATGTAGACGCCCTGACTCAAATTTACAATCCTTAAAAGATGATCATTACTCTAAGCCTAAGGCTAGTTATATATTAACCTTTGTGCAGAGATAAGATATGTGTAAGTGGATGCAAGAGTTAAAAATACCAAATGATTATTCCTCAAACCTGGGTAGATGTGTGAATATTGTACAAAGGAAGTTTTTTGGCATAAAAAGTCATGACTATCATGTATTTAACTTGTGTTTGCTACTTGTTGTATTAAGAGAATTGCTTGATCATATTTGGAGGTTGCTAACTAAGTTGAGTGAGTATTTCAAAGATGTGTGTTCATGTGCTCTTCGGGTTGGTGATCTTTTGATAATGGAGAAAAACATTCCAATTATCTTGGATTGTTTTACTCTATGGAGTATTTGCCTGTACACTTGGCATACGAAGTATGGCTATGTGGGCTAGTCCAATATAGGTGGATATACCCATTTGAGCAAAAAATAGGTGGGATCAAAAGAATGGTAACAAATAGAGCTAAAGTAGAGGGATCAATATATCGGCCATACATTTCGAAGGAGACATCTAACTTTTGCTCCTATTACTTTGGGTCATATGTCTAATGCAGGAGAACCAGAGTTGGTCAGAATGATAATGGTGGTGAAACTCAATCAAACTAACCTTGTTAGTATTCAATCAACCTGGTCGTGCTATTGGATGATGTAAAGATCGATGGTTGACTGGGAATAAATGGAATTATGCACATTTACATATATTGCTAAATTGTGATGAAGTGGAGTCATTCAGAAGGTAACTGATAAACTATTTTCTTGTATTTTTGTTCTCTTTTTCCCCAAATGCTATATAATGGTAAATTGTGACAAAGTATTTTGTTTTGTACTTTGTTCAATTTTTATAGGTATTTTGAACAACTATACAATTAACAATCCCTTGAACAATTTCTCCAATGGTTTAAATCATTTGTATATGACAAAGTGATTCTATTTTACTATTTGTGTTTTTCTTTTTGTATTATTATGTGTAACACCCTCTCAAATATAATACTAGGCTTAAGTTATAATGTTATATCCGGAAGTTTGCTACGTGTCGAAAATTACCTTTGTTATTTTTGTGCGAATTAGTTCTTGCAATATCTCATCAAATAAAAATTTTGTGGGTTATCTATTTTATTTGTTTACGCACCAACCATTCTCTATGAATTCGTAAAATAGAGCGTAGCACATTATAAGACAAAGGAAATAAAAATGCGGAAAGAAATTTACATTAAATATACACAGTAGATCCATAAAAGTATATACAATCTCATGTATAAGTCCAGCCCTCATCTTTTTGGCACAGTCTTAGTACATGTCTTCACAGGGAATGTCTACAAAAAGTAAGTAGGAAGACATGAGAACAAAAGGAAACAACAACTAAGTTTATCGCCCAAAGTCATGCCAAAATTACCCAAAAGAAGGCCACTCTATACATATAGTGCCAAATAACACTATGCTAACTATGGTCTCCGAAAAGGTCCATCGAAAATTCCTCTAACCAGACTCAGGGGGAAGGAAACCATTCGCCATAATGTCTACAGTTTCGGGGCCACTAGGTGGGTACTCCCCACCTCTAGGAGCAGAGGAAGAGGAAGAGGTACAGGCACTTATCTTAGAAAGGTCACTCTCTAAATAAGCTGGTGGTGAGGGCTGAGATGGTATTACAACTGGAGGAGCCATGCAAGGAGGTATAGCAATAGGCTGAGCCATGTACAATGGAATCCTCTCGAAAGAAGCCTCCGGGTTGAAGAGCAAACTGAGAACAAATATAGCAAAAGGATGCTAAAAAAATATATATAGACATACACTAAAGGTCGCTATCAAGTATAAAGAGTCTAAGGCAGGCTTGTAATGCCACTACCACTCAGGTACATCGATGCCATTTTTGTCGTCTAAAAATGACACGGATACATACAAATGGTATGAGAATTTTCAAATTCTCAATAGGATATCATAGGTTATCATATACACTACATCGCAATCATTCTCAGCTACTTTGGTTTATCTCAAAAATGTGGAAATTTGAAACCATATCTTCCAAAGCAGATTTCATTTTATTCATACACTTGATAAATGGAAAGGAAATTTTACAATAATCATAATAGATCAATAAGAAATCGAACACTATGTATAGATAGATGCAAATGTCTCATGATACAAGTACACTAGACTTTTTCTTTTCTTAACTTGTGTCATAATCATCCATATTTGGTCCTCTAGGAGTTATTAGCTCATTCCTATACGTGATTATTGGGTTTACTTTTCTCGATGCTTGCACTGATGTGTTCCCCTGAATTTATTCCGGGGCTGGCCCAAGTAGTATGAAATCATAATCATATTAGAGGTCATATATTCATGTGTGAATATGCATTGAGGTATTTATGATTATGCTATATAGTTCATATATTTCTGCCAAGAATTCGGCAGCATGACTGCTGAAATATGAAATTTCCCCCATATAGACAGTATATATAATAGTTAGCCACTCACATAAATTATGATCATCATAAATAATATGCCAATATAACATCATTTTGAATGAAATTGTATAATATTCAGTCCATTTAATTCCTCATGGTTTGTGGAACCTCTAAGTCATGAAATTCTTAAGTTGTTCTATTTTCCTTAAATCTACCCAAAAATCTAAAATCTCATTTAATCCATTTTGGTCTCAAAATTTAATATAAAGTAGTCCTATTAGTCCACTTTTGAACCTTTTTGATTTCACTAAATTTTGAGGTGTATAGCTTAAGTTATTAAGATTTTACTCAAGGCTGCCTTATTTTAGGACAAACTTGCACATCTAAAATTAGAAAATCACTAAAAATTCATCTTACATTCTTTTGCTCCAAAATGCTACTATAATGTACCTATATGGACCCTCTTTCAAATCCCTTAGTTTTATTCTAATTAAGTAGGTAAAGCTTGAGTTATAAACTCCTCAATAGGGCTACCCTGTCTCAACTTTAACAAAGCATAGGTCAATTTTAAGAATTTATTAGGAACAATTTACTAATCATTTGATTTTGAAATTTTATAAACATGATTTCCTACGTGTTAAATTTCTAACCAAAGTGGTTGCACTCAAATTGAAAATATATAATGCAAATTATGCCACTTTATCACATACTGGTCAGGATAAGGCATGTTAACTAATAGCCTAGTTCTAAAAATCATAACTCCTTCATTTCAAATCCAATGGACCTATAACTTATATGGTTGGATTCATCTTTGAGTTAGGTTTTAGATAAAATTAATTTCATTTCAGTTTGAATTTTGTAAATTGAGATATACCTTTGCCATATGGACTGCTCCTAAGCTCCTTTGCAATAGCCTTTTTATTTTGAGACTATCTTGGTTTTCTAATCTATCCTTCAACACTAATCAAGTTTCCCTAACCTTAAATCACTAGAAAATATCCTGTTAACATCATACAAGCTTTATATGAATAGATCAAAGATGATATAAGAAAACCCTAACTTTAAGGTAACCTTGGAATATAACAAATTTTAGGAATCCTACCTTAAATTTAAAGTTTATAGGTCTTTAACTTGGATCATTTGGTGTCTTTACTTCTATAAAGCCTCAAGATAGCACAAATTCCTTCTTGCTCCTTGCTTGGTTGAGGTTATATGACTCAAGAGAAAGAGCTTTTTGGCTTGTCTTAGGGCTTTTTGATTATAAACAAGCTAAAAAGTTGAAGACTTGGGCAAGAACAAGCAAAGCACAAATTTGTAAGTGAGTGTGTGTAACATCCTAATAGTTCCATTCTATGCTTAAGTCATATTGTGGAATTACTAGTTGTTACTTTTGCTCACGAAACTAACATTACTTTTTAGAAATTACTTTGTACCGAAAATAGGGGTAAAATTTTTTTTCTACAAAACAAGTGAACCATTTTTGAAATCAACAGCCATGAGCGCATCGTGAACATATAAAGTAACACCGCTATCCCATACATACATCGCATTTAACAAGCATAGAAACCGTAAGAGTAACCACAACCTTAGATAAAGGTAACATTCATTCCACAGCCATCCATGATAATACAATAATAGTCATACCAGAGTTATACATAAGATAATAATGGGTCTGATATCTATCGTCGGCCCTACACAAGAAGCCTACCAATACATAACAAAAGGAAATACATCAGAAAATCCTACTACCCAAGCATGCCATACAACAGAATGATAACCCTATAACTACGACCAAAAGGGGCTATCCTCGTGTTCGGCTCTACATGCAGTCGTCACATCAAGCATCTGGCGGGAGGAAACCGTTCCCATATCCACTAGGAGAAGTGCCGCCACGTCCCCCTCCTCGAGCACGTCCTCGCCCACGGGGCACAGCGCGGGTACGAATGAACCCACGCCCGCGAACCGGGGGTGAAGCTGGGCCAGCAGATGAAGTAGAAGAATCAGAAGATAGACGAATCACCAAAGGCTGCGATGAACCCGAACGGTGAGATCCCCCAGCATGAGTCGGATAGAGGGGCTCAGACGGATCGGTCTCCACATGGAAGCTCGGATAAGACGGCTCCGAGGGATCGAAATCCAGTGAAACAGTCAGAGTCAAACGGGTATCCGAGTTAGTCTCATCATCATCAGTGGGGTATCTCGGTGGCTGAAAGTAAGGGCGGATGTCATCCATAGTAACCTCGCCGAATGGCTGATGCGGTCGAAAAAATGGGCTGATCACGGGAGTCTGAAACTGGCGATCGTGGAAGATGTAGACCCTCATCGCTGCGTCACGATAGCACGCAGGCGTTCAAAGATCGGGTCAAAGCGCTAATGCCACACCGGGAACTCAATGTAGATCACCACCATGCCCGACGTCGACATCTTCTGAAGACGACACGAGAAACGTAAGAATGAGAAATACTAAATTTCTCAGTAGGATCGTGACTAGACAAACACAGTGTCATGGTCATCGTCCCAGCCACTTCGGGTTTAATTATAAAATCAGTGGATAGATATAAGTTCAATTTTTAATGGTTTTAAAAACTTAGACCCTGAAGCAGGTTGCTTTTAAACTTAACATCATACTGCATCATCATAATCTAACATACATACTGAAAGATAGAGTAAACATTCATAATGCAAATGGGTAACATAAGTACATGCAAGGACATGCATCATCATTAATTTAACCATGGTTATACTTTTGAATTAACTTTCCTTTTTAGCATGTGCTTAACATTCTTTACTTTCCTTTGAAATAGACTGCTTTTGGACATGAGCTTATTCCGTGACCGTCGTCACGTAGTACTAACCAAATCAGACTAAGCCGATATTGGTTACCTCTAAGTTGGAGGGTCCTCCATGTCACCCTTGCCTCCCTCATAGAGGTTCCTTGTGTCTTTGTGGATCGCCGTCTCTTACTTCCCTTACCGAAGTGATTGAAGGGTCATGTCCTATTGATTTTTTTCTTATCTTTATACTTTACATGCATAACACTTCTTTGACTAGACACATGCAATGATATGACTAAGTCCATAATTTTGACGGAAATCCAGCAGCATAACGGCTAGACCGAAGCTTCCCCAAAATGCCAATCATCAACATTCAACCAATAGTTCACCATATCATCACACTCATCATCTAATCATGAGACAAAGCTCAACCCAACTTGTCATTCATCATGCCGTATGGCATCACACATTCATACCCTAAAGGGGTTTATGGTTGTGTTATTCTTTGTGAAGAATATTATGAATCATCACATGATTTCCCATGGTTACCTATGAGAGTGTCACGCAGTTAAGACATGTGTATATGGTCTTTTAGTTACTTAGCTCTCGCATGAAATTATTCTTTACTTGAATTCATGTCTTATAGAACACTTATTCAAATTTAGTTAAGTTAAGTGATTGTTTCCTTTCCTCGATATAATGCACTTAGTGATTCCTAGGTTCATGGTATGCTCAGGGGCCCTAATCATACTTCTGTTCCCAAGGAGTTGGAGATCCCTCTAATCCTTGGGTCATGACAACGCATAACCATATCATGAACCCAACAACACCATGTTCACTAAACACCAAGGGTGATTTTTAACTTAACCAAGTTACAAAGCTTCAAGCTTTTATCTTAAAGATTAGATCTTTATAAAATAACGATGCAAGTTACTAGCTTTTCCACTAAAAGTCTTGTTCTTTATAAAAGTTGACTCATTTAATTATTCTAAGACCATTAAGGTCTCAACTTTATGACTTAAAGTTGTCTTTACTTAAAAAGGTCCCTACTTCATCAAGTAGTGACATGAAACATTAACTTTAAGGTTAAAAAGTCTTAATTTTTATAGGAGCTCTCTCCTTTAAGCATTGTTTTGGTTCAAGATCTAAACTTTATGAATTAATTGTTATAAAACAACACTTTTATGACTTAAAGGTCTCATTCTTGATTAAAGTTTAAAACTTTATAAAAGGTCTTTTCTTTAAGGTTTGATTTCTAAGAGATAAAGTGACAAGATATCATTTTCCAACTCAAAAAGGCTTATTATGCCAAAAAGCTTAGACTTTTACATGCATTCTTGTCTTCAAAACAAAACAAAAGAAGACTTTATGATGGCACTAAAACTTGCGCCACTTTAAGTGTGTCAAGAAGCAAACTTTTTAAAGTTTTAAGCTTTTAGAATGTTCAAAGTCTTATTATGTTCAAAGTTTTAAGCAAGCTACCAACAAAAGAGGAAACTTAAGAACACATGAAGAACATCAAGAACATATTTTTCCAAAAGAGGAAACTTAAGAACACATGAAGAACATCAAAAACATATTTTACTAAAAATGAAAACTTTGGCTCTTGAAGAGCATGAAGGATCTTCGCAAGCTTTCACTTAGAAATCTTGGTCATGAAAGAACCAAGCTCCAAGCTTTCTTGAGTAAACAAAATGAAAAAGATGAAGATCACTACCTTTCTTGAAGATGGCATAAAACAAGAGAAATGGAAGAAGAAGAAGATGATGACTCCTCTTGATGATGAAGGTGGCGGTTTTGCAAGAAGGAAGGAGAAGCTCTGGAAATCTTATGGAAATGGAGGTTGTAGTGTTTTGATCTTGTCTCCAGAGACCCAAAGATGAGGTCTTTGAAGGGCTAAGTGAGTGGTTTAGGGTGGTGGTGGTGGAGAAAGGAAGAGGAAGATGAAGAAGATGAAGAAGTGTTTAGAGAGAAGTTAGAGAATTTGGCTTGAAGAGAGAGAATAGGATGAGTGAAAATGAAAATGTGAGTGTGTGTGTGTGTGTGTGAAAGTGGTGTCCTACATTAAGGGAGAGTGAGTGAGATATTTTGCTTAATTTTGTGTTAATTAGTGATTACGGGGACAAAGTGGATGATAAGGAGACAAAACATGGTCAAACTCTTACATAAAGCACTCTTGTCTAATACTTTATGCTTTTATGACATCACTCTTTACTTTATTGTCTAGTTGACTAAATTTGAATTTAATCATGTAATTAAGTGCTCATACAACTTAATTAAGATGATTAAGCAAGGATTAGTGATTAACACACAAGAACACGATTAACAAAAATTTAATCTTGCGACTAAGCTTAATTAACCTTAATTAAACTCGATTAGGCTAATTAAAGGTGATTAGTGCTTAAGTGAGCTATAGGGGCTCTGACTTGCTTAATTAGAGATTATCTAATCTCGATTAAGCATTCTCTTGACTTTTCTCATCCGAGTAACCCCTTAATTAAGCCTTAATCTCACAATTTTTCATTAAGTGCCTAATTACTCAGGGTTACTAAGATAATTTAGCATGACATGGAATTGAGGATGTTACAGTGTGAGTGAGTTAAAGAAGAAAATGGAAGTAGAGAGAAAAGAGAAGAGGGCTGCCAAATTGGTGAGGAAAAAGGATAGCAAATGTGTGTCTTCCTTTATTAATTCACTTTGTTGGTGGTTATTTTCCATTGGTGGACATAAAAGGAAATTTAAATTTTCTTAAGCTTGAATATTGGGTGGCCTTCATTTGGTCACCAAAAGGGTTAGTGTGGCTAATTTCTAGCCACACATCCTAGGGTTTTCAACTAATTTTTATACCATCCTGCACTATAGATTCCTATCAGATTAGTTCTTATTTTACAAGACACCGCTAGTAAGACAATTTCTTCGATTAGCAAAACATCACTATTTTTCTATGGAGAAGATTTGATTTCATGTTACCCTATAATTAACATTTCGTTATTACCTACCTATATACTTATAATATATCTCAAAATTAGTCACTCAACAATGTTAGTTATACACACTATTTTTCGGAATGTTGCATTATGCGATTGATATTCCAATCTTTATACTTAGGTGCATGATTAGAGAAATGATGTAACTGATCCTCACTTGTACAATTTAGCTTGGTGTCCAAAAACCAGTGCTACAAGTTGGCCAATGTACCATATAAATGATTACAAGTTTCATACAACTGAATAAAGAAGAGAGAAGAAAACTAATAACATTGGGGTTTGTGTTAGGGGAGATATTGGAGATGGAGAATACGACTAGTATGGAATAGTTAATGCAATATTTGAGTTGGAGTACTCTGATGAACCTCTTAAAAGGTTGTGCTATTCAATTGTGAATGATATGATGTAACTCGTCCCAGGAGAACACACAAATACAATTACTACGAAATAATTGAGATTAACCATACTAAAAGATGTGAAAATTTTGATCTATTTATTATCACTCAAAATGCAAGATGAGTTTATCTGCCATACCCTAGACGGTGCAAATCTAATTGGAAGATGGTAATAAAATGCAAACTAAGGGGTCAAGTAAAGGTTGAAGAAGTATCTAAGCAAGCTTACCAAACTGATGATCTAAGTCCTTCCAAGGTTGTTGATATAGACATCCTCTTTAATCTTTGTTCTGTCTCATGGGTAGTTGACATAATTGAACTTCCATAACAATAATCAATGAGTCAGTTTGATGAAAGGGGGTAGCATTAAGGATGAAGATGAGATTGAGGAAGAAAAATTTCACGATGATGTTGAAATCAAGAGTGATGAAAATAGTCTTCAACTTTCAAATTAACAAGGTTCCAAGTGTTTTGTGTCTTTATTTATTTAATATATGTCTTATGTTTTTAATTTCGTCCATATCTATTTTGATGTTATAGTTTAATTCTTAACATTTACAATTATATACATGATATGTTTTTTGTATATGTTTATTGGCTTATACATATGTTATATAGGTCATTTATGGCAGGACAAGGATCATCTGGTTCTGAATGAGGTAGGGGTACACCGAAGAAACGTGGTCTACCCCCTTGCACTCCACCCACCACCTCCACTACGCCAGTGTCTATTGTTGCGACCATTGCTATTATTACCACTGCTACTACCTCTACCTTTCCTAGTCATCCTCCACATACTCGAGAGTTTGTTATGATGCTCAATCTTGGGTATGCGGAGCCAAGGTTTTAGCCTTCATTTTCCCCTCAGCCCCTCCATCTCCACTCCCATCTCCAGGAGGTGAGGCTTGTAACATCCACCACGAGTTCCGACCTCATCTTCAAGTTTCCATGATTTCCGACTTCTGACCTCCTCTTCAAGTTTCAAATACAATGGACATTATTTCCTACTTCATCCTCGAATTTCAAATAAAACGGGACAATTTCCGATTTCTGACTTATCCTTTAAGGTCCAAACAAAATGGATGTGATTATCGATATCCGAGTTTATTTAATTTCCAATCTCTGAACTTAATTCAAGAGTGTTTTCATTTCTATTGATATTCCTGAGTGTGAGTTTGTGACCAACTACCGAGATTGCATTGAAAGTTCCGAGATTATATAAGTTCCGATTTCTGGATATATAAGATTTTATGTCCTGATATTAACTTCCAACTTTATGTAACATCCTCAACTCCCGAGTTTAAGTCTTTCATGTTCCATAGTCTTGTCTTTGACCGCCGATTTTAAGGTGATTTATTTGCTATGATTTCCAATCTCCAACTTTATTTTTCAAAGAAAACGGACGTGATTTCCGATCTAATAATCTATTTCCAAGTGACTCAAGTTCCGATATCCGAATTAATCTCCAAGTTCAAACAAGATAGACATGAGTTCTGACTTTACGCAGATATGAGCTCCGAGTCCAGACAGAGTGCAAACGAGTTCTCATTTTGCTTGGAGGATAATTAAGCCACATTGAGCCACAAAAAGAAGGAAGCATGGCTAGAAATCAGCCACAAGAAATTCAGCCAATCAACACTTATAATTTCAACTACCCTCTTTATATTTAAATCAGATTTTTCTTTTTTCATTCAGCTAACTTACATGCCCCTTTCTCTTTTTACTTCAGTCTCCTTTTCTCTTCTCATTTTCCTCTTCTCTTCTCCTCTCAAACAACCTCCAACACTTAGCAAAACAATACACAAAGAGGCAGGGGTTTAATTTTGTTTTTGTTATTCTAATTGTGGATGGCTGATTTTTAGCCTTATTTTCTCACTTCTTAATGTGATTGGTGAATGAATATGAAGATTTTTGGCTAGTTGTTGGCTGTTTGTGTGTTTAAACCTGATTGATTAAGGAATAGGAAAGGGTGAGAATAAGAAAATGTGAGGGGTTGGAGAACCAAATTCCCTCGGCACTCTGTGCAGCGGTGTAACACCCTCCTAAGCACAGTACTATGCTTAAGTCATAGTACCATACCCTGGAGCTGTTACTGTTACCTGAGCGGACCTCGTCTGACAGCAACCTCAGCCGTCCTTGGAAACTTCTAAAATCATCTGGAGACAACATGGAAATAGGAGTGAGAATTATAAAATTCTCAGTAGGATTCTCTAATCTTCATACATAATGTCATCATGGTCGTCTCCAGTTTGCTTCGGTTTATTTTGAAAATAGATGAACATGCAGCACAAATCGTTTAATTTTACATTTCGAAAAATGTCTTATCCGAAGCAAAGTTCATTTTTACTCATATACTGGTCCTTTAAGGAAATGTACACAAGATTAATTCATGAATAATACCAGGGATAATAACTTCAACATATAAAACGCACATAACATTAATCTACTGGAAACATAACATCTGTACCTAACTTAACTTGCACTTGAATTCATACATATGCATAAAATTTTACTTTTCTTTCTTTCGGCACACCTAGGCGTTACGTATTGCCGTCCCTAGGGTGCATTTACTGCCCTTGGGTAGCCTGGCCTTGGAGTGAGCTCGTCAGCATCACCCGTGACCGTCGTCACACCGACTCACCCGCAAGGGGATTCACATGCCTCTAGTCTTGGAGGGATCGATTCTGGTCACGTGCCTCTAGCTGAAGGGATCGATTCTGGTCACGTGCCTCAAAATTGAGGGATCGGTTCTGACCACGTGCCTTCAACATAGAGGGATCTCATCTGACCACGTGCCTTCAACATAGAGGGATCTCATCTGACCACGTGCCTCCAAGGTAGAGGGATCTCATTGTCTTAACTGCCTTCACAAGGAGGGATTCAAGTGCAACTGCCTCCAAGTGAAGGGATTCACATCTTTATCATTTAACTGCCTTCACAGGGAGGGATTTCACATAACTGCCTCCAAGTGAAGGGATTCACATTCAATATTTTCACATTCTTTCATTCTCAAACATATTCAAGCATAGTTATACATATGCTACATCACTTACTCTCATATACCTCATAACGTAATTATGTCATTCTTAAATATAGGGTTTCTATATACCCCTTTATATTTCAATCCATCCTTACATTTAATCATTCATATTTAAACATTCTTAAATATAGGGCCTTCAACATGACTTCTTAGACTTCTGCCGTAAATCCGGCAGCATAACGGATCAGGTCCGTTTCCCCATGAATAGTGCCAGCATTTCACGGACAATTTAGTCACAGCAACATAATCAACTTAACACACATATAACAATGTCAAGCTGGCAAACCTCAATTCAAACCTTCTATGTTCCACTAACACTTGTAAAATTATCATTTTGGCCATTCTGCCAATTCTACTCGGTTCTGCCCGAATCTTGTATAATCCATCTTTATCTCTATTCAACTCATTTAAACCTGAATTTCGGGTATGTCATAGCCCTATATGTCTACTTTCTAACCTCTTTGGTCCCATGCCATTCTGATTTATATAAATCAAGATACTCATCTTTTACTTCAGCTTGTTCAGTCACTAGCCCGAATTACACTCCTGGGAATATAAATTCACTAAAAAATCGAAACTAAGCTCAAATCTTACGAAATTGGTCTCATATCAAAGCTAACAGGACAACCTTTCATTTGCCACAAGTTTCACTCCATTTGCTTAAGTACATCACGAGATATAAGTCCTGAAAGTCGACCTTCCTGAACTACCCTGTATTGGTCTGAATTAGACATAGGACAACTTCCTCGAATCACTGGGAACAATTGGGACCATAACAAACTCGGAATCTTATATTGGGGTGTTCCTCTGTGTGTAAGCTTTCTAAAAAACTTAGTTTCATTCGATTTGGAGTTGTATAGGGTGAGTTATACCCTCCTCAAGTCACCCTGCTCGGATGAAGATCCTGAACCCTAGGTCAAACTTCAAAAATTCGTATCTCCCTCAATACTAATCCAATAACCTTATATGATATATCTATGGAAAGCCCTGAATGTCTAATTTCATATAAAAATGGTTTCATCGGATTTGACCGATCGTAGGCGGCGCCGTACACTCCGTCGTACGGACTGCCGTGGACTCCCTCACCAAGACAGCATCTCACTTCTCCATTCCTTCTAATCTTCCCCTTCTAATCATGATTCTGGCTCAAAGTCTTATATTAATTCAATCATAAATTCATCCAATACATCCAATAGTTCATCAAACACATAAAGAATAGCACAAATCTCATGCAATCATAGTGTGAGGAATTCAAGAATAGAGCAGAATCCTACCTCTTTGGAGCAAGATTTGGCTAAGTGCTGAAACTTGGAGTTTGGATGAACAAGGCTGGGACTTAGCTTGAGTTTTGGGTGTGTGAGCAAGAGAGAAAGAGAGCTGATGGAGGAGAGGAAAGCAACGTGAATTATGGTCTGAATCAAAGGAGAAAGGATGTGTTATATAGGCATAAGTGGGGGTTAACTTGGAGGGTTCTGATTGGCTGAATTTCTTGTGGACAAAGTTTAGCTACGTCTCCCTTTCAGAGTAACTTGCCGCCATACTGTTTAAAATCGGAACTCGCTCCAATTCTGCTTTAAGTCGGAACTAGTCCCTCTTATGCTTGAGGTCGGAACTCGTACCGTTTTTACTCGAGCTTGGAGCTGAAGCATAATATCGGAACTCGTACCATCTTGTTTGTGACTTGGGGAAATCGGTTTATGTTGAGACTTGGAATCAAGGTCGGAGGTCGTAACTCATGTAACTGGCAATCCTATAATCTCGGAACTCCCTATTTGAACTTGGGACTGCCAATGCTGAATATAAAATCGGAGGTCGGATATAGTGTATGACTGAAATCAACCCAAAGATTTGAACTCATATCCATGGAGTTCAACTCTAAGGACGGAACTTGTAACATTCAACTCGGAGTCCGGTATTGTACCATTGTGTTAAATTATACTTGTGAAGTCGGGAACCGCGCACACTGTTTTGAAGCATGGAGTATTAGATCGGAACTCGGGAATTCGAGTCACATTTCCAAACCAAGTACTTAAACTCGGAAGTCGTGACATATATACAGTGTGCTTGGTGACATCGGAAGCCGGTCATATTTTCCTTGAGACATGAAATCGGATCTCGTGGAGTTACGTTCATGTGTTCGGATGAGAGGTCCAAGTCGGAAGTCGGAATCCATGCATCTCCATTCGAATGACTCGAACTCGTAAACCAATTTAGAGATCTGATCCCTCATTCCCCCGCTTGAAACAAAGTCGGATATCGGATTTCTTGTCCATTCGGAGACTAATATCGGAAATCGTAAATACGGCCAGCCACAAGACCTTAAGTTGAAGTCAGAAGTCGGAAGATATAGCCATCCCTTTGTAAGCCTTGGAACTAAGTCGGAAGTCGTAAAAGGCATGAAGTCGGAAAAATCCAGCAAGACTAATTCGGAACTCGTAAGTAATTCCTTCTATCTGAACTTCAAAGGTTAAGTCGGAAATTGGCCAAATATGAACTCGGAACTCGGAAAATAGGCATCCTATTGAAATCTAAAGATGAAGTCGGAAATCGGAATGAATCAGTCTTGACGGCGAAACCGAAATCGGAAATCGGGATGTTACAAGCGGAGTCTACAGCTCCGCTTGCAGCCAGTTAAATCTGAGACTATTTTTATATGAAACTAGATATTCAGGGCTTTCCATACATATATCATATAAGGCCATTGGATTTAACTTAGATTGTAGAGGTCGATATTGGGCAGACTGGGTTTTTTAGGGCACAATTTGCTCTATATAACTTGGAATTTAGTGAAACCAACTTTGTTAGAAAGCTTACACATAGGGGAACATTCCATAATAAAATTCCGAGTTTGGTAAGTCCCATTAGCTCTCAATGGTTTGACAAATTTGCCCCATGTCCAAACCGGGCCAAAACAAGTCAGTTCAGGAAGGTCAAATCTCGGGGCTTATAACTCAAGTCCTGCTAAAGCAAATGAAATGGAACTTCTTGCAAATGGAAGCTTGTCCTATTAGCTTTAATATGATACCAATTTCATATGATTTGAGCTGGTTTTTGAGTTTTAGTGAATTTTTAATTTTAGGTGTGAAATTCTGGCTAGCTGCAGGCCAGGCTAGGATAAAACTTGAATATCTTGAGCTATACAAGTCAAAATGAGATGGGAACAATGAGGCTAGAAAATAGACACATAGCACTCTAATATATCCAAAATTGAGGTTCAGATGAATTGAAATGAAGTTATGGCCTGATTTTCAAAAACCAGGTTGAATGCAAGTGTTGAGATAGCAACCATGTAGACAGCAACTATGTTTTTAATTACAATGATTGTGCCATGAATTTGACATGTGACATACGAATAAAATGTTATGAGATTTTCTGAGAATTTGGTGTTCTAATTACTGGCACTACTCATGAGAAAGCGGACACGTTCTATTATGTTGCCGAAACTTCGATAAGTCTTATGCATGAGTTATAATATATATTGAGATCTATGCGCATTTTGCATGAAGTTCATAAAGGTTATGTTATGATGAAAGTTCCGTAATGCTTGGGCCAGCCCCGGATAAAAAATTAAGGGGAATAGATCGATGGAAAGGTCGGGGAGAGTAAACCCGACATTCCTGTATAGGAACGAGCTCGATCCTGATAAGCAGACTATTACTAGGAGTCTAAAATGGCCAAGAATTCCCACGGGATCAAGAAATGGAAAAGTTTATGAAGATAAGTTCAAAGAATGAGATTTTGCATGGTTGCATTGAATAGTCATTATATGCTGATTTCAGTTTGACTGTTATATTTATTTATTACTGTAAGTTTATTTATCCTGCTCATTATTCTATGTATCACTGTTAATAGTTTAAATTGTACTGACACTATCCTAAGTAAAAAAAAAAAAACCTTGCCTCGGACCAGACGCTTTCTTAAATTTATTAACTATGGATAGTTCAACTTGGTCCCACGTTTTCAAAATTAAATAAAAGCCGAAGCAACTGAGAATTAATGTGATGTTAGTTAAATACCATACATGAACCCTATTGAGAATTTCTTCAAATTCTCATCCCGCTTTGTATTTGCACATTATTCTTAGAGGCTGGAGATGGATTCGACCGCCACCCTATTTATTGAGATTCCCAACCTGCAGCTCTACCATGACCCCTTCGTGGATTCACTGTACATAGCCGGTTCCTACAATTTCTGTCTTTACCTATTCAGCAACAAGAATTTTGTTGTTCCCCTATTCCACCCTGCTTTTGACCCTACCACTCTATATTTTGCATTCTCGTTGCATGTGGCACACCTTCCTCCTGCACCTCCAGCGCCCGCCGCACCTGCCAGTCCTCCACCAGAGTCATCTCTGCAGATAGTTCCAGACATACCGCTCAGTTCTAAGAGCGATCCATCGGAGGCCATTGGCTTATCATCATCCTCCTCTTCGGGACCTAGTATGGACTACTCCCCAGCTGGGCCTGGTATGGCCAATGGCTACCTAACTGAGTAGGTTCCATGGGTAGCAGTGTATAGCATGGCCCTCTTTTGGTAGTATAGTATTGGGCCATAGATATGGATCAGCTAGTTCGAGACGTCCTCGGAGGACCTAGTAGGATTGTTTTAATTGACACGAGCCCTAAGTTCTTTTTGTTACACCGGCCCCACTTATGTACCCTATTTGATATTTGTATATACACTGAAGCATCGGCTTCTACCTACATATATATACCTATGTATATAGTTGATGTATTACCTATCTGTATCTCTTCTGTTGTGCTAAATTTCATTACGTTCTACGATGTTAATCACGTTTGTTATACATAGCGCGCCGTTACGCCCATTTGAACCAAAAAAAAAAAGAAGAGAGTCAGAAAGAAGGGATGTGACATGATAAGTAAATAATAAGCGGAGTATCAGTAACACAATCTATTTAATTTTATGCTATGACTTAAGTATAACATTAAATTGGTAGGGTATTACATTTTTGGTATCAGAGTAGTTCGTCCTAGTTAAGGCCTGAGGATTGGACTGACTATGCACTAGATCTTGCCTTTACGGTTGAGCTATAGATGTGCATGTGTATGAAGTGCCTGACCGTGTAAGCTGTTATTTACTAGCACATTAGACTTAGTATTGAGCCCGATCAACTTAATAACTTTTATTTTGTGTGCTCAGAACTTAATGGCTTCCGGAAGGCAAGGTAGGCCACGCACGGAAACCGCTTAAGAGAACCCTGCTGAGCTCATGGACACGACGCGAGAGATGGCTCATGCGATGTAGGAACAGGCAGCGGCAGCTCACCAGATGATGGATCAATTAGGCAGGCGACCTGAGGCAAATTGTGGAGAAAATCCACATGGCCTCGGAGCTGACCTCAATTATCTCAAATTTGCTGAGTTCAGGAAGGCAAACCTGCCCAGATTTCAAGGAGCATATAATCCAGATAAGGCAGATGAATGGATCAAGGCCATGGAAAAGATTTTCTCTGTCCTGGACTGTTCGGATCATCCGAAAGTGACCTTTACCACCTACACGCTCAAAGCAGACGCAGAGTTTTGGTGGAACGGCGTATGAAGACTACTTGAGGAATCTCAGACAGCGGTTACCTGGATGGTGTTTAGAGATGTTTTCTACGAGAAGTATTTTCCTGCCTCGATTCAAAATGCCAAGGAGCTAGAATTTATGCAGCTCTGTCAAGGAAACCGGACGATATCCAAGTATATTGCTAGGTCTGAAGAGCTGTGTAAATTTTCTATAATTTACCAGAGGAATCCTAACGAAGCATGGAAGTGCATCAAATTCGAAGGAGGATTAGGAGAAGATATCCTTACAGCAATAGGGCCAATAGAGATTAGAGATTTCCCCACGTTGGTAAATAAATGCCGACTTATGGAAGATTGCAACTTGAAACTGGCTGTTGCCAAGACATCTGGTGGCAGCTTTAGGAAGGGGTTGGCACCGCAGGGTCCAAGATTCAAGCCCAACTTTTGACAGCAGAGAAGATTTCAACCGGCGGGCAATAAAGGCAAGCAGCCTGAGAAGTTTTTTTCGAAACTGATTTGCACAAAATGAGGTAAGAATCACGGTGATCGACCATGTTTGGCAGGCCAAAATGTCTGCTATGGGTGTGGCAAACTAGGCCACAAAGTTTATGAGTGTCCAACCAGGAATCCACCATAATCGTCTAGACCTTAACGTCAAGGACGGGTCTTTACGATGAATGCAGAAGAAGTTGATAGGTCCGAGGGACTAATCCAAGGTAACTGTGAAGTGGAAGGTGAGACTCTAACAATACTTTATGATTTGAGTGCCTCCCACTCATTTATTTCTTATGACTGTGTAGCTGTTTTGCGATTACCAATTTCTAAATTGCCATATGATCCACTGGTTTCCACTCCTACCAATGAACCTGTTAAAACTAGTCAAATTTGCATCAATGTTCCTCTTCGAATTGAGGATAGGACCTTTGCAGCTAATTTGATATGTCTTCCTCTATCTGGACTTGACATAATTCTGGGCATGGATTGGCTTTTTGCCAATCAAGTCATGCTCAACTATTCTGATAAGACGATGGTATTCTTCTGTGCCTCATCTTTTGAATCCCAAGCTCAACACTCTTCTATTTGAACTCTTTATTAGTAAACTGTAGTAGGTCAAAAAGTCATGGATACATTCTTCTATCAATTGAAGTGATGGAAGTTGAATAGAAATTTGAGGAGATTCTAGTTGTTAAGGAATATCCTGATGTTTTTCTAGAAGATATTCCTGAATTCCTTCCTGAGAGGGAAATTGAGTTCGCCATCGAGTTGGTTCCAGGCGCAGGACCAATATCTATAGCTTCGTATCAGATGTCACTTTGGAGCTGACAGAACTAAAGAAACAGATCTAGGAACTTTTGGGAAAAGGATTCATACGGCCAAATGCATCGCCATGGGGAGCTCCAGTCTTATTGGTCAAAAAGAAAGATGGGAGCATGCGCCTATGCGTGGATTATCGGCAGTTGAATAAAGTGAAGATTAAGAATAAATACCCACTGCCAAGGATTGATGACCTCATAGACTAACTACAAGGTGTAACAGTATTCTCCAAGATCGATTTATATTCCGGATATCATCAAATTAGAGTTTTGGAACAAGAGATCCCCAAGACAGCCTTTCGAACTCGTTATGGACACTACGAGTACACCATGATGTCGCTTGGGCTGACAAATGCACCAGCAGTATTCATGGATTATATGAATCGGATATTCCGCCCATATCTGGACAAGTTTATAGTAGTTTTCATCGACAATATACTTGTCTATTCAAAGACGGAGCGGGAGCACGCGGAACACTTGCGGCTAGTTCTACAAGTTTTAAGAGAAAAGAAACTTAATGCTAAGTTATCCAAATGTGAATTTTGGATGGAAGAAGTAAAATTTCTCGACCATGTAGTATCCCAAAGGGGAATCTCGGTAGACCCCAGCAAAGTAGAAGCAGTACTAAATTGGGAGAGGCCGACCACAGTCACTGAAGTTAGGAGTTTTCTGAGCTTAGCTGGATATTACAATCGATTCGTTAAGGATTTTTCTCGAATAGCCTTGCCCTTGGCCAAGCTAACTAGGAAGAATGTTCCATTTGAATGAACATCAGAGTATGAATAGAGTTTCCAAGATTTGAAAAGAAGGTTAACTACGACACCAGTGTTAGTCTTGCCAAAGCCTCATGGACCATTCGAGGTCTATTGTGATGCTTACAAACAAGGATTAGGATGTGTGTTGATACAAGCCAGAAACGTGGTCGCTTATGCCTCCTGACAATTAAAGCCACATGAAAGGAATTATCCTACACATGATCTCGAGTTAGCAGCAATAGTATTTGCTTTGAAGATATGGAGACATCACCTATATGGAGTAAGATTCGAGGTCTTTTCTGATCATAAGAGTTTAAAGTACCTTTTTGATCAGAAGGAATCAAATATGAGGCAGCGAAGGTGGATGGAACTTCTTAAGGACTACGAATTTGAATCGAAATACCACCCGGGCAAGGCAAATGTGGTGGCAGATGCTTTGAGCAGGAAATCTCTGACGATAGCCTGGATGATGGTAAAAAAGACAGAGCTTGTTGAGAGCTTCCGAAATCATAATTTAGGAATCATTATGACTCCTAAGATCATTCAGTTACACCAAGTTAAGGTAACCAATAGTTTTAAAGAACAGATTCGGCAAGCATAGCAACAGGATACTGGTCTTCAACATACAATTAATCTTGTACAATCAAGGAAATTAACGGGTTTCGCTCAAGATAAAGAAGGCCTATAGCGACACCATGATAGGATACGTATACCCGAGAGAAAAGATCTCCGGAAGAGAATCTTGGAGGAAGCATATAAAGCTGAATTTATCTTACATCCTGGCATTACTAAAATGTATCACGACCTCAAGAAAATGTTTTGGTGGCTAGGCATGAAGTCAGACGTGGTGAGCTTCATGAGCAAGTGCTTAACCTGTCAGAAGGTGAAAGCGGAACATCAAAAATCCTTCGGGATGCTACAACCTTTGGAAATCCCTAAGTGGAAGCGGGAGAGTATCTCTATGGATTTTGTAATGGGACTACCAAGAATGCCAACAGGATATGACGCTATATGGGTTATCATAGATAGATTAACCAAATCTGCTCACTTTTTACCTGTTCGAGCAAATTATTCATTGGAAAAATTAGCACAGTTGTACATCCAAGAAATTATAAGATTGCACAGAACCCCGTCAACCATTATCTCTTATCGAGATCCAAGATTCACTTCATGATTCTGGGGAGCCTTACAAAGAGCATTTGGTATTAAGTTATGCCTAAGCACTGCATATCACCCACAAACGAATGGGTAAACGGAGAGGACAATTCAAACCTTAGAAGATATGCTACGAGCCTATATAATGGAACAACGTGGAAATTGGGATCGATACTTACTGCTAGCTGAATTCGCATACAACAATAGCTATCACGCTAGCATCAACATGGCTCCTTACGAAGCATTGTACGGACGGAAGTGCCAATCTCCATTGTGTTGGTATGAGATAGGAGAATCAACTCTATTGGGGCCTGATTTAGTTGAGCAGACCACTGAGCAGATCAAGAAGATTCAAAGTAAGATTCTTGCCGCTCAAAGCCGTCAGAAGAGTTACGCGGATACCAGGAGGAAACCTCTAGAATTTCAAGAAGGAAAACACGTATTTTTGAAGGTTACGCCTATAATAGGGATAGGTAGAGCCATTAGGGTCAAGAAGCTAAGTCATCGCTTTATCGGTCCTTTCCAAATTTTGAAGCTGATCGGATCAGTTGCATACCGAATCGCTTTACCTCCACATCTGTCAAACTTTGACGATATCTTCCATGTTTCTCAATTTAGAAAGTATCAGTCTAACCCTACACACTTTCTAGAGCCTGAGTCGGTACAGCTAAAAGAGGATCTGACTTTCCACGTCATACCAAAGACAAATCATAGACAAAGCAAAGAGCAACTTCAAAACAAAACTGTGCAGTTGGTAAAGGTAGCTTGGGGAAAAATAGATGCCGAGGATTATACTTGGGAATTAGAATCAGACATGAAGAAAGATTATCCTGAACTCTTTAAATGTACTAAATTTTGAGGACAAAATTTTTCTAAGGAGGGTAGTAACGTAACATCCACCACAAGTTCTGACCTCATCTTCAAGTTTCCATGATTTCCGACTTCTGACCTCATCTTCAAGTTTCAAATACAATGGACATTATTTCCGACTTCATCCTCGAATTTTAAATAAAACAGGATAATTTCCGATTTCCGACTTATCCTTTAAGATCCAAACAAAATGGACGTGATTAGCGATGTCCGAGTTTATTTAATTTCCAATCTCCGAACTTAATTCAAGAGCATTTTCATTTCTATTGATATTCTTGAGTTTAAGTTTATGACCAACTACCGAGATTGAATTGAGAGTTCCGAGATTATATAAGTTCCGATTTCCGGGTACATAAGGTTTTTTTGTCCTGATACTAACTTCCAAGTTTATGTAACATCTCCGACTTCCGAGTTTAAGTTTTTCATGTTTCATAGTCTTGTCTTTGACCGCCGATTTTAAGGTGATTTGTTTGCTGTGATTTCCGATCTCCGACTTTATTTTTCAAAGAAAATGGACATGATTTCCGGTCTAATAATCTATTTCCAAGTGACTCAAGTTCCGATATCCGAATTAATCTCCAAGTTCAAATAAGATGGACATGAGTTATGACCTTATGCAGATATGAGTTCCGAGTTCAGACAAAGTGTAAACGAGTTCTCATTTTGCTTGGAGGATAATTAAGCCACATTCAGCCACAAAAAGAAGGAAGCATGGCTAGAAATCAGCCACAAGAAATTCAGCTAATCAACACTTACAATTCCAACTACCCTCTTTATGTTTAAATCAGATTTTTCTTTCTTCATTCGACTAATTTACATGTCCCTTTCTCTTTTTATTTCAGTCTCTTTTTCTCTTCTCATTTTCCTATTCTCTTTTTCTCTCAAACAACCTCCAACACTTAGCAAAACAACACACAAAGAGGTAAGGGTTTAATTTTATTCTTGTTATTCTGATTATGGATGGCTAATTTTTAACATTATTTTCTCACTTCTTAATGTGATTAGTGAATGAATATGAAGATTTTTGGCTGGTTGTTGGCTGTTTGTGTGTTTAAACTTGATTGATTAAGGAATAGGAAAGGGTGAGATTAAGAAGATGTGAGGGGTTGGAAAACCAAATTCCCTCGGCACTCCATACGGCAGAGCGTACGGATCTGCCTACGGCCGATTAAATCCGATGAGACTATTTTTATATGAAAAAAAACATTCAGGGCTTTCCATACATATATCATATAAGGCCATTGGATTAGTTTTGAGAAAGATATGAATTTTGGAAGTTTGACCTAGATTGTAGAGGTTGATATTGGGTAGACTCGGTTGTTCAGGGCACAACTTGCTCTATACAACTTGGAATTTGATGAAACCAACTTTGTTAGAAAGCTTACATATAGGGGAACATTCCATAATAAAATTCCAAGTTTGGTACAGTCCCATTAGCTCTTAGTGGTTTGAAGAAGTTGTTGTATGTCCAAACTGAGCCAAAACAGGGCAGTTCAGGAAGGTCAAATCTCGGGGCTTATAACTCGAGCCCTGCTAAAGCAAATGAAATGGAACTTTTTGCAAATGAAAGCTTGTCCTATTAGCTTTAATATAATACCAATTCCGTATGATTTGAGCTGGTTTTCGATTTTTAGTGAATTTTTAATTTTAGCTTTAATGCTTGGGCCAGCCCCAGATAAAAAGTTAAGGGGAATAAATTAATGGGAAGGTCGGGGAGAGTAAACCCGGCATTCCTATATGGAAACGAGCTTGATCCTGATAAACAGACTATTACCCAGGAGTCTAAAATGGCTAAGAACTCTCAGGGGAACAAGAAATGGAAAAATTTATGAAGATAAGTTCAAAGAATGAGATTTTGCATGGTTGCATTAAATAGTCATGATATGCTAATTTCAATTTGACTGTTATATTTATTTATTACTGTAAGTTTATTTATCCTGCTCATTATTATGTGTATCACTATTAATAGTTTAAATTGTACTAACACTATCCTAAGTAAAAAAAAAAAAAAAAACTTGTCTCAGACCAGACGCTTTCTTAAACTTATTAACTATGGATAGTTCAACTTGGTCCCACATTTTCAAAATTAAATAAAAACCGAGACAACTGAGAATGAATGCGATGTTAGTGAAATACCATACATGAACCCTACTAAGAATTTCTTCAAATTCTCAGCCCACTTTGTATTTCCGCATTATTCTCAGACGCTGGAGATGGATTCGACCGCCACCCTATTTATTGAGATTCCCAACCTGCAGCTCCACCATGACCCTTTTGTGGATTCACTGTATATAGCCGGTTCCTGCAATTTCTGTCTCTACCTGTTCAGCAATAGGAATTTTGTTGTTCCCCTATTCCACCCTACTTTTGACCTGCTACTCCATATTTTGTATTCCTATTGCATGTGGCACACCCTCCTCTTGCACCTCCAGCGCCCACCGCACCTGCTAGTCCTCCACTAGAGTCACCTCCACAGATTGTTCCAAACATGCCGCTCGGTTTTGAGAGCGATCCATCGGAGACTACTGGCTCATCATCATCCTCTTCTTCGGGACCTAGTATGGACTACTCCCCAGTCGAGCCTGGTATGGCCAACGGCTACCTAATTGAGTAGGTTCCAGCTGTGGGTGGCAGTGTACAGCATGGCCCTCTTTTGGTAGTGTAGTATTGGGCCATAGACGTGGATTAGCTAGTTCGAGACGTCCTCGAAAGACCTAGTAGGATTGTTTTAATTGACACGGGCCCTATGTTCTTTTTGTTACACCGGCCCCACTTATGTATCATATTTGATATTTGTATATACACTGAAGCGTCGGCTTCTACCTACATATATATACCTATGTATATAGTTGATGATGTGTTACCTATCTGTATCTCTTCTGTTGTGCTTTTAAATTTCATTACGTTCTGCGGTGTTAATCAGGTTTGTTATACATAGCACACTGTTACGCCCATTTGAACAAAAAAAAAAGAAGAGAGTCAGAAAGAAGGGATGTGACATGATAAGTAAATAATAAGCAAACTATCGGTAACACAATCTACTTAATTTCATGCTATGACTTAAGCATAACATTAAATTGGTAGGGTGTTACAAGGCTTGCACCTCACTTGTGCCTAATTCCACTCCTTCCTCTACCTCCAGCCAGCTTTGTTCTGAGGGTGCTTAAGCCTCATCTTCCACTCCTTTACAAGGCTCCACAAACCAACATGTAGAGCTTAGATATGATAGTAAATTTTGGTAAGTAATTTTAAATTTAAATTTATTATGAATTTTTAATTGTGATAGAATATTTAATTAATAGATACTTGACTTAGTCAATTGTTTTCACACAGTTGGAATCCAGCGCTGATCCAGGCCTGCATGGGATTACCGATGTGTTCGAGGAAAACTTTTGTGACCTGTATACTATTTTTGTGTAGGTAACCTGAAGCTAAACAGGAGTTATGGTGGAGAGAATGGAGTCTAAATTAATAATTATTTTTTATTATTAATTTTGATATTTTATTCTTATGCATGTCTATTTCTTAATAGGAAAAATTGCACTTTACACCTTGAATTATATACTATGTACACTTTAGCCCCTAAACTTTAAAAATATGCAAATCGACCCTTTTATTAATTTTTTATCAATTGTTAACAAAAATATCACACATTCTAGACAGTTTAGTGTATTGAGTTTCATATTTAAGAAAGTTTAGGAGGTCGATTTACGTATGACCTAAAGTTCGGGGCTATAGTACTCTTCTTTTGACTAAAATGCATATTCAAGAAAGTTAAAGGGATCGATTTGCACATTTTTAAATTTTATGGGTTAAAGTGCACATGGCTTATAGTTCAAAGAGATAACATATAATTTTCCTTTATTAATAATGAGTTGACTATTATGTTACTTGTGTGCAGCATTAGTTCATTATTGATCCAAGAGAGGAGTCTACGATCCACAAGGTATGTAGGGCTAGGCTTGGGAAGTGGCTTTGCAATATATTTCATAACATTCACAATAATGGAACTAGCACCCATTGACTCATTGACGACACCTCCAGACATTGAAGGCCCACTGGGACTTACCAAAGTTCAAGGCGAAGCAGGCGAATGCCTACACGAGTAGAAGATTGGCCTGATGCTCTACTACAATTAAGGGCACACAATTGAGGATGGTAAATATAATTACACTCATTTAGCTATTCAATTTTTGTATTAAATATTGTATGATCAAGTGAAAATTGTTTGAAATGTAGGAGAAGATGATGAACAGGCCACCTACTCGGGCGAAACTGTTTCTGGAGATACATGCCCGGAAGTAGGACAAGTCCTACTAGGTTGATACTCAATTTGGGACCACATACGTAAGTACTTATAAATTTAGTTTCCAATACTTTTAATTTATTATATTTGTTATTATTTAAATCTAATTTAGATTGTTTTGTTTCTTCAAATTGTAGCATAAGTTCATCCAATGACTGACCAAAGCCAAACTGCAGCAGTCCAAGTAGAAGGATAGGAGCACTCTTGCCTGTCCACCTATTAGTGACGACAAGATATGGGCCCAGATAGTTGGCAATCACTCCATGGGTTGGAGTTATAGTATGGGGACTACATACAACAAGTCGTATTCTCTAGCCCCTGTGTTTAAAGTTGGGTCTACTAGGACTAGTGTGGGGGACATCTGTGATTAGGTGCATGCATTGAATGAGTCAGTGCAGAAGCAGCTCGAGGAAGCGAATATGAGGTATATGGAACTGTATGAGCAACATGAAAATGATAAAGAACAGTGGATACAATAGATGTAGTCCATGGAGTAGGGGATGATGACTACGTATAGCTATTTTAAGCAGACACTGAGTGGTGGTTCATCGTCCAGCGTACAGCCTCCATCACCTTTGCCTGCACTCCACCTCCACATTCTCGACACAACCACACACCCAGGACTCGGAGGGCATTTCTGATACTGAAGACAATTAGTATTTGCAGTTTTTACAATTTTTTTCTTTCTTTAGAATTATATATCGACAATTTATATTTTATTTGTTCTTTTATTGATAGTTTATATTTTAATTGATAATCTATACTTCTTACATTTTATTATATTTTTAATTATATAGATATGTGAATAATTAAAACAATAATTTGAAATATTTAAATACTAATTTCAAATTTTACCAACAAATAATTCGTCAGTAATTATAAATAATTCATCGATGTAAATCTGTCATTAACAGTTTCTGAAGTTTATATTCTCGACACTTTTGTTAATATTACTGACGAATTATTCTATCAGTATTATTAGCAAAATTATCGGCAGAAAAGCTAATCCGTTGGTAATATTTAAATTTTTTATTACCAACGCATGAATCACTAACGGATCACATCTATTGGTAATTGACACATTTCTAGTACTAAAAGAGTAGATTTTTCATCTAGCCTTTCCATCTATGGTAATTCGTGCTATTCAAACAAATCATTCTACCGTAATTAGGCTCCATTGTTCAATCAAGCAAACTGCCCACGGAAAGCAGTAAATGGGCTCTAATTCTAACTGCTGGGGAAAGGTAACAATATGCAGCGAAATAAAATCTTTGCTACTTGAGAGAACCTGCAAAAGCATAATATATAGCAAATCAAAAATATTCCAAACAAATAATGGGCTCGTTTGGTTAAAATTTGGAGAGAAGTATTTCTTCAAAAATAGAATCAGAAGCAAAAATAGAAGTAGAAGTAGAAATTTTTTTTTTTGCATTTAGATGTAATTGGAAAAGTACTTTTTATTAGAATCAAAAGTTATTAAATTGTTTGTATGTGATAAGTATAAAAGTACTTTTCAATATAAAATTACAATTTAGTAGACAAAGAGTGCTATTTTCAAGAAAAAGTTAAGGATATAATAATAAAATAATATGAAAAAATAGTAGATTTAAAATCCAACATCATTTTCTCTCTCTTCTACTGCTTCTGCTTTTGGAAGTTCTCTATCCATTTTTCAAAAAAAAGAAAAATTGATTATTTTCTGCCTTTATTTTTTCAGAGAAGCACAAATGAACAATACTAGAAGTACTTCTTTTCAAAAAAAATCAAAAAAAAAAAGTACTTCTCTCTATTAGAAAATCCAAACACATCCAATATATCCAAAAGTGCAAGAAATAAATAGACAAAGGCAAAAAGAGCACGAAAGAATTTTTAACATGAAAAATCCCCCAGTGAGAGACAAAAAATTATGGGACCTAATGTAACACCCTACCAACTTAATGTTATGCTTAAGTCATAGCATGAAATTGGATAGGTTGCGTTACCGTGTTAGTTCTCGGTCTATAGCTGTATTCATTATATATATATATATATATATATATATATATATATATATATATTTGACAAATATACCTATAAAACGGCGCGCTGTATATTGTAAACGTGATTAGTATTATAGAAAATAACAAAATTTAACAAAAAGCACTACAAAAAGGAAGACAAATAGTATATCATCAGTTGTATACATACATATGCGAATTGAAGCCAACGCTTCAATTTATATATGGGCTCAGAAGCAAATAAAATAAAGAAACAGCAAAACTCCTATTTCTGAAAAGGTAGAGACAGAAATGGCAAGAGCCAACTATGTATAACGAGTTCACTATTGGATCATCGTGGAGCTGCAGGTCCGAAAATCTTAGTATGCGGAGTGGCCGTCGAATCCATCGCCAATGTCTGAGAATGATGCGGAAATGTAAAACAAGGTGAGAATTTACGGAAATTCTCAGTAGGATTCGTGTGTAGCGTTTAACTAACGTCACATTCATTCTCAGTTGCCTCAAGTTTTATTTAATTATAAAACCATAAGATCAAACTTAACTATCCATATTTAATAAGTTTAAGAAAATGTCTGGTCCAAGGCAAGGTCTAGTTTTACTTAAGATAGCATAAGAAATAGAATAGGCTACTAACAGTAAAACACAGAATAATGAGCAGAACAAATGAACATATAGCAGTACGTAAATGTAACAGATAAATTGTAAACAACTTGTACTGACTGTTCAATGTAATCATGCATTTAATATAATCATGTAAAACTTATCCTTGAACCTTTCTTCATAAACTTTTCTATTACTTGGTCCCCTAGGAGTTCTTGGTCATTTAGACTCCTGGGTAATAGTCTGCTTTTCAGGATCGAGTTAGTTGCTATACAGGAATGCCGGGTTTGCTTTCCCCGACCTTCCCACCGATCTATTCCCCTTAATTTTAATCCGGGGCTGGCCCAAGTATCATGGAACTTTCATCATCACATATTCCTTTTGTTCATCATAACATAACTTTCGTAACTTTCTTGAAAATGCACATGTATCAGCATATAATTCATAATTCATGTATAGACTTTACCGAAATTCCGGTAGCATAACGGAATGTGTCGGTTTCCCCATGAATAATGCCAGTACATCATAATACCAATTTCTCATAGAGGTAACAATATTGCATTCATAATTCAATACTGAACTCATAGAAACATTAATCTCATTAAGGCAGAGTTACTGCCTCAGCATAATCCTTCAATCCGATTTTTGTAAATCAAGCCATAATTTCTATTTAACTCATTTGGACCTCAATTTTGGATATATTAAAGTGTTTTGTGTCTATTTTCTAATTAGTTCCATCTAATTTTGATAACTATACTTCAAGTTATTTAGGTTTTATCCTGGCCTGCCTTGTGACTGGCCAAAATTAGACACTTAAAAGTAAAAATCTACTAAAAATTGAAAACTAATTCCAATCATCTGAAATTGGTTCATATTAAAGCTAACAGGACAAACTTTCATTTACAAAAAGTTTCATTCCATTTGACTTAGTAGAGCTCGAGTTATAAGCCTCGAAATCTGACCTTCCTAAATTGCCCTGTTTTGGCCTAGTTTGGATATAGGGCAACTTTCTTGAATCATTGGGAGCAAATGGTACCTTATCTAAATCTAAAATTTTTATGGGACATTCTCCTATGTGTAAGCTTTCTAACAAAGTTAGTTTCATTCATTTCCAAGTAGTATAGAGTGAATTCTACTCTGAACAACCCAGTCTGCCTAGAATCAAAGTCAAAAACCTAGGTCAAAATTCAAAAATTCATATCTTTCTCAATATTAATCCAATGACCTTATATGATACATGTATGGAAAGCCCTAGATGTCTAGTTTCATATAAAAATGGTTTCATCAAATTTAAATGGCGGTAGGTGGAGCCGTACACTATGCCGTATGGACTGCTGAGAGTTTTAGGTTTTCCAGTTTCTCAGCTATTCCTATTTTCATCCTTTCTTGCTTCCAATTCGGTTTTAACCTTACAAACAGCCAATAAATCAGCCTTATATCATCATAATTATTCAATTATCTCATCAAGAATTGTGAAAATAAAGTCACCAACAACCACCCATAATCAGAATAGCAAGACAAGATTTGAACCTCTACCTTTTACTATGAGTGATTTGGCTTGATTTTAGAGTTCGGGCTATCAAAACCTTGTTGAGCTTGAAGCTTTGATGGAGTTGAGTGAGTGAAGAAGAGAAGAAGAGAGCTGAACAAGGAGAAGAGAGGGCGCAGAAATGGCTGAAGGAAAGAAAGGGATTGTGTTATAGAGGCATGGAGTGGTAGTTAGAATGAAAGGTCTTAATTGGTTGAAGTACATATGGCTGAAATTCAGCCAACCTTCCTCCCTTTTTGTGGCTTTGTTTGCGCCACTTTCATGCATTAAGTGGCTGAGTTATCAGCCACTCAAAGCAGGGTTAATGAGTTGAAATCCTATTGGTTCGGTTCCGATAGTTTAAAATACCGTAATCTAACCGATTTCCTTTAAATCGGTAAATCGTTTTCAAGAAAATTTTATAAAATCTTCTATACTTCTAACTTAATTAACTTATACCTAAACTCAATTAATTGCTAATCAATTGATTCTAAATAATTATTAAACCGAATTCTAATTAATCTCAATTATTCGATAAAACCAAATAATTAGACAAAAAATGATAAGAAAATTTTGGTGGATGTTACACCTAATATAAAAAAATTCTACCATAAAATATACCAATAAATATAGTAAAAGAGTTCCACCAAAAGAGGTCTAAAAAATATACGCCTTACTTACCATCAAAATAGTGGAAATTACTGAAGTCATGCCAAAATGACAAAAAAACAAAGTGCTGTGTGAGTCAAATAAATGCCGACAGTTTCAGGAACACCTGGCTAAATTTTCATTTGAAACAAAGCGCAAATAAATACTCAACAAATAATACAAGTGAGAAAGGTCTTCCTCCAAACAAAACAAGAACTGCGGCAGCACAGGGAAAAAAAAAAAACAAAAAATAAAAAAACCAACGGCATCCTAAATCGTAATGCGCTCTCTCTCCTATTTGTTTGGTGGTCTTGCACCTAAGTGCATCTCGTGACTTTCATAAAACCAAAAGCGTCATCTTCTTCTTTTTTTTAAAAAAAATAATAAAAGTGTTGGTGTTGGGCTCAGTTGAGGAGACCCACCCAACAAGAAAATCGTCGATAAATTTCATTGGTAATCCACTTGTTCCTAGTAGTACAGGAGAATAATTTCTAATTTCAATCCATATTTTTATGTTGTTGATACCTCCTTCCTATCATTCCTAAAAGTTCCTTTTTCTAATTCTTCTATTTTCTAATTCTTCCTATCTTTGATCCATAGGACTCAAGAGTTGCACCTGGAGTCAGTTTCTCTAGTCTCTTCTTTATCTTTTCAATAGAGTTCTCAATTTTCAACCCAAGATTTATTTCCTTCAATTCAATATCGGGAAGAGGTATGTTATTTGAATATCTAAAAGTGGGTGTCCCATCAACACTCTTTCACATTCAATCATTCAATCTATTTAATTTTATATTTTAATTTATTTTTTCAATTTTTTCTAAAATCCTAATAGGGTGTCTTTGGGGGTGTTAAACTTTACAATGTTCAAAAAGCATTTTCCTATCGAGAATGTTTATTAGCTTGGAAACGGGCCTTGTGGATCCAGATTCTTATTAACTCCTATATAACAGCCTCCCTTAGAAAGACATAAGATGAGGAAAAAAAAATAAAAAATAAAAAGACAAGCATGGAGGTAAAAGCCTCGCCGTTCAAAACAAAAATGCAACAAGCAAATAAGTATGATATCCATAAAATTCATGAATAAATGAAATTTTCAAACCAAATACTAACAGTAGGAACGACAGAAAATTGGGGGGTGGGTGTTTTGGGATAGTCCAAATAGTAGAGGAGATAAAAATAAATGAGGAAAGCTTTTGATGTTTTTGGACAAGTGTCTCCATTGCGGCAAGAAGTACTTACCGAACAGGCTAACAAACTCAACGCCAATCCCAGTAGTTCATAATTAATGTTTGATTTGATTCTTTCACTTTTAAAGCGTTGTGTTTGCTGTGCCGTTTCTCTTGTTTGGTTTATTTGTTATTTTGCATTGACACCTTCCTTGTTTGGCTTATTATTGTAGTTTTTCGTGTGGGCATGCTTCTCCATTATAATTTGTAGGTGATTTTAGTACAAAATCATTGTACCTAATTTTGTGAGGGAGTAATTCTTGTTTGAATATAGCGCATACGGTCAGAAAACGTTGGGTAAAAATTAATGAAATTGGATTGGAATAAAGTAAATGGATCAAAGAGGGGAAAAACTGTATGTCCTTCCCCCAATTATAGGGGAAATCATTTTCTTAGGGAAAAAAGTTATTTATTTTTTTAATTTATAAATTATGTGTATTTTAATCTTTATATTTTAAAAAAGTGTAAATTAATCACTTAAATTTTCTAAATATGCACTTTAATCATTCTATTAAATTTCTATTTATTATTAAAGAAAAATAAATACATTTTACCTTTCTGAATTTTTGGTTATATGTATTTTAATCTCTAAACTAAAAATTAATTTATAATCAAAGATCCTAAATCCTCTTGAATATATGTTATTTTAATTAATAATAGATAAAAAATTAATAAAATGATCAATTTGTATAATATTCCAGATAAAATTTAGTCGCATTGATTTTTGATAATTATTAATTTAGACACATTGATCTCTAGGTTCATTAATTTAACGTCAATAACTAATGTGTGTCCAACGAATATTATTATCAAGAATTAACGGATTAATTTATTTTTGTTAGGAATGAAAGTAACCGGACGGCAAAATTATCACCGTCGTAGTTGGAAGTTTACGAAATCGTAATGCAAATTCAACATCCCGAATTCGGAGGCACTTTCTAGGAAAGAGCACGATGGATTTGGGAAGTCGCATTTCAGCGGTGATGATACCAAATGGACTAGTGAATGTGCTTAAATTACTCGTGAGCATAGTACTTACAGCAAGAAATTTAAGTACCTCAAGATGTAATCCAGGATCTGTATTCCAGGAGCATGGAAAGAATAAAGAGCACTGTTCAGTCCAGATTCATCCAACTGAGATACAGGCGAGATTTGTCGAAATTGATAAAAAAATTTAAAACCAAAAACTCACTTATCTCAATGATTCAGGGACAATGAGTCCGCATAATCCTCCACAAAAAGTGAGTACAGTTAGAATTTCTCAAGAATAAATCACATTGTAGTAGAACTTTGGAGGGTTAGACTAAGCTCACTAAGTTAGCGGTGATTCAAATATTTAACCTCTGATAACTTGGACGCTCTAATTGTTACCCAGATGCTTTTTGCTCAAACTAATATTTAACGAAATCCGTGTCCATTCTCATAACGTTTGCAGAGAGATTCTATTCCATAGCAATGGTATGAAGCAGGTTGTCCTTGTGTAAAGAAGCAAATGGAGTTGCTGAACATTTGTGAACATGAACACAATAATGTTTTTGAACCTGTTCATCATAGCTGATAAAGTTGAAATAAAGGATTCAAGTTTATAAGATATACCTCCCATTATTATAGCCACAAAACAGCTATCATAATAACTATGTATGATAGAACTTCGAGTTCCAATACAGCAAATGCAACAAGGGACAGTAAGGAAAACTGAGAATCATACTCAGCAATGAAAACCAACATAGATAACACCACCAGACAACAAACAATAGAACTTGATGTCTTAAACTGATAATCACAAATGCCTTCAGAGAAAGCTTTTATTCTTCTTTCCCCAGCAGAGTGAGAAGGAAGTGCTTGTAGTCCCCTGAAATTTCCTTGGCCACAGCATGCTCAAGAGCAACACTGTTTCTCTTGTAATAAACCTCTGAGATGATCTTCAAGTCCTTCTCAGCCCTGCTCACAATCACACGGGTGAGTGCATCCTCATCAGTTCCAACCCTTTTGATCGCATTGCGCACCACCTATAAAATCAGAAAATCTCAAGGTAAACAACTGTGTTGCGCCTAAATTAAAAAATTTGGTTGATCTTTTCACCTAGTAGACACCGCCAACAAAATTCAAATCTCATTAGGAGCAATTTATGAAAAGTGAAGGACTACAAACTACTCGAGTAACCCAAATTTCAATGACAAAAATAAAAGAATTGATATTGGTGCATAACACTGGCAGATAGAAAGTTAGTTTTCACCTTTTCATAGTACTTAACATGGTCATTGATGCAACGAATGGCAGAGTATAAAGCCTTCTGAAAGTCATCAGATGCTTCATCCAACAGTTTCTGCAGAGATGAAAAAATTAGAGCGATAAGTAAAACATCCCGATATCTTTCCAATCTTTTAAGATTTTGAAATGCATGCTTAGAGAAGTAGGATAATAATTTTGGTGAGCAGGGTAAAGGAAATCAAAGGGGTCTCTTCTTTTTGTACCTTAGTGATGGAAGTTCCATGGACCTCTCTGTAGCGGTTGAAAGTCGCGATCAGTTGAGTCTTGCTCCTTGTGGTCAAGACCCTGATGGCTTCTTCTTGGCTCCCTTTCTTCTCTTTGACAGCCTCATGAAGAATTTCAGCTTCAGATTGTGCCAATTTTGCATTGATCTCATCACCAATATACCTGTATGAGGTCACTAACCCCACCAAAAGCTGCTCAAAATCACCCCACAAAAACTCAGATCCTCAGTACCACAAATATATCCAGTTGGCAATCCCAAAATCACTAGAAAGTGAAATTCTATATCTTGTTATAACATTCATAGTCATAATTAAACTTAATTGGAATTGAACTATTGCATAAGCTAATGGGAAAAAAGGACTCTGCCTGGCGAAGATGACCAGAGGTGTGAGCTGCCACATCTTCTTCCAGGGAGCGCTTGTAGCGGTTGAGGTAAGCGCGCCTCACCGCAAAGAGCTCATCAGGGGAGAGGATGCAAGAAATTTCCACAATGACATTGTAGTTTTTACCACTCTTGATGGCGACATTAGCCAAAACAGCATCACGATCTGCAGGCTCCAGAATCCAGCGGTACACAGCTTTCTGTTTAGTACAATTTGCATGGTCCAAATTCATTAGTACATAGGAATTTAATTTCCAAGGCACAGAGAACATTAACAAGATAATTTTTCTGGTTAATTATGACATTAATGGCACCTCAAAGTCTCCTTTTAGCTCAGACTCCAGGCGTTTGACAAGATCCTCCTGGAAAATTTCTTCATATGCTCTTCTGATTTGCTGCCTCTGATAAGCATTTCTATGACCCAGTATTGCTATGACAGTCTTCTCATCGGTCCCCCATCCTGCAAAGTTGAAAACCATTGAATATAACATGATATATAGGAACCATTTTAAGGATATATAGGAGTATCAGATAACATAAACTATTCTAACAGGTTGTCCTATGTAAATACAGTACTTGAGTTCACAATGAAATGATCAGGGTTGCAAATTTGTCACATATGTTCAAAGTAGAGGCAATCCATAAGACATTTACATGATCCTTACGGGATGATTCTACCTTGGAAAGCCTTTCGGAGAGCTTCAGCATCTTCCTGGGGAGAGTGGTTGGCTGGAGCAATAAGGGTAGCCATTGTCGAATCAAATGTGTGTAGTGTTAACTATGATGATATGATGAAGAAATTCTCATTCAGAGATCTTCTATTTATAATACTATAAAGCTTTAGTTTTTAATCAAAAAAAAAAATAGCCAATAGTTCATACGTGTCCACCTATCCTGTAATTGTTCTATTGGTAAGTACTATACGGGGATGAGTAATCTGCTCCCCAATTCACGCCTTAGAATTTCGGAAAAAACAATAAAAAAAAAAGTCATTTCGTTGGAAAGCTAAGATAAGGCTCACTGGTTTATATAGACAATGATTTATTACATTAATTTTCTTTCCTTTTCATATTGACACAATGGATTGGAATTATAAGCCAATTTTGGCAATAATTAATTGAGTGGCATAACCTATACACAACTGCAAATGGTTTATTTAGATTGGTGAAATTTTACTGCCACCCAGCTCAGAGCACAAATCAGTGCCATATGGACCGTGAACCTAACCATCCAAGGGTAAGCTTGATTTGGTTCTAAATTGATAGCATGATGATGTCTTAATTGAATTTGACTCCCGCCGTGTATTTTAAAGAGTAAAATATAGAATATAATTTTATAATTTCACAAGATAAAGATATTTATATGAAAAATTATATATGTGATCATCCACATCATTAATATCCACCAAAAAAAAAAAACCTACATCATTAATTTTCTTATTAGTTAAGATATATTACTAAATGTGTATCTTATACTTAAAAATAAAATAAAATTCTTCTCAATTGTAATTAAATTTTAGCAATTAATAAAGAAAATTGCATATACAATTGTGTGCAACTATTTTTTTTTTCCCTTCATATTGGTCTTTTGACTCTTTTCCATTTCTGAAACATTAATTAAATAAGAGATAAGATGTTGATATTTGTAGAACTGTAAAAGGATCCGATTTTATTACAGAAATTTAGTACGAGTAAAAATGGGAAGAGAGACACTTGGAAAAAAAAGAAAGAGAAAAAAAAAGGGGGGAGGGGAGAAAGCATAAAGATTTTTGGTTAGGAAGACGCGCTTTGATACGTAGTTAATTTTTATTGATTTGTCCTATCTACTTCTAATTTCACCTTATAACACACGTTATTAACTTAAAAGTTAAGTTGATTAAAAGGTAAAATAAAAAGAGAAACAAAAATCACCTTCTCTTTTTTTGCTTTTTTCACCCGCCTAAGATAAACTCACTAGCTACACCCCAGAAAAGCCTCTACAAATAGCATCACTTTCACACACAACATTTACGGTTGTGGAGAGCAACAACTTTTAATTTTGCCTTGTGTGCTTGGGACTAACAGCAATATATAAGATACAACTCAAAATTTATCATCCCACAACTGTAAACGGTATGTCTATAAAATAAAGTAGATTATGTTTGAAAAGAGCAATAACACAATTTTATGATTTCAGCATATAATTAAAACTATCAGTAAAAATTCAACGAAATGTTAAAGTGTGAGAGTACCAGCCACATGTTGGGTTAGGTACATCAAGAATGTCAGAGTTTGTTCAACTAATCCTGTTATCGAAATTTCTGGAATGTATGTAGTAAATCATATATATGGACGCTTTTTAACCTTTATCTGTGTCCCCCCCCCCCCCCTCTTCTTTGCTTTCATCAATTCATTATTAAATTTTGGGCCTCTTTGATAAACAAATATATAAAGATTAGGAAAACTAAAAATTTAGTGGTAGTTATTCAAATCCTCGAGAAACTGTGTAATCCATATACTTCCAATTATAAAAGGTTTAAAAGTAATATTATTTATACATATAGAATACGATACAGAAACATTTTTATCAATCATTCGGTGAGGTATGAATTCCACTTGGTCTAAATCTCACATTTTATCTAATAATAAATGGAAGTATGCAGATATTATATCTTACAAATATTATATATAACTAACATTTTTCATGGTTTAAAAATGATTGAACTTGTAAGAACACCTCCAATCTCAAAAAAGAAAAAGGGGGGTCTAGATGGCACTCAATCCCAATATTAAATATTTTTCTAAAAAGCTTGATACGACTTGAATTAGAAAAGGTTCGAAATATTGAGTAACTATAATTTCATTGCTTGAGGCAAGATAACTAAATGATCGTGCAATTGTGCTCATTATTAGCTTTTGGGTTGGGGAACTAATTAAGCGCATAAAAACGCAAGCCACCTGAAAAGTCTACAAGGATATCATTCACAGAGCGAAAACCCAGAATCCATTATAGTTTTGAACCCACAAAAAAAAGGGAGAAACTAAACACTTCAATGAGTATGATGTTATAAAGACAATTTTACAGTGATTTATTTTATAAAATGTACAACGTCGAGCTTACTTTAGAAGCAATGCACACACTGTAACCATGTAAATCAGAAAAAATATTAAATTATAAATAATAAATTCCTTTTTTAGTAATGTTTAAATAAATTCTCTATATTTTAAAATTTATTACTTATAATCTTATACCTTTTAAAAATACTTAACTAACTCTTTATATTTTAAAAAATTTATAAATAGATGCTATGGTTAAAGCACCAATACAGTGCTCTATCAGTATGCAGGTCTTAATTATAGGAATTTAAAAAATTTATAATTAGTACCCTGTTGTTTGAAAAAAAAAAATGGTACTAACTAGGCTTCTATAACTAGAAAAAAATAATAATTTTGAGTCCCTGAATTCAGTTTTTCTACTTGAATAATGCTCAACGCCAACGACTCAATTATAATTTTTTAAGACCATAGTAACTTAAATATAGATTTTTAAAATATTAATACCTATATAATGGTTCTAAAAATAAGAATCTATATATTAATGTGATCATTAGAAACCAATAAAAAAAATAAAATTAGAGAAAAATGAGAGAAGAATAAAGAAAATAGAAAGAAAAAAATTTTAAAAATCGCCATTTAACTTGAATAAAAATCACGTATTATCTATTTTAATAAAAATGAAAAAGTCATTTTATTTTTTATGAAAATTGAAAATTCTTAAGTTGTGTCACTTTTTATAAAATTAAGAACTATTTTGAATATATAAACTACGGTGATAAATACAAAATTCTCAACCTAGCTTATTTAAACTTTTACTTGATTAAAATTTTTACAAAATAATTTTTTTCCTTGAAAAAAATTTATAAAAAGAAAGATATATATGCGCAAGCAAGTAAATTATGATACATGTTTATAATTATAGAAACATAGTTAGTGCCTGGGGCCAGCTTTCAATTCAGGGAGGGAGGCTCCAGATTTGATATAAAGGACAATGAAACACGCTGACCCGTTTTCAACTTCATAAGAAAAAATACAAGTTAGTGTAACAGTTGATTTTGAGAGCTCAAAAACAAGATTATATAGCTGTACAAATCTAAATTAAACAAGGCCTAAGTCTAGTTATCAGACTCGAGATCCATAAATTAAGTTGCAATAAGATTTCTAGGCCTATGTGAACTCCAAGTTAAATCCTTTTACATTGCTTTGCGTCTAGACCAATAAACCCCAATGACAATTTTACTTTTAATTTATATACTAGTAAAATTAGAATGATATAAATAAAGAAAAAAAGTATGTAAAATTTCTTCACAAATTCGTAAAAAAAAAAAAAAAAAGAGAGTTATTTACAAGTTTGAACTAATTAGTCACAAACCAGGAAAATTAATTCTTGAATGCAGGGAAACAACAATCCAAACGTTATGTGAATAAATAAACGAAAAACATAAAGTGAAAATACTTAGAGAAAATTGAAGATAAATATGAGCAATTAATACCTTTGAAACACTTGTGGAGAACCTCAGCATCTTCAACAGGAGAAGTTCGATCTGGAACAACTGCAGTAGCCATTGTAGCTCATTAGAGCTCTTTCTCTTTTTGTTGTGAAGGGAAAAAAAATGTGATGACGGATTATGGCAAACCATGGTAACAATTTATAGGTACATGTCTACTTGGGAGTTTAACGCCTACTCACGACTATCATGTTTGGAACGTTACTTTTTATTTTTAAATTTATTATAATTATAATATACGTTACTGAAGTAGCATCCTTTTGGGTTCAAGTTACAAAAATACAAAATACACCTCTTTCAATTGATTAGGCTTCAATGCTTGCAAAAACAATGTGCAAAAGCGTGTATCATCATGCCGTGTTTTTGTCCCTCTCTTTGAGCGGGGGATGGAATGGCAGCATGCTTGAGGATTCTCAACACTTTATGACGATTTTGTGTATAAGGTACATAAAAATTAAAACAAATTAACTGCTTAGGCAAAATTCATAAGGGAAAAAGTAGAGGAAAGAGTTTAAGTTTCTTCCATGCTTGCTCGTACTTGATGTAATGGAAGGGTAAGAGGTTAATATTTTATCAGCTTAGTTTTTTTAAGATTATATTATGAATATCAATTTTCTATTCTCTTCTGCAGCACTGATGGTTTGTTCAGCTTCTGGCTATTGCCATTACGTAGGTTGGAGCCCGCGGCACTCCCATTCATCCACATCCAAAATGAGTTATCCATTCTTTTAGGAAAATTTATTTAAGATTTTAAAATTATTTTAATAACTTATGCTTTATAATGCTGAAATAGAAGGTAATAAATACTAAATTTATGCCTAATAACCAAAGAAAATTAGCTTACCAGCGATCAACTATATTACACATTTAGGTTTCGGTAACATTTATTCAAATTACAACATTTAAAAATATCGTTAAAAATATAAAAAAGTATTCTTAAAATATGCTACTGGTATAGTCTGAATATAATATTAATAAATTTCTTTTTTTTTTTAATGGAAAACATTAGTAAAAATGTTGCTCTTTTAATTAAATAACAACACTTTTCATAATTTAATAATATTTTTCAAATTTAACTAAATTTCAATTGTATTCTAGCAGTCGGCATTGCGCAAATCAAAGGTACTCCAAGTTTAATGCTCCCTGTGTCGGCATTGTGCAAATCAAAGGTACCCAAGTTTAATCCTCCCTGGTGTAAGTTTACCAATTTAAAGTTTGTCATATAATAATTTTATAATAATTAAAGTCTGATCGATTCAAATGACAGGACAATGACCGGCATTCAACGGTTTATACGGTTTAGACTTTGTGCAAACGATTCTCAAACTAGGTTGCTGCATATTGATTTAAGTTGCTTGATCAAAGTGGCTAATGGTCCAGTTCACAATTGAACCGATGGAATTAGAGGTGTTTGTGGTGCAGTTTGAATCAATTTAAGTGAAAAATTACATTGATTCAAATAATATAATTTATAACAGTTTGAATTGGATTGATTAATGTTTAAGTTAAGATTATTATAAACTACAAACAACTTAAGTCAATAAAATGAGTAAAAAAAAAAAAAACTCATTTAACATGTATTAAGTCAATAAAATAAGTAAATAAAAAAACTCATTTAATATGTATAAAGTGATTTTTTTAACAAAAATACCAAATTTATTCAAACTTCCAAGTCCTGAGCCAAAACCTTGAGTATATAAGTAGGAGCAACATCAACCCAAACTTGTGACCCTAAGCTTTTAGTAACATGAGCTAAAGCATCTGCTATCTTATTACATTGCCTAAGCACAAATTGGGCTTTGAATCTACTAACTCAAAGGCTATTAGCCCAATTTCATGGAGCTAGAGCTAGAAGTGAGTTAAGCCAACTCTTGAACTATTTCTAACTTGTTTCATTAGTAGCTTAATAAGTAACGCTTGTGAGCTCATAAGTCAAGCTTGAAGTAAACTTGAGTTTTACTATGTTCCACTTATTAGCTTCTAAGCTAGCTCAATGTGTATATATTTATATACATAAAATTATATTTTGTTATTGTTATCATCATCATCATTATTGTTGTTGAGACTATATTCTTATCACTAAATATCCTATAGTTTATTAACCCAAAAAAACTTAATTTATATATAATTTGAACTATCTGATTAAGTTTAAGCAACTCGTGAGCTAGCTCTAGTTTAATAAGCTTCTGGTGAGTTGAGATCGAGCCTAGAAATTAGACTCACTTTGAGCTCAAGCTTGAGCTTGAGTTTGCCGAAATATTAGCGAGTCAAGCCTGAGCTATGCTATGGCTCGACTCACTTCCAACCTACATGGAGCAAAACCCTATTTAGGGATAAGTCGATACAGCTGCTATCAATACTTTTCGTTACCAATTTTGCATCCCCTTCCCAAACTATTGAATTTAGCCCTAGGGTCCTTGCAAGTGAGACTCCTTCCTTCATGTGCATGAATTTCTATTTGGTAGGCATTTGGTCCTCCCTGAAGCTTCTTACACTATGCTGCCACAAGGACCTTATCCCAATCGAGAATCATAATCCCCAGTCCCATAGCGTTCTGCTCAACAAAGACAACTCCATCTACATTTAGCTTATAGCATGGTTGATGCGGGTGCTGCCACCTCATTTGCTTTGCAGAACTAGGTATGTACATCTCCTCTTACTGTCTCAATCTCTTATAGCTTCCAATTCGATCTTCTTTTCCAGCTTATTCTAGAACCAATCTTGCAAAAATCAAAGCCAACTCAAGTCATTAGCCACATTTGTACAATCAAACCTAATTCCGCAGGTTTGGGTTACTTGGTTTGAGAAAAGCCAATTCAACAGAAGGTGGCATACACTCTCAATTGGTTCTTGACAGAGGTAACATCCTTTGAGGCTAGTCTCGAACATGTAGGTAGAATGTTCGTAAATGCTCTCCAAAGGAGCACTTTAACTTTTGGTTGGATGTTTAGTTTCCATAGCTTTATCCACAAATCCTTGAATTGCTTGATATAATGTGTGTTTATCGCATCCGTGTTCTATTTGATCTCTTCCTTACGTTTCCTTTCCCAAGCCTTCCTGTAACCACTTTCAACTGTGTACAATCCTTTGGAGCCATGCACCCAATATATTCCGTCCATTAGGTTATCTGACAGAGGAATTTTCTATATTTCATTTATGTCCTAATCTATGAAAATATCATAAATAAGATTCATATTTCATCTCTTAGGATCTTCTAGTATTAGCTAATGAACCTTAATTACCAGGTGATTGTTTGGTTGAGAGTGGACACTTTAAAATTCCCATACAAATAAAAATTTACGTAATAAATTAAAATTGTTATAAGTAAAACTATTAGCTTAATAATAAAAAATTATATTATATAATATTATTCAGCTTCCTGGAACCATTGTACATAGTTCTGGAGTTCAGAACTCAATGCATGCACACGATCCTAGATCCCATGATCCTCAATAGCATACAATCTAATAACAGATGCAGAGGTATTGCTTCATTATCCATCAAAAATTCCATCGGTATTACCGACGGATAAGTATCAGTTGATTTTTCATGAGTTTCTTATAGGCTGGTTGAATCCCAAATTAAATCGGTAGAACCGGTGAATCTTTAAACTTGTACTTTGTCCGATTCGATAACCTATTCGATGTTTAGAATCTTGGTTCAAGTGATTTGACACTTGTTCTCTCTAAATAAGGTATCGAGTTCAAGTTTTGTGAATAGAAAAAATAAAATAGAAATCTAGCACTGAGGAGACTTTTATCCCTATAGTGGACTGATATAATTTGAGTCAAATTAATTGGATTAGTGATGGCAAATTAGACAAAAAAAAAAAAAAAAAAAAAAGAATGAGTGGATATCTTTTAAGTGTTCAACTACTTTCGATTCTTATGCGCTTTGACAGTGTTATGAAAAGAAGTGTCTTTCAACTTTATAGGATATCAATTATTACAAATAGTATAGTATCAATCATAATAATTTGTTTTTCTCTGCTGGTTTGAAATTAGGTAAGATATATAAAAAGCAAATAAAGTATAAACAATTAAACGTATATTCACAAATTACCTAGAAGAAGTTGTGGTAACTAGTAAATTATTACAGTTGAGAGAGGATACCATTTGAGAAATAAAAAGAGCATAGCCGCATTGTTCGGTAATAAGAGCAAAAAATGTGAGAATACCTTTTGAAACTTTAAAAAAAAAAATGGTATAATCAAGATTGCTCTCAATATAAAAACAAGAATGTATTACAAAATAAACTAAGGGTCTTTCCACTTAAATTAGGTGATACTTTAGCTCAAATATGATTTATATTGTAATTTGTAAAGAAGAAAATACTTTAAGTGGCCAAGTAAACATTTATAACAAAGGAAACAGTTAAGAGGGATGTGCTTAATTAGATATTTATCTTAATATTTTTTATTTAATTAAATGTTTCTTTAATTATGCGGGTATGAGTGATTGTCAAGTTATAAAATTTATTTTTGTATAAAATAATATCTAAGTCCACGAGCAAGGCATGTTTTCCAAACTAGTATGGGAATGAAGAATATATCCATCTCTATTGTTTAAGTTATTTGGATTTTTATCGTAAAGAAGAAAATTGATATTTTTAAGTGCTAAAAATAAAAATTTATAGCATAAGAGACAATTTAAAAATAGGATTTTCTGGTTTTAGATATTATCTTAATATTTTTGGTTTATTAAAATTTTCTCCAATAATACAAGGGTATCAGTTATTGTCAAGCTGTAAAATTTATTTTTGTATAAAATAATATTTAAGTCCACGAGCAAGGCATGTTTTCCAAGCTAGTACCGGAATGAAGATGATAATCCATATCTATTGTTTAAAGTTGTTTGGATTTTTATTGTAAAGAAGAAAATAGATATTTTAAGTGGTCAAATACAAATCTATAACAAAGGAAACAATTTAGAAAAAGGATTTGTTATTTTTATATTTATCTTAACATTTTTGTTTTATTGAAAATTTCTTCAATAGGGTATGAGTTATTGTCAAGTTGTAAAATTCATTTTTGTAGTAAATAATATCTATTTTCACGGCTTTTCCAAACTAGGAAGATAATATATCCATCTTTATTCCCCCCTTTAATGCACTTTAGAGTTTGTGAGGCATCATATGTGCTTGCATCTAAGAAGATGCTGCAAAAGGAAATGAAAACGATGAGAAAACAACTTCCCATACATTTTGCTCAATAGTGTTACGAAACATAGGTTTTTTCTTTCCTTTTTTTTTTTTTTTGGAGTGTAACATATTATGGGTTTCTAATTATAAACTAGGCGCAGGCTGTGCACAAGATCAAATAACATTTAAGGAATCTCCTTTGCGTAAGAAATAGGATCACTCCTGTTAAAAAAATTAAAAGAAAAAAAAAAGGATCACTGGGAAGAAAGAAAGCTAGACATGAGTAAAGCTTATGACAGGATGAAGGGATAATTTATGAAAGCCACTATGTGCAAGATGGGTTTTCATGAAAGATGGATTTCTCTAGTCATGAATTGTGTATGATCTACCTCTTTCTCAATTCTTATAATGGGTGTCTAGGAGTAAGTCCTTGTTCCACAAAGAGGTTTAAAGCAAAGGAACCATTATCTCTATACCTCTTTGTAATATGTGCTCAAGCTTTGTCAACGAAATTAGAAGAAGAAGAAGAAGAGCATGCAAGAAGTATTATGGGCATTAAAGTGTGCAAAACGGCACTGCAAGTAAACCATTTATTTTTTAGTAGATGATATACTAAATTTTTTCATGCGCAAAATTGGAACACTGTGATGCGAAGCTAGCAAGTATTCTAGTTTGTACAAGTAATAAAGTGATGAGAAAATTATTATTCCATGAGAATAGATCAAGTGCCGATTAACTAATAGGAATGATTATTTGGACAATAAATCGAATGAAATAAAAACTAAAATTAAATGAAAACAAGGAAATAGAACAAGTAAGTAAAAGATGAATAAAATTCAATTGGATGAACATGAAAGCTAACTAACTTCACCTAACTATGAACTCAATTACCATTGATGTTAATTATCTAATTTTTACCTTAATTGATTAATGGTCGGACTTCCAAATTTAATTCAAAGTTTTTTTCCAGGGTCAAGTAATTCTCTTTATCCTAGATCGATTGTCTAATCTCTTAGCTACAAACTAATTTAGAAAAACATATAGGCTCTTTGGATTCTTAATATGACCCCATTAATCACATTTGCTTATTTCTAATTTTCACTTAATTCATGGTATTTATGTTCAAAGGCTATGTTCACAAATCCTTTTTCAAGTTATTGTAAACCCACACATCAATTAATGGCAACAAAGCAATTAAAGGTATGAAGTACAAACATAAACACTTAACCATTAAAGTAAAAACATAAACAGCATCAATCCATGAGCAATGTCATCACATAGAAGGATCCATCAATGCCTTGGAAAAGGGGATTAGTTTACGATGGAATTACAAACAAAAGAAAAAGCAAAAGAAAGAACATAAGGAATGGTAGCTATGAAAACCAATAAAAAACAAGGATTCCAATATCTTGAGAATAAAGGAAATCTCCAACTCTCGACATGCTCCTTGAATCTTGAAGCCTCTATTCTAGGGTTGCCTCTAATGACCCAAAAGTCCCCTCTATATCATTGAAATCGTCTTTTATAGACCCAAAATCAAGTGGCTTCGCATGCAAGGTCGAATAAAAACTTTCTTGAATTATGCGGAGTCGTGCTCTTATGCGATTATATATCTCAAAAGTTGAGCATTTTGTTTTAGTAATGCTACAGCGTGATTGGTTGCATTGTAGTGCGACTCTTGGACTGCAAAATAGACTACAATATCTTCCTTTTCGAGCTTCTCTTCATCCCTCGATTGCTTGGAAAAATAAGCAATTCTTCAATCCTAACATCCAAGAGGAGGTGAAACAAGAGATCCCAAGCAAATGTAATACTGCTATAGTGGCATTAAATGAGAAATACTTGGGACTCCTAACAATGATTGGTAGATCAAAAAACCACTCATTCCAATCACTAAAAGAAAAGCTAGGGAAAAAGAGCTAAATGATGAAAGGAGAAATTATTATCAAAAAAAGGAAAGAAGTTCCATCCCCATCTATGCAATGTCCTATTTCCAAATCCTATTATCTTTATGCAAGGAATTACAAATCTTGTATGCAAATTCAGTACTCAAATGAGTGCTAAGAAGATCCATTTAATTGATTGAGAAAAGATATGCTGGCCTAAAGCAATGGTGAGGAATGGGTTTTGGAGGTCTACAAATTTTCAACCTAGCTATGCTTGCCAAATAATGGTGGAAATTAATGTGCAACCTAGACACTCTTGTATGAGGATTTTGAGGACCAAATATTATCTAAATGGTGACTTGGTAGTTGGAACAGGGATTAACCCGTCATATACTTGAAAAAGAATAGTGGTTAGGAGAGAAATTCTTAATTTGGTGTGAAAAGTTGAATTTGGGTGTTCTTTCAACATATGAATTCCTAGTTACTAACCAAGCCCGAGTTGAAAGTAGGGGAATTAAGGCTAAGAGACTATTTATTCGAAAAGTCTCACAACTAATGCTCCAAAATGAGAACAAACGAAATGATGATTTAATCAGATAGGTATTTTGTGAGCAAAATGCAGAAGCTATAGTGAATATACCATTAAGAAGATCTTAGTATGAAGATGTCTCATTCTAACACCCAAATCTAAAAGGCATATTTTCAATTAAGAATGCCTCCAAGATGTGGCATCTTCAAAAGGCATATTTTCACCCAGATCGTGACATTTGTTTTGTTTTAGAAAGACTATACTAAAATCTTGCAAACATTATGATACACATATTCAAAAGAATGAAAGACTCTATAATACCCAATATCCCAAAAAAACATGTTGAATTAGAAAAATTACCTTATGCTTTTTCTGTTGGTGGTCATATATATATGCTCAAATTTTATGTACACACCTTGACATTAACCTTGATATTAACTTTGATATTGTTGCTATACTTGAGAGATACCTGAGCAAACCTAATATGACTCTTTCATTGCCTGCAAGAAGTGAGTTGGGAGATATTTGTAAAGGTACCAAAGGTCAAACCACCTAGGAATGATCATTTATTTTGATTTTGGATTATGGTGGTTGCCTAGACAACCATAAGCCCACATCAGGCTCTACTTTAAATTGGTAGGAGGAGTTATCTCTTATAAACTTGTCAGAGAGGCACTTATAGCTACCTCAAACATGGAGCAGAGTATATAACCTCTTTTGAGATCACACGTCAAGTGCGTTATTGTGGAAAGTATCTCTAGGCCTCTACCTCTTTATTTTCACTAAAAGCAGCAAGCTTAAAGGTGTCAAAGTATTTTGATGTGCTTACAAGAGTCTTCAAACTCATGTCAAGCATATTTGTACAAAAATAGTTGTTCTTGATCCCCTAACTCGAGGCTTGCTGTTAAGTTTAGTTGTTGATTATGTGACCCCGCATACACATATTGAAGTCCTTTTGGTTTCTTAGGTTAGTGAATTTATTATAACTTTATATTACTGTTATTGGTAAAGTCATTTAAGTCTCTGCAATATAATTATTGATATACTTTATATAATGACATTTTGTGGAGGCATTTCGAGTCTAGCTTCATATTGTTATGCTAAGATATAATCTCAAAACGTCTTAAGCATATGCATGTTGGCATATATTGCTGCTATTTTACAAACTTTTATGGTTATATGGCATATTATGGAGACATATTGGATCTAATTTAATTTTGTTGTTGTGTTAAGATTTGATATATCCCATATAGCATCTCAGGTGAATGTTGAACCATTTTGATGGAAATTGCACTTTGATAACATATTGGCGTACAATTTTATTATTCATTCCAATTTACCTTGTATCACCTTTATTAAGTCACTAGAATATGAGTATCTCACATGTATCATGTCAGTATTATTTTGAGTATGATTTTTTGCATTGCCAAGATGCTTATATTATGAGCACATATTGTAAATTAATCTAGGATATCGTTTTGTATTGATTTGATTTATATCGTCCATCTGGGAAACTGTTGGACTAATTTTTGTGGACTCGTATAAATCAATATCATATTTAGTTTTGGACCTAGATTAATTAGATATCAAAATGATTAGGACCTATTGCTTAAGCCCAATATTATGTACTTACTGTTGTTATTAGGCCCATCATTTTTACTAATACAAGGGAGAAACTTCTCCTAGCCATATAAAGGAGTCTATTGCCCTATTAAGATATAGCGCATATTCAACTATTACTGGAATGGAAGAAGCTCTCTCCCCCTTTGGCCTCCTTTGGCCTTTCTTTCTTTGAGCAAATTCGAAGAATGAATGGTTGTGGATCAGTTATCTTCTTTAATAATCTTAGGTATCCTTCACACCTAATCTTATTCATGAGTTTTAGCATATTTGCATGCCATAATGAAGATTAAATCTATGAGGGATTGAAAATTCCAATAAAAGAAGGTATATTCCATGTTAGTTTAAAATCATTTACCAATGCTTAGTTTGTTTAGATAATTCGACATTTATTTCATTTAGATAAGGTTTTCGATTCGAATATTGTAAATGAAAAAACTACAATCGAGGAAGCTTCGCCCTAAAGTGGCTCAACTTGACTCAAGTCAAATTAGTTGAAGTTTACTAAACTTTGGATACTAATAGTCTAAATAAAAAAATCATCTGTGTGTGTGCGTGTATGTGAACAAGAAGTAATTTGTGTTGAGAACTTAATGTAGAAAAATAAGGAAACTAATGGTTACTCCTACTTAACTACCTTTGCCTATTTCTTATGAATGTTGTGTAAATTAATTTCATGAAAGTATCATAAGTCTTGACGAAATTTGTGCTCTTGGAAAATTTCTCTGTAACTACATAGAATCCTAAAAAAAATAAGGTACCACGTTCCATATTGTAATGTCTGAAAATTTTCAAAACATTTAATTTACCTCAATAGTCGATTTATTTGGTTCTATCAAATAAGTAAGATTTATTTGAAAGCTAATTAAAATTAATTAAGGGTTAATTAGAGGGGATAGGCTTGAGGAAATTAGAATAGGTATATAGAAAAATTTTGCAAAGTTATTTAGTAACAATTTTCCAATTTGAAAGAAATCGGTAAAGATTCGATATTTTAAACTGTCAGAACCGAATTAATAGAATTATAAATCCAAAAACCCTAAATTCTTTGGCTACTAACTTAGCCACCTTGCCACCAAAGTAGTGCCTTTGGCAGCCACATATAGGTGGTAACTTGGCTGAATCTTTAGCCGCTCAAAAAGGCAACCAATGAGGAACCACCCTCCTAACTACCCCATGTTACAATAATTTTATATTTTCTTTTCTACCCCAAATAAAATTCGGCCCCCTTTCCAATAGAGAACTCTCCTTCATCTCTTCATCTATTCCATCTCCTCCTTCCATCTTCAACCTCCAATAACATCTTACAACCCAAACCATCAAAATCTAACCAATTTTGTATCAACTAGAGGTAGGATTCCACCTTTTAATTGGTTTCTCTTGACTGATAGCTATTGGACCACCCACTTGTATGTATGTATTTGTTGTTTTATTGAGATTATATAAGTGTTCTTGGCTAGGCTATGATGTATTTATTGAGTTTTGGTGGATTGATTAATGAAAGAACCAAATAGAAGGTAACCAGAGTGGAGTAACTAGGAAATCCCTATGGCATCCATATTTGCACAGTGCACGGACTCATATATAGATATCAAAATAAGATGAAACCAATTTTAACTAAAAATCTAGAGCTTTCTAACTATATAAATTATAAGGCCATTGGTTAGTATTGAGGGAGATATGATTTTTTGAAGTTTATCCTAGGTTTTTGTCTCTAGATCCAACCATAGTGGCTTGCGTAGGGTATAACTCACCCTATACAACTTCAAATTAAGTGAAATAAATTTTTTTAGAAAAGTTACACATATAAAAATATCCCATAAAAATTTTAGAGCAAATTTGGTCCATGTTGCTCCTAATAATTTATTGAAATTGCCCCATATCCTGACCAGGCTAGAATAGGGTAGCTAGAGTTAGCCAACTTAATGAGATCATAACTTCAATTTTGCTTACCCAAATAAAATGAAACTTGTTGTAAATGAAAGCTAGTTCAGTTAGCTTTAAGATGATATAGGTTTCATATAATTTCAACTATTTTATATTTTTAGTGAATTTTTAATTTTCAGTATGCAAATCTGCCTAGTAACAGGACAAACCTAGGTAAACTATTAATAACATGAGTTATACTTATCAAAACTTAATGGGACCAAAGAGATTAAAAACTAGACACATAACACTTCAACATATCCAAAATTTAAGCCTAAATGAGTTAAACAGAAATTATGACTTAATTTATAAAACCAAGCAGAATGGAAGGAAATTGGCAGAAATTCAATTTAAGTTCATAGGTTGCAAATTTTACGTAAGTATTGAAAGATTAATACATTATATTGATTTTCCGCATGAATGACTGTCTAGTTAATTGGCACTATTCATGAGAAAGTAGGCTTGATCTATTATGTTGCCGAAATCTCGACAGAAGTGATGTGCAAGTCTTATTCTTATTAATGCACATGACATTCAACCCAATTAAATTTTGATTATAAAATTCATAAGAGTTATAAAGAACTCCATATTACTTAGGCCAGTCTCGAAATAAAGTTAAGGGGAATAGATCGGTGGGAGAATCGGGGAAAGCAAACCCGGTGATCCTGTATAGGAATAAGCTCGGTCCTGAGAAGCAGACTATTACCTAGAAGTTATATGGCCAAAAACTCCTAGAGGACCAAGTATGGAAAGGTCTATGACCTACAAGTTAAAGAATTAATGAGGCAAAGTGTATTGCATTCTCATGCATCAATGCATTCTTACAAGCGTGTAAATTAGTTGTGATTTGAATGCACTGATATATCTATATTGCTTTCATTTATACCTATATTTTGTTATCATTATTGCTTCCATTTACACCTCATCTTATTATATATTATATTATGTCTAATGTCTATTCTGTATCTTACTGCTTTAAATAAAATTGAACCTTGCTTCGGATTATATTTTCTTAAATCCAAATGAATAGATATTTGTCATCCAACTTTATATAATTAAATAAAAATCAAAGCAACTGGGAATAAATGCGATATCAGTATATTATAGCTATCAGAATCCTATTGAGAATTTTATAAATTCTCACCTTACTTTATGTGCCCGTATCATTCTCAGATCATAAAGATGGATGCGATAACCGTACTTTTATTGAGTTTCTAAACCTTCAATTCCATTATGACTCCATGTTCGACTCCTTGTACATTACTGGCACTTGCACTTCCACTTATACTTCTCTGTTCGTAGAGACTTTGTTGTACCTCTCTTTCACCCACTATTTGACCTAGTTGTACTATATACAGCCATTACCCTTCAAATGGCCCATCCAGCACCCCCAACTGTACCACCAACACTTGCTTCACCACCTGCTTCACTACCTCAGGTGGTTCCCTCTCTTCCCTGGAGGACGAGGACCCTTCAGAGGTAGTGGGGTCATCTTCCAACTCATCCTCTGGACCTAGTGGTGACTACACACTAGTGGAACCCGGCATGGCCAATGGGTTTCTATCATCAACTTTTGATTAGAGATGGCAGCGGCATAGCAGACCATAGTGTATAGAGTAGCCCACTTTTGTTACCTTTACGACTTTGGGCCATAGGCATAGTCACCTCACTTTGGTTAGTCAGAGATGTTAGATGACATGTCCTATGAGGACCACATAGGGGCGCTCTTTACAGATAGGGGCTGGTTTATTTTGTTTGATGACCCTCACTCGTATACCCACTTGTATACGAAAGTTTATATATGTATGTGTATATATATATATATATATATATATATATATATATATATATATATATATATATTTGTGTGTGTGTTAAAGGTTAGGTTATTTCATTTCTTTTTGTATTTTTCATTTCATTTACTGGACTATATAATTGCTACAGCTTCGTTACACGTGTTTAAACCACTAGGAATTGCACACGCATAATTTCCATCTATTTAGTATCTACACTTCAATTTAATAATCTAATCAATTAAGTTGAAAGTGAAATAAAAAAAAAAATAGAAGGATATTTGTATGTAGCATAATTACCAAGTGAAATATTATGACTTAAGCATAATATTAGACTTGGTAGGGTGTTACACATAATCTTGTAAACCATCCAAAAAGGTACCCAAAAATGCAATTTTTCCCATTATAATAAAATGGGTCATCAAAACAAAGAGGGTAAAATTTTAAAATAAAATAAAAAGGTCATGGTGTAAAAGTAAGAGTGACCATCATTGTGGCACTTGATGATGTGTTCTATTGGAAATAAACAAAGAAGAAGAAATGATGGTTCACAACATTATTGAAGATGTAGAGCTTCATATTATGGTGTGACATGAGGAAGGAAAGGGTTAACAAAGTAAGAAGTGCAAAAAACACTACAAGAAAAATGCTAATTTGCTGTGAAAAATTTGGGGCAAATATGAATCATTTGCTATTTGGATGAATTTTGCTATGGACATATTTACAATAGAATATCTATCAGAAAAATGTAAAAAATTACAAAATTACAAAATATATTGTGAGAAAAAATATCCACCACAAATAATTAAAAAAATATTAAGAAGTAAAATAAAATATTTTTCAGTGGATATATCTATGGTAAACACAATCCTTCATAATTTTGCGATGAATCAGTATCATACAAAAATTCATGACGGATAAATTTTGCCATTAAATTAAAATATAAAAATTACAAAAGCTTGATATAATCCGCCGCAATCATTAGGAAATGAAAAAAAAAAAAGAATGTTTAATAGTAGCCACCGCTAATAACAATGAAATTCAAAAAAGTAATAAAATATATTTGTGGTAGAAAAATTTTGTTGCCAAATGCAATGTCTATAAAAAATGCAACATCCCTCCCTCACCCTCATAGTCATTTCTTCTCCCTAGCCTTAAATACATTCCACTTCTAACCACTCCTACTCACCTGTTGCACCACTAAGCTCACCACCATCACAAGATTGTTGTCACGACTGATGAATTGAATTTTTATATGTATGTAGTTTCCCCCATATTTAGTGCATTAATTCTCTTTTGTGCTTAATCAAATTGATTTGGAGCATATTTGTTGTTTGGAGTTTTGGCTAGGCCTTAATTCAATTTTCTAGCATTATGCTCATCTTAAACACTATTTCTATCATTTGATCATAATTTGATTTCTAGATCTCATTATATTGTCATTTTTTATTTGTAGAAAAGTCTATAACTTTCATGAGAGGTCATAGGCTAATTCCTAACTCTTGAGCCCAAATTGAATCTAGAAGTGATGTTAAGAGGTGTAGCTGTGGTTTCTGAGCAGTGTGCATTGTTTGGGCCATAACTTAGCCCATAGAAGTTTGAGTCTATTTTAGCGCCATTTGAAAGCTAACATCCAATGCTACATTTTATTTTTAGAGCACTTAGCCAAACAGAGGTGTCCTGGTGACCAAAAATGTAGCGCAAGTCCACAAATGGGTCCAAAGAAGTCAATTCAGTGTTTTGGGCCTAAATCTCTTACCAAAACCCAATTAGTGCAAATTAGGTATCCAAATGAAGTTTAGAGATACGAAATTAATGTAATTTTAAATTAGTAAGTTAGTTGTAACTATAAATAGGGAGAAATCGAATTTGAATAGAACCTTTTGTCATTTTTTGAATTAGAATTAGATTTGAGTTTATTGTTTTCTAAGTTTCTCTTTTTCTCTCTCTCTCTCTCTCTCTCCTCTTTATAACTTCATTTTTCTCTGTCAATAGGGGAGTATATCTTTATCTAATTCAAGGATTCTAGTAAAGCATTAACACTCTTGAGAATTGGTGATTTCAGGTTCAAGATTCCAATTCAATTTCTCTACTCTTCCTTTTTATTCTTGATCTAGTTTTTTATTTGAAGGTTTTCAATTTGAAATGATGATTAAGGATCTAGTTGTTTTCATGTTAATCAATTGATTAATGTGATTCAATTGTTGGATGAGTAGGAATTAGGTTTCATATTTGAACCTAAGGTTGATTGCGTTGGTGTTTGAAATTAACATAGGCCAATTATGTTCTAGAGGTCTTTCAATTGATTGATTGTTTGTTGAAATGCATGGAGGTCTTCATGATTAAATGTTGGATTTGAATTGAGGTCTCATTTGAATTCATAATTAGCCACTGATTTGAAATGTTGATGTATGTTTAGAATTCTATGATAGAGTAGCAATTGTTTCTCCTTGATCCTTGGATTAGAGCTTTAATTCTGTATTAAATCCCTTCATTTACATTCTGTTTATGTACTATTTGATGAGAAAATGCCCTATAGCCATGATCAACTAGTATTAGCATCCTAGGGAAATGACTTGGGTTGCACCTATACTACTATTTTAGTGTGAGTCGGTTTGTAATTTGATCAAACTCGGTATTTGAATCAACAACCAACCCTGTTGCCACTGCTCCTCTCTCTTTCCCTCTTTCTCTTTCAACTTCAATAATTCATCTACTTCAAGATTTTTTTTTCTTATCTCTTCTACAATTTGACTTGGTTGGATATTAAATTTTTATTGTATGTTATAATGGTTGTCTTTGATTTTCAAATTAGCTATATGATTTTCAAACCTCTCTCTCTGTGGTTTGAGAAATAGCATATAATTAGAAAATAACCTTTAATTTTATGGACTATTATGTTTAGTTTACAGTATGTGTTACCTCTGGATGAATTTTTGTTTCGTTGAAAAATATACGAATCTTAAATTGTTTGGAACTATCGTTAAATGCTTTGGTATATAAACAAAATGATTTTATGACTTTTTTTTTCGTAAAAATTGATCACAAATTGGCAACGGAACGTTCGCTAGAAACTTGTAGCAGATTTTTTGTCCATCTCAAATTTGCAAAGGATTTCGTCTACTGCAACTGAAAATCCATAAAAAATTTGCAGAGAATAAAAAATCCTCCGCAAAACAACTTGCGTTGAGGGTTCTTGCAATCGCCTCAAATCTACTAGAAATTTGTCGCAATTGTAGGATTTACTGTGGGCTTTGACTAATTTGCAGCATATATATCCATCGCGAATCCTTGATTTTGTCGTAGTGAGAGAGATGAAGAAAAGATAAGTGAGAATAAACGAATCACAAGAACTTTAATTTACTAGTAATCTCAACCATTAAATTATTATAAATGTAATTGTTATAATTGGTGTAAGCAAGGACGGATCCAGAAAATGTCTAAAGGAGGGGCTGAAAATATTAATTATATTAACATATCAATATTATAATATTTGCTAATAAAACAAATTTCATGTATATATCTTATATTTTTGCTAAAGTTGAGCAGGAATCTTTCAAATCATAAAACATGTCAACAATAAAATTTGTGTTAAATTTTTTAGCTATCCTTTGTTCAACATAAGTTAGAAGATGAATAAAAATGATTGTTTGCTATTAAAAAAATTACCCACACAAGTTATGCAGTCCAGTTTGAGATTTTAAATTATATTTTGCTTGCAAGCCAAATTCTAAATTGCAAATCATAATTTTCTTTTTGGCATATTACAAATCACAAATAGTTACTTAAGAGTTTTAATTAGCAATTTTTTGTTATTATGCGCGTCGTCTCATTTTTATCACATGCTCACTTTTTGAGTTAGATTGTCAATTGATATATAATGTATAGAACACTTCACTTAAGATAATTATATTAAAGGATTTTTTTTATGTGAATATATTAATGGATTTTTATCACAGGTTTTCAAATTCTATCTAATGAACCAACTGATATAATTAGAAGAATTAATAAAAATATATCTAAGTGTATCTAAAAAAATAGAAATAAAATGAATCTTTTGAATTGTTTAGTTATATAAGTATAAAATTAAATGTATATATTTTTTATTTTCTTATACATATATGAATATATTTGGGGGGAGGCCCCTACTTGCCCCCCTCTCAATCTATCCCTGAGTGTAAGAAAATTTTGTTTATACTAGTGTAAAAACTAAGCCACCTCATGTATATGTGTGTGTGTAAGTTTTTTCCCCTAAATTTTTACTTTTGTGGCAAAGCTAATATGATCACTGAATGACTTCTATGACGACAATATATTATCATCAAACAATTTAGCGATAACGAAAATTTGCATCATTAAATTTCCTTATATTTCTACTCCTTAAATTCCTTTCATTTTATTACTAGATTTAATGTCAATAGCATTAAGTTATATGATGAGGACATTTTGTCATCACTAGATAAGTGATTTTCTGTGACACTCTTTGCAAGATTCAACTAATAATGTTACTTTATGTGAAGATATTTGGCTATGTCGCTGATAATACAACTTTTAGTGGCAACTTTCGTTAGTCATCACTAAAAGTGATATCGTGTGACAACATTTATTTATTGTCAGAAAAATACCGCACCTTTTGCAATAATTTTTATAAGTTGTTGTTTAAAACATCTAGTAACAATAACAAAATTTTAAAGTTACCATTAAAGATGGAAATTCAGCAACAACGTTAAAATATGGCCACAAAATATAACTTTTTAGTGACAATTTTAGAGATATTTTAAATAAAATACTGGTTGAACTCAAGTATGAATGATACCAGAAAATTTATTATAGAGATAGTGGTTTCAGTATACCTTATTAGATAATAAAAAGATAAAGGTAAACCTAAAACTAATGATATGATGAAAAAAAAAAAAAACTAGATATGAATCCTTAAAAAACTAAATCTAATTAAATCCTAACTAAGATATTATGTGTTATTATTACTTTATCTCCCCGGTTCAAATTGGACGTCACAATGCAAAAGTCATATTTGGATCATGATAGTACTAGAAATAAACGATGAGCCCCAAATTATAGTGAAGGTAAAAAAAAAAATCGATCTTGATCGGAAGGCATCTCACAAACAAGTGCAAGATCATCATAGATGGTCTTGAAACACTAGATGGCCAATCTTTTGAAAATTTTTCACCTCGATGTCCAAATAGTGGGAGGTCTTGAATAAGACTGCTTGTGAGTTATGCTCCAACAAAATGATGAGAGATGCACTAGTGGTAAAAGCCAAGAATAAGATGAACAAACATCTAGCCCAATGACATGCACATTTGAGAGGAGTGACCACTAGGAGAGCACTGGAGTTTCTCTAGTAAAACCACTAAAGCAAAGAGGCATTGGAGTTTCTCTATTGAAAAAGACACAAGTATTTTGGTATTAAGTTTTACATTAGCCATGAAAAGGATACGTACCATAAAAGTGTTTTGAATGAAAGATTGGCTGAACTTAAATATGAGTCATACCAAAGAGTTTGCTATATAGAGATAACATTTACAATGATAACTTATTGGATAACAAAAAAATTAAACACTATAAGAAAAATACGAATTAGTGGTGAATGTGATCCCCCACTAATTTCTAGTGAACAACATACATAACAATATGAAAAAAAAAAGAAAATAGGAAAAATATTTTGCCATGGAAAAATTAGCCATTCCACTACTATTGGATATTTTTATTTAATTATTTGTTTGAAACTAATTTGTAGCAACATTTGTCACCGCTAATTAATTAGAAAAATAAAAAGAAAAAATTATTTAATGTAGTTTGTAGTGGCTTCGGCTGCCACTAATTAATATAAAAATTAAATAAAAAATGAAATTAATTCTTGTTTGTGGTTGTAACTGTCGCCACTAAATATTCAAGATTTTATAATATTTATAATGTTTACGGCGACTTTTGCTATCGCTTCCTCTCACACCATATTCAATCCTCCTCCTCCTCCCTCTCTTTTTCCTTCACTATTTTTTTCTTTCCTCCTCCCTCTCACTCTCTTTTTTTTTTTTTCCCCTTCTCTTTTCCTTCCACACTTCCCCAATCACCTTTGGTCATCCTTTGCAACCAGCCGAGTACCACTGTCGACCAGCCATAACTGCTGTCACTGACCAGAATTTTTTTAAAAAAAAGATTATCTTACTGATTTTATTTTTTCCATAATATATATTACTTTATTATTAATGAATATTGAGTATTTCTTTATTAAAGACTTAATAGACATATTTGAAGACACAATAAAGGTAGTGGAAGACTCATCGGAAAAATTAATTGAATTTATTGAAGACTTGGTGAAACTTGTTGAAGATTCAATAGAAGTTGTTAAAAATTGGGTGAAAGTTGTTCAAGACTTATCAAAGACAGTTGAAGACTCAGCATATGTTATTCAAGACTTAGTGGAGGAAAATGAACCATAATGACTACAAGATAAACCAGATGTAGTTAGAAATATGCTGAAAATACTACTTCTAAATTTTTATTAAGATATCTTGTAACACCCTACTAATTTTATGTTATGCTTAAGTCATAGCATGAAACTAGGCAGATCGTGTTACCGTGTTGATATTCTATTTACCTTTCCTGTTTTAATTTTTCCTTAAATCGTCATCATCATATAAACATTTTTTTTTTTGATGAAACGGCGCGCTACTATACTAAAAGCGAAACGAATCGAACAAAATATCACCAAGATAATTATAGCACAATAGTGTTACTGCATACATGTAAACATATATATATATATATATATATATATATATATATATATATATATATATATATATATATATCAGAAGCCACTGTTTCAGTTTATGTACAAAGTTTTAAAGTAAAACACATACGGGGCTGGTGTATCAAAAAGACCATAATGCCCTCATCCGCCAAAATACCCTATGGTCCTCAAAGGACATTTCGCAACCTACTACTAACCCTACAGTCAAGTCCATGACCCAAAGCTACATGCTGTCCAAAAGAGGGTCATGCTGTACAACATCTCCTGCCACTAAGCTACTCCGTCAAGTAACCGTTAGCCATGCCAGGCTCGGCCGGTGTATAGTCTACGCTGGGTCCCGAGGAGGAAGAGGGCGACGAGCCGGTGGCCTCGGAGGGGTCACTCTCTGAACTCAACGGGATGTCGGGGACTGCCTGCGGTGGTGACTCGAGGCGTGGTCGCTGGTCTTCTTGCGCAGGAGGTGCAGGATGTGGGTGCGCCATGTGTAGAGGGACGACAATATAAGGGGCAGCGGGTCGAAGATGGGATGGTGTAAAGGAACATCAAAGTTCCTGTCGCTGAAGAGGTATAAACGGAAGTTGCACGAACCAGCTATGTACAAAGAGTCCAACTCCGGATCATGGTGGAGCTGTAACGTAGGAATCTCAATAAAAAAGGTAGCTGTGGAGTCCATCGCCAGTGTCTGAGAATGATGTGGGAGATACAAAAAGGGGTGAGAATTTCAAGAAAATTCTCAGTAGGGTTCGATTTGCTGCATGCGACGTCACATACATTCTCAGTTGCCTCGGGTTTTATTTAATTATAAAAATATGTGTTCAAACTGAAAAGTCCATTTTCATGAGTTTAAGAAAATGTCTGGTCCGAGGCAAGGCTCAGTTTTACTTTAATTGGCATAAGAAACAAAATAGATTACTAATACTGATACATAGAATAATAAACGAAATAAATAAATGAATAGCAGTGAGCAATTATAACAGACAATTGTAAATATCTTGATGTAACTAGTCCATGTATTCATGCATTCATGTAATCATGTAGACTCGTTCATGATCTTTCCTTCATAAACTTTTTCATTATTTTCTATCATTTTCCATCTCTTGGTCCCCTGGGAGTTCTTGGCCATTTTAGACTCCTGGGTAATAGTCTGCTTATCAGGATCGAGCTCGTTCCTATACAGAAATGCCGGGTTTACTTTTCCTAACCTTTCCACCGATCTATTCCCCTTAACTTCTTATTCGGGGCTGGTCCAAGTAGTATGGAACTTGCATAATAACACAATTCTTTTCATAACTTCCATGGCTTTCTTAAGAATGCATATGCATTAACATGTAATTCATAATTTGTACATGGGTTCTACCGAAAATTTGGCAGCATAACGGAACGTGTCCGCTTCCCCATGAATAGTGCCAGCCAATCAATACATCAATTTATCACAAGGAACACAACTTCACATTTATATTCCAACATAGAACTCAAATCCATATCAAATTCATTAAGGCAGGAATCCTGCCTCAGTATATTCAACCAACCCGATTTTTGTAATTCAAGCCATAATTTCATTTTAACTCATTTGGACCTTAAATTTGAGTATGTTAAAGTGTCATGTGCCTATTTTCTAACCTCTTTGGTCCCATCCAATTTTGGTATCTACAACTCAAGATATCTAAATTTTATCTCGGCCTGCCCATTGGCTAGCCAGAATCAGGCAACTAAAAGTAAAAATCCACTAAAAATCGAAAACTGACTCAATTCATACGAAATTGGTCTCATGTTAAAGCTAACAGAACAAAGTTTCATTTAGAAAAAGTCTCACTCAATTTGGCTTAGTGGAGCTCGAGTTACAAGCCCCTATTTCGGACCTTCCTACACTGCCCTGTTCTAGCCCGGTGTGGACATAGGGCAAATTGCGTGGAGAACTGAGAGCAACTGGGACCTTGTTAAATTCTGAAATTTTTATGAGATATTCTCCTATGTGTAAGTTTTCTAAAAAAGTTGGTTTCACTCATTTTCATGTAGTATAGGTCGAGTTCTACCCTAAATAACCTAATCTGCCCAGAGCCAGAGTCAAAACCCTAGGTTAAAATTCAAAAATTCATATCTCCCTCAATTCTGATCCAAAATCCTTATATGATATGTCTATGGAAAGCCCTAGATGTATAGTTTCATCTAAAAATAGTTTCATCGGATTTGACCAACTATAGGCGGCGCCGTACGCTCCGCCATATGGACTGCCGTGGACTCTCCACCAAGACAGCACCCTCATCCATTCACTTCTCTTAGTTTTCTTCTTCTAATTCTACCTCTAACTCAAAATTTTCTATTAATTCAAGCATAATTATTTAATCAACACATCAAAATAAAATTTAGACCACCATCAATACTTCAAGAATCTAAAAGTCAAGTAAGAATTTAGAACTCCTACCTCTTATCGTGAATGATTTTGGTTTAAGTTTGTAGCTGCAACTTGGTAAAGTTCAAGGTATGATGGAGTTGGGTGAGAGATGAAAAGAAAAGAGAGAGCTGAAGTGAAGAAGAAGTTACGTAGAAAGGGGTCTGAATCAGAGGAGGAGGGTGTGTTATATAGGCATGAGTGGGAGTTAACTTGGAAGGTTTTGATTGGCCTCTAAACATGAGGCCAAGTTTCAGCCAACCTTGCCCTCTTCTTATGACCAACTACTCTCCACGTTGTCTTATTTGTGCAGTAGATTTGCTCTCCACGTTGCCTAAAGTGGGACTAGTTTCCAATATATTCTGGAAACGAAATCAGAACTCGTGAACATCATGCATATGAAGTCGGAACTCAGAAAAATCCACTTTAGTCGAAACTTGAAAGCAGAGCTTGGTGTGAAGCCAAGCACTTAAAGTCGGAAATCAGGAATTTAGGCAAAACGAATCAATCGTAAACATAATTCCGGAGGTCGGAATTCACAACATTAATCCGTGTACCAGGAAATTGGGAATTACAGAATCTCGATCTCGGAACTCGAAAAGATATAGAAATGAGAGACGAAAGTCGGAAATCGAACATTTTGATTTTTGATCAGCCAGTTCATTTGAGCCTTAGAGACGAAGTCAGAAATCGAACATTTTGATTTTTGATCGCTAAGGTCGGAAGTCATAAATTGTGCTGAAGTCGAAGAAGAACTCGTAAGTTGGAAGCATCAGTCACTTCATTTCAGTTCCTAAAATCGGAAATCGGAATTCATACTGATTAGGTCAAAATTTATACACACTTACACAAGGTCGGAAATCGGAAGAAATCTCTTGTAAGCCTTGGAACGAAGTCGGAAGTCGAAGCTAATATTGAGGTCGGAAGCGGAATTATAAGACAAACTTGGAAATCGGAAATTTCAACATTAGAGGGGATCGGAAGTCGGAAATCGGATGTTACATATCCCTCTTCCATATTTGTATGAACTTGAAATATTTGGATTGAATTTGCTTTGTTAAATGATTTTAAATCTGAATGTTAAGCGTGCTTGAATTTGAATATTGTATTTTTTTTTTTTCTGGAATTGGTCATTTGTTGTGGCCAATTCTGCCACAAATTAGAGGCTGCCACAAATTAAAGAGGGAAGAGTCCGTTGCAAATCAGAAAGGGAAAAGTCTGCTATTAATCATAGGGGAAAAAGTTGCTGCAAATTAGAGGGGAAAAAATCCGCCACAAATTAGTGGCAAAAAAGTCCGCTACAAATTAGTTCATTGCTACATAAAGGGGGACAGGTCACCCCTACCAATTAGTAGCCCGGGAATATGTGGTGGCCCAATTTCCATCGCAAATCTCGAATTAGTGGCGGATTTTTGCTACAAATTGGCAATTTTCTTGTAGTGAAATCTAAAACTAAGGATAAAATAAAGGGTAAATAATTATTTTAGTCCTAAGATTTTGAAGTTGACATCAATTTAGTCTTGAAAGGTTTTTTGATATCAATTTAGTCTTAACACTTTTAAGTTGACATCAATTTGGTCTTAAAAAAAATTGACATCAATTTAACACTTTGAATTTTGACATCAATTTAGTCTTAACACTTTGAATTTTGACATGAATTTAGTCATAACACTTTGTGCTTTGACATCAATTCAACCCTAACAAATTTTTTGAAAAATAAAATTTTCCATCAAATTATTAGTACAGGACTAAATTGATATCAAAATTCTAAATATTAGGACTATAAAAATTATTTACTCAAAAATGAAACAAACTAGATCTAAACCCTAACAAACTAAATCTAAATCTTAACTAACATATTCTATGCTTGCTTTATCAAATTTTCTTTGTCGTAACTGAAACATAGCCACTAAAAATTTAATTTCTTTTGGTGGATATCTTTATGATCTTATGTTAATTGAAGTTTGTGGAAGAATTTAAGCCTTGATATGTTATTGGATTTTTTTAGATCAATTGATTATGAATTTAATCATGATGTATATTGATTACTCTTCTATTTCAAAAGTATTTTACGCCAAAATAAAAATGTTAGAATAAAATAATTGATTGACATTCACTTAAATTAAATTTTTGGAAGGATTATTAAAAATATCTCAATTTCAAAAATTAACTATCCAAAACATGGAGCAAAAGAAACCTTGGGAAACACCAGTCCATCACAGGTTTGACTCCAATCTTGTAAATCGAGATTAAAAAGAAAAAAAAGTAAACTCCCAAAGTGATCCTCATCAAATTATATGAGAAAAATTGGGCCTCAAATTTGTTGTTGTTAGAGAATGCATTATGATGGACCAGTGCGGGGAAGGGGAAGCAATCACGAAGAAGCTGGAGGAGGCTCTTAGGGTTGGAAAGGAGAAGAACAATGCAAAGGAAATGGGGATAGACTCATTATGTAACATCTGCCACGAGTTCCGACTTCATCTTCAAGTTTCCATGATTTCCGACTTCCGACTTCCTCTTCAAGTTTTAAATAAAATGGACATTATTTCCAACTTCATCTTCGAGTTTCAAATAAAACAGGCATAATTTCCGACCTCCGAAATTGATTTCCAAGTTATACACAAGTTTCGATCTCCGAGTTTATTCCAAGAGCTTTCCATTTCTATTGCTGTTCCCGAGTTTGGCCTATTCTCGACTTCCAAGATTGAATTGGGACTTCCGAGATTATGTTTCGATTTCCCGGCACATAAGGTTGATGTTTCGATTCCCGATTTCTGGTGTTATGCCTAGAATCGATCTCCGAGTTTGATCATGGACCGAGTTTTAGAATTACATGTAATGAGAGTTATCAAGCGTCCTAGTTCTCGACTTCCGATGATTTCTGATCTCCGACCTTAAGCCACAATGAGTCTTCCAAAACTTTGGTGTATTTCCTGAGTTCTGATTTAAGATATAATGGAAGCAAGTTCCATTTTTAGGCGAAGTAGAGAATAATATAACCACAAAAGAGGGAGACATGGCTGAACTTTACCCACAAAGATTTCAACCAATCAAAATTCACAAAGCCAGCTACCTCTTCAATGCTTAAATCAGATTTTTCTCTTCTCTCTACTGACTTGCATCTCATTCTCCTCTGATTTCAGCCTTCTCTTTCTCTCCTTCTCTTAACCATCTCCATCAAACCTTCAAGCTTCATAAGGTTCCATCAATCCAAACTCAAATTCAGCAAGATCACACCTGAAGGAGGTAGGATTCAATTTCTATCCTTAATTTCTCTAAACTGTGGCTGTATGAAATTTCAATCTTCTTCATGTATTTGATGATATATTGGATGTATATGATGGATTATGGTTGGATTAATATGAAATCTTGAGTTGAAATTAAGGTTAGAAGAAGAAAACTGGGAGAAGTTGAGAATTGGGATGCTGTCTAAGTGAGAAGCCCCACGGTAGTTTGTATGGCGGAGTGTACAGCTTCGCCTACAGCCGTTCAAATTCAATGGAACCATTTTTATTTGAAACTAGACATTTAGAGATTTTCATACATATATCACATAAGATCATTGGATTAGTATTGAAAAAGATATAAATTTTTTAAGTTTGACCTAGAAATCAGGACTTTCATCTGGGCAGTGTGACTTGAGGAGGGTGTAACTCACCCTACACAACTCCAAATTAAGTGAAACCAATTTTGTTAGAAAGCTTACACATAGGAGAACATCTATAAAAAGATTCCGAGTTTGATATGGTCCCAATTGCTCCCAGTGGTTCGAAGAAATTGCCCTATTTCCGAACTAGGCCAAAATAGGGCAGTTCAGGAAGGTCAAATTTCGGGGCTTATAACTCGAGCTCTACTAAAGCAAATGAAATGAAACTTGCTGCAAATGAAAGGTGTCCTGTTAGCTATAATATGATATCAATTTCATATGATTTGAGTTAGTTTTCGATTTTTAGTGGATTTTTACTTTTAAGTGTATAATTCTGGCTAGTCTCAGGGCAGGCCGAGATTAAACTTAAATATCTGGAGCTACACTTGTCAAAATGAGATGGGAGAAAGCTTACACATAGGAGAACATCTTAAAAATATTTCGAGTTTGATACGGTCCCAATTGCTCCCAATGATTCAAAGAAGTTGTCCTATGTTTGAACTGGGCCAAAATAGGGCAGTTTAGAAAGGTTAAATTTCGAGGCTTATAACTTGAGCTCTACTAAAGAAATGAAACGAAACTTGTTGCAAATGAAAGGTTGTCTTGTTAGCTTTAATAGATACCAATTTCGTATGATTTGAGTTGGTTTTCGATTTTTAGTGGATTTTTACTTTTAAGTATGTAATTTTGGCCAGTCTTAGGGCAGGCCGGAATAAAACTTAAATATCTTGAGCTACACTTATCAAAATGAGATGGGACCAAAGAGGTTAGAAAATAGACATATAACACTCTAACATAGCCAAAATTAAAGTCCAAATGAGTTAAATAGAAATTTTGGTTTGAATTACAAAAACTGGGTTAAATGAATGTGCTGAGGCAGCAATTATGTTCTACATGCAACATTTATTCCTATGAGATTGATGATTGAATTATAAATGAAATGTCATAATTTCTCTGTACAATTGACTATCTGAGCACTGGCACTATTCGTGGGGAAGCAGACACGTTCCGTTATACTGCCGAATTTTCGGTAGAATTGTAAAGAAGGTTATGAACATTTATGTGTTAAGAATATGTATGTAGAAATTCTATATGCAATGATATATGAAAATAAATGATGAAGTATATGTAAGACTGCATTCAACATGTCTATACATGATTATATATGAGAATGAAAGGATACGAATATATTAAATGTGAATCCTTCACCTGGAGGCAGTTATGAGATCCCTCCTTATGAAGGCAGCTAAATAAGATAAGATTGAGTCCCTTCACTTGGAGGCAGTTGTACATTGAATCCTTATCTGTAAAGGTAGTTAAAAGATAAAGATGTGGGTCCCTTCACTTGGAGGCAAATGCACATTGAATCCCTCCCTGTGAAAGCAGTATAAAATTATGAGATCCCTCTACCTTGGAGGCACGTGGTCAGATGAGATCCCTCTACATTGAAGGCAAGTGGAAGTGGTCAGCTGAGATCCCTTTATTCTTGAGGCACGTGACTAGAAAATATCCTTTCAATTTAGAGACACATGACCAAAATGAGATCCGTCCAAGACTACAGGCATGTGGGTCCCTTTGCGGGTTAGTACTGTATGATGATGGTCACGAGTTGAGCTGACGAGCTCACTCCTAGATCAGATTTCCTAAGGGCAGTAAAGACTAAAGATTAAGACATATGCAAGCACCCTAGAGACAGCAATACGTAACGCCTAGGTGTGCCAAGAAAAGAAAGTAAAGAAAGTAAACTAAAGGTGTGATCCTTCAAAAGGGAAGGTGACCCAAAGTAAGCTTCTCTCACCCATGACTCATATGAGGCATGGCATGACCCAGCTAGTGTGAGTATAGGGGATAGGGCTTAAATGAGGTATGGCATGACCCAGTTAGTGTAAGTACCAAGAAGTTATGGTGGCGACAAGTTAAGAGAAGCTTATAGCACAGCCATACATGTTTTATGTAATCATAATTGTACCTATGCTCATTATAATATAAATGATCAAATGATATGTTAAAATTGAAATCCACATCGGATATTCATGTTTTCCAAAATCTAAGAAACTGAATCTTATGAATACTCACTATTATTATATCCCATGTTTTATTGATACTGAGCTTGTTCTATCTATTTATGCAGTGATTTTTATCCTAAGTATGAAATATTGCCAATGTGACTTAAGTGCATGAGATAAAATGAATTCTGCTTCGGACTATATGCTTTTAAACTATAAAACAGAACAGTTCGTATAATATATTCACTTTTTGTAAATAAACCGAAGCAGATGGAAATAATAACGATGACACGGTATGAAGTTTCTTAATAAATCCTACTACGAATTTATAACTCTCACTCCTATATTTATTTCCATGTTATCTCCAAATAGTTCAAAAGTTCTGAAGAAGGCCCTTCGAGGCAAAGGTGGCCGAAGATTGCTACTAGACAAGGTCCGATTAAGTGACAATAACAACTCTTAGGTGAGATATTATGACTTAAGCATAGTACTGTACTCGGGAGGGTGTTACACATTACGGTTTAGATTCAATTCCTACAAGAGAATGTTGATAAGGCTCTTGGGAATGATTTATAGTTTGCTTGATAGGAACGAATGGAGTGAAGGAGCAGTTTGAAGAGTATAGGTTTTCGCTCAAGAAGTCTGATATTGATAGGTACTTAAGGATCCTGCCCTTGTCAAGGACGAAATTCTTGGCTCAGATAAGAGCTGAAACTAATGAAATATCCAAAAAAGTTGAGGTCCTTTTATCAGTTTGAAATAATAATAAGGATGGATGGATAAAAAAGATGCAAGATTATGCATTCAAATCTTTTAGGTGAGTATTCTCGTGTGCAACTAAACTCTTTTACTTTACTTAAGTACTCTTAAACTGATAAGTGGGTATAGCTTATTTATGTTTTCACAGAGAAGTAATAAAATAATACTAACAATAAGAATGACAATTGCATTCTACTGAACTCTATTATACCTTTTGTAGAACATTGGCACTTGCAATAATGGTATTTGCACATATACTTTTAATTCTATCATGTTTCTTAGATGTAGTTTCCTACAGGTTTTGTTGTAATGTACAGAAGTCTACTATGTATGTAGTTGCTATAATTGTTTATTTGTTAATCAATCGTAAATGAGCTTTTATTTGTTTATTTATTTTAACTGTACAAAAGTATATGAGCTTTTAGTGGTGGTGGAAGTTGGTAACTTGTGTTTGAGGATGCAGATTGGATTGAGGATGGCTAATTTTTAATTTACACTTCTATGGGGAGTTACGATTCCTATACAATATAAATGGTCATTTTTTATGATATGACGAGGAAGAATATGATAATAGAGGTTTAGAATTTTGCTTCAATGAAGAAGAGGAAGAAGAGATTTGGGTTTTAATTAGGTTTTTCTTCAAAGGGACCAATTTGAACATTTTATAATTTTTCAAGAACCAATTTGTCTTTTCGTTTGCCATGGATCCACAAAACGAGCCATGTCAGCCACTTAATCGAACTAATGGAGGGACTAACTTGTCCTATATTTTGAATGGTAAAGGATCACAAATTTAGTTTTTTTTTTTTTTTCCAGAGGACTAATTTGTTCGAGGCAACATTTGATAAGGACTACTTTGAGGGTTTACTCAAAAAAAAAAAAAAAAAAAATCCTCTCCTAAGAGTCCTCTTAGAAAGAGAAACACATGATTTCTTTAGTATAATTATCGGGCTTTATAAGTAATCATAGTCGGTTCCTTAACATCAAGGACTCACGTCATTTTTCTTTAACATAAACCACCTTTTATAACCAAACATCTCATTTAGTAATTATTGAAGATAGAAGTACATATTTCACAATTCACACACAACATAGATACCAGAGACAGAAACATGCTCTGGATAGGGAAAGTAACCGAGATCACGCCAAAAGAAACCAACATAACCCAAACCCATTACAAGATATACCCTTAGCTAGGGCAACTACTTCAATCTTGCTTCCCCAACAAAGTAAGAATAAATTTCTTGTAGTCCCCTGAGGTTTCCTTGGCCACTGCATCCTCAAGGTGAACACTGTTTCTCCTATAGTAGAGCTCTTTGATGTCCTTCAGGTCCTTCTCAGCCCTTGAGACCACAACACGGGTCAGTGCATCCTCATCACCCCTTCTTATCGCATTGCGCAGAACCTATACATCATGGCAAAAATATAATAAATAAAATCAGAGTGTATCCTTGTATTAGAAAGGTTAATAATTCTACACCCTGAAGAGGACATTGCAATATTTTTAAGTATATACTCCATTTGGAGTTAATTTAAGTTCATGTCTTAATAACATAAGAGGGATTGATTCGGTAATTCACGAGGTGTGAATTACTAGTTTGAAAAATCGGATCATACGGTATGTTATTGTATTGAGCAAGTCCAACTGAAGTTTAGGTTGGTAAAATTAGATTCAAATGCTGTCACATGGGCAAGTATACAAAGTGATGTATATTTGTATTATTATTATAAAATTATACCCAACAAAGAAAGTGAGAATCTGATTCTAACCTTTTCATAGTACTTCTGATGGTCCTTGATGCAGCGAATAGCCGTGTGCATTGCCTGGTGCAAGTCATCAGATGCAAGATCCAACAATTTCTGTGGAGATAAATTTTAATAATAATAATAAAAGTGTCTTTTAATTTTATTGGATTAAACAAGTAGAGAACAATTAAGAACAGACTAAGAATTTTGAGGAACATGGCAATGAGGGAAAAAACAAAGAAAAGGAAAATAGTAGACTCTTTTGTACCTTAGAGATGTAAGTGCCGTGGTCATCTCTGTAGCGGTTGAAAGTTGCCATAAGTTGGGTCTTGCTCCTTGTGGTAAGGATCCTAATGGCTTCTTCATAGTTGCCTTTCTTCTGCTTGACAGATTCATAGAGGATATCAGCTTCACTTTTTGCCAATCTTGCATTGATCTCTTCACCACCATACCTAAATGAGCTCACCAACCCAACCAAAAGCTGCTCAAAGTCAAAACAAGCACACACCAAGACCATTAGGATACCAGTAGCATTTCATTAAGCATTTAGCTTTAACACACACACACACACCCCAAAAAGCTTTTCTAACAAAATTGCTAGAATTCTTGCCCGAATTTTTTTACTAGAATGATGTGGCATGCATATTAATTGTTGTATTAGTAAGTGGGTCATACCATTTTATTTGATTCAACAACTACCCTTGTTTTCTATCAAAAATTCTAGCAATTTTTTTGGTAGTGTAGCATTACCCATAATCTAATCATGTATTACTACATTGATTAAACAGAGAATTAATGATGAGATAATACATGATGACTTACGTGGCGAAGAAGGCCAGTGGTGTTAGCAGCTACATCTTCTTCCAAAGAACGTTTGTAACGGTTGTGATAGGCACGCCTCATGGCCAAGACTTCTTCAGGTGAAAAGACACAAACAATTTCTACAATCACATTGTAACCTTTGCTAACATCCTTGATGGCCGCGTTGGCCAAAACAGCATTACGATCAGCTGGTTCCAACATCCAACGATACATAGCTCTCTGTTTTATTTACGTCTCGTTACTTCTAATTCAAGAGGTTATGATAAAAACTATATGAAATTGTAAGCAAAATCATGCTCTTGTGGTACCTCAAAGTCACCAGAGAGCTCTGACTCGAGGCGTTTGATGAGATCCTCTTGGTAAAGTTCCTCATAGGTTCTTCTGATTTGCTGCCTCTGGTAAACATTTCTATGACCCAATACTGCTATGACAGTCTTCTCATCAGTGCCCCATCCTGCAGAGCCCGAAGCCATTAAAATGTTAAATGTATAATATGTACTGTTTTACTTTGTCAAAGGTGCATCATATTGATATAATTGTTATTTGATCAATGATCAACTATTCTAATAATAACAATAACCTATAAATTTACATTGAATTCATCATAAAAAATCACAAAATCAGTGTTCTCAATGGATTTTCAAGATTGAAAGAAAAAGAAAGCAAATTCATATGCGCAATCAATCAAAGTGAAGCTTTTGCTTTTATCATCTATGAAACCGATATAGAAATTATACGACCTTGGAAAGCTTTTCGGAGAGCTTCTGCATCTGCAACAGCGGAATAGTGCGTGGGAACAATAATAGTAGCCATAGTAGGTTATATTTTACTCACTATGGTGCTGGTTTGCGTTGAAGTTCAGCTTCCCGGCTCTTCTATATATAATGTAATTAGTAACCCACAGAGCAATGAGGGATGCACGCTTTAACCGTGTCCATGCTGTTTTAGAGCAATGTCAAGCAAAAAGATTTTGTCACAAAGTCATACCTTTATCTCGGTAGAAAATTTACTGTACTTTAGACTGCTTCTTCTTTTTATTGGAATCAAATCTGTACTTTAATTGTTGCTTTTATTCCTCGCCAGAACTGAATGTACCATCAATGCCAAGGTCTTACATAAGTTGTTCGAGCTAGGAGAGAGAAATTATTATAAGTTTTTGAAACGCATATAATGCATATGCTTAAGAAAAAAATTATTATATATTTAGTTTAACCAAAATTATCATGGACTTAAAATAAATAATAAAAAATTAACATCGAGCATGCACTTTTTTGTATTTCAAAAACATATAATAGTTCCTCAATTTACATGGACAGGCATTTACCCTATGTTTTCCTTTTTTCTTTTACTGGTATATTTATTTAGATTGAAGAGGCTATACTCCAAGCAAATCTACATTTATATTCTTATTTCTTGGTAACCATTATCGTTTTAGGGATATAAACTGTGACACCCTATATACAGAAAATAAAAGAAAAATTCCCAATACCCGGTATAGGCATGACTTATATGTCTCACCTAACAATCAAAACAAACTAGGAAAAAATTGAGTGGATGCCAACTCACTTACGGACATTTATTATATATAGAGTAATGGAAAATCATACCAATACATTCTATGGTATACGATGATATATATAGCTGTAAAGCATAGATGTACTTTCATCTTAAACTTGTAGCAATATATTATAGACTTTTTTTCTGGAAAAAGATCAGAATAATCATTTTATATTGCAAAATTAGGGCATTACTATTACGTTCAGCTACAATTTATAGAGAAATTAGTAAGTACAAATCATTTATTAATCAGAATCCTGAATTTGAACCCAAATTAAGCAATTGTCATGAGGAAAAAATAAATTAAGTATATATAGTTGAACAAAGTCCCGTTCACCCTATTATAGACTTGTAATATGATTATAACAAATAAAAAGATGGATACAGCTAGAATTCAGTACCTGAATACACATTATCGCATGTAAAATTACGCAAACCCAGGTCAATAATAAAAATGAGAATTAATTTACATCGGAGAAAAGATTCAACATATTTCTACTAGATGCTAACTTCATGTTAAATGTAATTTTTATTATTCAATCATTAAATTTAATTATTCATATGATCAATTTCGTGTAATCTTTAACAAAATAAACATTAATAAAACATAATAAAGTGGTTTTATTTTTATATATTTTAAAACAAATATTACGTTCATCTTGGAGTATATCAATAAAGTACTAAATAATTTTGAATTAAAATAAAATTTTGTAGATATATAATTTATATTTTAAAACTTTTAATCTAGTGGCAAGTTTTATGACAAAAAATTTAATAATGTAACAATTATTTTGATTACATCAACATAGGTTGACCGATATCCCCTCCATATGGTGGGTATGAACCCCCCTCATGCATTAAAAAATAAAAATAAAATAAAATTTGTAGATATGCTTCCATAATTTTCATATAAGAATTATATATTTTTTCATATATATATATATATATATATATTAATAAACAACATTTTATCATCATCTAATAAAGTGGGTTGATCTGTCGAGGATAATCATAGATAAAAGGGTAACGGTGATAATATAGTGGTGAAGAGGTATGTATTTTGATTATTTTCATGACAAAAGTGTGATAAATTTTAAAGAATTTTATCGGTATGTTTAACTGTAAAAAGGGTTTGTACTGACATTCAATAATACATGTCGATGCATTATTTAGTCAATTTAATATATTTTATTAAATAATATATTAACATATAATTAAATCATAATATATTTGTTTGTGTACAATGATAGTATTTTTTTGGGTAGCGTAGGCAAAGAAGTGTACAACGATGTTATGTATACACTAATTAAATTTATTTTTAAATTTAGATTAAAATAGTTTTCGAGAATTATATTAACATGAAACTTTTCTTTTTCGAAAAAAAAAAAAGGGTTTATGCTCCTGACAAGACACACGAGAATCGAATGTGTATTCAAGAATTTTTAAAATAAAAAAATATTTAGCGAATCAAACGTGATGTGAACGTTATGTAATTGGAAGTGCATTCACACGTAGGAAAAGTTTATAGAGATGATAGCAACGCTAGATTGATTCACATATTTTTAAGGGATTTAATATTTATTTTTTAAATAAAATTTTAGAATAAAAAATTAATATTAAATTTTTTTTATCTGTATAATAAAAATTGATTCAACTCAAATCGATTTAATTAAAACCAATATAGTATAAATAAAATTAAGTAATATTTGAAAATATTACTAAATTATAAAAAAAATATTATTAAAACTCTTCAATAACGTAATTTAAAAACAATACTAATAAAAACATTGTTAAAGAATTGTAATAATATTATTTTATATTTTTAGCAACAAGTTTTAAATGTTGAAATTTAAGAAATACTCATAAAATTATATATATATATATATATATATATAGAGAGAGAGAGAGAGAGAGAGAGAGAGAGGGGAAGAGAGGGAGAGTAATGAGTTCAATAAATTTTAAATAATGATAATTTATTAAAAAACATAAACAATTGTTAGATAACGTAGATCCAATTTTATTTTATTTTATTTCAAAAATATTATCAAAGCATGAATATTCGTTACAGATAATGTTAATTCCTAAAATTACTTTTCTCCAATTTCTCAATTTAATCAACCTAATAACTAAGTAGTAGTTACTTTTCTTTATGTGATTTGCATCAAATAAGGGTATAAACGGATTAATTTGGTTTATTTTTTAATTTTTTTAACAAATCTGAATTAAACCAAACCGATCTAATCAATATTAGATTGGTTTAGTTCAGATCATTGCAGGTTAAAATAAAAAATAAAGAATTATATTTTTAAATTTTTTTATTCTTATAATAATTAATAATAGTGAAAAGTTTGATAATGATATAATTAATAATGGTATAAATAGATAAATTCCTTAAATAAGTATAAACAAAAAAGATAAAAAAAATGACTTTTCTACTGAAACTTAATGCAAAACTTTGAAAGATTATAAATAAATGAAAAAATAGTTAATTTGATCATTAGATTGGGTGTTTGGGTAATTGGGTTGAAAAATTATATAAATTCGAAACCGAACCAAGTGGAGAGGGAAAAAAAAAAGGAAAGAATGAATATCACCAAGTGAAATATCACCCAAGTATACAAAGAAAATAAGTTTGAGGTGGAAAGAAAAAGTAAAAGTATGAATTGAAAAAATTAAAAGAAAAGAAACGATGCTGGAGGCCCAAAAAGAATACCTCTCCCTTGACATAGTACTCAAAGATAGGTCTGAGTTTTAATTTTCCTTATTATGAATCTATCATATTTACATACCCCTTTTACCCCCCTCCTTTTTCTTTATGGGTGTTTAATAGAACGATCCACAAGTTGGAGAGACGTCATGGTTGGTTTGGCTTCTCCAATCCATAGCCCACTAAAGATAGATACGAGCATTAAATTTATGCTAGCACCAAGGTTACATAATTCCTAATAGACAGAGAACCAATCGTGCAAGGAATAGTAAGGCTATCGAATCCTTTAGCTTAGGAGGTAACTTTCTTTGAATAACGACACTACATTCTTCATTCAAGATGATTCTCTCATCCTCCTTCAACTTTCTCTTCTTAGTCAGAAGCTCTTTCATTAATTTTGCGTACGTAGGCATTTATTCCAGAGCTTCCACAAATGGGATATTTATTTGCAGCTTCTTGAAAACTTCAAGGAACCTAGCAAACTGTTTATCTTGGCTCTTCTTCTTCAGTCATTAAGGAAAAGGAACTCTATCATACAAAGAGGGTGTGTATGGCTTGTCCTATTCTAGTATATTCTTTTTTCTTCTAAGTTGCCTTTATTTAGAAATTGACTCATGCGACGCTTGCTAATCAATTGAATCCTTCATTGGCTCTTCATTATCTCTAGATATCTCCTCCAAGGTCAAGCCTCCGTAAGATGTACCACTTCTAAAAGTGATAGCTTGGCATTACTCCCTCGAATTCACAATTATGTCCGATAGCAGAGTTCCTAAAGGCCTTTCAGCATTTTTTCTTAATAAGTCACCTAATTGTGTTTCCAGATTCTTCAGAACAACTCCTTGATTCTTTAGAGACTCTATAGTCTTTTGCATGAACTTCTCCAATGTAGACTTTAATGTAGAAACTCTATTTGGTTTACAATTGTTCTAATTAACATGAGGTGGCCCTTGATTCCATGAGAAGTTTGGGTTCTTCCTCTAGCCTAGATTATATATGTTAGAATAAGGATTATTCTAGGTTCTAGGAAGGTTACCCATATAATTAATCTGCTCCTAAGGCAAAGAAAAATTTGCCTCACAAAAATTACTTGGGTGATTCCCACCACAAAATTCATAGACAAGCTAGTTAAGTACAACTAACTACATTAACTTGCATCTTGTTGGGTTGTTTGGTGATATTCGCCATTTGATGAGATAAGGAGGCATTTTGACTAAGAATAGCATTGAGGATATCACGTTCCATCACCCCTTTTTTCACAACAGCTTTATCTAATGCTAACTAATAATCACTAGAAGTCTTTGTATATAAAGACCTTCCAGTTGATGCATCAATCATGACTCTTGTGGGATGATTCAAGACATTATAGAAAATTTGAATTTGATGCTAATCTTCAAAGTCATAGGGTGGACATTTCCTCAATATCTCCTTAAATCGCTCCTAGGCTTTATAAAGAGACTCAACTTCCTTCTATGAGAAACATATGATGTCATTCCTCATCTCAAGATACCTTGATGGGGGGAAATTTTGCAAACAAATTTCCCCAAAAGGTCTTTCCAAGTAGAAATAATTGCAGCCGATTAAGCGACAAGCAAGCTCTTAGCCTAATCTCACACAGAAAATGGGAATAGACGCAACCGTATGGCATCCTTAGTAATGCCATTCATCTTGACTGTGTCATGTAGTTAAAGAAAGTTGACTAGATGGATGTTGTGGTTCTTAGAAGGATGTCCCCCAAATTATTCTTGCTAAATCAACTGAAGAAGAGATGCTTTAACCTTACAATTATTTGCCTGCACAAGAGGTCGAATAATGCTTGTAGCATATTCATTTGCAGTGGGTGTTGTATATTCTCCAAAAGTCTTCCCTCTTTCACCATTATTTTCCGCCATGGTATTTTCCTTTTCTTTCCTTAGTCTAGCTAATCTCTTATATGCTCTAGCAGTGCACTCAATATTTTGATCAAACACCAGTTCACTTGACTTTACAATATTTAGCACTCAAAATAAATTCAAAAAATAATGTAAAATAAAACAAAGAAATTTTTTACCTAGATTACCACTCTTATTTGATACTAATGATATTGGTTAAAAACCAATCCCCAACAACAACACCAAAAACTTGATGTGACATCAACAAGTATATCGAATCATACGAGTAATAAAATTGTGAATAAAAGTATCATTTTACAAAGATTGGGTAACCAAATATCAATTCTCAAATTCAAATACTATCTAAACTACCAAATTTGAAATAACAAAAATCAAATAAGAATTAGTGAAGTAAATCTAATCAAATGAAATCTAAACTAATTTCTAATCACCTAACTTGGAATAGAAGTAATCAATGGTTGATGGGAAATTCAATATGGTATGAGGTGCTACGCCCCTGATTTACCCAATTTTTCCTCCAAGCATTAAATTCTTAATCTAATAAAGTTCGATCAATTCAATTGATGGTGGATTTCCTAATTTAATTAGTATCTAATTCCTTGGCCCATATTAATCCTCTTTAATCTCTAAAATTCAATTAATTCCTCAACTTGAACTCTAGAGCTAAGGGCTTTATGTTCTATGAAATACAAGATATATTAATCCCAGACAATCATTAATCTATATTCTTAGACAATTAATAAGTATCTTTCCTATCCCTAGGTCTAAGTTGTGTTCCAATTTTCGAATTGTCTATACAACTCACGGTATCAATTTATGGATAGGCAATCCAAGAAATCATTAAGAACAAAGATAGAAACTCAATTGATAGAAAGAAACATTCATTAGATTAAAAATAATAATAACTCATCATACCAAGATTAGTTACATCATCACCCTAGCTAAGAGGGGTTTTAGCCACTAAACATATTTGCAACATCCAAGTTCAAAAAGAAAGAGAACATGATAAATATGAATCAAAGGGGAAGAAGAAAAGATAAATCCAATAGCATAGATCTTCTTCTCTTAATGGAGAAACCAAACCTTAGCAGAGCTAGGTGTGTAGAATCTCCCAATCTTCTTGTGTGCCATCCAATTCCCAAATTCTCAGATGGATCCTTCTAACTCATAAGAGACCTTTTTAATCCTCCTTCCTCTTGTGTTCGAGGCTAGCTTTGATTTTAGAGATCTTTAGAAGTCATGAAAGAGCCCAAACAATTAAAGTTCATGCTCCCTTGGGCCCAAAATTAGCCCAATTCACATTTTTGTACGATAGTACATCTAAAACTATCAAATTCTATGCTCTAAACTCTATATATAGTCGGAATTATCTCTCAAAAGTAGAAGCATAAGTTGTATAGCTCTAAGTAAGCTTTCTAGTGCCATAAGAAACACCTAGATTAGACTTTTGTAACTCAAGATATTGGCAAAACATTGGGTAGAGGTCAATCTGGGCAAAATCAGGATAATAGCACCCTTCAATCTTGCAATTGGATTTTCACTAAGAAATTCTAAGAACTGGACTTCAGGTTGAACATCAAAGTTGTAGAGCACTTCCTGAACTTTCTGTGACATATTCATTTGTCTCAATCCAATCTCTATAAAGAGAGATACAAATTTTCTACTGCATTGCATTGAAAACTCTTATATTTAGCTCCAAAGGTGTTTCTCTTCCAAAATTGAATAAAATTGAACTCCCATGCCTTCAAATTCACTAAAAATTCCCAATTTAACATTACTTTCAATAATTTCATAAAAGTCCAAATTCCATATACAAGTGGCTATTTTCTTAACAATGAAAGCACAAAATCATGTCAAGTCAAGCACTAAATGATTGTATATTATACATTCATCAATCCCTCATCTTGAACCTCTCCATCATTTGCTAAGATACATCAAGGGAAGCCCTGGACAAGGTCTTCTTTTTTCTACCAAGTCTTAGCTTCATTTGATGGCTTATGATGATTTAGATTGGGGGAATTGCCTGATTTAAGGAATAGTATGACTAGCTATAGTGTTTCCTTAAGTGATTCATTGGTTTCTTGGAAATTTAAGAAACAACCAACTATTTCTAGATCTTCTACTGAAGCCAAATACCAGGTATTAGGCATTAGTTGTTACTCACTTGACTAAAGGAGTTGTTGAAGTGTTTTCAAGTACACATAAATTCCTCCATGATCTTTAATGATAGCCAAGTAGCCATACATTTCTCTACCAATCCCAAGTTCATGAGCATTCAAAACAAGTGGAGATTGATTGCCATTTTGTCCGAGAAAATGGGGCAGCTGGATTTATCAAGTTCATTCATGTTAAATCACAACATCAAATTGCTGACTTACTCACTAAACCAGTTTCAGCTAACTAGTTCAAAGGTCTCACGTCCAAGCTTGGCATGCTGAACATCTATACATCAACTTGAGGAGAGTATTAGGATAGATAAATTAATTAAAGGTGTTTTTGATTAGTTGATTAGATGTTAGAGTAAGTTACAAGTTTGTTGTAACTTGTCATCTAGCACTCTATATATCAGTGCTTGTATAGTTTACAATCAAATTAATGAATACATTTTTCATTTCTCTTCCATTGTGATATAATGTCACTTAAAATTTTTGGAGGACTATTTTGATGTCACTTAAACTCTTTGGAGGACTTATTTGTTGTCACAAGTCTTTAGATGACTAAATTGATATCACATATATTTTTGGAGGACTAGATTGGTGGTTTAGTCAAAATATAATAAAGACTATATGTAAAGTTTCAAAGTTGACAATAAGGATAGCAATGGGTATCCATGCTCTGCCCCTCGTCATCATTTAAAATTTTGCCCCCTTTCCATTTCCATCGCTGGTCTTCATTCCCCATTCTCTGTGGGAATTCAAATCCCCACGGATATCTGTGGGAATTCAAATCCCCACGGATATCTTTGGGTTTATATAAAAACTTTTAAAAATCTTAAAAAAGAGAAAAATCTAAATAAAATACTCTTAAATCTAAATAAACATTCATAAATATCCATAAGTCAGTATAATATTATCCAACACAATACAATCCAAATTAAAAATGGAATACATGATGCAAATTTATTAAAAGACAATTATAAATATCCAAATCACAAAGACACCAATATCATGACTAGATTTTTTCTTAAATTACATATTTATATATATGAAGGCATTTAAGTAAATTTACGTTAACAGGAATTTAGTGGATCTCTATAGAGCGAGGACCTCATCTGGCATCCTTGTGGGGATCAAACTTGTCCCCATCCTCATCGCAAGTACCTAATTTGGCAGGTTTTTTTTGCCATCTATAGTTGACAATGATAGATACAGAAAATTTTAATAATAGGGAAAGGTTAATACATAAGCATAATAAATGGGTTGATTTCTTTCAATTACTTGTTTTGTGTTAGTGTGTGATTAAACTTACTAAAATAATGAAGGCAAAAACACATGTATGTCTATATGATGTTAAAAAATTTCAAATAATAGTGGGGGGCATACGCCCCCACCAACTTCAACATAGATCGATCCTTGAAAGTTGATAATGAGAGATGTTTATTTTATTTTATATTTATAGCATTTAAGTCAAAAATAAGAATGTTTAAGACTAACTAATACATTAGTGAAAAAAATAACTAACGAAAATGTTTAGAATTAAATTATAAAAACTATTTAGTAAAGCTCATTCATAACTAATGACTATCATTAAGAAATTTGTTTATATTTCAATGAATTAAAGTATAATGGTTTATGAAATGCTCCTATTCTATTTAGAGATTAGGGTTTAGAAAAGAGACACGAATCACTATTGGGTATTTGTTGAAGGAAAACCATGCTTTAAAAGTTTAAATAGAAGAGTTGACCAAATCCACAACTACTTTCTAAAAAATAACAGCTGAGGCAAATGGTTTCTAGTTCATAAAAAGGGAGAAATTAATAGTTAAGATGAAGAAGTAAGATGTTGCAAAAAAGAATGGGAAATGCTCCTTACAAAATAAGATGTGTAATGGAGGCAAAGACATTGAATCTACATAGGATTGGGAGCCAAATTAGCTAAGGACTATGTTATCAGTGTAGGATGCTATTGAGCACAAAGTTGAATGGGTATATGAGTATTGGAATGTGGTTAGTGTTGAATAATTGTTCTTTTGTAATTATAAATAGCCTTTTACATTGCTTTTAAGACTTTATCCAACATGTCAATCAAACACAAGTCTACTTTATATTTATCTTTCATATTTTACTTTTTGCCTTTACATTCAAATATTTGCTTCCTACAAGAAAAATCAATATCTCTATGTGTGATACATTAATAGAGAAACTTTTCAATACTATTGCTATGCTTATGCACCTTTCTTTGTGGGACACTTCACTACTAGAAATTGTCGGAATAGTGACCGATTTTATAACCAATTTTTTTCGATCTCAAAACTTAAAATTTGTCACTGATTTTGCGACCGATTTGGGTCATATTCGACAAACTTGTGGATTATAAAATCAGTTGCAAATTTAAAATTTGCGACCGATATGAAAAAGAAAAGAAAAAAAATGTGCAAAAAATGTAGACTCAAAATTGGTCACAAATTCAAAATCTATGATTGATTTATTAAAGTCAATGACACAAAGTATTGAGAAAATTTTGGTCCCAAAATTAGTCACAAATCTTGAATTTTGTGATCGATAAGATGAATACCAACGAAATACTATTTTATGAAATCAGTTGCAAAATTCAATGGTTGATCTATTTACTTTGTCAATGGTTATAAGTTCCATATAGAAGAATGAAGTATCAACAAAAAAACTATAAACTGTGGAGTTTGTGTTAAGGGTGATAACCATGGAAATGAGGAGAATTATTATTATAAGATTATCGAAGAAAGATGCAATTAGGATACTCTGGAGAACCATCAAAACAAATAGTATTATTCAACTATGATGGTTTAATGCTATTCTTAATCGTGGTGTGAAGATTCACAAACAATATGGTATTCCAAACATAATCCATTCATATTTGTGGCTAATGCCATTCAAGTGTACTATGTCCCATATCCAAAAAAAATTAAAGAAAAAAGAGATTGGAGGGTTGTTATCAAAACAAAACCAAAAGGCACAGTCGGAAATCAATATACAGTGGAGCTTGCATACCAAGACATGTCAAATTTTGTCGGGTTTATAGCAAATGATGACCTCCTTGAAGCATTGAGAGATGAAGAAGGTGCATACAATGAAGTAGAGGTCAAATAGGACATGATGTAGACGAGGAGAAGATAATGACATAGAAGGAAATGTAGATAATGATGAGGAGGAAGAATTTGATTTTGCCTATGATTTTGAAAATGATGATGAGGATGCTCAATTGGAGGCATTACTTGATGATGAGGAGAAAGATAATGATGATGGCGATGATGGTGATTAGTGTTTTTATTTACTTGTTATAAAAAGTATAATATTAATATTACTTTCACTTATCACATCTAACCTTTTTCTCACTAATGTTGTTTTTTTATTGCAAATATATGATAGAGGAAAAGGCAAAGGAAAGGGATCAAGTTCTAGGCGGCTAGACAAAACTTCCAATACTCTGGCCTCCTACTCAGACTGAGTAGAACCCTTCCACATCTCCTGCAGTTACCTCATCCTCTCCGGTAGGCACTTCTTCATCAACACCACATCTCACTCCAATAGCATCAATTACAGGTGTATTATTCAACTGTGATGGTTTGATGTTGTTCTTAATCGTGGTGTGAAGATTCACAAACAATATGGTATTGAGGAGTTTCATCATACAAGACGGTATTCTAAATATAATTCATTCATATTTGTGGCTAATGCCATTCATGTGTACTATGTCCCATATCCAGAAAAGATTAAAGAAAAAAGAGATTGATGGGTTGTTATCAAAATAAAACCAAAAGGCACAGTTGAAAATCGATAGACATTGGAGCTTGCATATCAAGACATGTCAAATTTTGTCGGGTTTGTGGCAAATGATGACCTCCTTAAAGCATTGAAAGATGAAGAAGGTGCATATAATGAAGTAGAGGTCAATATAGGACATGATGTAGACGAGCAGAAGATGATGACATAGAAGGAAATGTAGACGATGATGAGGAGGAAGAATTTGATTTTGCCTATGATTCTAAAAATGATGATGAGGATGCTCAATTGGAGGCGTTACTTGATGATAAGGAGAAAGATAATGATGGTGATTAGTGTTTTTATTTACTTGTTATAAAAAGTATAATATTTATATTACTTTCACTTATCACATCTAACTTTTTTTCACTAATGTTGTTTTTTTATTGCAAATGTCTAATAGAGGTAAAGGCAAAGGAAAGGGATCAAGTTCTAGGCGGCCAGACAAAACTTCCAATAGTCCAACCTCCTACTCAAACTGAGTAGAACCCTTCCACATCTCCTGCAACTACCTCATCCTCTCCAATAGGCACTTCTTCATCAACACCATATCTCACTCCAACAGCATTAGTTACAGGTGTAAACTTTCCTACCTCGGAAAACAATGCTGAGCTTACACTTGGATCAAGTAACCTTCATTATTCCTCAAACAAATAGACAAGTACTAGGAAGAAAGTTTTGCAACTTGATGAAGTTGGGAATTTGATAAAAAATCTTAATTATTTCATTATATTTGGTTTGATATAACTAATGAATTGTAATTCTTATAGATTTCTGCCCTCAGACACCACAGCTCATGGGATTACTAACCTTATCAGAAGCAATTATGTTGAACCATGGCTTTCTTGGGGAAAAAAAATACTACCTAGAGTCAAAGAGATGTTATATGATGAATTTATGGTAAGTTTAAACCATTTTGGTATGATATGTGATTTTATCTATAGACTTTATTGTTTTATTTAATGTTTCTATTGATTATGATAGAGAAAGTTTCATGTTCATCCTCTTTATTATGGTTGGCCAAGAAGAATTTTGAAAGTCGAGTAATTGCACTACTAAAGAATATGTTTCAAAGATCTTGTTCCTCCATGAATAAACCAAATTTTCTTGGAGACACTATATGGGATGCACTTTGTGCATAATGGGAGGATGAATGCTTCAAAAAGAAGAGTAGATAAGCAAAATTGAATTGCTCCTCTAACTCATCAGGATTCAATAGTTCACTTCACACTAGTAGCTCTATTACTGTTTCACAACATAGAGCCAATTTGGCCAAATTCTCCCATTATTGACATTATTTGCAAGCTATTTTTTACTAATATATTATTTTTCAAACTATTTTTCCATTATTCTTAACTTACATTATTGTTGTTATATCCATAGACAAATTTGTATGGTAGAGCTCTTACTCCATTAGAGTTATTTCGCCACACATACAGACATAAGGATCAAATATGGGTGGATAGGAGATCAAAGGATGTAGATATAAGTAGTTAGTGTCTTGTTTTACATATTTAGTGCATATCTAGTTTCTATGTTAGAATATAGCTGTAGCTCTAAATTATGTTAAATTATAGTATACTACAAGAAAATCAGTAAATAGCGACTGATTTAGTAAAATTTCTCACTTGACTTAGTAAAATTTAAGTCCAACCACATGCCCACATCATCATCTCATATATCTAAAACAAAACTTGCAATGTCAAATTAAAACACAAAATATAAATAAGAAACAAATAGAAGAAAAACAATAAAAGATACCACTAATTTCTAAATCTAAACACAAGAAAAATAACAACACTTCAATAAAATCTAAATCAAACCACTTAATCAATCTTAAAAACAACATTTTTAGGTCCCTAAATCTGAAATAATAAACCCAAAAAACTGCACCTTTTTTCCTAGTAATGACACTAACATCCTCTTCCATTTCAACCTCTCTCACCTACACTTAATCACCCAAACTAACCTAAGAAATCAGCCACAAATAACAACCAAAAAGTAGCCCCAAATCAATCCCAAAACAACCCCCAAATCAGCCACCCAAACTAGCCCCAATGTTACCAACAAAGACAAACGAAAATGCACCCAAACAATAGCAAAATTGCAGCACAAAAAGTGCAGCAGATCCAACCTCAAATGGCAGCAAAACACTGCCTAAACTTTGGCAGGAGACACCACGTGTAACATCCCCATATAACGTAATAGAAAAGGATGAAAATGTCTTTGGGCAAATTTTTATTATTTACAACTTTGCCCCTGATCTTTTAAAAAAATGACCTTTAGGTCCTTATACATTATTTACAGCCTTGCCCCTGAACATTTTAGAAAATGACATTTAGGTCCCTATATCAACAGGATTAGTAAAATAAGGTTTTAAACAAAGCAGAATCACGCAGTGCAAACGTAGAAACCTAAACCTCGGCCAATTGAGCCACGGAGGTATCCATATATGAAATGACATGGGATGCTCCTAGACTTGTCCATAATTACGAAAATGCCATTACCCTGAAAAACAGAAAACAGAAGGCCCTAAAATTTGGGAAACGTTTAATGTACACTGTTAATCGATTTATTCGATTTTATTGAGTTTGTAGAGTTAATTAAAAAGTTAATTAGAGGTTAACTAGGAGTTGATTAGAAATTTAAATTAGAGAAATTAGGGTTAAGATAGAAACTTATAAAAACCTCACAAAGTTCTTCAAAACCGTTTTACCGATTTAAAGGAAATCGGTAAGATTTCGGTGTTTTAAACTATCGAAACCGGATCAATAGAAATTATGCCATGAGTGCCCTAGGATCAATGGCTAAGATTTAGCCAAATAACCCACCCAAGTGGCACCTAAGGCAGCCCTTGATGGTGGAAGCCAAACCAAAATGGATAGCATGAAGAAATCCACCAATCACATGCATTTGGCTTCCAAATATCTCACCTTTTCTTCCTTCTTCTTGTGTGAATTTCGGCCTCCCCACTACCAGTCTCATTTCCCCACTCTTCTTCATCTTCTTCCACTTCCTCTCATCCCCAAGCTCAAGCCCCAACTATCAACTTCACTCTAAGATCAAGTTCCATCAAGATTTCACACCAACAAGGTAGGAATCTCAACTTTCTCCTTCTTTTCTCTGATTTGAGGCTGCCTAGGGCTTCTCCTTCTCTCTTTATTTTGATGTTATGTTAGTTGGATATGATGAATTAAGGTTGTTTTAAGGTTTATATGTGAGTTTGAATTGAAGATTGGATGGATTGATTAGAGAAGAACATGAATCCAAGAAGAATTCAAGAAGCTGTTAGGGTTTTCCCCTCGGCAGTATGTACGGCGGAGTGTACGGCTCCACCTACTACTGTTTAAATCTGATGAAACCATTTTTATATGAAACTAGACATCTAGAGCTTTTCATAAATATATCATATAAGGCTTTTGGATTAGTATTAAGAGAGTTATGAATTTTTTAATTTCAACCTAGGTTTTTGACTTTAATTCTGGTCAGACTGGGTTGTTCAGGGTAGAACTCGCCCTATACTAGTTGAAAATGAGTGAAACCAATTTTTTTAGAAAGCTTACACATAGGAGAATGTCCCATAAAAATTTCAGAATTAGAAAAGGTCTCGTTTGCTCCCAGTGATCCCAGAAAATTTCCCTATGTCCAAACCGAGCCAGAACAAGGCAGCTCAGGAAAGTCAGATTTCGGGGCTTATAACTCGAGCCATACTAAGTCAAATGGAATGGAACTTTTTGTAGATGAAATTTTGTCCTGTTAGCTTTAATATGAGACCAATTTCCTATGATTTGCATCAGTTTTCGATTTTTAGTTGATTTTTACTTTTAAGAGTGTAATTCTGGCTAGGTACAGGGCAGGCCGGGATAGAACCTAAATAACTTGAGCTATAGTTATCAAAATGAGATGGGACCAAAGAGGTTAGAAAATAGACATATAATACTTCAACATATCCAAAATTCATGTCCAAATGAGTTAAAATGAATTTAAGGCTTAATTTCTAAAAACGGACAGAATTGAAGAATATGAGCAGAATTTCCAAAAGTAAAGAATTGGGCATCTTAATGCATATGTGAGTTCACTTAAAGTCTAAATCTTGCAATTCCATGTTGGTGCTTGAAAGATTGATGCATTACTTTTGATCTCTTACTGTGATTGATTGTCTGTTGAGACTGACACTATTCATGGGGAAACGGATCTGATCCGTTATGCTGCCAAATTTTCGGCAGAATTGTAAGAAGATTATAAGCTATAAGCATTTGTATGTTATGAATGGAAATCATGTATGCAAGAATATGTGAAAATAAATGATGAACCCTATGTATGAATGCACTCAGCATGGCTATGCATGATTATGTATGAGAATGAAAGCATATGAATATATTGAATATGGATCCCTTCACCTGGAGGCAGTTGCACTTTGAATCCCTCCCCATGAAGGCATTTAAAAGATATAATGAAGGCCACATATTCCTAAGGAACGTGATATGGCGATCACGCTCTGATGGGGTATGACATGGCGATCATACTCTGGAATGTGGCATGATGATCCCACACCCTAAGGAATGTGACATGGCAATCACATTCTGATGAAGTATGACATGGCGATCATACTCGGGGACGTGGCAGGATGATATATTCCTAAGAAATGTGACATGGCGATCACGCTCTGATGGGGTATGACATGGCGATCGTACTCTGGAATGTATACTCCCCTCACCCACATGAGGCATGGCATGACCCAGCTAGTGTGAGTATAGGGGATAAGGCTTACATGAGGCATGGCATAACCCAGCTAGTGTAAGCAGATGCAAGCACCGTAGGGACGGCGATACGTAACGCCTAGGTGTGTCAAATGAAGAAAGTAAAGATAAATATTAAAAGAAGTAAAGAAAGAAAAGAACCCAAATTAAGCTCCCCTCACCCACGACTCACATGAGGCATGGCATGACCCAGCTAGTGTGAGTATAAGGGATAGGGCTTACATAAGGCATGACATGACCCAGCTAGTGTAAGTACCGAATAAAGGATATGATAAAGGTGTGTATAGATTTTATGTTTTCAGTATATTGGTGCTGTTATAAGTTAACATGTTTCAGTTATTACTCATAGTATAATTCATGAATTGATTTTGTATTGGCTTGCCTAAATTACGAGTGTATGAATAAAATGAACTTTGCTTCGGACAGTATGTTTTTGAACTGTAAAATTTAAACAGCTTGTATAACATGTTCACCTTTTTCATAATAAACCGAAGAAACTGGAGATGACAACAATGACATTATGTATGACAATGGATGAATCCTACTGAGAATGTATAATTCTCACTCCTATATTTATTTCCATGTTATCTCCAGATAGTTCAGAAGTTCCGAAGAAAGCTCTTCGAGGCGGAGTTGACTAGTAAGATTGAAGGCGGCCGAAGGTTGCTGCCAGACAAGGTCGAATTAAGTGACAGTAACAATTCTTAGAGGAGGTATTATGACTTAAGCATAGTACCATACTTGGGAGGGTGTTACACCACGAACTCCAACGGACAGCAGCTGCAATACGACAACGGCAACGTTAGCGTGAGCAGCAGTGATGGGCTTCAACGTGACAGCGACGACAGGCTTCAAAGCAGCGGCGGCGATGGCGGTCTCTTGGCTGGATGAAGCTCAAGGTGGGGTAGGGGAGGGAAGAAGAAGAGAGAAGAGAGCGTGTGAATGTGAGGCAGCAGTAGACAAAAGTGAAACGTAGGGTCTTTTTGGGGGGGAAATTAAAAAACAATGACTAATTTTTCAATCACTAAAATTGAAATTAGTGATCGATTTTATTAGAGGAGGAACAATTATATGTTTAGCATATCAGTCACTAAATCGGTCACTAAAATTGAAATTAGTGACTGATTTAGTGACCAATTATATTAGATGAGGAACTATTACATGTGTAATAAATTAGTCACTAATTTTAATTTTAGTGACCGATTTTAGTTGACAAGGAAAAATTGTGTTTTTAGGAAATCGGTCACTAAAATTGAAATTAGTTACCGATGTAGTGACCGATTATATTAGATAAGGAACAATTACGTGTTTAATAAATTAGTCGCTAAATCGGTCACTAATTTCAATTTTAGTGACCAATTTTATTTGACAAGGAAAAATTGTGTTTTTAAGAAATTGATTACTAAATCGGTCACTAAAATTGAAATTAGTGACTGATTGTATTAGAGGAGGAACAATTGTGTTTAGAAAATCAATCACTAAATTGGTTTCTAATTTCAATTTTAGCGACCGATTTAGTGACCTATTTTTATTTGACAAGGAACAATTGTGTGTTTAGGAAATCGGTCACTAAATCGATCACTAAAATTGAAATTAGTGACCGATTATATTAGAGAAGGAACTATTGTGTGTTTAGGAAATCGGTCACTATATCGGTCTCTAATTTCAATTTTAGCGGCCGATTTAGTAATCGATTTTATTTGACAAGGAATAATTGTGTGTTTAGGAAATTGGTCACTAAAACTGAAATTAGTGATCGATTGTATTAGAGGATGAATAATTGTGTGTTTTGGAAATTAGTCACTAAATCAGTCTCTAATTTCAATTTTAGTAATCGATTTAGTGATCGATTTCCAACCTCATTTTGACTTACGTACACCGGTCGCTAAATCAGTCACTAAAATAATTAGAGACCGATTTAGCGACCGATTTTTCACAGTACGGACCATCCATATGGATCTTTTAACTGGTCGCTAAATTGGTCACTAAATATAAAAAATAGCGACCAAAAATTTTTGGTTGTTAAATCGGTCGCTATTCGATAAATTCTAGTAGTGGTATAATTTCTATTTATATGTTATAAGTACCCTAAATTAAAGCTCTTGTGTTAATTGACATAATATTCTAATTGGCAGGCTGAATTTACATAGGCCATGGATGAGGCAACCCAGAAAGCTTCTTAGGATGGAACTCCTCCACTTACTAAGTTAGATGTGTGGCATGAAACTACTGGAGTAAAAAAAGGAAAGATCTATGGCCTTGGTTTAGAGTCTACTATGATTGATGGAAGGCCATACTATTGTGGTTCTAGTTTATTGTCCAATGCATGGGTACAAAGAACAAAGCGTGAAGAGCTACTGAAGAAAATGACAGAAAAGAAAAGGGTGCTTTTAGCTAGATTGGAGAGTAATGAGAAACAATTGCAGGCCACCAATCAACTTGTGCAACAAATGATGCAATGAATGAATTTCCAACCTACTGATTTGCAACTCATCATTGTAAATCAAGCTGAGGATAAGGGATCAATTGATGATAGAGAAGAGTCTGAATGAACTTAGTACTTATCTTTCTTATTGACTGTAGTTTGAATTATATACTACTTACTTATATGTATATTTGTATGTTTTAAACTTTAGGCACTGGATTTTTATGCTTTGGGATATTGTAGCATTAGGTACTAATATTTAATTATATGTAAAGTTTACTCCTTAGCTTATGGATTACTGGATGCTATTTTCTAGGTTGTTATTGAATTCAAGTGTATCAAATTTGGATGTTATAAGATTATGTTTTTTTCTTTTTTCCTTTCCTGTTTTAAAATTGGCGACCAATTTTGCGATTGAAAACATAGGATAATGGGTAAATCAAATTGAAAATTTGCAACTGAATAATCGGTCGCAAAATTAGGAATATCAATTGCAAATTTGGAACCTAAAAATCAATTGCAAATTCCTAATTTTGCGACCAAAAAATCGGTCGCAAAATAGTCAACGAGCGACCAAATCAAACGTGTCACATGGTTGCACAAAATCGGTCGCAAATTGATTTGCAACTTGCCTAAATAGAAAAAGAAAACAAATGAAAAGAAGGAATCTCCATCAATGCATCTAGTCATATTCTTTTTCTTTTACTTCATAATTTTGTTACTTTGTATAATACTTGTATTGATGGTTTTTTTTTTTTTTTGGGTATTAATTCAGTTATGTAGATATTAAAGTTTATATTTTTCATTCAAATTTAAGATAAAATTGTTCTATAAATTAGTCAATACATCATCTTGCATAAATTATAACAAAAAAAAAATTATGCTAAATAAACTAAATTTAGGTTTATTCTTTTTGGTTCGTCGATAATACATGCACAAAAATAGCAAGTTTGAACTTAAAGAAAAACAAACTACGCAGAAATCAATTATATACATGAATATATTAATGGCTCCATTTTTTATTTGAATAATTTTTTTCTCAATTCAAAATTGAGTACACTTGAACCATTTTTAAATTAGTTTTAGGATGTATTTGTTTCAATTCTTTTGCACCAAAAATGTGAGTTTAGTTTTTTTAACGAAAAAAAAATCACTTTTCATAGAATAGTTTGATGTTGAAAGTTTGTTAGTCATTGTAAGCGTGAGAATAGTTATTACATTTTTAGATGATTGATGGTTAAAAGAGCATAAGGACGATTCTGGAATTTAGTTAAGGGTTGTCAACTCATTGAAGTAGTCGATCACGATCAATGCTCCTTGCTTAAGAGGGTAGAGCTCATTCGAGAGCTCAGTGATGTGCATTGAATCACTCTACGAGAAGCATTCTCGCAAGTTTCGCCAAACATATGCTACATTCCCGATGACATCGATGCTTCTAACTATTTGCCGTGAAACAGTGTGCAAGCCAAGCATGGACCGATGAGATTGTTGCATCTCTCCCATGCTGGATACAATGGGTGAAAGGACTCCGATAGAGGGATACTGCTAGTAAGATGGCCCCCAATATCATGTCCAAGATCGGTGGGTTAATCCAATTGCTTTATTGTCTCATGGGCCTCCAGGTTTTGAGCATAATGGCTCCAGCTTTACTGGACAAGACAATAGTTGGGAGAAGTTTGTTCCAGAAACTTAGCATGTGAAGGGTAGAACCGATGATAGCGGCAAAGCAAAGACCACTTCTAACGCATTGGTTTCTTGTAATGAAGCTTTTCTTTTAAGTGACGACCAAGTTGTTAATACTATGTCAGCGAAGTATAAAGCTAGAAAAAAAAAGGAGGATGCATCTATGAGTTAACCTAGGGTTGTGACCAAGGGGAGTAGGGTGGTGAGGAAGATCAAGTAGTGAATGTGGTCAATTACATGGAAGAAGTCGAAGAAACTTGGGCTTTGGGCGAAAAACTTGGTTTGTGCTCTGAGAATGAGGATGAAGTGATCCTAGCTCTAGTGAGAGGAAATGATACAAGGAAGTGTGAAGCATTGCAAAATACAAGGAAGCAAAGAAAAGTAAAAGAGTAAAACTCCAAATTTGTTCATTAAAATGTTGTACGATATTAATTTAGTTATCAAAAAATTTGTCATATCAAATTGATATTGAGACATCAATTTCGTTCTTAAAAGATTTGTTACATCAATTTAATTTTCAAAAGGTTAAAATTTATTTTAAATTAGTCCAAATTTTTTTTAATATTTTAAATTAATTTGAAATAAGTATTAATTTTTTGAAAACCAAATTGATGTCCCACAACTTTTTGAAAGACCAATTTAAAATTTTACTTGAAGGAAAAAGAAAGGCTAAATAGTGGGGTTACTTTGTTCTAAGAGTATGATCTTTTGAGAGCGTGGATCATAGCGTTAATTTTATTCATGTGGTGGTTGTGGGTGCTCAGAGTGTTCAAGCTTTTTCGTGTAGTGGTGCTTTTGTGTGCTTAGTTCCTTCTTGTTTTCTCCCTCATCAGAGCGTGTTTGGTTATATGTTCTAATCCTTTATTTTGCTCCTTCCTTTCTAGAGAGCTTTGAATGTTTCTCAATTATCGAAAACATAAAACTAAACTTGTTCTTGGAAATCATAGCACGCTTCATGGATACGAATAACAAACTATTTGCTAAGAGTGTGATTGCATTGGCATGGAATGAGTGACCCCTAGAATCTGTCTTGTTTGACTCAATTCCAAAATCTTCCTTCTGCTCTCTAGCCTGCCAGATTTTTTGGCATTAGGATTGATAAAATAAAGAGTCGCTGATAAGTACGAATGATTTGACTATGAAATGTTACGGAAAACTTGATGACCGATCAGCGATGGTACAAGAGCATAGTCAACAGAAAAAATTAAAAAAATGTGCATACATGGTTCGTTTCGTCATCAATTCTATAAAATAAATTAATACAATCTATTATATCGTATTTGCTATTTGCTACAATTAAATGTGTCATATTAGTTTATGCATTGAAATCCTTTTATATATTAAAAAATGACAAATAATTTAATCAGATATTAGAATGTGATATTAGAACTGATTAGCTATTAATATACATGGACTCTTTCTCTTGTTCTTTTCATTTTTTTAATATTTTATTAAAAATATATGAATAAATATTAAATAAATTATAATTATATATAATAAAATAATGAAGAAATATTTAAAATAATTATAATTAAAAATATTAAATATTCAGATAATAACTTGTATTTTTAAATTTATAATTAAATAATAATAAAAAATTATTATTTTATTATAATTACCTTTTTTTCAATTATATCCTATGGTAATATACACTAGCGAGAAATATTAAAACGTATAAAACATAATATTATTTAATTGAGATGTTTTTATATTTTATTAAAATAAAAAATTATTAAAAATATATAAAGAAACAATCAATATTATTTAATATAAATTATAGTGTTCATAAAAAATTAGAATAAATTTCAAATAACTATAATTGAAAAATAAGCAATAAAAATAATAATATTTATTTTAAAATATATAATTAAATAATAATATCTATTGTTTTTCTTATAATTTTATTTTTCTTGTCATATATTTTTACATGTAATTATATATATATATATATATATATATATATATATATATATATATATATATATATATATATGAACATTATATAATATTAAAATTTTAATAGATCTTATACTATATATTAATCTTTATACTATTAGACATTATACAGTTAGACTTTATCATGTTAGGGAGTGGCTATTGTCACTCTATTATTTATGGCCATACTCTTTTTGTTGCTTTCATTTTGATATTCTTAAAATATCCTTAATTAAAAGTTATGTTAAACTTTTATTTATTGTCATTCCCGTATTCTAAATTATATTTAATGATTATAATAATTAATATTAAATACAAATTAACTTTTTAATTTAATAATTTGCCAAATCAAAAAAAATTATAATTTTAAACTATAATTAATCTATTAAATCAAACCAACACTAAGCATAATTTGTTTACAAACTAAATCAAAATTTTTTGTAATATAATCCTATTTAATATTTTTCCTGATATAATATTTCTATGGTATTCACCTTTTTGTGGTCATGTATCCCTATATTGCTAGTCTCATAAACTTGTGAGCTCTTTTGAGTGTTTTTTCTTTTTTTAATACTTTTTTCAAGGAGACCAAGAAAATAAGAGTTTATGAGACTAATAAGAGAAAACACACGACTGTAGGAAGGTAAGTTATCACAGAAATATATTGTATCATGAAAAGTATCAAATACGATTTTATTACAAAAATATTTGATTTAGTTTGTAAATAAATTGGGCATAGTATGAGTTTGATTTAATATGTTAATTTAATTTTAAATTTTTTAAATTAAAAATAGTTAAGTTTTAAGATAGGACATAGGGTAACTTTGAAGAATTTTTGGAAATAATATACTTAAGATATAAATATGAAATTTTTATGGTATGAATATCTATATGTTAGTTTTTTAAAAATATTGGTTGCACTAAATACGAAGTTGTATAAGACGAGTTATACCCTTCACAACCTATACTAGTTAGAGCAATGAACAAGATTTAAGAGGCTACTTCAAAAATTCATAACTTTCTTATTTCAGATCCAATGTACTTCAAATTTACATGGTTAGAAAGTTTGAATATCTAGTTTCATATAAAAATGATTTTATGAAATTTTGACCTCTGTAAGTCAAAACACACTGTTTATCATACGAATAACTTCTAGGGTTTCAGTTTCTAGCAATTCTATTTTGAGTTCTTCCTTGAGTTTTTTATTGATTTTCCAATCCAAATCAAGAATTGTCATCTTAAATCAATTGAAAGAAATAATACGATCATCATACAATATCATATTAAAGAGGAACAAAGAAACCCTAACCAACCACATAAACCCTAATATCAAACAAAGGTCAAGAATCCTACCTCAAAGATTGAGTTGTAACTAAGAGAAGCAAGTTTATGGTGAATGTTTTTTAGTAGGATGAAAGATTGAAGATGGAGAGATGAGATTTATAAAGAAAGTGAGAGAGAAAGGTCTAGTTTAGGGTCAAAATATGGGGAAGGAAATAGGAAATAATTTTGTGTGATAAGAATGAAACTGACCCATGTGTTATGATTGGTGGATCTCAATGTATGTTGAATTTAGTTGAGCTTCCTCTTGTTTGTGGCTAGGATGGCGCCACCAAGAGGGGTATGGATGGTTGAATTGTGACCACTCATTCTAGGGTTTAAACTAGCATCCGTGTAATACCACAGTATAAATTTCTATTGATTTGGTTATTGCATTACACAACACTGAAATCAACTTGATTCTTCTTAAATTGGCAAGGGTAAAACATTACTAATGTAACGTCCCGATTTCCAAACTCCTTATACACATTTTCTCGAATTCCGACGTTATTCAACTCCAACAACAAACGTCCAATCCCACCTCCACGTTTGATCAAATCCCATCCCCAACTCAATCTTCGAATTTCAGATAGAATAGATTATTTACGGGTTCCGAGTTCATCTTGCACAATTTCCGACTTTATCTTATGATATTTTCCGATTTTCGAGTTCGTCTCACCTATATCTACGACTTCCGACTTCATCTGGATTACTTCTACAACTTCCGAGTTTAACATTCGAGTCCGAACAATATGAACGTGATTCACCGGTATCCGACTTCATGTCTCAAAGGCATTTATACACGGTTTCCGATATCATCAAATGTAAGATACCGACTTCCGAGTTTAAGTACTTGGGTTTGGAAATGTGACTCGAATTCCCGAGTTCCGACCTTAGTGTTGAACTCAATTGGGGTGGACATGAGTTCGGATCCTTGAGCTGATTTCCACAACACACACGAGTTCTGATATACAATCTTATTACAAGGAGTCCCGACTTTGAACTGGGAGTTCCGAGATCAGTTGATACCTCCGACCTTGATTCCAAGTCTCAACATAAACAAGATTTCCTCAAGTCACAAACAACATGATACGAGTTCTGACATCCGGCTTCAACTTCAAGCAATGTAGAAGGGACGAGTTTCGATATCCGGCTTCAGCTACGAGCTCAATTAAATATGGCATGAGTTCCGACTTCAAGCAGAATAGAGGCGAGTTCCAATTTCAAATAGTATGGCGGTGAGTTCCACTAAAAGGGAGACGTAGCTAAATTTTTGTCCACAAGAAATTCAGCCAATCAAAACCTTCCAAGTTAACTACTACTCATGCTTATATAACACACTCTCCTTCTCTTCTTCAGATTTTTCTCTCACGTTGCATACCTCACTCCAACTCTCTCTTTTCTTTTCCTCTCTCAACCCACTCCATCAAATCTCCAAGCTTGGTCAAGGTTCCGTCAATCCAAACTCCAATTCAGCAAAGTCATACTCCAAAGAGGTAGGAATCTGCTTCTATTCTTGAATTTCTTGCACTATGATTGCATGAGATTGTACTCTTCTTTATGTATTTGATGAACTATTGGATGTATTATGATGGATTATGATGAATTATGATTGAATTAATAGAAGACTTTGAGTTAGAATTATGATTAGAAGGAGAAAATTAGAAGGAGTGGAGAAATGGGATGCTGTCTTGGTGAGGGAGTCCACGGCAGTCCATACGACGGAGTGTACGGCGCCGCCTACAATCGGTAAAATCCGATGAAACCATTTTTAGATAAAAGTAGACATTCAGGGATTTTCATGGATATATCATATAAGGTTATTGGAGTAGTATTGAGAGAGATACAAATTTTTGAAGTTTAACCTAGGGTTTAGGATTTTCATCTGAGTAGGGTGACATGAGGAAAGTATAGCTCACCCTATACAACTCCAAATTGAGTGAGACCAGTTTTGTTAGAAAGCCTACACATAGGGGAACATCTCAGTATGAAATTCCAAGTTTGTTATGGTCCCAATTGTTCCCAGTGATTCGAGGAAGTTGTCCTACGTCTAATCCAGACCAAAACAGGGTAATTCAAGAAGGTCGAGTTTCAGGACTTATAACTCGAGGTGTACTTAAGAAAATGGAGTGAAACTTGTGGCAAATGAAAGGTTGTCCTGTTAGCTTTGATATGAGACTAATTTTGTAAGATTTGAGCTTAGTTTCGATTTTTAGTGAATTTATATTCCCAGGAGTGTAATTCGGGCTAGTGACTGAATAGGCTGAGGTAAAAGTTGAATATCTTGATTTATATAAATCAGAATGACATGGGACCAAAGAGGTTAGAAAGTAGACATATAGAGCTATGACATGTCCAAAATTCAGGTTTAAATGAGTTGAATAGAAATAAAGGTGGGTCATATGATATTCGGGCAGAACCGAATAGAATGTGGTAGAATGGCAAAATTGATAGTTTTTGCAAGTATTAGTGAAACCTATAAAGTTTGAGTTGAGGATTGTCAGTTTGACATTGATATATATATATATATATATATATATATATATATATATATATATATATATATATATATATATATATATATATATATGTGTGTGTGTGTGTGTGTGTGTGTGTGTGTGTGTGTGTTAAGTTGATTTATGCTGCTATGACTAAACTGTCTGTGAGAGCTGGCACTATTCATGGGAAAACGGACCTGATCCGTTATGCTGCCGGATTTACGGCAGAAGTCTAAGAAGCTATGAATGTTTAGATGTAAGGATGAATTAAAGTATAAATGGGTATATAGAAACCCTATATTCAAGAATGACATAATTATGTTATGAGGTATGTGAGGGTAAGTGATGTAGCATATGCATGAGTACCGGTAAATTGGTAAGGAGGCTACGGGCCTTTATATGTAATGAACATGTACGTGAAAATCATGTGTGCAATGATACATGAAAATAAATGAAGTATATGTATGAGTACACTCAATATGACTATGCTTGAATATGCATGAGAATGAAAGAATGTGAATATATTGAATGTGAGTCCCTTCACTTGGAGGCAGTTATTTGAAATCCCTCCCTGTGAAGGCAGTTAAATGATAAAGACATGGGTCCCTTCACTTGGAGGCAGTTGTACATGAGTCCCTCCTCGTGAAGGCAGCTAAAGACTTGGGTCCCTCTATGTTGGAGGCAGTTGCACATTGGGTCCCTCCAACCTAGAGGCAATGGGTCCCCTTGTGGGTGAGTCGGTGTGACGACAGTCACGGGTGAAGTTGACGAGCTCACTCCAAGGCCAGGCTACCCAAGGGCAGTAAAAGTACCCTAAGGACGGCGATACGTAACACCTAGGTGTGCCAAGTAAAAGACTAAAGACTAAAGATTAAAGTATATGCAAGCACCCTAATCACATGAGGCATGACATCGACCCAACTAGTGTGAGTACAGGGGACAGAACTTACATGAGGCATGGCATGACCCAGCTAGTATAAGTACCGAATGAAAGGGAAGTAAATTTTATGTATATGTATAAATTCAAGTACCAGTAAAGTTATGAGTAGAGGCTATGTTTCCAGGAAATTGATGCTATTATACTCTATTTATGTTCCAGTTATCATTCATAATATAATTCATGAGTTGACAAGTGTATGAATAAAATGTACTTTACTTCGGATAATGTATTTTTTTCAAACTGTGGAATCAAACAGTTTACATGACATGTTCACTTTTTTTTTTTATAATAAACCGAAGCAAACTGGAGACGACCATGATGACACTATGTATGAAAATTAGAGAATCCTACTGAGAATTTTATAATTCTCACTCCTATTTCCATGTTGTCTCCAGATGATTTTAGAAGTTTCAAGGCAGTGAAGTTCTTTGTCAGATGAGGTCCGCTCAGGTAACAGTAACATCTCCAGGGTGTGGTACTATGACTTAAGCATAGTACTGTGCTTGGGAGGATGTTACAACTAATGGTCTTCATATAACAAATCTAAATGTTCCTGATCCCTAACATTTATATTTCAACCCTAATTGAATGTATCTCTCTAATAAAATGAAATGCTTCAATTAACAGTGCTAACCAGATGTACCGTACTTCGGATGTTATAGAAGTCACTATTTGAGTTAGCATATTGGGTTGAAAAAGCACTCCAAACCCACCGTTCCCAACACAAGGATATATCTAATCAAAGCTCCCTTACAACTGAATCACTGCAAATGAGGGTCCATTTTATCATATGTCTACTTCGCAATTAGATTGGTATTTGATATATGAACACGAGGCACACGCATAAAGTGAGGGAATGGCTTTGTCTTTTGCTTTTCTGAATCAAAATTGGCTTTCAAAACATCTGTAACACACAAATATTACACGACTCTAGAAACCATTTACACAGCTTTGACTTTTGTCTTTTTAACACATTTACTTATGAGGCTTAACAAAAATATCATTCAATAAAATAAATCTTATAAAATTTGGAGAAAAACAAAAGCTTATGACCTCGAATAACACACTAATAAAATTTTCTTTTAAGTTATGATAATAGTAAGAATTAAATTAAATAAATTATTGTGCTAAGCAAAAAGAAGTGAGAAGAATAAATCTTAACCATTAGAACTTACATGAATGGTCAAAATTAAAATATATAGCCATGTGACTATTTTAGATAATCATGTGACCTTGGAAATATAATTTTAGAAATTGATTTTGCTGCTGTTTACGGCCTATTAAGGCAAGTTGTTCCTAGGTCTCATGTTTATTCTACACTAATCAGCTCCATTCATGATCCTATGGGAAAAGAGTTTAATGTGGAGCTGTATCTTATTTACTGTGAGGCAAATTGTTGTGTTAATAAGTAGCCAAAAAGTATCATAATCTCCCCCTAGGTCTAAGCTTCTATTACAGCTTACCACCTTATATCTTGCTGGAGTTTCTATTAGATATTTCGGGTCATTGTAGTTGTTGAATGATTCATGTGTAATTACTTTTGGGCTTAGGTCCCGTACTTAATTAAAAAAATATAATTATATAATTTTAAAATAATTTTTAATTTTGATAATTATATAATTCATATATGATTATATGGCCAAAATTATATATATATATATATAATTCAGCTTTTCCATATTAATTTTCAAACTCTTTTTTTTTTTTTTTGGCAATTCTTCTAAATTTCATATTTTATTTCTAAACCCTCATGTTGTCAACATAGATCTGTAAGTCCATATGTCTCGTCTCGTCAAATAATGGATGGCCCACCATACCAATGTTTTGAAAATTATATTAAAGATTAATTCCGAAAAATTTTTGGTTTATGATTTAATTATTCAACCAATTGAACTTATAATTTAATTTTATAATCGAATTCTATACATAAATGGTACATGGGGATTCGAGATACCTGGTTACAAGCGACGATCGGTTGGAAATTGGATTCGGGAACACGCTGCTAGACAAGTCTCTCCACACCAATGATGGGAGGTGTACTTGCGAAAACTCCAAAGTTTAAGTTAGCTATAGTCAAGAGATATTAGAATCAATGATTGATTTCTCACCTGAGCTCTCAGCTGCGTTTTTATATAGTTGGTTCATCCTCTAGGTGAGTTCCACCTTTTGGAGCATTTAGTTCTGACGACCCTATTCTTTTGGGGCTCTCAGTGACCACTTTGGTGATTATTTTAAATTCTGGTGAATTCTGTGATGTACCTCATAAAGTGAGGTGCATCACACACCTTCTCAAATTAACGGTTGGATGTGAGAGTGTATTTTATGCAATTACCCATACTCCTCACATCCAACTATTGATTTAAGAAGGTGTGTGATGTACTTCACTTTGTGAGGTGCATCACAGAATGCGCCTTAAATTCCATGAAGTTCATGCACACAACCACCAACTTGATGGTGTCAAGCTATCTTCTGGCTTTGGGCCTTTGAGCCCACTCTACTTTGGGCCTTGGGCTAGTCTGTAGCAAATCCTAAAATGTTTAAATAAAAACATATGACTAGTTCATTTGTGAATCGGTGCAATTTGATTTGATTCTTAGAATCTTAGATACCACTGTCTTTGTGGACAAGTCACGGTTTCCCTTTAAATTTGTCTTTCGTATTTATTTTATGATATCAACTTGTCAAATTTGTTTTAGCAAATAAATTGAGAAAAAAATAAAGAAGTTGAATATTAGGATTAAATGCATTATAGCAAGTAAGTTATACTTAAAATAAAAATAATAATTCTAGGTTCAAACTCAAAAAATAGTAATTATTGTAACAGTATCTTAAGTACAACATAGTCTAAGGAATTAATCTCAACCAATATTTGCAAAAACACCTAATTAAAACCATGATTATATATGAGACTAATTTTGTACTATTAGTGTAAAAATTTTATATTGATAATATATCAAAATTAAATTCTGCATATATACATATATGTAAATATATTTGTAAACTCTGAACAAATTTGTGCTCTACACCCTGGCCAGCATATATTTTATTTTGCACATATCTAATATCTAGAAATGATGAAATAAAATAATTTTCTGACTGCGCCAGGACTCCCCAGCCCAATGGATAAGGCGCTGGTCCACGGAACCAGAGATTCTGCGTTCGATCCCCAGTGGAGTCGTCTTTATTTTTATCTGTAATTTTATTACTTTTCATTCATTTATTTGACTTTTCTGACGAAATGTCCCTATTTCAAAAACCATCACAGCATTAATTCCGAACTTATGGGCTGTCGACATTTAAACCGCTCTGCCACTAGGTGCAAGTAAAATAAAATAAACCAAAATTTCATGTACTAAAAGTAAGAAATAAAACAACAAAATAAATGATGTATGGATAATTAAACTGATTTTTTTTTTCTAGTATAAGAAAAACAGCAGTGTTAAGTATATTTTTACAAAAGAGTTGTCAAATGTAACTATGCCTACTAAGTGTAATTATCCAATCTAATGGACTGAGAAGGTTAGAGTAATGAGTGCTTATTCTGTGAAGTATCTCATAATTCTAATAACAAACCACTTAATTAAACCACTCAAGAACTATTAATTTACCAGCATTTTCATAACATGCATGAATTTTATGTTTGCCTCAAGTAACTGTAATCAATCTACTAGTAATTGAAAACTAGAAAGTTAGCGACAACTACAAACGCCAGATTGACACCCCAAACGCATGTTAGCAATGTTCTTTTTAAAGAATATTTTTCTTAGTCAGAAAAAAAAATACTTCTTTCAACAGCATCAATTTGAGGCGGCTGTAATGGATTCTCAGTGATAAATTTGTCCAAATATCCACGTAACAGTGAAATCATAACATAGTGAATCCTTTGGCGGAAAGGCTTCCATTGCCATCAACCCAAATGGCAACATAAAAAAGCTTTCTTGAGATCAATCAGACATCCAATAGCAAAGACAAACTGTAATCTGTCTGATGACAAAATAGGTAAATCTAAGTCAAAGGGATGCATCAAATTTTAACAGAATATATAGCTTTGAAACATAATGAAGGCCATTAGGTAACAAGTGATTTACGCGGAATCCCCCAAGCATTAACAACTTGCACATTGGCAACCTATTCTCAAGTGAGTGCATAATATCTAAAAATCTTTACACATTAATACAAAAGAGCTGCATTTGAGTGAAGATGGCAAAAAGGGATAACGCAGTTCAATTTATGCCAAAACAATCGGGCATCTTTTATCATTTTAGTCTTCTGCAGCATCTTCAATTTCTTCATCCTCCGGTACTCCACGAAGGTAGAGAACATTGTTACACCTATAAATACAAACAATGAAACAAAGCTTGAAATTTCTTGCAAAGAAATTGATCTGACACTCTCAAAAGAGATCAGAGGGACCAGATCAAATGAACTCATTTACTGAAAGGAAGAAAAACAATAATAAGGAACACAACAGGCTCAAATGAGGAAATGCATATATTTGCTTTCTAGTGTCTGACATTTTGATCATGCTCTGAAATACAAAGTAGAAACATCAAAATGTCAATGTTTTTGGTTTAGTTCGTAGTTTATTTACAACGACTGACTACCTCTAAATTTTCCTTGTAGCTTCCTCATGAATCCCAATAAACCAATCCTCAAACCCCTTATAATTATGAGACAAGGATGACAATGAAGACACCATTTAGGTTTCCCAAGCTTGACATCCACCCAAAGGCAAAGTATATTGTGGTCAAACTCCTATAGCCCTTTATTTCGGATTGATAAATACACTATTGCATTTTATGATCACATTAGGTCTTATATAACTAAGAAATATCCATATCATATGATAGCCACAACAAAAGAAAGAATAGTAAAAAGTAGATTCGAGAAATACAATCTATCTGGGCTGTGATCATATTGTTCATTTTAACTCCATAATTATTCAAAAATCATATATATTACATCTCCCAGGATACAAAGTATGATACAAAGAAAACAGAGAAAATAAGAATTTACATGTTAGAGAAACAAAACTTAGTCTCCAACATCGACATCATTTCCCAGACATGGTGAATTTATATGTATGTGCTATGGCTACAAAAACATGGAAGCCACAAACAAATCCAACAACTAAGACAGAAGTTACCTGATTAAAATCTCCCCCAAATTTCCAGTAAATTGTCCCTCAATGTACTCTTCAGTGTTGGCAAGCTATGGAGAGGTTCACAAGTTGAAAAATACGGTAAGCAACCATGATATTGCATCAATACTTGAAAATAAAACATTAAAGCCAAAACTGACATTTATAGAGGTTACAAATATATGCATTTAGCAGTTTGAAAGCTTAAATGACCAAACAAATTAGCAATTCTAACGTGTGCAGGACTACAAGCATATTTAATCCATATTGTCACACAATATTATGTATTCTTATAAGGTAAGGACACAATCTAACAAGAGAATCAAAAGCGCTACAAATCAATAATGAAAACAAATGGTTCCAAGCCACGAGCTAAAAACAAGAATCAATATACAGTAGCAAAACACCTAGGAATTAACTTAGAAATGCACCTGCAAGTTCATATAGGAATCAACTGAAACAAGATAACCTGGGGGAAAAAAAAAACCACAATTAACATAAAGGTTATAATCCACAGATTATTTGATGAGCTAATGAATAAATACTGAAAACGAAACTTGTAACTGTAGTATAAATAACAGTAAAAAGAATTGCAGCATAAAAATTGTTCATACCCTTGTACTCCATTCCCCACTTTAGCTTTACAATAACAGGCTTCCCAGTCAAATTATTCAAGAAAGGCTTGGGATTAACTGGTATAGTCTGTCAATTATGGACAAAAAGGACATAATTCGAATTAATTGCTCAAAGTTAGGAGCAAACTCTAGCATAAACAATATTCTAAAATTCTATTGGATAGACTTCAAATTAAATTACTAGAACTAAATTTATTATAAAAAAAAAAAATACTGATTTTACAGTATTACGATCTAAATTTGAAAGTTTAGGATAAGCCACAATGCGAAAAGGATAATATCTTTTTCTGCTTGGTTCGTACAAAGCAGAGAAGATATAAAAAGGGTATAGTATTCTGTGCCCTTTAAAACTACAAGGGTATGAGAGGAAGAAAACGAATTGAGAAATGAAAAGGTTGAAATGAGTAATAGATACTCACAGCCATTGACAGGAGAGGACGAGATCGCAAGGCTTGGTGGATTTGAGAGGATGAAGATCACTCTGCCCAGAAAGAAGCTCGCAAATGTCGAGGGTTCTAGTTTTTTATGCAGTGAGTTGCGGCAACCCGATAAGTCACCTTCAAGGGTTTTGGTCAAGATCATCAAGACTGAAGAAATCCGACGGTGCACATCAAGCCACCACACCTACCATCCAAACGCGCCCTTCCGATTTCATTTTCCCTCCGTGGCACTCCATTCCGTCTTCCAAACACAAGTAAAGTCACAGTTTTTTATTTTTTATTTTTTATTTTTTTACAATTTATTAAAGAAATTAATTTTAAGAGTAAACATTTATTTTAACCCCTAAAAATGTAAGTAACTTCAACTTAGTCGCTTAAAATTTTGGATTTAATATATATATATTGTCAATATAAAAGAATTTTATATAGGTATTCAATTATATATTATCATATCAGTACAAGTATTTGACTTAATCACCCACTACTTTAACGACTCATTTGGTATATCTGATAATATAGGGCCTGATAGGATAAGGGCTGATAGTATAAGACCTGATAAAAATTTAATATTATACAGTGTTTGATATATCACAATATAAGATATTGTATTATATAAAATATAACTAGAAGAAGATATTATAATAAATATAATTTTTAAATAGTTATTATAATTATTTTAGCTATTTTTTTATTATATATAAAAATAATTTTATATTAAAAATTATTTATTTATAATATTTTTTATAAATATAAAAAAATATGAGAGAGAGAGAGTGAAATAGAGGTGGAATTTTTATGTATCAAAATCTAAATAGGTTTAGTATCACATTCCTATATTTGGTTTTATTTTTTATTATATATAATTAAATTTATATTAAATATTATTATTTATATATTTTAATAATAAATTTTTATTCCTATATTTTTATTTTATTTTGAATAGTTATTTTATAATTATTTTTTAAAAAATATTTATTTATTATTAAATAATATTATTTTTTATTTATATATTTTTTATTTTTATTATTTATTTAATAATTAGTTTTCTTTTAATAAAATATATTAAAAAATAAAAAAGTGAAAGAACTCTTATACATTAAAAGCTAATCAGGCCTAATACGGCCTCCCTAAGCTATATTAAGTTATCTATCATTATAACGTATAAGGAAGGTTTGATAGATAAACTTATATAATACGTTGACTGCACTAAACAACGGATAAGATCATAACGTATTATATTACCTTATCCTATCGTATCTAATACAGCATATCAAACACCCCCTAAAAATTTTATAAGCACAAGTATTTGTTTTAATGAGACACAAGTATTTGACTTAACCATCAATTACTTTAAAAATCTTACAAACACAAACATTTGATTGGAGAACCGTGTAAAATTTTTTTACATTGTTATATATACTAATTAAACTCTAAAATTTTTTTATATAAAATAAATAATCTGTAAAAGTTTATGGCATCACATTATTCCACAAAAATTTTTGACGCCAAATAGGTTTTTAAAAATTAAATTATAATATCAATTTAATTCCTAAAAAATGTATGTAGCATTTATTTGATCCATTTTTTTATAAAGTATTAGTTTTCAATGAATTATTTGATATTGAATAACTTTCGAAAGAATTAAAGTGATATCATATTTTAACTTTTAGACCTATTCTGTGGTGCACCACTATTATATCAAAATTTTGTGTCGATATCATAATGTGTCGACATAATTTGAGGGTCAAACCACTGTAAGAAGAAATGTGTCAAAGAGGTGTCATTTGGGGATTTTTGGAGTGAATTAGGGGTTTTAACGCAAGGTTGTCGTGTCACGATGATTCTGTCGCAAACATTAAGGGAAGTGGCGTGATATGCGATCTGCATCGTGATTGGGTTGAAAATATATGTCGAAGCAACTTTGTAAACGGTTAAGGTGCAATTACTCCAAAGAACAGGGCTAAAATCAATGAAGACACGCGGCATTAGCAGTGGAACAACAAGTCACAAAGATAACTGTCGAAGACACGTGGCTTCTTAGGATGAATAACTGTCGAGGACACATGTTCACTGCTCATAGGATCTAGTTGCCTATATATGGAAGTTTGATCAATATAAAAAGGGTTGGATTTTTTCCTTACAAATACCTACATACTCTTCTAAAGTCTTCATGACAAATAAGAGTCCTGACTTCACTGAATAATTCTTCTTTACCCTTTCTTCATTTTGTTTCATAGGATTAGTTCTTTATTCTTATATTTCCAGTATATTTGCAATTATATTGAAATAAAATTGTGTTATCCATTTCAAATACATACGTGAGCATTGTTTATTTGGTGTTGTTTCAACACATTCTTTGCCTTCAGAACTCACTAAGAGGAATCACTTCTACTCCCCGAATTGAGATCGAGAAGCAAGAATCTGTTGATTATTATTTGTTTACTCGACAAAAAATTACAGAAAACAAATTGGCATGCGTGATAGGACTAAGTGAAAAGAAAAAGATTAGTGTGAAAACAAAATCATAATCCTATTTCATGCATGCAATTGTGTAGTGGTGCCGTCATGTCCAAGATGTCAAGAGCATCTTCATCCTTTGATGAGGGGATGAATGAAAGGGAAAACACCAATGCTCAAAACATAGAGCTAGTGATGACTTCTGTAAGTCAAAATATTGAGAATAACATAGTGTTGCCACATGCAAGCATTGTTGCCACTTTTAGTGTGACTACATGGCCCTTATATGGCTTATCGCCAAGGTATACTCCCCCGGGGTTTGTTCCCAAAGTTTCAAGTCAAGCAAACATAGGAACAATGCCTAATATTCTACAAAACAACCCCTTATATCAAAATTTGCCATCAATGGCTAGTCTGCCGCAACAAGGCATTTATTCCCAACCTTTGGGAACTAATGTGGCACTAATGAATTTGGGGATAATGGGTGGTATTGCCTAAACTAACCCTCTAGCCACCACGCGATAGCAAGACATGGGACCTATATTCCCGACCATGTGGTGTAACCATACGGTAGGATCCCCTGCAAACATCGAGTCCTTAGCAGTCTTTTGCCAACAGATTGATGAAAGCCATCACGATCTGGCCATTTTGCTCACACAATAAATGGCTACTATCTTAAATCCTTTGATAGTGACCAATAATGCTTAATTTATGCAATTAGCTAGGCAAGTGGGTCACATTGTTGAAGTTATCAACGTAGATGAAAATCCACAAGAATTGAATGAGCAGACATAGAAAATGCTCCAAATTTAGAAAACCTAGAGAACCTTGAAGCCAATATAAGAATGGTTCGATAAGGGCAAAATGTTGATCATGTCCTAAATAAGGTCCAGAATAATATAAGGGGCATCAAAATCAAAGGGGAATTCAAAGAAGATTTGGAGGCATTGTAAGCGTAGATGTTTGTTGGCATTGCTTCTATTGTACCAGCCAAATATGATGAAGTATATGAGATTAAAGAGCTAGTAGGTGACTGTGTAGATTCTATAGTTGGTGATGAATACATGCTTTTAGGGTAAGACTTTTCCAGTGACGGGGTGTTTAAACGCCCTAACGAGTGTCAAAGGCTCATCTTCAACCTCTACATATTAAGGCTCCGGTTGAAGGTAAGATGATTAATAGGGTCTTAATAGATGGAGAAGCTACAATCAATCTATTGCCCGAATGTATGCTGGAGAAGTTTGCTAAGGAAAATAAAGACTTGGTAAGAACCAATGTCACTATAACATATTATAATGGGAAGTCTACTGTAACCAAAGAGTAGTGATGTTGAACGTGCATGTCGGTTCTATAGATCAACCCACCATGTTTGTAGCCGTGCCCTCAAAGCCAGTTATAATGCTTTACTAGGGTGCGATTGGATTCATGGGGTCAGGCAATACCGTCAACATTGCACTAGAAGCTAATTTTATGGAATAAAGACAGCAAGACAGAAGAAATTGGTGCATACGATAGCTATTGTTATGCAGAAAGCTTTCATGTAGACTTTAAGATCTAAATTGAGAAGATCAAGCCTCTTGAATCGAGGCTGACTTCAACCCATCCAGGGTCGAAGGATTCATTATTGGACGAGATGACTTGTATCTCGTGCCTAAGGTTAGAAAGGAAACAACCTCAAGGGGTCTATAGTTTATGGATTTAAAGAGCCAGATGGCTCAACTATCGGCTTACATGGCCAAATAGATGAAGTGCACCCTCGATGGTGTTAACTTGGATTGTATTTGTGACAATAAAACCTTTGGCATTTGAATATTCTTCTATTGTCTCTAATGATTTGTGTAGGAAGGACAAAAAGATTGATGTATAAGATCCTTTAGAAGAAGTTGACCTTGGTGAATGAGGGAACAAGCGACCCACTTATATCAGCTAGTTGTTGTCGCAAGATTTCAAAGAAAAATTGGTCGAAATGTTGAGGAAATTTAAGGACTACTTTGCACAGGAATACGATGAAATGCCAGGCCTAAGTCAAAAACTAGTTGAACATCGACTTCCATTGAAGCCTCATGTTTGACCAATGAAACAAGCCCGTCGAAGGTTTGCACTAGAGGTACTTTCTAAGATAAAAGAGGAAATTGAGAGACTACTCAAAGCCAAATTTATTCAAACGGCCAGGTATGTCAACTAGGTTTCTAATATGGTCCCTATTATGGAGAAAAATGGTAAGCTTCGTGTTTGCATAGATTTAGAGATTTAAATAATGCTAACCCTAAAGATGAGTATCATAAGCCTGTCGCTGATATGTTGGTCGACTCTACTTTAGGTAATGAGATACTTAGCTTTATGGGTGGGTATTCTAGTTATCATTAAATTTTTATTGTAGAAAATGATGTCTTGAAGACAAAATTTTGATGTCCAGGGGCTCTTGGCACCTATGAATGGATTGTTATGCTTTTAGGACTTAAGAATGCTAGGGCGACATATCAAAGAGCCATGAACGCCATTTTTCATGAGTTCATTGGAAAATTTTTGGAAGTATATATCGATGATGTGGTAGTAAAATCCGACAAAAAGGATACCCATCTTGATCACTTGAGTAAAGCGTTTGAGAAAATGAGAAAGCATGGGTTAAAAATGAATCCATTGAAATGTGCTTTTGGTGTTACTGCAGGTAATTTCATGGGCTTTAATGTGCATAAGAAAGGGATTGCGATCGATCAAAATAAGGCCAAAGCTATTGTCGAAACATCACCCCCAATCAACAAAAAGCAACTACAATCTTTCCTTGGGAAAGTTAATTTTCTACGATGGTTCATTTCAAATTTGTCGAGAAGGACCAGAATCTTTGCCTTATTGGTGAAGTTAAAGAAAGAAGAAGATTTCATTTTGTGCAAAGAATATTAAGAGGCTTTCGAGGAAATAAAAAGATACTTGACAAATACCCCCATCATGGCATCATCAATCATGGGTCGACCATTGAAGTTGTACATTTCAGTCTTGGATTTGACAATTGGAAGTATGCTCGCTCAAGATGATGATGAAGGATATTAAAGAGTTGTGTATTATTTAAGTCAAGTACTTAATGATGTCGAAACTAGATATAGCTCAACAGAAAAGTTATGCCTCTCCTTGTATTTCGCATGTGCTAAGTTTAAGAGTTATATAATATCTCAAGATGTACATGTAATTTCCAAAATAGATATAATAAAATACATATTGTCTTATCATATTCTAAGGCGTCACAATGGCAAGCGGATGTTAGCATTAATTAAGTTTTCACTTCAATATATTCTTGCCAAAGCTATGAAAGGCCAAGTATTGGCCAATTTTTTGGTAGACTATCAATACTTACATGTTGAGAATCCTGCAGTAAACTACATCAAGATAAAGCCATGGAAGCTTTATTTTGATGGTTCTCAACATCAAAATGGTGTTGGGATCAGTTTGCTATTAGTCTTTCCTTACGGGAAACCGACACATTTTATGTTCGAGATTATATACAACTGTCAGAAATGTCGAGATTATTAGCGACTCGCAATTCATAATTAAACAAATGATAAGAGAATATTCATGTAAAAGCAAAACTCTCACTAAGTACTTTGCTGTTGCTACAAGGTTTTTAAGCGAATTTGATGACGTTACTTTGTGACATGTGTCATGGGAGACGAATAAAGAAACAAATGAGCTTGTACAAACAGCTTCAAAGTATAAAGTTTCTCCTCATGTGCTGGATTCATTGGTTTGGGTGCAGAAAATTTTTATACTGATTAATGAAAGAGAAGTTAATTTAATCGATGTTCTCGATCCAGTCGATTAGAAGAAGCCCATTGTGGAATACATAAGAATCCTAACAAGCTTATCGAACAAAAAAACAAGATATCAAGCGACGAGCTATGTTATCTTAGGAGACAACTTATCTAAGAAGTCTATTGATGGTAATCTATTAACTTGCTTGGATAAGTCGAAAGCGTATGCCGCTCTAGGCGAAGCTAATGAGGGAATGTGCAAGGCTCATCAAGATGGAAAAAAATGAAATGGGTATTAAGGCGACAACAAGTTTAATGGCTGATGATAGCTAAGGATTGTATCGAGTATGCAAGATCTTGCAAAGAATGCCAAAAATAGCGCAATCTACAGCATGTTCCTGCATCTAAGTTATATACCATCAACAAGCCTTGGCCTTTTCGAGGTTGGGCTTTGGATTTAATCAGACAAATAAATTCTCCATCATTAAAATACACATGTTCATGCTAGTGGCTATCTTCTATTTTACCAAATAGGTCGAAGCAATTCCATTAAAAGAAGTAACGCAAAAAGAAATTATCGATTTTATTGAACAGAAACTCATTTATCGGTTCGGGATACCTGAATCTTTGACCACCAACCAACGTACAATGTTTAACAGAAGAAGCATTGTTGATTATGCGGCTACTCAAAGAATCAAAATGAAATGGTCAAGTCGAAGTTGTGAATAAAATCATCATCTCATTAATTAAAATGCATGAGTGACGTCAACCAAGGAATTGGCATGGCACACAAAGGCAGGTTTTGTGGGCCTATCAGTGTTCACCTAGAGGTTCGACAGGCACCACACTTATAAACTCATGTTTGGACGTGATGTGGTATTACCTATCAAAGTGAATTTACAAACCATTCGTGTGGCAAAACAATGTGAATAACCTATTAAAGACTATTGGAATGCCATGTTTGATGAATTAAATGAATTGGAGTAGAAGAGAATCGACACGTTAGAAAATATAGTGCAACAAAAGAATCTATGTCGTGTTATTATAATCGTCAGTGAAAAATAAAACATTCCAATTAGGCGATTACATATGGAAAACTATCTTCCCATTCAAAAGAAGTCTAGGACTTATGGGAAATGGTCCCAAACATGGGAGGGACCATTCCAAGTTATAAAAGTCTTCTCATGCAATGCATATGGTTTAGTGGATGTAGCAAGTGGAGCATAAGTAAAATCAATAAATAGCAAATACCTAAAGATTTATAAGCCATCGATGCATGAGGTGAAAATACCGACATAGATAAATACGTTAATGCATTATTAAAAAAATAAAAGCTGAATTCAAATAAAAGTTGTGCAAATTGTCGGGTGTAAATAGAAACAAGGGTAAATTATCTAGAAAATTAAATTGCAAAGATAAAATGCTTAACACAGTGAGCTAACTAAAATATAAATTCTAATGCTCGACATGATGAGCAACTCAGAACTGTCCAAAGCATTCAACATAAAAAAGTTCAAAATAATGGGGACATAGGTAAGATTCTAAGGCAAAAGGCTGTAAAGTGATAATTTCATGTCCTCTTGTCGGTAGGGCATTTTAATTCTAGCAGATTTAGCCTTCTCCAACTTTGCTACCATTGTATCCACTGCAGTCTTCTTTTCATCAGCTACTTAGGAGAGTTTGAGTATTCTCTCATCAATCTTCCCTAAAGCTTGCTCTCCCACCTTCATTGCTTTAGCTAAGGACGCACATTTTTCCTTGACCTCGCTTATCTTTTGTTCAAGATTCTTTTAATTCAGTGTCGAGTTTAGCACCTTGAGCTCTTCCTTAGTCGATCTTTTCAAGCATCTGAGCCTTAAGCTTTAGTGCCTCATGCACTAAGTGCATCGACTTTTGAAAGGTTGCAAATAATGACTGATGCTTAGCATCCATTTTTTGCACTTTGCCAATGACTTCAAATAGTTGACTTATGAAGCTGTGTAAGTTGGCAGGAATGTGTTGGAGGGACATGGTAGGATTGTTTAGCTCAGGAGAGATGCCGCTTCAAGTAGTTGTTCTTAAGAATCTCCATTAGCGGTAAGATTTTCCAAAGAATTGTTCAAAAGATATAAAATGTTATTGAACTGCTCAATTGGCAGTGAATGGTTTCAAGCAGCCAAGTTGGGAGATCTATTCTCGACTTGAGTTTGGTCCTTGCATGGGATAAGGACTTTACACTTAAGGCCTCCAACCCTGAAGCGGAAGAGCGATCCTTTTGAAGCTCTGACTCCGATAACTCCTTGTCCATGATCTCCCAGAAATTCAAGTCGAAATCTTCATCATCATCATGACTATCCTTTCCTTGAGTAAGGATAAAAGTGGTAGTAACCTTTGATTCATTTTGTCGACGGAGTTATGCTAGGTTACGACTGCGTAACAAGACTCGTCTCAGCTATTTTCTTGGGAACCATCATAATGTCGACATCATAGTCATCGACATTTAGGTCACCCTGCTCCAAGTCAAGGATTTGTGTGTCATGTGGATTAGAGATGGTTTTTTCTACCTCAGTTAGTTCGACCTTAGAGCATTAAAAAAAGAAAGGAGAGAAAAAAAATGGGTATAAAGTTAATGGTGACTTTGAACATTATGGATGTGCTGAAAGATGAGATCGAGTATTAATGCCTTGTTATGTGTTGGGGGTGATGAGTTAGTGGATAGGTTGAGATGAGATTCATCCATGTGGCCTGGGTTAACAGATGGGGAATTGCTTCTTATTGTAGCTGATGTAGACCGAAAAAGTGATTCATAAGTATATATATAATTTGAAAACAAAAATGAAAATACCTTGGTGAATGAACCTTGTCAGGGCACTTGCCAGAAGAAGCCTTCGATGGTAAGGTAGGTTGAGTTGACCTGCCCTTTGAAGGTTCCTTCTTAGATTTGGTCGATTTTTCTCGTGGTGTTACAGGAGCTCTTCTTTTTTTCCCTTGTGAGACCCCTTATTCTTCATCGCCAGCTGCAATCACAATAAGTGTAGCAAGATATGATCAATATGTATATTTAAAAAAAATTAAAAAAAAAGGGAGAGAGAGTTTTTTACCTTGATCCTTTATCGCTTCATCTTCTTATTCTTCTCTTGAAGGGTCTCGTGTGATTAAGCGAGCTTTGCATTATGCAAAAAAGGAGTGTTGTGTTTGGTAGTAATCAAATCATAGTCAAGAAATGATTCAGAAATGAAAGCACTAAGCTTGAAATCAATAAAGACAAAGTCTCTCCTTCTTACATCATTTTCTTCTAACCAAGCTTGAAGCTCGTCAAATGAAGTAACAACTGAATTACAAATTTGATTATCGGGGTCAAGAGTAATGGGGGCTGGAATGGCTTGTAAGAAACCAAATTGGTAAAGCACAAAGTGTAGGGCATAAAGTGTAAGACCGAGGTTATTTAATCGTAGAAACCCTATCGGGAGAACTTGGCAACATAGGAAATTCGATCATACTGCGTTGCTACAATCTTGTGTGACTAGATTTGATGATGAAGAAATGCATGATCGAGTGAACCAGTTGGGGCCAAAATCTTGGTCGACAAAGAATGTGAAGTTCATTTGCCTCACTTTGTCAATACTAGTTTGATGAAAACACTTAAAGAATTTCCAAAATTCTTGAATTGGGGTCATCTCTTTAGGCTTCTCATGAAAAATATAGCACAAATATGAGCCTTCAATGTCCTTATAAAGAATGGCAGGAGGCGAGTATTTCAGTTGGGATTCAAAGATAGCATTGAGCCAAAGTTGGAGAAGCCAAAAAGGACCACCAAGGTTAAAATTCTCGCCCTTCTTGATTTGGTTGATGATGAGGCTTGTTTCCTTATAAAGACGAGCAAGAAGTAGTTTCGACAAATAAAGCTTCCTGTCTTCATGAAGAAGAGTGGCTAAGGAAAAGAGTATGGTTTGAGCTTTGACATTCTTCGAGCAGAAAATAATGGAGTTGAGCCAATAGAGAAGAAATGCTACATGTTTGTTGTCGCTTACATCCGAACCTAGGATCCCTATGTTGTGCTTTATGTATGCAGAATAGGTAGTCTGTGACATGTTGACCCTATACTTATGAGTTGGGGACATATCAGGCACGATGACTTCAGCAACGGGGCGAAGCCCTATAATGGCCACGACTTCAAAGAGTATGGGACCGACCATGCCATATGGGATCTATATGGTGTTAGTGAAAACAGCTCCTAACATAGAAGGGTTGAGTTGAAGGGGATGTTGTGATAGCTGAATGAGTTCATAAATCCCTTGATTTTTCCAAGCGTTCTCTTTCGAGGGTTTGACTTTATCGATCCATTTTGTATACTCATTTTGGGGTTGTTCCTAAAAAGCCTAGTAGAGGATGCAAAGTATTTGCAATGAATTTTCTCCTGACTTGCAAAGATATCCCTATTCTTTATACAAGGAAAAAAAGGGCTAGCGTGTGTGGCTTTCATCGAATCCAATAAAGGCCTAATGAAGCTATAAATGGAAGAGCCTATAGAAAAGGGGACCATTACTTAGCCGAAAAAAGAGGTTTGAACTGCTGGGTCTGGTGCCACCACTTTGATTTACCACCTTTAGGCTTCATGGGGGGCTACCAAGGTGAAGTCTTTAGCAACCTCAGAATGAGAAAATGTGTTTTCCGAGGTTTGCAAGGCCATTGTTAATGTTGAAAGGAAACAAGGAAAATGGTAGCATGAATAAAAGTGTAAAAGGAAAGTGGGAGGTTGATGATGCTGGAGCAATAAAGGTAAGCAGAAAAGAAGAAAGTGCTTTAAGAAGATGGAGAGAACAAAAGTACAAAATAAGGGTTTTTGGAGTATTTATAGATGGTAGCTAGCTATGAGAGAAAAGGAGATGATGTGACAGTTACAATGCCTACGGATGTGATGATGATAGTGGGGAGTCTAGGAGGCAGTTGGAAAACATGCGTTAGAAAGGCACAAAAATTAATACTTTAATAATTGATTTACATGTCTTGCACCCAAAGCTAAAGGAATGTAGAAGGTCAAGAAACAAAAATAATTCAAACCTTCTCCTTGTTATCCAATTGTCGATAGATAAATCATTGGAGGCATCATGTTGCATCAAAATTTTATGTCGATATCACAATATGTCAACACAATTTGAGGGTCGAACTGCTGTGAGAAGAAAAATGTCAAAGAGGTGTCATTTGGAGATTTTTGGAGCAAATTGGGGGTTTTAAAGTAGGGTTGTCATGTTGCGATGATTCTATTGCAAAAATGATTAAAGGAAGCGGTGTGACATGCAATCCTTGTTGTAGTGGCTTATTGTCAAAGCATTCATTAGCCTTTAAGGCACTTAGAGAAATCTTGGTTAGTAGAGTTATGATGGGGTTGAAAATATATGTCGAAGCAACTTTGTAAACGGTTAAGGTATGGTTACTCCAAAGAACAAGCCCAAGATCAATGAAGACGCATGGCATTGGTGGTGAAATGACAACTCACAAAGATAACTGTCAAAGACATGTAGCTTCTCAGGATTAATAACCGTCGAAGACATGTGTTCACTACTCATAGGATCTAGTTACCTATATTGTAACACCCTTGGTGTAGTTTCAAGTTTTTTTGTGTTAATCCTATTTGATTGATGTGTTTAATCTGTTTATGATAGAATTTAGTTGATATGTGAAGATTTTGGGCGTTAGATGTCATTTGGAATCAAGGAACCAAGTTTTGGGACATTATAATTTATTACTGTATGGCTGGTAATCAATTACAAGGCTCTCTATATGTCCGCGGGTTAAAAATTTTCACGTTATAATTGATTACCAGCAATATATATATGGAGGCGAGTCCACGCCCTCATTTTCGAATTTTCTTTCTCTCTCTCACTCAAACTCTGTCCCTTCTCTCTAGAATTCCTTCTTCCACCATTCCTTACATCTATTAACTCCATTCCATCATTTCCAACTAAATCAACAACAACAACACAATATTCATTCCATTTAAACACAATCATCCATGCAATCGGTTCCTCTTTCATTTTCCTTGCTTAGGTGGAATTGAAGCTGGAGAGCTCACCTCTATCCACATCCTCCTCATTCCAATTCTAACGGTAATCCTCACTTCTCATTTCTTTTTTTTCCTAGAATCTTTAATTCTTTGATTTTTAGAAGAATTCTTGAAACCCTAGGATTGTAAGATTAGAGAACTTATGGTATGGAGATTGTTAGTGATCAATAATTGATTCAAATGCCGTATTATGGTGTTAGATGATTCCAAGGAATCCCACTAGCTTTGTGGCTCCGGAGAACTAGATTTTCCTGTGATCGGTGATTTGTGAGTAGATAGAATGCTTTTGAATTAATTATGTTTTAAATTATAATTGTTTATTTACTTTAAGAATGCTACTCATGAGTCAATGACAAAAGAAATTCAAATGTGATATGAGATTGATGATTTATGAATATGAAAGAATAGGAAAGTCTGTAACAGGAACTGTTTGCTAATGGCAGTAGACATTAGCCCTGGTGCACCTTGAATTATGATATTACAAGGCCACCCAAGGGGGTAGTGCATGACGGATATTTCACGGCCATACATATAGTGTGGTGTGTGCCTGAACTTCACAGCCTCTCAAAAAGGGGGATGCGTGCCTGATTTCGGGATTCACAGGAAGGAATGGCCACCTAAGTGTGAATCCTGCCTGTTTATCCTGTTAGATATTTTCACTATTTTCCTTATTTGAATGAAATCATTTTATACTTGTATATACATTCACTCATGAGGTTCAAAAGTATCTTGTCTCTCATTGAGTTTCTCAAACTCACCCTGTAGTTATTATATTCTTTTCAAATACAGGTTCAGACTTGGGAGTCTACCCTTCCACTCAGCATCATTAGATATCTACTTTGGTGAGCCCTAAATAGTAAGGGCCTGAATTGTATTTTGTTTCGCTTTGTAATTTTAGTTGTAGTTCCATAGTACTACAGGCAGGGTTTGACCCTTGCTAGTGCGTTATGTTATGTTTAGAGGTTGTTTAGTCTGAATTGGATTGACTATTGTATATTAAACTTGATGAATGGATTATATTGGATTTGATTCTATATTGAACTTGGAAACGTATACATACATACATACATACATACATACATACATACATATATATATATATATATATATATATATATATATATATATATATATATATATATATATATATATATATATATATATATATATTGGATGAATATGTTTGATTATAAATTGTGCCGTGTGTTGAGGGTGCAGTATGAGAATACCTGAATCCCCTATGGAAGTGTGTGCTTGTCGAATTGCAGGATAAGTACTACTATTTGGGAAACATCCTAAATATAGAGGAAACTCTGCCCAAATTTTGTGAAATCTTGATGTGCAAGGCTTGCTAGGGAGCGTGCTCTCTAAGCGCCTATCACGGCCTAGATTGGGTCGTGACAAAGTGGTATCAGGGCCTAAGTTTCCTTATATACTATAGAGCAAGTGTCCTTTAGTAAGGTCACGATTGTGCAAATGGAAGCCGACCCATTTTCACAAAACGTGAAGCTACCAGAGGCCTTCAGGATTATCATTCATGTGTCTATCCTTCATGTTTTGTGCACTTCAAGTGTTTTCTCATTTGAACTTCAATTTGGTCCTAACCTTGATAAACTCTTCCCTTAGGTGAAAATGCCGCCGAGAACTCGCACCTGTATTGTAAGGGTAGAAGCCCATGAAGCTTTTGACACTAAATTTGACCAAACCCTCTCTCCTCCTAGGAGAGGGAGAGGCCGTGGTCGAAGATGAGGCCGTGGAAGACCGGCCAGGCAACTGGAAGAGCCTATTCCTGAAGAAGAGCAAATCAATTTGGCAACTGACATGAGACGGGTTCACCAAACTCTCAATACTCTAGTGAAACTCTTAGCTCATCAAACGAGGAATGAACCTCAACCTCATGGGGAACCAACTCCACCTGTCCATGAGCCTTGTCATCAGCAAGAAGGGACTGAAGTGTCAATCGAATCCTTCCTCAGATTGAATCCACCAAGTTTCTCTGGAAATCCCCTGACAGATGGCCTCCAACAATTTCTTGACCACACCGACAAGGTTCTTAGGGTCCTTAGATGCCCGAGTGAGAGAGCAATGGAGCTGGTAGCTTATAATCTAAATGGGCCTGCAAAATAGTAGTATGCCATACTCATGGGAGGTAGGGATGCCTCTGGTTTACCTCCCCTCACCTGGGAAAAATTTACTGAAATTTTCGTGATGAGATTCCTTCCGGTCAACAAAAGGGAGAAGTATGCTGCTGATTTTGAAAGGCTAAAGCAAACTCTAGGGATGTCTATAGCTGAATATGAACAACAATTCACCAAATTGTCCCGTTATACCTATCACCTGGTATTTGATGATGCAATGAGAGCTACGAGGTTTGTCCGAGGCCTACTTGACCCTTTATTCTCTAACTTACTTCCTATAGTTAGGAGAATGACTTATGCTAAAATTGCGGATGCAGTGTACGGTCTCGAGATTGGGAGAGAAGAGCGAAGAGCGACCAAGGAGGCAAGCAAGAAACATAAAATAAAGGGAAATTTTTCTAGTGGATCTAGATCTGGGGGAGCTCAGAATTATCAAGGCCGACATAAGGCACCATCAGGTAGGACTATTTCTCCAGGGCTTGTTCTTATGAGTGTGTCTGGCTTAGGGTCCCAAGCTAGTAGTGTATTTCAGCCTAGCACGTAAAGAATAGGGCAATCAACTTTCTCTAAGCCTCCATGTCAATCTTGTGGGAATTACCACTCGGGGTAGTGTCATAGAGCCACTGGAGCTTGCTTTGGTTGTGGCCAGACAGGACATCTTAAGAAGGAGTGTCCCTATTCAAAGGGGGCTTTTGATCCAAGCTTTGGACGTCCTGCCGTGCCAGCGCCATCCTACTCAGCTTTATCTCCAGGAGCTTCTCATGGACCCTCCGAAAGAGGTCCAGGCAGGGAAGCAGGTAGCAGAGGTCCTAGTGGTAGAGGGGCAAGCAGAGCTAGCCCCGAGTTTTCACCTTAACAAGGTAAGATGCTCAGGCTTCGAATGCTGTGGTGGCAGGTACCTTACATGTTAATTCTTTTGAAGCATATGTGTTGTTTGACCCGGGCTCTACTCACTCCTATGTATTCCCATACTTTGCTTCTCGTTTCAATCAACAACCGATATCGTTGGATCACCCTTTTTGGGTTGGAACCCCCATGGGAGAATCCTTAATGGTTCAGTTAATGTTTCCCTTCTGTGTAGTTAATATCAAGGGAGTGGATACTCTGGCCAACTTCTTATTATTGGAGATGATGGACTTCGATGTCATCCTAGGTATGGACTAGTTGTCCTCATGCCATGCCACCGTGGATTGCCATTCTAAGGCAGTAAAGTTTGAGATGGCTGATGATTCATCTTTTATACACTGGGGAGATAGCAGCTTAACCCCTACTAACCTAATTTCTTCTATGACGGCGATGCGATTGATGGATAAAGGAAATGAAGGCTATCTTATGGTGGTTCACGACGTAGAAATGGCGATGCCTAGTCTTGATCAAGTTTATGTGGTAAGAGAATTTCCAGATGTGTTTCCTGAGGAACTGTCGGGAATACCTCTAGATAAGGAGATTGAATTTTGTATTGATTTGACTCTGGCTGTCCAACCCGTTTCTATTCCTCCTTATCGCATGGCTCTAGTAGAACTATGGGAGTTAAAGGTTCAATTGCAAGACATGCTGGAAAAGGGCTTTATTCATCCTAGCACATCCCCATGGGGTGCTCTTGCACTTTTCGTGAAGAAGAGGGATGGTTCTATGTGGTTATGTATGGACTATAGACAACTCAATCGGCTGACGGTTCGTAATAAATATCCCTTACCTAGGATTGATGACCTGTTTGATTAGTTTCAAGGGGCATCGTGCTTTTCTAAAATTGATCTTCGATCTGGATACCATCAATTGAGAATTCAGGAGGAAGATATTCCTAAGACTACTTTTCGAACCCATTATGGACATTACGAATTCTTAGTAATGTCTTTTGGATTAACCAATGCCCCAGCTGCTTTCATGCACTTAATGAGCAGAGTGTTCAGACCCTTCCTGGATCACTTTGTGATCGTCTTTATTGACGATATCTTGGTTTACTCAAGGAGTGAAGAAGAGCATGATGCCATTTGCGGATCGTTTTGCAAACTCTAAGGGATTACCAACTCTATGCTAAATTTTCCAAATGTGAGTTTTGGTTAGATCAACTGACCTTTTGGGTCATGTAGTATCAAAGGAAGGAATTATGGTGGATCCTAGGAAGATTGAGACTATCCAAAAGTGGCCACGGCCAACAACTATGATAGAAATTCAAAGTTTCTTAGGATTGACAAGCTATTATCAAAGATTTATGAAAGACTTCTCCAAGATCTCGGCTTCCTTGTCTAAGCTAACCCAAAAAGGTGTACCGTTTCAATGGTCTGATGATTGCGAAGAGAGCTTCCAAAAGCTTAAAGCTTGTCTAACTACAACCCCCGTGCTGGTTTTGCCCTCAGGATCTGGAGGGTATTCGGTCTATTGTGATGCTTCCTGGGTAGGGCTTAGATGTGTTCTTATGCAACATGGATGAATCATTGCTTATACCTCAAGACAATTAAAGAGACATGAGTAAAACTACCCCACCCATGATTTAGAAATGGCAGACGTGGTGTTTGCACTAAAGATTTGGAGATATTATCTCTATGGGGAGAAGTGTGAGATCTACACCAATCATAAGAGCCTGAAGTATATTTTCCAACAAAGGGATTTGAACTTGAGGCAACGTAGGTGGATGGAATTGCCCAAGGGCTACGATTGCACTATTTTATATCATCCGAGCAAAGCAAGCATAGTGGCCAATGCATTGAGTAGGAAATCCATGGGTAGTCTTGCACATATAGTACCAGTGAGTAAGCCCATAGTGGAAGAGATCCACAAGTTAGAAGCTGAGGGTATTCACTTTGAACATGGAGGTTCCGGGCCACTTTTGGCCCATGTTCGGGTGTGATCTTCCTTGATTAAGCAAATCAAAACTGCCCAATATGAAGATACTCAATTATGTAACTTGCGGAATGAAGTTCACAATGGGAAGAAGCCTGAACTCTCCCTTGATCAAGGAGGAGCTTTAAGATGCAAAAATCACTTGTGTGTGCCAGACATAGGCAATCTAAGGAGAACTCTTCTGGAAGAAGCCCACAATTCCGGATATACGATTCATCCGGGTTCCACTAATATGTATTAAGATTTGAAACAATTGTTTTGGTGGGATGGCATGAAGAGGGATATAAGGGATCTTGTATCACGCTATTTAGTATGTCAGCAAGTCAAAGCCAAACATCAAAGACCTACCGGGTTATTACAACAGGTTAAAATACCTAAGTAGAAATGGGAGAGAATTACCATAGATTTTGTGACTGGATTGCCCCGGAGCTTTAGGGGTTTTGATTCTATTTAGGTGATAGTAGACAGATTAACCAAGTTGGCTCATTTCCTCCCAGTCAAGACTACCTATAAAGCTTCCTGTTATGCCAAACTCTATGTTGATGAGATTGTTCAACTTCACAGAGTTCCAACGTCCATTATCTCAGACCGTGGACCTCAATTCACTTCTCATTTTTGGAAGGCCTTCCAAAAGGCCTTAGGGACCCGACTAGATTTGAGTATGGCGTTCCACCCTCAAATGGATGGGCAATCTGAAAAAACAATCCAAATTTTTGAAAATATGTTGAGGTCCTGCATTTTGGACTTTGGCGGGAACTGGGATAGTTACATGCCCCTAGTTGAATTCTCTTACAACAATAGTTATCAATCCAGCATCCAAATGGCACCATTTGAAGCCTTGTATGGAAAATGTTGTAGGTCTCCCATTGGATGGTTTGAGGTGGGTGAGGCTGAAATCTTGGGGCTAGACTTTGTGCAAGACTCTTTGGAGAAGGTTCAGCTAATTAGAGAATGGTCGCTAGCAACCCAAAGTAGGCAAAAGGCCTATGCTGATCATCATAAGCAAGACCTAGAATTCTCCATAGTTGACCTGGTGTTCCTTCGTGTGTCCCCTATGAAGGGTGTGATGAGGTTTGTAAGGAAAGGCAAGCTCAGCCCTCATTACATTGGCCCTTTTGAGATTTTGGATAGAATTGGCTCAATGGCGTACCATTTGGCCTTACCACCTGGCTTAGCCATGATTCATCCAGTATTTCATGTGTCAATGCTACGGAAGAAGAGCCTGTGGCTATAATTGATCAACAAATGAGGAAGCTGTGCTCAAGGGAGGTGGCCCTTGTAAAGTTAATCTAGAAGAACCATTCAGGAAAAGAAGCAACTTGGGAGACTAAAGAAGCTATGCAGACAAAATACCCCGGTCTATTCGATTGAGATGATTGTTGTTTTGCTCAGAATTCGGGGACGAATTCTTTTTGAGGCGGGAGTATGTAACACTCTTGGTGGAGTTTCAAGTTTTTCTGTGTTAATCCTGTTTGATCGATGTGTTTAATTCGTTTATGATAGAATTTAGTTGGTATGTGATGATTTTGGGTGTTGGATGGCATTTGGAATCAAGGAACCAAGTTTTGGGACGTTGTAATCGATTACCGTGTGGCTGGTAATCGATTATGGGGCTCTTTATATCCCCATGAGTTAAAAATTTTCGCGTTGTAATCGATTACCAAATATGGTAATCGATTACCAATTTTGGGTTCGTGGTAATCAATTACTAGACATGGTAATCGATTACCAGCCATTTGTTCATGGTAATCGATTACCAGCAATTTGTTTGTGGTAATTGATTACCACAGGCCAATATATATATATAGAGATGCGTCCTACACCCTCATTTTCGAATTTTCTTTCTCTCTCTAACTCAAACTGTCTCCTTTCTCTCTAGAATTCTTTCTTCCACTATTCCTTACATCTATTAACTCCATTCCATCATTTCCAACTAAATCAACAACAACAACATAATATTCATTCCATTTAAACACAACCATCCATGCAATCTATTCCTTTTCATTTTCCTTGCATGGGTGGAATTGAAGCTGGAGAGCTCACCTCTATCCATATCCTCCTCATTCTAATTCTAATGGTAATCCTCACTTCTCATTTCTTCTTTTTCCTAGAATCTTCAATTCTTTGATTTTTAGAAGGATTCTTAAAACCCTAGGATTGTAAGATTAAAGAACTTATGGTATAGGGATTGTTAGTGATCAATAATTGATTCAAATGTCGTATTGTGGTATTAGATGATTCCAAGGAATCCCCCTAGCTTTGTGGCCCTGGAGAACTAGATTTTCCTGTGACCAGTGATCTGTGAGTAGATAGAATACTTTTGAATTAATTCTGTTTTAAATTATAATTGTTTATTTACTTTAAGAATGCTACTTATGAGTCAATGACAAAAGAAATTCGAATGTGATATGAGATTGATGATTTATGAATATGAAAGAATAGGAAAGTCCTGGTGCACCTTGGATTATGATATTACACGGCTACCCAAGGGGGTGGTGCATGATGGATATTTCACAGCCATACATATAGTGTAGTGCATGCTTGAACTTCACGGCCTCTCAAAAAGGGGGATGCGTGCCTGATTTCAGGATTCACATGAAGGAACGGCCACCTAAGTGTGAATCCTGCCTATTTATCCTGTTAGATATTATCGCTGTTTTCTTTATTTGAATGAAATCATTTTATACTTATATATACATTGACTCATGAGATTCAAAAGTATCCTATCTCTCACTGAGTTTCTCAAAGTCACCCCGTAGTTATTATATTCTTTTCAAATACAAGTTCAGACTTGGGAGTCGACCCTTCCGCTCAGCATCATTAGATATCTACTTTGGTGAGCCCTAAATAGTAAGGGCCTGAATTATATTTTGTTTCGCTTTGTAATTTTAGTTGTAGCTCCATAGTACCACAGGCAAGATCCGACCTTTGCTAGTGTGTTGTGTTATGTTTAGAGATTGTTTAGACTGAATTGGATTGACTATTGTATATTAAATTTGATGAATGGATTATGTTGGATTTGATTCTATATTGAACTTGGAAATGTATATATATGTGATTGGATGAATATGTTTGATTATAAATTGTGCTGCGTGCTAAGGGGTGTATTCTGAGAATGCCTAGATCCCCTATGGAAGTGTATGCTTGTTGAATTGCAGGATAAGTACTAGTATTTTGGGAAACATCCTAAATATAGAGGAAACTCAGCCTAAATTTTTGTGAAATCTTGATGTGTAAGGCTTGCTAGGGAGCGTGCTCTTGAAGCGCCGATCACGGCCTAGATTGGGTCGTGACATATATATAGAAGTTTGATCAATGTAACAAAGATTGGAATTTTTTACTCATATACTCTTCTAAAGTCTCCATGACAAATAAGAGTGCTGAGTTCACCGAGTAATTTTTCTTTACCCTTTCTTCATTTTATTTCATAGGATTAGTTCTTTATTCTTACATTTCTAGTGTATTTGCAATTATATTGAAATAAAATTGTGTTATCCATTTCTAGTGCTGATGTTGTTTCAACACACTCTTTGCCTTGAGTACTCACTAAAAGAAGTCACTTTTACTCTTCAAATTGAGATCGAGAAGTAAGAATTTGTCGATTATTATTTGTTTACTCGACAAAAAATCATACATTAACTATGGTGTGTGGTGCATCATGTAACACCCCACCAAATATAATATTATGCTTAAGTTATAATATTTTAATTGGTAGTTTGTTACGTGGGGATATCTCTTAATTCGTCTATCCTTAATTTACTGATTAGGTTGACTAAGTTTATATACATATACATATACATACATACATACATATATATATATATATATATATATATATATATATATATATATATATAGTCAAAATGTTTAGAAGTACATGTACATATAAAGCAGTGAGTACAAAATGGCGAGACCGTCAAACAAAAATAACCCGGCCCGCGATTATGAAGTAGTACCCTCTATGGCCCTCAAAGGACATTTAGTCTACCACCCCTTTGAGAGACACAAAAAGGAACTAAACCTATGGCCTAAGGTCATAACTGTGCCAAAAGAGGGCTGCTCTGTACACTACGTCAACGATGAGGATGTTGTCTCTAGTTGGATACTGAAGACAAGAACCTGTTAGCCATACTGGGCTCCACTATGGTGTAATCATCACTAGGTCCGGAGGACGAGTCAGAGGATGACTCTAAAGCCTCTGAAAGATCCTCATCATCAAGGGAGAGGGAGGGAAATACCTGAGGTGGTAAGGCGAGTGGTGTAGCTGCTAGTGGTGCTGGAGGTAGTGCGAGATGCACCATATGCAGGGATATGGTAGGGTCAAACAGAAGGTGTAAAATAAGAACAGAAAAATCTCTATGGAAAAAGATGTATAAATAGAAATGGCAGGTATCGGTGACATATATGGAGTCTATCACTAGCTCTATGTGGAACGGCAAATCAGGGAACTCGAGGAAGAGCATGCCCATTGACGCTCGGTCCATGGTCTGAGAATGACGTGGATATATATAGTAGGGTGAGAATTTATAAAATTCTCAGTAGGATTCTTACAACTATGCTACACTGACATCATGTTCATTCCCAATTGCTTCGATTTTTATTTAATTTCATGAAAATGTGAATAATATCTAAATAGTTCCATTTCTCATTATTTAGCCCAAAGTAAGGTTCAATTTTACTTAAGATAGGGAGCGACAGAATGATCATCACACATAATATCATATGAAACAAAACACAGTGCAAGTGAACAATATAGTTATAAAGAAGAGCATATGATAATAGTCATACAAAACAACATATATAAATAGCACAATTTAAAGCACAAATAATTCATCACATCTTCACAATGCATTAATGCATGGAAATGGAATGCACTTCATCATCATGGATCCTTAAATTTGTACTTTATAAGTTTTCCGTACTTGGTCCCCTGGGAGTTTGAGGCCATATAACTCCTGGGTAATAGTCTGCTTTTTAGGACCGAGTTTGTTCTATATATGATTATTGGGTTTACTTTCCCTGACTTTCCCACTGATCTATTCCCTTTAATTGTATTTCCAGGGCTGGCCCAAGTGAATGGAATCCATATAGTCTTGATAGATCATAGGTTTATAACCAATTCAACTTGAATAACATGAGAAATATATGCAAAGTGCATAAATTCTACCTAAATTTCGGCAGCATAACGGATCAAATCCACTTCTCTGTGAATATTACCAACTCAGCCAGAAAGTTAGTCACAATAGCACACCAACATCATGTAACATTCTCAATTTCTTGTCATGCTAAATTACCTCAAGAACCCTAAGTAATTAGGCATTTAATGAGAAATTACGAGATTAAGGCTTAATTAAGTGGATTAACAAAGAGTTTATGAGTCAACTTGGGTGAGATAAGTCAAGAGAATACTTATTCGAGATTAGATAATCTCTAATTAAGCAAGTCAAAGCCTTTCTAGCTTAGTTGAGCACTAATCGCCCTTAATTAGCTTAATCGAATTTAATTAAGGTTAATTAAGCTTAATCATAAGATTAATTTTTATTAATCATGTTCTTATGTGTTAATCACTAATCCTTGCTTAATCATCTTAATTAAGTTGCAAGAGCACTTAATCACATGATTAAATTAAAATTTAGTCAACTAGACAATAAAGTAAAAGAGTGATGTCATTAAAGCATAAAGTATTAAACAAGAGTACTTTATGTAAGAGTAAGTACTTGATTTGTTCCGCCATCATCAATTTTATCCCCCTAAACCTTAATTAGCACAAAATTAAGATATCTCCCTCCTTCCCTTTATGTTGGGGATGCCACTTTCTCTTTCTCCCACCCTCATCCATTTTCATTTTCACTCATCTTATTCTCTTTCTTGAGACCAAATCCTCCAACTTCTCTCTAAACCTCTCTTCTTTTTCTTCATCTTCTTCTTCCATTCTCCACCTCCATAACCAAACCTTCTTCACGTAGCCTTTCAAAGACCGTATCTTTTGGTCTTTGAAGAAGATATTCAAACACTACAAGCTTCATTTTCAAGAGAACTCAAGAGTATTTCCTTTTTCCTTGCAAAATCGCCACCATCATCATCAACAGGAGCCATCATCATCTTCTTTTTCTTCTCTTGTTATAGTGCCATTTTGAGTAGAGATAGTGATCTTTACTCTTTTATTTTGTTTACTCAAGAAAGCTTGAAGCTTGATTCTTCTCATGACCAAGATCTTTGAGTGAACTTGAGAAAATCTTTCATGCTCTTCATGAGCAAAAGTTTCTATTTTTGGTTAAATATGTTCTTGCTCTTCTTCAAGTGTTCTTGATGTTTCTACTTTTGGAAAAATATGATCTTGTTCTTCTTCAAGTGTTCTTGATGTTTCTATTTTTGGTAAAATATGTTCATGTTATTATTCTTAAATGTTTTTGATGTTCTTGGTGGTATTTTGCTTAATGTTGTTCTTTTTCTTATGATGAGTTTATGATTAGAAAAGTTTCATCTTTACATGCTTTTCATGATTTGATAAGACTATGAATATCCTAAAAGGTTAAAACTTTAAAAAGTTTGCTTCTTGATGCATAAAAAGTGGTGCAAGTTTGGTGCCTTCATAAAAGTCTTATTTTGTTTTGTTTTAAGGACAAGATTACATATAAAAGTTTAAGCTTTTTGGAATATTAAGCTTCTTTGACTTATAAAAATGGTATTTTGTCACTTTATGTTGTAAAGATTGATCCTTGGATGTAAGTCCTTTCATAAAGTTTTAAACTTTAATCAAAAAGGTGACTTTAAGTCATAAAGTTATAAGCTTGTACACTAAGTCTTGTAAAGGTGGAATCTTGAGATGAATATATTAGTAAAGTTCCAAGCTTTAAGCCAAAATAGCACTTTTGAGTCATATGTTAACTTTTATAAAGATCAAGACTTTATAACTCTAAAGCTAATGTTTTATATTGCTAGTTCATAAAGTAGGAATTTTTTAGACTTTAAGACAACTTTAAATCATAAAGTTGTAACTTTGATGCTCTTAGAGTAAATAAAAGTGTCAACTTTCATAAAGAATAAAACTTTATGACTACTTTATAAAGAATGATAACTTTTATAATACTTAAGGTAAGATCTTGTTGTGTTAATGATAAAAGCTTGAAACTTTGTAACTTGGTTAAGTTAAAAATCACCCTTGGTGTTTAGTGAACATGGTATTGTTGGATTCATGATTTGGTTGTACGTTGTCATGACCCAAGGATTAGAGGGATCTCGAACTCCTTGGGAACAGAAGTATGATTAGGGCCTTTGAGCATACCATGAATCTAGGAATCACTAAGTGTATTATCTCAAAGAAAGGAAACAATCATTTAACTTAATTAATTTGAACAAGCATTCCATAAGATATGAACTCAAGTAAAGAATAATTTCATATGAGAACTAAGTAACTAAAAGACCATGTACATATATCTTAACTATGTAATTCTCTCATGGGTAACCACGAGAAATCATGTGATGATTCAGAAGATTCTTCACACAGAATAACACCACTATAAACCCCTTTAGGGTGCGAACGTGTGATGCCATTCGGCATGATGAATTTGATTGAGCTTTGTTTCATGATTGATTGATTATTGCGATATAATAAACTATTGGTTGAAAGCTTATGATTTGCATTTTGGGAAAAACTCCGGTCTAGTCGTTATGCTACCAGATTTTCGTTAAAATTATGAACTTAATCATATCATTGCATATGTCTAATCAAAGAAGTATCATGCATGTAAAGTATAATGATAAGAAAAGAATAATGGGACATGACCTTTCAATCACTTTGATAAGGGAAGTGAGAGACGGTGATCCACAAAGACTCAAGGACTCTCTATGAAGAAGGTAAGGGTAACATGAAGGACCCTCTAACTTAGGGATAACCAATATTAGCTTAGTCTGATTTGGTTTAGTACTGCATGACAATGGTCACGGAATGAGCTCATGTCCAAAAGCAATCTATTTCAAAGGAAAAGTAAAAAATGTTAAGCACGTGCTAAAAATGAAAGTAAAGTCAAGTATACCTATGGTTAAGTCTATGATGATGCATGTCTTTGCATGCATTTATATTGTCCATTTGCATTATGAATGTTTGTATGCTTTCGTATGTATGTTTAGTTATGATGATATAGTTATGATGTTAAATTTAAAAGCAACCCGCTTCGAAGTTTAAGTTTTCAAAATCATTAAAATTGAACCTATACATATCCACTGTTTTCATATCAAACTCAAAGTGGCTGGGACGATAACAATAACACAGTGTTTGTCTAGTCGCGATCCTACTGAGAAATTTAGTATTTCTCACTCCTACATTTCCGTGTCGTCTTCAAAGGATGTCGATGTCGGGCTCAATGGTGATCTTTATTGAGTTCCCAATATGGCGTTGGCGCTTCAACCCGGTGCTGAATGCCTCAGTGATGTCTGCGAGTGCAGTGATGAGGGTCTCATCTTCCACGACCATCCATTTTAGACTCCAGTGATGAGCCCTACTACCCGTCTGTGATACATCTGATGTTTGACTCATCTTCATCTTCAGCAGCTCCTCGTCACACTCCTCCCCCAGTTCGTAGTTGCAGGTTCATTCATACTCGTGCTGTGCCTTAAGGAAGTGGGCGTGCTTGAAGAGGGGGACATGGTAATGTTACTCCAAGTGGATTCGGGAATGGTTTCCTCCTGCCTGACGAGTGATATGGTGATTGTATGCGAAGCCGAGCATGAGGATAGCCCTATTTGATTGTAGTTATAGGGTTATCATCTTATTGTACGGCATGCTTGGGCAGTAAAGATTTCTGATATATTTTCCTTATGATGTATTTGGTAGGTTTCATGTATAGGGCCGACAGTAGGTATTAGACCGATCACTATCTATATGTATGACTTTTGGTAACACTATTAGCATTATATTAGCTACGAATGACCTTGGAATGAATGTTATGATTATCTAAGTTATTGTTATTCTTATTGCTTCCATTTATTGTTATTCGCACGGTATGTATGAGATAGCGTTGTTTAATATATGCGTTCACGATGCGTTCATGGCTCTTGGCTTTCAAAACAGTTTAATTGTTATTGCTCAAAAAAAAAAAATTACCCCTATTTTCGTACAAAAGTATTTTCCAATGGTAATGTTAGTTCCGCGAGCAAAATTAACAACTAATAATTCCATAATATGATTTAAGCATAGTATGGGACTATTAGGGTGTTACACATCACACATTAATGCCTCAACATTGTCATAGGTTTACAATATTTATCACCAATTGTAACTTAATCATGTATTAAGGTAGCCAATTACTTAATCAATAATTCTGCTCATATCTTTCAAATCTTCCCATTTTTTTGTTTTATGCCATAATTTCTACTTAAGTGATTAAACTATGAAGTTTTACTATGTTAAAGTGTTGTTTTCTAGTTTTTAACCTCTTTGGTCCCATTCAATTTTGATAAGTGTAACTTAAGATATTGAGAGTTTACCTAGGTCTACCTGTGTTAGATAGAATAGGGGTCTAAAATGTAAAAATTTGTTAAAAATAAAATTCTTATTGGGTTTGAGTGAAGCTAACAGAACCATTTTTCATGTCCAACAAGTTTCATTTCATTTAAGTGAGCAGAGCTCAAGTTATAAGCTCGCAAAATTGGTGGAATTGGTTTGCCCTGTCTCTATCCAATCAAGACATGGGGCAATTTTGCTGAATTACTAGGAGCAACAGGAATTGAATTTGACTCTGAAATTTTTAAGGCATATTGTCCTATGTGTAAACTTTCTAAAAAAATTGGTCGCACTCTAATTGAAGTTGTATAAGGTGAGGTATGCCCTACATAACCCACTCTGGTTAGGCCCAGAGGTAGAAATCTAGGGTAAAGTTCAAAAAATCATATCTCATTCAATACTAATCCAATGGCATTATAATTTATATGATTGGAAAGCTCTAAATGTCTAGTTTCATTTAAAATTAGTTTCATCAAATTTTGATAGTTATGTGCAAATCCGTACACTTCGAAAGTACAGATGTTGTAGGGTTTCTTAACTCAATCAATTCTGGTTAGCTTTTCTTTTAGATTTTCAATCAAGTTTCAATCCAAACCCAATAATTTCATGCTAATCAAACTATAAGAGATCATATAATCACAATATAACCTCAAATAATTGAGTGGAAATAGAGTCCTTATTAGCCACAAAATCACAAATATTAAGAAAGAATCATGAATCCTACCTCCAAGTGATGCAAAACTAGCTAGATTTGAGTTTCTTTTGATGGAGGAAGGGATTAAGGCTTGAAGGAGGAATGCAAATAGGATGAAATGGAAGAAGTGATGATGGAGAGGAAGTAGTTGGGGGATGCTAAAACATTTTTGGATTAGAGGGGAAATTATGAAAATGTTATAATGCTAGGTATGTATGATAGTTGCTTCTCATTGGTCCTTGATTGAGTGGCTAAAAATCCAGCCAAGTTTCCTCTTCTTTTATGGTTGTTTGGGCACCACTTAGGTGGGAAGGTGGCTGTGTTATTGGCCACCAAATTCTAAGGTTTTCAATGTGCATTTCTATTAATTCAGTTCTAGCAGCATAAAAGACCAAATCTTTACCAATTTCCCCCAAGTTGGCAAAATGTTACTAACTAACTTTTGTAAGATTTTCTATATCTCTATTCAAACTTTAACTAACATCTAATTAACTCCTCATTAGTCTTTAATTATCCTCTAATTAAACTTGCTCATTCAATAAAATCAAATAAATCGATTTTCAACGTAAATTGAATGTTTTAAAAATTTACGAACGTTACTCATCATTTAAAATTGAGTGGTCTACCATGTACCTTAGGCTAATCGAACCATGTTGGGTTTATAACATTGAATGAAGTAGATTAAATCTGATACCATATCTCTCTCACAAACCAGTAGCCATACTGCTTGTAACTTTGGCAAAAAATAGGAAGCATCCAGATTGTGCTGTGGGTGGCCAAGCTAACCTTATCAGAGCTTCACCTCTGGTTGCTGTGGTTCACCACAAAGTTTAGCATGTTCTAAATCTAATGCCATAGAATCTTCGGCAGCAACCTCACAACAATGGTGGAAAAGGCGGAGCATGTCTTCTAGGACTTGAGAAACATCATTGTAAAGTGCAACAAGAGTGGCGAAGAGAAGGAATTCACCTCGCATAGGATCCTTGAGAACTAAACACATCAAAGCTTCTGGCATGTGATCCTTTCTCGTTTTGTTTTATGAGTTTGAAGATTGCTTTTTTATCTGAAAACAAGTCTTTCCAACATATCTAGATTGCAAACAAGTTCCATGGAATTTGTGCTCCACATTTAGAAATAGTGCTTTATCGAAGCTCTTTTTGGCTATAACTCTTTTTAACTTATACTTAAGTCTTCTAATAAGAAGAATAATTGCCTATTCAGAATTGCAATATTATGTTGCTTCCTAATTTATAAGTTTTGTTGTTTGTCAAAGCAAAATAGTACAACCCCTATTATGTTAGTTTTGAGGTTACTGGTCTTATTGTTGTAGTAGGGATGATGAAGGTATTCTCTTTGTTTTGAATTTAACCATATTTTTAAAACATGTTTAATCATATTTTCCAAATGTGTCTAAATGACACAATCGTCAACTCCTTCCATGCTCCCTAGTTAAACTTAAATGGTGTGTGGTGCACTATATTTAAACTGGTGCAGACCTATTTAACATCAAACAACTTTAGGGGTTAGTGTGATATTACATTTTAACTTTGAGAGACCTATTTGATGTCAAAACACTTTTAGGGACTACGTTGATATTATATACATCTTTTAGGATTTCAAATGCATATTTACTCTAAGAAAGACTTTATATCTCCTTGAGGGTTTTTCTATGGAGCCCATATATAAATTGAAAAATGTTAATATGGACTCAAGTTTATGGTAAACCCTATATATGGTAATATATCAACCAATGATTATATAATATCTATATATTTATAATTTTAAACCATGCTTTGAATGGTTGAGATGTTTCCATATCTAGGGTTCACCATAAATCCAAGTTTATAGTAACATTACCCACATAACTTTGGGTTCCAAAGCCCCTACATGGACCAATAAAAAATATTTATGTAAATTTATAATAATGACATCTAAATTGTGTTTATGTCAATATTTAATTTTGCAAAATATTACTTAAGAAATAAAAATTGTAAAAAATGAATATTAACTTTCTTATAAAAATATCGCGATAGATTAAGGTTGCGAATAGCAATCTCAAAATCGGCTGAGCTAAAAATGTCAACCTAACTAATTTGAAATTGGCCCATAAGGTTGTTAAATATGACATTTTGGCCTACTTAGGCTTAACCCATTTAGCCTTGCAAGTTAAGTGGATTAGGGCAACTTATAGTAATTGTTAATGAGATAGCATAATGTCAACCTGACCCATTTAAGGCTAGCCCACATGCTTTTTTTTTTCGATCTACAGGCTAACCCATAGCCAACTTGGCCTATTTAGGCCTAATCCCTTTAGGCTCGACCTGTTTAGGCCCAACCTATTTAGGTTTGCAAGTTAAATAAATCGAGTCAACATATACCAAGTGTTAGCAAGTAATATAACATCACCTAACTCGTTTTAGGCTAGCCCATGGGCTTAAATGGCCCAATTTTTTTTTTCAAATCATAATTTTTAAATACTATTACACCTCAAATATAATCAAAATTAAGTCTAAACTTTAATTTCTATATATTACATATTACATTATAGAAATAGCAAACAAATTGACAAAACAATAATGTATTGTATCAGTTTATTACTAGTATTTATAATTAACTTATTTGACATTGTAATACCCCTATTCCCTATAAAATGTTGCCGGTGTAACTTGCAACCTTTGTGTGAGTTTGAGTCTTTGGGATTTACCTTGAGAGCCATTGTTTTGTACCTTTTAAGTTATTGGTGTCCAATTATATTCGAGAAAAACCAATTGAGTCATTTGGATGTGATTGGTGAAAGCCTGTCACTTTGAGTCTAGAAAATTTATGAAGTTTGGAGTAGGGAACTATATGGAGGGCTATAAAAATATGTATTTTTTGAAGCCAAAAGTCTTAATAATTGTCCTACAGATATCAATGAGTTAAAGACTGATTTTTAATAAATTTTAGAAAGTAATTAATCCGCCTGTTTTTAGCCCGAAAGTTTTTAAAAACTCCAACTTTCTTAAATTTGAAGTAGAATCCAAATTTTGACTTTTGATTTTTGAGGATTTTAATCCTTCTTGATATTTTTGTTCTATCCAAATGGGAGTATTTCCTTATTTATATTTATATTTTTAAGTTAGTAGAAAGTGAAATAAATGAAGACATTCTTAAGTGTATTATGAGATAACTTACTCTTATTTTCATTTTAACCTTTTGACACCCCCTCCAATTCCAAAATTGTGTGCAGCTTTCTCCGTAACTTCTTCTCCTTCATTCTTCAACTTGCACCTCTATCTCTCTCAAATTGTAGTGAAATCGCGTTCGTTGCAAATTTTCTGCCGCTAATTCTCATTTTTCTTAGTGTTCATGCCTCATTGTTGTTCTGTCATTATGTGATGATGTTGATAGTGCATCGCTACGCTTGAGGTGATTCTACTATACTACTAGGTGATTTTGTTGCTTTGAAGTGGTTGTTGTGGTTTTGAGAGACACTGGCCACCCACTTTTCCTTTGGCTTTTAAAGGTACTTCTAATGCTTATCTCTCCTCCTATTTCATGGGTTTAGGTAAATCCATTATGGGTGTTGGATTTGAGCGGTTAGTACTTAAGTGGCATTTAGCACATTGCCTAACAAGATTATCGGTAATTCATATTACCACTTAGAAATATTGTCATTTTTTATATTATTAATAATGCTAAAATGCATTGTTTGTTACATACAAATAATCTAATTACCAATTAACATTATTTTTTTATATGTCTTTTACTAATAATAATAATAATAATAATAATTAATTTTTTTGGTAGACATAAATTTAAGGTGAAGGGATAGTGTCCCAGTCTAAGGCAGGGAAAGCCGTCAAGCTCAAAGAATACTAACAAAGGAACTTATATTTATATCACCCCAAGGATATGAGTAGGGGCTCGCACCTGTAGCCTATTAAATGCAAGACCTATCTTGCTTTACCCGACCAACCCCTTGAGATTAATATTAATAATAATATTATTAATAATTAATAATTATTAATTAATTAATTAAAATTAATAATAATAATAATAACAACAATAATAATAATGGGAGGGTTACCACATGAATAGTAATCCACATAGACACCCCCATAAGGCAATCCACATTGTCACTTTGAAGCTAATGTAGATTGTCTTGAAAATCTGGATTGTTAATAATGAGATCCAACCAAACAAGGCAATATAATGGACCCAGACAATTAAAGTTATATTACTAGTAATTTTGATAGATTACTCGATACCAAATGTCCTCTTAGAGTTTAAATTAGGGCTTTTGTGATTAAGTGCTAATTAGAGTTAATTCTTGGTTTTAATTGTTCATTAGCACTTGTTTAATGATGTTTGTTGTAACATCCCAATATAATGTAATAGAAAATAATGCAAATAAACTTTTATTACTTACAACCTTGCCCCCAAATGTAACATCCCGATTTCCGAGTACTGGCTTCGTCATCAGGATTGATCAATCCCAATTTCCGACTTCATCTTTGGATTTCAATAAGATGATTAATTCCGAGTTCCGAGTTCATTCTTGACCAATTTTTCGACTTCATGTCCAATCCGACCTTCGACTTCACGTAATGGTTACGAGTTGAATGAGATGCTTCCGATTTCCAATATACGACTTCATGTAAACGATTTTCCGACATTATGCTCGAGTACGTGTTATCCGAGTTCCGACATTGGGTGATTCCAAATGGACATGAAATGCGACTTACGAGTTTTAGCTGAATTGGATTCCGAGTTCATTATCAAGGTCTTTATCTCTTTCCCGAGTTCCGATATCGAGTTGAAGTGCCAGATCCTATAAATTACGGATTCCGATTTCATCCGAATAGGTATATACGAATCACGACTTCCGAGTTTAACCTTCAAGTCCGAACATATGAACATAATTCCATGAGATCCGACTTCGTGCCTCAAGGGAAGTATATCCGGTTTCCGATGTCACCAACCATACAATATGTAAATTCCGATTTCCGAGTTTAAGTACTTGGGTTTGGAAATGTGACTCGCATTCACGAGTTCCGACCTTAGTGTTGAACTCAATTGGAGTGGACACGAGTTCAGACCCTTGAGCAAATCTTCAGTCACACGAGTTCCGATTTTACATCCAACATTGGCATTCCCGAGTTCAAATAGGGAGTTCCGAGATTATAGGATTGCCAGCTGCATGACTTCCGAGCTCAGACCTTGATACAAGATTTCCCCAAAGTCACAAACAAGCTGGTACGAGTTCCGACATTAGGCATCAGCTCCCAGCTCAAGTAAAAACGACACGAGTTCCGACCTCAAGTATAATAAGGATGAGTTCCGAGTTGAAATAGAGTAAATGCGAGTTCCGATTTCAAACAGTATGGCGGCAAGTTACACTGAAAGGGAGACGTAGCTAAATTCTGTCCACAAGAAAATTCAGCCAATCAGAACCCTCCAAGTTAACTACCACTCATGCCTATATAACGCCTTCTTCTCTGCTCATTCAGACCCATTCTCTGCACCCTCTCTTCTCCCTCACTGCAGCTCTCTTTTCCCTTCTCCACTCACCCAACCCCATCACTCCTTCAAGCTTAATCAGGTCCTAATAATTCAAGTTTCAACAATTAACTCAAGATCACACTCCAAAGAGGTAGGATTCTACTTCTACTCTTGAATTCCTTGCCCGATGATTGCATGAGATTGAATTCTTCTTTGAGTATTTGATGAATTATTGAATGTATTGTGATGAATTATGATTAAATTCATAGTAGATCTTGAATTAGAATTCTGATTAGAAGGAGAAAATTAGAAGAAATGGATGGGTTGGGATGCTGCCTGAATGAGAATTCCACGGCAGTCAGTATGGCGGAGCGTACGGCGCCACCTGCAATCGGTCAAATCCGATGAAAGTATTTTTAGATAAAACTAGACATCTAGGGCTTTCCATAGATATATCATATAAGGTTATTGGATTAGTATTGAGGGAGATACGAATTTTTGAAGTTTGACCTAGGGTTTAGGATGTTCATCCGGACAGGGTGACATGAGGAGGGTATAACTCACTCTATCCAACTCCAAATCGGGTGAAACCAATTTTGTTAGAAAGCTTACACACAGGGGAACACCCCAATATAAGATTCCGAGTTTGTTATGATTTCAATTGTTCCCAGTGATTCAAGAAAGTTGTCCTATGTCCAATCTAGGCCAAAACAGGGTAGTTCAGGAAGGTCGACTTTCAGGACTTATATCTCGAGGTGTACTTAAGCAAATGGAGTGAAACCTGTGGCAAATGAAAGGTTATCCTGTTAGCTTTGATATGAGATCAATTACGTAAGATTTGAGCTTAGTTTCGATTTTTAACGAATTTATATTCCCAGGGGTGTAATTCGGGCTAGTGACTGAACAAGCTGAAGAAAAAGTTGAATATCTTGATTTATATAAATCAAAATGACATGGGACCAAAGAGGTTAGAAAGTAGACATATAAAGCTATGACATATCCAAATTTCAGATTTAAATGAGTTGAATAGAGATAAAGGTGGACTATACCAGATTCGAGCAGAACCGAAAAGAATTGGCAGGATGGCCAAAATGATAATTTTACAAGTGTTAGTGGAACGTATAAAGTTTGAGTTGAGGATAGCCAGTTTGATATTGATATATATGTGTTAAGTTGATTATGTTGTTATGACTGAGTTGCCCGTGAGAACTGGCACTATTCATGGGGAAACGGACCTGATCCGTTATGCTGCCAAATTTACGGCAGGAGTCTAGGGGACCATGAGTGTCTAAATTACAAGGAATTTATGATATGAAATATATGAGAATAAATCAAGAAGCAGTAGGATGTGAGATATATGAGAAATACTGATGTAGCATATGTACGAGTACATTTAGCATGACTATGCTTGACGACGCATGAGAATGAAAAGATATAAGTATATTATGTGTGAATATAAAGATGTGAATTCCCTTGTGGGTGAGTCGGTGTGACAATGGTCGCGAGTTGAGTTGATAAGCTCACTCCAAGGCCAGGCTACCCAAGGGCGGTAAAGGTTAAAGAGTAAAGACTTACAGACTAAAGATTTAAGAATATGCCCCACTCACATCAGGCATGGCATTGACCCAGCTAGTGTGAGAATATGGGGGGTAGGACTTACATGAGGCATGGCATGACCCAGCTAGTGTAAGTACCGAATGAAGATACTATATTCCTAAGGAACGTGACATGGCGATCACGCTCTGACGGGGTATGACATGGCGATCATACTCTGGAATATAGCATGAAGATCCCATATTCCTAAGGGACGTGACATGGCGATCACGCTCCGACGGGGTATGACATGGCGATCATACTCTGGAATGTGGCATGTAAAGATATAATGATGAGTCTATATTCCTAAGGAACGTGACATGGCGATCACGCTCTGATGGGGTATGACATGGCGATCATACTCTGGAATATAGCATGAGGATCCCCTATTCCTAAGGAACGTGACATGGCGATCACGCTCTAATGGGGTATGACATGGCGATCATACTCTGGAATATGGTATGATGCTGCACTTGAGGGAGGACAGCGATACGTAACGCTCAAGTGTAGACAGATCCAAGCACCCTAGGGACGTTGATACGGCTAGGTGTGCCAAGTAAAAGACTAAAGACTAAAGATTTTATGATGAAAAGGAAGATGAAGAAAGAAAAGCAAGTTTCATGTATAGGCATGAATTTAAGTCCGAGTAATCTTATATGCAGATGTTATATTCCTAGCATATTGATGCTATCTGTGTTTTAATATGCGACAGTTATTATTCATGGTGTTATAATTGAATGAATTTTATGGGTTCTCCTAAATGCTAAGTGTATGAGTAAAAATGAACTTTGTTTCGGACAAGACACTCTTCGAAATGTAAAATTACGCAGTTTGTGCTGCATGTTCATCTTTTTCAAATTAAACCGAAGCAACTGGAGACGACCATGATGACACTATGTATGAAAATTAGAGAATCCTACTGAGAATTTTTTTAATTCTCACTCCTATTTCCATGTTGTCTCCAGATAATTGTAGAAATTTCCGAAGACGGTTGAAGTTGCTGTCAGATGAGGTCCACTCAGGTAACAGTAACAGCTCCAGGGTGTGGTACTATGACTTAAGCATAGTACTGTGCTTTGGAGGGTGTTACACCAAACTTTTTTAAAATGACATTTAGGTCCTTAGATCAATAGAATTAGCAGAATAAAGTTTTAAACGAAGCAGAATCACGTAGCGAAAACGTAGAAACCTAAACCTCGGCCGATTGAGCCACGGAGGTATCCATATGTGAAATGATATGGGATGCCCCTAGAATTACCCATAATTACAAAAATGCCCTTAGCCATGAAAAACAGAAAACAGAATGGCCATCAATTTGCAAAACATTTAATTTACACTGTAAATCGATTTATTTGATTTTATTGAATCTTTAAGCTTGATTAGAAATTAATTAAGGGTTGATCAAGAGTTAATTAGATGTTAGATTGGAGATAATTAGAATAGAAACATATAAACTTCACAAATTTCTTCACATCCACCGTTTTTCGCCTAATTATTCGGTTTTATCGAATAATTGAGAATAATTAAAATTCGGTTAAATAATTATTTAGAATCAATTGATTAGCATTCACTTGAGTTTAGACATGAGATAATTAAGTTAGGAGTATAGGAGATTTCATAAAATTTTATTGAAAACCGATTTACCGATTTAAAGAAAATCGGTAAAATTATGGTATTTTAAACTGTCGGAACCGAACCAATAGAATTCCAATCCCTTATCCTATCTTGAGTGGTTGATAACTCAGCCACTTAGCACCAAAGGTGGCTCCACTTTGGGCCACAAAAGAGAAGAAGGGCTAGCTGAATTTCAGCCTTGCAAAATCCAACCAATCACAAGCATGAAGCCACCTATATATATATATATCCTTCAATCAGATTTTTTTCGCCCTTTTCTTCACCCATTCTGACCCCTTTTCCAGCGCCACCTTCTCCTCTCCCTTCAGCTCTCCTCCTCTCTTCTTCCCATACACAACTCCAGCCAACATCAACCTTAATCAAGTCTTGCTCATCCAAGCTTCAAAAATCCAGCAAAATCACTTAGAACAAAGGTAGGAGTTTAATTCTTGTCTTGATTCTCTAAACTTGGGTGGCTGGTGGTGGTTTGTTCTCTTAGTTTTTGATGTGTTGATTAAGTGATTATGATGATATATGGCTGGTTATTGGCTGTTTGTTTGGTTAAAACCGAATTGGAAGTAAGAAAGAATGAAAATAGGAAGAGCTGAAGAGCTGGAAACCTAGAATCCCTCGGCAATCCGTACGGCAGAGTGTATGGCTCCGCCTATAGCCAATTAAATTTGATAAAACCATTTTTATATGAAACTAGACATCTAGGGATTTCCATACATATATCATATAAGGCTTTTGGATTAGTATTGAGAGAGATATGAATTTTTGAATTTTGACCTAGGTTTTTGACTCTGATTCTAGGCAGACTGAGTTGTTCAGGGTAGAACTCGCTCTATACTACTTGAAAATGAGTGAAACTAACTTTGTTAGAGAGCTTACACATAGGAGAATATCCCATAAAAATTTCAGAATTAGATAAGGTCTCTTTTACTCCAAGTGATCCAAGAAAATTGCCCTATGTCCAAACCAGGCCAAAACAGGGCAGTTTAGGAAGGTCAGAATTCGGGGCTCATAACTCGAGCCTTACTAAGTCAAATGGAATGGAACTTTATGTAGATGAAACTTTACCCTATTATCTTTAATATGAGTTCAATTTCGTGTAATTTGAATTAGTTGTCGATTTATAGTGGATTTTTACTTTTAGGTGTCTGATTTTGGCCAGCCACTGGGCAAGCCGGGATAAAACCTAAATATCTTAAGCTATAGATATCAAAATTAGATGGGACCAAAGAGGTTAGAAAATACACACATAACACTTTAACATACCCGAAATTGACGTCCAAATGAGTTAAATAGCAATTATGGCTTGAATTATAAAAATCGGGTTAGTTAACTATGCTGAGGCAGAAACTTTGCCTTAATGAGATTATTGTTATTATGAATTCCATGTTGAAATATGTATGCAATGTTGTGACCTTTGTGATAAATTGATGTTCTGGTATACTGGCACTATTCACGGGAAAGCGGACTTGATCTGTTATGCTGCCAAAATTTCGGCAGAAATGTGTGAATTATATGAATATGATAAATATTTATGTATTATGCTCATAAGATTCATATATGAAAGGGTGATTTAAGTATGATATGAATATATTGAATATGGGTCCCTTCATCTGGAGGCAGTTACGAGATCCCTCCTTGTGAAGGTAGTTAAATAAGATAAGATGTAGGTCCCTTCACTTGGAGGCAGTTGCACTTTGAATCCCTCCATATGAACACAGCTAAAATTTTTGGGTCCCTCTATGTTGGAAGCAGATAGCCAACTGAGTCCCTCCGACCTAGAGGCATGTGGGTCCCCTTGCGGGTGAGTCGGTGTGACGACGGTCACGAGTCGAGCTAACGAGCTCTCTCCAAGGCCAAGCTACCCAAGGGCAGTAAAGGCTAAAGACTAAAGATTAAAAGATATGCAAGCACCCCACTCACATGAGGCATGGCATCGACCTAGCTAGTGTGAGTATAGTGGACAGGACTTACACGAGGCATGGCATAACCTAGCTAGTGTAAGTAATGAAAATGTATGGTGGCAACATCCATGACATTAACTTAGTATAGAGCAAAGAAAGGCATCAGGGTATTTGCATGAATTCAAAGATGAGAATTTACATAATGACATCCCATGTTTAATTGATGCTGAAGCTGTACTATCTATTTATGCTATAATTATTTTCTAAATATGAAATATTGCCAATGCAACTCAAGTGCGTAAATAAAACCATCCCTGCTTCGGACATTATATTTTCAACTATAAAACTGAGCAGTCTATTTAACATGCTCACATTTTTCATAATAAACCGAAGCAGCTGGAGATAATAACGATGACACGGTATAAAATTTATTAATGAATCCTACTGAGAATTTTATAATTCTCATCCCTATGTTTATTTCCGTGTTATCTCTAGATAATTCAAGAAATATTGGAAACAACCAGAGGTTGCTATCAGACAAGGTCCGTTCAGGTAACAGTAACAACTCCTGGGTGTAGTGCTATGACTTAAGAATAGTACTGTACTTGGGAGGGTGTTACATTTGTGGTATTAGATACATTGGAGGATCATTCTGTTGAATCCATGGCACCATAAGCTCGACCACGTTCTCTTTGGCTATGCATTGTGAGTTGATAGTATATCTATAACATGTTTTAAATTTTATATTCCTGAATATATATATTATGGGTGTCTTTGTTTAGTTAAATGGCAAGAGTTTTGACCTATCATGGTATTAAGTACATTATTTAAATCTTTGAAAGACAGGCATGTTATTTACAACATATATAGCCATGCATGTGGGACAAGCATCTTTGCAAATTTGCTCCATGACATTCTTATTTGATGACATTGGAAGAAAGATTTTCTTAAAGATTTTATACCGATAGAGAAACTTTGCAACTCTAAACTTTTGTTATTTGATGAACAAAGCCTAGACACTTTAAAGGATTACATACTGATTGACAATCTCTGTTATTATGAATTCTAGATAATCTAATATTGCATATTGATTGGAAACCTCTGAAACTCTGAACTTTAACAATTTGATGATCTAATATTAGATAAATTGAATTTTGTTATAAATAACATAGCTTTGAACTATTGATGGAATTGTTTTTATAAGAGGAATCTTTGAATGGAACTGTAGTTAATGGCAGTAGATATTAGCTTTAGTGCATTATGATTTGAGCTCCAACTAGCAAGAGTGTTTTTGTCCCTCAACATGTTTAACCAACATGTCTTGATCTATTTTTGTTTCCAAACGAAGGATGACAATGTGTAATGCCCGAATGTAAGTGCTCTGATAGGTACCTTTTATTGGCACACTAGGTACAAAGATGTGTAACACCTATATGTGAAAAAGATGTGATTCAAATTTTAATTCTAAACTTGAAACCTCCATCTTTGATACTTTATTTTACTAGATTTGGTATTTGTATATTATATGTGGAGAAAACCTTACAAAATTTCTATTCAATTATGTACTGTCCCCAACTCTAGGGATAGCCTAGTATAGAAGGAAGTTGGTTTCAAGATAGGGATAGAATAGTAAAAAAGTTGAATTATAGTGAAGAGTGGCAAACCTGTAAATAACGGCTTACAGCTGTCAAGAGAGACATTAGAGGAAAAATCCCGATTCCAGGAATATACGGGCCTCAGGACACTAAAAGCTAAACAACGTATATGTAATAACCTTATAAATAATATTTTATACAAATGGTTTCAAATAAAAGTATCGGATTACTCACACACATAAATAATATCTTAGATAACTTTGAGTATCCAAATTAATCGCTGGACATATTGAATTAATCTTCAAAGGTCCCATATTGTTTGAGATGAAGAGGAGAAGATAGGATAGCAATAATACACTACAATTAATAATTTTGTTATTAATAGAATTCTAACTACACCATAAAAATTTTAAGAACAGTCTCTTGGACCATAAGAAATTGATCTGATAGGAATATAAAATACAAGTGAATTTAATCATCAAGATATCACACCTATTATATGTAGCCTAGAATGGGCCAAATTTCCAAAAAGTCAAGAATTAATATAGATCACACACCTAAAAGGTGAGTCATCCTCACCTTTTGTAAATATGTCCCCAAAACCCTAAGCTTCATCATCTTTTTCTCTCCCCTACCCCCTCATGGCCACAGCCCCTCTTTATCACACTCTCATCCATTTTTGTCTTCTAAAGCTTCCAAATATTTGATCTTCTCTTGTTTCAACAAACTACTCAACCACCACACCTTATTCCCATTACCTAGTATAAATAGAAGCTAAAAATCCCTTACCTTTGGACCTATATAGCTTCAGCCAAGAAGGAAAAGGAAGGGGTTAAGAGTTGTCTTATGATTCTAAGAGAGTTTTGGAGTTGAAGGAAACAAGATTTGAAGCACTTTTAAACTTGAAAGTTAGGTAGGCTCCTAAATCACCTTATATGCAGTTAAATGGCTAGATGAGTTAGGGTTTCCATTCTTTTTATTTCTCATAAATCTTGGTTGATGATGATGCTCCTGAGGCTCATATTAATATATTAAAAATTAGTAAAACATGCGTTAGTGAAAGGAACAAGCCAAGAACCCAAAAAGAGTCATAAACAGAATTGAGTTAAGCTGGATAGTTTTAGGCAAGAGGGAACTCATGGACCATAGCTTGAGTTAGGAACATTCAATTGAAGTGAAACCAATTTTAATGAAGCATAACTCATAGAAGAGTATACTCATGAAATTTGAGGCCATTGGACTTAGGATGAATAAGTTATGAATTTTTAAAATGGGCTATAGGTGGAGTAACTCGGATTTGAGCAGGATGTGTTCTATTAGGCATAACTCGCCCTATAGATCTTCAAATTGAGTGCAATCAACTTTGTTAGAAAGCTAACACATAGAAAAACAAGTTTGTAAATATTTAGATTTAAACTCCTAATGAGTTGCTCTTAGGAATTCCACAAAATTACCTCATGCCTCATAGATTTTAAGACAAGGCATCTTTAATATAGAGCTTATATCTTAAGCTCTGCTTGACCAAATTGAGTAGGACTTCATTTATTTGAAAAAGGGTTCAAGTAACATGTAAAATTTTGGGGCAAAATGATAAGGGATGAATTTTTAATGATTTTTCACTTTTAAGTATCCTAATTTGTCCTAAAATTGGCAGCAATAAATCAAATATGAATATCTTAAGTTATACTTATCAAAATTTAATTGGACCAAAAAAGGCTGAAAATAGACTAATAAAGCACTATTCTTGTAGAATTTGAGTGAAGGAGGATTTGAACTGGAATTCTGGTGTAAATTATAATTCTAGGCAGAATTAAAGAACTTGAGTCTAATTTGTACTTGAATTACATATAACTTAACTTAGTGGTTTCCAAACTATTTAGGATCAAAACTAATTGAAGGCCTAAAGAATACATGTTGTTTCTACTACTATATTAATATATATGTCATGTATACATGTTGTTCTTAAATTACATATAACTTAACCTAGTGGTTTTCTCTCTATGGTTAAACACCAAAATGGTAGAGACTTTGGCCACAAAATCACCATCTCAAGAACAAATAAACAGAATAGAAAAGCAAATCGTGCAGGAAGACGCAGCTATGCCTGGTTGTCGTGACCAACGTGATTTACATCGAGGAATCATTGCCATAGTTGGTTCCATGATGGAGGCATGGCAAATGATGGCATCATTTTGAGATAGAAGAGAGAAGTTTGTTCTTGAAAGAAAGAAAGGGGGGAGTAGAGAATGGGAAAAGCCAAAGAGATTAGGAGTTTTGAAGAGAATTATTGAAAATGATTGTTTATAGAGAAAGAAGTGTAAGAGTGTGGTTTAGAGGTCCAAAAAGAACATTCAAGATATGCCTCTAAGAAATAAAGATTATAAATTAATATTGGCTTTTTATTAGACCAAAATAAGATAGTGGGAAGTAGTGGCATATAGCTGGACCCATAGTGGATTCATGTGGTTTAATTAATACCACATAATTTTATTTTTCAATTAAATTATAAATTTAAAATATTTTATGTTGACTTAAATTTGAATAGTTTCCTCAAATAGTAAATTTTTGAATTGTATAGACAACTGAGAGTACTTGAAGCTGCCAAGTGGCAGCACTTCTTTGTTCATAGTTCTCAAATATTATATTTATAGATATCATTATTATATATTTATATTATTATTTTATAATAAATTATAATATTATATACCCATAAAAAATTATAATATTATATAGAATTATTCATTGTGTTAGACTTTTCAATTGGTACTTTGATAATATTATACTGTTAGATAAAGGCCTAAAGCCTATTAGTCTATTTAGAGGCTCGTTGGCCTACTTAGGAATAGACTTATCAAACTATTTTAATAAACCCTCAAATTAAACCACTAGATGTGGTTTAGTGGTGAGAGGCTTGGGTAGGTATGCATGGGATTAGGGGTTTAAACCTCATTATCACTGATGTACATAAAAAAAAAACCCCTCATATTCATCATTAAAGTTATAAACATGACCAAAAAAATCACTACAATTATAAGTGTTAATCAAAATAGTCATCAACATTTAAGATAAATTAATTTGGCTTATACATTTGGAGCTTTATTTAGCTGCACTATGTAAACCTTAAAATAAACTTTTAGGCCAAACTTTTAAAAATAATAGGCCAGACATTAAAGGAAGCTTTTGTGTGGCAAATACTTCAGGCTTAAACTGTACATTTGAGAAACAAGTGAAGTATGTTTTACTCAAAATATGACCCACATTGCATAGAGCGCATTTGCATTTGCATTTGCCCTTTCTTAGAGTAATTTCATAGAAGTTTTATTCTGGGTAGAGGCACATTAGATAATGCTATCATTGTTCAAGAGATGGCCCACTTCATGAAGCATAAGAAAGGTAAATATGGGTCTATGTTATTCAAAATCAATTTAGCAAAGGTTTATAATCGAGTGAACTAGGATTTCTTGAGAATATTCATATTGATTCTAGCTTTCCAAATCCCATTGTTTCTTTGATTATGTATTGTGTGATTTTTTCATCTTTATCTATGGTCTCAAATAGTGTAACATCCCCATACAACGTTAGAAGAAATAATGAAAATGTCTTTGGACAAATTTTTATTATTTACAACCTTGCCCCTGAGCTTTTTTAAAAAAATGACCTTTAGGTCCTTATATATTATTTACAGCCTTGTCCTTAAACATTTTAGAAAATGGCATTTAGGTCCCTATATCAACAGGATTAGTAAAATAAGGTTTTAAACGAAGCAGAATCACGCAGCGCAAATGTAGAAACCTAAACCTCGGCCGATTGAGCCACGGAGGTATCCATATGTGAAATGACATGGGATGCCCCTAGACTTATCCATAATTACGAAAATGCCATTAGCCATTAACAATAAAAACCAGAAAGGCCCTCAATTTGCAAAACGTTTAATTTGCATTGTTAATCAATTTATTCGATTTTATTGAATTTTTAAGCTTGATTAGAAATTAATTAAAGGTTGATCAAGAGTTAATTAGATGTTAGATTAGAGATAATTAGAATAGGAACATATAAAAATCTCACAACATTCTTCAAAACCATTTTGCCGATTTACAGGTAATCGACAGAGATTCGGTATTTTAAACCACCTGAACCAGATCAATAGAATTCTACACTAGAAACCCTAGAAAGAGTGGCTAAAATGCAGCCACCATTCCCCCACCTAAGTGGCACTGTAATGTCCAAAAAATTTTATCGTTAACAATTGAGTTGTTCGGTTCTATCGAATAAGTGGGTATAATCAGAACTTGATTAAACATTTACTTAAAGCTAATTAAGGGTGATTTGAGAAGATTAGGCTTGATGGAATTAAATTAGGAGCATAGAAAACCCCACAGAAAATTTTCAAGCCAATTTACTGATTTAAGGGAAATCGGTAAGAATTCGGTATTTCAAACTGTCAGAATCGGATCAGTAGAATTTTTCTATGAGTGCCCTAGAATCAACGGCTAGAATTTAGCCAAATACCTCCCCTAAGTGGCGCCTAGACAGCCATTGATGATGGGGAGTAAACCAGATTTTTGACCAAGATTAGGTCCACCAATCAAAATCAAGCAACCTTGAAATATCTTCACTTTTTCTCCTTTTATCCTCATCCATTTTCGGCCTTTTTCCAGCAGCTGAAGCTCCTCTCTTTCTCTCCTCTTTGCTCTCATTCTACTCCATTCTCATCCATCTTCAAGTCCCATCCCAAGCCACCACCATCAACGACACAAAACCAGCATAAATTACACAAGACAAGGTAGGAAATCCTACTTCTCTTATTCTCTTTGATTTGGGGCTGTATGAGGAGCATGCTTAATCTAAGATTTGGATGTCTTATAGAGTGATGATGATGTTTTATGACTGATTTTGCATGTATGTTGTGATTAAAATTGGATTTGAGGGCAAATAGCTTGAAGAAGGAAGACAAATCTAGAAGTTGTTAGGGTTTTCCCTCAGCGGTCCGTACGGCAGAGTGTATGGCTCTGCCTACTACTACTTAAATTGGATGAAACCATTTTTATATGAAACTAGACATCTAGGGCTTTCCACACATATATCATATAAGGCCATTGGATTAGTATAAAATTAGTTATGAATTTTTGAAGTTTACCCTAGAAATTTGGATCCCTATCTGGGCAGTAAGAGTTGAGAAGGGTATAACTCACCCTATACAACTACAAATTGAGTGAACCCAAGTTTTTTTGAAAGCTAACATGTAAAGGAATATCCTATAAAAATTTTAGAACCAAACTGATAACCGTTTGCTCCCAGTGCATCAAGGGAGTTGGCTTAAGTCTAAACCAGGTTGAACCAGGGTAATTTGGTAAGGCCAAGTTTCGGGACTCATAAGTCAAAATATACCAATGCAAATGATATGAAACTTATTCATTTGAAAGCTTATTCTGATATCTTTAATTTGACATAAATTTCATTTGAATTCACTTAGTTTTCTATTTTTAGTGAATTTTTATTTAAGAGGACCTAATTCTGGCTAAGAACAGGGCAGTCTGAGGTAAATTGTTTATATCTAGAGTTATACACATCAAAATGACATGGGACCAAAAGGGTTAGAATCTAGACATATGAGGATATGATATATCCAAAAATTAGATTTAATGAGTTGAATTGAATGAGAAATGAGGCACCCCAAATTCGGGCAGAGTAGAGGGGGTTAAACTGAAACTCTATTGATGTTTAAATTGAAATTATTGATTGATGTTATGAATGCACATGTATAATTGCTGCTCTATACTGAAATTGTAAGTTGTATAAATATACTGGTTGTCTGACACTATTCATGGGGAAGCGGACATGTTCAGATTATCTTTGCGAAATTAAATGAAATATGTGCATTATATGAATGTGATAAACATTTATGTGTTATGTTCACAAGAGTCATATATGTAAGAATGATTTAAGTATGACATAAAGTATATTAATGAAATTATGATAGTTTTTGTTATGAATATTCATGATATGAATATGAAATTCTATACGTAAGGATATATGAAAGTAAATGATGAAACATATGCAAGCATCTTACTCACATGAGGCATGGCATCGACCCAACTAGTGTGAGTATAGGGGATAGGGCTTACATGAGGCATGGCATGACCCAGCTAGTGTAGGTACCGAAAAGAATATGATGAAGGTCCCATATTCCTAGGATAGTGACATGGCGATCACGCTCTGATGGGGTATGACATGGCGATCACACTTTGGAATGTGGCATGATGATTCCACACCCTAAGGAATGTAACATGGCGATCATATCCTGATGGAGTATGACATGGCAATCATACTCTGAGACATGGCAGGATGGACCTATCCCTAAGGAGTGTGACATGGCGATCACACCCCGATAGAGTATGACATGGCGATCATACTCTGGGATATGTGTAACAAGTAAAGAAAGATTAAGGAAAATATATGTATTCTGCATAAAATCCGAATATCAACAAACGTGTGTATAGATTTTACGTTTTTAGTATATCGGTGTTATTATAAGTTAACATGTTCCAATTATTATTTATAGTATAATTTATGAATTGATCTTGTATTGGCTTGCCTAAATTACAAGTGTATGAATAAAATGAACTTTGCTTCGGAAAGTATGTTTTTGAACTGTAAAATTTAACAGCTGGTATAACATGTTTACCTTTTTCATAATAAACCGAAACAACTGGAGATGACAACGATGATATTATGTATGATAGTGAATGAATCCTACTGAGAATTTATAATTCTCACTCCTATTTTCCGTGTTATCTCTAGATAGCTCGAAAGATTTCGAAGACAGCTGAAGTTGCTGTGAAATAAGGTCCGCTCAGGCAACAGTAACAATTATTGAGTGTGGTACTATGACTTAAGCATAGTACTGTACTTGGGAGGGTGTTACAAATAGCGTACGATTGCTTGCTTTTCCCCTTCTAGAAGTTTAAGGCAAGGAGACCCACTTTTCCCTTTTTTATTTGCCCTTTGCATAGAGAAGCTAGGAATCTTGATTAATGAGAAAGTTAGTGATGGTGAATGGATGCCTGTTAATATTTCTAGACATGGTCCTACGATTTCATACCTTTTTCTTTGCTATTGACTTTATGTTGTTTGTTAAAGCAAAAGCCTCCCAAGTGAGGTTAATGACTAAGATGTCGAATGAGTTCCGTTTGGCCTCAAGGTTGAAAGTTAATTTGCAAAAATCCCAGGCTTTGTGCTCCAAGAAAGTTACTCGCCAAAAATGTTCCAAGTTCATGTGTATCTCCTTTATTTAATACCATGGTTTTAAATTGTGGTCGCGATTGCAGTTACACTGCATGGCAAAAGATTATGGGAAAATATAGCTGATGCGATCATAATTGCTACTGCAATGCGGTAGCATCAGGGAGAAATAATATGAAAGTCATGTGAAGATACAAAATGAATATGCTTTTAACGTCTACCTCCAATAAGGACAAAAAAAAATCGCCACCTTATTCTTTTTTTTTTGTATATTCTTGTTGAAATTATTAACATATCATTTATTTAAGTTTTTATATGTATGTATATACTAATAGTCACATTTTTCAAATTTAGCGGTTTAAAAGTAATTTAGAAAAGATAATTATTATATTTTGACATTAGCAATTATTAATATATAGATATAATAAATGGAAAGTAATTAATTAATATTATACTATTAATGAAAATTGAGACATATGAGCCACCATTTTTACACGTGTCAAAATATAAATGGGATGCCTAAGCAGTTAACATGGTAGGAAGTTCCTAATAAAAAAAAATGAAAATGAAAAAGTTTCCCTAAAGGTGAGTCTAGAAATGGTATAAAAATAACGAAGAAATTTTCATAGATGAGATATAAATCTAGTCCATGAAAACTTCTCTCCTATTTTTATTCTCATACCAAACATACAAATATATGGGTTGGGTTGAATCTACAGATTGAGTTAGGTTGAAAAACCCTTCAACCTGCACAATATGGGTTGACTAGCAAGCTTAGAATCTTTCAACCCTTATATATATATATATATATATATATATATATATATATATATATATATATATATATACTTGCATGGAAGTTGTTTAGTCACGATTTAATCATGGCTAAATGGCAAGTGAAAAAAAAATTGTTCATGGAATGATATTGTTTCACTCGAGAGTGAAGTCAATAATTATGTTAATTCATATGTTATATGTGATATTACTAACTTCAACTAGCTCATGTAACTTGTTATATTTTCAAAACTTATATATGTTGAGACTAATAGTTGTTGTAGTTGTTAAAAGACTTATTATTTTATAGTAAAACTTATGTTATATATGTTTAAACTTATTGTGTTTCATTATGTATTTTGACATGTATTTTTTTTTAAAAAAATAAATGTCAGATTCATGGATTAAATCCAAAATAATCAACCCAACTCAACATGGAAATCTAATTTTACGAATAAAATATATTATTCTTCTGCATAGCTTAACTATGCATTTCTTTTGAATTGTTTGGAAGCGATTAAGTATGCATCTAGTACTTTAATTTCCTTTTACTTTCATTTGCAAATCCTAAACCTAAAGCTCCAGTGATCCACAAATTGCCACCAATAGCAACACTGATTTTTTATTATTTTTATTTTCATTAACCAAACACTTTTCTATAATCAAAGATTTATAGTCCAATTGCATCTAAAAAGGTTAAACGTTGTAGTCTAAGTGTTATTAAACCCTCAAGTAAAATATTTTTTCCCTGAATCCCTAAAAAGGTTAAGCTACAAAAGAATGATCCTGTACTTCTAACTTTCATAATTTAAGTAATGTCTCTGTTTTTTGTTACTATCATTCTTCATAAGATTACTGATTGAAGATTAAGTGATTAATTAGTAAAACTATTATCAAGGTTAGAATCAATATTTTAATTTTAGGAGGTCAACAGTGGGGACTGAATATGTCTTTAAGTTTTAAAATACAATTTAATTATCAAATACAGGCATAAAAGAAATAAACTCATGTTATAAATTAGAAACATTTATATTAAATGAAATTGAATAGAATTAAGACAACTATAAATACGTACTTTCACTATTTAATTTGTAGCTTCTATTCAACAACATTTTTTATAAGTGGCTCACTAGATTGTATGTTGTAACATCCTTATAAAACATAATAGGAAACAATAAAAACGTCCTTAGGTAGACTTTCGTTATTCACAATCTTGCCCCTGAACATTTTAGAAAATGACATTTAGGTTCCTAGGTCAATAGAATTAGTAGAATAGGATTTTAAACAAAACACAAATAACTTGAGTCAAGATCGGAACCCAGAACTCGGAACTTAGTGAATAGGAAACTAGAACAGGTATACTTAATGTTGAACTTGGACATAGTGAAATAGAGAACTAGATTGGGCAAGATTAACGTCGGAACTCGGAACATAAGAAACACATTTAGGAAGGTCTTGGCATAATGTCGAAAATCGGAAGTTGGTATCAGAATATGAAACTTTATACACGTAGTTCTAAAGCCTGGTCCAGAATTAATCTCAGAGATCGATTCTAAACATGATCCCAGAAGTCGGGAATCAGGTCATTGACCTTATGTACATAACCTACATGATCTCGGAACTCGGAAGTCGGTAGTAAGCTCAAACTGCGAGAATCAAATTAGTAGAACTACCACCCAAAATTACCCTAACAAGAGTGGCTAAGATTTAGCCACTCCTCTCCTTATATAAAGTGCCAATTTGCTGCCAATTAGTGGGGGAGAGTGGCCAAACACTCACCACATAAACACCAACCAATCAAGATACAAGCTTCCAACAACTAATACTTCACAAAATTTGATTTTTCCCCTCTAACTCTCTCATTTTCGTGGTCCCTCTACAGCTGACCATTTCTCACTCTTTCTTCTCCCATTTTCACTTCATCTTCCTCAAAACTCCAAGCCACATCCACTTCCTCCACCAAGAGCTCAATTCTAGCTAGTTTCTACATCAATTGGAGGTAGGATTCAACCTCTTCTCTAAATTTTCTTGTGAACTGGGGATGCTGTGAACTCATTTGAATGCATGTATTTGATGTTATTATGAGCCTATATGAAGGTTTATGGCTGGATTGTTGTGTTTTAAATTGAGTTTTGGATGATTATCTAGAGAAGAAAAGCAAACAGAATGGATTAAGTTAAGGAAACCTGCGGCAGTCTGTACGGCGGAGTGTACGGCTCCTACTACAGCCATTCAAATTCAATGAAACTATTTTTATATAAAACTAGACATTTAGGGCTTTCCATACATATATCATATAAGGCCACTGGATTAATATTGAGAGAGATATGAATTTTTTAAGTTTGAAATAGAAATCAGGACTTTCATCTGGGTAGTGTAAGTTGAGAACGGTAACTCACCCTACACAGTTTCGATTTAAGTGAAACCAACTTTTTTAGAAAGCTTAAAAATATGAGAACATCTCATAAAAGTTTCTGAGTTGGATACGGTCCCTTTTACTCCCAGTGGTTCAAAGAAGTTGCTTTATGTCCAAATCAGGCCAAAACAAGGCAGTTTAGAAAGGTCAAATTTTGGGGCTTATAACTCGAGTTATACTAAAACAAATGAAATGGAACTTATTGTAGATTAAATCTTGTCCTGTTAGATTTAATATGACACAAATTTCATATGATTTGAACTAGTTTTCGATTTTTAGTGGAATTTTACTTTTAAGTGTGTAATTCTAGCCAGCTACAAGGTAGGCCGGGATAAAACTTAAATAACTTGAGCAATAGTTATCAAAATTAGATGAGACCAAAGAGGTTAGAAAATAGACACATAACACTCTAACATATCCAAGATTAAGGTCCAGATGAGTTAAATAGAAATTTTGGCTTGATTTACAAAAATCGAGTTGAATGTAAGTGTTGAGACAGCAACTATGTTTTAAATGTAACAATTGTGCTCATGAATTTGATGATTGAATTGTGAATAAAGTGTCATGATTTTTCTATACAATTGGTTTTCTGAGTACTGGCACTATTCATGGGGAAACGGACTCGATCCATTATGCTGCCAAATTTCTGGCAGAAAGTGCAAGATTAATGGATTGATAGTATTTACCAATCAAGTTGATTATTTATGAATTTAAAATTATGAGTAAGTATATCTGGTGACTATGATAATCATGCATGCAAATATGATTAAAGTATAATGTGAGTCATGTACAAGAATATAGAGCATTCACATGCATGATCAAATGTGAGCAGTTATACAATTATCAATATTCATGATATGAATATGAAATTCTAGATGCAAGGATATATGAAAGTAAATGACGAAGCATATGCACGAGTGCATTTAACATGACTATGCATGATTATGTATGAGAATGATGTGTATCCCTTCACCTGGAGGCAATTATGAGATCTCTCCTTGTGAAGGCAGTTAAATAAGATAAGATTGGATCCTTTCACTTGGAGGTAGTTATTTGGGTCCCTTCAGGTGAAGGCAGTTAAAAGATAAAGATGTGGGTCCCTTCACTTGGAGGCAGTTGCACAATGGGTCCCTCCCTATAAAGGCAGCTAAAACTTTTGGGTCCCTCTTTGTTGGAGGCAGATGGCCAATTGAGTCCCTCTGACCTAGAGGCACGTGGGTCCCCTTGCGGGTTAGTACTATGTGACGATGATCACGAGTTGAGCTCACTCCTAGATTAGACTACCGAAGGGCAGTAAAGACTAAAGATTAAAACATATGCAAGCACCCTAGGGATGGCAATACGTAACGCCTAAGTGTGTCAAGAAAAGAAAGCAAAGAAAGTTAAAGGAAAGCACTATTGCATTTGCATGAATTCAAATATGAGTATTTACATAATTATATCCCATGTTTTATTGATGCTGAGATTGTCCTATCTATTTATGCGGTGATTATTATTCTAAATGTGAAATATTGCCAATGTGACTCAAATGCGTGAAATAAAAAGAACTCTGCTTCGGGCCATATGTTTTCAAGCTATAAAATGGAACAGTTCGTATAATATGCTCATTTTTTTTAATAAACCGAAGCAGCTAGAGATAATAACGATGACACGGTATGAAATTTCTTAATGAATCCTATTGAGAATTTAAAATGCTCACTCCTATTTCCGTGTTATCTTCAGATAGCCCGAAAGGTTTCAAAGACGGCTGAAGTTGTTGTGAAATAAGGTCCGCTCAGGTAACAGTAACAACTCTTGAGTGTAGTACTATGACTTAAGCATAGTACTATACTTGGGAGGGTGTTACATATGTCATCACTACTTCTCTCCTTTCTCTTTAACAATGAAACAATTTTTTCTTCTCAAACATCTTTGAATCTTATATATAAAATTACATATATTTGAAAAAAGTGAGTTGTATATATAATCTATCTACCAATAGGTATATATTAAATAATATGACCATTAAGCAATTGTTGAAAATCCTCATATAATTTATCATATGAATAAGGAGTAACAAAATCATTTACCTCATCTCCTTGTTCACTCTTTGCCGTGAAACACATAACTATTTTATCTTCATAAGTGACTTCTAACTTGTCCCATATTTGCTTAGCTATGTGGCGTATAGAGATTATTCAAAAATTATCTGGATTCATAGCACAATAAAGAATATGTTTGTCTTTTGCATCTTGTTCCATTTGTTTCATGTCTTGATCATTGAACTTTTCTTCTAATTTATCCACCTCTTCACCATCCACCGATTTTTGTTGTATAGTCGATTCATTCTTGATCATGAGCCACAACTTATAGTCAATGGATTGTTGGAAAATTCTTATGCACTCCTAATAGGTGTAATTTGTCCTATCCAAGTATGAAGGCCTTGTGATTGATAGTCTCCATCAAATTTCCTACCATTAAACTTATAAGGATTGTCTTCTCAAGATGTTAGGCTTTAAATAGAATTAAGCTTGGATACCAAATAGAGGAACCAAGAAGGAGGTTGGTTCTTTATTATTCAATGTTGAGAATGCCATAATGAGAGTTATGGCCAATGAAACTCAATTATGTGAGTTAGAAGAACACTACAAGCTACAAATCCTGACATATAAAGCAGACTTTATTCCATGGAAGCAAGTGTGAAGAACATACAAGAATGTGTGGAGTGACCAACAATTTTAATGGTCGTCAAAATTAAGGTTTCAACCCGAACATCGCAAGAACCATCCACTTCAGATTCACCCAAGTTCGTTAGCAGAGTAAGGGTATGTTCAACAATAATAAATCAAGAATTACATCAACAATTCAAATCAACAACAACAACAACATATCGAAGCCGTGAAGATAATAGAGAGGGCAGATTCAAGGTAAGGATGAAAATCCTAAATTTTGGTGGAGAGAGTGGAAGAATGGGCTTCTCAAGTACAACAATTCTTTGAATTCTATGAAGTGCTAGAACAATAAACAAGTAGAGATGTTTTGTTTCATCTTTGTGGAATTGCCCATGATTGGTATAAAGAAATGGTGCATAACTAGATTCAATATAACTAGGAGAAATTTTTAGAAGCAATTCAACTCATATTTGAATCACCTAATGGAAGAGTTTTTGAAGATGTTGTCCAAGAAACAAACTTGATGGAAGAATCTGCGATCCCTAATTTTCCTACCCAAGAAGTAGAGCCTCTAAGATTGTTCGCGGTTCACTACATGAGTGCAATCGAGTAGTAGTAAGGACTCTTTGAGAAAGAATGCGATGGTTGGAGGAAGAAGAGCGAAGACCGTGAGGTATGGAGTCAACCTAGGCAATAGAAATAGAGGCAAATGGCGAGGCTTTGTTGCAAGTGAAGATTCTTGAGCAACCAACCACCAAGCAAGATTCACTAGTGACAGAAGGCAGTGCATCTTCAGTGATCGAGGTGAAGGCAAAGGTAGAGGATGAAGGTGAATCACAAAAATGATGAACGATGTTAATGATGAAAGTAGCCTTGCCAGTAGTGACACCAACTGTGGCAACAAGCAGAAAAGGAAAGTGGAGTCACTTGAGCAAGACAGCGGTGGAGGACTGAATGGAATGACCATTCATGATCCACTTGCAGCAATCAGCAATATACTATCAATGATGGAGGTGTAGCTAGGAACACAGGTGGTAGATAAATGCGAGATACAAGTGACCAGCTGTAAGATGTAAGCAATTAGTAGGGTTCCTTCATTGGTGATTCCAATAGTGGGGGTTGCACAACCCATCACTACAGGTGGCTATGTGAAGGGGAAAGAGGAAGCAAGGGTAGATGCGAAAATTTCACTCTAAAGCTTACTACTTGCCTTGATAGGCTAAGCCCATTATAGCAAGGGAAGAAAGTTGGAGTCCAAGAATAATTGTGGTCTCAATCACCCAACATTGTGTTTTTGTAACACCCTACTAGATATAATACTATGCTTAAGTCATAATATTTTACCCGGCAATCTGTTACGTGTGATTATCTCTTGAATATATAAATCTTAATTCATTGACATTACACCATTTCGATGTCAATATCTTTAATGTTACTATATTATATATATACATATAGTTAATTTGTTTATTATTATTTTCTTGCTGGTATTTGTGAATGCTATAAACACCTTTAGTGAGGTGCAACGTACTAATAGAAAACAGATAAGTCAAATAGAAAACAATATCATACATTCATGAAACCTTCCTTAGCATATGTACATAAGTATTGAGTTTAAAGTCATAGTAGCTACATAAACACTATAGGTACAATAATGTTAGGCCATTGCACAAAATGAATCAACCCGTAGTCATGAAGTATTGACCTATGTAACTCCAAAAGAAACCTAAATCTGTGGCCCAAGTCTCATCGCCGTCAAAAAGGATCACACTGTACACGTGTATTTGCTGGTGGATGGATCCTGTCTACCAGACTCCGAAGAAAGGAATCTATTGGCCATGTCAGGGCTGGCCGGGGCATAGCTGTCACCATTTGAACCTGAAGAAGAAGGTGAGGAAGCCACCTCCTCGGACGGATCACTGTCAGATGAGATAACGAGTACCACCTGTGGCGGTGGTGAAGCAAGTGTTGGTGGGGGTGCTGGTGCTGGTGTTGGCTGAGCCATGTGCAGGGGGATGGCTATGTAGGGTATGGATGGATCAAACATCGGGTAGTGGAGAGGAACAACAAAGTCTCTATGAGAGAACATATATGGGCGGAAATGACAAGTACCGGCTATGTATATAGACTCAAGTAAGGGGGTCATAGTGAGTCTGGAGATTAGGTAGCTCAACGAAGGGGTGAAGGTCGCCTCCGAGTTCATGGTCTGAAAATAAGACGAAAATATACAATAACGTGAGAATTTGATGAAATTCTCAGTAGGATTCTAAACTATACTATGCTGATGTCACCATTATTCTCAGTTGCTTCGACTTTTATTTAAATTAACAAGTGTAGCATAGCTATGATATTCTATTCAATTAATGTTAAGAGAAGGTATAACCCAAAGCAAGACTTAATTTTACTTTAATTAACAAGAAGTAGAAACAGATACATATTTCTAACAGGATTTGTGTGCTACCAAAATATAAATAAGAATATAAGCACAAGAGATATAAAGATAACGATGCATTTAGCTCAAGACTAATAAATAGAACCATGTGAAAACATGAATGGAAGTGAAATGCACTTAGCTTTAGTGATCATTTAACTCATATAATTTACAATTTTCCACACTTGGTCCCTTGGGAGTTTTTGGTCGTATAACTCCTGGGTAATAGTCTACTTCTCAGGATCGAGCTCGTTCCTATACAAGAATGTTAGGTTTACTTTCCCCAACCTTCTTATCGATCTATTTCACTTAATTTTAATCCGAGGCTAGCCCAAGTGTTATGGAACTTTCACATAACTCTTATAAGTGTCATGCAAGTATGCACATATATCAATGTGTGTCTCATAATTTATACATAATCTTTGCTAAAATTTCAGCAGCATGACGGATCGTGTCCACTTCCCTATGAATAGTGCCAGTACCATAGACAATATTTAGAAAAATCACAATAGTGCATTCACATATCAATATCAATCTCATAGATATAATATTTGCACTTGAATTTAAGTTGCTGTCTATGTACATTTATTATGCCTGATTTTTGTAAAATAAGCCATAATTTCTATTTAATTCATTTGAATCTAAATTTTGGATACGTTGGAGTGTTATCTGTCTATTTTTTAACATTTTTGGTCCTATTTAATTTTGATAAGTGTAACTTAAGATATTAGGGTTCTATCTGGGCTTACCCTGTAGTTGGCCAGAATTACACACTCAAAAGTAAAAATTTACTAAAAATTGAAAATTATTTGGATTCATACCAAACCTATCAATTTAAATAATATTGATCAAATTTTCATACTCAAAAAGTTTCACTTCATTTGACTAAGGAGAGCTCAAGTTATGAGTTCACAAATTTGAGAGACTTGGATTGCCTAGTCTCTGTCCCAACAAAATAAAGCGAAAATTCAATAATTTACTAGGAATTATAGAAAATAAATTTGACCATAAAATTTTTATAGCATGTTCTAATATGTCTTAAATTTCTACTAAATTTTGTTGTACTCTATTCCAAGTTGTATAGGGCAAGTTTTGCCCTGAACAACCTTCTCTGCCTAGAATCAAACTCAAAAACCTAGGGCAAATTTCCAAAATTCATATCTCTGTCAATATTAACCCAATGGCCTTATATTTTATATAGTTGAAAAGCTCTAAATGTCTAGTTTCATATAAAAATAGGTTTATTAAGTTTTGATGGCTGGATTTTGGCTGTACATGATGCACGTATAGACGCCATAGGGTTTTCACCCAAACAGTATTCTGCTTCTTTCTATTTCCTAATTCTCTCCTTCCAACTTCAATTCTAACCCAAAGAGTCAAGTTAAACCAACCATAATCCATCATCTATACCCAATATAGCATCAAAGGAATAAAGAAAAATGAAATCTCATGCAACCACAATCCAGAAAAGTCAAAACAGAATTTGAATCCTACCTTCAACTTGATACCAACACTAGCTAATTAGAGATTTTTGTGGCCAAGAACTAATAGGAATTGAAGATGGAGGGGAGTGGGGATAAGCTGAAAAGAGAATTGAAGGAGAAAAAAGGTAGTAGATGGCATTCCAAAAAGGGAAGGGATTAGAGAGAATTGTGATATTTTTAAAAGGTAAAAAGTGGTTCAAATGAAGGCTTGTGATTAGAGGAAAGGTTGAGTGGTTATAATGAAGCCAAATTCTTCCTCCTTTTGGGCAACAATTGGACGCCCAAATTTGAATGAGACTGGCTAAGTTTTAGCCACACATTTTAGGGTTTTAGATGCACAATTTTGTTAATTCAATTCTGGCAATTTAAAATATCGAAATTTTATCGGTCTCCTTCAAATCGGTAAAATGGTTTAGAAAATTTTTTTGTGAGGATTTCTATGTGTCTATGCCAATTCCCTCAAATCTAATCCATCTAATGAATATCTAATTAATTTCTAGTTAGCCTTTAATTGGCTTTTGACTAAATATATGGTGGATTTCTAATTAATTTCACCGATTCGTTAAAACCGAACAAATCGATTAAAACAATAAAATCTTTCGGACGTTACAGTTTTGCTTTGATAGGCCAAACCCAATGCTACGAGAAAGTTGTAGAAAATTATTTCTATTGTTAATAGGCGCAAACCAATTCACTGTCAACCTAATCATGCAATGGGATCATGGTGGTGTATGATAAGGCGCTTATTGTCGCATTTAAAAAAAAAAACACTTTGTTACATATACTTGATAGGAAGATTAAAATGCCATGAATAGAAATAAGAGAATTCTTTTTGAGAAAAGATTTATTTTAGTCCCTAAAATTAAAAAATTAACTATTTAGTCCTCAAAGTTACAAATTATGTGTCACTTAAGTCCCCAAGTTGATGGACATTACTGTTCCATCAAATTTTTGTTGATGTATCACGTTAAGCGACATGGTGGCATGCCATGTGGCCGTATAAGGTGGCATCCATTTTAGATAAGTTCAATTAGTCTTTCAAATTTCTAAAATGTGTCAAAAAAAAGTCCCAAATTCACAAATTTCTCCTTTTCTGCTAAACTATAAATCTTTAGTCTTCCTTAAATTTACTAATTTCTCTCCCATTTTTAGACCTTACCTAGACCAGATTCTCCCTACATAGAATAATAGAAAGAGGATTTATAGACATAAGATAATGAGACAAAACAAACAATTTTAATGTAGCTCAAAAGAAAATACATAAGTCAGCTTTCAATCAAAAGTGTTACTACTTAGTCTACTATAAGAATCTCAAATAGACAAAAAACCCAATTTTGGTCCCTTGACAAAAATTGCAAGGGACAAATGAGTCTCTCAAGATTTTAAAATCCAACAATAGTTCCTCACCATTCAAAAAAGAGGGAACAAGTTAGTCCCTCTTGTAAGTTCTGCATAATTCTAAGGACTTTATTATCTCATTTTTGTTTCTATTAGGGATCAAATTTGGACATATGTGATTTTTCTAGGAACTAATGCACCCTCAAAATTGCTTGTTGATTAATGATAAGTTCACGAAATGACTAAGGTGTCCTCCCCTTTTTTTTTAATAGTGATGGACTATTGCTGAATTTTTAAATCCTAAGCGACTAATTTGTCCCTCTTGGTTTTTGTCGGGGACCAAAATGAAATTTTTGTCTTTAAAATAATTCTAAGAAAATTCAAATAAAAACTCATAGTATCAAACATTAAAAGAAGTGGAAAACACAAAGAAAAAAAAGGGAAAAATTGAAGAAGTGATCTTGTGGTCAAGTAATATTGATATTAGTTATGAACTTTTGAGGTATTTGTATGTTATTGATAGAGCAAAAAATGATAATTAATCATGATAGAAGATTTCCATCCTAAAATTATTTATTTTGGTAAATAGAAAAGAGGGGGAAATGGTATTATGATCCTTGTTTAGATAAGAATGTGTTAATAATTAATTATTTCAAGAGTGTTCTTGAAGATAGTGTTTATAACTAAACAGTAATTAACATTTCTGGTATGAAGCATTCTTTTAAGAGTGTTATTGTTACTCTTCTCACATTACTGTTGAAATGTTAGAGCTACATTATTTCGCTTCTTGCATGGGAATATTATCCAATTCATTTACAGGAAAAACTAAACATGTGTGAGCCCTTAGGAACTAATTCCTTGAAAAAGTATAAAATTTTGATTATGCATGTTAAAAAAAGGGTGAAAAAATCATTTCCTTTTAAAGATAAATGAAAAAAGTCATCGATTGTTGACTTGTAATTGTAACATACACATCATGTATGAGTCCCCACTTGGAAAATAAAATTGTAGTTGAAAGCATATATAGGTTAAGTTAAAAATTATCTCACATTGTTTAGTTGCAAAATATGAACATTAGTGAATTGATATAATCGTTGGAAGAGAATGTGTTGGACTAAATTTGTTTCAAAGATACTTGCATTAATTATTGTATTCTATTATCTCATTTATATATATTCTTTTCTTATTATTGTAACTAAAGAGGATCTAGTCTAGGTGTGATGTGAAAATGGGAGAGAATTGCTAAATTTAAGGAAGATTGTTAATTTAGGGTTAATGAAAGGAAAGAGGAGAAATTTGATAATTTAGGACATTTTGGATATATTTTAGAAATTTCAAGAACTAATTTGAACCTATTTAAAATCGATGCGACATCACACTGCTACATGGCATGCCACCGATTGCTTAACATGACACATTAACAAAAATTTGATGACACAATAATGTCTGTCAACTTAGGGGCGGCTAAAGTGACACACGATTTGCAACTCCAAGAACTAGATAATTAATTTCTTAATTTTAGAGATTAAAGTGAAATGCACATATAACTTTAGGAACTAAAGTGAACTCTTAATTTTTTTTTTTTAGCAACTTTGAGGGCAAATTTGGTTTGAAGGACTTGGACATTGATACAATACCAATTAGTTAGTTAGAGAATATTATCATATTAGTTGTGTATAAATAGATAATATTGTCATGTGTAATATTGTAAGTGAGAATTGAATAAAAAGTTTGTGAAATTTTCCTTAGCTCAGAGAAAAATTTCTATTATTCTATTTATAATTAGATTTTTAAGAGAATATTTTTTAAAAAACTTATCCAACCAACCTAGAGATAAGCACTTTGCATTTGAGGCTTTTGACACAGTGGTAGTGAAGTTAGCCTCTATTAAATTGTACTCAAGTTCGATTCTAATTGAATTAACCCCATCCCCATGCCTTTCGCTCCAAATCCCCCTTCCCTGGATTACCAAAAAAAAGAAAAAAGAAAAAAAACAAAGAAATGCTATCACTTTAACTCGAGGAGTGAATTCTCTCACATGGATAGAATTTTACTATTCATTATAAAGGTGGATTCTTTATTTTAGAGAAAAAAAATGTTCGACTAGGTCCTATAAGATAATCTAATTAACAGTAAAATTGCGCATAAAATTTCACATAAAACCCTTTAAAAAAATTTCCCACAAAAGGTTACGTCAAAATAAGACTATTCAATTTTAAATCACGATTTTCTTCGTCCTACCTAAATGCTCTCCAGCTACTGGGTGGTTCCACATCTTCCGTGACCGGTCTGTGACTTTAACAAAACTCGCAGGGAGGCATATTACTTTCGTTGAATTGAATGTCTGATGGAGTGGCCTTTGGATCTGAAATGAAATGGGTCTCATAGATTACATCTTGTTGTCAATGGCTGCAATCTTTTTGTTCAAAGGTTTCGATTGCACTTTCTGGGTCTCCTTCTTCTGCTTCGTTTGATCCCCAACGCAAAAGTGCCCAAAATTCTGTTACCATGAAGAAGAAGCTTGATACCCGTTTCCCTGCAGTGAGTGGTTTTTGCTTTCTGTTTGTAAAGCTCTGATCTTTTGGTGGTTTTATGCTGTTTGGATGGCCGGTGACCTATGAAAAAGTGAAGAAATTTTTTACTGATTTTAATTGAACATTAAATTTTGTTTTTTTAATAAATATTTTGGCTTGGTAATTGAACTGAACATAACATTTCTGGGATTTTATGTGGGTACATAATAATTGTAATTTACTATGATTTACGGGATTTATTTGTTTCATGGTGGTTGACAATTAAAAGATGGTTTTCAGTTATGTGGGTATTATCCTGCTGTATGATGTTCCATTTTCGGCATAGTTTGGGTTCTGTGAGTTTTTTTTTTTTTTTTTGCCTTTTTTTTGTGGTGGGGGGGGGGGGTGTAATTTGTTTGGGTTATGTGATTAGATTTGTTATTAAGGGTATTTGATGGGTCCTTATTTGTCTGATTTTAGATAATTGTGATTTTCCTACTTTATAATGTTGACTTGGCACTGAACCAACCTATGTTAAATTTACCAGTACTGTATAAAATTGTTAAAATACATCTTCATTGAGATCCATTTCTCAACTCAGGCGTAGTTCTGTTAAAAACCTTTTGGTGTTTTCTTGTCTCTGCATTTGGAAACAATGACCCATCTATTCACTTTTTAACAGAGATGGGTCACTGTTTCCAAACTAGAACAGCACATAACACACACATCAAGAGAAAGAGCTAATCTGCAACATGTATGTTGTGTTAATCCTATTAAGTGACATTTTCTAATCTAAACACAACCTGTTTGCTGTTATTTTAGTATGCTGAAGATTTAACTGGGTCGTTATAACTTTCATAGTAGTAAAGACTTTTCTGTATGTTTAATTTAGACTTGTCATAATGCCCGGTCTCAATGCACTTTCTGTTTGAAGTATCAATATTGAAAACTAGGTGGCATGTACATGGTTTTTAAATTTATAGTTATGTTTAGTCCTGGTTCACTTTTCTTGTATACCTTGTTATTGTCTACCAGATTAGATGATCTAAGGGCCTGTTTGGGTAAATTGCTAATGTAAGTGCTTATATGAAAGTAACTATGAATAAGTTATTTTATGTTTGGATACGTAGTAATAGAAATACTTGTTTAGAGTGTTTTAAAAAGTGCTTTTTGAGAAGCTAGACTTTTAGCCTCCCAAAAAGCACTAGAAAATGACTTTTTGGGAAGTAATAAGCCATATAGCCAAACAGGACAAAAAGTAAAAAAACGTGACTTTTGACTTCCACAAAGTTGGAGAAAGTCATAAGTATTGTTATCCAAATGGGCTCTAAGTTTGCCTACCTTCAACTTGTTGTTTGCTGGTTTGACAACTGGCTTTGATATAATGTTATTTATACAAAGATACAATCCTAGCTTTAATAACTACTTATGACATTATAATTTGGGAATAATTGCAATGTAGTGTAATCCATTTCTGATAATTTTTAGCCATGTGCTATCTAGTAGTTTTAGCCATTATACTTTCCAGCAAACAGAATTCATGTGTAAAATTCAAACACTTAAAGTAACCCTGTGTTTATTTATTCGAGAGTTGAGAGATATAATAATGATATTTCCTTATTTCAAGAGGGTACAAAAGAAGGGGGACTGCTCCTATGAAATTTCAATTCAGTTTTAAGTTGAAACCATACAATGTTCATAAAGGTATTAATGTGTAATTTAGGCTCTGTAAATTGGTCTACTTGTCTATTAAGTATTATAAAGATTAAAGAATCAGACATTGTAAAGGAACATATTATTTGATGGAAAGATTAATTTGCAGGCTCGGATAAAGAAGATAATGCAAGCAGATGAGGATGTTGGAAAGATAGCACTTGCAGTTCCTGTTTTAGTTTGTGAGTTCCTTTGACTTGCTGTCTTGTTAATTTATAGCTTGTTTTTTTTCTCTTATATGCATTTATGAGATCACTCTTGAATGCATTACAGCTAAAGCTCTAGAGCTATTTTTGCAAGATCTATGTGACCGTACTTATGAAATAACTCTTCAGAGAGGAGCAAAGACCATGAATTCATTGCATTTGTAAGTCAAGGACTATTATGCTGTCTCTTGTCCTGTTGAATTAGAAGTAACTCTAGAACATAATGATTTGTACTGTAATGTCTCTATGATCGATGACTTCTTTCAACGTTTTGATTGATCTTTGATTTGAGTTCTCATTGCTCATTATTGTTTACATGTCTAATTTATAAATGGAAGTTAAAAGCGAAACAGAAAAACAGTTTGTCATTTTCTCTTTGTAAAGCTGTCATTTGAATTTATTTTTCTTTCAAGCCCTTGATATTTGTTTGAAGCTAGTCCAAAAATACTGCATGGCAACAATGCTTTGGCTTCCAAGATTCTCAGTCACTTGAACTTCAAGTTGATAAAACTAAGATCAAAACAGGCATATCTTCAGTGAACTTTAATTTTAATGTACTTTTGTTTATTGAAGCTACATTTGTAGTAGTGGTTTTTTTATTGCACTAACAATTGCATACTGAATTCCATCATTAATTGGATTGAAATTATGAGTTCTACGCAAGGAAGGAGGAAAGGAGATAATACAGACTTTGAATTCTCTTCTGTATATTGAAGTGATGATAATGTCATACGAGCACCCCTATTTCTAATAAAATTAGACTCCTAATCCTAATTCAATAAGGAAACAAATCATGACATATTGAAATATGGAAGTCAGTAGTCACTTGTAAGAGATTATCTACGGTACTCTGTAATATTCTAAAATACAATAACGATAATGTGAAGTATTTTCTAGATATTTTAAATTCCAACAAATAGAAGGTAACAGTTTATTTTGTAGAAGAAGATCCTACTAATTTTCACCAATTTCATTTCATTGACCCAATTTTTCAGAACTAAGTTTTAAGTAACTACAGTAATATCCTATGGTTAACTGTACATGGTATGTGAGGATAATCAAGAAAAAGAAAACCCATGTATTGCAAAAAAGTTTTCATGCTCCTTTCCTTTTATGAAGTTCAATATGTGTACTTCTATAAATTTGCCACCGGGACTTAATGATTTTTCACCTATTTCTTTACTCAAATCATCTTATCTGGTGGATTAAGCTGCATGCAGCATGCTGCATGCCAATATTCATGTTGCTTTGTCTACATTTTTCACCAAAATGATCTTGTCTGTTTGCAATAGCCCTAGGTAGCCCTTTATTTCTAATGCTATCCCATTTACAACATTGTTCTGTAATTTTCTTGCAGTCATGAATAAACTGACTTTTTCTTTCTTCAACTCCTATTTCCTTATATTTACCTTCTCATTAACTGGCCAGGCCTACACTTTTCGGCTTGTACTTTGCATTATTCAGTAGCCTCCCCCCCCCCCCCAAAAGAAAAAAAAACACAAAAAAGAAAGGAAAACAACCTAAACAACAAATGTTGTCTATTTTATACCATTTGTATCACAATTTTCTTGCATCCTGCACTACAGTGACTGGAAATGAATAAAATAGAAGAATCTTTTTGTCAAGCTTTTTCTTGGTACAATTTTGTGCATGAAGATTTATTTGTATCTGATAAGGCCCATAATGCTAGGCCTCATATTACTAGCGTGTATGTTAGGAAGAGAAGAGTTTTGGGGCCGAAGCCCAATGAGGAAAACATGAGAGGAGAGTCCTCAGCTGTGGGTGGGGATTGTAACTAACTTTTGATTGTGCTGAGCTGGAAGAGAGAGAATATGTGAGGGAACTATGTATTCGGTTAGTGGGGTGAGAGTATATGCTGAGGTGGGGGTGGGAGAGGAGGTAGGCATTTGGTTGCTTGGCTTGGGCTAGGGGGTTGCTTAGTGCCTTCATCACTCAGTGTAGTATCTTCTGTTTTCTTGTTCTTTCCATTCCCTAATTCCAGATCAATCCTGATTTGGGTTGTTCCGAGTAATAATGATACACGAATCTTTTTCTGTACTTGTTGTTTTCGTATCAAGTGGTATTCAGAGCCTACGTTCGTGGAGGCTGTGTATGGTCACTACACGATCGATAATGGAAGCAAGGATTGATAGGATTGAAGAGAGGCTTGGGGGAATGACCGCATTGGAGCAGCGCTTAGAGAACATGACCATCGTGTTACAAGAACTAAGCCACAATCAAGACCGAGGTTGGGTTCGTCGTGGACGCCGACATCATGCTCCTAGCAGAGAGAAGGATCAGCGAAATCGAGAGGATCACGGAGGAGGCCGTAGACGAAGGGCGCGACGACAAGCCAGTCGAGACTCGCACCAATCGGAGCAACGTCACCATCGAGGCACGGACTCGCAAGGGAGTAGCGACGATGAGGACGGAGGGAGTCGACCTTCGTTTTACTTTGATGGTGGAAGGAGACTCGAACTTCCAATTTTCTCAGACGATGACCCATATGGGTGGTTGATACGTATTGATCGCTACTTCCAAGTCAATGGTGTGGAGGATGATGAGAAGTTGGACTCCATATTGGTGGCACTAGAAGGACGGGATGTTAGGATCCAATTGCAAGGTATGAGACTTGAGTCCCACATCGAAAGTATGGGATTCCGATGGGGGTTTTATAAGGCCTTGGGCTCTCCCATCACAGTAGCTAGCTTTTGTGATGTGGTTCTCCCAAAGTTCTTATCAATTGGTATCAAAGCCTTCCACCATGTCTTTCAGCTGCAATCGAGCGGCACAGGTGGTGACGTCGGCATTGCAGTGTTCGCTCGGGACTAATCAAGGGGCTAGTGCACAGCCAGCCTGTGTAGGCGCCGGGGCTACGGAGCGTGGTGGGATGTTAGGACCTAATTGCAAGGTATGAGACTTGAGTCCCACATCGAAAGTATGGGATTCCGATGGGGGTTTATAAGGCCTTGGGCTCTCCATCACAATAGCTAGCTTTTGTGATGTGGTTCTCCCAAGGTTCTTATCAATTGTTAGGACCCAATTGCAAGGTATGGGACTTGGGTCCCACATTGGAAGTATGGGATTCCGATGGGGGGTTTATAAGGCCTTGGGCCCTCCCATCACAATAGCTAGCTTTTGTGATGTGGTTCTCCCAAAGATCTTATCAATTGGTATCAGAGCCTTGCACCATGTCTCTCAGCTGCAATCGAGCAGCGCGGATGGTGACGTCGGCAGTGCAGTGTTCGTCCGGGACTAGACAAAGGGGCTAGTGCATAGCCTGCTTGTGTGGGCGTCGAGGCTACAGAGCATGGTGGGATGTTAGAATCCAATTGCAAGGTATGAGACTTGAGTCCCACATCGGAAGTATAGGATTCCGATGGGAGGTTTATAAGGCCTTGGGCTCTCCCATCACAATAGCTAGCTTTTGTGATGGGGTTCTCCCAAGTACCCATCATGGTTTGAACTCCTTAACTGAACTTGGCGTGGGAGATGGATGTGATTTTACTGGATTTACAGAAGCTTGAAATTATATTCTGCCTTCTTGGCATCTTCAAGCATTTTTTTTTTTTGGGGGGGGGGGGGGGTGTTTAAAAAACTGAATATTTAAATACATTTTGTTTAACTCCAAAGTTGAACGGTATTACTTATACTATACAAACAGCTTATATGATTGCCTGGTATATATGAGAGTTCACTTGTTGAGATCTCAAATATGAGTTGTTCTTGACAATGATCAAATATGCCCAGCTTGTGTTCTTCTGAGTTGTGTGCTATATTTTAAAGGGGTTCATCTTGTTAACCCAAAACTCTAAGGAATTGATGGCACTGGAGTCAACCCCAAGCATTTGTAATTTGTGTTGTCTGTGTCAGATATCTCTTCCTAAGTTGATTAATTTATCTATTTATTATTCAGATCCTATTTGATTATGCTATTGTAATGTTTCTTCCCTTCCTTTCGTACTCATTTTAAGCAGTTCGAACTCCGAAGTCTTGTCTAACAAGTGGTAAATGTAAATTGCAGAAAACATTGTGTACATAGCTATAATGTCTTTGATTTTCTGAGGGACGTTGTCAGCCGGGTTCCTGACTACAGCCATGGCCATGGCCATGCAGAGGCTGGTGCCGATGATCGGGCGATTTCAAAAAGAAGGTTTGAAGGCCAATATCTTTGTTTTGCTTTCTTTACCCTTCTGATTGATCTATTCAAATAGTAATTGATGCGCATAAGAATGCTCTGTACCAGAAAAGCTGCTGGTGATGATTGTAATGACAGTGATGAAGAGGCTAAGAGGAGCAAGATGGTAATTGCACTTTTCCTTATATGTGCATGAAACTCCGTAAGAAGGCATTAACTTGGTGTATTGATGTTTGTGGCCAACTTTTGTTTTCCTCCTGCTTAAGATTCCGAGTTCAAGCTTCTTAAACACTGGTCAGCACCTTTGGTTCTTGACCAATCATGTAATCAAGTCTAACTAAGACAATTTTGTAGTAAAAGCTTCATATCAGTAACATGGATGTCCACTTGTCTCTAACACTTCTATGGGAAAAGTAACTCCCTAATATTATTCCATATATATTTTCTTCACAAGGTTGTGTATTAACTTCCTGACAGAAAGTTTGCACCTAAACATGGGCATGTCTACTTCATTCTTTCAAATTGTTACTTAGGTTGTGCAGTAAAACATAATTTCGTCTCTCTGTTTAATAACTATAGTTTCTACCATAGTTGTTTGTCATTTTTGAAACACAAGAAATACTGAAGTCTTGAGGGAATGAATGATATGTCCTGATATGTCCCTTCCTGTGTGAAGAATGGCTCCATGCCTAGCAGCCCCTTAATCTAGGGATTCTATGATTGTTTTGGTCAATAATGTTTTTCTTTTATTCCAGCATGAGTTGGGCCACACTGGCAGCACTGGTAGAGGAAGAGGCCGCGGTAGAGGAAGAGGCCGCGGTCGAGGGGCTCGAACTGTAGAAAGAGAAGCATACCATCATGAAGCTGAAACCGAGCTTCACACTTCTGCTCATCAGGGCAGCCAACATAATAGTAACACAACTGTGGCAATATTTAATGGTTCAGAGTCAAAGGAGAATATCGCTGTTCCTGTTGAAAGCTCCGAGTCGCTCGATAATATCAATCTGAATGCCGCCAACATGAACCAAAACCAGGACAAAAGTGCTAGCACAGCAGCTAACTCCTCATTGTCTGAACCTGCAACAGAGAGCAAGCATGACAAAATCCCAGGCTGGTCCCTTTCTGATGTGGACAAGATGGCCATTGACTCTATGCAGCTTGCACACCTTGGTGGTCAACTAGAAGTTGATGAAGAAGATTATGATGAGGAAGGGTAAACAGTATTTTAGTCTCTGGGAGATTAGATTAGTGAAAAAGCTCATGATATCTGTAGAATAAATACATATAGTGCTATGATGATGATGATGACTATCCACTAGCCGTCAATAACATGCCCAATGTTGGTGGCTGAAAAAAATATCCCAATGTCACTTTTTTTTTTTTCATATTGTTTGTGTGTGCTAGCACATGTTCTCATGTAGCTGATGTATGATGTATCATTCTGTTAACCAGTAATGTTAAGCTTCGTGAACTTTTAGGCCTACAATCTATATCATAAATCCATGTGGGGTGAATTTTGCTCATCCAAATCTAATATATAGCTGCAGATGACTATGCAAATATTTATTTATTCCAGTCTCGGCTAATGTTTGTGTAGGATTGTTGATAATCCTTTTCTAAGAAAATCAACACTAGGTTGCATGTCAATAATATAGGTCTCTACTGTCGACGTCTCATTTGAAGAAAATTTAGGTGGACAGAACATGGCGAACGACTAGCAAAATCAGATTTCTGTATGCAAGCAAGCTCGGAGAAGCAATCTTAATCTTAAGCTTTACATTTTGACATGACAGTGTATAGAGTCATGATTAAGCTATACCGGTATTGATATCTCAGTATAATTGAAACTGCGGTACGCAATAATTTGTCACTTTTGCAAATATGTTAGTTAACAGATCTCAGTCGTTAGAATGACAAAGGTGAAATTTTATTTTTATTTTTATTATTATTATTATTTTTTCAACATCAGTTGACAAATCTTTATAAATGAATCAAGATATCATACATGATTGATGAAATAAAACCCAATTACATCTCAAATTGAAATGTCCAATTTTCTCTTATATACATTGTGAATTAAAAGAAAGTACCTTCTAACAGAGAGATAATGTTAGGTTACTTCTTTGAAGGAAAAAAAAAATGCAAAAACAAAATTCAAGAACATGCTTATGTTTAGAAATGTTAGAGCTATAAAGTGGTGGAAATAGAGATCACAAATAAAAGATGGACTTGTCTTTTATAGAGAAAGCATAGATGGAGGTGAAGTGGATGAAAAATCAGAATGATGTGAAATTTGAAGTCTGAAATTAAAATCAAAGAGAAAGCTGGAAGAAGACGGCAGCAAGAGAGATTGAGAGAGCGGGAATGCAAAGGCATAAAAAATTAAAAAAAAGAAATAAACAAAACTAAAAATGAAAAAAAAATAAGGGAGCAAAAGATAAAAGCAATACGTGGGATAACGGCAACCACTGAGATTAGACTAATAATAAGGAGCTTAAATAATTTATACAAGGTCATAAAATCAAACCTCGTTATCAATATAAAATGAATAATAGAGTAGGCAAGAGTTGCAATGCATTAACAGCTGACAGATAAAAGTACTTATTTTGACATTCCTTAATTATAAAAAAACAAAAAAAGTATTTTGAAAGATCTTAATTAAAATATATTTTTAGTTATTATTCCTCTTTTTGAATAGGAGGAAAAGTTTTCCTCTTTTCTTCTTCTTCAAATAATAATAATAATAACAATAATAATAATAATAATTCATTTTCTCGAGTTAAACCAATGACCTGATACATCATACATCCTAGCTCATCTAAAAACTATGGGATTCCGTCAAAGCTGGTGCAACGTCCATCTCCTTACATCGATATTTCTCAACAATACCTTCTGAGAATTAGCTTGTCCAAGGTACTGAATAACAGACGGAAACAATTAAAAATTTTACATCTCCAATTTCTTTTTTTTAATAATTTCATTCAAAGGCCTCATATTTTTCACTTAGCTTTAAGCAACTCATGCTATAGGGCCGTCCACACATGCACGCGTCAAAAAAAAAAAAAAAAAAAAAAAAGAACTAGTTGCCAGGGATCATGCACCTCGAACACAAAAAATGCATGTTGAAAAATCTCGATCATTAATTTTAGACTAGTAGCCTAAAATTGAATCTGGTTAAATTCAACGATAAAAATCATTCTTGGGACAAATTAGCATGTATATGTACTAATTTATACTTTTGAAATCATGTTATAATTTCTCATCTGCCAAAGCCTAGACAGAGAGATAAACACCAATAATATATGTGAAAGACATATCAGAAGAGCAATATCCGAGGAAGTATCAAGTGTGTGAGTCATACACCATATATCAACAGAAGGCACAAAGTTAAGGGCTGATAGGCCCAATATTATTCCCCCCACCAAGCCTCAGATCGTGTTTAGGAATGATCTTGTTGCATCTGATTCAGATGGAACCCGCCTTCGTTATTTTTGTGCAATTCCACCTTGAACTTCTCTTCCTTGTCTCCCCGCTTGACCTTCAGCAGCAAATTAAACTTTGCAAATTCATCGATGACCTGTATACAAGTACAGATATTCATCAGCACATGATATACCACTAATTACCCTCGGCATACCCAAAGTTTTTCTATAAATTGAGCAAAGGGCCTCACTTTTAAACTATAGTCCTGTTATTTGGACATTTCTATTTGTGTCAATTGGCCATTGATAATTTATGCATAAATAAGTGAAGTGAGGAATTCACATATATTACAGGGGAATCGCATGAATGTGGTGGTAAATGATAATACTATCACCCAATTTCTCAATTATGTACGTGAACTCCTCACTTATTTACAATGAATCAGCCGTCGTTAACTGACACACACAAAAAGATATGTTCAAAATAACATATTTCTTTATACTACTCTAACAGCATTGAGAAGTGTTCAATTTTTTTAGCTCTATTTCCCCCTCATCACAACATTTGAGATGAGTTAAATTGCAAGAGTAACAGAAACAATCATACAGGAAGATTGAAAGCAATCAAGTAGACCAATATTGCTTTAAAGAAACAAAATAAGGCACTGACCTCAGCCTTTGCATCAACCACCTCATGAAGCTCATAAGGCACTAGTGAATTAGACCTCTGCTGGATGGCCTTTATAGCATGATCTGCAGCATCCTGAACTTGAGGGTCATGTGTTGGCACAGTTTGCAATCCTGGTTTGTGGCCATCTGATAACAAAACAGGTCAGCAGCAGATGATAATTAGCAAACACTTCGGGTTCATCCGTTGCACAAATGTGGAAGACCTCAACCATCATAAAGGCAAATATCACATAACTTTATACTATGATAAGCAAGATCATCCAGTTGTAATCCTAAAATTACTGTAACTAAAATATAACATACTGAAGGAACAATTGTCCAACGTGGATAAATAGGAGTATAATCCAACATAACATACTGAAGGAACAATTGTCCAACGTGGATAAATAGGAGTATAATCCAACCTCCTTCCTAAATACCCCATTTCTATTTCCAATGGAAATGCTCATGGACAATCCAACCTTTCTTGAGCAGGCTCTGCTCTATAAGCTGGTTATCTGTGTCCTCGAGTTCTAAGGAGACAGGAAACTAGGTCTGGTGGATGAATCATGAATGTGTGATCAAAGCGTGATTAATTGTCCAGATACTCCTATGTATGATCCTTTGGACTGTATATAATTGTTCTCCACCACTGCAACCGTGATTATCTGACGGAGTTACCACTAAAATTCATAATCAAAGATTCAAAAAGTCCATGCAAATCAATCATTAAGAAAACACAATTTATTCATGTCCTGGTGTATTGAACTAAATATGATGAGAGATTAAATATTATATTCCTACAAAACACGAAACTATATAACTCTAAATCTTCCCCTGCTTTGTCACATCTTCAACGCATTTGGATTCAATAGATAGTCTGTCTTCCACGCCTCGCCTCACTTTCAATAACCAAAGTCAGTGGTACTAAATCTTCAATTCATTTATATGCAGTATTTTAGCATTATCAGGACATGCTACTGAGTCATACATAGGAAAAAACAAGAAACAAATGCAGATCATTGTTATATTGCAGATAACTACTTATTGCCAATATTTGACTACACTCCTTCAACATGTAATCTAGTCATGATTATGCCACTTATGAATATTGTAGGAAGTAGAAAAACACTTGAGTTCAATAGTACAGCAATCGCAGCACAAGTTAAATTGCAGCTCCTGGGAGTGCCATCCACAGCATGAAAATTACATACACAAAACGAAACACATATCGTGGCCATGAAAAGGGTCAATATAGAAAATGCCATACCTTTTTTGACACCAAGATCTGCAGTGGTAATCGACGGGGATGCGCTGGCTTGCTTGAACTCTTGGAGTTCTTTAAAGTTCATCCAGGGCTTCACCCAGACCTTGGCTTCGTAGATCTTTCTCTCACCAGCATCAATAGCCTCAATAGTAAGATGATGCAGCGTGCCAGCAACAACTTGTTCCTGTGCCTTCACCACCCTTACAAACTCCAGAAGTGCATTCTTTAACACCGCTCAACACGTGTCAATACTTCCGTTCACACAAAACATTACTCATTGTAGAAATTCAGAGCACTCCTTAATCATGCAGTGAATTGCGAATTTAAAACCCAACTTAACATTCAGCACAAGCTCATGGTTTGTTCTGTTTTCACTTCCTATTGACACATTTACAATCTGGTCACATGATTGTAAATTTTTGTAAATAGTGAAAACACGTTTTTTGTTGTTTTTATCATATCCTTTGCAAAATCTCAAAAAACTTATTCATATCATTTCATTTTGCTAAAATCTTAAAAATAAAAAGCGGATATCAACTTAAAATAGAAACAGAAACAAGCCAAACATGCCCTTAGATTCCAATCCAAGCTCCGTCATCATGTCTTCCCTTTACACACAGAAAAACCAAAACACATAACAATAATGGATTTCAGGGTTAAATTTGCCATTATCTAAATTAACTCATTTTTGCCAACAACACAACCAAATGGGCAAACAATCAGAGAACCAAACAAAAATTAAAACTTTTTTTATTTTTAATTTTTTATTCTCCTTTTTAAGAGAAACAATTAAAAAAAAAAGAAGAAGAAAAAGAGGAGGATGGAGAACCTGTTTTTTGTTGTGCTCATCAACTGCGAATCGAGCAAGGGCTTCGGTTTCGGCGCTGTTCTGAGATCCATGGGAATCGCGGAGGCCTCCGAGAGTGGCCATTGGCGCGTGATCGTATTCGGAGCAGTCTCCAAACGAAGTTCGAAACGAGAAGAGGGCAAGGAAGAGGAAGAAAAAGATGGAGAGCGACACGATTAAGGAAGAAGAGTGGGAAGAAGCAGTTGTTGTTCTCATTCGGTTCCTTACTTCTGGAGTAAGTATATGTTTTGTTTAGACGCGTGCTCGAGTGTGTCTCTTTTTAAGCGCTCGCCAGACCGTGGCGTGTAGCTTAAGTTGAACGCCACGTGTCCTTGATATTTGATACGCGTCATTGTCAGGCGTTTCAATCAAACCCTCCACCAAAAAGGAGTGAAAAAAAAAATTAGAGCAAACCGTTAAATTTATTGATTTTAGATAAAATTAATTTTATTAAAATTAATTTTAAAGTAAAATAATTATATTTGATATAAAAAATAAAAAAATTTTACTTCTCCTAAAATTAATTCTAAAGATAAAAATTAATTCTGAATAAAAGAAATTAAATAACACAAAATCTAGTCAAAATCGATTTTGGGATTCTGGTAGGCCAAAATTGATTCTAGAGTTACAAACAACGCTTCCAAACATGCTGAAAGTGGTGATTATTGATTTTCATATCACACAAATTAATTTTTAATAAAAATAAATTAACAAATTAGCTTCTAATATTTTAAAATATCGAAAAAATTAATCCATAATAAAAATAAATTGACAAATATGGTCTAAATATTTTATGTGATATGAGTTTTAAGTTGTTTGAATAATGGACTTGGGTATAATATTTTAAATTAATATTCTTAAATATTCTTAAATATTTGAAAGTTATTGAAGTGAAAAAAAGGTTTACAAAAATGAATGACGCTTAACAATTGCAAAAAAAAAAAAAAAATTTTAGGGTGCCAACAGTGTTGACAGTATTTGAGTTTCAGGAGTTTGGGTGCCCAAGCGCCAAAAGCTGCTACCCAGGCGCCTGCTACAAGTCGAAAAATGGGGGATTCAGTTTGCTGGGCGCCTAGGCGCCCGCCCAAGCGCCCATTGTCCAATTTTAATATGTAAGGTTCGACCTTTCACCCCATTTTCATCCAATCTCTCTCTTTCTTAACTCTCTCACTCTAAGGGTATTCTACCTCACAACTCCATCAATCCACCACCTTTTGCCTTTAGATTTCTTCACAAATCCATTTTCCCACTCCTTCTCCTTCATCACCATCATCATCTTCTTCCTTGAGTTTCTCTCTCTCTCTTCTTGTAGTGAGTGAAAGAGGAAAATAGAAGAGACCCACCACTCCTACCTTGCTCCACTTTCTTTCCCAAGGCTTTTGAGTAAATTATTGATACTCTCTACCTCATTTTGGTCATAAGTTGGTTGTTTGTTCATGAAATTGAATTTGGGTTTTGGGTGAAGAAGGTTTAGGGCTCAAAATTGGGGATTTTGAGTTTGGATATTGATTGGAGTTGAGTTTGATCCTTAGAAGTTTATTTATGTTAGTTTGATATGTTTTGTAACTTCAAACTCTTCCTAGGAGTGTCCAGTTGACTTGGAGGCACCACCCCTCTAAATTTTGCCTTGAAGCCTTGCTTGTGAGTAGATAATATATTTATAGTTAACCTTTAAGTAAAGTCATGCATGGATATATAAATTTATATAGCCAGTTTTCCCGAATAATTGTTAAACTGATTTTATCTCCAAGATTTGGAACTATTTGCTTATATATTTACACTTGAAGTTCTTGTTTCATTAGTTACTCAATCATTTCAAACTTGATATTTGCATGTTGGGCATGGAACAAGACTACATAACTAAGTTCTTAAGTTCATATGCTATCTATGGAAATTTTGTTGAAAATTGATTATATGCATGACAGTAAAAAATGAATGGAAGTTTTAAGTAAAAATAAAAAGGGGAGAAACTATGTCAGAAACTGCTTGTTAATGACAGTTAGTATTAGCCTTGGTGCACTTTGAATAGCCCAGCTAGAAGGTGGTTGCTAACCTGGCATGTTTGGCCGGTATGTCCGGAAAGTTCAGGCACCTGAGGTCAAGTTTTCGGGCCACTAGTTGTGAGATTTATTTGATATTGCTGGGATCAGATTGTCGGGGCTGCCCAGTCAAGAAGTTTTTTCTTGAATAGAATTCTCCCTAAAGTTTTAGTATGAAATTGAATTTAGCACCTTACTTTCTTTGTTATAAAGCAATATGTTATACCATTTATATGATTTTATTCCCGGTTAGAGTATAAAGGCTTGTCTCATGCTAACTATGAATATATTATTCTTCATTGGGTTTCATAACTCACCCCGTGGTTTCCTTATCTATTTCAGATTCAACCGTAGAGATGGCTCCTGCACCACCTGCTCAGTAGATTAGCTCCTTATTACTTTTTGGTGAGCCCATTTGAAAGGCCCTATTTATTCTTTTTGTTACATTTTATATAGCCATGTATGCCTCCTGGTTGTATAGAGCTCCATGAAACACAAGCAGGGTCAGGTGTTGGGTTTATTAAGTGTTTTGTATTAAGTAGGTTCATTTCATTTTGACTAAATGAAGCAAATGTGCATGTATATCTATATATATTTTGTTTAAGTCGTTTTGGCTAAATAACTCTTTGATAGCCTTGTAATTGTAAGAATTTCTAGACTCTATAATTATGTTCATGTATATATATGAATATGTATATATGTTTGAACTATGCTAGAATGTCTGGATGAATTTATGCAAGTTTAAAATATTCGAGAATGTCCTAGTTTTAGAGGAAACTCTATCAATTTCCACAAAAAATTTAGATTTAGGCTTGCTAGGGAATGACAATTCCCTATACGCCGATCACGACCTTAGAAGGGTCGCGACAACAAATTAGTCTCTAACCTTTTAAAACATCAGGCAATTCAATCTCTCAATCAAGTCTCTCTATTAAATACTATGATGTGGTCCATTAGATAGTTGATATGACACCGTTATCTCTCACTCTATCATCCAAATCACTTTCATTTATTAAAATGACGTCATTTTGGCAAAACTCCTCTTGTTTGCATATCAGATCATAACAATACATAAAATTTAACATATTAGGTTGAAAAATGGCCAAAAATGACATCATATTAATAAATGGGAGTAAATAAAATGATAAGGTAGGAGATAACAACGCCATGTCAACTACTTAATGGGTCACAGCATAGTATTTAATGAAGAGACTTAACAAAAAGAATAAATTGTCCGACGTCTTAACACATTCAGTTATAAAATTAAGCATGGTGTAATAAATTAATCATTCCATTAATTCAAGTTTGTCAAATCTTAATAGACATGATGATGTAACCATTAAATATCATGTTATAGTTGGTGTAGAATTAATTGAAACGTTGCATTTTATACATAAATATAAGAGATTAATTTTAATATACTATTAATATAAAAGAGTTTTATATTGTTATCCAATCATATGCTTCTATTTGCAAGACTTCTAAAATAGTAGGTGGTTAAGTCAAACACTTTTGCTGATATAGTAATATATGATTGGATGTTCATATAAAAAAAATTTATACTAATAGTGCATCAAAATTAGATTCTAAATCCAATCAATGAAAATTTCTTCCTTATTTGTACCCCCTACAAACACATCCTAAATGTTAAAAATAACTTGTTACAACATCATTTACATCATTCACGTTTTATAAAGGTTTTCATTTGGTCCCAAAAGTTCTTTTTTTATTCTATTTATATCCCTAACATTTTCAAAACTTTTCAATTTTGCCTTTTTGATAATTGACATTCAAATTATAAATGGAAAAAATTGATGTGGAGGTCAAGTTATCCGTTACTTATCTGAGTGGGATGACGTTATTTACCACATCATTTCTTCCCATATATTTGTAGCTATGAAAGGTTTTTCCCCCTAATGTAAACCTTCTGAAGTGCTTGATTAATCTTTCTCCTAATAAAACCCATACCCAAAGCTTTCCTTTGGATAATTGAAAGCAAATAATCTCCATTGGCAGTATTTAGACATCACTAATATTGTAACCTAATCTCTATATCAGTTTTTTCTGTTTATAATTTGGATACCATCTATCGAAAGGTTAAAATTCAAACTTTTTGGCATAACTAGAACTAAAAAAAACTTTTGGAACTTTTATAAAATGTGAGAGATGTAAATGAAGTTTTACCCAAAATAATGTCAAATCGTTCTAAGGCATAGTTCAATACCTTTATTCTCTTACATCAAACTAAACATTTATTATGAAGTGGCAATTACCATTTTTTTTTTTTGTGTTTTTGGTGGTTAGTGTAACACCCTTTCAAGTATAGTACTATGCTTAAGTCATAGTACTACACTCAACAGTTGTTACTGTTGCCTGAGCGAACCTTATTTCACAGCAGCTTCAGCCGTCTTCGAAATCTTTCAAGCTATCTGGAGATAACACAGAAAATAGGAGTGAGAATTATAAATTCTCAGTAGGATTCATTCACTGTCATACATAATATCATCGTTGTCATCTCTAGCTGCTTCGGTTTATTATGAAAAAAATGTGAGCATGTTAAATAGACTGTTCAGTTTTATAGTTGAAAATATATTGTCCGAAGTAGAGTTCATTTTATTCATGCACTTGAGTCACATTGGCAATATATCATATTGGAGAATAATCACAGCATAAGATGATAGAACAGCTTCTGCATCAATAGAACATGGGATGTCATTATGAAAATTCTCATTTTTGAATTCATGCAAATGCACTGATGCCTTTCTTTAACTTTCTTTACTCTGTAATGAGTTAATGTCATGGACGTTGCCACCATAAATTTTCGGTACTTACACTAGCTAGGTCATGCCATGCCTCATGTAAGCCCTATCCCCTATACTCATACTAGTTGGGTCGATGCCATGCCTCATGTGAGTGGGATGCTTGCATATGCTTTAATCTTTATTCTTTACTGCCCTTGGGTATCTGATCTAGGAGTGAGCTCAACTCGTGACCGTCGCCACACAATACTGACCCACAGGGGGACCCACGTGCCTCTAGATCAGAGGGACTCAGTTGGCCATCTGCCCCCAACATAGAGGGACCCAAAAGTTTTAGCTGCCTTCACAGGGAGGGACCCAATGTACATCTGCCTCCGAGTGAAGGGACCCACATCTTTATATTTTAACTGCCCTCACTTGGAGGGACCCAAATAACTGCCTCCAAGTGAGGGGATCTCATATATTCTTCCTTCATTCATATGCAAATATGCATGCTTGATCATCGTGGTCACTGTAACACCCTACTAATTTTATGTTATGCTTAAGTCATAGCATGAAACTAGTCGGGTTGTGTTACCGTGTTGATACTTTACTTACCTTTCTTGTCTTTAAGTTCTCCTTAACTCGTCTCTATTGACGAGACGGCGTGCTGTTATATTACAAACAAAATAAACGAAATATCAACAAAATGAACCGAATAGACTATCATCAAATAAGTATGGTACAATAAGGTCACTGCATGCGTGTAAACATATATATATATATATATATATATATATATATATATATATATATATCAGAAGACGCTGTTTTAGTTTATGTACAAAGGTTCAAAGTAAAACACATTCATGGGCTAGTGTATCAAAAGACCATACCGCCTCATCTATCGACCTACCCTATGGTCCTCATAGGACATTTCATAATCTCTTGCTAATTCTACAGTCAAACCCATGACCCAAAGCTACATCTTTGTCCAAAGAGGGTCATGTTGTACAACATCCTGCCGCTAAACTACTCAGTCAGGTAGCCGTTAGCCATGCCAGGCTCGGCGGAGTATAGTCCGCCGCTAGGTCCCGAGGAGGAAGAGGCGACGAGCCTGTGGCCTCAGAGGGTCACTCTCGGAACTCAGAGGGGCGTCGGGGCTGCTGTGGTGGTGACTCGGGAGCGTGGTCGGCGGTGCTGCGGTGCGGGAGGAGCGAGGATGCGTGCGCCATATGTAGAGGGATGGCAATATAAGGGGTAGCAGGTCGAATAGGGGATGGTGCAAAGGAACATCAAAGTTCCTGTCGCTAAATAAGTACAAGCGAAAGTTACACGAACCGGCTATGTACAGAGAGTCCAACTCCAGGTCATGGTGGGCGGAAGTGCGGGATCTCAATAAAAAGGGTGGTGTGGAGTCCATCGCTGAATCTGAGAATGATGCGGAATACACAAGGCGGGGTGAGAATTTCGTGAAAATTCTCGGTAGGGTTCTGATTACACTGGGTGACATCACATACATTCTCGATTACCTCGGGTTTTACTTAATTATTAAAATACGTGTTCAAACTAAAGTCCATTTTCATGAGTTTAAAAACATGTGCAGTCCGAGGTAAGTTTCAATTTTACTTTAATTGGCATAAGAAACGAAATAAGTACTAATACTAGTGCACAGAAGGATAAATGGAATAAATCAATGAATAGCAATAAGCAGTTGTAACAGACAATTGTAAACATCCTGATGCAACTATTCCATGGATTTATGCATTCATGTAATCATGTAAACTCATTCTTGAACTTTCTTTCATAAACTCTTTCATTACTTTCTATCATTTTTCCATCTCTCTTGGTCCCACAGGAGTTCTTGGCCATTTTAGACTCTGGGTAATAGTACGCTTATCGAGGATCGAGCTCGTTCCTATACGTAAATGCCGGGTTTACTTTCCCGACCTTTCCACCGATCTATTCCCATTAACTTTCTATCCGGGGCTGGCCCAAGTAGTATGGAACTTGCATAATGACATGCTTCTTTTCACGACTTTCATGACTTTCTTAAGAATGTATATACATTCATATGAAATTCATAACTTGTTCATGGGTTCTACAGAAACTTCGGCAGCATAACGGAACGTGTCCGCTTCCCCATGAATAGTGCCAGCCAATCAATACATCAATATATCACAAGAAGCACAAATTCACATGTATACTCCAACATGAAACTCCAATTCATATCAAATTCATTAAGACAGAAATTCTGCCTCAGCATATACAACCAACCCGGTTCTTGTAATTCATGCCACAATTTCATTTTAGCTCATTTGGACCTCAAATTTGAGTATGTTACAGGGTTGTGTGTCTATTTTCTAACCTCTTTGGTCCCATCTAATTTCGGTATCTATAACTCAAGATATCTAAACTTTATCTCGGCCTGCCCATTAGCTGGCCAGAATCAGGCAACAAAAAGTAGAAATTTACCAAAAATCGAAAACTCACTCAAATCAGACGAAATTGGTCTCGTATTAAAGGTAACAGGACAAAATTTCATATACAAAAAGTCCCATTTCATTTGCCTTAGTAGGGCTCGAGTTACAAGCCCCGAAACTTAGCCTTCCTGAACTGTCCTGTGTTGGCCTGGTTTGGACATAGGGTAACTTCTTCAAATCACTGGGAATAACTGAGTGGATAACAAACTCGGGATTTCTCTGGATGTTGTTCTCCTATGTGTAAGCTTTCCAACAAAGTTGGTTTCACTCAGTTTCATGTAGTATAGGTCGAGTTCTACCTAAATAACCCAATCTGCCCAGAGCCAGAGTTAAAACCCTAGGTCGAGATTCAGAAATTCATATCTTCCTCAATTCTGATCCAAAACCCTTATATGATATGTCTATGGAAAGCCCTAGATGTCTAGTTTCATTTAAAAATAGGTTCATCGAATTTGACCGATCGTAGGCGGCGCCGTACGCTCCGCCATATGGTCTGCCGTGGACTCTCCACCAAGACAGCACCTCCAGCCATTTAATCCTCTTAGTTTTCTTCTTCTAATTCTACTTCTAACTCAAAATCTTCTATTAATCCAAGCATAATTATTCAATTCACACATCAATTAAGGTGAAACTAATTCAGTCCAGCCAGCCAAGTGCATGGATTTGATGCAAGAAATTTAAAACCCCTACCTTTGATTTAAGTGTTTTGGTCCTGAGCTCTTGAAATTTGGATAAACAACGGTGGAACTTTGCTTAAGTCTTGGATGTGTGAGCAAGAGAAAAGAGAGCTGATGGAGAAGAGGAAAAGCAACGTGAATAATGGTCTGATTCAAAGGAGGATAGTGTGTTATATAGGCATGAGTGGGAGTTAACTTGGAAGATTGTGATTGGTTGCCCTCTTTGTGTGGTAGAATCACTCTCCACGTCGCTCAAGTGGTAGGAGTTTCTAGCATATTCTGGAAACAAAATCGGAACTCGTACTCTACATAAAGTCGTACCTCGTGAACTTCCTGTATATGAAGACGGAACCCAGAAAACATCCAGTCTAATTGAAACGTAAAAGTAGAGCCTGGTGAGAAGCCAAGCACTTAAGGTCGGAGCTCGTAAATCATGAACTTTCTATCCCGGAACTCGAAAAGATATAGAAGTGAGAGCTTCTAATATTGAACTCAAGATCGGATCTCGTACCGTTGTGAATCATAATGTCGGAATTCGGAATACTTTCAGTTCATCGAGCCTTAGAGACGAAGTCGAAATCGAACATTTTACTCTTTGATCGATAAGATCGGAAGTCGTAAAGAATCTTTGAAATCGACAACGAACTCGTAAGTTGGAAGCATCAGTCACTCTCATTTCATCTCGCGCGAAATTGGAAGTCGAATTCATACCGAGAAGGTCAAAATTTATCCACGCTTACAAGGTCGAAATCGTCGACTCCATCCATTAAATCGAGAGCGTAAGCTGCATGCCTTAGGTCGAAATCGGAAGAAGTCCTTGCAAGCCTTGAAGCGAAGTCAAGTCGAAGCTAGTGTTGAGGTCGGAGGCCAAGTGTAAGGAAACTCGGAAATCGGAAATGTCATCAATAATGGGGATCGGAAGTCGGAATTCGCGGATGTTACAATACCACCCCCCTTAAAAAATTTTGTCCTCAAAATTTAGTGCTGCAGAATAGTTCAGGAGACTCTTTCCTCATGTCCGATTCCAGTTCCCAAGTATAGTCTTCAAGACCTTCTCTTCCCCACCCCACTTTCACTAGTCTGTCTGATTTATTTGAAGTTGTCTGCTTACATCCCACAATCCGTACTGGTTGAACATGGAAGGTCAGGTCTTCCTTCAACTTTATCGATTCGGGTTCAAGGGAGTGCGTAGGGTCAGGTTGATACCTTCTGAGTTGGGAGACATGAAAAACATCATGGAGGTTTGATAAATGGGGAGGTAAAGCGACTCGATGCATATCGACCCGATTCGCTTTAAGATTTGGAAGGACCAATAAAGCGAGGATTTAGCTTCGACTTTGATAGCTCTACCAATCCCTGTTGTAGGAGTAACCTTAATACATGGTCTCCTTCTTGAAATTCCAGGTTTCCTCCTGGTATCCGCGTAACTCTTACGGCGACTACGGCGACAAGCATCTTGCTCGTATTTTCTTGATCTGCTCGGTGATGCGCTCGACTCATCGGGCCTAGTAGAGTGATTCCCGCTTCATACCGGCCACAGGAGGCGGCACTTCCGTCCGTACAATGCCGTGAGAGCCATGCCAATGCTAGTGTGATAGCTATTGTTGTATGCGAATTCAGCCAATGGTAAATATCGATCCCAATTCCCGCGTTGCTCCAGTATATAGGCTCGTAACATATCCTCCAAGGTTTGAATTGTCCTTTCTGTTTGGCCGTCAGCTCTGCGGGTGGTATGCGGTCTTAGGCATAACTTAGCACCGAATGCCTTTGTAAGGCTCCCCAAAACCTTGAAGTAAACCTTGGGTTAGGACCGGAGATAATGGCTGAAGGGTCCCATGCGACTGATAATCTCTTGAATATACAACTGTGCCAATTTTTCCAACGGATAATTTGCTCGGATGGGTAGAAAGTGGGCCGACTTGGTCAATCTATCCACGATGACCCATATGGCATCGTATCCTGTTGGTGTTCTTGGCAATCCCATCACAAAATCCATGGAAATGCTTTCCCACTTCCACTCAGGGACTTCCAAGGGTTGTAGCATCCCAGAAGGCTTCTGATGCTCCGCTTTACCTTTTGACAAATCAAGCATTTGCCAACAAAGTTTGCTACATCTGACTTCATGCCTGGCCACCAAAACATCTCCTTGAGGTCTTGATACATTTTAGTTATGCCAGGATGTACGATGGCTTCGCCTCTATGAGCTTCTTCTAAGATTCTCTTTCGGAGATCGTCACTTTCGAGAACACATACTCTGTCATGGCACCGCCAGATGCCCTCTCTATCTTGGGCAAAGCACGCTAGTTTCCACGATCGCACGAGATCAAGTGTATGTTGAAAATTAGCATCTTCTTCTTGAGCTTGCGAACTGGTCCTTGAAACTCTTTGGTTATCTGAATTTGGTGTAGTGAAGAGTCTTGGGAGTTATAAGAATTCCCAAATTAAGATTAGGAAACTTTCAATAAGTTAGTCTCTTTAATCATCATCCACGCGACGATCAATGATTTTACGCTCCAGCGCATGCCTTTCTGATGTTAGCCTTGCCTGGGTGGTATTTCAATTCAAACTCGTAGTCTTTAAGGAGTTCCATCCATCTCCGTTGCCTCATATTCAATTCTTTACGATCAAAAAGGTACTTCAAACTCTTATGATCGAAAAGACCTCGAACTTTACTCCATACAGGTGATGTCTCCATATTTTCAAAGCAAACACTCTGCTTTGCTAACTCAAGATCATGGGTCGGGTAATTCCTTTCATGTGGCTTTAATTGCACCGGAGGCATACGCGACCACCCTTCCAAACTGCATCAACACACATCCTAACCCTTGTTGGGAAGCATCGCGATGAGACCTCAAATGGTCCTTGAGGGTGCAGTAAGGCTAGTATTGGCGTCGTGGTCAACCTTCTCTTTAAATCCACGAAAACTCTGTTCGCACTCGGTGTCCACTCGAAGGGACATTCTTTTCCGTTAGCTTGGTCAAGGGCAAGGCTATTCGAGAAAAATCCTTAACGAATCGCCTATAATATCCAGCTAAGCCAGAAACTTCTAACCGAGAGATTGTAGTTGGCCTCTCCCAGTTCAGAACTGCGTCTACTTTGCTGGGGTTGACAGAGATTCCTCCATATGATACTACGTGGCCGAGAAATTTCACCTCTTTCATCCAAAGTTCACATTTGGATAACTTGGCATAGAGCTTCCGTCCTCTTAATATTTGCGAGAACTAGCCGCAAGTGTTCCACATGCTCTTGTTCCGTCTTTGAGTAGACAAGTATATCATCGATGAAGACCACTACAAATTTGTCTAGATATGGGCGGAATATTCGATTCATGTAATCCATGAATATCGCTGGTGCATTCGTCAGCCCAAACGACATTACGGTATATTCGTAGTGTCCGTAACGAGTTCGAAAGGCTGTCTTAGGGATATCTTGTTCCCGAACTTCGAATTTGGTGATATCCTAACGCAAGTCGATCTTGGAGAATACCGTTGCACCTGTAGTTGGTCCATGAGATCATCAATCCTCGGCGGATACTTGTTCTTAATCGTCACGTTGTTCGAGTGCCTATAATCCACGCATAAGCGCGTGCTTCCATCCTTCTTCTTGACCAACAAGACCGGAGCTCCCCATGGCGACGCACTTGGTCGTATGAATCCCTTTTTTTAAAAGCTCTTCGATCTGTCTTTTTAATTAGATTAACTCCATAGGTGACATTCGATATGGAGCTATAGATATTGGTCCGCACTTTTAGGAACCAACTCGATGGTAAACTCAATTTCTCTCTGGAGGGAATTCAGGAATATCCTCTGGGAAAACATCCGGGTATTCCCTGACAATTGGAATCTTCTCTAGTTCCTGCTCAGCTTCTACCGCATTAGTTGACAAGAGGATATACCCTTGATCCTTTGGCCTGAAAGAGTTAGATAGAAGAGTATTGCGGTTTGGGATTGAAAGTAAGACAGAGGAAGTACCACCGTCTTATCGAGCAATTGAGTACAACATGATTGGCGAAAGCCAATCCATGCCCAGTACGTCGAGACCAGGATAGAGGAGGCAAATCAAATTAGCGGCAAAGGTCCTACCCTCAATTCGAAGAGGAACATTGATGCACACTTGACTAGTCTAACAGGCCCATTGGTAGGAGTAGAAACCAGCAGATCATAAGGTAATTCGAGAAATTGGCAATTGCAAGGCAATACACAATCATGAGAAATAAATGAATGTGAGGCACCGAATCATAGAGTACGATTAGAGTCTCACCATTCACATCACAATTGCCTTGAATCAATCCTTCGACTTATCGGCTTCCTCCGCATTCATAGTAAAGACCCGTCCTTGTCATTTGGGGTCGAGGCGGCCGTGATGAGTTCCTGGTTGGACACTCGTAAATTTTGTGGCTGGCTTGCCACATCCATAGCGAACATTCGGCACGCCAAGCACCTGCCGTCGCCATGATTCTTGCCGCATTTTGTGCAAGTTGAATTTGAAAAAGGCCTTTGAGGTCGCTTGCCTTTGTTGCCTCTTGGGGAAATCTCATTGTTGTTGTACATTGGGCTTGAATCTTAGACTGCTGGCTAGCCCTCTCTTGAAATTACCACCAAATGCCCTGGTCAGCAGCCTAACCGGTGGCAATCCTCCACAAGTCGGCATTTGTTCACTAATGTAGGGAAATCCCTAATCTCCATCGGTGATGGCGGTGAACGCCTCTCGCAACCCACCTTCAAATTTGATGCACTTCCAGGCTTCATCTGGGTTCCTCGATAGATTGTGGAGAATTTACATAGCTCCTCAAATCGGGCAATATATTCGGATCTTGTCCGATTTCCTTGACGCAATGCATGAACTCGAGTTCCTTGGCATTTCAATCAAGCGGGGAAGTACTTACGGTAAAATACATCCTTGAACATTGTCCAGGTGTGCCGTCTGAGATTCCTCGAACAACCTTCGTCGCTGCTCCACCAGAACTCGGCGTCAGCTTCAAGCGTGTAAGTGGCAAAAGTCACTTTCTGGTGATCCGAGCAATCCAAGGCGGAGAAAATCTTCTCCATGGCTTTGATCCACTCGTCGACTTTATCCGGGTCATATGCCCCTCGGAAACTTGGCGGATTTGCCTTCCTAAACTCTGCGAACTTTGAGCAGATCCAGGTTTCCCTCACGGACCTCGGGGTTTCCTCACGACCGCTGCAGTCGCCTGCCAAGTCGCTCTCCATCATTTGGTGGCGGCGCGCTTGTTCCCGCATTGCTTGAGCCATTTCCGCATTGTGGCCATCACGCGTCGATCGGGTTTTGGGGCGAGTTACGCGCGTGGTCTTCCTCGCCTTAGGAAGCCATTAAGTTGAACACACAAAACAAAAGTTATTGAGTTGATCGGGCTCAATACTAAGTTTAATGTGCTAGTAAATAACGACCCACACGGTCAGGCACTTCATATATATGCACAACTATATCTCCACCATACGTAAGATCCGTGCACATTATCAACTAAAGTACAGAATATGCGCGAAGCATAGTCACCCAATCCTCGTGCCTTAGCTAGACGAATCGCTCTGATACCAATAATGTAACACCCTACTAATTTTATGTTATGCTTAAGTCATAGCATGAAACTAGTCGGGTTGTGTTACCGTGTTGATACTTTACTTACCTTTCTTGTCTTTAAGTTCTCCTTAACTCGTCTCTATTGACGAGACGTCTTGTTATATTACAAACAAAATAAACGAAATATCAACAAAATGAACCGAATAGACTATCATCAAATAAGTATGGTACAATAAGGTCACTGCATGCGTGTAAACATATATATATATATATATATATATATATATATATATATATATATCAGAAGACGCTGTTTTAGTTTATGTACAAAGGTTCAAAGTAAAACACATACATGGGCTAGTGTATCAAAAGACCATATCGCCTCATCTATCACCTACCCTATGGTCCTCATAGGACATTTCATAATCTACTGCTAATTCTACAGTCAAACCCATGACCCAAAGCTACATGCTGTCCAAAAGAGGGTCATGCTGTACAACATCCCCTGCCGCTAAACTACTCCGTCAGGTAGCCGTTAGCCATGCCAGGCTCGGCCGGAGTATAGTCCGCGCTAGGTCCCGAGGAGGAAGAGGGCGGCGAGCCTGTGGCCTCAGAGGGGTCACTCGGAACTCGAGAGGACGCCGGGGGCTGCCTGTGGTGGTGACTCGGGAGCAGGGTCAGCGGGTGCTGCGGGTGCGAGAGGAAGCGAGGATGCTTGGTGTCGCCATATGTAGAGGGATGGCAATATAAGGGGTAGCAGGTCGAATAGGGGATGGTGCAAAGGAACATCAAAGTTCACTGCCGCTAAATAAGTACAAGCGAAAGTTACACGAACAGGCTATGTACAGAGAGTCCAACTCCAGGTCATGGTGGAACCGAAGTGCGGGGATCTCAATAAAAGGGTGGTGTGGAGTCCATCGCTGAATCTGAGAATGATGCGGAATACACAAGGCGGGGTGAGAATTTCGGAAAATTCTCGGTAGGGTTCGATTACACTGGACCGACATCACATACATTCTCGATTACCTCGGGTTTTACTTAATTATTAAAATCGTGTTCAAACTAAAGTCCATTTTCATGAGTTTAAAAACATGTCCGTCCGAGGTAAGGTTCAATTTTACTTTAATTGGCATAAGAAACGAAATAAGTACTAATACTAGTGCAATGAAGGATAAATGGAATAAATCAATGAATAGCAATAAGCGGTTGTAATGCATAATTGTAAACATCCTGATGCAACTATTCCATGGATTTATGCATTCATGTAATCATGTAAACTCATTCTTGAACTTTCTTTCATAAACTCTTTCATTACTTTCTATCATTTTTCCATCTCTCTTGGTCCCCTGGGAGTTCTTGGCCATTTTAGACTCCTGGGTAATAGTCCGCTTATCGAGGATCGAGCTCGTTCCTATCTGAAATGCCGGGTTTACTTTCCCGACCTTTCCACCGATCTATTCCCGTTAACTTTCTATCCTTGGCTGGCCCAAGTAGTATGGAACTTGCATAATGACATGCTTCTTTTCACGACTTTCATGACTTTCTTAAGAATGTATATACATTCATATGAAATTCATAACTTGTTCATGGGTTCTACGAAACTTCGCAGCATAACGGAACGTGTCCGCTTCCCCATGAATAGTGCCAGCCAATCAATACATCAATATATCACAAGAAGCACAAATTCACATGTATACTCCAACATGAAACTCCAATTCATATCAAATTCATTAAGACAGAAATTCTGCCTCAGCATATACAACCAACCCGGTTCTTGTAATTCATGCCACAATTTCATTTTAGCTCATTTGGACCTCAAATTTGAGTATGTTACAGGGTTGTGTGTCTATTTTCTAACCTCTTTAGTCCCATCTAATTTCGGTATCTATAACTCAAGATATCTAAACTTTATCTCGGCCTGCCCATTAGCTGGCCAGAATCAGGCAACAAAAAGTAGAAATTTACGAAAAATCGAAAACTCACTCAAATCAGACGAAATTGGTCTCGTATTAAAGGTAACAGGACAAAATTTCATATACAAAAAGTCCCATTTCATTTGCCTTAGTAGGGCTCGAGTTACAAGCCCCGAAACTTAGCCTTCCTGAACTGTCCTGTGTTGGCCTGGTTTGGACATAGGGTAACTTCTTCAAATCACTGGGAATAACTGAGTGGATAACAAACTCGGGATTTCTCTGGATGTTGTTCTCCTATGTGTAAGCTTTCCAACAAAGTTGGTTTCACTCAGTTTCATGTAGTATAGGTCGAGTTCTACCCTAAATAACCCAATCTGCCCAGAGCCAGAGTTAAAACCCTAGGTCGAGATTCAGAAATTCATATCTTCCTCAATTCTGATCCAAAACCCTTATATGATATGTCTATGGAAAGCCCTAGATGTCTAGTTTCATTTAAAAATAGGTTCATCGAATTTGACCGATCGTAGGCGGCGCCGTCCGCTCCGCCATATGGTCTGCCGTGGACTCTCCCCCAAGACAGCACCTCCGACCATTTAATCCTCTTAGTTTTCTTCTTCTAATTCTACTTCTAACTCAAAATCTTCTATTAATCCAAGCATAATTATTCAATTCACACATCAATTAAGGTGAAACTAATTCAGTCCAGCCAGCCAAGTGCATGGATTTGATGCAAGAAATTTAAAACCCCTACCTTTGATTTAAGTGTTTTGGTCTTGAGCTCTTGAAATTTGGATAAACAAGGTGGAACTTTGCTTAAGTGTTGGATCTGTGAGCAAGAGAAAAGAGAGCTGATGGAGAAGAGGAAACGCACCGTGAATAATGGTGAGATTCAAAGGAGGATAGTGTGTTATATAGGCATGAGTGGGAGTTAACTTGGAAGATTGTGATTGGTTGCCCTCTTTGTGTGGTAGAATCACTCTCCACGTCGCTCAAGTGGTAGGAGTTTCTAGCATATTCTGGAAACAAAATCGGAACTCGTACTCTACATAAAGTCGTACCTCGTGAACTTCCTGTATATGAAGTCGGAACTCAGAAAACATCCAGTCTAATTGAAACGTAAAAGTAGAGCCTGGTGAGAAGCCAAGCACTTAAGGTCGGGGCTCGTAAATCATGAACTTTCTATCCCGGAACTCGAAAAGATATTGAAGTGAGAGCTTCTAATATTGAACTCAAGATCGGATCTCGTACCCGTTGTGAATCATAATGTCGAATTCGAATACTTTCAGTTCATCTGAGCCTTAGACACGAAGTCGGAAATCGAACATTTTACTCTTTGATCGATAAGATCGGAAGTCGTAAAGAATGCTGAAATCGACAACGAACTCGTAAGTTGGAAGCATCAGTCACTCTCATTTCATCTCGCGAAATTGGAAGTCGGAATTCATACCGAGAAGGTCAAAATTTATCCACGCTTACAAGGTCGGAAATCGTCAGCTCCATCCATTAAATCGGAGAGCGTAAGCTGCATGCCTTAGGTCGGAAATCGGAAGAAGTCCCTTGCAAGCCTTGAAACGAAGTCGGAAGTCGAAGCTAGTGTTGAGGTCGGAGGCCAAGTGTAAGGAAACTCGGAAATCGGAAATGTCATCAATAATGGGGATCGGAAGTCGGAATTCGCGGATGTTACAGTCACCACATATACTTACTCATAATTTTAACTCCATAATTAATCAACTTAATTAGTAAAACTATCAATCCATTAATCTTGCACTCTCTGCCGAAAATTCGGTAGTATAACGGACCGAGTTCGCTTCCCCATGAATAGTGTAACGTCCGATTTCCGACTTCAATGTTGAAATTTCCGATTTCCGAGTTTGTCTTATAATTCCGCTTCCGACCTCAATATTAGCTTCGATTTTCGACTTCGTTCCAAGGCTTACAAAGGGATGGCTGTATCTTCCGATTTCTGACCTCATGCACGAACCTTACGATTTCCGACCTTATGCTCGAGTAGGAACAAACGTGATATCCGAGTTCCGACATTAGGTGATTCAAAATGGACACGAAATGCGACTTCCGAGTTTTAGCTGAATTGGATTCCGAGTTCATTACCAAGATCTTTTCTTCTCGTTCCCGAGTTCCGATATCGAGTTGGAGTGCTAGGTCCTACAAATTACGAGTTCCGACTTCATCCAAATAGATATGCACGAATCCCGAATTTAAGAAGTTTCCGAGTACCGATGTCATGTTCAGATGCGCTGGAAGCGAGTTTCACTTCTTAAGCGACGTGGAGAGCATTTTTGTCACAAAAGAGGGAGACATGGCTGAATTTTACCCACAAGAATTTCACCCAATCAAAGCCACCCATTCTAACTACCACTCCAGAGCCGTGTGTATATATATATATTCTCCTCCTGCCTCTTCAGCCCCATTTTCCCTACGTTGTTTTCTCTTCCTCAGTTCAACCCTCTTTTCTCTTCTCCACTCACCCACTCCATCCAACTTTCATTTCAGCTACCAACTCAAGCTTAACCTGATAATAAGGGTAGAGGTTTTCTTCCTACCTGATTTTCTTGGATGATTGGTGGTGATTTAATTCCTTAGTTTTGATATGTTGATTGTTTGATTATGATGAACTATAGCTGGTTTGTTGGCTGGTTGTGAGACTAAAACTGAATTAGAGACAAGAAAGGATGTAGATAGGAAAGATTGAGAGGCTAGAAAACTCAAACCCTCGGCAGTCCATATGGCGGAGTGTACAGCTCCGCCTCCCGCTGTTTAAAATTGATGAAATCATTTTTATGTGAAACTAGACATCTAGGGCTTTCCACACATATATCATATAAGACCATTGGAGCGATATTGAGAGAGATATGAATTTTTGAAGTTCGACCTAGGAATCAGGACATTCACCCAGGCAGTATGGGTTGAGAAGGGTGTAACTCACCCTATACAACTCCAAATCGAGTGAAACTAATTTTGTTGGAAAGCTTACACATAGGAGAACAATATACAAAGAAATTTCGAGTTTGTTATCATCTCAGTTGTTCCCAGTGATTTAAAGAAGTTACCCTATGTCTAAACTAGGCCAACACAGGGCAGTTCAGGAAGGCTAAGTTTCGGGGCTTGTAACTCGAGCCCTACTAAGGCAAATGAAATGGAACTTTTTGTACATGAAAGGTTGTTCTATTAGCTTTAATATGAGGCCAATTTCATATGATTTGAGCCAGTTTTCGATTTTTAGTAGATTTTTACTTTTAGGTGTGCAATTCTGGCCACCCACAGGGCAGGCCAGGATAAAACCCGAATACCTTGAGTTATGGTTATCCAAATTAGATGGGACCAAAGAGGTTAGAAAATAGACACATAACACTTTAACATATCCGAAATTGAGGTCCAAACGAGCTAAATAGAAATTATGGTATAATTTACAAGAACCGGGTTGAATGCAAGCAGTGAGGCAGTAAGCATATTCTAAAGTGCAATACTTGTGTCTTGAATTCGAGGACTGAAACATGAATGAAATATGTTGAATTATGCATGGAATGAGGTGGTTCTTTTGATAAATTGATATGCTAAATACTAGTACTATTCATGGGGAAGCAGACACGTTCCGTTATGCCGCCAAAATTGCGGTAAAGTATATGCATAAATTATGAGATACATGTAGAGGCATGTGCATTTTCAAAAAGCTATGAAAGCTATGTTATGATGAATCCAAAGAATATGTTATGATGAAATTTCCATGCTACTTGGGCCAGCCCCGGATAGAAAGTTAAGGGGAATAGATCGGTGGGAAGGTCGGGGAAAGTAAACCCGGCATTCCTATATAGGAACGAGCTCGATCCTGAAAAGCAGACTATTACCCAGGAGTCTAAAATGGCCAAGAACTTCCAGGGGACCAAGTGATGGAAAGTGATGAAGAGTAAAGGGAAAATGTTTATGAAGAATAGTTCAAGAATGAAGTTTGCATGATTACATTAAGCGCATGATTGCATTGAACATGTCATTACAAGATATTTGCGGCTTGTCCGTTGTGTTTAATTGTTGTTGTATATTCACTATCTTGCCCTTTGTCCTATGTGTTAATATTGATGGTTTATTCTGTTTCTTGTGTCATTTTAAGTAAAACTGAATCTTGCCTCGGACCAGACGTTTTTCTCAACCTTACTGAATATGAGTAGTTAAGTTTAATCTCATGTTTTAAGAAAATTAAATAAAACCCGAGGCAACTGAGAATGAACGCGAAGTCAGTATACACTATATGCAAACCCTACTGAGAATTTCTCCAAATTCTCACCTCGCTTCGCATTTCCGCCTCATTCTCAGACGTGGACGATGGACACGACAGCTACCCTTTTCGTTGAGATTCCAGACTTGCAGCTCCACCATGACCCTGCAGTAGGCTCGTTGTATATAGCCGGCTCTTGCCAGTTTCGTTTGTATCTTTTTAGTGATAGGAATTTTACTGTCCCCTTACATCATCCTACTTTCGACCCTGCCACCCCATACTTTGAGGTCCCGTTGTACATGGCACATCCTCCGCCAGCGCCTCCTGCACCTGCAGCACCTATAGCCCCTGCTGACCCTGCACCGGAGTCACCTCCGCAGGTGGTACCGGACATCCCGCTCAACTCCGAGAGCGACCCCTCAGAGGCCACCAGCTCATCTTCCTCCTCCTCTGGACCAGCTCCTGACTACTCACCACACGGGCCCGATGTGGCCAACGGCTATCTGACTGAGTAGGTCAGCCACAGGCCGTATTGTACAGCATGACCCTCTTTTGGTAGCATGCGGCTTTGGGTCATACACGCAGTGGTAGATTTTGAAATATCCACTGAGGACCACGTAGGATCGGATTGACTGACATAGGTCTTATGTCTTTTAGTAGACGACCCCACTTATGTATCCTATTTTGAAACTTGTATGTAAATCAAAACAGTGGTTCCTGTCTATATATATATATATATAAATAACACACATGCTATCAACTATATATATATATATATATATATATATATATATATATATATATATATATATATATATATATATATAGTTGATAGCATGTGTGTTATTTATATATATATATAAGAGAGAAATGATTCAGATAAACAAAACGTAAGTAGAATATTAACACGGTAACACAAACTACTTAATTTTATGCTATGACTTAAGCATAACATTAAATTAGTAGGGTGTTACAAATAGTGCCAGCACATCAGAATACCAATTGCACAGAAAAATCATGACATTTTTATTCACAATTCAATCATCAAATTCATGGGCACAATTATTACCTTTAAAACATAGTTACTACCTCAACACTCACATTGAACCTAGATTTTGTAAATCAAGCCTCAATTTCTATTTAACTCATTTGGACCTCAATTTCGGCTATGTTAAAGTGTTATGTGTCTATTTTCTAACCTTTTTAGTTCCATCTAATTTTGATAACTATAGCTCAAGTTAATTAGGTTTTACCCCGGCTTACCCAGTGGCTGGCCAGAATCAGACACCTAAAAGTAAAAATCCATTAAAAATCAAAAACTGATTCAAATCATAAGAAATTAGTCTCATATTAAAGCTAACAAGACAAAGTTTCATTTACAAAAAGTTCCATTCCATTTGAGTTAGTAAGGCTCGAGTTATGAGCCCTGAATTCTGACCTTCCTGAACTGCCCTATTCTGGCCCGGTTGGGATATAGGGCAACTTTATTGGATCACTGGGAGCAAACAGGACCTTATCTAATTCTGAAATTTTATGGGACATTCTTCTATGTGTAAGCTTTCTAACAAAGTTAGTTTTATTCATTTCCAAGTAGTATAGGGCGAGTTCTACCTTGAACAACCCAGTCTGCCCAGAATCAAAGTCAAAAACCTAGGTCGAAATTCAAAAATTCATAACTCTCTCAATACTAATCCAAAAGCCTTATATGATATATGTATGGAAAACCCTAGATGTCTAGTTTCATATAAAAATAGTCTTATTGAATTTAAATAGTGGTAGGCGAAGCTATACACTCTGCCGTACGGACTGCCAAGGGTTTTTGGTTCTCTAGCCCTTCAGCTCTTCCTATTTTCATTCTTTCTTGCTTCCAATTCGAATTTAACCTCACAAACAGCCAATAAACCAGCCATATATCATCATAATCATTCAATCAATACATCAAAAATTAAGAAAATAAACCACCACCAGCCACCCAAATGAGAAAATCAAGACAAGAATTAGAATCCTACCTTTATTTTGATATAACAACTAGCTAGTCTTGAGTTCTAGTGAAGGATTTGGATGCAAGAAGCTTGAGGGAGGCTGGAAGTGGAAGAATGAGATGAAGAGGATGAAGAAAAGAGGAAAGGAAGGCTGCTGAAAGAGGGAGCTCGAAAATTGGGTGGAGAAAGAAGGAAAAAAATCTGATTTAATGATAATGGTAGTTGGCTTCTTGAAATGTGATTGGTTGGAGCACAAGAGGCTGAAATTCAGCCAAGCTTTCTCCTTTCTTGTGGCCTTATTTGCACCACTTTTAGGGGTTAAGTGGCTGAGTTCTCAGCCACTTAAAGTAAGGTTAATGAGTTGAAATTCTATTGGTTCAGCTCCGACAGTTTAAAATACCGTAATCTTACCGATTTCCTTTAAATCGGTAAATCGGTTTTGAAGAAATTTGTGAAATTTTATATGTTTCTATTCTAATTATTTCTAATCCTAATATCTCTAATTAACACTTAGTTAGCTCCTAATTAATCCCTAATTAATTCCTAATTAGCTTTACTTATCCATTAAAATCAAATTAATCAATCAAAGGTGTAAATTAATCATTTTGCAAATTGATGGCCTTTCTGTTTTCTGTTTTTTCATGGCTAATGACACCTTCGTAATTATGGGCAAGTCTAGGGGCATCCCATGTCATTTCACGTGTGGACACCTCCGTGGCTCAATCAGCTGAGGTTTAGGTTTCTACGTTTTTGCTACGCAATTCTGCTTCGTTTAAAACCTTATTCTGCTAATCCAATTAATATAAAGACCTAAAGGTCATTTTCTAAAAAGTTCAGGGGCAAGATTGTGAATAATAAAAGTTTATTTTTATTATTTCCTATTACGTTATATGGGGATGTTACAGTTAGCGATTATCTTTTGAGTAAACATCATTCTAATCTCTAAAAGATATATGTGATATTAACTTGGCTTGTAAAAGTTGTATGATATTATATGGATTCCTGAAAGTTAAAGTATGATATTACGTTAGTCCATTTGTTAGTCACCATTAAAGTAAACATTAATTTTTACTCCCTTTGTCTATTTATAACTCTCTTCTTAGTAAAAAATTTTTTATCCATAGTTATTTGTCATTTGAGAGTTTTAAGGTAGTATTAATTACTTTTTTCCAATTTTACACTTACTCTTATTCACTTATCTACTTGTAAAAAGGGCAATTTTATTAAAAATGGTCAAATTTTTTTTACATTTGTGCAATTTTAATGATTTCTTAATCTATGTGCCTTAAAACACAATTATAAATTGATGGAGCGAGTATTCTCAAAAGTTGCATGGGATATCAATTCAGTCACTAAAAGTTGTGTAACATAAAATATGTGCCTAAAAATTAAAATATGACATCATATTAGTTACTTCATTATAACTTTTTTTTTCTTGTTCCCAATCTTTTCCTTTTCAAGTTTTGGGAAAAAAATATGGTGCAATAGAATTTGAATCCTTCTATTTTGGTAAGGTTAAGGACACTAGGCAAATTTCCTTATTTCTAGTAATATTAAATAAGTTCTTGAAGATTTTGTGCTATCAAATAAGTCTATAAAAGTTAAAATATGACATCACTTTAGTCTTACAATTATTTACTGCTAATAGAAAGACCAAAGTGATGTCATATTTTAACTTCCAAAGACCCATTTGATATCATGCAACATTCAGGGATTAAATTGATATCACATACATCCTTTAAAAACAAAATTAAATGTTTTTTTTCAATAAATAATCAGTAGCCCAAAACTCTCAACAAAGGGGAGCAATGTACTTGAATACAAAATATTGTCACAAGATATAACATTAGAGAATAAAGCAATATAGTAACTCTCCTACTGTTATGAGTGTTAAAAACTCCAACCCAAACTGCTTATTGGCATTGAGAACAATTGTTGTTCACTATGCAATATTAGCTTAGACACCAAGCAAAGCCTTTAAAAGGTCCCTTGTAGCAAAACCTTGTATCAAAACTTTCACAATCTGTAACCAGCCCTGCCGAATTCCTCGAACCACTACACTGCACATCTCCTAATATCTGTCCATGTCTCCTCTTTTGATAGTATGGCCTTGCCAAAAATAATATTGTTCCTAGTCTTCCATTTACTCCAAGTAACCACAACAAACACACAATCCCAAGCTTTCCTAGGAACAATAGGTGTAGCAATAGTCGGCCATGAATCATAGAGCTGCAGCAAATTGTTTGGTGTCACCCAAGCATCTCCACTCCATTTGAAACACTCCCCCAGTATTGATCACAAAAAATAATAATTAATAAACCAGTGAGTAGTAGTTTCTAGCATCTCCCTACATAAAACGCGTATTGTTTCATTATCAGAAATTAGTCTCATAGATCTAACTTTATCCTTGATATTTGTAATGTCCGAAAAATTTTACCATTTTTAACCGAGTTGTTCGGTTTTATCAAACAATTGTCATTAATTAGAATTCGATTAAGTATTCATCCAAAGCCAATTAAGTATCATTTAAGGAGATTAGATTTAAGAAAATTAGATTAGAAACATAAGAGACCTCATAGGATTTTTCCAAAACTGTTTTACCGATTTAAAACAAATCGGTAAGATTTCGGTATTCCAAACTATCAGAGCTGAACCAATAGAAATTACACTGTGTAAACCCTAGATCAAATGGCACAAATTCAACCACTTCCCCCTTGAAGAGTGGGGCCACTTGCATGCCAACTTTGTGGAGAGTTATGGCTCAATTTCAACCATTCAACTATCAACCAATCATATTGTTTACTTTTTTCAACAACACAAAAAGTCCCCTTCTTCTCCCTTAAGGATTTCTGCCTTAAGTGTGCAGACCAGCCCCCCCTTTGTTTCATTTTTCATCATCTTCTTCATCTTCCTTTATCTCATCTCACCCATAGGTTCAAGCTCCAATCACTTATTTCACTCCAAGATTAAGATCCAACCCTATTCTACTCCTCTAAGGTAGGAACTTTATCCTTTCTCTTATTTTTCTCTGATTTGGGGCTGCCTAGGGCTCCCCTTTCTCTCTTTGTTTTGATGTTATATTAGTTGGGTACGATGGATTATGGGTGGTTTAAAATGTATGATTGAGTTAGGATTGAAGATTGGATAGATTGATTTAAGGAAATCATGAGTTCAAGATGCTGTTAGGGTTTTTCCTCAGTGGTCCATACAACGAAGTGTACAGCTCCACCCATATCCATTTAAATTTGATAAATCTATTTTTACATGAAACTAGACATTTAGTGCTTTCCATACATATAAATTATAAGGTCATTGGGCTAGTATTGAGTGAGTTACGAATTTTTGAAGTTGACCTAGAAACTGGGTTTTCTATTGGGCAGTCTGTATTGAGAGGCACGTAACTCATCCCATACACCTTCAAATTAAATGAAATTAGTCTTGTTTGAAAGCTAACATGTAGAAAAATATCCCATAAAAATTTGAAAATTTTCTCTACTCCCAGTCATTCCCGGTAATTCAATAAAATTGCCTTAAGTCTAAACTAGACTTATACAAGGCAATCTAGAATGGTCATTTTTCGAAACGTATATCTCAAACTCTACTTATGCAAATGAGATAAAACTTGTGGGAGATGAAAGCTTGTCCTGTTATCATTAATTTGGTCTAGGTTTATGTGGTTTCACTTAGATTTTGATTTTTGGTGAATTTTACTCTTAAGGGTGCATTTCTGGCTAGTGATAAAATAGGCCGAGGTCGAATTTAATTATCTTAAGCTATACACATCAAAATGACATGGGAACAAAAGGGTTGGAAACAAGACAACCAACTCTATAAATCCAAAATGCAGACCTAAAAGATTAAAATGGAATTTTGGTGGATTTTACAATTTTCAGGCAGAATTGATTGAAGTGGGTAGAAAGCCCTTTTCTATATTACTGTATGATATTGTTATATTCTTGGTATGAATGTGATATTCTATATTGGATTTGTTGTCTGATTGAATTGTCTGGTTATCTGGCACTATTATGGGAAAGTGGACATGATCTGTTATATTGCCAAAATTTCGACAAAGCTTGCAATTAATATGAAATTATAATTTATGCATGCATTGTTCAAAGTAAAGTAGATAAGCAATGCTACCATTTATAAGAACGAGAAAGGATTCCATATGACTTGGGTTAACCCCTAAACAAAGTTAAGGGGAATAGATCAGTGGGAAAGTTAGGGGAAAGTAAACCCAGCGACCCTATATAGGAACGAGCTCGATCTTGAGAAGCGGACTATTACCCAAGAGTTTTATGGCCAATAGACTCTTAAGGGACCAAGTATGGAAAAATATGAGTTAAAATCAAGTGCAGTGTCATTTCTACATATCCATAGTTTCTGTTACCATGCTTTGGGTTAATTGCACTATTATCTACTATGCGATTAATTGCACTATTATTTGCTATATATATACTTTTGTTTACTTTACAGCTGCCACTTAATTATGTCAAAATATATGTCTTGCTGCTTATTTCTCTGTTTAATTTTCCTTATTTCCTTAAGTAAAATTAAATTGTGTTTCGTGCTATGATTTCTTTAACTAATTGAGTAGAATATCCTGTTGATGTAACATTTTCTTTTAATTAACCAAAACATGAAACAACTGAGAATGATAGCGATGTCAAATTAATGGAGAGATGAATTCCTACTGAGAAATTTTTATTTCTCCCCTTACTATATATTTCCGCGTCATTCTCAAATCATAGAGAATACGGCGACAGGAGTCCTATTCATTGAGTTCTTGGACTTGCATTTCCATCTAGATCTGATGCTGGACTCTGTATATATTGCCGATAGCTGTCATTTTCATTTTTACTTCTTCTTTGATAGAGACTTTGCAATTCCACTTTCTCATCCTCTTTTTGACCCTATTGCGCCCTAAATCGCCATCCCCATATATGTGGCACATCCTTTTCCACCTCCACCAACAGCAACAGCCGCAGTTCCAATGTCACCTCCTGCATCACCACCATAGCAGGTCCCCTCCTTTTCACTCTTTGAGGAGAAGGATCCATCAGAGGTTTCCAGTTCATCCTCTTCATCCTCTGCACCAAGTAGCAACTATGCCCCGGCAAATACCGGCATGGCAAATGGATTCCTTTCATCAGAATCCATTTAGGGGATGTCTGTAGCTGATAGTATGTGATGTACAGAGTGGCCTTCTTTTGGCATTTTTGGGCCATAGGTTCAGCTTAACGGGCGATGCCCACATATAGTTAGCACATGAAATGTCCCGTGGGGACTAGTTAAGGGTTACACTTTGTAGCGTTAGGTCGAGTCTTTTGTCTTAGCGGCCTCATTACTATCCCTTGTACTTTGTATGCTCAATTTTGAAAAACTATATATATGACAGAGTTTCTATATTTCAGTTTATTCCACAAATTTTCGTTTGTTTTAACGTGAATTTTATTGTTTATCACACGTCTACCATGAATAAACAAATAAATGGCTAATTTCCTTATAAGTAAATAATGTTGGGTTAATACGAAATAACTTAGACACTTACGCGTGATATCTTTCTGGGTAATATATTGAGACTTAAGATAGTATATTGTCCGGTAAAGTGTTAAATTTTTGGTATTAAAGCTTGGTTCGTCCTAGCTGAGGCCTGAGGATTGGACTGACTGTGCTTCACATATGCTTGTGTCCCTTAGATATCATCATGCATGTAGTCTTGTCTATCTAGATGAGATATAGGAATGCATGTAAAGGACATTGCCTGACCGTATGCCATTATTTACTAGCACACTAAACTTAGTATTGAGCTTGATCACCTCAATAACTCTTGTTTTGTGTGTTCAGAATTTGATGGCTTCCGGAAGGCGAGGTAGGCCGTGAACTTCCCTAGCCCAGGAGGAATCTACCAAGTTCTTGGACACGATACAAGAAATGGCGCACACTTTGTGCGAGCAAGTAGCTACGGTAGCTCAAATGATGGGCCAACTAGGAAGGCAGCCACAAGTGGGTCCTGGAGGGAATCACATGGGACCTCAAAATTTGCTGAGTTTAGGAAGGCTAACCACCTAGCTTCAGGGGAGCTTTTAACCCTGACAAGGCCAATGAGTGGATCAAGGCTATGGAGAAAGTTTTCTCCGTCTTAGATTGCACAGACCATCAAAAGGTTACTTTCACCACCAACATGCTAGAAACAGATGCAGAGTTCTGGTGGAATGGTGTACGATGACTACTGGAAGGATCCCAAATGGAAATCACTTAGGATGTATTTGGAGATGCATTTTACGATAAGTATTTTCCTGCCTTTGTCTGCAATGCTAAAGAGCTGTAGTTTGTGCACCTCCATCAAGGAACCATAGCATATTAGAATATATTGTTAAATTTGAGGAGTTGTGGAAATTTTCCACCATCTATCAATGGAACCCCGACGAAGTGTGGAAATGCGTGAAATTCGAAGGTGGGTTGCGAAAAGACATTCTTACCACCATAGGGCCAATGGAGATAAGAGATTTCCCTACTTTGGTGAACAAGTGCCACTTGGTGTAGGATTGTAATAGGAAGTTAGTTGCTGCTAGGTCAACTGGCGGTAACTTTAATAAGGGATTGGCTCCGCAAGGCCCAAGGTTCAAGCCCAACTTTCAGCAGCAGAGAAAGTTTCAGCCTGTAGGTAACAAAGGCAAGCAACCCCAGAAGCCTTTTGGAAACCAGACCTGCAGCCAATACAGCAAGAATCATGGCAACCGCCCATGCCTGACAGGTCAAAATATCTGTTTTGGATGTGGCAAGCCAAGCCACAAGATCTATGAATGGCCGACCAAGAACCCTTAGCCGACTTCTAGACTGCAACACCAGGGAAGAGTTTTCACTATAGATGCACAAGAAGTTGACAATTCAGAAGATTTGATTCAGGATACGTGTGAAGTGAATGGTAAGACCTTAACTATTTTATATGATTCAGGTGCTTCATACTCTTTCATTTCTCATGACTGCATATCAGCCTTGCAATTACCTATTTTTGAATTACCCTACGACTTGCTAGTTTCTACTCCTACAAGTCAGCCCGTTAAAACCAATCATATTTGTATGAATATCTCCCTTCAAATAAGAGGTTGGACTTTTTTAGCCAATTTAATTTATCTTCCGTTGTTCGGCCTTGACATCTTTTTGGGTATGATTAGCTCTCTGCCAACCGAGCCATGTTAAACTGTTCTGACAAAGTCGTTGTGTTTCCTTCTGTATCATCCCCTGAACTAATAACCCTTATAAACTTTTATCTAAGCTCTATAGCAGTCTTGAGGATAGGGGTCAAGGGTACATCCTCTTATCAACCAATGTAACAGAGGTTGATCAGAAGTTAGATAATATTCCAGTTGTTAGGGAATACCCTGATGTGTTCCCTAAGGATATCCCTAATTTTCCTTCCGAGAGCAAAATTGAGTTCACCATTGAATTGGTACCAGGAGAAGGACCAATGTAACACCTTACTAGACAAAATACTATACTTAAGTCATAATAAATTATCTAATAAGTGATTATGTATAGTACTGGTTAAATTCTATTTTCTGTATCATTATTAGTTACCCACATAAAGATGCCTATTCGCATAACAAAATTTCTGCTTGACAGTGGGATAAGTACTAGTTAATCGGTATACTGTAAATAATGTAACATAAATAAAAATACAATAAAGACAGAACTACTGCAAAATGCATCATAAATATATACATAGACATCTGTTTTAAAGTTTGTCAAAACGATACAGGGTAACAAAAGGAGGTCGCTAATACAAAACAAAACGGCTAGTCTCTATGAACAGTACCCAAATGGTCCCCATGGGACATTTCATGTACATATCCTAACATCTACCCATCTGTTCATGACCCAGATAGCCAAAAGAGGGTCATTCTGTACATCTACTATTACTGCAGCATGCACACTATCTAAATGAAATCCGAAGAAAGGAACCCATTCTCCATGGTGGCGTTTGCGGGAGGGTGGCCCACACTAGGAGCAGAGGACGAGGAAGAAGAACTCGCCGCCTCGGACGGATCCTCCTCTGACATCGAGGCTGATAGCATCTACTGTGGTGGTGAAGCAGGAGGGGCCATAGGAACTGGAGCTGCTGCCGCTGCTGGTGGTGGTGGAAATGGATGGGCCATGTGAAGAGGTATGACAATATAGGGGACAGAGGGATTAAAAAGAGGGTGCATAAGCAGGACGGCGAAATCTCTCTGGAAAAAGAAATAGAGATGGAACTGACACCTGCCGAATATATATACAGAGTCTAGGAATGGGTCAAGGTGTATGTGAAGCTCGGGAAACTCAATGAACAACACTCCGGTTGCTGCATTCTCCATGGTCTGAGAATGACGCGGAAACATACAGTAGGGTGAGAAATAAATATTTCTCAGTAGGAATTCCTAGTTTCTACACATCTGTCATTGCTGTCATTCCCAGTTGTTTTGGTTGTGCAATAGTTTTCAAATAATACGGTAAAATGATAATATTTAACTCAAATACTTGTTTGTAAAACATATACCAAAACAAACTTAATTTTAGTTAACAGATACACTAATGCACTCAAACAGTAATTATAGTGGAGCAATAGCATATTAAGAATAATAAACAGGGATCTAAAACAATCAATTAAGAAGCATTACACTGTACATATGAATGTGCAATTAGAAAATATATCTTATCCTTGAAGGCTTTTGCCTATTAGAACTTATTTCCATCCTTGGTCCCCCTAGGAGTCATTAGCCATATACTCCTGCGTAATAGTCCACTTTTCAAGACCGAGCTCGTTCCTATACAGGATGACCGGGTTTACTTTCCCCGACCTTCCTACTGATCTATTCCCCTTAATTTATTCCGGGGCTGGCCCAAGTGATATGGAATCCTTTATGATATCATGAAATGAATGCATATTTAACTTGATTCTTCAAATATCATGTATTCATACTATTGTAAATTTCACAGCATATGAATTTCTTACCGAAATTTCGGCAGCATAACGGATCAAGTCCGCTTCTCTATGAATAGTGCCAGACAACCAATACAATTGTACAAACTTGCAAATTCAATATGGACCAACAAATATATATATATACATTCATAGCATCATTGAACAATTCCAATTCAAGCATCAATAGGGTTTCAATTTATTCTCCCCTGTCCTGCCCAAGTTTGGTATGCCCCACTTTTCATTCAATTCAACTTATTTAAATCTAATTTTTGGATATGTCATAGCCTCATATGTCTAGTTTCTAATCCTTTTGGTCCCATCTCATTTTGATTTGTATAACTCAAGATATAAACAATTTTCCTTAGACTACCCTGTTCTTAGCCAGAATTGGGTTCTTATAAGTAAAAATTCACTAAAAATAGAAAACTAGGTGAATTCATACGAACTTTTTATCAAATTAAAGCTATCAGAACAAGATTTCAAATGAAATAAGTTTCATGTTATTTGCATAAGTATATTTTGAGTTATGAGTCCCAAAACTTGACCCTACTAGACTACCTTGATTCAGCCCGGTTTAGACTTAAGTCAACTTCCTAGGTGCACTGGGAGCAAATGGCTATGAATCTGGTTTTGAAATTTTTATGGGGTATTCCTTTACATGTTAGCTTTCAAACAACCTTGGGTCACTCAATTTGGAGTTGTATATGGTGAGTTATACTCTTCTCAACTCATACTGCCCGGATAAGGATCCAGATTTCTAGGTCAAACTTCAAAAATTCATAACTAATTCTATACTAATCCAATGGCCTTATATGGTATATATATATATATATAAATATATATATATATATATATATATATATATATATATATATGGAAAGCCCTAGATGTCTAGTTTCATATAAAAATGGTTCCATTTAAATGGCGATAGGCGGAGCTGTACACTCCACCGTACGGATCACCGAGAAAAATCCTAACAGCTTCTAGATTTGTCTCCCTCCTTCAAGCTATTTATTCTCAATTCCAATTTTAATCATAACATACATGCAAAATTAGTCATAAACCATCATCATCACTCTACACAATATCAATATCTCAGGTTATACATGATCACTATGCTGCCCCAAATCAGAGAAAACAAGAAAAGAAGTAGGATTTCCTACCTTGTCTAATTCAATTTGTGTTGATTTTGTGCCTTTGATGGAAGCAACTTGTGATGAAACTTGAAAAAGAGATGGAAATGGAGTGGAGATGAGAGTGAAGAAAAGAGAAATGAAGAGAGTTTCAGCAAGGGAGTGGCCGAAAATGATGAGGAGGAAAGGGAAGAAAAGGTGGAGATATTTGGAGACACTTTGTTTTGATTGGTGGATTCAACCTTGTCATAAAATTTGATTTAGCTTCCCCCCTCAATGGCTGATCAAGGCGCCACATGAGGGGGTGGTTTGGCTAAATCCTAGCCATTGATTCTAGGGCATTCATAGCATAATTTCTATGGGTTCGGTTTCGACAGTTTGAAATACCGAAATCTTACCGATTTTCCTTAGATCGGTAAACTGGTTTGAAAACTTTCTGTGCTATTTTCTATGGTCCTAATCTAATTCCATCAAGTCTATTCCTTTTAAATCACACTTAATTGGCTTTAAGTAAATGTTTAATCAAATTCTGATTAAACTCACTTATTCGATAAAATCGAACAACTCAGTTATTAATGATAAAATTTTTCGGACGTTACAACCAATATCTATAGAGCCATACCAAATGTCACCTTTGGAGTTGACCGAACTTAAAAAGCGGATTGAAGAACTCTTGGAAAATAAACTTATTAGGCCAAGTGCATCACCATGGGGAGCTCCAGTCCTTTTAGTTAAGAAGAAGGATGGGGGCATGCGACTGTATGTGGACTATAGACAGCTGAATAAAGTGACGATCAATAATAAGTATCCATTGCCAAGGATTGATGACCTTATAGATCAATTGCAAAAGGCTACCATATTCCCCAAAATTGACTTACGATCGGGATATCACCAGATTTGGGTTTGAGAAGCAGATATTCCGAAGACGGAGTTTTGGACTCATTTTACAAATACACTATAATATCTTTCGGGTTGACAAATGCACTAGCAATATTCATGGATTACATGAATCGGATATTCCGACCATATCTTGACAAATTTGTGGTAGTGTTTATAGATGATATACTTGTCTACTCGAAGATGAAGCAAGAACATGCAAAGCATTTGCGGTTAGTTCTACAAATTTTAAGAGAGAAGAAACTCTATGCCAAACTATCCAAATGTGAATTTTGGATGAAAGAAGTAAAATTCCTTGGCCATAGGGGAATTTCTATAGATCCTGGTAAGGTGAAAGCGAGATTAAGCTGCGAGCGACCAAGCTGCGATTCACGGAGATCGTGAGTTTCTTGGAGTGCAGCAGGATATTACAGGAGATTTGTCAAGAACTTTTCTCAGATAGCTTTGTCCCTAACAAAGTTAACCAGGAAGAATGCTCCATTCGAATGGAAGCCCGAGCGCGAGCAGACTTTTCGAGAATTAAAAGAAAAGTTAACGATAGCCCTAGTGCTTATTCTACCGAATCCTCATGGACTATTTGAAGTTTACTGTGACGCTTCTAAGAAAGGATTAGGGTGTGTGTTAATGCAAAACAAGAATGTCGTCGCATATACTTCCAGGCAATTGAAAGTTCATGAAAGGAATTACTCGACGCATGACCTCGAGTTAGTGGCGGTAGTGTTTGCCTTGACGATATGGAGACACCACCTCTATGGAGTGAAGTTTGAAGTGTTTTCTGATCACAAAAGCTTAAAATACCTTTTTGATTAGAAGGAATTAAATATGAGGCAACAAAGGTAGATGAAGTTTCTTAAAGATTATGAGTTTGAGCTGAAATATTATCCTGGCAAAGCGAATATAGTGGCAAATGCCCTAAGCAGAAAGTCTTTAACCGTGGCATAGATGATGATCAAAGAGATGGAACTTATAAAGAATTTTTGAGACCTTAACTTGGGAATCTCTATAACTTCCCATGCCATTCAGTTAAACCAAATCAAGGTAACCAACGATTTTAAAGGCCAAATCCGACAGGCACAGCAACAAGATGACAACTTTCAGCATACAGTGCAACTGGTACAATCTGGAAAACTAGCAGGTTTTGCTTGAGATATAGAAGGCATCTGGTGCTACCAGGGAAGAATACATGTACTTGAGACCGACAACTTCAGGAAGAGGATCCTAGAGGAAGCCTATAAGAGTGAGTTCACCATGCATCTTGGTATTAACAAGATGTACCAAGATCTTAAGAAGATGTTTTGGTGCCCAGGCTTTAAGACAGATGTGGTGAGTTTCATAAGCAAATGTTTGACCTGTTAGAAGCTGAAGATAGAACATCAGAAACCGGCAAAGACACTAAAACCCTTGGAAATTCCGAAGTGGAAATGGGAAAGCATCTCCATGGATTTCATAATGGGGAACACCTTCTGGATATGATGCTATATGGGTCATAGTGGATAGACTGACAAAGTTTGCTTATTTTTTATCCATTCGAGCAAACTATCCTTTGGAGAAGTTAGCTCAGTTATATGTTCAGGAGGTGGTGAGGTTACATGGCATTCCCTCAACTATCATCTCAAATCGGGATCCAAGGTTCACCTCACGGTTTTTGGGAGCGCTCCAGAAAGTGTTTGGTACTAGGCTATGTCTAAGTACTGCATATCATTCACAAATGGATGGTCAAATGGAACGAACGATTCAGACCTTGGAAGATATGTTGCGAGCGTACATTCTGGAACAACGTGGAAGCTAGGATTGATGCTTACCGTTAGCCAAGTTTGCATACAACAACAATTACCATGCTAGCATTGACATGGCTCCGTATGAGGCTTTATACAGACGGAAGTGTCAATCTCCCCTGTGTTGGTATAAATCAGGAGAACAAAGTCTGTTAGGACCAGAACTAGTCAGATAAACTATGGAGCAGGTTAAGAAGATCCGTAGCAAGATACTTGCAGCTAGAGCCATCAGAAAAGTTATGCAGACATCTAAAGAAAACTGTTGGAGTTTCAAGAGGGGGATCATGTATTCCTGAAGATTACACCCATAACCAGAGTAAGTAGAGCCATTAAAGTTAAGAAGCTAAGCCCTCGCTTCATAGGTCCCTTTCAAATTTTGAAACAAGTCAGACCCATTGCACATCGAGTTGCTCTACCTCCACACCTATCCAATCTTCATGATGTCTTTCATGTGTCCCAACTCAGAAAGTATCAACCTGACTCCACACATTTCTTGGAACCTGAGTCAATTCAACTGAAGGATGACTTAACTTTTCATATACCCTCAGCATGGATAGTGGATAGGAGCATCAAACACCTTTGGAACAAAGCCATACAATTAGTGAAGGTAGCATGGAGAAGCGAAGACTCAACGGACTGCACGTAGGAATTAGAGACTAATATAAGGAGAGAGTATCTTGAATTATTCTCAGGTACTAAATTTGGAGGACAAAATTTTTTTAGGAGGATAGTAATATAATGTCCAAAATATTTTATCATTTTTAACCGAGTTGTTGGTTTCATCAAACAATTGTCATTAATTAGAATTCGATTAAGTATTTATTCAAAGTCAATTAAGTATCATTTAGAGAGATTAGATTGAAGGAAATTATATTAGAAACATAAGAGACCTCATAGGATTTTTCCAAAACCATTTTACCGATTTAAAAAAAATCGGTAAGATTTTGATATTCCAAACTGTCAGAACCGAACTAATTAAAATTACACTGTTTAAACCCTAGATCAAATGGCACAAATTCAGCCACTTCCCCCTTGAAGAGTGGTGCCACTTGCATGCCAACTTTTTGGAGAGTTGTGGCTCAATTTCAACCATTCAACCATCAACCAATCATATTATTTGCTTTTTCCAACAACACAAAAAATGCCCTCCTTCTCCCTTAATGATTTCTGCCTTAAGTGTTTAGACCAGTCCCCCCTTTGTTTCATTTTTCATCATCTTCTTCATCCTCCTTCATCTCATCTTACCCATAGGTTCAAGCTCCAATCACTTATTTCACTCCAAGATCAAGATCCAACCCTATTCTACTCCTCTAAGGTAGGAACTTCATCATTTCTCTTGTTTTTCTCTGATTTGGGCCTGCCTAAGGCTCCCCCTTCTCCCTTTGTTTTGATGTTATATTGGTTGGATATGATGGATTATGGGTGGTTTAAGATGTATGATTGAGTTAGGATTGAAGATTGGATGGATTGATTTAAGGAAATCATGGGTTCAAGATGCTGTTAGGGTTTTTCGTCGGAGGTCTGTACGACAGAGTGTACAGCTCTGCCCACAGCCGTTTAAATTTGATGAATCTATTTTTATATGAAACTAGACATTCAGAGCTTTCCATACATATAAATTATAAGGTCTTGGATTACTATTGAGTGAGTTATGAATTTTTGAAGTTGACCTAGAAATCTAGGTTTTTTGCTGGGCAGTCCATATTGAGAGGGATGTAACTTATCTCATACATGTTCAAATTAAATGAAATTAGCCTTATTAAAGCTAACATATAGAAGAACATCCCATAAAAATTTCAGAATTTTCTCTACTCCCAATCGCTCCTGGTAATTCAATGAAGTTGCCTTAAGTCTAAACCAGACTTATACAAGGCAATCCAAAATGGTCATTTTCGAAACTTATATCTCAAGCTTTGCTTATGCAAATGAGATGAAACTTGTGGGAGATGAAAGCTTGTCCTGTTATCGTTAATTTGGTATAGGTTTTGTATGGTTTCACTCAGATTTCAATTTTTGGTGAATTTTAATCTTAAGGGTGCATTTCTGGCTAGTGATAGAATAGGCCGAGGTAGAATTTAATTATCTTGAGCTATACACATCAAAATGAGATGGGACCAAAAGGGTTGAAAACTAGACAACAGACTCTATAACATATAAAAATACAAGCCTAAAAGAATTAAAATGGAATTTTGGTGGATTTTACAATTTTAGGCAGAATTGATTGAAGTGGCAAGAAAGCCCTTTTCTATATTACCGTATGATATTGTTATATTCTTGGTGTGAATGTGATATTCTATATTGGATTTGTTGTCTGATTGAATTGTCTAGTTGTCTAGCACTATTCACGGAAAAGAGGACATGATCCGTTACACTGCCGAAATTTCGACTGAGATTGCAATTAATATGAAATTATAATTTATGCATGCATTGTTCAAAGTAAAGTAGATAAGCAATGCTACCATTTATAAGAATGAGAAAGGATTCCATGTGACTTGGGCTAGCCCCTGAACAAAGTTAAGGGGAATAGATTAGTGGGGAAGTAGGAAAAAGTAAACCTGCTGACCCTATATAGGAACGAGCTCGATCTTGAGAAGCGGACTATTACCCAAGAGTTTTATGGCCAATAGACTCCTAGGGGACCAAGTATGGAAAAATACGAGATAAAGTCAAGTGCATTATCATTTCTGCATATCCACAATTTTTGTTACCATGCTTTGAGTTAATTGCACTATTATCTGCTATATATATGTACTTTTGTTTACTTTACAGCTGCCATTTAATTATGTCAAAATATATGTCTTGCTACTTATTTCTCTGTTTAATTTTCCTTATTTCCTTAAGTAAAACTAAACTGTGTTTCGGGCAATGATTTCTCTAACTAATTGAGTAAAATATCCTGTTGATGTAACATTTTCTTTTAATTAACCAAAACTCGAAACAACTGAGAATGATAGCAACGTCAGATTAGTGGAGAGGTGAATTCCTACTAAGAAATTTTTATTTCTCCCCTTACTACATGTTTCCATGTCATTCTCAGATCATGGAGAATGCAGCAACAGGAGTCCTATTCATTGAGTTCCCGGACTTGCATTTCCATCTAGATTCTATGCTAGACTCTGTATATATTGCCGGTAGCTGTCGTTTTCGTTTTTACTTCTTCATTGATAGAGACTTCACAGTTCCACTTTCTCATCCTCTTTTTGACCTTACTGCGCCCTATATCGCCATCCCCATATATGTGGCACATCCTTTTCCACCTCCAGCAATAGCAATAGCTATGATTCCAATGTCATCTCCTATGTCACCATCACAACAGATCCCCTCCTTTTCACTCTTTGAGGAGGAGGATCCATTAGAGGCTTCCAGTTCATCCTCTTCATCCTCTACACCAAGTAGCGGCTATGCCCCGGTAGACGCTGGCATGGCAAATAGATTCCTCTCATTGGAATCCATTTAGGGAATGTTTGTAGCTGATAGTATATGATGTACAGAGTGGCCCTCTTTTAGCATTTTTGGGCCATAGGTTCAGCTTAGAAGGCGATGCCCACAAATAGTTAGCACATGAAATGTCCTATAGGGACCGGTTAGGGGTTACACTTTGTAGCATTAGGCCGAGTCTTTTTATCTTAGCAGCCTCATTAGTACACCCTATACTTTGGATGCTCTATTTTGAAAAACTCATGTATATATTTATATATATGACAGAGTTTCTGTATTTCAGTTTATTCCACAGATTTTCTTTTGTTTGACGTGAAATTTACTGTTTATCACACGTCTACCTTGAATAAACAAATAAACATTTAATTTCCTTGCAAGTAAATAACATTGGGTTAATACGAAATAACTTAGACACTTATGCGTGATATTTTGCTGGGTAATATATCGAGACTTAAGCATAGTATATTATCCGGTAAGGAGTTACAGTATTTACCCTTTTTAAAAGCAAAAACCAAAGAAAAACTTTAATTTGTGGTGGACATTAACTATTCCAAACCCTTTGAATACCATTGTATCTCCCATTTCAACCATCTGTTGTCCTTCCATTGACATATAGCAAGATTTCATAGAGAAAATTAATTATCTGTCAAAATTCCAAGACACATTGTCTGAGATATCATGATCAAGGACAACCTTTGCAAGCACCAACCTAAACTCTTCCTACAACTGTGTTTCCTACTCAAACAGGTTTCTCCTCCACACTAATATCTATTTCCATTGGTCTTCACACCATATACCATATTTCAACATTTTACAATTTCTCAATCTTGAAACATTATAAAGTCTAGGAAATTTATTCATAAGACTTTTCCCACCAATCTAAATATCCTCCCAGAATAAGATCTTTTCACCATTCCCAATCTTCCATACTATTCTTACCTGAATAAGCTCCTTAACCACTCTATTTCCTCTACATATATTGGTGATTGCTAATCAATGGGCTGCTTCCAGAGCTCACACTATAATTTTTTGATATGCTACAAACTCTGCTAGTATGAACTGAGCAATTATCCTTTTCCATAGTGGCTCTTTTGCATCAATAAGTTTCCGCAACCACTTTGTTAACAAGGCCACATTTTGTAACTATCAATCTCCCACCCCAACTCTGCCCAGCTCCTTTGCTCCTTGAACCAACTTCTCACTAGGAGTATGCCTTTTTTTGTCACAATTTGAACCCCTAAAAAAAAACCCCTCTAAAGGGAATTGAACTTGTTAATGACAACCTTGGGAATCACAAACATGCTTGTATAATAAATAGGTAAACTATTCAACACTACTTTCATAATTACAATCTTTCTCGCCTTTGACAATAACTTCCCTTTCCAAGAGCTCAACCTCCTCTCTAACTTTTCAATAATCAGCTTCCAGGTCTTAATCTTTTTCAGATTATCAATAAAAATTTAATTTCATTTAATAACAAAATTAAATGTTTACTCTTACTTTTTTGGTAATAGATCCCAACTTGTTATTTATATCAATTTCACATTATACATAGATTTGAATAATATACATCTAATTTAATTAATGATTCAATCTAAGTTATTTGTTTTTCAATATGTTTATTTATGTGGCAAAAACTTTATTTTTTACGCTAATCTTTTAGCAATATTTTGATTTCATCCTAAAAGAACTTTTTTTTTTCAACTTACATTTCAATAAAGTTTTAATATTATCCTTTTCGTTGATGTGCTAATGGAGATTACTAACCTGGCTCTAACATATCTATTTTTATCTCATGTGAATGCTATGTTATACACGCAAAATCTCTATTTTCATGTAACCATGCTTATTGAATTGAACTAAGTCTTATTTTAGACAACTCCTAATTCTAAACACTGAAGTGTAGAATATCACGGACAAAAATAGTGCTTTTACACATATAATAGGTATTCACAAGAGATAAAAATGGACACATTGGCGCCAAATTAGTAATGTCCATTTTGTAAAATTGATGGCATGAGCAAAAAGGATAACATTAAAGCTTTATAAAAACTTTAGGGGTGAAATTGAAAAAAAAAAATTGGGACAAGTTGGAATATCACTATAACACTCGACTAGTCAACTATTATCTTTACTATTTATTATATTTTGATAATAATTAATCGATAGAATATTACCAACTTTCTGCCTTAATTTTCTTGAGGTAAATTTTTTCACCAATTGAGCTACCAGTTTTTAATTTTAGTTTACCAAATTAGTGTAGCATAATTAATTCTACAATATACTAGTCGGTTCATCCACAGCTAAGGCAATTATCACATACCAAAATATGCATCATAACTACTAAATTGTCATAAGGGTTACATAAGTAAAAATACAAAATGGATGGCCAAAATATAAAAAAAGGGATGCCCCATACTACTAATCACCCCATACAACCCATATACAGCCTACAAAATTGAATAATAACTATGTCAGGTGAAGATGCCCAAAAAAGGATGCAAAAATGGGCATCCTAACTAAAGTTGCATCAAAGCATACTAAAGTCTAATTATTAATAGCAGTGATAGTATGGATGTCCACAATATGCAAAATAATCCTACTATTGGCGACATCGGGCTCAAAGGCCACTTCCATGTCGATGTCGGAATAATTCGCGCTATCTGGAAACACCAAGGAAAAACGAGCGAGAGATGTCTCCCAGTAGTGTCATGTTTCTAAAGGAGTCTAACTTCGTCCCAAAAATCCTACGAATAATGCGAGAGTGCAGCAACATGCATAATAAAGTATTAATTCACACATAACACTGTCAAAATATTTATCAGCAAAATGCAACACAGATAAGTCACAAGCAGTGAATAAGATAAATTATCACTCGTAGCCATCTATTAATGTCAAGTAAGATGGAAGTGTATGATAATAATCGTAAGTAATAAGGCAATTACATAAACATAGTAATTAATATAGAAAATAGCAAGTATATTGTCAAATCTTTTTTTACTGCTTCTTGATTCCTTTCTGATGGGTGAAGTCTACAGGGCTTGAATCAAATATTTGGATCTGCGAGAGCTCTCATTGCTAAGACATCCCTTTGTCAGATTAGTGATTTTCAAATCCTTATCCATTAGCATGGCAGGGCCTAAGGTGTCATTTAATCCACTACAAGACTTATGATCATCAAGACCTAATTCACTAGCATGGCGGGGGCCCAAGATGTCACTTAATGAAATGCATGACTTATTTGCTATATGTTGAGCCCCACACACTTATTCATTTATTTCATATAGCAACCATACAATTTCCACATAGTGAACACTTGAGCAATCCATATGCATTCCAAGAACATACAGTGCACCACTACGCATATATTGTGCCAAGGAATTTCATACCCATGTGTAAAGATATACATAAATTGCATTCTTCATATCATAGGCATATACACATAGTTAGGCCAAGCAATCAACTCCTCAGCCAAATCACATAGGTTATGCGAAAAGCACATACAAGCATCGCATGAAAAACACTTGCCTTAAGTTAGAATGCTGACACAAATCAAATATAAGATAAAAATAAGTAAAAGTGATCGATAATTTAAGTGAAAAATCCATTGAAAACATTTTGAGCTTTAGAAAATCAATTGATAATTAGAGTTGTTTAATCTAATTAAAAGTGTATAAGGTCCAAGAGTCCATAGTCCGAAATTCATAATCCATGTCCATAATACAAGTACTCCAAAGCAAAGGTATGACCATAATTGGTCTCAAATAGGTCCAAGTGAGTCTCAAAGACTCATTGTAGTCCAACTATAGTCCATACAAGGTCCATGAGCATAGAAATATGTCCAAAGATCATAAACTCTATAGCAAAGGTCATAATTCACTTTATTAAGTTTTATGTGTCTTTTAAAAAATCATTAAGTCCTAATGGTCCAAAAAGAAACTATTACACAAAGATAGCTAATTTAATCATGCTCAAAGGTTTGAAAACACATAACCATAGCAAATGCCAAACATATCCATAACTTGATCATTTTCTTTCAAAACTTCTCAAACTTATACTGAAGACTCAATCAAGGCAAAATATGTTATATGAGACATCAAACCAAGGTTACAAATCATTTAAATGAGTGAAATAAGAATGGTTAAGCTGCTGCCCAAAAAATGGCAGTTTTGAAAACTCACTTTTATCACATGGCTTCACCTCTAAAATTAAGGAAAATTAACAAGCAAGTACATATTATAATAACATAAACTCTCATGCTTCAAATCATCATTTTAAGACAAATAGACACTTCGAATTTATGCTGCAAATACACTTTCTTATCTATTTTAAGTGCATAGATCAAGGAAACAAGCATGTATCTTTCACATATAAGTCCTAAAGCTTCATCAAGTGAAAATTCATCATTCAGGACACCAAACCAACAATCTAAATACATAAAACAAGTGAAATAAATTGAGTAAAGTTGCTGCCGAAAATAGGGCAGTCCCTTAAATTTAGTTTTAACACATGATTAAAGCACCAAAAGCAAGTAAAACTATCATACAAACACATAGCATCAAGATATAGGTTTTACAACTTCAAAATAAAAATTTCACACACTTTAATTACATGAAAGGCATGCTGGAAGGTTAAGCTTAGAATAAGGCAGCACACAAGATTTCAATGAAAAAGATGAATTTTGTGACATAAATTGAAACCTTTAAAGAGTCAAGCTTCTAGAAGGCAAGATTAACATGTTAAGGCTTGAAATCATCATCATCATTAGACCTCAAAACACATATGAACACAAAAAGAAGTCCTCATTCATGGTGATGGTCGTGAGGTTTATAAGTTTAAAATGATGAGTCTTCAAACTTTAATCAGTCAAAACTCATGGTAACTCAAATAAACATTCAAGGAGTCATCAAGTGAGCATAGTTACATCTTCAAACTTATAAAAATAAGAGTTTTTCCCTCTGCCGTAGCCATAGCCGTGAGCTTCATGGGGTCAAGTGTAACACCCTAATAGTTCCATTCTATGCTTAAGTCATATTGTGGAATTACTAGTTGTTACTTTTACTCGCGGAACTAACATTACCTTTTAGAAATTACTTTGTACCGAAAATAGGGGTAAATTTTTTTCTACAAAACAAGTGAACCATTTCTGAAATCGAGAGCCATGAGCACATCGTGAAAATATAAAGCAACACCACTATCTCATACATACATCGCATTTAACATGCATAGAAACCAAAAGAGTAACCACAATCTTAGATAAAGGCAACATTTATTCCACGGCCATCCATGATAATACAATAATAGTCATACTAGAGTCATACATAAGATAATAATGGGTCTGATATCTATCATCGACCCTACACAAGAAGCCTACCAATACATAATAAAAGGAAATACATCAGAAAATCCTACTACCCAAGCATGCCATACAACAGAATGATAACCCTATAACTATGACCCAAAAAGGGCTATCCTCGTGCTCGGCTCCGCATGCAGTCGTCACATCAAGCATCTGGCGGGAGGAAATTGTTCCCATATCCATCGGGAGAAGTACCACCACGTCCCTCTTCTCAAGCACGTCCTCGCCCACGGGGCATAGCGCAGGTACGAATGAACCCACACCTACGAACCGGGGGAGAAGCTAGGCCAGCAGATGAAGCAGAAGAATCAAAAGATAGACGAATCACCGAAGCTGCGACGAACCCGAACGGTGAGATCCCCCAGAATCAGTCGGATAGAGGGGCTCAGACGGATCGATCTCCACATGGAAGCTCGGATAAGACGGCTCCGAGGGATCGGAATCCAGTGAAACAGTCGGAGTCAAACGGGTATCCGAGTCAGTCTCATCATCATTGGTGGGGTATCTCGGTGACTGAAAGGAGGGGTGGATGTCATCCATAGTAACCTTGCCGAATGGCTGATGCAGTTGGAAAAATGGGCTCATCACGGGAATCTGAAACTGGCGGTCGTGGAAGATGTAGACCCTCATTACTGCGCTCGCCGACAGCACAGAGGCGTTCAACACCGGGTCAAAGCGCCAACGCCACACCGGGAACTCAATGTAGATCACCACCGTGCCCGACGTCGACATCCTCTAAAGATGACACGGAAACGTAGGAATGAGAAATACTAAATTTCTCAGTAGGATCGCGATTAGACAAACACAGTGTCATCGTCATCGTCCCAGCCACTTCGGGTTTAATTATAAAAATAGTGGACAGATATAAGTTCAATTTTTAATGGTTTTGAAAACTTAGACCCCGAAGCGGGTTGCTTTTAAACTTAACATCATAACCACATCATCATGACTAACATACATACTAAAACATAGAATAAACATTCATAATGCAAATGGGCAATATACTTACATGCAAAGACATGCATCATCATAGACGTAACCATGGTTATACTTAGACTTTACTTTCATTTTTAGCACGTGCTTAACATACTTTTACCTTCCTTTGAAATAGATTGCTTTTGGACATGAGCTCATTCCGTGACCGTCGTCACGCAGTACTAACCAAATCAGACTAAGCTGATATTGGTTACCTCTAAGTTTGAGGGTCCTCCATGTCACCCTTGCCTCCCTCATAGAGGTTCTTTATGTCTTTGTGGATCGCCGTCTCTCACTTCCCTTACCGAAGTGATTGAAGGGTCATGTCCCATTGATTCTTTTCTTATCATTACACTTTACATGCATAACACTTCTTTGACTAGACACATGCAATGATATGGCTAAGTCCATAATTTTGATGAAAATCCGGCAGCATAACGGCTAGACCGGAGCTTCCCCAAAATGCCAATCATTGACATTCAACCAATAGTTCATCATATCTATATTATATCATCACACTCATCATCTAATCATGAGACAAAGCTCAACCAAACTTGTCATTCATCATGCCGCATGGCATCACACATTCATACCCTAAAGGGGTTTATAGTTGTGTTATTCTTTGTGAAAAATATTATGAATCATCACATGATTTCCCATGGTTATCCATGAGAGTATCACGTAGTTAAGATATGTGTATATGGTCTTTTAGTTACTTAGCTCTCGCATGAAATTATTCTTTACTTGAATTCATGTCTTATGGAACACTTATTCAAATTTAATTAAGTTAAGTGATTGTTTCCTTTCTCGATATAGTGTACTTAGTGATTCCTAGATTCATGGTATGCTCAGAGACCCTAATCATACTTCTGTTCCCAAGGAGTTCGAGATCCCTCTAATCCTTGGGTCATAACAATGCATAACCATATCATGAACCCAACAACACCATATTCACTAAACACCAAGGGTGATTTTTAACTTAACCAAGTTACAAAGCATCAAGCTTTTATCTTAAAGATTAGATCTTTATGAAATAACTATGCAAGTTACTAGCTTTTCCACTAAAAAGTCTTGTTCTTTATAAAAGTTGACTCATTTAATTATTCTAAGACCATCAAGGTCTCAACTTTATGACTTAAAGTTATCTTTACATAAAAAGGTTCCTACTTTATCAACTAGTGACATGAAACATTAACTTTAAGGTTAAAAAGTCTTAATTTTTTTTATAGAAGCTCACACCTTTAAGCATTGTTTTGGTTCAAGATCTAAACTTTATGAATTAATTGTTATAAAACAACACTTGTATGACTTAAAGGTCTCATTCTTGATTAAAGTTTGAAACTTTATAAAAGGTCTTTTCTTTAAGGTTTGATTTCTAAGACATAAAGTGACAAGATATCATTTTCTAACTCAAAAAGGCTTATTATGCCAAAAAACTTAGACTTTTACATGCATTCTTGTCTACAAAACAAAACAAAAGAAGACTTTATGATGGCACTAAAACTTGCGCCACTTTAAGTGTGTCAAGAAGCAAACTTATTAAAGTTTTAAGCTTTTAGAATGTTCAAAGTCTTATCAAATCATGGAAACACAAAAAGATGAAGCTTTTCTAATCATCAACTCATCATAAGAAAAGGGACAACTTTAAGCAAGATGCCATCAAGAACATTCAAGAACATATTTTGCCAAAAGTAGAAACTTAAGAACAATTGAAGAACATCAAGAACACTCAAGAACATATTTTCCCAAAAAGGAAAACTTAAAAACACTTGAAGAACATGAAGGATTTTCTCAAGTTTCCACTTAGAGATCTTGGTCATGAAAGAACCAAGCTCCAAGCTTTCTTGAGCAAACAAAATGAAAAAGATGAAGATCACTACCTTCTTGAAAATGGCACAAAACAAGAGAAGTGGAAGAAGAAAATGATGACTCCTCTTGATGATGAAGGTGGCGGTTTTGAATGAGTAAGGAGAGAACTCTTAAGTTCTCTTGAAAATGAGTTTTGTAGTGTTTTGATCTTGTCTCCAAAGACCCAAAGATAAGGTCTTTGAAGGGCTAAGTGAGTGGTTTAGGTGGTGGTGGTGGAGAAAGGAAGAAGAAGATGAAGAAGAAGATGAGAGAGTTTAGAGAGAAGTAGGAGGATTTTGGTTTGATGAGAGAGAATAGGATGAGTGAAAATGAAAATGGATGAGGGAGGGAGAGAGAGAAAGTGGCATCCCACTTTAAGGAGGGAGAATGAGATATTTTTGCTTCACTTTGTGTTATCTTGTGTTAATTAGTGATTAAGGGGGCAAAGTGGATGATGGGGAGACAAAACATGGTCAAACTCTTACATAAAGCACTCTTGTCTAATACTTTATGCTTTTATGACATCACTCTTTACTTTATTGTCTAGTTGACTAAATTTGAATTTAATCATGTGATTAAGTGCTCATACAACTTAATTAAGATGATTAAGCAAGGATTAGTGATTAACACACAAAACACAATTAACAAAAAATTAATCTTGTGAATAAGCTTAATTAACCTTAATTAAACTCGATTAGGCTAATTAAAGGTGATTAGTGCTTAATTAAGCTGTAGGGGCTCTGACTTGTTCAATTAGAGATTTTCTAATCCCGATTAAGCATTCTCTGGACTATTCCATCCGAGCAACCCCTTAATTAAGACTTAATCCCACAGTTTCTCATTAAGTGCCTAAGTACTCAGAGTTACTGAGGTAATTTAGCACGACATGAAATTGAGGATGTTACATCAAGGGTTAGGGTTTTTTATGTTGATTGAGACAAAGAACATAACTTGAGATTACACATCTCAAATCATCAAACAAGTATAAATCCCACCATCATAAATAACAAAACACATGAGTTCCTTATTGCCTTATTATGGTGGTGAGTTATGTAACACCCTACCAATTTAATGTTATGCTTAAGTCGTAGCATGAAATTTAGTAGTTGCGTTACTGTGTTAGTACTCCGTTTATTATTTATTTATTATATTATATACTCTTTTCCTCTCTTTTTTTGTGACAAAATACATCTTGGGGGTGCAGAGGATATATATATGTAAACAGAAGAAGTGGTGTTTTGTATATAATAAACGTGATCGACATCACAGAACATTGAACATAAATAAAAATGCAACAAAAAGATAAAGATAAGTAGTATAACACCAGTTGTGTGTGTATATATATATATATATAGCTAACGCTTCAGTTTATGTATATGTTCAAAAGAGGATACATATGTGGGGCCGGTATACATCAAAAAGACATAAGGCCCATGTCAGTGGAAAGTAGTCCTACAAAGTCCTCAGAGGACATTTCAAGCTAGTTGGTCTAAATAACTACGTACATCTGGCTAAATCTATGGCCTAACACTACACACTGCCAAAAAGGGGCCATACTATACAAAGTCACCTGCAACCGGAGCCTACTCGGTCATATAACTGTTGGCCATATTAGGCCCGACCCAGGAGTAATCAACATCAGATCTAGAAGAGGAGAAGGATGAACCGGAAGCCTCAGACGGGTCGCTCTCAAGACTGAGCAGGATGTCCGTGACTACCTGCGGAGGTGACGTTGGTGGAGGGCCGGCAAGTGCTGTAGGTGATGGAGGAGGTGTAAGGTATGCCACGTGTAAGGGGATAGCAAAGTAGGGGATAGCAGGGTCGGACGTAGGATGAAATAGAAGAGCAGCAAAATTCCTATTACTAAAGAAATAAAGACGGAAGTGGCAGGAATCAAACATGTATAATGAGTCAAACATAGGGTCATAGTGGAGCTGCATGTCCGAAATCTCGATGAACAGTAAAGCCATCGTATCCATCACCAGAGTCTGAGAATGACGCGGAAACATAAAGCGAGATAAGAATTTGAAGAAATTCTCAGTAGGATTCGAGTACTATATTAAACTGATATTGCATTCATTCTCAATTGCCTCAATTTTCGTTTAATTATATAAAAAAATGGCATCAACATGAACTACCCACATTTAATAAGTTTTAGCAAATATCTTGTCCAAGGCAAAGTTCAATTTTACTTAAGACAGTAGAAAAATAAAATAAATTGCTAAATAGCAATATATAGAATAATGAATAGAGTAAATAAACAGATAGCAAAAAGTAAACATAATAGTCAATCTATAACCAACTTACAATGACTATGCAATGCAACCATGCAAATACTCATTCTTAAACTTAGTATTATAAGCTTTTCCGTTACTTGGTCCCCTGGGAGTTCTTGGCCATTTAACTCCTGAGTAATATTTTGCTTCTCAAGATCGAGCTCATTTCTATATAGGAATGCTGAGTTTACTTTCCTCGACCTTCCCACCGATCTGTTCCCCTTAATTTTAATTCGGGGCTGGCCCAAGTACTTTGGAACTTTTGTCAGAACATAACCTTTATGAATTTCTTGCAAAATGCACATGTGTCTGAATATATCTTATAGCTCATGCATAGGCGTTACCAAAATTTTGGCAGCATAACGGAACATGTTCACTTTCTCATGAGTAGTGCCAATACTCAGACAACCAATTTTATAGAAAAATCACAACACTTTATTCACAATTCAACATCAGTTTTATAGGAAGATTAGTTGCATTTAAAGTATAGTGGCTATCTAAGCCCTTTCACTCAATCCGATTTTTGTAAAATAAGCCATAATTTCTATTTAACTCATTTAGACCTAAATTTTGGATATGTTGAAGTGTGTCTATTTTCTAACCTTTGATCCCATTTAATTTTGATAAATGTGACTCAAGTTATTTAAGTTCTATCTCAGCCTGCCTTGTAGCTAGCCAAAATTACACACTTAAAAATAAAAATCCACTAAAAATCGAAAACCAGTTTGAATGATATGAAATTTGTATCACATTAAAGCTAATAGGAAAAGCTTTCATTTTCAATAAGTCCCATTTCATTTTCTTGAGTAAAGCTTGAGTTATAAGCTCCGATATTTAACCCTTCTAGGTTGCCCTATTCTAGCCCAGTTTGGACTTAGGGCGATTTCCTTGAATCACTGAGAGCAACTGAGATCGAATATAACTTTGAAATTTTTATGGGGTGTTCTCTTATGAGTAAGCTTTCTAACAACATTCGTTTCATTCAATTCCAAGTTGTATAGGGCAGGTTTTGTCCTAGACAACCTTGTCTGCTTAGAATCAAACTTAAAAACCTAGGTCAACTTCCAAAATTCATATCTCCCTCAATACTAATCTAATGGCCTTATAATTTATATGGTTGGAAAGCCCTAGATGTCTAGTTTCACATAAAAATAGTTTCATCAAATTTAAATGGCTGTAGGCAGAGCCGTGTACTCTGCTGTACAGACTGTCGTAGGGTTTTTGATCGTCCAACCTCTCACTTCTTTCTATTCTCATCCCTTTTCACTTCCTCTTCAATTTAAACATGAAAATAGCCATCAAACCAACCAATAATCATCATATATATCCAAATACCACATCAAGAAATGATAAAAATGAAAACCCCAAATAGCTTCCATAACCAAGAAGACAAGAAAAGAGGTTGAATCTCTACATTCTTTAAGTGTAATCTTGCTAAATTTTGAGTTTAGGTGGATGGAATCTTATCAAAGCTTGAAGGTTGATGAAGTAGGTTGAAATGAGAAGAGAAGAAGGAAGTTGGAAAGGGAGAGGAGAAGGAACGTATTTCTGCTGAAGGGAAAAGGAAAGGAATATGTTATTAAGGCTTTAATGAAGTAGTTGGCAACTTGGATTTTGATTGATTGAGAGCTAATGGCTAAATTTCAGCCAACTCTCTTCATTTTGTGGCCTTTCTTATGCCACCAATGGATGAATAAGTGGCTGAGTATTTAGCCATTGAGTCATAGGATTTTGGATGCATAATTCCATTGATTTGGTTCTGACAGTTTAAAATACGGAGATCTTATCGATTTCTTTTAGGTCAGTAAATCGATTTAGGAAATTTTCTATAAAATCTTCTATACTTCTAATCTAATTCCCTCACATCTAATCTCTCTAATTGCTAATTAATTGACCTTAAATAAATATTTAGTCAAATTTTAATCAACCTCAATTATTTGATAAAAATAAAACAACTAGGCAAAAAATGATAAAATTCTGTGGATGTTACCAGTTACTCTTAAACAAACAAGAGGATTTTACTTCAAAAAATGCAAAGAAACATGAGTACAAGCATGTGAATACATGAATCCATCATCATAGCTTCAATATCATCAAAGAATCCAACAAAACTCAAACCCTTCATGAACTTTTATAAAGCTTAAAGGAGGTCATATATTCTGAAAATAAGCGTTAATGTCCTCAAATAGCACAAAGAATCACACATAATACATGCATGAAGCTTATAAATGGAAAAGAAAAACCATACTTGTTCTTTGAATCTTGAACTTAAACATGCCAAGGAGCTAGACTAGAACTTCTTAAGGTTTTTACTCCTATTGAGGACTGGAACTTGAGCTAGAAGTGTGGAGAATGATGATGTTTGAGGGTGTTAAGAGTTGAAGAAGTTTTGGTGGTGTTTTAATGGTGTTTCTTGAAGCTTTTTAGTGAAAATGGTGGAGGAATGTGAAGAAAAGTGCTTTAGCCTTGTCAAGGTGGTTTGGCCGAGTCCTCTAAAGTGTAGGGGTGTGTTTCTTTTTATAGAAGAGTAACTGATCAGTTGTTAGTTAATTATATGATTACTTTATCTTAATTAGGTAGTTTAGTCTGTTAATTGTGTTGACTGTAGTCAATTATCCTAAGAGCTTTATAAAACTAATTTAGAGACATATTAGAAGCCTTCTTACATGCTAATGGTGGTTAAGGTAGAGTTAGGATTAATTTGTGCTTAATTAGTACATAATTAGTATTTTTACTTATTGCTAGTTTGTGTAAATTAAACTTTAATTAACAAATTACTTAGCAAATGATTAAATTTCTCTAATCTATCATCAATATTATGTTTATATATGTGAAATACATTATCATATAATTTTTAGAATTTATTTTACAATTTATAGGATTTTTAGAACATTTTTACCCTAATTAGGCCTATTTTCGACCATTAATTAATCTTAATTATATAATTAAATTTTTTTAGACTTTTAATCCATTTCATAATGACACTCACACACTTATAAGAATCTAAAGTTACTTTATATGTCAAAGTAAAAGATTTGGTAAAAGATTGTGGGTAAATTAGCGTAATTAATTAATTTTAAGATACTTGTTTTGACTCAATTTTTCCATTCTTGACTCTTCATTTTTATTTTTATTTTTTTAGTTTTGGGGTTGAATGGAAGAGGCAGGGTGATTGGTTGCAGTCCAAGTTACGTGGTTTTTGTTTTGTAGTTTTTAAGCCCAAAATTATTTTCAAAATGCCCAACCTCTTTCAGCTATTGGTAAAGCCTAGTTAGAGGCCCACTTATGCATTGTTGTACTATAAGTTAGAGTGGTCTTGTAGGATTTTCGGAGACTTTTTGTCTCCAGTAAGTTTATTTTTGTATAATAATGCTAATATTCTTTAAATTTGCTAAAAATTGGTATTTGTCTTCAAAATTGTTAAAAATGTATTTATAATTTTTCTAGAATTTTTGGGGTCTTTCAAGTAGTTTTGCCCTTCCATAAGCCTTTTACTTTTTTTTTTGTTTGTTTTCTGACAGAGTTCTTATTGTATTTTATGTTTTTTTTTGTAACCAATGGTATTTTTATAATTATTGGCAAATCTAGGGGTTTCTCATATTATTTCACATTTCGATACCTCCAGGTTTCAATTGGCAAAGATTTGGGTTTCAACGGTTCCGCTATCTCACTTGGTTCCGCTAAAACACTTTTTCAGCTAATTCTAATAGTGCAATGACCTAAATGTAATTTTTTAAAAGTTTGAGGATCTAATAAAAATATGGGGTTTGAATGTAATTACTAAAAATATTAGGGTGTCTTTATAATCATCAAAAGTTTTGGCTGCTAGGGGCATTTTCATCATTTTTTAATTTTTAGTATATAGTGGTGCCGTATTTTCAATGGTAGTCCACCCTATAATTTTTAGTGTGAGGATTATCATAACATATTGCTATCTAAGAAATTCTCATATTATCTAAATGAAATAAATTAAAATCTCTGTTACCCTAAATTAGGAAAAATTAGGATGTTACAATCACTAAAAGATGAATGATGAAACAAAGTTTTTGCCTATTTATTTTAATTAAAATTAAACTTCAAAATAAGTTTTTATGACAAATTTGGCACATCTTTATACATAATATAACTAAAAGTTTTTATTTCAAAAACTAACTTATCTTTTATTGTATTCATATTATTTTAACTTGCGGCTTAACAGGCATTGTCTTGCGTATTAAGCCGCCTTTTATTTTTTTCAATTATCAATATAACTAAATATGCATGTATATCTATGTACTTATTTTAGGTAGTAATAAAATCAATGCAACTTAAGCATGTTGATGGAATAATCACCAATGCAAGCATGTTTAGTTATATTGATCACCTATGAAAGCACACCATGATGAAACTGCTCTTAGCACATGACAGGAAAATGCTGCCCCTCATCGTCATTCGTACTCTTCACTTGCCGCCTTCTTAAATGGGAGAAATTCTTAAATGGGTAGTTCAAATAGGTAGTTTCCTAGATGGGTTTGTGAGATTAGGAACATGGCAATGTAGGAGCAAGTAGGCTTGTGAAGTGAATAGTTGCTGGTATGGTGAGTTTAAAAACTGTAGGAAATAGAAAAAAATATGAAGTTATATTTTTATCCTTCATTTAAAATTGTCAAATACCAAATTTAGAGATCAAATTATATAAATATAATGGTAAAATAGGGGGAAAAATGAGAGCAGTTAAAGTGCTCCAATTGGTGGTTCAATTCTATGTTGTTCAATAGGTAGTTAGAATATGGTTGTGGGCTAAGTAAATCAATAGATAGTCTTGGTCCTATTGAAAATAGCAATGTAAGTGAAAACCCAATTTTCATTGATATGGAAAAAAAATTTCCTAACTAGATAGTGGCAATTCTAGTTGTAGTAATGTTGATTATTTAGTTGGAATTTAAATCCATTTTCCAAGTATGCATTATTCAAAAACTGATCATATATTTTTTAAAAAGGTTTACAGAGTCAGAATTTTTGTTTGAGTTTGTTTACCAAAATGATGTGTTATTCATGCTCATCTTTGGATATGTAAGTATGTCATTTTACTTTATTTTTTATAATAGCTATCCTTAGTTTTATTTAAAAAATCCTTATTTTTTACAAAAAAAATGGTAATATTTTCTGATTGTACAACATTACTCTATATTTTATGTGCTATCTCCTATATATTTTACTTAATGAAAATTATTCACGTTTTTAGCAAATAAAAAAGTGAAATTTTTTTAGCAATTAAGTTATCTTACTTAAGCAATGTAATGATAATTTATCTACGGCTTCACCACAACTTGGCAGTTTATTATGCTCATTTTATCATAACCCCATCTGGATCTACCTCATTGGATTTGTGATTTTGCTGTGTTGTGGACTTCTTCCTTTCTTTTAAAGGAAAAAGTATCAAGGAGGGGTTGTTTTCAAATATAGTTATATTACTGAGATGAAATCAATTAATATGATATTGTCACCAAAGTTTTCATTTGGAAACCTTATTTGGAGTTTATGTAATTCGTATATATACGGTACAAATAATACCTTAAAAAAACCAATGTATCTAATGTAACATCCCCAGAATTTTCTTATCATTTTTCGCCTATTTGTTCAGGTTTTTATCAAATAATTGATGTTAATTAAGATTCAACTAAAATATACCCGAGTTCCGACCTCATAATTGATGTTCAAGATCAACTATAATGGACACGAGTTCTGACCTTCGAAGTGATCTCCAAGCTCAACTAAAGGTGCACGACTTCCGACCTAAGAATTGATGTCCAAGTAACACACGAGTTTCGATTTCTAAAACTATTTTCAAGAGCTTTTCGTTTCTATTAATGTTCCCGAGTTTGAGCTTAGGACCGACTTCCGAGATTGAATTGAGCTCCAGGATTAAATAAGTTCCGACTTCCCGGTTCTTAAGCGAATGTTTTGATTTCCGACTTCCTGGGTTGTGAATCGATCTCCAAGATTGATTATTGGACCGATTTTCAAAATTATATGTATAAGAGTTTTATGGGCTAGTTCTCGACTTCCGAGATGCGGGTATGAGGTTTTATGTTCTAGTACCAACTTCCGAGTTTATGATAATATTCTCGACTTCCAAGTTTAGGTATTTAAATTTCACCTTCTTGTCCTTGACTTTCAATTTTAAGGTGATTATGTGCTGTATGATTTCCGACCTCCGACCTTATGATTCAAATAAATTGTGCATGATTTCCGACATTCGACTTTGTTTCCAAGTTTCGAATAAAACAGACAAGATTCTCGATCTCCAATTTCATCTCAAGTTTCAAATAGATGTTCACGAGTTTCGACTTTAAGCAGAATCGAGACGAGTTCCGATTTCAGATACAATGGAAGTGAGTTCCACTTTTTAGGCGACATGGAGAATAATTTAGCCACAAAAGAGGAAGATATGGCTAAACTCTACCCACAAAATTTCAGCCAATCAAAATTCATAAAGCCAACTATTTCTTCAATGTTTAAATCAGATTTTTCTCTCTTGTTCCTATACTGATTTGCACCAATCTCTCCTCTAATTTCAGCCTTATTTTTCTCTCATTCTCTCAACTAGCTCCATCAAATCCTCAAGCTTTACAAGGTTCTATCAATTCAAACTTCAACACCTAGCAAAATCACACTCCAAAGAAATAGAGGTTCAATTTTGTTCTTGTTAATCTGATTATAAGTGATTGATTTTGGTTTTATCTCCTCACTTATTGATGTGATTAGTGAATTGACATGATGATCTTTGGCTGTATTTATGCCTAAATTTGATTAAGAAGTAGGAAAGAATGAGAATAGGAAGATGTGAGGGGCTAGGAGACCAAATTCTCTCGGCAGTCTGTACGGCGGAGTGTACAGCTCTGCCTATAGCCAGTTAAATCTGATGAAAATATTTTTATATGAAACTAGACATTCAGGGCTTTCCATAGATATATATATATATATAAGGCCATTAGATTAGTATTGAGAGAGATATGAATTTTGGAAGTTTGACCTAAATTGTAGAGGTTGATATTGGGTAGACTGGGTTGTTTAGGGCATAACTTGCTCTATACAACTTGGAATTGGATGAAACAAACTTTGTTAGAAAGCTTACACATAGGAGAACATCCCATAAATTTCCAAGTTAGATATAGTCCTATTTTCTCCCAATGGTTCAAAGAAGTTGCCCTATATCCAAACCGGGCTAAAATAGGATAGTTCAGGAAGGTTAAACCTCAGGGCTCATAACTCGAGCCCTACTAAAGCAAATGAAATGGAACTTTTTGCATATGAAAGCTTATCCTGTTAGCTTTAATATGATACCAATTTTGAATGATTTGAGCTAGTTTTCGATTTTTAGTGAATTTTTTACTTTTAAGTGTGAAATTTTGGCTAGCAGTAGGGCAGGCCAGGATAAAACTTGAATATCTTAAGCCATACAAGTCAAAATGAGATGGGACCAATGAGGCTAGAAAATAGACACATAACACTCTAATATATCAAAAATTGAGGTTCAGATGAGTTGAAATGAAATTATGGCTTGATTTACAAAGACCGGGTTGAATGCAAGTGTTGAGACAGCAACCATGTTTTTAATTACAATGATTGTGCCATGAATTTGATATGTGAAATATCAATAAAATGTTATGAGATTTCTGAGAATTTGGTGTTCTAATTGCTAGCACTATTCATGAGGAAGCGGACACGTTCGATTATGTTGCCGAAACTTTGATAAGTCTTATGCATGAGTTATAATATATTGAGATCCATGTGCATTTTACATGAAGTTCATAAAGGCTATGTTATGATGAACATAAAGGTTATGTTATGATGAGCATAAAGATTATATTATGATGAAAGTTCCGTAATACTTGGGCCAGCCCCAGATTTAAGTTAAGGGGAATAGCTTGGTGGGAATGTCGGGGAAAGTAAACCCGACATTCCTATATAGGAACGAGCTCGATCCTGATAAGCAGACTATTACCCAGGAGTCTAAAAGTGGCCAAGAACTCCCAGGGGACCAAGTAATGGAAAAGTTTATGAAGATCAAGTTGTAAGTTAAAGAAAGATACGAATTAAGTCAAGCACACTTGCATACAGTCAAGTATAAGCATTTTTTGTGCATTTTCAATTATCTTGTTAAGTCATAATGTTATTATGTTTCTTGTTGAAGCATATTTTACTATTCATATTTTTATGACTATCATATGATATGGCAAGTGATTGTTAAAATATAACTAGCTTTGAGAAAGTTGTTTTCAACTTAAAACTGAACCACTGGTTGTGAATATGTGCTCACATTTTTTTATAAGAAACCGAAGCGCCTGGAATGTTTATGATGACACTGTATGGTTTGAATTTATCTACTGAGAACCATAGGTTTTCACTACCTGCTTGTATGTTTTTCTTTTTCGTAAATATTCTAGTACCTAAGTTGCAAATCAAGTATGAGATGGAATATTGGGACGTTCACAGAGCAAGACTCCGAAGCAAACTAAATCAAGAGACTACTGAAGCTAGTTGATGACCAACAGAAGCAAGTTCTATGTGACATGTTAGTCACAAATTTCTTTTAAATTGTAATTATTTTATTCTCTAGGTATTAAAGATAACAAAATTTATGAACTACTTTTCAGTAATAAAGTGTACAGCTATAGGACCATGTATTATATCTTCCGCATTTTAAAGATTCTCTTACCACAGTGACAGCCTCTTAATATACTCCGTGACTCGAGCATGGCTTATATAAGAGAGGGTGTTACATCTAAGCTGCTGTAAATTGCTTTCTTACTTTTATCTATATTATTATATAATTTAATTAATATTATTTTTTGCAAACCAATTTAAGATCTCCAACAAAGTCCTTCCACTGAAATTGAACCTGTCTTCTTTGTCTCTCCAGATTATTAACAGTTTCAGTGGATAAAGAACAAATCAAGGGAAGTAAGCTAAGGGGACTTCAAATTTGTAGTAGCCTTGTCATATATCCAAACAGAAGAATCCAAACTCTCCAATATATAGATGATTCAATACATGCTTGGATATTCTGGGCAATACTATTATTACCAAAAATAACTTGATCATTGTGAAGAAATTTTTCTATGACCATTAAAATAATGCTCTCAAAACTTCCCTCAATGATACCATAGGTATTCACAATTCACAAACTTATAACTCTAAACAAAGTAAAGAAAGTATCAACAAATGAGGAATCATATTCAACATATGGAATATCCTTTATGCGACTACCAAAGTACCTTTAATATTGTCTAGATGAATGATAGTCTCCTTCCAAAATTTTGGCCCTTACGTCTTTAGCTAATTTACTACACAGCAAGATGAAGTAAGAAGTGCATTTTCCATCTTGTTGCACACACTGAGTAATGAAGTGCATCATCCATACTTGTAATTTGTGTGCATTAGATAAGAAGGCTTTTTCATTGATCTACATTCTGAGTGTATGTTGCACACTCTGATTAGAAGGCTATAAGCTATATTAATGGGATTTCAAAATAATTCTATGCATAAGTTCTAAAGAAGAATTGGATGCATTGTTAATGGGTGTTCCTTATGAAACTATGCAATACATTCTATACCGTTTCATGATACTTCCCATAAGTTAATGGGAATAATTCCTTCTGCAATTCTATAGCTCATCTACCAATGGAATGATTTTGCTGAATTTCACCATGTTGTATAGTTCCGTTGAAATGTTCACGCTTTTGCAGAACATTTTGAATCAGTACAACATAATTAATGGAGAGTATATTCAAAAACTCTCTGCACCTGATTAGGAATCAATAAATTTCCACTAAACGTGAAATCAATATAAATTAGCAGTTATGGTTATTCTTTTGAAAAAGTGAAAACTGTTAGAATTTTTTGGGCTCACCAGGCTAAAATTTACAATCATTAAAATTTTAAACATTTTAATGATTGTAGATTTTACTGGAAAAAAGAAAAAAAATTAATTTAATTTCTCTCTTTTCCCACCTTTCACACTTTTAGATTTTTTTTTAAATAAATAAGAAATTGGGTGAAATGGGTCATCATCACCTATGCTTCTTTCTCGTTTCACTTCTGCCTTGTTATTATTATTATTATTACTAGGCCATATATGGGTTGAAAACGAAACACTTGACCTATGCATGCACTTGACGCGTGTAGGAGACGCTTGGATTTTTAGGTTGGAATGGTAAATTTTATCTGAAATAGGCATGATAATAATAGATAATATATGAGATCTCTTGCTAAATATCTTATTGATTATTTTCCAATTTAGCATGTTACGGACTTTGAATAAAATAGGATGGTTGAACAAAGAAATTTTGTTTTGTATTAAGTCACATTAACTTACCTGGATCCCATTGAAAAGAAACCTTAAACAGTTAACTATATCTTAAATAAAATACTCTCCTAAATTATTGTTTAAGGGTTAGAAATTTAGCCTCAACCATGCTTTATATATGGGGTCAAGTCATTGAATTGATCCCACAATATCGAGAAGAATTGGAAGGCCGCTTGTTATCCCATGAATGCTGAAGGTTACAAACCTTATTGTCATAATCATGGAATAAAGATAGTTAAATTAAGGATTGTTGAGTTCTTGAGAAGAATGTTGATAATTTTAACATCTTTGTTTGGTAAATGATTGAAGGTAAGAACTTTCTACATGAGTTGCAATGGAATATGGTGGCTTATAGAAATTCTTGATAATTTTAAGCCTATTGATGCAAATGGGTGTTTGAGAAGAAGATTCCAATAAAAGCTTAAAGTGTTTAAAGCCGATATTGTGGCTAAATGTTTCCTTAAAAAGGAAGGACATGGCTATTGCTATTTGCGACTATGTAATAGTCGAAGGGGAAAGTGTTGGATTTTTCAAGTGTGATGACAAAGTGTCACATATGTTATGATTCACACTTGAGAGAGAGAGAGTTAGAATAGTAATGATTAACTTGCATTAGTTTATGCATAACTTAAGGGCAATTATGCTTGATATTCAACTTAGTTGAATGAAATTTCATTTATATCATAATTTCCACTGCGTGGTATGATGTTTTATTTCTTTTGATAAAATCCTTTTATGAAAAATGTTATGGTAATTATTAATTATCATTCTTTTTATCGTACTTAGTTTTTGCCAAGTGCATGGAGAATAAGAGTTGTATCATTGTCATAATGAAATTTTAGAGAGCATGAATAAATAATTATTATGACTAATGAATTAGTTAGCATAGTAAATGATAGATTGCAAGGTAGTTTGTTTATTAAGCTAATGGAATAATTCATGAAAATTGCTAAGTGCTCTTAACCTTGGTCTAATTGACCTGTCAGCTCTCTGTGTTAATTAAATTATAGCATAATGTTCATTATTTTGATCTGCATGGTATATATGTTAAGGTTCATTTTTGTGCAAATTGTTATTCACTGACATGTTAGCTCTTCATGTTAGCTAAATTGTAGTCTAATGTTAATTATTCTAATTTGCACAATATATTTGAAAGTTCACTAGTGTTCACTACTTGAGTAATGCGATTTTATGAAGTGTTTCATGGTGTGTTTCTTGGGAAATATGTTTTAAGGAAATTTATATATGAGGGTTGAAAATGGCTTAATGGACTGGATTCTCATTCCCATTTTGGAGCCCACCTACAGATATGGATGTTTATCACTACCGTGACTCATTCATGAAATTAGTAGAGCGACCTGTTAATTTGGGAATAGTTTTGTTGCTCAGACCAATTAGTGCATTGATTTACCCACAGGTGGTCTCTTGTATGAGTTGGATCAAAAGGAAAGTAAAAATTTGGGATTATTTGATAGTGAAAATTCTTCTACCCATAGGTGTTAAATTTTCTGAGACTGTTATCTATGGTATATTCTTCGTTCACAGGCAAGTTTATATTCATGTTTTTAAATCCCTATTATGGTGACAGTGGTCATTGATGTTGTCCATTAGATTAACTGAAGGTTGATTGTGTTTATTTTCAACTTCATATCGTATTTTCCCTTAATAAAGTAATTAGATTACAATGTTGCAATCTTTGACTGGCTTCTTAAAAGTATGGAAATTGTATATAGCAATGGTATTTGGGCATGATGGATATGTAAATTTATCCATGAAATTATGCTTGAATTTGTGTTTAAGCATATTTTCTTCTTGAAGAAAATGTTGATTATTTTAATGAGTGGGAGCTATAGTATGTATTGTGTATTCTACTCATAGGTGATTATACAATCATATGCTTAGCCTCCCATGAAAGATATGAATATGCCCAATTAATTATTATTATTATTATTATTATTATTATTATTATTATTAATCATGTTCTTGTATTTATGCAATTAGATAATTGCATAAGGTTGTTGGGAACCGGTTGTTTGGTTCTATTTGCATACCATATATGATTTTCGAAGTCCTTGACAATCAAAGTTGTAATGATTATATTAACATTGAGGAAGTGCTTGTTGACTCCTTAACTGAAGGATTTAGGCCCATGATGTTTATGAAACATGTTGAGAATATGGGTCTTGTAAGGTCTTTTGATGTACTTGGTTAGTGGGAGTTGTTATATTCATTTGATTGTATTGAGTTTATGTAATCTAGTTGATGATCTCATGCGCATGTTGTGATATTTTATTTTTGTACCATTATTATTTCTCAAGACATGGATGTTTTCTTTTGAAAACATTGGTCTTTCGTGAGAAAGATGTTGTTCCCTTATGGGAATGGTGTTTCGTAAGAAACATGTTATGATCTCCTTATGGGAGATTGATTGTGTTTTTTTTTTAGGAAGACACAATGAGGATCTATACACAGTAGCATTAAGGATCACTTTGAGTGCTCGCATTATTGTAATGCTATAATGTGTATATCTATACCTTGCACACTCATGGTTGTTGATCATTGTTGATGAGGTTGTTGATTATGTGGTCATGGGGGAACTAGACACTTTATAGTCTACCATTTCACTATGGTTCTTAGCTAGTAGCCTTGTTGACTGAAGTGATTTGATTTATGGTGAATTATTTTTCAAGCTGTAGTTTGTGGCCACAATTGTTCAACCTGAGAGTTGTTTTCAAAATGTTTTAGAAACTGAATAAAACCCAATCAATATTGCCCAAGTGGGAGAATGTTAGAATTTTTTGGGTTTGAGCTTCCATTAATTGTTGGACCTTTTGGTTTAATAAAAACGGGTTGAATAAATAGCCTAATTGTTAACTGGAAACCCATGTAATTATTAAGTGATCCATTATGGGTTTTGATTCACCATGTGTTATTAGGCTTGGGCTCAATGATGAGTATGCTGGAGGGTATAGAGGCCCAAAATAACCTAGGTTTTTTATCGATGGAACTAGGATACAATACATATATTCATATTATGGACAGGATCCCCACTCTAGTCTTGGCACTCTTGATGGCTACTGCTCCATCGATGTGGCCATCTGAAAAGAGAAGGAAATAGAGTGGGTTCTCCTGTACCTGACATATGCATGTGGATATGTTTTCTTTTGCAACAAGCTTCGTAGATGGGTGTTCCTCAACAATAGGAACTTGATAGGTATGCAATGTTATTAATCCATATTCCTATATCATTGGTGTTCTAAATTTCTAGTATAGATCCGATAAAATCTTACAAAAACCACTCAAATGAATTGTATCTTTTAGGTTCCATATGTTATCAATTCCAAACCATAACCTGTAGTAACTAATTTAACAAATAAATATATGAAATAGCAAGATGAGCAAGAAACAAAACTATTGATGAACAAAGGAATCTAAAGTCAAACTTTCTTTCCTTATACTATTAAGCAAGAAAAGAAAAGAAAAGAAAAAGAGAGAACTGTTTTTTTTTTTTTGTTATCTCTCCTCTTAGATGGTATTTTAAAAGCCAATATGAAACCAAATGAAAATTAAAAAAATTGGTATAAGAGATTAACATGGGCACTGACCATTGATCCCAAAATGACAGAGAGGGCAATTGTGGATATTGGAGCCGCACACTACTGTGCAAAGATGGAGGCATCTTCATGTTAGCAACTGAACTATCAACTTCCTCACCTTGCACTTGTTGGTTCTTGCACATAGTTCCCACTAATAACCACCTCCTCATGGTGGTTGCTCGCAACTAGATTCATCATTAACATCTGCCAGTGCCTGCTCCAAGTTGGTGAGCAGTATGGAATAAAATTGTGAAACTCACAATTATGGAACCCATCAAAACCCGCCACCCTTCAAGCATAACTTAGGTCGCTGATTTTGGCAATCCCTCACCAACACATTTTTGAGTGCACTGTATCAATGTAGGGATAATAATAAGTGTTGATGGTAGTTGTCGAAGGAAAAGAGTTGGAGCATTTTTAAAAATTGCACTCATGATGGGTAGAGGAAAGTAGGGGTTTGGGACAATGATTTGAAATGGCAAGGAGCAGAGGAGCTAAAGTGAATGGTTACTGTAATGCTTAGAGTGAGTTGTGTTTAATAAATATATGGGTGAATTACATTGACCTCCCCTGAGGTTCAATGTAATTACACTCGGCACCCCTCTGTCTATGAGCAAAGTGAATTAGAGGAGTATCGAGTATAATTACACTAAACCTTAGGGAAGATCAGTATAATTTACCATAAATATAAAGTTCCTTTTTTATCCTTTCTTTAAATTTTAGAATAATAAACTCATAGGTCAAATGACATAAATTTGATGGCAGAATAGGAAAAAATTTGAGAGCAAATAATCAAAGTGCTCCAACCCCTTTATAGAATAGTAGAGATAGTAGAGATTTTTAATATTGCTTGTGCCTTGCATGGGTTCAATCATTAGTTTAGAACTTTAAAATCTAAACAAATAAACTAATTATCAAAAGTTATAATAATATCATACATTAGTAACTTAAGTAAATGACGTTGCATGGAATCTAAATTATTAAATAAATTTGTTCTACTTGAAGAACAATGGTTGGACATTGTCTTTGCCAAAGGTGAAATAGCTCTAGCTCAATGAAATAGCTCTAGTAGGGACCTATAAAGTTACTCTAATACTCAAATCATAAATGAAAAATGAAGAGCGTAATTTAGATTGGAAGTGATCAGTTACCCGACTCTGGAACAAACTCCTGTTTAAAGAGTGAAGCCCCTCTTGTTTTCTTAGCTAATGAGGGACCATCCTTAAGTTCTCCCTAAGTTAGATTCATGAGGGATAATGTTGAAGGTCTAGATTTTGTGAAAGAACCTTAACTAGTTGATATGGTCAAGCACATTTGAATAAGCTGAGTTAAATCTAGAAGCATAGTTATAAAATTTGACTTGGTGATCGATTCGATTAAAGCACTAGGTCACTGGTTCAATTAGTAGGTCACTAGTTCAACCGGTTAAACCGAATATAATAACATACATATATAAAAATACATGGGCTATAAAATGAAAGGCGTGTCACTTGCAAGCTAGCGCATATTCTACAACATCTTACTTGCATTGGAAACCCCTATAGAAAACAACCTATATGCAATTTGCTTCCCATTATTTTAGTCCTATATTGATAGTGGATGAATTGGAACCAAATGTTTAATTATAAAAATGAAAGGGCTTCAACCCTGATATAACTCTCATTTGAAGGAACAAGTGGTTGAATAATGACTTTGAGAAAGTCATCTATTATTTTTTTAAGAAAGTTAAAATGCTATAGAGTCATCTATTTTTATTAAAAAAATATCAAAGGAGTTTTATTCTTCTTTTTAATAAATATGCATAACTTAGTCAGTTTGATTAAATCAAACTAGGTCACTGATTTTTACAAAACCTGAACTAGTTTGCATTGATTCTCAGACAAGGCTGGTCTAAGTCGAGTTTTATAGAACTATTTGGAAATGCTCGGTTATTTCTAAAACCATTACCTTTATTAGGAGGTGCTTGAGTAAGTATCCTAGGATATAGTGGATAAGCTTCGACATGATGTAACACCCTCCCAAGTACAGTACTATACTTAAGTCATAGTACCATATTCGGGAGTTGTTACTATTTCTTGAGTAGACCTTATCTGACAGCAACCTTCGGCCATCTCCACTCATCCTAGTCAACTCCACTTAGGATGACATCTTCAAGGTTTCTTGAACTATCTGGAGATAATACAGAAATGAACATATGAGTGAGAATTTAAAATTCTCAGTAGGATTCTCTAAACTATCACACATAGCGTCATTATTATTATCTTCAGCTGCTTTGGTTTATTATGAAAAAGAGTGAATATGTCTTATAAACTTTTCAATTTTATAATTTGAAAACATAGTGTCTGAAAATAGAGTTTATTTTATTCACACACTTGATAAACAGAGTAAGAATACAGCATAAGTATAGCAAATTGACACACCTAGGCATTATGTGTCACCGTCTCTAGGGTGTCTGCATGCATATGATTTTATCTTTAACCTTCTCTACCCTTGGGTAGCCTGATCTAAGAGTGAGCTTAACTTGTGACCATCATCATACAATACCAACCTGCAAAGAGATCCACGTGCCTCTAGTTTGGAGGGACTTAGTTGGCCAATTGCCTCCAACATAGAGAGACTTAGTAGTTTTGTTATCTTCATAAGGAAAGACCCAATGTGCAACTGCCTTCGAATGAAGGGATCCAAATTTTATCTTTTAACTGTCTTCATAAGGAGAGACCCAAATGATTGCCTCCAAGTGAAGGGACCTCATATATATATATATTTTCTTTATTCATATGCAATTATGCATGCTTTCATATAGATAATCATGACCATGTCATCATAAAATGCTCATATGTATTTTTATGCATTTACTTTCAAACATTATTACATATAGAAGTTTTTCATATTCGTAATTATATAGATATTCATATAATAAATTCTTATAATATAAACTCATAATTTCATAAACTTCTATAGAAAATTCAGCAGTATAATAGATCAAATTCGTTTTTTCATGAATAGTGCTTTTTAAATCAGACAATCAGCCAAGAAATGAAAATCAACATAACACGTTAACTTTTCAAAATCATAGAATTACAACATTTAATTGTAAATAAAGCTTATATATATAGTAGAGTGCCTAAGCACTCAATTTAGCAACTTTACCTAAGTTCCACAATTTTGCTTCATTTTCTAAAATGTACCATAATTCCATCTTAATTCATTTGAGTTTGAATTTTGGATATGATGTAGCATTGTTTGTTTAGTTTTTAACCTTTTTGGTTCTACTAAGTTTTCATAAGTATAACTCAAGTTTGGAGATGAACCTAGGTCTGCCTTGTTGCTAGGTAGAATTGGGGTCTAAAATGTAAAAATTCTCTAAAAATAGAAATTTTATTAGCTTTGAGTGAATCTTACATTATTGTAAAGTACAGAACCGTCTTTCATTTCCAACAAGTTTTATTTTATTTAAGTGAGTAAAGCTCAACTTATAAGCTCTCAAAGTTGGTGAAATTGATCTGCCCTATCTCTATCCAGCTAGGACATGGGGCAACTTTGATGAATTACTGGGAGTAATAGGAATTGAATTTGACTCTGAAATTTTTATATCATGTTGATCTATGTGTAAGCTTTCTTAAAAAATTAGTTGCAATTAAATTGAAGTTGTAGAGGGCGAGTTATGCCCTGCACAACCCACTTTGGTCAGGACCAGAGGCAGAAATTTAGGATAAACTTTAAAAATCATATCTCACTCAATACTAATCCAATGGTCTTATAATTTATATAGTTGGAAAGCTCTAAATGTTTAGTTTCATTTAAAATTACTTTCATCGAATTTGATGGCTATGTGCGAAGTTGTACACTTTGCAAGTACGGATGCCATAGGGTTTTTCAACTCAATCAATTCTGTTTAGCTTCTCTTTTAGTTTTTTAATCAAGTTTCAATCCAAACCTAATAATTTCATGCTAATCCAACTATAAGAGATCATATAAACACAATATCGTCTCAAATAAGGGAGCAAAAGTAGAATCCTCATCAGCCACAAAATCATGAATATTAAGCAAGAATCATGAATTCTACCTTGATTTGGTGAGTAAGCAAGCTAAACTCAAGCTTTTTGATGAAGGACATTGGTAAAGGATGAAGAAAAGAAGGTGTTGGAATGAGAGTTTGAAGAGAAATGGAGACGATGGTCAATTCCCCTTTGGCCAAACAAGAGAAAGAGAGAATGGGCAAATTATGTGTTTGGGTCATAATTAAAGAAAAGGAGCATGTGGTGTGGTTAGTGGCTTGGGTAGTGGAGATTTAGCTAAATCTCCCCCATTTTTGGTGGTTGATAGTGGCATCATTTTGTGGGTGGTGGTGGCTAAACTATAGCAATCCAAATTAGGTTTTAATAATATAAATTTCTACTGATTCGATTTTCATGGTATACAATATCGAAATTGAACATATTTCCTTCATACTAGTAAAACCCACTAATTGTCTATAAAACTCTTCTTCAAAGAAATTCATATCCATCTAACCCTATTAAATGTGTTTCGGCATTAATTGCTCAAAATTCTATAATGCATCTAAAGTTTTAATTATTTGTTAGGGCTAGTTATACGCAAAAATTCGGGATGTTACACATGACTTAGTGGTGACTAGACAGTTGACCTCTAACTCATTACTCAACTAGATTTAGATAAGTTCGATTGGGCAAGAGTAAGCCCAACAAAGTTTGACCATGTGACTCGTTTCAATATCCTAACATATAGGTCAGAATAAGACAATATTATTTAATTATTTAAAAATGAATTTATCATATATTTTAAAGTATAATTTTAAGTCTACCGCAAAAAGTATAATTCTAAGTAATAGAATAATGAGATTAATTTTGATACGCTATTAGTGTAAAATATTTAACTATTAATTAATTAAATATTATTATATATGTGACTTTTGAGAGTGACTATTACCATACCTTATTATCTATTGTCACTTCTTATTTAATGAACCTTTGTTTAATTATCCTAGAATACCCTTCCTTCTCTTTCATACTTAACTAGATAATCTATTATTATCTCTATTCTCTAGTTTTATTGATACTAATATTATTAATATTTTTCTTCTAATTCTTGGCTTCTGCAATATTTTATTTTATGAAAATCTTTTTATTTTTGATTTTTTTATGAAGCATATTAAAATTATATTTTCACATAAATACAACAAAGTATAATTATGTAACAAATTGATTCTCTTAATAATCTTAAAGATAGTTTTTAAATTGAATAAAGTTTTTTATTTCACATAACTTTCTTTAATCATAATAGTATTTTTTATTTTTTATTTTAATATTCTATAAATATGATTTGAAATAAAAATAAGTTGAGAAAATTACATTACAAATTTTGATTAAATAATAAAACTATTAATAATAATTTTAGAATTCAATTAATATTCTTCTGTTAAAAAGATCGTATTATCATCCAATAATATCTTATCATTTTATTTATGGAGTTTAATATCTCATATATTGTTGAAACATCTCAAATAATATGAAAATATATCACCAAATGTTAATATAAAATTTTTATCCTCATAGTGTATATAATTATCAAGTAAATAACTAATTCAATGTATTTTGCTACCTTAAATTTTAGGAATAAAAATAAAAAACAAAAACATTAATAAAATTCAAGAAATCAATATGACAAATACTAATATAATATGTTTATTTAATACTAAATTAAATTATATAAACGCTAGATTAAATAATCTTGCATACATATGTTGTATATTACAATTTATTTTTATTTGTTCACTTTTACTATTATTACTTAATCTATTATATTTACTACTATGTTATGTGGATAATTATTACATTATTACAATTTTAAAAATAATTTAATATTTATATTAAATAAATTAATTATAAATACTTATAATATTTAGTGGTCATATAAAACATATAATTACTATTAAATATTTTAAAATTAAATTTATTTTGGGATTAATTTAAAATTAAATTAATTATCATTTAATAAAAAATATATAAAATTGTTAGATAAAATATCCATTTTGGTCTTTGATGAAAATTTCAGGGTATAAATTAGTCACTTAAGATTTGAAAATTCACAGATATTCCCCTACCATTCAAATAGGAGGATATATGAGTCTCTTTGTATAAATTCGTACCACTAGAAAATCCTTAAAATTTCTATATAAAGGGATTAATTTGTCCATTTTTTTAAATGGTGTGAGATTATCCATAAATTTTCAAATCTTAAGAAACTAATTTGTAGCTTGAAATTTTCTTCCAGGACCAAAATAGGTGTTTTGTTAAATTGTTATATAATGAGGGACTATCTGTAAATTTTCAAATTTTAATGGACTAATTTGTCCTCTAAAATTTTTTGTCAGGATCAAAATGGGCATTTTGTTAAATTGTTATACACACACGCGCGCGCATACTATCAATCTATAGAATTGTAAGAAAGTGTCAAATTATGATAGATAACTATCAATTGTAATAACTACCTATTATAATTTGACACTATTTTGCAATTATATTGGTTGATAGTATAAAATTTTTTTATATTGTCAATGCATTGAAATTAATCTTTGTATTAAAAGAAGATTTTTTAAAAAATTAACAATAATGAGCTTGAATTATATTGAAGTATCAATAGATTATTAATTTAATTATGAAAGAGAAGAAAGAACATTTTAGGACAAATAAACAAAAACTCTTTAAATAAATAGTGATAATAGACAATAACCTGTGACAATAGCCATTTTTGTGATTTTTGAGATAACTATTGCAAGAATTAAATATTTCTAACAATGTGACGTATATAATTAGATGATTGTATAATTTTTTTTTATATTAAATGTGTATCAAAATTAAATCCTATATCAAACTTAAATCTTAAATTAATTAATTAATTATTAATTGAATAATCGAATTGCAGCACATACCAAAATTGAATCAGAGGGCGTTGGCGCCAAAAACCCAAAGCAAAGCGTGTAGTAGTACCTTCTTTTCAAAAGGGAATTCTGGTCTGTCAAAACTCAAATCAAGGGATCTTCCACTAACCAATCATTACTATGAATTTCAGAAACGCTCGTAACGCTCGCTCTTTCTGATTTCTTCATTTCCCTCTTTCTCTTTTTGAGTGTGTGCTTCTCTGCTAGGGTTTCATTCCGTGCTTCGTTCTCGAGTTGCTCCCTCTTCGCCGTCTCCTTCTACGCAAAAATGGCGGCAATGCCTCATTCCCTCTCTCCCTCTCGCACCACCTGCGCTTCTCTTCTCCGCCAATTGCAGGTTCTTTACCAATTGAATATTTTTTTTTTGTGGTTTTCTTTTTGGATTTGGAAATTTGGAAATGTGGCCGAGAGAGATTATTGAAATTCCCCATTTTCTACATCTGTTAATTTCCATATTCTGATTTTTTTTTTTTTTGTTTTTTGGGTTGCATGAGCCTTGTTTGTTCACGTCTACGTGTTTGAAAGAATCGCTGCTTTTTTCTGACTCTAGAGTGTTCACACATCAATGTACTTGATGCAAGCAAAGGCTGCATATATAGATGGTGGGTTTGGTGTGAATTCTTGCTTTTTAAGGATTCACTGAGGTTGTAATGTTATTTTGTTGGTTTTGGCCATATGGGTTTCTAATGCAATCTGAAGCAGCCATTTGCAGCTGAGGTTTGTTAGAGCGGACTAAGGTTCATGATAGACCCTGTATCTGGGAGCATGTCCATGTCTGGAGTTTCATGATATATACAGATTAATGATTTCAAATTATCAATAATCGATAGACAGACGTGCTACCACACATAAGATTTACAGTGAAATTGAGTCCATAGTAACGCGAATGTTTGATCCTCGGTCTTGGTGGTTTAACTTGGAAATTTTAGGGCCTGTTTGGGTTTTATTTCCATTTTTAATATTAATTACAAAAATATCATCTTGTTTTCAACATGTTTCCTATTTTTCAGGATTTTGTAAAGGAAAATAAATAGTGAAAACAAAACAGGTTGAAAACAATTTTGTAATTAATTTTGAAAATTAGAAAATAAAAACAAAAAATGTTTTCTGAAACCAAAATAGACCCTTGTTTGTTGAGCTACCACTTAATCAGTTTTCTTTTAATAGGTGTTGTTGCTGCGTAGTTTAATCATACATGATGAATTAAATTGTTGATAGATTTATGGATTAAGAAGCCATTGTATTGCTTCACGTGTAACCTGTGGAGTGCGGAGTACTGATTAATGATCTCATGTATTTTTCTAGATAATATGGGATGAGATTGGGGAGAGTGACAGTGATAGAGACAATATGCTTCTTCAATTGGAGCAAGAATGCCTTGATATTTACCACAGAAAGGTTGAGGAAACGAGAAAGCACAAGGCTGATCTATACCGGTCATTGGCTGATGCTGAAGCTGAAGTTGCCAATATTATTTCTTCCCTTGGGGAAGATACTTCGTTCTCACGTGTAGGTTCCCATTTTTGCGTTGCAGCTATTGTTATCAATAACGAACCCTTATTCACTATTCTCCAATAAAATTTGTGAGTGAGATGCTTGCTTTTTCTGACATCGATGCTTCCTTTTGTCTACTTTATCTGAATTGAAACATATTTTACTATATATTGAATATTCTCTTTTGCCATCTTTGTTGAGAAAGAATTAACAAGGTCTATACAGGAGGCATGGATGTGCCTCATTTGTAAAGTAACTTATCAAAAATGAATTTTTGTAAATGTAATCTATTTTTTCTGCCATGCAATTTCTTGCAATTTTTCGCATTATGTTTACTGTAATCATTCTTAGATTATCTGATTCCTTACTTCTTTCCATCTTTTGATATAACTACTATCACCTGCTTGAAGATTCCAAGATCTTATGTTTGACACTCTGCACAATTAGCTCTATGCTAATTGAATTTGCAAGATAACTATTCAACTGATTCAGTTTTACATTTGAAGGGAAGGGGCACTCTTAAGCAGCAATTAGCTATCATAGGACCTGTCTTAGAGGACTTGAGGTCAAAGAGGAATGATAGAATCAAGGAATTTTCAAAGATGCAGTCCCAAATTTGTCAGATATGTGCTGAAATAGCTGGCTGCGGGCAGTCCAATAGTGTCAGTGATCCAGAAGTTATTCAACATGATTTAACAGTGAAGAAATTGGGGGAACTCAAGTCACATCTACAGGAACTTCAGAATGAAAAGGTTCTACTGAGTACCAAATGAGGGATTGAAAATATAGTCATTTAATATTTGGAATTCCAGATTTTGAATTCCATTTTGCTTAATGTTGCTTCCTTTTTCTCTCTAATCAGATATTGCGCCAGCAGAAGGTCAACAGTCATATCAGTACTATTAGTGAGCTTTCAGTAGTGATGTCAATTGATTTTCTGAAGACAATAAATGAAATTCATCCTAGCTTGGGCGATTCATCAAAAGGTACACAACAGAGCATCAGCAATGACACTCTTGCCAGATTAACGGGGATTATTCATTCGTTAAAGCAGGAGAAGCAACAAAGGCTACAGAAGGTGTCTTCTTCTGATATAGATGAAATAATGTGACTAACTTATTCTTGTGTCTGCATAAGCATGCGTCTTAATGTTAGATCAATGTATATAATCTCATTTGATATAAAGCAAATGATCACTTTGAAAATTGTATTGCTGGTTAGTCAAGTGGTTATTAGCATCTAAGTTAACTTCCAGTTGCCGTGCATTGAATTGTTTTGGACATGAAATATTTAGCCAATTGCGGCTTGAAAGTTGAGGTTTGTTGTCTGATAAGCTATTTGTTTGTCAATATTTTATTGGGGCTGTCTAGCTGTTTAAATTTCACTTCGTGCACTTGTCTTTTAGTCTTGGGTAGTCAACTGTGTTCTGAATTGTAATTACATGCATGCTTGCAATTGAAGTTGAAATTCTTCTATGCTGAGCAAGATGATGAGTGATACCCATGTTAACTTTGAACTGGGATGGATTTGTATGGATATGTCAGTGTGCATAAGCCTCGAAGAAGTGTGTACTAGTTAGCTTGTGGCCTTGGGCTACAAGTCGCTACTGGATATTCAAATTTGGCTAGTCAAGTTGGTGTCAAGGACACAGGGTTTTAGACCAAATCTTCCATTGTCATATGAGATGATGTGTATATGTTTGTAAAACTGTACAGTTATCATGTAAAAGCTTGAAGCACAAGCTTGATTTGCTTATGCTCTGAGTTAAACAAAACTATATCAGTTCATTGTTAAGAAATCTGTTCTATCTTGTTTGGCCTTGTATAGGAGTAAAATGTATTTCATGCCAGAGATAAATCCATTACCACCAGTGTCTGAGTGGTTTTATTTACAATATTAATGAACTTACACCATGATGGTCAAGTATCTAATATTGATCATATGGAGTGTTGTTTTTTTGACTATAACTTATGTAACTGATTGTATGAACACAAGGACTAATTCTACGTACTTAAAATTTAAATTTATTTGGGCCAAAAGTGATTGTGAAAGGCATTGGGATTGAGCAGAAGTAGATTCTACGCTACTGTGTTTCAAGAATTTTCTTGCAGTCACATAATTCTTTTGATTTTCTCATATCCTGCTTTGGATGCAATTGGAATCTGAGAGAAATTGTGTATAAAGTTAGAATAAAGTGTATCACAATAGTAAAGCTTCATGTTTATAACTAAATTTGCAATTTCTGTTTAAAAAGTTTTAAGTTGAATGGATGAAACAAGTCATGGCTTCTTCTTTATTTATACCTATAGTAAAATGGTAAACGGACTGGTTATATATGGACTGTTGTAGAGGTTTACAACTGACATCGATCTTTTGTATAAATAGACTGAGTTTGCTTCTTTTTCCATATAAGGGTATTATTGTTATATTCCATATAAACATACAAGAATGAATCTTGCGCCAAATTTTTTCAATGGAACAGTTAATCTCCAACACAATCTTCAAGATTCATTAATCTAATTTTGCTTCATTGTAGGCACAAGAACTTGCTAAATACTTGGTAGAGTTATGGGATCTTATGGAGATACCAATTGATGAGCAAAAACCCTTTAGCCATATTACTAGATTAATTTCAGCATCAGTTGATGAAGTCTCAACAAAAGGGTGCCTTTCTGTAGATTTCATTGAGCAGGTGAAACTTTCATTGCCTTGGACATGCCTTGCAAGTTTTCAGTAGCGCAATTTGAGTTTTAGTTGGTTGATTATTTATATTTTTGCAGGCTGAGGTTGAAGTTCAGCGCTTAAATGTTCTAAAAGCCAGTAAGATGAAGGATTTAGTGTTTAAGAGACAGAGTGAGCTTGAAGAAATTTACAAAGGAGTTCACATGGATGTGGATAGTGAAGCAGCTAGACAGATTCTAACTAGCCTCGTAGAATCTGGTACTTGAACTACACATGCACACGGTCTAAAGTATAACTCAAGCACTTAAATTTTTTATTTGCGTGAATGTTACAACTATATCTTTATTTTCTTGATCTTTCCCACTTTAACACTTTCTAGAATTATTGTTTTAGGTGTGCCCAAAATGTCTTTTCTTTCTTGCTTTTAGATTTTATTTCTCTTTCATTATATAACTTTTATGGCTTTTCAGGTAATATTGATCTGTCTGATTTGCTTCAAAGCATGGATGATCAAATCAGAAAAGCCAAAGAGCAAGCTTTAAGCAGAAGAGATATCTTGGATAGGGTAGAGAAATGGAAATTAGCAGCTGAGGAAGAAAAGTGGTTAGATGAATATGAAAGGGTAGATAATCTATTTAAGTTGATTTTATAGTTTATTATTGTTAAATAAGCCACAAATTAATGCAGTTGAAATTTGCTACCATGGAGAACAATAGATGCTTTTCATTATATGTGATTATTTTCATAAGGTTTTTAGTTTTTAGCATAGCGTGAATGCATTAGAATTTACTGTTAGCAAAAAATATCTTTGTGCAGGATAGATGGAACTTTTCAGTGATGTTTCCTTCTTTTCTCCCTAAACATAATGGAACCTTGAAAGAGCCTTTCCAATTTTCAGGTTGATGGAATTTAAGTCATCTGAAGCAATTACAAATGCTTTATATTCACTTATATCAATAAAAAATGCCTGACGTTTGTTATATATAATGTATGCCTGGTTTCAGATCTATTTAGAGAGAATATGGGCCATTTGCAACTTTACCTTTTTCCTCCACTTTTCAGGATGAAAATCGATATAGTGCAGTAAGAGGAGCTCACAAAAATTTGAAGCGTGCAGAGAAAGCACGAATTCTGGTCAGCAAGATACCATGTGAGGCTACAATTTTCGTTCATTTTTAAGTAGATTATTCTCTAGAATCTGGATTTTATGATATATAATTACACCTTCATGGTAATGGGAAAACATCTAGTAGTTGCTTATACTCGAATCAGAAAGTGAATGAAATGGCTTGAGTGAATAACAATACTATAGAATTTTATAGAAGCAGAAGCAATTCATTGTCCATGTCATGGACCATCAATTGATAAGTAAGGTTGATTATTTAGAAACCATCTATCGTTTTTGAAGGGAAAGAAGTCACATCACACCAATACCCAATTATATCTGACCCATGAATATTTAAGATGGTGTGCAAAAATGAGAAGCTCCTTTGATGGCAAACCAAAGTTAGGGATCAAAACTTAGTTACAGATTAAAATTGAGAAGCTAGACAATTATGTCAACACCAGATGATTGACTAGCTTTGATCTGATTAATCTTCAAGTTGATAAGACCACAAAGGTTTGTGAGTGGGTGGTAAAATCTGCATCCTGCACGCTGTTAACATCTATCAATGAGAAAATTTTATCCTGGTTAATTAACAGCTTGCTTCATACAAGGTATTGCAAGTAGAATTGTATATAATTTTAATGGGATTATGGGACTATCAAATTCTGTACAAAGTGAGTTCAGTGAAAAATGTGATGAGCTAAGCTTTTACGGTAGATTATTATCAGATTATATGTATACCGTTCAAAATTTAATGTCAGGCTTCTACAAAGTAAATTCCAACCTAATTTTTGATATTCCTCTGAATCTTTGCAGCTGAATGATAGAAAATTGTACTGGCCATAAAAAAGGATGACAGGAAAGTGTTGAACTCACTACGTTAAGAGGCATGCTAATTCTAGTTTAGAGGGGAAAATTGGAGAGTATACCACAACACAAGTCATGCGGTTTAAGTATCTTGAGTGCATCACATAAAATGATGAAGAAACAGAGAAATATCTTGAACTGACTATGTTAAGAGGCATGCTAATTTTAGTTTTGTGGAGAAAGTTGGAGAGTATATATAACACAAGTCATGTGGTTTAAGTATCTTGAGTGCCTCATATAAAATGATGGAGAAATAGAGAGAGATGTAAACCATAAAATTGAAGCTGGGTGGATGAACTGGAGAAGTGGTTCATGTGTTATTTGTGATAGAAATGTGCCACTTAAGCTTAGGGAAATATTTTACTACACAGCTAAAAGTCCTATGATGCTATATGAGACTAAATGTTGGGTGGTGAAAATTGAAAGCACAAGAGAATGAACGTAATATGGTAGAGATGAGAATGGTGCTTTAGATGAGTGGTTGTGCTAGACAAGATAAAGTTAGGAATGAATGCATTCTAGAAAAAGTTGGGATATATTTATCGTGAAAAAAATGATAGAATCTTACCTTTAGGTGGTTTGGCTATATGAGGAGAAGGCCTTTAGGAGCCCTTGTAAGAACCGTAGATCAGATGGAGAGGGTAGCCCAATAATTAGATGTAGAGGAAGTCTAAGAAAAATAACAGACAAAACCATAGAGAAAAATTTAGATTTAAATGACTTGTTCACATACATCGTTTTCTATAAGGCACAATGGCATCATTTGATTTGTGTTACCGACTCCACCCTGTGGGAAAACTTGGCCATAGATTTCTTATCATTATAAGAAAATATGAAACATCACTGAAGTGTCTGTCTAGTTCTTTGAAATTTATTCAATTATTGGATTTCAAATAGAAATGAAAGTCTAGTTAATAAGTCAAAACCTCGGTTTTCTGCATTCAGCTGGATGATTAGCTAGTTAAGCTTGTTTCTCACAATTTGAATATCAAATTGAAGCTTTTCAAAGACTGACAATACAGTTCATTTAAGAAAAACTTATATATAAAACATAAGGACTAAGGAAATCTTGGTTGTCGGTTCTAAAAGTGTTTCTGCTAGTTACCTATTGGTTTAATACTAACTATCCTTCAAAAACTTTTGCTGAGCAGCTATTGTTGAGAGTTTGATTGCAAAAGTAAAAGCATGGGAGATGGAAAAAGGAATACCTTTCTTATATGAAAAGGTGATAACCTATATTTCGTGTTTTTGATTGTGATATGGGGAAAGATTAGTCAGGTTCCAACAATTAATAAAGTTATTTTTCAGGTACCATTGTTACATAGCTTGGATGAGTATAATGTGCAAAGGCAATTGAGAGAAGAAGAGAAGCGCAAATCTCGGGTATCACTCAAAGTTATAATCTTTTGTTCTCTTAAATCCTTACTTCCACTTCTATATCATTGGAAACACCTCCAAATTATTCATTTTAAGGCCATTTAGAGTGAAAACTAATTTGGATTTAATTGTAAGGACCTATTTTTTCCTGCAGACCTTGCAATTGGCTTATTGCTAATTGTATTTGAATATTGTCTATAGTCATGAGAATTCTCTTTACCGCCCATGTATTTGGATATGAGATATTCTGTATCTTTCCCACATGATTAATAATGTCATGAATCAATTTATATATTATTACTGCCATCTTCTCTGGTTGTGGTCATGCTCCTCTTCATTTTATTTATGGGTAAAAAATCTGGATAAGCGTTTTTTGGTCATGGATAAACATTAAAGTTAATTAATGGCAAATGCAGAATATGGTGTTTAAGCAAATAGGACAAGTAGAGCATCTACCATATGTTTCAAAGTCTAAACTCTAATATACCATTATGTGTACCAAAAGTATCAAATAATCGAAGTTTGAAGCTTTTCTTTGTACAAGAAAGTTGGCTACAACAATGTTTGCTCCATATTGTGAGAAGGTTTCGTATTTTGTATTTGTGGATGCTATACGATCATTTACATTGTAGATTGCAATGTTACTTGGTTGTTTTCATCCATTAGGGATTAATGTTATTCTTGTTATCTTTACAGGAGCAAAAAAGGCTGCACGAACAACTTGCTGTAGGGCAAGAGGCACTTTTTGGTTCAAGGTCTGCAACAAAGAAGCCTCTGGGTCAGAGCACTAATGCTAACACCATTATTGGGACACCAACTGGGCGACGAGTGCTTACTCCTTCAGGCCGCTATGGAACCTCAATTGGAAAGGAGCGTAGAGAAAGTGGAAGGGTGAATAATATAATTCCAGTGAACTATGTTGCTCTTCCGAAAGATGATTCTGTTTCTAGGGGCAGTTAAGGTTGCCTCAAATCGTAGACTCTTGTAAATCAGTTTTTCATGTAAATGCGCTTCTCTTCATGCTCTATATTTCCTTCTGATACTTAACATAAACATTAGCTCTCAATAGATGAGTAAGTAAATAGAGGTTGACCTAGACTTGACGATTGTGGATTGTTGAAAGCCATATGACCAGGCCTATTCTAGGCTTGCTGTTATGGACAAGGCCGTCTAAATCGTTGGCTAATAAATTAAAAGGAAAAAAATCCTTACTCTTTCATGTTATTTAGCTAATAGCTATTATCATTAATAGTAGAGAATTTCAGTTGCATTACTGATGGATGTGGTTACGCAACATATTGGATACTAATATCCTTTATCATGTTGACAAGAAATATAACTAAAATTTTTAGTTATTTATACATTGATACTACTTTATAGGTGTTCAAAATATTGTTTGAAATATTGGTTTAAAATGGATTTTTTATTTTGGTTGTCTATATTTTCAGTAGCAATCGGTCCTGCAACACTTGCTGAAATTATTTGTTTTCTCAAGTCAGTTCCATTGGACCTACTTTTATGTTTGTGGTATATGTTTTGAAAAAGTCCCACGTCACGTTATTTATACTCTATTGCCGTAGAAAACGCTAGATGGGATAAGGTAGTTTGAACATTGAAGTCTGCATTATATTAGAGTAAACAAAAGAAACTCGTGGTTGTCTTCTTGTTTTAATTTGCCTTTTGTCCTTTACTGGTATTGAACGAGTATGATACACAAATGTAACGAGCATTCATTTTTATTATATAATATAGTTATTTGTTATTTATTATGTAATGTAAAGCCAGGATGGAGATAGAGATGGGAATCAATGGCCATGTTAATCCCAAAAAAAAAAAAAAAAAAAATAGGCCATGAATTAGCCACTGTGCCTCCGCTTCATTGGATATTTTATTGGATATTTTTTTTTAAAATTTTTTTGTCATACATGCACCAGGGGGTGGGGGCAAGCGGTCTGCGACCGCAATGTGAGTCGAACTCATTCCCTCAAGGTGTGGCTTTACAAGCAGGGCAACAAGATTGCCAACAAGCTACTTTTTCACTTTCCAAACTAACGACCATCTTCTAGATATAAGCTAGAATTGTTTTTCAAGATGGAGTCATCCCGAAAGAGGTGAATGAGACCCTAGTAGTGCTAATTCCTGAGACTCATTGTCCTGAACAAGTTAGTGAATTTTGACCTATATGATGTTGTAACTTCCTTTACAAAATAATTACTAGAATTATTGTCTTGAGGCTAAAGAAATATATTCATAAGTGGATTTACCAAAATCAAAGTGACTTTGTGGGGGGTAGATTGTTCCAAGACAATATTGTAATCATACATGAAATATTTCATAGTTTGAAAAGAAGGGCTTGGCCTAGTAAGGATAGTTTTGTAGCAAAGATAGATATAAATAAAGCTTATGATAGAATAGAATAGTATTTTTTTGAAAAATGTTCATTAGCTTTTGGATTCTCAGTTGGTTGAGTGCACTTGGTAATGAATTGTGTAAAAGAAGTAACTTACAAATATAAAATTAATGGAGCTATTACTAGAAAAATCTACTTGATGAGGGCCTCCGTCGAGGGGACCCTCTTTTACCATGCTTATTTATTTTGGCCATGAATTCTTTGTCATATATGCTAAAAAGACTGAAATAGAAGGAAAACTAAGTGGTTTGCATGTAACTCCTAGAACTCAAGCCCTAAGTCATTTGTTTTTTGTTGATGGTATTATTTTATTTTCCAAGGTAAAGGAGGAGGAGGTCTATAAGCTTATCCGGATTTTTAATATCTTCTCTACAGTCTCAGGGCAAAGAGTAAATATTCAAAAGTCAGGGCTTATTTTTGGGAAAAAGTTTCCTGGTGCCATGAAGTCTCGGATTAGCAGCATTCTAGGCATCCAAAGTTGGGATGCTCTAGAGAAATATTTGGGTCTCCCTACTCAATGGGGCCAATTAAGAAGAGCTACCTTAGCATGGATTAAAGAAGCAATTTGGGGTAAAGTAGAGGGTTGGAAAGAGGAGCTTTTGAACTAGGTAGGGAAAGAGGTCCTTATAAAAGTAGTGATCCAGGCAATGCCTAGTTATGTAATGTCAGTCTTGCTTTTTCCTAAAGGATTTTGCGAGGAGCTGTGTGTTAGAGTAGCTAGATTTTGGTGGTCCAAGAAAGGAACGGATCAAGGAATTCATTGCAAGAGTTGGGAAGTGATAACTAAGAGTAAGTAGGAAGATGGTATGGGGTTCAAAGAATTTTTCTTAATGAATTTAGCCATGCTCTAGCGAAGCAAGCTCGGAGAATAATCTCAAATCCAGATGCTTTATGGGTGCAGTATCCAAAATCAATATATTTCCCTGATAAGGATTTTCTAAGGGTGAGGAAAAAAGGAAAGGCCTCTTGGATTTGGCAAAGTTTGCTGAAAAGAAGAGAGATATTGGCTAAGGGAGGTCGATGGATAACTGGAGATGGAGGATCTATCCGGGTTTGGGAAGACGGAAGACAAATGGTTACCATAGGGACCAATTTCGAATCCCCCAAAGCAATATCAACATCTCAAGGTCAGTGATCTAATTAATCAGGCAAATTTGCAATGGGATGTTAATAAACTAAGAACCTATCTTCCCCAGCATCTTGCAATACAAGCCCTACAATTACCAATTAGCTACACATGATCCTCAGATAAATTCCTATGGCCCTATACTTCTAATAAAGAGTATTTCGTAAAATCAGGCTATCATTTTTTAAAACATTAAATACCAGAACTATGACAAACTCATTTACATCAGGTAATGTTAATCCTAAGGTTTGGAAAATCAATTGGAAAATCCAATGCCCTCAGAAAATTGAAATGTTCTTGTGAAGACTTTGCCACAACATTGTGCTAGTTAGGGTTAATCTTTTTAAACGAAGGTCGATGAACTCATGCTTTTGCCCGATTCATGGTCAGGAGGAAGATACTGTGGAGCATGCAGTGTTGCTTTATCCCTGGACTGCACCAGTTTGGTCTGGTTCCCAACTGAATCTCTCTCTGAATCCTTCAAATGTGGACAGAGTTGACTTATGGATCTTGCGAAATGTGGAGGCAATGAAGGTCAATCTTGAATTCTGGCAACAAAGAATTGGGTAGGATCCTTCTTGAAACTAATTGTCAGAGACTTAGTTGATGCTTGTTGAATAAGGAATCGAATCATAGAGGTTGGTATGATCATTGAAGATATTTGGAAGCTAAAGAATGGGTTTGAGCACTACGGCATCTTGTGGGTGAGAAGGGAAGCAAATAAGGTTGCACATATAGTGGCGAATCTTTCTCTCTTGGAGACGCCCCTTGTTGATTGAAGTAAGAGTCTCCCACAAGAAGTGTTTTCGACTGCATCCTCAGATTAGCCTCAGACTTAGTTCTGGACTGGGCTTGGATTGTGTACCTATTACCAGTGGTGTTTGGGCTATTTTCTTTTCAATGGATAGCGTTTTTTGACCCAAAAAAAAAAGATAAAATTTCGGAACTGACCAAAAAAAAAAGCTAGAATTTTGGAGAATTTGTAGGAAGTGACCTATAATTCCGGGACAAAGGATACGTGACCGTTTTCCTTATCTCCTCAATGAAGTTGCAATTGATTGTTGCCTACTGTAAATACATGAGTAAACCACTCAGATTTGAATCTAATCTCAATTCACTCTCTCATCCACCAGCAGATATATTGACTTGAGTATCGGAGTACATTCACTAGCTGATATAACAATGCACTTATGTGATAATATAAGTTCTTTTATCAATAAGCCAAAATTAAAACTTTTTTTTTGGGGGTCTTACGAGATTTTTCCCATACCCTTTAGCTATGGGAATAATTGTTGAGAGTGCTAAAGTTGCCACCCTTCACCTTTGGTAATACTTTTCTGAAGGCTCGAAATCACCAAGCAGAATTTTCATTTATAAGGTAATGAATCATCAAATGCACTAATTGGAGTAGAGTAGATTCCCAAAAATAGAAATTGATCCGTGACATATGAATATGAGGAAAGTGATACCACCAGCCTCAGTGTCAGTGGAGTCTGAATCAGGCGTCAGCTATTCTGCCACAATAATTCCATAACTACTCTACCAATAACCACGGAATAAAGATAGACGGCCAAAGGGCGAGAGAGAGAGAGAGAGATATGATTTTCTTATCGATATTGATTAGTTGGAATTTCTTACAAAGTTATATATTGCTTAATACAACCAACAACATTCTTCTTCTAATAATTTAACAAAAGTGAGTGGAGGGGAAAAGAAAAATTGCCGCAAGGGAACAAAGTGTTGTTTCTTAGTTGTTGTTTTTTTTTGGGAGGGGGGGGGGGTTTGATGAAAGATGAAAGAAACCCCATTCCTATTCAGTATTCACGTTCCAGATTACTTAAGCTTTTGCCTCTTGGTTAGTCATGCTTATTACAACTGAAGAGAGCTTATTGTTGGCTTCTCCTTTCTCACCAGATTTTGCTTCAGTAAAATGTTCTGAAGCATCATTCTGTGGGTCTCCATTCCCAGAAATTTGAGCAACTTTTACAGGCAAGGGTATATCATCTGCCATTTTGCTCTCTATTTGTTCTTTGTGCTTTCCCCACAGAACAGAGTATAAGCCTATAACAATCAAAATGGCACCAACCACACTGCACCCACAAATTAAGCCAAAAACAAATTCTTCAGTTAGGCACTTGCTTTATTCTGACGGATGATGACAACTTGAAATAGATGTTGGAATGAAAGAAACTGCTATTGTTTTGGTTTTGATAAAACAAAGGGTTTATCATTAAAATCAACTTTCTTATGAAGTATGATTTTGCAGACTACAATAAATTTTTTCAAAACGTAATGGCTATGAACCAGGTTAGAATTTTTTTTATTTTTTTTATTTAACTTGTGTTATTGGTAATACTGCTGATATACACTATATACATGAATTACATAAGTTATATTAAAATTGGAATTGATATGCATAGTGATGGAATATTAATTGCAATACGCCACTGATTAAAGAGCCATTCTCGTCAGCATAGTGCGTGGTACGGTACTAAATTATGAAGGCCCACCCCATACTGTAATTTCCCGAATGTAAATTGTCTTTATTTACTACGACCAAAAAACAAAACTTTATTTACATATTTGTTTTTAGAAACTAGTACATGCGTATAATAAGCAAGGAGATGTGGCAATAGAATTTACCCTCCAAGGTATATCTGCTCGGCAAGGACAAAGGAGCCCATGATGGCAACGATGATCATCATTAGTGGGCTGAAGGCAGTTGCAAAGACAGGTCCTTTCTTCTTAATTACCAGCCCTTGTACGTAGTATGATATACTCGACGTCACAATTCCCTAATAAAAATATCAGAGTAATAAAAGATATAAGGGAAAAATACAAACAATACCAAAAAAAATTAAAAAAATACAAATATTAATCACTTGTTATAAGTAAGAAAAGAAAACTCATGGAAATCTTTCTTAAACTAAAAGTTGAGAGTAAATCTCTAAATTTATCAATAAAAAAATATGATTTGACCTGCTGGTCATTGAGAAATAAATTTTTTTAAAGAATCTCTAAAAATTATAAATATCAATTATATTAATTATTTCTTAGTCTTTAGATATATTAATCTGAAAAAATAATATGACTGACAATTATAATTTTTAGAAATTATATTAGAGTTTTTATTTTTTAAATACTAATGTATCTGATGTTATTTTGTTTTAGGAGACAAAACTGAGAGTTTATCAAAGTTAAATTGAAGAGGACTTGAGTTCTTATTCTTACAGCATAGGCAGCAGCAAGTAAGTTCATATCCCAGCCAATTCTCCACACAGAAGGATTGTGTTCCACAACAAAAGTAACAGCAATAGCTTGAAGAGTGCCTATGAAGCAGACAAGTGATGTGAGGCTTAGCTGATGATTCTTGTACGTCTGTATAGCTTTGGCCTGTCCAATAGCATCATGCATAAATGTTAATCACTAACATTAACAAAAAGGCGCTTTAGAGCACTAGCACATGTTTTTATTTATTTTTATTATGATGTCTTACTTGTAAAACAAAAAGGGAAGCCCAGGCAAGAGTGGCAATGATGAGGAAGATGCAACCTAAGAACCAATCTTTGTCTGAGGATCCTGTGGTACTTGTTGCATTGGTTTTGTTGTGACTATGGCTATGTTTGGCCCACACCATGTCCACAATAGGCCCTTTGTATAAGGTCATCAGCATGGCCCCAGCCACTGTCACTAATGTTCCCACTACCTTAGCTTGACATCTCATCTTCTTCATGTTTATGTTTTCCATCCTTCTCATATATTCCACCCATAATTTAAAACAATTAGTAATGCTTATTAGAGAAAAGAAAGACACCCTCAAAAATATTTCAGGGTTTTGGTTAATTTACCGACATAAAACTGCCATTACAAAAGTCATGGCTGGAAGCATGTTGCTCATTGCACATGAGAAGGTTGGGGATGTGAGCTTCAACCCCGCATAGTAGAAATTTTGATCAATCACAGGCCTGTTATGTTGACCAGTAAAATAATCATATTAATTAGTCTATGCTACTTTTTATTGTCATATATTTGCCATGCTATAATAGTACTTGTTTGTGCATTAAATTAGAGGACTAACCCAAGCAGAGCTAGGATGAAAATTTGCATGAAAATTGGGAATGTTATCTTTGGTTGACCTTTCCTGGAAAATTGAAACCATGAACTAACATTAGTACATGAAGCTTTACGTTAACAAAAATAACAAAAAGTAGGTGACTAGCTCGGGGGTATGTATATTTTATGAACCTCTCAAAAATAAAGGCAAATGGAGCGATGACAGCGGTTGCAAAGGCGTGGCGATAGACCACGAGAACATAGTGGCTCATGCCTTGGTTGAGGGAAAACTTGGTGATAATGTTCATACCCGCGTAGCCAAATTGTAAAGAGATCATGGCAAAGTAAGGTTTAGAGCTCTCAAGGAATTTTCCACAACATCTAAGCTTTTCAGCGGCCATTTTTCTTCCGCTTTAGGAAGGAGAGAAAAAGGGAAGTATTAATTCTATGGAGAAACTAAGAGGTAGAACACTTGAAGAAGGCTTGTGTTTCTTCCTAAGAAATAGCATGGGTAGGCTCCTACTATTTATACCAACATGGAATGATTAGTTTACGTCATATGCATGTACACGTATGTATAAGAGTTCTCTCTCTCTCTCTCTCTCTCTCTCTCTAGTGTGGTGGGATTAGGGACATCTTTGAATTGGGGGCAGCTCGACATATGATAATGCTTAGCTAGAAAACATACGAAACAAAATAAAAGACCAACATAACAATGGAATGAAAAGTGATCAGCTTTAAATAATCTTTGTTATAAATTAACATTTAGAAGAACAAACAATCCTCATTTGCAAAAATGCATCAGCTTTATAAGAAAAACTACCTTTCATAATATTTTCGAATGAAGTCAGAATTACATTTACTTTATTAATCTTCTCTTTTGGTTTTTAAGTTAATGAAACTGCACCCTTTTTTGTCCATTATTTAAAAGAGATTCCACTTCTTTGACTGAGGATTGATCTCAGAAGACCAGTGGGGTTCCCAATATAATAAATATAAGTTAGCCATAATTGATAGAACTTTTAAAAAGGGAGATGCTTATAGCCCGCGATAAAGCTGTAAAATCGCATGCAAATATAAGATGATGATCATGGTTCAGAGCGCCCGAACAAAGTTGTCTCTCTTTGAGATAACAACTATGGTGTGATAATCATATAGAAGGAAGATGTTATTGAAATGGTTTCCGTTAATATTGTATCGATCCCGAATTGCCTTGATGCCAAGCGAGTTTGTAGTGTTTATGATGATTGGAATTGCTTGATTTTTGTGTGAAAAATTCAGAATTTTTTTAAAATATTAAGTTGTCAAGATAATGTGATATGCTATTAATTTTTTCTATCATTTTATTTCATCCAATAATTTTTAAGATTTATGTTAAAAATTTTGACAATTTTTTTTTTTTTTTTGATGGAGTAGAATTTGTGTTCCTGTTTAATATGAATCCATGAACAATGCATGAAAGATGCGGCAACTTGTTGACGTGAGCTTTTGGTTTAATGATCGATCACCCACTTGATAGTAAAAAGTGTATCCTCTCCCATAGCTCTAGTTCAAGCCCAAAAATACCAACATTAACCTTCGTACTCTTTTTTATTGGTTGCGAAATTATTATACTACGAATTAGTTTATTTTATGAAAGAAGTTAGATGAATTCATTAAATGGTTCCTTTAAAATAGATTAAATGTTAGATTTTTTTTTTTAATTTTAGAGTTAGGAGATATTTGGGCTAATTTTTGATGGAGCAAAGTGATTCGCAAAAATGTTTTCTACGACAGTTTAATTTCAAACAATTAACATAATCAAACATATAACTATGATTACCAACCAACGTTTGGTTAGTTTAAGTGGTTTGATATTTATTTTTTTAAGTAAGGTTTCAAAGTTTGAGTTTTATAAATAAAAATAAAAAATATCACTATGAAAGCTTTAGCTCCACAATGAGTTGACCTGACATGGGCTCAATTAGTTAGAGTATAGTAGATTCCGAATACCGGTAATCTAGAAAAAAAAATTAACTCTATTTATGTATACATCACATGATTTTATCCGCAGTCAACCGTTTAGGATACTGTTAAAAGAACTTTTCTTTTCTTTTTTTCTTTTAGATATTTCTATAGATATTATTGTGAGATTAATCTTTCAGGTACTATTTTGATTAAGAAGCCTTCCTAATAATTACTTTCTTCGAGATTTGAATTTTAGTATTCTTCCTAACATTGTAACTTGTTCATCACTGTATCTAACCCTTAATATTAAAAGATCTTACCTTCAATGCATGCGTGTATGCTTTTCTTGCACGTTCTTTGTCAAAACACTTTCTTTGTATGATTACTCCTTATGTTCTTATATGTCCCATTGTTTGGCGGGTTAGAGTGTGTTTGATTCATTATTTACAAATCATGGTTCGGTTCAACAAAAATGTAACTTTCTTTTCAAACTATAGTTTGTGACTAAAAATTATGTTAAAATATAAGCCAATGTGATTTTGTCAAATATATTAAAATAAGTTAAAATTCAATCTATACTTTGCACTCTTTAAACCATAGTGAGTGTTTTTCTGGCGCTAAACTAAACATGCACTTAGTTACTTATTTAACAGAAATATTAATAACTTAATTCACCAAGTCATCTTTCATGTGCTGAGAACATAAATATGAAACTAGTAGTATCTCCGTCTAGCCCTTCACAAGGGTTGTTAACAAATTAAATACTTAAATATATATAATGATGAAAAAGTTGCTATTATCCATTTGCTGAAATAGATGCCTATACAATGATAAAGGAGACAGGAAAAGAGAGAGAGAGAGAGAGAGAGAGAGAGAGAGAGAGAGCAGTGGGTTCTACGTGTCTCTGTAGAGGCATCTGAGTCATCCCAATGGTGGGAAAGTGGCATTTGATCACCCAAATCCCATAAACACTCCAACTGAGCTTGATAAAAAGAAGACTAAAAGGAAAAAGGAGAAATCAAAAACTCGAAAGAAAAAAAAAATTAAAAAGGCTTGATGGAGAGTCGTGTAGAGATATTTTCTTAGAAGCATCGATGATAAAAAATAAAAAATAAAAAATAAAAAGTGATCGCAAAGAAAATTCGAAAAGTTCTAATGCTTTTAATTATTATCTGTAAGACGAAAATAATTTAGAACTATTTTGGAATCAATTCAATATGTAATTAAAGTATTTATGCTTGATTGATTTCACGGTTCGAATTTTTTTATCTTTTTAATTAATATTGTGGGTTGAATCTAGTGTATATATATATATATATATATATATATATATATATATATATATATATATATATATATATATATATTGAAAAGTTTTATTATTGTAATGAATTAATCTGACTTGAGTCAGATTAGTTAAAATTTAATAAACTTTAAAGAGTTAGATCAGACAAAAAGAAAATAATAATAATAATTAAGGTGAATTATACTGATCTCCCCTGAGGTTCAGTATAATTATATCTGGTACTTTTCTATTTAGTTATATTATACTGACCTCCTTTATTGCTCTTGAGTACTGAATTCTGAATTTCAAATTAAACCTATCTCTTAATGTGATAATTTGCTTTTGATTTCTAAGTTCCGAGATCATTCCCCAATAATTCATCTCTCTATAGGCATAATGATGTTAGAACTCGTAACTCGGAAGTTAATTATCACGTTAAATGATAGGTTTAGCTCGAAACTTGATAACTCAAAATTCGGAACTCGGTCCCTCGAAAGCAAACAGGGATCTCAGTATAATATAGCTAAATAAAGGGGTACTAAATATAATTATAATAAATCTCAATAGAGGTCAATGTAATTCATACTAATAATTAAAAGGAAATGATGTACCAAGACTGAGATATACACTGAAACTCTCAGAGATTATGTTATATTAGGATACTACCTTATGCCTTCTTTCACGTGTAAAGTATCAATATAAACAAGAAAAAGTAATATGAAATATGGTTCAGTCTAATATGTGTCTATATATATATATATTGATGGGAAAAGATTAACTTCGTTGTGAATAATATTATATAACTTTCGAAAACCCGCACGTATGTACCGCATATAACAATTTCTGCAAAGATTGTAAACTCTTTTTGACTACAACTTTTATACATATTTTTCTTTTTCGATAATGGATCAATCAACTAGGCTCAATAAGAGAGCCACTTGAGATACAAAGTTCATAACGAAACAACTTGAAAAGAAGAAGACAAAAAATATTAGACCACCTAACACCATAGCACAACATGACGTGACGAGTCTAATGGTTTTTTGGTGATAATTGCAATGAAATTTTAGAATTTGCAGACTTGTATATAGATAATTGTATATTATGAGCTATCATAAGGTTTGGCCCAAAACTAAGTGATCTAATAAGGTTAAATTAACTGGATTTAAGTCATTTCATTAAGTATGGGCTTAATTATGTGTAAATACCATATTGCTTAGTTACTAATTTTATGATGGACTAAATTAAAAACTAGGATTTGTACAGCTATAAAAGGTTATAGTCTCCAAGTTATTCCTATGTCTCTTTTCTTGACATCCCATCATCAGAAAAGAGAGAGCCACATTATCTGAAGAATTCATATATATCAACTTGGATTAAGAACCATGGACCCAGACATCAATCAATTCCTATGGATATAGGTATGCTTCCGCATCTAGTCTATTTAGTTTCTTGATGGTTTGACATGGAAGATTTTGGGGTCATAAAGAATTAAAGATTTAACAAGTGGTAATACCCAAGTATAAGTTGCAGTTACCTGTCGATACTGGAATCTAAAAAATTCTGAGTCTGAACTTATGCCTCTTTGGAGAGCTATATGATTGAGACATTTTTTTTAAAATAAAAAATCCCGATAATGGTACCTAGATATTAATGAGTGGAAGAAGGATTTTTAACTACTTTTAGGGAATGGGTAACCCCTTCATTTTCAGCCCATAAGTTTATAAAAAATATGAATTTTTGAAAAATTGAATTAAGACCCAAAAATTGGATTCTGATTCCTAAGGATTTTGAAGTTTTGGATTTTTTTATTGAATTCAAATATGGGTATTCCGTTATTTATATTTGTGTTTTAAAGTTAATATTCTTAACTTAAAATTAAAAAATGTAAATGAGTATATGATGCCTATGTCCCCAAACTATGAGTCTGTTCTGACTCTATTTTGTTAAGGTGTTTTTCATAATTGTAATTGATAACAATTGTTTGAAACAGGTTTCCAACCATTCTGGTAATCGATTACAAGTATCTAGGCCTAAGATAATCGATTACAGCTAATTGTAATCGATTAACAGACATCTATATTGTGACTGGACGCGCTTTCTCTCCTCATTTGCGATGTCCTACTTTCTCTCTTCATCAAAAAATTCCTCTCTCTCTTTCTCTCTCTCTAAATCCCTCACTTCTCCATCCCATGCCCTAATATCAATTCCTTTGACTTAAATCACTTCCAAACACTCCTTAAACACCTAAAATCATCATTAATCTGTCTCTACCTCTCTCTCTCTCTCTCTCTCTCTCTATATATATATATATATATTTCCTCCATTGGTGACCTTGGAGCTTGGAGGAGGAAGAAATCAAAATCCATCATCATTCTTACTCTCATTGGCATCCCAAAGGTAAATCCTAACATCTTTCATCTTTCCTTTTTTGAGAAACTCGAATCTCTGCTTTGATTGAAGTTGCTCTTGAATCCAAGGTTTGGATTTTGGGGAAATTCTTGAGTTTAGGGGTAGTATAATCTCTTATGATATGTAGCTAATGTGTAGTTATATTGTTATGGTTGTGGTGCTAGATTGTCTGAGGAGCACTCTCCTAGCTTTGTGGCTCCAGGAAATTAACATTTTCCTTTGGACTTGTATACTGTGAGTAGATAGTTTATCCCTATCATAGTTTCTAATGTATTTAGTATATCCTAGAAATACGACTTAAACTTTGGTAACGTATTTATTCCAACTTGATCACATGAGACAATGACCTGATTTCTGAAAAAGTATAGTGAATGTTTATTATATTGGTTTTCTATTAAGTTTTGGAAAATTTTCTTGTCTGAAAGGATTTGACATACTTATTGGTATATGCCTTTGTATGGAATTTTTCTGCACCTGAGTTATGAATAACTATGTAAGAGTTTAAATGAAAGGTTTTCTAGGGAAAGCTATGGACTTTTGTTAATTTGCGAAGTATTAAGATGTTAAACGTTTCATTTTTCTTTAATGATATAATTTTAGATTTTATGGAAGATATGTTGGTATGTTTTATGAGAATCCTTATTGAATGTTATGTATAATGGAAAAAAAAGACTCAGAAAAGTCTAGGCTAGGATCTACAGGCTAACGATAGTAGGAGTTAGCCCTAGATACACCTAGAATGAGGTATTACACAGCCACTCAAGGGATTGGTACATGATGGATTACAAGGTCACACAAAGGAATTACCACCTAAGTGTGATTCCTGATGAATTATCCTAGAATAGATAGTCTTTATAGTTTTTGGAAAAAAAAATTTGGATAATGTTTAATTAAGATTTCTATTTGATTTTAATATATTTTAATATATATATATATATATATATATATATATATATATATATATATATATATATATATATATCTATGTGTGTGTGTATGTGTGTGTGTGTGTGTGTGTGTGTGTGTGTGTGTGTGTGTATGTATGTATGTATTTGTGTCACCTTAATATCTATAAGTTTGTACATTATCTCATGTAGGTTACGAACACTCTATTTCTCATGGAGTTTCATAAACCCACCCCGTTGCTTCTTGTCTTTTTCAGTTTCAAGTGTTTAATTGGCATTTGGCCATTTTGTTCCTATGAGATGAATTCCGAATTCCATGGATGAGCCCTTCTCTATTCAAGAGCATTTTGTCAATTGTACAAGTTTGGGAAACTTTTAGACAATTGTTGCTCCATGGTACTACAGATAGGGTCCGACATTGTCTAGATTATGTTGTTGTTGATGTGTAATAATTGTAGATATTAATATTGTTGTATTTTCTAAAGGATTGAAACTAAGAGTTTGGATTAAAATTTTTTTAAAGAATTGGTTTTCTAAGAAGCTAAAAGTATGTATCTTGGATGAATTGATGTAGTTATTTATTTTACCATTATACTGTGTGCCGTGGGGTGCATTTTGATAATGCATGGATCCCCAATGGATTATTTGTTTGTGTTTTCTGTGCAAGGAGTTTTAAGGAAAATTTTGCTTGGTGTAGGCTTGCTATGGGACTTGTCTCCTATGCTCCAATCACGGCTCGAGTTGGGGCATGACAAAGGTTCTTCCCCCTTCAAAAGAATTCATCCCTGAATTCTTAAGAAACCAAAAATTATCCCAAGAATTAAATAGGTAAGGGGGAGGGGGCTTGTCTACATTGCCTTTTTTAACTTCCCAACCCTCATTCCGCCCCTTTTGGATGACTCTTGATGAGCACATGGTTAACAATCAAGACCACAAGAACCAGTTCACTGAAAATGGCGTAGGTCCTTTATTCACTCTACATTGCTAGTAGTTATAACCTGATAATACATTCATTTACTTATCAGATGTTACCAAAACAACTTGTCAACTAATTCGATCTTAGGAAACTAGAGAGTAGGCAAAGATTCCATAGTCAGATATCAATAGCCATTGCTTAGAGCCCGCCATTGCAGCATTACCTCCTAAGAGTGATTGTGGTGCTTGAAGCCAACAAGATTGGAAGAAGAGCAGTCAATGCTCGAGCCCAGATCTAGCCCACCAAGCTTGGCATTCGCTTTTGACAAAATACTTATCCAATGTTGCTATGTATTCAAATGTAATTATTCTAGTGTTCTTTTCCCTCAAGAACTTGACATACCGATTAGTGCTTCGCACCGTATTACCTTTATCGATAACCTTGGGAAACCTTCACTGCTTTCTTTTTAGTATTAGGACTCATCACTTATAGTGCTTATCCCATTTTCTATATACTTCAGCTTCTTTGTTAAACCCTTCCTTAAGCTCACCCTTAGGAGAGGGGATAGGGGCATAGGCCTTATACTCTGATATTAGAGACATTATGAATAGAAGGTATTGAGACATTGGTCTTCATGCAAACCTTTGTCAAATGCTGCTCATTGACCTTGGTTCTAACTATGCATCAAGCGATGATTCCAACATTCGCTACCATTAAAGATCAGAGTTCTTTTGCTCTGAAAGATTACATAGAAGGATCCGAACAGCATTATAGAGTTCAGATTGAAGGTCCTCAAACACCTTCTCCACCTTAACTAGAGGTGAGGCATAACTAAACTAACCACTTTCTTTAAACATCACATAAGCATCAAACCATCCACTAATACCGATTACTCTTTTCTTCCCTTAAACTTTTTGGATTTTTGCATTTCCTTTAAAACAAGCTCTGGTTAATTGAAGCTCCTTCATAGCCAGATTTGGAGACTGACTCCTCGAGTGGCGTTGTACCTTAACAAGATCCTTTCTCTCATGCTATGTACGATTTTTCCATTCAAATTTCTAAACTTCGGACCATTAATCAGGTTTTAATCATATTTCTCACTGTTCTATATATATCAAAATGTCTGAATTATCCCACTCCTTATCATAGCCCCTCGGTGCATCAATCTTGATCAACAAAGCCATACCGTTGTGCTTCACTCTTTTCTTAAGATCCTTATTACTTATGTCCTAGCTCGCTTAGGATTAGTTTCCCACTTATTTACCCATGCTTTAGTCTAGAATGATTTACTCTAGCTTTAATTTTGCTAAGCCATGCAATTAAAGTAAATTCCTTCCTTTGCTTTCCTGCGCCACTAATCAATAGGGAAGTCATCATTTAATCTCCCAAAACGTTCATATTTTGCTATCAACCTACTATCTCTCCCCCATCTGAGGTATCTCTCAAAGCTCTGTCGAGAGATTTCAAACTTTATTTATACCATTAAGGATTGAACTTCAACTTCCATCTTAACTTCTCATCATGCCCTTGGAAACTCCCTAGTGCCCAAGACCTCTCTGATTCAAGATTGGATATTCTCTCCCAATCCTGCTATTACTGAAGTAGATCAACTTCCTATCTCTTTTTCCTTACTCTTCACTTCTAAAATTGCTAATAAAATCTTTAGTTAAGTAATTCCACACCGGAAGGTATCTCTTACACCTTCCTAATATTTCACCATAGTTTTATGTCTCTTAATTCCCTTCACTCTAGGTGATGAAGTCAAAAGCAAAAGATCAAAAGATCCTGGAATTACTCTGTTCATCCTTACACTTTTATTAATGCCACACAGGGCATGACATGAAAATTGAGTGACCTGAGCATTACATTTGCCTTCAATAGTTGGATTCGTAGAGTTCCATATACTGGTCTTTTCTAACTCACGTAGTCAACTTCACTGTAATGTCTATATCTATCCCGACACCTCTTTCTCCTTTCCTATCAGGCCCAAGTGGGTTCATGATTCTTCTCATTACTAGAAACAAGAATCCCTCATTCAAACGCTAGACATTTTGGCTTTTCATCAACATTGCTTTCTTTGATGCAACTGATAAGATTCAACTTCACCACCCTCGGGTCTTGGATTAGTATAAAATCCTAAGCCTTAACATCTTTTTAACTCATGCTTACTCTCCCTTATGTCTTAACTGTCACCTTTAGCCTATCAACCTCTATATATATAGTTTTCTCAGTAAAATCACTAAAACCACCACCGTGAGCCTTGCTAGCATAGCATTAGTTGCTACTAAACCATCAATTTTCTTCTGCTACCACGTTCCATTGAATCACACTCTTATTATTCAAGGATATGATATCCTTCGAAGACTTAAATCTGTCTCACTAGCTGGGGTATTAACCATTATAATTGGAGGGGGTATACTCCTCATTCGCCTACTTCATCCAATCCTACTACGTCAAACCTATAGGGCACACAACAACTTAGCAGACACTTTTGTTCCTTTCTACATCGACAATATCCCTACACTGGGTGCTGGATACCCGGCTCATGTCCTCTGCCTAAGCGGCCTTCCAGCTTACCTAATTCATCTTACCATAATGTCTATACCAACCTCAACCCGACCTTTCTTGTCTTCAGAGAGTGTACTTAGATCACAAGTTGGAAGCCCCACGTTTCACTGCTTCCCCATGCATGAAAAAGAATATGTTCACATAATGGAATGAACATTCGAAGTGGAAGGGAAGTCAAAAAAGTATAATTGGAGTAGGATTAGACATTATTTAACAGACTATAAACAAAGATGACATCTCTAAAGGCTTCTTGTGGTACCACAATCTATGAAAATAGGCAAGCTACCATTTGCATAGTTGTGATCCTACCAAAGAACACTTGCTCCAGAGTACCTAGAGAAACCTAAAGCTCTGATACCACCTTTGTCACAACTGAACCTGAGCTGTGACGGGCGCATAAGGGACAAGTCCCCTAGTAAGCCTACACCAAACAAAATTTTCCTTAAAATTTAGGCAGAGTCTCCTATTTAGGACTATTCCCAAATACGGATCCTCTCCTTGCATAGAAAACACAAACACATAATCCATTGGGGATCCAGGTATTCTCAGAATGCACTCAACAACACACAGTATAACAGTAAAATATGTAAATACATCAATTCATCCAAGACACATATTTTTAGCTTCTTAGAAAACCAATTCTTTAATTTTTTTTTAATCCAAACACTTAGTTTCAATCCTTTAGAAAATACAACAATATTAATATCTATAATTATTATACATCAACAACAACATAATCTAGACAAGGCCGGACCTTGCTTGTAGTACCAAGGAGCAACAACTATCTACGAGTTTCTCAAACTTGTACAATTGACAAAATGCCTTTGAATAGAGAAGGGCTCACCCATGGAATTCAGAATTCACCTCAAAGAAACAAGATGATCAAATGCCAATTAAACACTTGAAACTGAAAAAGACAAGAAGCAACGGCGTGATTTTATGAAACTCAGTGAGAGATAGAGTATCTTTAACCCACATGAGACAAAGTACAAACTTATAGATCTTAAAGTGATATATATATATATATATATATATATATATATATATATATATATATATATATATATATTAAAACCAAATAGAAATCTTAGTCAGATATTATCCAAATTTTTTTCCAAAAACTATAAAGACTATCTATTCCGGGATAATCTATCAAGAATTACACTTAGGTGGCTATTCCTTCGTGTGATTTTGTAATCCATCACACACCACTTTTCCCTAGGGCCATGTAATATCCATCATGCACCATATTGTGTGTATGGCTATGTAATATCCATCACGCACTACTCCCTTAAGTGGCTGTGTAATACCTCATCCTAGGTGCATCAGGGTTAATGCCTACTGCTGTTAGTCTACAGATCTTGGCCTAGACTTTCTCAAGTCTTTCCTTTTCATTATACATAACATTCAATAAGGATTCTCATAAAACATACCAACATATCTTACATGAAATCTAAAATTGTATCATTAAAGAAAAATGAAACCTTTAACATCTTAATACTTTGAAAATTAACAAAAGTCCATAGTTTTGTCCATAAAACATTTCATTTAAGCTTTTACATGGTTATTCATAACTCAGGTGCAGAGAAATTCCATACAAAACCATATACCAATAAGTATGTCAAATCCTTTCAAACAAGAAAAATTTCCAAAACTTAATAGAAAACTAATATAATAAACATTCACTATACTTTTTCAGAAATCAGGTCATTGTCTCATGTGGTCAAGTTGGAATAAATAAGTTACCAAAGTTTAAGTCTTATTTCTAGGATATACCAAATCATTTGGACATATATATACTAAATACATTAGAAACTACGATAGGGATAAACTATTTACTCACAGTACACAAGTCCAAAGGGAAATGTTAATTTCCTGGAGCCACAAAGCTAAGAGAGTGCTCCCTGCAACAATCTAGTGCCACAATCACAACAATATAACTACACATTAGCTACATATCATGAGAGATTATACTATCTACCCCCCAAATTCAAGAATTTCGCCAATATCCAAACCTAAGGTTCAAGAGCAACTTCAATCTAAGCGGAGATTCGAGTTTCTCAGAAAAAGAAGGAGGAAAGATGTTAGGATTTACTTTTGGGAAGTTAATGAGAGCAAGAATGATGGTAGATTTCAAGTTCTTCCTCCTCCAAGCTCTAAGGTCACTAGTGGAGGAAATATGGAGAGAGAGACAGATTGATGATGATTTTAGATGTTTAAGGAGTGTTTGGAAATGATTTAAGTGAAATGAATTGATATTGGGGCATGGGATGGAGAAAAGAGGGATTTAGAGAGAGAGAGAGAGAGAGAGAGAGAGAGAATGCGTCCAATCACTATATAGGCATCTAGTAATCGATTATAATTAGGTGTAATTGATTACCTCAGGCCTAGATACTTATTATCGATTACAATTTTGTGTAATTGATTACAATTATGAAAAACATCTTAACAGGATAGAGTCAAAACAGACTTGCTTGGGGACATGAGTATCATACACTCATTTACATTTTTTAATTTTAAGTTAATGTCCATTAACTTTAAAACATAAATATAAATAACGAAATACCCCCCATTTAGATTCAATAAAAATATCCAAAATTCAAAATCCTCATAAATCAAAATCCAACTTTTGGGTTTTACTTTAATTTTTCAAAAATTTGCATTTTTTATAAACTTGTGGGCTGAAAACAAAAGGGTTTTCTATTCCCTAAAATTCTTTAAAAGTCCTTCTTCCACTCATTAATATCCAAGGAACTAGTATTGAGATTTTTTATTTTAAGAAAATGTCTTAATCCTATAGCCCTCTAAGAAGGCATAGAGTTTAGACTCAGAATTTTTCAGGTTCTGGTATTAACAGGTAACTGCAACTCATGCTGGGGTATTACACACGTGGTATTAGAGCTGTCCAAGATTGAATCATTGAGAAATAATTAATTTATTCTTGTTGGTCTTTGAATCTTGGTTTGGGTTTGTAAGTAAACATAGAACAACATGTGTTTGGCACATATGCAAATCCTTCTTATTTGGTTTTTCAGGCATTTTGATGCGTAGAATAAAGAATTAAATTATTTGTTTATTAATAAACTATATTGAATCTCTCTTGATATATGTACCATATGGTATGTGCAATTCTTTTATATGGAGTATATTATAAATTTCTCTTGAATCTCTTTTGATATGGAGTATATAATATACAATTCCCTTATATATCTTAACTAGTTTTGGTGCACATATGTGTATAATCCAGTTTTTGTTACATAAGGAATTTGGTAACAATTATAATTATTTTTTATGATCCGGTTCTTGATGCAAAAAAAATTTGGTAACAATTCTAATTATTTTTTAAGGGTACAAGTTTTGAAATAAATTGATTGAAACAACATGTTGCCAAAGTGGCCTCCGTTGCCTACGTCAATCTATTTTGAACATTGAGAATGTTGTGGACCTGTAATTCATGCAGATATTAATCAGCCCAAAGGAAGGTCTATATTTGGCCGAATTACATGCATGCTTGTGGTAATAAATATGTGACAATTATTAGATTCCATGTGAATGATAAGTTGATCCAAAGATACGCTTATTGTTTGATAGGATTTATTGTCAATACTTGATTACTACACTTTTGGAATATTAGGATTGTTGTGGGCATATTGATCAGCCCCAAGGAAGGTCTATATATAGCCAAGTTATATGTGCACTTGTGATAATAAATATGTGATGATTATTAGGTTCCATGTAAACAATGAGTTGGTCCAAAGATAGGCTTATTGTTTGACAAAATTTATTATCAATACTTGATTACTGCATCAAGAGTACCATTTATAAATTAATATTTCTGTCTAAACACTAAATATTAATGTTATGCTGGGTATCTTGTGATCCTACCATTATATGAATTTATTCATATGATATGAAATTTGTGTGAACATGTTGTTTTGTTCTATTTTTGTGTTAATATATCTGTTTTAGTTATATCTGCCAACATTAAGAAATGGAAAGAGAACGTATTAATTATTCTTGGTTGCATGGATCTAAACCTTGCATTAAGGAATGAACAACACATTACTTTTATGGATAAAAGTTCCAATTAGGAAAAACGAGATTTTAAGAAGTGGGATTGTCAAATCACATGAGTCTTATGATCATGAAGCATGGAATTCCAAAAACACTTAGGGGCATTGTGTCTGTAAAGGGAACCACTGCCAAAGTTCCAATTAGGAAAAACGAGATTTTAAGAAGTGGGATTGTCAAATCACATGAGTCTTATGATCATGAAGCATGAAATTCCAAAAACACTTAGGGGCATTGTGTCTGAAAAGGGAACCACTGCCAAGAAATTTTTTTTCTTTTATAAGGAAATTAAGAAGTGGTTTGTTAAAAGCAATAAAGCTGAAACAAGTATAATTCTATCAAACTTGATTTCAATAAAGTATAAAGGAATAGGAAATATAAGGGAGTACATCATGAAGATGTCTCACTTTGTTTCAAAACTAAAGGCACTAAAGTTAGAGCTATCAATGATTTGCTTGTGCATTTAGTGTTGATTTCTCTTCTAGCACAATTCAATTAATTTTAGGTAATTTATAATTGTCAAAAGGACAAATGGTCTCTTAATGAGCTCATTTCTCATTGTGTACAAGAAGAAGAAAGACTAAAGCAAGAAAAGATTGAAAGTGCTTACTTGGCAAGTGCCTTTAAAGACAAGAATTTGAAAAGAAAGAAGTATAAACAAACTGCAAATGTTCCACCTTAGAAGAAATAGCAATAAGAAACAAAATGAGGAAATTGATTGTTACTTCTCCAGGAGTTTTGGACATATGAAGAAGGATTATGGCAAATATCATACTTGGCATGCAAAGGAATGTGCACTTCTCATTTGTTTTTAATTTAGCTTCAGTATCAAAACACACTTGGTGGATAGATTATGGTGTTACTATCCACATAAGTATGTATTAAGGAAAGTATACAAACAAAAAGAAATTAGGTGCCAACATATTTTTGGATGTCTTAAAACGTATATATATGGATATTTTATGGCCCATTCCTTACGGCTTCAAGGAATGGTCAACAATGTTGAGGTTCAAGGCATTCAATGTTGAGGTTGAAATCCAACTTGGCAAAAGCACTAGGGCTATTAGATCTAACCATGGTAGATATGATAGGTTAGGTGAACAATGTCCAAAACCATTTGCCAAATTCCTAAAGGAGTACAATATCATCTCACAATAATACTATGCCGAGTACTTCTAGCCTTAACGGTATTGCTGAAAGATGAAATAGAACACTATAGGATAAGGTAAGAAGTATGATTAGTCATACTATCTTACCAGAATCACTCTAGGAAGAAGCATTAAAAGTTGCAGGTTACATCCTTAATAGAGTTCCAACTAAAGTTGTGGCCAAAACTCCTTATGAATTTATGAACTGGCAAGACGCCCAATATAAAGTATTTACACATTTGGGTTTGTCTAGCTAAGGCAAGGCCTTATAGGCAAAATGAAAAGAATTTGGACTTAAAAATGGTTAATAACTACTTTGTTGGATGCTCTAAATGGTTTCAAGGGTATAAGTTTTATGAACCCACAACTAAATTATTATTACTTTTTTGGAGGCGGGAAATGTCTAGTTAGGTTAGAGACTTTGTCTTTGAAAAGGGATCTGTTCCTTTTCCTATGTTTGTTATCACAAAAGAGCTATATTGAAAGGGTATTTAAGAGATTTGGCATGTAGGATGTCAAATCACAAGACACCCCGATTACTAAGGGAGACATGTTCAGTCTTGATCAATGCCCCAAGTATGATCTTAAAACTAAAGAAATGCAATAGATTCTTGATGCTTTAGCAGTAGGAAGTCTAATGCAATCTTAAGTTTGTACATATCCGGATATTGCATACATTGTTGAGGTGTTAGGCAAATATTTGATCAATTTGGAAATGGATCATCAAATAGTAGCCAAACAGGTTTTATGCCATCTTTAGAGAACAAAAAACTACATGCTGACACATAGGAAGACAGATAAGTTAAAGATCATTGGGTACTTAGACTCCGACTTTGTCGGATGCCAACATAGTTGTAGATCTACTTCAAGCTATGTTTGTATGCTTGTTGGAGGAGCTATCTCTTGGAAGAGTGCTAAGTAAATAGTCATTGCACCTTCTAACAAGCCATTCGAATTTATAGGTTATTATAAGGCATCCAATCATGTAATATGGTTACGAAATTTTGTCACAGGGGTGTGAATTATGGATGAAATTGAAAGAGTACTTAAGTTATTTTCTGACAACATATCAACAATCTTATATTCTGGCAACAATAAGAGTATGATGAAGTCTAAGCACATAGACATAAAGTTCCTGGTTGATAGAGATATAGTTTAGAGTAGTTAGGTGTCTATAGAGCATATTGGCACAAATCCATGTTACAGATCGACTTACTAAGGGACTACCACCTAAGGTCTTTCATAAGCATACTATTCACGTGGGTGTGATATCATTTGATGATATATCGTATTAGTAGGAGTATGCATTTGGATGCTCATCTAGATAGACCTTATGTTTATGGATATTTTTTTGCAGGAATCAAGTATTTAGGTTTGTTTTCACTTTGACTTGTTTTATATGATCTCATAAAGAATAAAGTTGGACTAATTGGAAATAGGCATGTTAGATCACATTACATATAATTTCCATGCTACACATCCATACTTGATCTATGTCATTTGATTGTGTTGATATATGTGACCATGGGTGGGTTTAGTTATGATACATGTGATGAAGGTCACCTTGATCTTATATTTACAAAGTTGATGGATGAGATTGTTTAGAGATGTTTTGGTCATGATAGCAAATTTTGAGCTTATAAAGTTATAGTATAATATGCAATTTCCAAGTGGAAGATTGTTAGAATTTGTGGACTTGTATATATATAATTGTATATTATGAGCTATCATAAGGTTTTGCCCAAAACTAAATTGATCTTATAAGGTTAAATTAATTGGGCCTAAGTCATCTTATTAAGTATGGGCTTATTATGTATAGATACCATATTGCCTTGTTAGTAATTTTATGATGGGCTAAATTAGAAACTAGGGATTGTACAGCTATAAAAGGTTATAGTCCCCAAGTTATACATATGTCTCTTTTCCTAACATCACATCATCAAAAAAAAAAAAAAAGAGCCACCTTCGGTAAAGAATTCATATGTATCAACTAGGAAGATGAAGAACCACAAACATAGATATCAATCAATTCCTATAAATTCAGGTATACTTCTGTATCTACTCTACTTATTTTCTTGATGGTTTGACATGGATGATTTTGGGGTCATCAAGAATTAAAGATCTAACATGAAAAGCTCAAAAGAATCTCTATGACAAAAGAAGAGCTTATTTTACAGCACCGAACCATGAATCTAAATAAAGCCACAAAAAAAAATGCTCAGGGACAAAAGAAAAGTCTACGCTTAACAAACCAACTGAAACTAGCAACAAAAGTTACATAAAAAGTGGGCACACCAAGAAAGATAGGATCGAAACAACAACAGACCACAAAATCAGAAACTTCATGGAAGAGATCAGCAACATTAAACAGTAGCAACACCAAAGAGAAAAGCCAACTTAACTAAGGCCGAAAACACTAGATATAGTAGTAGTAGGTCTTAAGAGCCTAGAAAATATCATCAAAAAGAAAGTAGCATTATGAAACTAGATGCGGATTCTCAAAATAATTAATTCCATATAAGCCTGTTGTAATATGATACCAAGCCAAGAGAAATTTCACCATTTTGCATAAAGTTGTAAACTCTCATGCAAACCTTTCTCCAATACAAATTGTGAATGAATAAAGTTGTTAACCATTTTCTAATGCAATTTTTAAGGTGAAAATTACAAACCTTACTAATGTAACTTTTGCATAAATGAATATGTAAAATCCTCCTCTGATGTAACTGTTAAGGATAAAATTACAGATTCTATTTAATAACATTACTTACAATTTTATCTTCCTCATTCTCATACATTAAACAATTTCATAATACGAATATATATAACCTACAATAATTTGCACACGTCATTCGTATTTTAAGATGAGGATATCCTTATCAATAGAATACTTTCCTAATTTTCTATTTAAAACAAATATCTCATATAGCTTCAATATTTTAGTATTAGTTACATTTAGAAGTTGATGCTATTGATAAATAAAAGATTATCAATAATAATCTTTAAATTAATTAGATTGGGTAAAACCAATGTGTTATTGGTCACCTTTCAAGAGTATGGAAAATAAAACATTTTTTATGCTGTTTTCTTTCTTTTTATTAATTGAGTATGTTTATTTTTTAAAATAAATTGATTTTCAATAGTGAAGTTTTCTTACATGTACCAAAGGGTGTAACACCCTAGTAGTTCTAACTTACGCTTAAGTTGTATTTGAATTCTATTAGTTGTTACTTTTTAGCTTTGCTGAAAACTTAACTCTTTTATGAAATTAATTTATTTGAAAATAGTGGGGGATTTTTTTTTTTGAAAGCTCTTTTGAAAACATGAGCCTTGATCGTGGAGTAAACATTCACGTAACGATGCGTAAGTAAAAGATAGCATCGAGGAAGCGTAGAGACACAACTTAAGAAATCATATATCACAGTAATAAATACCAATAATAATATTAAGCATAACTTAGGTTGGTTATAACTCCTAACCTTATCATCCAAAATCAACATGATTATAAAATCTGTCCAACAAACATAATAATGAAATAAAGAGAGAACCAAAATATAAAGCATCATAAAGATTGCAAACACCTCATAAAGTTAACACCACATCCACTGAAAATATAAGAGTATCAATTATCTCCTTAGCCTAGTCTAAGTTTGAAGCTCAAAAGCCGTGTCCATGATGCCCACATCCTTGAGGGATGATTGGGGTTTGGATTTAGCGAGGTCTAGGAGCACATCTAGAAATAGGGCTAGTGGCAGTAGATGCCATTTCCGACGGGTTTGATTTTATTGAGTCCGATCCCAAGAGAGACTCCAAGGCCAGGGCAGGAGAATCGGACAAATTGATCTCAATGATCGGCACCTCTAGAGCAACAGGCTCCAAAAGGGGTAGGTTAGGAGATATAGGCTCATACTCTGGGGTAGCAGGTGGAGGTTAGAGAAACTCCAAAAGTATAGGAAGTATGGGTACAGGAGGTGCAATAGCAGCATCAAGGTGACCCAAATATAGTATAGTGTAGGTAGTAGTAGTGGTCGTAACCACTATGGCATCACGATCCACATCATAGTACCACTTAGCTATCAGAGGACCTACATGGTGTTTCATCAATGACGTCATCTGTGTCTAAAGATGATGCAAAAGGTAAGGGTGAGAAATAATAATTTCTTAGTAGGATTCTAACTAAATAAACAAGGTGTCTTCGTTAACATTCTAGTCACTTCAGGTTTATTACAAAAAAGTGTACATACATCAAGTTCATTTAATTGAGTTTGAAAACATGATTAGCCGAAGTGGATTCATTTTAGGCATACCTCTTCACTCAAACGTAAACATGACATAAATAAGTAAAGTAGAGACATCATAAGGTAATAGTGCATGAACAAATAACTAGCCAAAATCTGAGAGCATATGTCTATGCTTTATGCACGTTCTTCCTTTCATTATTTTTCTTGAACTTGGGCGTTAGTCTCATGTATTTCCTTAAACTTGTCCTTATCATCATCTTTTATTAGTCCACCCTATAATCTTAGATAGTAATGAGCTCATACTATGGTTGTCGCTACTTTGGTGCTCCTTTACGAGAAAGGCGGAAATGGGAGTCACCTTCCCTTACTAAAGGATTGTATCTCAGCTTTCCTTATCGAAAGATTGTGCCAAAGTTTGGAGATCACCTTCCCTTACCGAAGGATCACACCATTACTGTAATGCCCTAGTACGAGATTCCTATTGTCTGTCAATATCGGATCTTGAAAATTCTAAGTTTGAACCCCATGCCTCCTTGGAGGGCTATAGGATTGAGGTATTTCCTTAAGATCAAAAGTCCTGGTGATAGTTCCTTGGGCATCAATGAGTTGAAAAACGATTTTTAATGAATTTTAGAGGATAGGTAACCCCTTCATTTTTAACCCAAGAGTTTGTAAAAATGCAAGTTTTCAAAAAATTGTACTAAAATCCAAAAGTTGCATTATGATTCTTAAGGATTTTGATTTATTTGATATTTTTATTGAATCCAAATAGAGAGTAAAGTTAAAGAAGTATATGTGATACACTAAGTCTAGGTGACACTTGAACAAGGGAACTAAGTTTTGGATAGTGTAATCGATTACAGTACTCTTTTTTGCCACAAACTAAAATTTTTCATTGTGGTAATCGATTACCAGGAGTGGTAATCCATTACCACGGCACTATACATAGCCTGAGACGTGTGTTTCTCTCTCATTTTCACCATTTTCTTTCTCTCTCTACCCTTTCAAACTCTCTCCCTTTTCTTTAAATACTCTCTTTCACCAACCATTCTTTCCATTTCACTTTTTTCATATTAAAATCACGCTAACAATAAAACATACACTCCCTTTAATACTAAATCTTCATCAAATTATTCTCCTTTTTTTCTTTTTCAAACTCCACCCTTGTTGAGTTTGAGCTTGGAGGAGGAGAAGAATCAAGGAGGCTTCTCTATCATCTTCCTCTTCATTCCTTTCTAATGGTAATCTTTAACATTTTTCTTTCCTTTTCTATGAAATTCTTATAAATCCTAAGTTAGCAAAATTTGGGGTTTTGTGGTTCAAGGGTAATTAACATTAATCTCTCGGAGTTAATGACTAATAATTGATCGAATTATTGTATTGTGATAGTACATTGTTCCGACGATCGTATTCTTAGCTCGGTGACTCCGAGAAAATTAAAACCTTCTGCTTAGCAGGTATATTGTGAGTAGATAGACTATCCTTAACTTGTTTTCTCTTTCAATTATTTTGATATACTGAATTTCAGTAAATATTGGATGTTTAAAACATTTTCATTAATAGTATTTTTTTTAAATCTTACACATGAGTCAATGACTTATATGAAGAGAATTTATGTAAATGTTTTGAAACTATTATGATGTTTTGAATTGATATTATGAACTCTGACAATCAGAGATTATAGATGTTGATACAGTAAGTTTTGGAGTTGATTTCCATTAAATTGTTTTGATGTTGACATTATTGCCATGACTGAAAAGATTGGAATTGGTATTTTAGATTCTGGAATTGAGATGCATGATAGTTAAGGAAAAGATTTAGGAATGTCTATGACAGGATCAGCCTACTTATGGTAGTAAATGTTAGCCTTGGTGCACCTTAGATTATCATTTTACATAGCCACACACATAGTGTAGTGCGTGACAGATTTACACAGCCACTCTAAGAGTGGTGCGCGATAGATTATGGTATTCAGACTAAGGAGTGGCCACCTAAGTGTGAAGCCTGATGGATTATCTTATATTAGATAGTTCCTACGAATTTTTAAGAAATTAAATTTTATTTTCTGTTGAGAGTTATTTAATATTTTTGCACATTGACTCATGTGGGTTAAGGGTGGCCTGCCTCTTATTGAGTTACAAAACTCACCCATTGCTCTTCCTCTCTTTTTCAGATACAGGTACCAATTTGGGATCTAATTCCCTTGTTTCTTATAACTGGTTGTGCTTCTTCGGTGAGCCCTCATGTAACATCCTCCCAAGTATAATATTATGCTTAAGTCATAATACCTCACCTAGGAGTTATTACTGTCACTTAATCGGACCTTGTCTAGTAACGGCCTTTGGCCACCTTCGCCTCGGAGGGCCTTCTTCGAAACTTTTGAACTATCTGGAGATAACACGAAAATAAACATATGAGTGATAATTATAAATTCTCAGTAGGATTCATTAAGAAACTTTATACGTGTCATCGTTATTATCTCCAGCTACTTCGATTTATTATAAAAAGTGAATACATTATACGAACTGCTCTGTTTTATAGTTTGAAAACATATAGTCTGAAGCAGAATTCATTTTATCTCATGCACTTAAGTCACATTGGCAATGTTTCATATTTAGAATAAAAATCACTGCATAAATAGATAGAACAAGTTCAGCCTCAATAAAACATGGGATATCATAATAGTGAGCATTGGTACAATTATAATTACATAACACATATATGGCTGTGCTATAAGCTTCTCATAACTCATCCCCCCCATAACTTCTCGGTACTTACACTAGCTAGGTCATGCTATGCCTCATGTTAGCCCTATCCTCTATACTCACACTAGCTAGTTCATGTCATATCTCATGTGAGTCGTGGGTGAGGGAAGCTTACTTTGAGTCACCTTCCCTTTTGAAGGATCACACCCTTAGTTTACTTTCTTTACTTTCTTTTCTTGGCATACCTAGGCATTACATATCGCCGTCCTTAGGGTGCTTGCATATGTCTTAATCTTTAGTCTTTACTCTTTACTGCCCTTGGGTAGTCTGATCTAGGAGTGAGCTCGTCAGCTCAACCCGTGACTGTATTGACCCGCAAGGGGACTTACGTGCCTCTAGATTGGAGCGACTCAGTTGGCCATCTGCCTCCAACATAGAGGGACCCAAAAGTTCTAGCTGCCTTCACAGGGAGGGACCCAATGTGTAACTGCCTCCGTGTGAAGGGACCCACATCTTTATCTTTTAATTGCTTTTACCTGAAGGGACCCAAATAACTGGCTCCAAGTGAAGGGATTCACATTTATTATATTCATATCCTTTCATTCTCATGCATAATCATGCATAAACATGCTGAATGAATGAATGCATTCTTACATATGCTTCGCCATTTGTCTTCATATATCATTGCATATGGAATTTCTACATACATATTCTCAACACATAAATGCTCATAACCTTTTATTCTACCGAAAATATGGCAGCATAATGGAATGTGTCCGCTTCCCTATGAATAGTGCCAGTTTCAGCAGATAGTCAGTCACAGTAAGAGATCAAATATAATGCATCAATTTTTCAAGCACCAACATGGAATTTGCAACACTTAGACTTTAATTGAACTCATATTTACATTAAGGTACCAAATTCTTCAATTCTGGAAATCCTGCTCATATTTTTCAACTCTGCCCGTTTTTAGAAATTAAGCCTTAGATTCATTTTAACTCATCTAGACTGAATTTTGGATAGTTGAAGTGTTGTGTGTCTATTTTCTAAGCTCTTTAGTCCCATCTCATTTTGACAAGTGTAGCTCAAGATATTTAAGTTTTATCCCGGCCTGCCCTGCAACTAGCCAGAATTACATACTTAAAAATAAAAATCCACTAAAAATTGAAAACTAGCTCAAAATCATACGAAAGAGGTATCATATTAAAGTTAACAGGACAAGCTTTAATTTACAACAAATTCCATTTCATTTACCTTAGTAGAGGTCAAGTTATATGCCCCGAAATTTGACCTTCCTATATTGTCCTATTTTGGCCTAGTTTGGACATAAGGCAATTTCTTTGAATCGCTAGGAGCAAACGAGACCATATCTAACTCGAAAATTTTTCTAGGATGTTCTCATATGTGTAAGCTTTCTAAAAAAGTTGGATTCACTCAATTTGGAGTTGTATAGGGTGAGTTATACTCTTCTCAACTCACACTGCCCGGATGAAAGTCCTAATTTCTAGTCAAATTTCAAAAAATCATATCTCTCTCAATACTAATCCAATGGCCTTATATGATATATGTATGGAAATCTCTAAATGTCTAGTTTCATTTAAAAATAGTTTCATCGAAATTTAAGAGTTGTAGGCGGAGTCGTACACTCCGCCATATAGACTGTCATGGGGTTTCTTACCTGGATAGCATCCCAATCCTCCACTTCTCTTATTCTTCTTCTTCTAACTTTAATTCCAACTCAAGATTTCATATTAATCCAACCATAATTCATCATATACATCCAATATATCATCAAATATATGAAAAAGAGTGAAATCTTATACAACCATAGTTTAGAGAAATTAAGAACAGAGATTAAATCCTACCTCCTTTAGGTGTGATCTTACTGAATGTGAGTTTGGATTGATAGAACCTTGACAAAGCTTGAAGATTTGATGGAGTAGGTTGAGAGGGAAAGAGAAGAAGAAGGCTGGAACAAGAGGGAAAGGAAGGCGCAAGTTAGTCAGAAGGGAGAAGGAAAATCTGACTTAAATATAACAAGGGTAGTTGGAATTGTAAGTGTTGATTGACTGAATTTCTTATGGCTGATTTCCAGCCATGCTTCCTACTTTTTGTGGCTCAATGTGGCTTAATTATCCTCCAAGCAAAATGAGAACTCGTTTGTACTTTGTCTGAACTCAGAAACTCATATCCATTCTGCATAAAGTCGGAACTCATGTCCTTCTATTTGACACTTGGAGATTAAATCGAAGATCGGAAATCTTGTCTGTTCTATTCGAAACTTGAAAACAAACTCGAATATAGAAAATCATGCACAATTTATTTGAAACATAAGGTCAGAGATCAAAATCCTACAGCATACTAATCACATTAAAATCAAAAGTCAAGAACAAGAATAGGAAACCGAAAATACTTAAACCCGGAGGTCGGGTATGTTAATGTAAACTGGGAAGTCGAGAACTAGGATGCTTTAAAACTCTTATTACACGTAATTCTAAAACTCGATTCATGATCAAACTCGGAGATCGATTCTAGGCATAACACCAAAAATCGGGAATCAAAACTTTAACCTTATGTGCCGGGAAATCGGAACTTATATAGTCTCGGAAGTCCCAATTCAATCTCAGAAGTCGGTCATAGGCCAAACTCGAGAACACCAAATAAACTCGGAGGTTGGAAATAGAGTCCATCTTATTTAAAACTTGGAAATAAATTATGACTCGGAACTCATATCCGTTTGAAACATGAAGTCGGAGATAGAAAGTTAGTCGGAAATCGGATTCATTTCCATTGTATTTGAAACTTGGAAGCAAAGTCGGACATTAGAAAAGCATGTAACTTGGTAAAGTCAGACATCAGTAATCATGTCCATTTTATTTGGACCCTGAAGATTAAGTTGGAAGTCGGAAAAATGTCCATTTTATGAGCTCGAAGGTGAAGTCGGAAGTCGGAACTAGTGGTGAATGTTTCACTTCATGATCAAGGGCATTTTGAAAATTCTAAGTTTGTTATGTTGTATTCCCTAGAGTAGTATAGCTCCATGATACTACAAGCAGGGTCCAAACCTTGCTGGATTATGTATATGTTTATGTAGTGGTCATGTGTATTAGACTGATTGAATTTCTAATGGAAGGAAAATTTATATTTGGATTAAATGGCTTGAAATGATATACGCTTGTGTTTATATATGTTTGCATATATATATATATATATATATATATATATACAAACATATATATCCTAAAAATTTATTATGTTACATGTTGAAAGGTGCATTCTGAGAATGCCTAGACCCCCGATGGATAATTGTGAATGTTTGAATATGTAGGATGAGGACCCGTATTTAGGAATTATCCTAAATACAAAGATGACTCTGTCTGATTTTTGTGAAAAATTGCATGATGAAAGGCTTGCTAGGGGACTTGTCCCTTATGCGCCAGTCACGACTCAGGATGGGTCATGACACTTAGTTCTTTCTTTTCTTGGTTAATGCTCATCATGTATGACATGTCACTTAATTATTTTTTCTTACTTAGCATATGGGTATGTCACAATGAACAAGGCAAGAATTATACTAAATTCTAACCGACAGAAATCCAATAGCATAATGGCTATACTAGAGCTTCCCTAAAGTTTGCCAGGCAAGCATAATAGTCAACAATATAGTTCAATATAACTAACACAAGACTTCATATACATATTTAAGTAGCATTAAACAATTGCATTTCAAGCTAGCCATGTTATCCATGTGGCCACATGATAACAGGATATAAGTATAGGTATCTTTACTCGTAGGGCCATTCATATTGTTGAAATAGATAATTGTATACAATCCTTGTAACAAAGTCTTATGAGCATAGATTAGATAATCAGGCCCAAGTTTTTTTTTCTTGTTTTTAAACTTAGGTTTACCCGTAAAACTTAATTTGTCTTAAGAGGTTCTTTGGTTGGTTTTTGTTTAGTAAATGTCTAAGTTTCTTAGTTGAGTATTATGGAACAAATTTGATTTGTGTGTGAATTTAAAGTCTTAATTTCTTTTTCTTTTATCTTACTTAGGTTGTGGCCTTATTTAAAATTTTCACTAATCTTTTTGTTCTATTTTTCTTCTTCTGAATTATCGATTTCATTTAATAAAGTGTTTTGGGAGTGTTTTCCATCACCATTACAAAATTAAAGATCTTTCTTTCCTTTGTCCTTGGTATGGCCGAAGCCATATGTTGGGCTTCTTAACCTATTTTTCTTGATTTTTCTCCCAGTAGCTTATTGAGTTCACTTAATTATATGATGTAAGAGTATTATTCTTCGTTTTTACAAATTAAAAATTTTTCTCTTTTCATTAACTCATTAATGCCGAATATACACAAAAATTTTAATCAAGTTTTGAATTTTTTATTCCTCTTATTACTAAATTACCGAAAATATTATGAGGAAACCAAATCGAATCATTAAAAGTTCAAACTCATTTTACTTCCCTAATGTAACACCCTACTAATTTGATGTTATGCTTAAGTCATAGCATTAAATTAGGTAGTCTGTGTTACCGTGTTAACGTTTTATTTAAACCTCGTGATTATTATCACTAAATCGTTGAAATGGCGCGCTGTTACATAATAAACGTGAATAGCGTTATAAGACGTAATAAAGTTTAATGAAATATGACAGAAAGATACGAATAAGTGGTATATTGTTAACTGTATACGTACATATGTAGATTGGAAGCCAAAGCTTCAGTCTATACATATATATATTAAAAGCAAACAAAAAAAGGAACAGCAAAATTCCTATTACTAAAAAGCAGATACAGACTAGCAGGAGCCGGCTGTGTCCAACGAGTCCAACTCGGAGTCACGACGAAGCTGCAGGACTAGGATCTCAGTGTAAAGAGCGGCCGTTGAGCCCTTCGCCTGCGTCTGAGAATGGTACGGAAATACAACACGGGTGAGAATTTCAAGAAATTCTCAGTAGGGTCCATATATAACATTCTTCTGACGTCACATTCATTCTCAGTTGCCTCGGTTTTTCTTTAATTATAAAACATGTGTTTAAACTAGGCATATCCATTTTAATGAGTTTAAGGAAAAGTCTGGTCCGAGGCAAGGTTCAGTTTTACTTTAGTTGCCATAAGAAACAGAACAGATTATTGATAATGATTCACAGGATAATAAACAGTATAAATGAACAAATGGTAGTAAAGAAACATGGTAAATAATTGGACATATCTTAACATAACCATTTCATATAATCATGCATTCATGTAATCATGCATGCTCATTCTTGATTCTTTCTTCATAAGCTTTTCTATTACTTTTCATCATTTTCCATCTCTTGGTCCCTTGGGAGTTCTTGGCCATTTAGACTCTTAGGTAATAGTCTGCTTATCAGGATCGAGCTTGTTTCTATACAGTAATGCCGGGTTTACTTTCCCCGACCTTCCCACTGATCTATTCCCCTTAACTTCTTATCCGGGGCTGGCCCAAGTAGTATGGAACTTGCATAATAACATAATCCTTTTCATAACTTTCATAGCTTTCTTAAGAATGCATATGCATTAACATGTAATTCATAGCTTGTACATGGGTTCTACCGAAATTTTGGCAGCATAACGAAATGTGTCCGCTTTTCCATGAATAGTGCCAGCCAATCAATACATCAATTTATCACAAAGCATACAACATCACATTTATATTCCAACATCAAACTCATATCAACACCAATTTCATTAAGGCAGAATTCCTGCCTCAGCATATTCAACCAACCCGGTTTTTATAATTCAAGCCATAATTTCATTTTAACTCATTTGGACCTCAAATTTGAGTATGTTAAAATGTTATGTGTCTGTTTTCTAATCTCTTTGGTCCCATCTCATTTTGGTATCTACAACTCAAGATATCTAGATTTTATCCCGGCCTGCCCATTGGCTAGCCAGAATCAGGCAACTAAAAGTAAAAATCCACTAAAAATCAAAAACTGACTCAAATCATATGAAATTGGTCTCATATTAAAACTAACAGAACAAAGTTTCATTTAGAAAAATTTTCACTCAATTTGGCTGAGTAGGGCTCGAGTTACAAGCCCCGAATTAGGACCTTCCTACACTGCCCTATTCTAGCCCGGGGTGGACATGGGGCGAATTGCGTGGAGAACTGGGAGCAACTGGGACCATATTAAATTCTGAAATTTTTATGGGATATTCTCCTATGTGTAAGCTTTCTAGAAAAGTCAGTTTCACTCTTTTTCAAGTAGTATAGGTCGAGTTCTACCCTAAACAACCTAATCTGCCCAGAGCCAGAGTCAAAACCCTAGGTCAAAATTCAAAAATTCATAACTCCCTCATTTCTAACCCAAAAGCCTTATATGATATATCTATGGAAAGCCCCAGATGTATAGTTTCATATAAAAATGGTATTATCCACTTTGATCAGTTGTAGGCGGAGCCGTATACTCCGCCGTATGGACAGCCGAGGGGTTTTGGTTCTCTAACCCATCAGCTCTTTCCATTTTCATGGTTTCTTGCTTCCACTTCGGTTTTAATCAATCAAACAGCCTAAAACCAATCACATATCATCATAAACATTCATTCAACACATCAAATAAGGTGAAAATAATTCAAGCCCAGCCAGCCAAATGCATGGATTTGATGCAAGAAATCAGAACTCCTACCTTTGATCTAAGTGTTTTTGCTAGAATTTGAAGGTTTGGATGAGTAAAGCTTGAAGTGGTTTGTTATTGGCTGAAGTTGTGAGTGTAAAGAAGAGAGAAAGAGAGCTGAAAGGAGGCAGAAAAGTGGCGTGAATGAGGGTCTGAATTGGTGATAAAGGCAGCAGAAAATCTAACCACTTGATGGTGTATAGGTGGCTTCCTCCTTGTATTTTGATTGGTCCAAAAGGCTTGGCTGAAATTCAGCCAAGCTTCTCCATGACTTAGTGGCCTTGTGGCGCCACTTTTTGGCTGGTAAGTGGCTGAGCCATCAGCCACTCAAAATAGGGTTTGAGGCTTGCAATTCTATTGGCCCGGTTCCAACAGTTTAAAATACCGTAATATTACCGATTTCCTCTAAATCGGTAAATCGGTTTTCAATAAAATTTTTATGAAATCTCCTATACTTTAACTTAATTCTCTCATATCTAAACTTAAGTAATTACTAATCAATTGAGGCTAAATAATTGCTTAGTCGAATTTTAATTATTCTCAATTATTCGATAAAACCGAATAATTAGGCAAAAAAAAATGGTGGATGTTACACCTAATCACCAAGCATGGCCTAAGCCATCCTCACCATCAAGTAACCATTTTTAATTTTTCTTTCTCATTACAAGATCTCTTGCTTTAATGTTTTGTTTTTAGGGACTTTTCAACCGATTAAAGACATTAGGGGATGAATTCAACCAATTAAATTTCTTAAAGGCATAAGGGAAATTCTTTTAACTGATTAATCTTCTTAGAAACGCCATGGAAATGTTTTAAATTGATTAAATCACTTGAAAGCATGAAGAGAATATTGTCAACCGATTAAAACTTGTTAAAGACATGAACATAGAGATTTGAACCATAAACAAGCTTTTGACAAAGGTAGTTGCTCGTAGTGTAACATCCTCCCAAGTACAGTACTATGCTTAAGTCATAATACCTCACCTAGGAGTACTTACTGTCACTCAATGGGACCTTGTCTGGCAGCAACCTTCGGCCACCTTCACCTCGAAGGGCCTTCTTCGGAAACTTCTGAACTATCTGGAGATAACATGGAAAAAGAGTGAGAATTTTTAAATTCTCAGTAGGATTCATTTAACTACCATATGCTGTGTCGTCATTATTATCTTCAGCTGTTTCGGCTTATTATGAAAAAGGTGAGCATGTTATACAACTGTTTAATTTTATGGTTTGAAAATATATCGTCCGAAGCAGAGTTCATTTTATTCATGCACTTGGGTCACATTGACAATATCTCATATCTAGAATAAACATCACTGCATAAATGGATAGAACAGGTTCAATTTCTTAGATTGTTGAAAACATGATTATTCGATGCGGATTCAAATTTCACATATCCTCTTATCATTTATATTATAATGAGCATAGGTACAATTACAATGACATAAAACATGTATGGCTGTGCTATAAGCTTCTCTTAACTTGTCGCCACCATAACCTCTTTGTACTTATACTAGCTGGGTCATGCCATGCCTCATGTGGGTGAGGGGAGCATACTTTGGGTCACCTTCCCTTTTGAAGGATTACACCCCTTGTCTACTTTCTTTACTTATCACACATATTCTAGAGTACAATCGCCATGTCATACTCTATTGGGGTATGATCACCATATCACACTCCTTAGGAATGTATTCATCCTGCCACGTCCCAGAGTATGATTGCCATGTCATACTTTATCGGAATGTGATCGTCATGTCACATTCCTTAGGGTGTGGGATCATTATACCACATTCCAGAGTATGATCGCCATGCCATATCCCATCAGAGTGTGATTACCATGTCATGTTTCTTAGAAATATGGGACCTTCATTATATCTTTTAACTGCCTTCACGGAGAGGGATTCAAAGTGCAACTGCCTCCAGGTGAAGGGATCCAATCTTATCTCATTTAACTACCTTCACAAGGAGGGATCTCATAACTGCCTCCAGGTGCAGGGATCCACACTTAATATATTTGTATCCTTTCATTCTCATACATATGCTTCATTGCTTACTTTTATATATCCTTGCATACATGATTTCCACATATATATTCATAACGTATAAATGCTCATAACTTCCTTACAATTCTACCGAAAATTCAGCAGCATAATGGATCAGATCCGTTTTTCCATGAATAGTGCTAGTCTCCATAGACAGTCAATCATAGTAAGAGATCAAATATAATGTATTAATCTTTTAAGCACTAACATGGAATTGCAACACTTAGACTTTAATTGAACTCATATATGCATTAAGGTGCCAAATCCTTTAATTTTGGAAATCTTGCTCATATTCCTCAACTTTGCCCATTTTTAGAAATTAAGCCTTAAATTCATTTTAACTCACTTATGGATATGTTGAAGTGTTATGTGTCTATTTTCTAACCCCTTTGGTTCCATCTAATTTTGATAAATATAGCTCAAGTTATTTAGGTTTTATCCCGGTCTGCCCTGTAGCTAGCTAGAATCACACACTTAAAAGTTAAAATTTATTAAAAATCGAAAATTGATTCAAATCATATGACATTGGTCTCATATTAAAGCTAACAAACAACCTTTCATTTGCAAAAAGTTCCATTCCATTTACCTTAGTAGGACTCAAGTTATAAGCGCCAAAATTTGACCTTGCTGAACTGCCCTATTTTAGCCCAGTTTGGACATAAGGCAAATTTCTTGAATCACTGGGAACAAACGGAACCTTATCTAACTCTGAAATTTTTTAATGGGATATTCTCCTATGTGTAAGCTTTCTAAAAAAGTTGGTTTCTTCAATTCCAAGTAGTATAGGGCGAGTTTGCCCTGAACAACCTAATCTGCCCAAATTCAAACTTAGAAACCTAGGTCAAAATTCAAAAATTTATACCTCTCTCAATACTAATCCAATGGCCTTATATGATATATGTATGGAAATCCCTAGATGTCTAGTTTCATAGAAAAATGGTTCCATTGAATTTGAATAGCGATAGGCAGAGCCGTACACTCCATCGTACAGACTGCCGAGAGATTCTAGGTTTCCAGGTTCTTACATCTTCATTCTTTCACACTTTCTTACTTCCTAACCAAATTTAACATCAACAACACCCAACAAATTAGCCAAATATCATCATATTCATTCAATTATCATATCAAGAATTGAGAAAATAGAGCCATCAACAGCCACCCATAATCAGAATAGCAAGACAAGATTTGAACCTCTACCTCTAATTATGTGTGATTTGGCTTGATTTTGGAGTTTGGGCTATCAAAACCTTGTTGAGCTTGAAGGTTTGATGGAATTGGGTGAATGGAGAAGAGAAGGAGAGTGTTAGAGTGAGGGAGAAAGGCAGCACTAGTTAGGCTGAAGGGAAAAAGAAGGAAAATGAGTCATAAAACCTTGAGGTGGTAGTTGGAACTTTGCAATATGATTGGTTCAAAATACAAGGCTGAATTTCAGCCAACTTTCCTCCTTTCTTGTGGCCTTCTTTGCGCGATTTTCATGTGGCAAGTGGCTGAGTTCTTAGCCACTTAATGTAGGGCTATTGAGTATGAAATTCTATTGGTTCAATTTCGACAGTTTAAAACACTGTAATTTTACTGATTTCCTTTAAATCGGAAATCGGTTTCAAGAAAATTTTTATGAAATCTTCTATACTTCTAACCTAATTAACTTATACCTAAACTCAATTAATTGTTAATCAATTGATCCTAAATAAATACTTAGTCGAATTTTAATTAATCTCAATTACTTGATGAAAACTAAACAATTAGGCAAAAAATGATAAGAAAATTTTGGTGGATGTTATACTTAGCCATGGAAAGACTAGAGCTTCCTACACTTGTGGCATGAGAACACTGAAAGATAAAGAAAAAAAGGAATCCTACAGTAGTAAAGGTAACTCTAACTAATGTCTTTGAGCTTTGAGTCTTAAAGAATCCTCCTCCAACAAGATGATGAGGGCCCAAGGTACAAGAAAAAGGGTGGGGCTTTTGCTTTACGAGGATTTAGGAATTGTGAGAAATGAGAAAATAAAAATGAATGAGTAAGAGAAGGGGTGTAAGGCTATGGCTAGCACTTGAGTTTTGGGGGTATATGTTGTTTTTCCTTGATTGATGAATTTGCAATTAATTTCAATTATGAGTTTTCCTAATTTGTCTCAATTAACCATCAATTTGTAATTCATTCCTTAGTTATGTGCATGGGGGGGTAGTTATATTAAGGTTTTAGTGAGGGGTTTCATTTTACATTTAGTGCGATCAAGTGTTAATGAGTGTAATGAATGTTTTCCACAATTGGAATGTTGATCTTTTAAAATTTTTGCATATTCCTTCCCATCTTAAGCATAGCTTAGCCGTGGGTATCATCTAGGGTTCTACCATCATATTTTTAATTTTCTAACTTTTAAATTAACAAGCTTATTTAGTGATTAAAATTACTTCATTGTCCTTTACTTAACTATGTTGACTTTTCTTAATTACCAAGTTTTGGCCCATCTAATTAGTGAATTAATCCTTAATTAATTTACTAATTACTCTAATTACTCATTAACAATGAGCTAATTAGCTCAAGAAAAATTTGGGATGTTACAAAGGGAACTATCCATGGTTGTATACCCCTACCCCAACTTAGCTAAGTAATTTAATCACCCTAAGTTGTGCTGATCAATTCAATCAATGTTATTTATACTATACATCACAAAAAGATTTAATCTTAAATTGGAGACTTTTATACTATCAATGATTATTAATGGTGTCCTTATTTCCCTATCATTTTTAAAATCTAAACTAATAAAAATAATGCTAATGAGCCAATGAGCTATAGTGCAACTGGCACTTCCCTTGGTACAAGGGATAAGGGGTTTGTTGGTATTGGGTCAGGGGTTTTATCCCCATTTGCCCATTCCCTTCCCCATTTTCCTTAGCTCTACTCAGAGCTCCCTAGAATCGGAAAAAAAAAAAAGCTAATGAATATGCTTGCCTTTTTAATTTTTTTTTTTTTTGAATAATGTTAAACAAGAATACTATCTCTAGTCTATAATATTTGTCAATTTGGGTAAAATTTTTTGGTTCACAATAGTTGTCATTCTCAAATATCAATGCCATATTTATCGTTAGCTTTTCAAATTTACCCTCCATCTTCATTGGTTAAAAGAGGTTGCTACTTTTCACCACAGAATAAAGTCATACTTTCCACCACATAATGAAATTTAATAAGGGTATTTTAGTAAACCTATATGATAATCATGCACTAATTTTAGATTTCTTAATCTATGCAAAAATGTCTAAATTGATAAATATTGTGAATTAGAGGTAGTATCAAGAAACAAATATGACTAGCTAGCTAGGAAACACTTGGCACTAGTAGGAATATCTTGAAAGTTAGGTTTTTTCTTTCTAAAGTTTGAACAAAGATCGTAGTTGTTTGCATCAGCAATAAATTTCGAAGAGAAAGCCAAGGCTTCCTAAGATAACTTCAAATGAAATGCCATGAATGAATAAGCATCTAATCATCACCAGCCATTGTTTATTATTGTTCCATTGAAAAGCTGAAGCATATATCTACTGAAAGAATCAACATGGCAATGAATATTATTCTTTACAACTTTGATAAAGGAAAACAAATTGTAATTTGAAAGCACAAAATCAAAATGAAAGTGAAAATCCAAGAGAAAGGTTGATACATTTATGCATTGGTTTGACAATCTCAACTTTAGCTATGGGTACCTATCATGCTCCATCTCGTATGTTATATATGTACAATATTAGAATGGAAAAGAGTAATAGATAGGAGAAGGATACTAGAAACCAAGTTCAACTTTATTATTTGAACAACGCATATATATGGATATTACAAAAGGTTATGGAAACTTTGAAAATAAACAATAACTTCTACTATCATGAACTAAATAACTTCCAACACCCTCCTTTAAATTGATATTTACTGAGAGTAGTTTAGGAAAAAACATTTTTTGGCATTCACACTAAACTCAAATGATAGATCCTTTGAAGAGTAAACGGTTGAAGAATGCGAACCTGCAAAACAAATAAGTAAAGAAAGAAAAAATAATAACACTAATAATAGTCTGAGGCATACAGATTTGCACTGCCCTTAAAGATTATTCCAATACAGATTTGCACTGCCCTTAAATATTATTCCAATGCAATGGATATCCCCTAGGGTACAACAGACTCTTCTGGTAAAATCAAAATTTTAAAAACTGACAAGGTATCATCTAGTGTTTAACCCAAGAGAGAAAAAGAAAAACCAAAGAATAAGAAGGTAGGAAGAAGCTGAAGAGAAGAAGCTGAGAAGAAGGAGTGATAGAATAGAAGTGAGTCAGTCCTATTCTAAAAGCAATTAGAAATATATATCTTCTAAAATTTTTTCAAGTTGAAGTTAGTTTAAAAGATAAGGAAAACTCAAATCATGGGCAAATATAATGGGATATTTTCTTAAAAGCAATTTGACTAGCAAGTGGCATCTAACCACATAAAGCTGATAAGCTTTGTAACAAACCTTGCTTTTTCGCTTGAAATCACATAAACCATCATGCAAGTAGAGAACTTCATGGGATATACATTTAACCAAAGGAAACTAGAAAAAAAAAATCCAACTGTTAAACCAATTGTAGTAAGATTGGATAAGATTTGGTTTTAAAACCAATGGATAAAAACTTAGTCATCAGAGAAACAACAATCCTCCCTACGTGAGGATTCGATTAAATTTGATTTTGAAATAAGTAAAAATATTAAAGTAATATAACAATCCTTCACTTATTTCAAAATCAAATCTATTTATAAAAAACATTTAGGTTAAACTTGAATGTATATGCTTCAAACCTGGTGTGTTTTGGACTATGAATGAGACCTATATAGACAAGACTTTAAATTACAATGTAATTGGTGAAGTTTCAACTTCTATGAACCAATACATTTTTAGTGTAAATTAAAGTCTTATCTGATCATATTTACACCTCCACTTATTCCTTGTTATTAATGCTATTTTGTTGGTTTTGGCCATGTGCATGCCTAGTAGTTTATGAGTGCTCTAGAGACTTAACCATAGTTTCATAGGAGCAGCCTCACTCCATACTCATATAGGTAATTTCATCAAGTGTATACTGCATTTTATACACCACCCATAAGGGCTATGAAATCATTAAAAGCAATTAGCTTAGCCTTTGCAGTCTAGCATAACTCATATTTCTCACACCATAGGAAGGGACAATAATGTGCTAGTAGGAACTAATAGATGACTTGTTATTGCCTATATGAACTTTATTTGTGGGATCTTCACTCACAAAAGTTAGGTTCTTATCACTATTAATTTTCAAATTGGCCTAAGTCTCATTCCCTTTGATGTGGCATTCACAAAGTTCCTCCCAAGAGGTTAGTCAAAGGGTTTACTAGATTCACGTCTGATTCCAAATAATCAATAGAAATAATTCCATTTCTTAACAGTTGCTTAATCACCTTATATCTCAACCTAATGTGTTTGCTTTTACAACTATATTTCTTGTTATTTGCAATAGCTATTATTGCTTTGTTATCACAATGTACAAGCACAGAGGGCATTAGCTTTATTCCCAATGGAGTATTGTCCAAGAAATTTTTTAACTATTCAATCTCATTACTAGGTTGTTATAGAGTTATAAACTCTGACTTCATGGTGGACTTCACAATTATTATTTACTTAGCTGATCTCCAAGTAACAACACTACCACCCAAAGCAAACACATAGCCTTACTGTAATCCACTATACTCAATACCATAATTCATGGTACCTCTCAAATATTTCATCAGTCTAGCCAATGTGGCCCACTGATCATTATTGGCACTGTTGCACATAGTATATGCTATGTCAAATTGAGTAAAGTTCTTCAAGTGCAATAGACTCCCAATAATATGTACTTAGACTAGGCAAAAGGGTCCCCTTATTCTTCTTTAACTTAGAGTTAGCATCATAAGGGGTACTCACAAGTTTGACATCAAAATGTCCAAATTTCTTTAGAAGTTTCTGAACATATTATTCTTGTGACAATATTATACAATCACACTCCCTTATGATTTTAACTCCCAAAATCACACTTGGTTCACCCATGTCTTTCATATCAAAATTTGAAGCAAGAAAACTCTTTGTTTTAATCACAACATCAAGGCTAGTGCCATAAATGAGCATGTCATCAACATATAGGCATATAATTACACATTCATCATCAATTAATTTAGTATATACACATTTATCTACTTTAATTGAAGAAAAGGCATTTGAAATGAACAATTGGTCAAATTTTTCATGCCATTGTTTAGGTGCCTATTTCAAACCATACAGAGATTCAAGTAGTTTGCATACTTTGTTTTCTTGACTCGATTCTACATATCCTTCAGGCTAGGTTATATCTATTTCTTCTTCTATATCACCATTTAAAAAGGTTGTTTTAACATCCAGTTGATGAATTATTAGTTTATGAATTGATGCCAAAGTAATTAGAACACATATAGATACAATTCTTGTTACTATGGCAAATGTATCAAAATAATCTATATTTTGTTTTTGACTAAATCCTTTAGCCACTAGCCTTGCCTTATATTTTTCTATTATCAATCGAGATTATATTGTCTTTTAAATATCCACTTGGATCCTATAGCCTTCGTTCCTGGAGGTAAATCCACTAAAACCCATGTGTTACATTTTTTAATTTAGTCAATTTTCGATTTAATAGCATCTTTCCAAAATTGGGCTTCAGGTGAATTAACAGCTTTAGAAAAGGTTACAGGATCATTTCCTATAATATATATGTCAAAATCATTACCAAAGGATGTTTCTTTTCTGTCTTTTACTTCTTCTTAAATCTTCACATGTGTTATCAAGAATGTTTTGAGATGGAACATTTGGAATTTTTTCAATTTTTAACGGATAAATATGTTTGAAGAATTCTATATTTTTTGTTTCAATTATTGAGTTATGATCAAGAACATCACTTTCTAAAACTAAAAACCTATATGCAATGCTATGTTCAATGTACCCAATAAACGTGCAATCTAATTTCTTAGATCCTATTTTCTTTCTCTTAGGTTTAGGTAACATTACTTTGCCAAGCACCCCCACACTTTGAACTAATTCAATTTTGGTTTATATCCTTTTCATAATTTATAGGGTGTTTTTTTGTAAGGAATTCTGTTTTGTATATAACATGTTGTTAGTATTGCTTATCCCCAAAGGTTATCTAGTGCATTAGAACTAATTAATAAAGCATTCATCATTTCTTTTAAAGTTCTATTTTTGCTTTCTGCTACTCCATTTGACTTAAGAGAATATGGTGGAGTTATTTCATGAATTATTCCTTCCTTTTCACAAAATTCATTAAATAAAACATATTCTGCTCCTCTGTCTAATCTAACTCTTTTAATTTTTCTTATTTAATTGATTATCAACCTCAACTTTATAAGATAGAAACATGTCGAAAGCTTTGTCTTTATTTCTGATTAAATACAACTTAGTATTTCTAGAAAAATCATTTATAAATGTCACATAATATCTCTTACCTTCTCTAGCCATGGTTTGTTTTGAATCTTCTAGATCAGAATGTATTAATTCAAGAAGTTATGTTTTCCTATGTACAAATGGACATGCTTTTTTTCATTATTTTAGATTCAACATATATTTCACATTTATCTAGAAATGAAGTAGTAAAGCAAGAAATTAAACCTAAATACTGCATTTTTTTTAATACAAGATACACTAGCACATCCTAATCTAGAATGCCACTTATTCATAGAATCAAACATATAAATAGAAGAATTTCATTTTCATTCATGACATAGAAAACATTTAACGTGAATAAACCACTATCATAATAGCCTTTTCCCACAAAAATTTCAATTTTTGAGAGCATTACTTCATCATTATCAGAAATAATTTTAACACTAGCTTTACGCAACACAAATACAAATATCAAATTATGATGCATTTTAGGCACATAAAGAACATCATTTAATGAGAGGATTTTCCTAGAAGTAAGTTTTAAATTTACTATTCCTTTACCAAGAATCGCTACTCTTTTAGAGTCGCCTACATATACAATTTTCTCTCCATCCCCCACATCATTGTAAGAGGTAAAAGCATTTCTGTTTGTATAGATATGCTTGCTAGCTCCAGAGTCTACCACCTAAAATTTTCCAAAAATCACTTATGATGTTGTGTGTTTGTTTATGAATAGCTATAATATCTACTAAGTTAGAACTGTGTATGCAGGTTTCTTCCACACTACTTGTATCAGAAAAATATTATAGTATTTGTGAAAAAATAAACCTTAAGGTTGTTGAAGAATTAGAACTTGCAAAACAAATAAGTAAAGAAAGAAAAAATAATAACATTAATAGTTTGAGGCATGCAAATTTACGCTATCCTTATAGGTTATTCTCATGTAGTAGGTGTCCCCCAGGATATACTCAATGATGAGTGCAAATAACATAATAAAAATAGCAACATCAATAAAGAAACTAGAGCCTCGCTCTAAATAATGACCATGCTTTGCTAGTTCATTTGTGCAATAACTTGCTTCCTAGTAGATATGATGGTATTGTACCTCCTAATCCTTGTGTAGCATGATGGCAACAATGAGACACAGTAGACTCTTCTAGTAAAATATTTAACCTAAGAGAGAAAAAGAAAAACCAAAGAAGAATAAGATAGGAAGAAGCGATCAGAAGAAGTGATAAAATAGAAGTGAGTCAGTCCTTTTCTAAAAGCAATTGGAAATATATATCTTGTAAAATTTTTAACATTGAAGTTAGTTTAAAACAAATAAGGAAAACTCATATCATGGGCAAATATAATGGATTGGATTTTGGAATTTTTTTTTTTAATTTTAGGTATATTTCCGAGAAAGCTAAACATGACGTTGGTGACTCTCACTTCGAAGTTTGACGATGCTCAATAATTAAGGATTATAGACCTACAAGCATAGTAGGATGTGTGTATAAGGGGGTCATGAAGATTTTAGTGCACAAACTTAGAAATATTATTGGAGGACTTATAGGAGAGACATAATCAACTTTCGTCCAAGGAAAATAGATCGTTGATGGTGCACTAATAGCCTGTGAGGTGTCTAATGGCTAAAAAATAAGAAAAGAAGTGTTGCCCTACTGAAACTTGATTTCTGAAAGGCCTACAACTCAATTAGATAGAGCTTCATAGATCATGTATTGGAGCAAATAGGATTTGGAAGTATATGGAATTCATGGATTAGGTGCTGTTTATCCACTACGAAGATGTCGATAATCATAAACGATTCCCTTACTAAACTGTTTCACACATAGAGATGTTTAAGACAAAAGGATCCCTTATTCCCATTCCTTATTATTCTGGTGGTGGAGGTGATTAATAGATTGATCTCTAAGGTAGAAGAAAGAGGGCTAATTGAAGGATTACAAGTTGGTAAAGAGTTGGTGAATATCTCACACTTGTAGTTTACCAATGATATGATTTTATTCTACCTTGTGAGGACAAAACTATTGTTAATTATAGGCATATTCTAAACTATTTTGGAGTAATGTCTAGCCTTCAAATTAATTATGATAAATCTGCTTTGGTTATAATAAATTGTGATAGGAGTTAGTGGAGGAAATAAGGAGATTCTTAAGATGTATGCTGATCTCATTACCTATTAAATACTTAGGGATCCCTTTGGGGACAAATCTGAGTAGGGTGGATACTTGGAACCTGTTTTGGATAGAATAAGGAAAAGGTTATGTGATTGGAAGATAAATGTCCTATCAAAGTTGTTCTAATTAAGTCAATATTAAATAACTTTCCAATATACTACTTATAGCTAAAGAAATTATAGCTATCCAATGGAGGTTTTTTTGGGGCAAGAAAGAAGGGGAGAGATTTCATCCATTGGTGAACTGGGAACTTATCCAGTTGTCGAAGAAGTATGGTGGATTAGTTGTAGGAGATTTGGTAGTAAAAAATGCTACATTATTGTCAAATGGTGGTGGAAATTCTCCAATGGTAATAATTCCTTATAGAAGAGGGCAGTGTGTTCTTGTAATAAAATGAGCAGGGATAGGCTGATATGTAATTCGCAAAACCCAAAGAGTACCAGGCCTTGAAGAAAAATTTTCAACATTTGGATTATGAATAAGGAAGTTGAGGAGGTTTGTAGGAAAGGAATTAGGCCTGTATTAGGGTGTGGGGACAAAACTTTGATGTAGGAAGAATTATGGGTTGGTGAGGAGACTTTAAAGGATAAGTTTCCTAGTTTGTATTCGTTATTTCTGTAGCAGCATATGGTAATTAAGGAGTATGGAATATGGGATGGTTTGTCTTGGTATGTGAACCTTTTGTGGTGAAGAAAACTATTTGAATGGGGGAAATAGTAGGTTAATGAATTAAGGGTGTTATTGGCAAGTGTAACATCCTCCTAAGTACAGTACTATGCTTAAGTCATAATACCTCACCTAGGAGTAGTTACCGTCACTTAGTCAAACCTTGCCTGGTAGCAACCTTTGGCCACCTTCGCCTCGGAGGCTTTCTTCGGAAACCTTTAAACTATCTGGAGATAATACGAAAAAAGAGTGAGAATTTTTAAATTCTCAGCAGGATTCATTCAACTACTACATGCTGTGTCATCGTTATTATCATCAGCTGCTTCGGTTTATTATAAAAAGTGAATACATTATACAAATTGTTCTATTTTATAGTTTGAAAACACATAGTCCAAAGTAGAATTCATTTTATTTCATGTACTTAAGTCACCTTTAGAATATAGATTACTGCATAAGTAGATAGAACAGCTTCAGTATCAATAAAGCATGGGATGACATTATGCAACTTCTCATCTTTGAATTCATGCAAATGCACTAATGTTTTTCTTTAACTACCTTTGCTCTGTAATGAGTTAATGTCATGGACGTTGCCACTATACATTTTCATTGCTTACACTACCTGGGTCATGCCATGCCTTATGTAAGTCCTGTCCCCTATACTCATACTAGCTGGGTCAATGCCATGCCTCATGTGAGTGGGGTACTTGCATATGTTTTAATCTTTAGTCTTTACTGCCCTTTGGTAGTCTGATCTGGGAGTGAGCTCATCAGCTCCACTCGTGACTGTCATCACACCGACTGATCCACAAGGGGACCCATGTGCCTCTAGCCTTGGAGGGATCTCATTTTGGTCACGTGCCTCTAAATTGAAGGGATCTGTTCTGGTCATGTGCCTCAATAGAGGGATCTCAGCTGACCATGTGCCTTCAATGTAAAGGGATCTCATCTGACCACGTGCCTCAAAGGTAGAGAGATCTCATAGTTTTAGCTGCCTTCACAGGGAGGGATTCAAAGTGCAACTGCCTCCCAATGAAAGGACCCACATCTTCTCTTATTTAACTGCCTTCACAAGGAGGGATTCAAGTGCAACTGCCTCCAGGTGAAGGGATCCACATTCATTATATTCATATCATTGCATTCTTATAAATAGTCATGCATAGTCATGCTGAGTGCATTCATACGTATGGTTCATCATTCACTTTCATATAACCTTATATATATGAGTACTACATACATATTCTTAACATATAAATACTCATAACCTTCTTGCAATTCTACCGAAAATTCAGTAGCATAACAGAACATGTCCGCTTCCCTATGAATAGTGCCAGTATTCAGACAATCCATTTTATAGAAATTTCACAATACTTCACTCACATTTCAACATCAATTTCATAGGAACACTAGTGCATTTAAAGCATCACAATTCATCATCAATCTCATAGGATCATTAGTTGCATTTAAAGCATAGGCTCTGTCTTAGCACTTTCACTCAGCCCGGTTTTGTAAATTAGGTCATAATTTCTATGTAACTCATCTGGACCTCAATTTTGGATATATTAGAGTATTATATGTCTATTTTCTAACCTCTTTTGTCCTATCTCATTTAGACATGTATAGCTCAAGATATTCGAGTTCTATCCCGGACTGCCTTGCAACTAGCTAGAATTACATACTTACAAGTAAAAATCCACTAAAAATTGAAAACTAACTCAAATCATATGAAATTGGTATTATGAAAGTAACAGAACAACCTTTCATTTGCAACAAGTTCCATTTCATTTTCTATAGTATAAGTCGAGTTATAAGCCCTGAAATTCAACCTTCCTGAATTGTCCTGTTTTGGCTCAATTTGGACATAGGGCAATTTCTTCCAATCACTGGGAGTAACTGGGACCACAACAAACTCGGAAATTCTCGTGGTATGTTCTTCTATGTGTAATCTTTCTAACAAAATTGGTTTCACTCAATTTGGAGTTGTATAGAGCACGTTATGTCCTGAGCAATCCAGTCTGCCCAATATCAACCTCTAGAATCTAGGTTAAATTTCCAAAATTCATATCTCTCTCAATACTAATCCAATCGCCTTATATAATATATGTATGGAAAGCTCTAAATGTCTAATTTCACCTAAAAATGGTTTCATCAGATTTAACCGGTCGTAGGCAAAGCCGTACACTTTGCCATACGGACTACTGTGGGTTTCTCACTTAGACAGCATACCAAATCTCCACTTCTTCAAGATTTCTCCTTCTAACCTCAATTCCAACTCAAGATTACATGTTAATCCAACCACAATCCATCATATACATCCAATATAACCTCAAATACATGAAGAAGAGTAAAATTACATGCATCCATAGTTCAGAGAAATCAATAAATAGAAAGTGAATCCTGCCTCTTTGTGGGTGATTTTGCTAGGTCTTGGAGTTTGGAGTTGATGGAACCTTGTCAAGACTTGAAGATTGTTGGAGTAAAGTGAAGGAAGAAGGGAGGAAGCTGGAATGGAAGAGGCAGGCGTAATCAACATGGAATGAGAAGGAAAATCTGATTTAAATAGTAGAGTGGTAGTTGGGATTGAGAGTATTGGTTGGCCGAATTTCTTGCGGACAAAGTTCAGCCATATCTCCTTCTTTTGTGGCTAAACCATTCTCCACATCGCCTAAAAGTGGAGCTCGTCCTCACTCTATCTTAAATCAGAACTCGGGCACGTTCTCTTTATATCGGGAATCACGTCATTTTATTGGGAACTTAGGTTAAGCCGGAAGTCGGTAATAATGTCCATTTGATTTGAAACTTGAAGATGGCCTAATATCGAAAATCGGAAGTAAGTATCAGAATATGAAACCTTGTACTCGAATCCCAAAAGTCAGGAAATTAGGATGCTCAAACTCGTATCCGAAATTCCTAAACTCGGCATCTTAGTAAGCCGTAACTTCGGAACTCGGCTAAGAGCCAATCTCGGGGAACTATGATAAACATGACCACGAAAGCCGGAAGTCAAGATAGGCACAACCATGGAAGTCGGGAATCAACACATTAACCATATTTACCAGGAAGTTGGAACTTATACCCGGAACTCGGAAATATAGGAAGTCGGTCCTAAGCTCAAACTTGGGAACATCCATAGAAACGAAAAGCTCTTGGAAGTAGTTTCGGAGATCTGGACTCGTATATATCCTTATGATGTCGGAACTCGTATTCATTCTCGTCAAACTTGAATGTAAATTCGGAAGTCAGAACCATGTATACTCGTCCGATGATGTCGGAAGTCGTAAGTCATGCATAGTATAATTGAAACTCGAAGTCGGAGATCGAAAAAAGCTTGGAAATAATGTAGGAGGTCAGAATTCGGAATTCAAGGGGCACGTTACAGCAAGCACAATTGAAGAGGGAGAACTATGATAAAAGAATTTAGTGCTTTCAAAATGCTAGTGTTTTTCAATAAAATCATTTTCTAATGCTGTCAAAAAAATGCAAGCGAAAAATTAGTAAGGTTGTGCACGGGTCGGGTTGGATTAGGTTGAAGGAAAAATTAAATACAAATTAATCAAATTAATACTGATTGGGTTGGGTCGGGTATAACATTTTTTTACCTAGCCCAAACCAAACCAACCCGATTAAACTCGGGTTGGATCGGGTTATTCTATCAAGTTATACTTTAAAAAAAAACTACCTAATATTAGATAAAGCCACTTTATCAGTTTCTCTCTCCTCTATCTTCTTCCTTTCTTTGCGTGTTACAGACCACCATCTCTCTTTATCTATCTCTCCCCTGTCTTCATCCTTTCTCTACACAAACACTCAAATAAAGCACCATATCTCTTCATCTATTTGAAAACCCATTTTCTTTCCTTTCTTCAACTATTCAGCCTTTTATCCACTTAGCTACCTTTTGCATCCTTGAACCATGATTGATGACTTCCACCACTTCCAATGAGCGAGAGCGGCAGTGAGACGATGGGCAAGCGTGGTACTGTGATAATGGGCGAGCACAGCCCTGTGATGGTAGACGAGCACAGCAACGATGGTGGCTAGGCACAGAGAGTGTCAGAGTGATAGTATTTCAATAATGTTCCACTTCCAAATCTATTAAAAATCTTTATATCTATGAGTTGTTGTTCTGAATATTTTTATCCTAGATTATTTGTTTGTTTGTAAATTTTGGATAAACAAGATGAAAGGTTGAGGCTTTTTCAGTTCTTCTTGAGAAAGGAGAAGGTGGAAGGGAATATCTCGGGTCAGGTAATGGGTTGAAGGGTCTCAAAATGGCAAACCTGATACCCAACCCAATCTTAGTCCAGTTGCACTGTCTTCTACTTAAAGAAATCTGAAAACCCGACCCAATCCATATATTTAACATCAGGTCGGTTCGGGTCAATCGTGTTCATGGGTTGACCCGGACCTGTGAACACCCCTAAAAATTTGTTGCAAGAGTGTGGTGTAAGGTAGCCCTACCAAAAGTGGAATTACTTGTTTGATTTGGGATGCTTGGTAAGCTCAACACCAAGGATCGATTAGCGAGATAAAACATCATTAGGAGTGGAGATACAAATGGTGTGCTGTGTAATGACCATTAAGAAAGCATTGAACACCTTCTTTTCTCTTGCAGTTATTCTTGGAAACTTTGGAGTTCTTGTCTCAACAAATGGATGGTTACTTGGGTAATGCTAGTGAATCCTAGATGTGCATTTGAATCCTGGAATAAGTTAAAGATTAGTAGAAGCCTCAAGAAGCGGTGGTGTATGGCTTTCTTTGCTATGATTTGGCCTGTGTGGGAGGCTTGTAATAAAATTATCTTTGAGAAGGAGGATTTTCTTATTGACATATGCAAGGAATTAACGTGGAGCAGATGTCAATCATGGATAAGCAAGTGGCACAATTGCAAAGAAAATAGGTAATGGGGTGCAATGGAGTCAAGTGCAATAGCTGGTTTGAACTATTAGTGTGGTGCTAGACACTGGTTAGTGCAAATTAATTAGAGATCATTAAACATCCGAATGAAAGGAAGCACTCTGGTTAGTGCAACTTGATGCGAATACTGCATATATGGGTGTGGAATGTTAGCATAAGCTGATGTTTGTTAGGCATCAAGTTTTTCTATTTTATCTTAGCTATGCCTTCTGGTTGTAAGCATTGCTTTTGGCTGTGTACTACTTGTGTGCTCTCCTTTGTTTGGAGCCTTTCCTAATAACTGAAAAAAAAAAAAAAAGAGCAAATATAATGGGATATTTTCTTAAAAACAATTTGACTAGTATGTGGTATCAAACCATGTAAAGCTGATAAGCTGTAACAAACCTTGATTTTTCACTTTCAATCACATAAACCATCATGCAAATAGAAAACTTCAAGGGATGTACATTTAACCAATATATATATATATATATATATATATATATATAAACCAATGGATAAAAGCTTAGTCATTCGAGAAACAACAATCCTCCCACGTGAGGATTTGATTAATTTTGGTTTTGAAATAAATAAAAACAAAATAATATAACATAAACTCTAAGCATTCTTTGAAGCTTAACAAATACAACTTCTTTGAATCTCATATTTGCTTGAAAGTATCTTTACAAAGAATAGTCCTTTGTTTATATTCTTTGCATATCTGACCCTGCTTTGCTAGGTGCCTCTATTGGACCTTAGTACTCCCTCTAAAACAACTTCTCATTACTTCTTAGATCTTGAGAAATTCTCCATCAAGATGCTTTAATGATTATAATGACCATCAAAGTGAGGAATTAGTAGCCATTGAAAAAACTACTTACGACTGCTTTCCTCTTGAAATTGAAACTTGATTCTGATTCTACTGCTAGAATATAAAAGAGCAATAAGCATAATAGGCACACAACTTCAACTTTATTATTTGAGCAAAACATTACAATTGGGTATGGAAACTTCTAAAAACTAACAATAAGTTATAACAATAACAATAGCTTATATTGTCATAAACTAAATAACTTCTGACATATAATTGAGGGTTTGGCGGGCCCATATTTTTGAGAAAATTTTCTGCAAATTTTTTTGGGGGGAAATTTCCAACCATTCATTGGTGAAAGTTTGGGTAGAAAATTTTTTGCTTATTTGTTAAGGGAAATTTCTACCCATTTCTAGGGAAAAATTTTTCACCCATTTATTTGGGAAATTTTGGCAAAAAATTGGGAGAAATTTCTTGCCCATGTTTTTTTGGGGATATTTTCAAATTTTTCATTCAATAATTAAATTTTTTAAAATGATTTTCACCTAACACTTATTATTTTTTTTCTATTGTTTATGTTATATGAAACTACAATTCTTCCATATAACTTAAATGAACTATAAATGCTAGGCTATTGGTTGAGAAAGCAACTGATATTTTAATTCATACACATCTTTTTGATACAGAAGTAGAGTTATTAAGCAGTAAAGCCCGGATCATTTTAGGTAGACCATTCTTTATGACTGCAAAAACAGTGATCAATGTGCATGTTGGAGTTCTTAGTATGGAGTATGAAGTTTGGAGATTAGATAGTGCAGTTTTACACCTTTGACATAGTTAGTTATCCCATGGAGAAGCATTCAGTCTTGCGGATCAATGTGTCTACTGGTCAATTAGAGGATCCCTTCAGTGAATTACATGCAAAATTCCCTGAGTTTGTAACGTCCCCATATAACGTATTAGGAAGTAATAAAAATGAACTTTTGTTATTCACAATCTTGCCCCTAAACTTTTCAAAAAATGACCTTTAGGTCCATATATATTATTTACAACCTTGTCCCTGAATATTTTACAAAATGACATTTAGGTCCCTATATCAACAAGATTAGTAAAATAAGGTTTTAAACGAAGCAGAATCGCGAAGCGAAAACGTAGAAATCTAAACCTCGGCCGATTGAGCCACGAAGGTATCCATATGTGAAATGACATGGGATGCCCCTAAACTTACCTATAATTACAAAGATGCCATTGGTCATGAAAAACAGAAAACAGAAAGGCCATCAACTTGCAAAACGATTAATTTACACCTTTAATTGATTCATTTGATTTTAGTGGATAAGCAAAGCTAATTAGAAATTAATTAGAGATTAATTAGGAGCTAATTAAGTGTTAATTAGAGATATTAGGATTAGAAATAACTAGAATAGAAACATATAAAACTTCACAAATTTTTTTAAAACTGATTTACCAATTTAAAGGAAATCGGTAAGATTACGGTATTTTAAACTGCCGGAACTAAACCAATAGAATTACACCTTGAAAACCGTAACATTAGAGGTCAAAAACTCAGCCACTTTACCCTTGTAAGTGCTGCTTTCAGCCATAAGAAATGGGTAGTTGTGGCTGAATTATTAGCCATTCAAGCAACATCCAATAGAAATTGAGGATTTTATCTACCAAGGCTTATTAAAACTTTAATATTTCCTCTCATCTCCTTCATTTGGTCGCCCCTTTTCTGCTGCCTTCTCCTCATCTTCTCTTCTTCTATTTCATCTTATTTCCTCCCACCTTCAAGCCTTAATCATCCTCTTCATCAAGAGAAACCCAAATCTAACTGGATTTGCATTAAACTAAAGGTAGGATTCAACTTCTTTGCATGATTTTATTGAACTAATAATTGTTAGGATTGATTTCTTCTCCTATGTAACTGATGATATATGGTGGTGGTGTGATGTTTTATGGTTGACTTATCATTTTTTTATTTGGGTTGATTGAGATTTGAATGAGAAAACACCAAGCAGCACAAAAATAGAATCTGTTAAGTTGAAGAAATCAACGGCGGTCTGTACGGCGGAGTGTACGGCTCCGCCTACCACCGTTTAAATCTGATGAAACTATTTTTATATAAAACTAGATATCTAGGGCTTTCCATACATATATCATATAAGGCTTTTGGATTAGTATTGAAGGAGTTAAGAATTTTTGAATTTTGACCTAGGGTTTTGACTCTGGTTCTGGGCAGACTGGGTTGTTCAGGGCAGAACTCGCACTATACTATTTGAAAATGGGTGGAAACAACTTTTTTAGAAAGATTACATATAGAAGAATGTCCCATAAAAATTTCAGAATTAGATAAGGTCTCAATTGCTCCCAGTGATCTAAGAAATTTGCCCTATGTCCAAACCGGGCCAGAACAGGGCAGTCTAAGAAAGTCAGAATTCGGGGCTTGTAACTCGAGCCCTACTAAGTCAAATGGAATGGAACTTTTTGCAAATTAAACTTTACTCTGTTAAATTTAATATGAGTCCAATTTCGTATAATTTGAGTCATTTTTCGATTTTTAGTGGATTTTTACTTTTAGTTGCCTGATTCTGTCTAGCCATTGGGCAAGCCGAGATAAAACCTGAATATCTTGAGTTATAAATATCAAAATTAGATGGGACTAAAAGGATTAGAAACTAGACACATAAGGTTACAACATATCCAAAAATTATATTTAAATGAGTTAAATTGAAATAAAGGTGGGATATACCATTACCGGGCAAAATAAGGCAGAATGAGCTAAAAACCCTATTGATGCCTTGTTGAAACTAATGAATGAATCTATGAATGTATATGCATAATTGCTGCTCTATACTGAAATTGCAAATTGTATAAATGTTCTGGTATGCTGGCACTATTCATAGGGAAGCGGACTTGATCCGTTATGCTGCCGAGATTTCGGCAGAAATATGTGATTTATATGAATGTGATAAACATTTATGTGTTATGCTTATAAGATTCATATATGCAAGGATGATTTAAGCATAATATGAATATATTGAATGTGGGTCCCTTCACCTGGAGGCAGTTACGAGATCCCTCCTAGTGAAGGCAGTTAAATAAGATAAGATATGAATCCCTTTACTTGGAAGCAGTTGCACTTTGAATCCCTCCTTGTGAAGGCAGCTACCCTCTACCTTGGAGGCACGTGGTCAGAAGAGATCCCTCAATTAGAGGAACGTGACCAAAATGAGATCCCTCCAGGACTAGAGGCATGTGAATCCCCTTGTGGGTGAGTCGGTGTGACGACGGTCACGAGTCAAGCTGACGAGCTTACTCCAAGGCCAAGCTACCCAAGGGCAGTAAAGGCTAAAGACTAAAGACTCCAGACTAAAGATTAAAGCATATACAGGCACCCCGCTCACATGAGGCATGGCATTGACCCAGCTAATGTGAGTATAGGGGCTAGGACTTACATGAGACATGGCATAACCCAGCTAATGTAAGTACCGAGTGAAGGTCCCATATTCCTAAGGAACGTGACATGGCGATCACGCTCTAATGGGGTATGACATGGCGATCATACTTTGGAATGTGACATGTAAAGATTTTATGATGAAAGGAAAGGAAAAGAAAGAAAAGTAAACTTTATGTATATGCATGAATTTAAGTACAAGTAAAGTTATGTACCGATATTATGTCCCCAGTATATTGATGCCATGGTATTTTATTATGTTTCAGCTACTATTCCTAATATAATTCATGAAATTTGTTTCGTATGGGCTCTCCCAAAATGCCAAGTGTGTGAGTAAAATGAACTTTGCTTCGGACATTATATTTTCGAACTTTAAAATTGAACAGTTTGTATAGCATGTTCACTCTTTTCATAATAAACCGAAGCAAACTGGAGATAATAACGATGACACAGCTTATGTTAGTTTAATAAATCCTACTGAGAATTTATAATTCTCACTCCTATGTTTATTTCCATGTTATCTCCAGATAGTTCAGCAGTTTCGAAGAAGATCCTCCGAGGCGGAGTTGACTAGTAAGATTGAAGGTGGCCGAAGGTTGCTGCCAGACAAGGTCCGATTAAGTGACAGTAACAACTCCTAGGTGAGGTATTATGACTTAAGTGTAGTACCATACCCGGGAGGGTGTTACAGAGTTAGCTCACTTCGATGGTCCTGTTTGTTTTTCAAGTACTGACTGTGATGGTGATAACATTTGTCTTATATGTGCTGAAATTGGTGCATGTTTGAATGGTAATAACTTTGTTTTAATAGATTGTGATGCAACTGCAAATGATGTTGCGAGTTCAACTCTTATGAATTCCTCTATTATAGTCGCAACTCATAATTCCACACTTTTTGATAAATTGTGTGCAAAGTTTGCCTTGCCAAACTAATTAATGTTGATGATCCTATTGACTGTAGTTTTTGTATTTATATTATGAGTTGTGCATGTATTAAAATTGCTTTCTTTTTTTTTCATTTTTTTTTTTTTGAAAAATGGTGATTGTGTCTTGATAGGCAATACAATATCTGGCAACCCCACAGTTCCATCACCTATAGTTGAGCTACATATGAGCAATTTAGAGCCTCCTCCTAAGCTTTTGTTGAGGTAGTTTGAGTATGCTTATGTGGTGAACAACGACCAACTTTGGGATATATGAAAGATGCATGAGGAGGTGAACCAAGGGAATGCATCATGGCCAACAACACTTTGATCAATAGAACAAAAATAACTTGAAAGCATAAGAAGTGGTTCATAGGGTAAGAAAAGAAAGTAAACAATGATGGGAGTTTTTTTGCCAGTTCAATCATAAGCCATCATGAAGGGAGTTCTTTTGTTGTTCTTTTATATTTTTCATTTCTACTTCTGCACAATTTTCTGTTGTTATGATAAAAGTTTGGCTTTATTTTGATTTTTCTATGTCAGTTTCTTTTTTCTACACTTTTTGGTTTTTTAATTATGTTTTTTGTTGTTTTAAATTTTGCATTGTATTTCTATTTTTTATGCATACTATCTATTTTTAAAATTTTTGTTTGCTTGTTGTTTTAATTTTCTATTTATTTCTATTTTATTTTTCTACTATTTTTCTATTTTCTCATTTTTTTTATTTTTCTACACTTTAGTGTCTTTTATTTTTAGTCAAATTTTAATTTTTGTTTAAAATTATTTTTTGTTAATTACATTTTCCAATGGCAACTTATGGGTTTATTGAGTTTTGAGCATTAGTCATTTGGGGTTAAAGTTTCCAACATGATTGCACTATTCTTTTCCTTCTTAATATATTGCAAGCTTAGTGATTGATCTTGATTTTGTGAGCTTTTGAGCCTTATTTTGGATGGATACACTTTTTGCCATTATCTTCCTTCTTATGTGTTTTTTCCCTTAGATTTTATCACTCTAAAACTTTCTTTGAGGCTATATTTTCATGTGCATATATGAGTATGATAAAGGCATTTCTTTCTTTTAACCGCTTTATTCAAAAACTAATTTTTTCGATAATTAGATAATGCTCAACTTTCAAAGAAAGAAAACCAGAATACTACTTCAAAATAGAACATGAACATCATAACCTACTCACATCACCCCAAAAATTGAGAAACACAATTTGAAACATGAAAACTTGAAACCCAAAACCCAGCACACAAACATGCAACACAAAACACAACTCTCGAGCCATTGCAAGCAAACCAAAGGACAGTGGCACACAAACATGGAACATGAAATATAACTCTTGAGCCACTACAAACAAATCAAAAGACAACATAGCCACCATCATGCTATCATGCCTCCACTTTCGGGTGCTGTCATTCTCTTTATAGTGCCACCACTAACAATCTCCTACCGTTGTCTCAAGGTCATGGGACCACTCACCAAAAAGAACTCTGGGCTGCTCACCACGCCATGTCAGAATGATGCTGCTGCCATGGCCTTCACCCACCTCTCACTACCGACGAACACCTCCACACTAGGAGATACCCATCAAACGATAGTGAGGAGCATGGGACAACTGAGGTGGCAGAAAGTCACTAACAACAACAGCATGACGGGTCTCATGCTGTCGATAAGCTTCACACCCTAAAACAGTGTCATCTCCAACATCCAAAATAATATATACTTGAATTGTAACCAGATCCCAAGTTGATAGTGAACTGGCTTAGGTTCTCATGAACCAAATAGCTTTCAACAATGTAGAAAATATGGAACACCACAACACTGATATAAAGGAGTGAGAAGGAGCCACAGAGGCCAATCTCAAATTCTACACATGGGGAATTAGACGCAGGTTGTAGTATGCATTTAGGGGAGTGAGGGAGAAAGGTTGGGTAGGAACAAGGGAAGGGAAGAAAAAAGAGTAAAGAAAGAGATATGGGGCTAACTATAGGCCTAAAGAAAGACCAATAGCTGCCCTTTCTCGGGCTTTAAAGGGGTTTTTGGAATAGGGAAGAGAGAGTGACTTCCAGGTGAAAGAAAGCAACCCAACTTAAAAGAATAGGAAAGTATTGGTTAACTTTAGAGGTGTACTTTTAAAGCAGGTGTGGAAGGTTTTGCCTGAGATATGTAAACATTTAAGTGTGACAAGGGTGCAAGTTGGTAAAAAGAAAAAAGAAAAAGAAAAATGTGTTGGAAAAAAAAAAGATAAGTGAATGAAAAAAGAAAAGAAAAGCAAGAGGCCCAAAAAAAAAATAAAGCTAAAAAAAGAAGAAAAATAAATAGGGCAATTTTTGAAAAAGAAGAGGAAATAAAAAGAGAATTGCTTTTGCATTACATGGATTGGGTTGAACTCTCATACTTGTGACCTTATTTCGTTGCCAATGTTCTTCTATTCTATTTAGTTTTACCTTGGTATATCCTCATTATTTTCCTTCCCTTACCTTAGCCACATTAGAACTTTGAATAAAGTCCTCTTGATTATTATGTATGCATGTGTTTTTGAGTAGTGGAGAAGTAGAAAATAAGCAAGCCTATAACAGTGAATTTATATTGAGATGATTTGAGTGAAACACTTGAACTTATATACTTGAGATTTGAGAATACTTGATCAAGTACCACCTTGTGAGGTCCTTCATGCTTGTCTATGCATTTTGAGTGAATTTGCCTTGCTTGCACTTTTAAGAGGTGAGGAGATGTGTGACTTGATTATTGAGAATTCTTGATGCCTTATGTGTTCTATTTGCTTCTTAACTTGACAGTCTTCAAGATCCACTAGAAGATATGTTTTTCTTGGTGTTTTGTTCTTCTTTTAACTTTTAAATTTGTGTTTTGTGTTGAACTTATCTTCTCTTTGGGTTGTTCTTATGCACCTTAAGGCTTAGTTTTGATTTTATACGAGAACACACAAAAGACTAAGTGTAAGGGATTTGAGCAATATGATCATCAAACATTTTTTGCATCTTTTGACCGTAAAGATATCGATATGGCTGAACTTTAACAAGATTAGTGTAACACCCTACTAATTTGATGTTATGCTTAAGTCATAGCATTAAATTAGGTAGTCTGTGTTAGTGTGTTAACGTTCTGCTTAAATCTCGTGATTAGTATCACTAAACCGTTGAAACAGTGCGCTGTTACATAATAGACATAAATAGAGTTATAAAACGTAATAAAGTTTAATATAATATGACAAAAAGATACGAATAAATGATATATTATCAACTGTATACGTACATATGTAGATTGGAAGCCAAAGCTTCAGTCTATACATATATATGTTAAAAGCAGATGAAATAAAGGAATAGAAAAATTCCTATTACTAAAAAGTAGAGACAGACTAGCAGGAGCCGGCTGTGTCCAATGAATCCAACTCGGAGTCATGGCGAAGCTACAGGACTAGGATCTCAGTGTAAAGAGCGGCAGTTGAGCCTTTCGCATGCGTCTGAGAATGGTGCAGAAATACAACATGGGGTGAGAATTTCAAGAAATTCTCAGTAGGGTCTATGTATAACGTTCTTCTGACATCACATTCATTCTCAGTTGCCTCGGTTTTTATTTAATTATAAAAACATGTGTACAAATTAGGCTATCCGCTTTAATGAATTCAAGGAAAAGTCTGGTCCGAGGCAAGGTTCAGTTTTACTTTAGTTGACATAAGGAACAGAACAGATTATAATGAACAGTATAAATGAATACATGGCAGTAAATAAACATGATAAATAACTGTAAACATCTTAGCATAATGATTCCATGTAATCATGCATTCATATAATCATGCATGCTCATTCTTGATTCTTCCTTCATAAGCTTTTCCATTACTTTTCATCATTTTCCATCTCTTGGTCCCCTGGGAGTTCTTGGCCATTTAGACTCCTGGGTAATAGTCTGTTTTTCAGGATCGAGCTCGTTCCTATACAGGAATGCCGGGTTTACTTTCCCCGACCTTCCCACCGATCTATTCACCTTAACTTCTTATCCAGGGCTGACCCAAGTAGCATGGAACTTTCATAGAGACATAATTCTTTTCATAACTTTCATAACTTTCTTAAAAATGCACATGCATTAACATGTAATTCATAACTTGTGCATGGTTTCTACCAAAATTTCGGCAGTATAACGGAAAGTGTCCGCTTCCCCGTGAATAGTGCCAGCCAACCAGTACATCAATTTATCTTAAAGAACACAACATCACATTTATATTCCAACATTAAACTCATATCAACATTAAATTCATTAAGGCAGAATTCCTGCCTCAGCATATTCAACCAACCCGGTTTTTATAATTCAAGCCATAATTTCTATTTAACTCATTTGGACCTCAAATTTGAGACTGCTAAAGTGTTATGTGTCTATTTTCTAACCTCTTTAGTCCCATCTAATTTTGATATCTACGACTCAAGATATCTAGATTTTACCTCAGCTTGCCCAATGGCTAGCCAAAATCAGGCAACTAAAAGTAAAAATCCACTAAAAATCGAAAACTGACTCAAATTACATGAAATTGGACTCATATTAAGGCTAACAGGGTAAAGTTTCATTTTCAAAAAGTTCCATTCCATTTGGCTTAGTAGGGCTCAAGTTACAAGCCCCGAATTTGGACCTTCCTAAACTGCCCTGTTCTAGCCCGGTGTGGACATAGGGCGAATTGCATGGAGCACTGGGAGCAACTGGGACCTTATCTAATTCTGAAATTTTTATGGGACATTCTCCTATGTGTAAGCTTTCTAAAAAAGTTAGTTTCACTCATTTTCAAGTAGTATAGGTTGAGTTCTACCCTAAACAACCTAATCTGCCCAGAGCCAAATTCAAAACCCTAGGTCGAAATTCAAAAATTCATAACTCTCTCAATTCTAATCCAAAAGCCTTATATGATATATATATATATGGAAATCCTTAGATTTCTAGTTTCATATAAAAATAGTTTCATCCAATTTGATCGGCTGTAGGCGGAGCCATACACTCCGCCATACTGACTGCCGAGGGGTTTTGGTTCTCCAGCCCCTCAGCTCTTCTTATTTCTATTCTTTCTTGCTTCAAATTCGATTTTAACCAAACCAACAGCCCAAAACCAATCACATATCATCATAATCATCCATTTAACACATCAACAATCATGAAAACAATCCAAGCTCAGCCAGCCGATACCACAGATTTGATGCAATTATTAAACTCCTACCTTTGTTCCAAGTGATTGTGCTGGATTTTTGAAGCTTGGATGAACAAGGCTTGAATTGGCTTGATGTTGGCTAAAGTTTTTGGTGTGTGAAGAAGAGAGAAAGAGAGCTGAATGAGAGGAGAGAAAAATGGTGTTGGATGTGGTCTAAATGGGAGTCAAAAGGAGCTGAAAAATCTGATTGGTTTTTGGGTGGTTTGGCTTGAATTTGATTGGTTCAAAATGCTTGGCTGAAATTCAGCCAAGCTTCTCCATAGAGTGTGGCCTTGTGGCGCCACTTTTATGGGGCAAAGTGGCTGAGTTATCAACCTTAGATTCTAGGGTTTTAGGCTTGTAATTCTATTGGTCCGGTTCCAACAGTTTAAAATATCGTAATGTTACTGATTTCCTTTAAACTGGTAAATCGGTTTTCAACAAAATTTTGTGAAATCCCCTATACTGTAACTTAATTCTCTCTTATCTAAACTCAAGTAATTGCTAATTAATTGAGTCTAAATAATTGTTTAACCGAATTTTAATTATTCTCAATTATTTGATAAAACCGAATAATTAGGCGAAAAAAACGGTGGATGTTACAATTAGAACCTTCTTGAAGTAGGATTGAGTGATCATAACTATTATGAGGAGCAATACCCATAGGTTTTCTAAACACTTGCTATAAGCGTGTAGTAAAAGATCAACTTAGGCTCCATTTTCTCTTGCAAGTGCAATTATAGCTCATCCTTAACCTTAGTTTTTAGTGGACGTATTGAGTATAATTCAGCAATAGCATCTATATTATGCAATATGTGAATGTGATGTAATTGTGTATGTTCTGGATAGTAAGAAATTTCTCCTTATATGTGATAAATTGACCATCTTGATAGAATTTTATATGTAAATCCTTGTAGTTTGTAACATGGGGGCAATTGTTGCTAACCATGCAACCTCAAGTATTAGATCAACCTCATTGTGATAGGAATTAAGTAGATTGGCAATCAGAGAGTATGACCTTAGACTGCTATTGCTATATCTCTAACTATCCATTGTGCTGCCATATGGCTTCCATTCCCTACCATGACTTTAAATAGAGGAGCTACTTCAATAGGAAGCTTCATAAATTTAGCTATCATAGCTTGGTGAAAGTTATCAGAACTTCCACCATCCACCAACAGTTGAATGCTAGTTCCATTTAAGTTTCCATGAAATCTGATTATTCCCAATCTAGTGCCATCTTTCAAAGCATTTAGAGATAAGTGACGGTTTTCCAATGTGACATTAGTGTCATAGATAGGTTCATCAGGGGGAACCCATTCTAACTACACATTATCATTATCCTCACTTTGAAAGATCATCAAATGCTAATTAGGGCATTCTAATTGAAAATGAACTTCTCATCATAAGTGAAACAAAGGCCCTTTTTCCCTTCTTAGTTGCGCCTCAACTGGACTCATCTTTCTAATTTTGGGATTTTTACATCAAATTGGTGAGGGCTTCGTTTTAGTGTAGGCAATAGAAGGGTAGTATTTGTCTTAGCAAAGGTTTCATATACATCTAGGTCTTTTATTTGTAAGGAGCTATGTTTGGAATTGATTTAGGGACTAAAACATTTTCTCTTAAATAATTTTTCCAAGCTACTGCTTCGAAGATGAAAATTAGTTGTTGAGCTAAAACCTCCCTTTTAATGTGTTCTTGTGATAACTACCCATAGTGAGTTATTTTTGTTCTGTTTTATTTAGATTTAAGCTTTGGTTACATAAATTTATTTGAGTGTTTTAGTTGTTTTTAGTTGGTTTCTTTGATTTAGGTTCTTTTCTAGTTTGTTTGTCATTTTCTCATATTTTGGTTAGTTATTTATGTTTTCATTGTGCTTCAATTAGGCACAAGCACTCAAGTGGAAGAGAAGTTCAATTGGAGTCTTAAGTAGTCCATTTTGTTGGATTTCAAGACCATGTCATAACAAAAAATTCATATCTAACTCTCTGAAAGTCAACTTGACATGATTTAGGACTCTTTGGAAAGATGAGAAGGATATCTCCAACTTTATTGTTGAGCACTTTTTAGGATTCTCAAGTCTTCTAGTAGAAAAAGGCAAAATAAAATTGAAGTTGCATTTTATCTCTGATTATGTCAAGCCTGACTATTTATCAGTATTTTGACTATATCTTGAGCTATAGAACTCCAATTAAGGTGGTTCTTGTTGCTTTCAAAAGCTTACTCAAAGATCTACAACTGCTATTTCTACCTCTAATGGCAAATTCCAACTATTCTGATCGCTATTCAGCCTAGAACTAACCAAAAAAGGCAAATCTGCAAAGTTGCTATTTTAGATGCATGCTCAAGCACGGCTACGATAAATGTGGAAATTCTGTTTTTCAAAGCAACCTTGGGGGAGAACATCTTGGAGCATTATTTAAAGGATTTGGACGACCTTTTTGACAACTTTTGATACTCTAAACACTGGAGGCAACCCTAAAGGAGAGACTTGAAGATTTAAGAAGCACTGTGGAGAGTTTTGTGAAGAGTTCGAGATATGTTTTACCCTCAAAACATTGGAATCCTTGTTCTTCTTCATGGCTACTATTTCTTTTGTTCTTTCTTTTACTTTTTTATGTTGTTTATGATTTCAACATGAACTAAACCTCGTTCTAAGGTGTTGATGGATCCAACTATGTGATGATATTACTCATGGATAGATTTTATTTTTGTCTTTATCCTGATTATTAAGTGTTTATGATTATTCCTAATACTTTTGAGTGATTGACGACCATTCAACTGATTTGTTGGTTTGCAATAACTAGAGATAAGGTTTGTAAACAAAACTTCTCATCATAAGCACCATGAGTTGAGCTAAAACTAGAGATAGATAAACGCGACTCATGTGATCATCTTAGGAATCTTCAACTTTTTCTTAAATTAGTTTGTAACTAAGAGATTAGGCTATCAGTTTAGGGTAAAGAGAATTTCTTGACCTTGAGAAAGGTTTAGAATTAGTTTAGGGAATCCGACTGTTAATCAATTAAGGAAAAAACTAGATAATTGAGATCTATGGTAATTAAGTCCATAGTTAGGTGAAGTCAATTAGCCCTAATGTCCATCCCAATGATTTATATTATCTTTAATTGCAGTTTTATTCTCTTGTTTTATTTGATTTCTTTTAGTTTTCTTTACTCATTCCATTCTTCTAGTCCAAATGGTCATTCCTGTTAGTTACTCGGTAATTGATTTATTCTCGTGGGAGCAATATCTTTCTTATCATCTTGTAAGCCACTAAAGAAACAATTGAGCAAAGCATTAAGAGAGATACCATAAACCTTATTTGTGAGTGGCATAAATTCCATATAATACTGAATACTACATCTAGTTTGGACCAATTTAAATAGAGCATCATGTACACAATCATAAGGTGAGCGGCCAATTCCATTTCTAGAGCTCTAGTGAGAGCTTGCTAAGAATGGAATGGATTTGATCTCTACATCATTTGATACTATGGAACTACATCTTTCTCCCTATGTGTTGCTAATATATCCGATCTTTTAAGATCAAGAATAGCAAAATAACCAAAGAATTGTCAGAAGGTTCAGAGGAAACAAAGAGAATCAATATGAACTGAGGAAAAATGATCGTATTATTTACTGATAGAAGCAAAATCTACTTATATACAAGTGTAAGTGGAGTAGAAATACACCCAGGAAGTGCTATGTATAGTAAAAAAGATATCCAGCCTAATTGCTGGTGGCACTAACTGCCTAACAAACTCTAACGGTCATAACTAACTAACTTCTAACTTCACCAACTGACTTAAACGTTTTTCTATTCTCTAATACCCCTCGCAAGCTGGTAACTAGCAAATGTCCAGCAAGCCCAGCTTGGGAAGAAAATTAGAGAAGAACAGACTGTCAAGGCCTTGGTGAAAATGTCTGCTCGTTGGTCAGAGCTGGAAACTGGCAAAAGTCTCATAAAGCCATCATGGAGCTTCTCGTGCATAATGTGACAATCAATGTCCAAGTGCTTGGTGCGTTCATAAAAGATAGGATTAGTCGTGATATTAAGGGTGCTCTGGCTGTCATAATAAAGAACAGGAGGCCCCAAGCATTCAACAGAAAGATCTCTCAAGAGATAAGTAATCCACTGAAGCTCAAATGTAGTAGCTGCAAGTCATTAACATATAGTAAAAAGGTTGTAAATGTTGAAGTTTCGCACTTAATGAATAAGCTGTGGTTTGCAAAGGCTTGGGTGTAACCACATGTAAGGAGGAGTTTGGACAACTTCTCAAACTATTGTCTACTAGCTTGTTTCAAGCCATACAAGGATTTAGTTAGTTTGCACACTTTATTGGGGCTAGGAGTAGGGAATCCAAGTGGCAAGGTCGTATAAACATCTTCATAAAGCTCCCCATGGAGGAAGGCATTGTTAATATCCAACTAATGGAGGTGCCAAAGCTGCACTGAGGCAAGACCCAAAAGTAATCTAACGGTGGTCATTTTAGTGACTGGGGAGAAGGTGTCAAAATAGCCCAAACCTTCAACCTGATTGTATCCCTTAGCTACAAGCCGAGCTTTGTAATGCTCAACACTACTATCAGATTTTCGCTTGATCTTGAAGACCTATTTATTCCCAATTGGAACCACATAAGGAGGGTGATCAATAATCTGCTAGGTTTTGTTCTCTTCAAGGGCTCAGATCTCAACCTGCATAGCTTCACGCTAGCGTTCAAACTCGTTGGCCTCAGCATAAGAAGTTAGTTCAGATTCAGAGATGAGATTTAAGGAGTCAAAGTGATAGGAAGGAGATAAACCAGAGTAAGATAGCACTTGTAAGAGGGGATAAGCAACTGATGAAGTTGATTGGTGAAGGGCAAGAACGGTGACTGCATTACAATAGTAACAAAAAAGATAGGCAAGGGGAGATTTTAGCCGTGTTGAGTGTCTGAGAGGTTAAGGATCAGCTAGTTGCAGATGAGGAACGTGTGGATTTGTGTGAGGTGGTGTTGCAGCGTGGACAAGATAAGTAGGGTCTTCAAGAGGAAAAGGTGCAGCTTCAATGGTAGTACAAGGTGGAGCAATGCTATCTTCAGATTTTGACTCGAAAGAAGGGAAAGAATTAAAGGGAGTTGTGCAGTCATTAGATTTGTTTCCATAAGGTAAATGTTGTTCATAGAATTTAACATGCCTAGAAATGAATACTTCTCTAGTGCTCAAATCTACCAAAACAAAACCTTTAACCCTAGGCTTAAAGCCAATAAAAACAAACTTTCTAGATCTAGCATCAAACTTATGTCTTCTTGCAATCACAATAGAAGCATAACACAAATAACCAAACAATTTTAATTCAGTTAGATTAGGAACAATTCCAAAGAGTAATTGAAATGGGGACTTATCATGTAAAATAGGTTTAGGTATTTTGTTCATGAGAAATGATGCATACTAGACAGCATTGGACCAGAACATTTTAGGCAACTTGGATTAAAAAAGCAAATCCCTAGGTATACTTAATAAATGTTGATGTTTCCTTTCTACCCTTCTATTTCATTGTGTTCTTTCCACATAGCTGGTTTGGTGTATAATGCCCTTTGAATTATAGAATTCTAGTAGAGAGAATTCCATACCATTGTCTGTCCTAATCATTTTTACTTGTGCATTAAATTGTTTTTCAACAAACACAATAAAGTTTTTCACACTTTCAAAAAATGCTAACTTAGACTTTAACATAAGAGTCCAACAATACCTACTATGATCATCTAGTATAGTGAGAAAATACCTATGTCCATGTATGGATGGGACTCCAAATGGTCCCCAAATTTTAAAGTGCAACAGTTCAAACAGACTGTGTGCATGATTTGAACTATTGTTAAATGGAAGTCTTTTCTTCCTAGCAAAATGACAAATGTCACAAGGTGCACATTCACTATATTTAATAAAAGGAAACTATTTGCTAAGTAGAAAATGTCTTCTTGAAGATATATGCCGCAACTTGTAGTGCCAAAGATCCATATCCCTGTATGGTTATGATCTGAGATGTTTGAGGTTTAGTGTGTGAAGAATTTATGTTGTTGTCCTTAATCTGGTCTGTTACCAAGTAATACAAGCCATCTTTCTGTCTACTAAAACTAATCCTCTTCTAAGTTGATGTATGCTGTATGAAACAAAAATTAGATGAGAAAAACAAGGTACATGCTAAATGTGAGGTGAGACAAGAAATGGATATTAGATTGAAATGAAACTCAGGTAAATAAAGCACATTTGTAAGGACAAAGCTGTTTGAGAACACAATAGTACCTGAGAAGTGTGCTAGGACAAACTAGTTATTAGGTAGTTTAACTTGAATTGGTCTGATTTTGGAATAACAAGTGAACCATTCTAAAGAACAACAAATATGATCTGAAGCTCTTGAATCAATGATCCAGGAGTTGGAAGATGTAGGTTTAAAACATGCTAAAACAAAACTATTACCTAGACCAGGTGAGGGATATATTCCTTGTAGAGCTGAATTGACATGAGAAATGACTGCTTGATGAGAATTGGATGCTGAGGACTTCAAATTTGAATTCTAGAGCAAGGCTACTAAACTTTTGTACTGCTCTTGAGTGAGAACTGGACCTGACTGTTGAAAACATTCTTCCTTTTGTGGATCTGGCAATGCATTATCAAACTTCACATCTTCTACGAGATTTGTCATTGTTGCATTTGCAGAGGTAGAGTTCTTGAACTTGAAATTTGGAGGGAAGCCATGCTTCCAATAGTAAACGTCCACTATGTGTCCAGTTTTTCCACAGTATGAACAAATCTTGTTTGAATTAGCTCTCCTGCTATTGCAACATTGATCAAAACCTTTGTCTCATCCTGGTAGGTTCCACTCACTTGTTTTTCTTATTGTCAGATCTTCAAGAACACTTGGTTCATGCTAGGAAACAGCTCAGTTTGCAGAATCTGCAACTTGATCTATGAATATTGTTCTGCTAGGCCATTGAGGAATTGAAGAACATACTCTTGTTGCTTGAGAACACATGCACTTCTCACAACTTCACAGGCATATTTCACCATGCAGGTATAGGAAGGACAGATCTGTAATTCTCCAATTCTTCCCAATAGGCTTTCAATTCGGTATGGTATTTTGTTATTGATAAGGATCCTTGCTTGCAACCATGAAAGTTTTGCATCAATTCCGTGATCTTGATCATATCACCTCTAGGAAATCGTCCCCTGAGATCTATCCATACATCTAAGGCTAGCTCCAAAGCATCAAAACTAAGAGCTATGGCTATAATGCCCGAAAAATTTTATCGTTCAAAACCGAGCTGTTCGATTTTATCGAATAAGTGGGTTTAATTAGAATTCAATTAAACATTTACTTAAAGTCAATTACATGTGATTTAGAAGTGATTAGGCTTGATGGCATCAGATTAGGAACATTGGAAACCTCACAGAATTTCTCTAAGACCGATTTACCAATTTAAGAGAAATCGGTAAGATTTCGATAATTTAAATTGTCGAAACTGGATCAATAGAAATTATACTATAAGAACCGTAGAATGAATGGCTAGGATTTAGCCAAGATACCCCGACATGTGGTGCCTCTTTCAGCCATGATGAGTGGGAAGCAAAACCAAAATTGAAGGTAAGGTGAAATCCACCAATCAAAGTGAACTTGCTTCAAAAATCTTCACCTTTTTCTTTCCTTCTCTCCTTGAAGCTTTCGGCCAATCTAGCTGCTGAAGCTCCCATCATTTCTCTTCTATTCACTTTCCTCTTCACTCTATCTTCATCCCCTCTTCAAGTCTCATCAAGAGTTACTTCCATTTAAGACACTAAATCAATGAAGTTTCAACCAGACAAGGTAGGATTCTTCAACTTCTTCTATTATTGATGCTATTGTGGCTGAGTAGAATTCCTATTCTTTCCATTAATTTGATGATATATGGTGTTTATATGAATTCTTATGGCTGGATAAATGCATAAACGTTAAGTTTGGATGAGAACTTGAGTGAAAATTTAAAAAAGGATGCAAAACAAAAGCTGGAACCTTGAAAATCTTATGGCGTCCGTACTGGCGGAGTGTACGGCTTCGCCTACAGCCATCGAAACTTGATGAAACTATTTTTATGTGAAACTAGACATTTAGGGCTTTCCATACATATATAATATAAGGTCATTAGATCAACAGAGGTAGTTTTGAATTTTTGAAGTTTGACCTAGAAATCAGGACCTTCATCCGGGCAGTATGAGTTGAGAAGGGTGTAACTCACCCTACACAACTCCAAATTGATTGATTCTAATGTTGTTTGAAAGCTTGTTCTGTTAGCTTTAATTGATATAAATTCGCATGATTTTGTTCAGATTTCTATTTTTGGTGAATTTTCTCTTAGAAGAGTACAATTCTGGCTAGGAGTATGGTAGTCTGGGATAAAACCCAAATAACTTGAGTTAATCTCATAAATCGAAAGGGTATACTTAAGGTTGAACTCGAAAGGGTATACTTAATGTTGAACTCGAAACTTAGTGAATAGGAAACTAGAATAGGTATACTTAATGTTGAACTCAGACATAGTGAAATAGGGAACTAGATCGGGTAAGGTTAATGTCGAAACTCGGAACATAAGAAATACATTTATGGAGGCCTTGGCATAATGTCGAAAATCAAAATTTGGTATCAAAATATGAAACCTTATACATGAATCCCAGAAGTCAGAAACTAGATGCTCTAACACTCTTATACACATAGTTCCAAAACCCGATATCTCCGTAAGCATATAACCTTGGAACTCGATACAAAATCAATCTCGGAGATGGAGCATAACCCCGAAGGTTGGAACTTATATAATTTCGGAACTTGGAACCAATGTAATCTTGGAAGTCGGTCCTAAGCTCAAAGTCGGGAACATCTATAAAAGTTAAAAGCTTGCAAGGTAGATTAAGACTTAAGAGTTTAAAGCTTGTGCCTAACTACCTAAGCTTGTGCCTAACTACCTAAGCTTTGCTCATAAGACTTTGTTGTGTGTGACAACTAATGGAGATATGATGTTTTGATTAAAATTTCCTAGTTGTCTGGCACTATTCATAGGGAAGCAGACACATTCTCTTATACTGCCCAATTTTCGGCAAAATCATGTGAGGTTATAATAGGTTGTGATATGAAGACTTAAGTTATGAATATGAAATTCTAGATACAAGGATATATGAAAGTGAATGATGAAGCATATGTATGAGAATGAAAGGATATGAATATATTAAATGTGAATTCCTTCACTGTGAAGGCAGTTAATTGGGTCCCTCCCTATGAAGGTAGTTAAAAGATATGATAAAGGTTCCATATTTCTAAGGAATGTGACATGGCGATCACGCTCTAATGGGGTATGACATGGCAATCGTACTCTAGAATATGGCATATAAAGATTCTATGATGAAAGATATGATGATGAGACCATATTCCTAAGGAATGTGACATGGCAATCACACTCTGATGGAGTATGACATGGCAATCATACTCTGGAATGTGGCATAATAATCCCACACCCTAAGGAATATAACATGGCGATCACATCCCGATGGAGTATGACATGGCGATCATACTCTGGGACGTGGCAGGATGAATATATTCCTAAGGAGTGTGTCATGGTGATCACACCCCAATGGAGTATGACATGGTGATCGTACTCTGCAATATGTGTGACAAGTAAAGGAAGATAAGGGTAGTTCAAGAAGGTTATGTGTATATACATAAATTCAAGTGCAAGTAAAGCAGGTTTTATGTGTTCAGTATATTGCTGCTATTATATTTCGATACGTTTCAGTTATTATTCATGGCATAATTCGTGAACTAATTTTGTGTTGGCTCACCCAAATAACAGGTGTATAAATAGAATGAACTTTGCTTTGGACAGCACGTTTTCAAATTATAACATCAAACAATTTGTATAACATGTTCACCTTTTTCATAGTAAACCGAAGCAACTGGAGATGACAACGATGACATTATGTATAACAGTTAAAGAATCCTACAGAGAATTTAAAATTCTCACTCCTATTTCCGTGTTATCTCCAGATAGTTCGAGAAGTTGCAAAGATGGCTGAAGTTGCTGTCAGTTAAGGTTCGCTCAGGTAACAGTAACAACTCTTGAGTGTGGTACTATGACTTAAGCATAGTACTATACAGAGGAAAATGTTACAATGGCTGCCAAAATTGAATGGATCAACCAACTGTGCACCATATTATTACACTTTTCCCATGCATCATATATTAAATCAAACTCCTCTGATTTAGAAATTGATCCATTCATGAATTTGAACTTGTTCTTGGAGATTAGTGCTTGTTTCATTAATCTAGCCTAGCTGTGGTAGTTTGAACCAATGAAGATTGGTGAGGCCAAGACTTGGTTGGGACTTTTGCTAGAGTGAAGAAAATATGGATTCTGAGCCAAATCCATTTGGAGTTGATTTTGGATTTGCATGGTGGAATTGGAGCTTGCTCCTTGATTCCATTGGCTTGTTGTAGCAGCATTCTGATATGAGTTCTGCACCACACCTAGGCTCGGATACCATCAAAAGGTTCAAAGGAAACTGAGAGAATCAATATGAACTGAGGAAAAATGACCATATTATTTATCAATAGAAGCAAAATATGCTTATATACAAGTGTGAGTGGAGTAGAAATCCTAAGGAGTGCTATATATAGTAAAAAATATATCCAGCCTAATTGCCAGCTGGCATTGACTGCCTAAAAGCTCTAACGGTCATAACTAACTAACTTCTAACTTCACCAACTGACTTCAACGGTTTTCTATTCTCTGATAAATTGTTCTGCCTAAAACATCCATCCTAACACATTCGAGCCATAATGTAACGTCCAAAAATTTTTAATGTTGTTAATAGATTTATTCGCTTTTATCGCATAAGTGAGATTAATTCGAAATCGATTAAGTATTTATTTTGAGCCAATTAGGTATTAATTAGAGAGATCAGTATTAAAAACAATTAAAATCAAAACATAGAAAACCTCACAAAATTTTTCAAAACCATTTTGCCAATTTAAAGGAAATAGGTAAAAATTCGATGTTTTAAACCATCAGAACCGAATCAATAAAATTACACATCAAAAATCCTAAGATTTGTGGCTAAGAACTCGACCACATTTTCCCCACAGTGTGCCACCAATCAGCCACAAAAGAGAAGAAATGTTGGATGAATAATAGCCACCAAGCCAAGCACCAATACGATTCAAGAATCCTAACTACCACACTTTATCAACTCAAAATTTTCCTTCCTTATCCCTTCATTTTTGCCCCAAAACACCAACACCTCTTTCTCCTTCTTTTCTTCCTCTAATGCATCCCATCTCATCTTGCTTTCTAACCCCAATCACTTCCATCCCTCAAGATTTTCACTTCTTGCTACTAGTTTCACTAAATTGAGGTAAGATTCAAGTTCTTGTTTGATCTTTGTAAATTTGTGGTTGTTGAGAAAGCTTGCTCCACTCATCTAATTGAAGGTATATGATGTGATTATGATGACTTATGGTTGGTTTAGCGAGTAATTAGTTGCACTGAGATTGAATCTTGCATGAAAAATAGAAAGATGGCAAAAAAGAATATGAAACCCTAGAAGATCCTATGGTGTCCGTAACTTCGGAGTGTATAACTCCATCTACAATCATCGAAACTTCATGAAACTTCAATAGGCATAGGTAAATCTTCAATAACTTGAGTTATATATATCAAAACTTGATGAGACTAAAGAGGTTAGAAACTAGACAAATAATACTACAGCATATCCAAAATTTAGGTCTAAATGAGTTAAATAAAATTTATGGCCTAATTTACAAAACTGGGTAGAGCAGAAAGGTAGAAACCTAAATTTAGGACCAAGATTCTAAATTTTGTTTGACAATTGAGAGATAGATATCTTGTATTGATTTTCTATATGAATGACTGCCTGGCTGATACTATTTACAAGGGAGAGGACTTGATCCGTTATGCTGCCGAAATTCCGGTAGAAGCTATGCATAACTTATGATGTACTTGCACGCGCATGTAATGTCCAAGTCAAGTTATCATTTATTATGAAAATTATAAAAATTTTGATCAGTTTCATATTACTTGAGCCAGCCCAAAAAGTAAGTCAAGGGGAACAGATTGATGGGAAGGTCGAGGAAAGCAAATCCAGCATTCCTATATAGAAACGAGCTCGGTCTTGAAAACTAGACAATTATCCAGGAGTTATATGGCCAAAAACTTCAAGGGAACCAAGTAAGGAAAAAGCCTATGATATATGATTTAAGGATTAATGAAGTAAAGTGAGTCCTGCACACATGCATTATTGCATCACGTAGACATGCTATTTACTTGTGATTTGAATGTTATGCTCTTTTATATTCATTTTCTCTGTTTATTCTACACTTTACATCATTATATGATGCTATATTGATGCCATTTTATTTTCATTGCCTTAAGCAAAATTGGACATTGCTTCAGGTTATGTTTTCTTAAATCTAATAAATGAGGATAATATATTTTGTTATTTACCTTTTTCATAATTAAACAAAAATTGAAGCAACTAGGAATGAATATGACGTCAGTATATTATAGTTATAGGAATTCTACTGAGAATTTCTTTAAATTCTCACCCTACTTTATGTACTAGCATGATTCTCAAACCCTGATGATGAAGCTAAGAGCTATGCTCTTCATTGAGTTTTCGGATCTTCAACTCCACTATGCCTTATGTTTGGTTCCCTATATGTTACTGGCACTTGTTGTTTTTGCTTCTACTTCTTTTTCCTTAGAGACTTTGCAGTTCTTTTGTTTCATCCACTATTTGACCCGACTACACCCTACCTAGCCATTGCCTTGCACGTGGCACACCCTGCCTTTCCTCCAGTAGCACCTATAGCCATACCACCCTAGGTGGTTCCCTCCCCCTCACTCGGTGATCACAGTGACCTATCGGAGGCAGCAAACTCATCCCTTTCCTCATCCTCTGGTTCCAGTGTTGGCTACACTCCTGCTGGCATGGCAAATAGGTTCCTATCCTCGGAACCCATGTAGAGAAGTACACCACCTGGCTGATAGTAATGTATAGTGTGGCCTTATTTTGACATTTTTGGGCCATTGGTTTGTTTCTGTTTGTGCCTCTTAGAGAGAGTTAGTGCATAAAATGTCCTGTGAAGACCACATAAAGTTATGCTTCATGCAGGTGGGCCGATTTTTTTTTTTTTATAGTCCCACTTTTGTACCTTTTGCTGTATATATACTCATGTTATAGCAAAACTTTGAGGATATATATATATATATATATATATATATATATATATATATATATATATATATATATATAAAACTTCCGTCTTGAAAGCTTTTTAGTCTTTTTATACAATATCTGCGATTCCTCTCGATTTGTAATCCAATACACAAATTAATGGGTTCTGTTAGGTTAGCTATATGTTGTGTATTATCAACGATTTCCACATAAGGTCGTAAAATGATGTCTTCAACAGTTACATATCCAGGACCCTTGACACAAATAGACGCGTCTCGAGTTCCATACAGATTACTTCTCAATACCATTTCTTTCAAATTCATTAAAATTTCATGTACTGATTCTTGAATACCTACTATGGTAGAACATTCATGTGGTCTTTTCTCAGATTTTGCACGTGTTATACATGTTCCCTCTATTTCTCCGAAGCTGGAGTACGGTAGGGGCAGAGAGAATTTTTGATGGAGCGGTGAAATGCATAAAGATCAGAAAGAACACCAACGGCGAAAGCACTCTGCTGGGTCGGCACTAACACTGAGAAACGAAAGCTAAAGGAGTGAATGGGATTATATAGCCCAGTAGTCCTAGCCGCAAACGATGGATACTAGGCACTGCGCTTATCGACCCGTGCAATGCTGTAGCTAATGCGTTAAGTATCCTGCCTGGGGAGTATGTTCGCAAGAATGAAACTCAAAGGAATTGAAGGGGCCTACATAAGTGGTGGAGCATGTGGTTTAATTCAATGCAAAGCGAAGTACCTTTCTAGGGTATGTGTATATATATATATATATATATATATATATATATATATATATACACACATATATAATGATGCAATTTCTATCTATTTTACTGATTTTTCTGTTATGGTGCCAAACAATTTGTTACGCTCCACATTAGGAGTTGCTTAAACTAGTGTTACACGTGACAAATTATTGGATTAAATATTATGACTTAAGCAAAGTATTACATCTAGTAAACTATTACATTTTTTGTATCAGAGCAGTTCATCCTGTAATAGGCTTGAGGAATGAACTGACTACACTTCGCACATACTCTGTATTTCTTAAATGATACCATGCATTAAATCTTGTCCGTATGGATAAATACAAAATGTATATGCACAAATTTGCTTGACCGTGTGAGCTATTATTTACTAGTACACTAAACTTAGTATTGAGCCTGATCAACTCAATAACTTTTGTTTTGAGTTTTCAGAACTTGATGGCTTCCAATAGACAAGGAAGACCACGAACAACACCTATTCAAGAAGACCCTAGCGATTTCATGGATACAATGCGGGATATGGCATATGCCATGAGGGAGCAAGTAGCTACAGCGCACTAGATGATGGACCAACTAGGTAAATGACCTGAAGTTGGTCATGGAGGAAATCCAAATGGCACAGGAATGGACCTGGAGTATCTTAAATTTGCTGAGTTTAAAAAGGCAAACCAGCCTAGTTTTAGAGGAGTCTTTGACCCTAATAAGGCTGATGAATGGATTAAGGCAACAGAGAAAGTTTTTTCCATTTTGGACTGCACTGACCACCAAAAAGTGGCTTTTGCCACTTATGTGCTTGAAGCAGACATAGAGTTCTGGTAGAATGGCGTAAAATAGCTATTGTAGGAATCCCAGATGAAGTTCACCTAGGATATGTTTAGGGACGCATTTTACTAGAACTATTTTCCTGTCTCGATTTGAAACACCAATGAGCTAGAGTTTATGCAACTCTGCCAAGGAAACGATAGCATATCAGAGTATAATGCCAAATTTTAAGAGTTGTGTAAATTTTCAACAATTTATCAGTGGAACCCCGATGAAGCCTGGAAGTGCATTAAGTTTGAAGATGGACTAGGAGAAGATATTGTTGCAGCCATAGGGCCTATGGAGATAAGAGATTTCCCCACCTTAGTGAATAAATGCCGGCTTGTAGAAGATTGCAACAAAAAGTTGGCAGCTGTCAAGTCATTTGGCGATGATTTTAAGAAAAGATTAGCACAGCAAGGTTCAAAGTTCAAACGTAATTTTCAGCAGTAGAAGAGGTCTCAACCAACAGGCAATAAGGATAAGCAACCCCAAAGGCCTTTTGTAAACTAGACCTACACACAGTGTGGAAGGAATCATGGTAATCACCTATGCCTGGCAAGCCAAAATGTCTGTTTCGAATATGGCAAACTAGGCTTCAAGATTTATGAATGCCCGGCTAAAGTCCTCAACCGGCTCCTAGATCTCAACCCCAATGGAGAATTTTTACTATAAAGGCAAAGGAAGTTGAAAAATCTAAAGATTTGATTCAGCGTACATGTGAAGTAAATGGAAAAGTTCTAACTATCTTATTTGACTTGGGTGCCACACATTCTTTCATTTCTTGTGACTGCACGTCAGCTTTACAATTATCTGTCTCTGAATTACCTTATGATTTGTTGATTTTTACTCCAACAAATAAACCCATTAAGACCAATCACATTTGTATGAATATTTCCTTTTGGATAGAAGGTCAAACTTTTATAGCTGATTTAATATGTCTTCCTTTGTCCGGACTTGATATAATTTTGTGCATGGATTGACTCTCTACCAATCAAGTCATGTTAAATTATTCTGATAAGACCATTGTGTTTCCCTCTATTTCACCTCCTGAGTTTGTGACCTCTATAGATCTTTATCTAAGTTCCTTAGCAGTATGCCACTATGGGAGTAAAAGCCAAAGGTGTGTTCTTCTGTAAACCAATGTGATGGAGGTTGATTAGAAATTAGATGATATTCCAATTGTTAGGGAAAATCTAGATGTATTCCCTGAATATATGCTCGAATTTCCTCCTAAAAGGGAAATCGAGTTCACCATCGAGTTGGTGCCAGGAACAAAACCAATATCTATAGCTTTGTACCAGATGTCACCCTTGGAGTTAGCTGAACTCAAAAATCAGATTGAAGAACTTTTGAAGAAGAAGTTTATTCGGCCAAATGCATCACCATAGGAGCTCCAGTTTTACTGGTTAAGAAGAAAGATGAGGGCATGCAATTGTGTGTGGATTACAGGCAATTAAATAAGGTAACAATTAAGAATAAATATCCTTTACTAAGGATTGATGACCTTATGGATCAACTACAAGGGGCAACTATGTTTTCAAAAATTGATTTGCATTCCAAATATCATCAGATTCGGGTTCGAGAAGAAAATATTCCTAATACGGCCTTTCGAACTTACTATGAACACTATGAATACACCGTGATGTCTTTCGGATTGGCAAATGAACCAGCAGTATTAATGGATTATATGAATCAAGTATTTTGACCATATCTAGACAAGTTTGTGGTGGTGTTCATTGACGATATACTCGTTTACTCGAAGACAGAACGAGGACATGTAGAACACTTGAGGCTGCTGCTACAGATCTTAAGAGAAAAGAAGCTTTATATCGGTGATATCTGTACGACGGAGCCCATAACTCACCCTTCAGAACTCAAATTCAAATGAAACTAATCTTAGATGAGACTAGACTTCAAGATCAATCCAGGTGTATAAACTATAAGACTATTGGATTTAAAATGAATTAGTTATGATTTTTAGAAGTTGGCTATCGAAATTCACTCTCTATCCAAATTAGAGTGTGAGGTGAGGCGCATAACTTGCCCTATACAACTTAAAATTAAGTGAAACTAATTTATTTAGAAAGATAACACATAGCGTTTATGCCATAAAAATTTTAGAATAAGATCCTAAGGCAATTTTCCCTAGTAATTCATGAAATTTGACCTATGCTTTATTCAGGTTAAAACAAAATAGCCTATTTGAAAAGTTCATAACTTGAGCTCTACTTACCCAATTAGAATGAAACTTGATGGGATTGAAAGATAATCCAATTATCTATAATTTCATGAAAGTTTTGGATAAAAATAATAAAATATGAAATTTTAGTGATTTTCTAAAATTAGGTACTTGAGTTTGTCTTGAAATAGGGCAACCTTAAGTAAAAATGTAATAACTCAATTTATGCACATCAAAACTTAATGCAACTAAAAAGATTTAAAAGTATACTAATAAAGCTACAATATATTAAATTTTTAGATTAAAATAAATTAAAATGAAATTTTGGTGAAATTTACAAAGATAGGGAAAAATTGAAGGAATTAATATGAATTTAAGGGTTAAGGACCCTATAAGTCATAAAGAGCCATTAGCTAAACTTTTGATGTCATTCTTTGTTATAATGATGTGATATTGATGTATTGACATTACAATTCTACTCACTATAACTAGCTGGTTGAAATAATATTGTTTGCATATGGGAAAATCTCCTGCTTCAGCTATTATGCTGCCGAATTTTTGACAAAATTATAAGAATGCTATGAACATTTATATGTTATGTATATGTATATAGAAATCATGCACGCAAGAATATAAAAAAGTAAGCTATGAGACATATGCATGAGTGCATTTAGCATGTTCATGCATGATTATGTACAAGAATGAAAGAATATGAATAGATAAGATGCTGATCCCTTCACTTGGAGGCAGTTATTGGTCCCTCCCTGTGAGGGCAGTTAAACAGATAAGATGTGAATCCCTTTGATTGAAGGCAGTTATTTGGGTCCCTATTTGTGAAGGCAACTAAAACAATTAGATTCCTCTATGTTGGAGGCAATTAGCCAACTGAGTCCTTCCAATTTAGAGGCAAGTAAGTCCCCTTGCGGGTCAGTACTGTGTGATAACGGTCATGAGGTGAGCTCACTCCCAAATCAAACTATCCAAAGGCAGTAAAGATTAAAAAAAGCTAAAGAAAGACAAGCAAAGACAAATGCACTTGCATGATTTAATTTATGTGCATCTACATATGCATATTCCATTATATTATTATGCTATATAGCTACAAATATTATGATTAGAAATTTTATTACTACTGCTCTTGTGCCTGTTCTAGATAGTGCTAAGTAATTGTTAAAAGTAACTTGCTTCGAAAAATATATTTTCAAACTTAAAATTGAACCTATGTGTGTTTTTGTCCACCTTTTCATAATAAACCGAAGTGGTTGGACATACTTACGATGACACTTGTATGCTTAGTAGATTGAGTGTACCTACTGAGAATCTTAGATTCTCACTACATATTTGTATGTTCCTGTAAATATTCCAATAGAAAGAATAGGCTTCAAGTGGTAGCAGGGCTTCGGGTCTCCTACGAGCTGTAGAGTATGGATTACTTGAGTCTAGCACCATGAACTCCGACTCAAGTCTAAAGTGAAGGATGCAAAGCAAGACCTATTCTATGTACAATAGTATTTATGTCTTGCATAGCGTGATATTTTTAAATTATAGATGTATTTTTCAAATACTTGGAATTGTAAATTCTCATTCAGTAATAAAATATGATATTGTCAGGGTCATATATTATATTTTTATCAAGTTATAAGTCTCCATAGCACTGTAGCAACCTCTGAATATAACTCCATAGCTTGAACATGGCTTATATGATAGAGAGTGTTACAAGAATGACAACTCAAATGATATGCTAATGTGGTAATTATTTAAAACTTCTAACTTATGTGGTTTTAGCTTTAATATATTATAATAGGTAATAAATGGTATGTTCTCTTTGTTTATGGTCTTAAATTTCAACTACCTCCATTAGCTTTCTGCCCTCAGCTTGCAGATTTTCAGTCTTGTATTCTTAGTCATGGTGTGATGAAAGCACCAAACCATGTAATGAGTATCTAAACTAACTGAGAATAAACTCAAATATATATATATGTGTGTGTGTGTGTGTGTGTCCAACAGAACAGTATAGTAATCTCTTGATAGTCCAACAGAGCAGTAAAAGAATTTGAACAATAGAAAAGAAATAACTCCTATTCAGCAGTTAATTATTAGCTGTAGATGAGCTCCTCAAGCACTATCAACCTTTAACCTGCAATAAGCACGCAGAAAGAGATTGAGCTTAGGAAGAGTGGAATATCAAGGAAAAGAATAGATAGAAGTAAAGGAAGAAGAAGAGTTGAAGCTGGTTACCACATTCATAATTCTTCAACAAACATTGTCCTTCTAGTTTGTATTTTCCTTTCTTGATCTTAGCCCTTCATTATGCAAATCACTTGCCACTTGTCCTCTGGGGTAATTAACTAACTTTCACTTCATCTCTTGTCCTACTTGTCTTTTCCCATCCATGTCAACATTCGATTGTTTGTCTACCATGGCATTTGTCATATCTACTTGGGACTCAACTATTTTAGTGTTGCCACAAGTCACATGCTTACATACGTAGTAGTCATTATGTTTGAAAATATATTTAGGGGTGGAAGTAGGCTAGGCTAGATTAGATTTTAACTTAAATGGGCCTGGTCTATATTACGAATATGTAGCCTCGAGCCTAGGCTTATTACCTGACACAAGGTGTTTTCAAGGCCTTAACCTGGCCCTTTTAAAACTTAGCTTGGCCGCCTAAAAATCTATTTAAAAGCCTACTTGATCATAATTAAAGTTTTTAAATAAACCAAAAAGTCTACTCTTAAATAGGCCAAACGCTTCTAAATATGTCAAAAAACATATTCCTAAATAAGTTAAAAGGCTTCTTAAATAGGTCAAAAGGTCTATTCAAAATAGCTTATAAGGCTTTGATTATTATTAGAATTTGTGTAATAATAATAATAATATAAATAGGCCAGCCTATTGGATCTAATAAGCATTTTTCATAGCCTGTAGCCTAACTTGTTTGATTAAAAAGATTTTTTGAAAAGTTTGGGCCTAACTTATTTACTAAAAAAGGCATCTGACGAGCCATCTAGCCTACTTCCACTTGTAAATATAATAATTTTGTTTTTTATTTTTATATTCCTAAGAAAGTTAAAAATTTTAGTGTGTGTCTTTGGACTAGAGTATGCGAATGAGAGTTTGGATCAACTTGATTGTACAAAATTGATTTTAATCAAAATTGAATTGGTGTCAACGTAATTTATATTTGAAAACTTTTATGTCAAAAGTGATTATAATATAATTAATATTATTTGGTGATGTTTATCAAAATCACTTTTAAATGTATAATTACGAAAAATGATATATATTATAACGTGAAGTAAGAGAATCATCATAATAATTTTTCAGGGATAGAATTGAAAATTTAATTATATATAATAAAATATTTATAGAAGTTGAACAAAAAAGCTTCAAAGTAAAAGCAACAATATGTTGCTTCCACTCTAAAGGTGTGTTTGTTTACATGTTCTCCACACTGAACACACGTGATTTTTCTTGAAAGTTGGGTTAGGGTTTAGGGTTTAGAGTTTAGCTATTATGTTTGGGTAGTTTTGCAGTCAACCAACTCCAATGGGTTTCTTATGTCTAACCCCCGTTAACCCAGAAGTGATAAAATGTTGCTTCTGCGTTGCACCAAAATCACATTTTTTTTTTTGTTTTTTGACAATTTTATCCTTTTATCTAAAGATAATACACTAGTATTGAACTAGACTTTTACTATTCCTTTGCATTCTTTTGGTTCTTACACATCTAAAAGTGATTTTAATTTTGATCATCCAAATAATATTCAATTTGTTATAATGACTTTTGATATAAAAATTTTCAAGTATAAATCACGTTAACACTAACTCAATTTTCATCAAAATCAATTTTGTAAAATTAAGTGCATGTTTGGTTCTGCTTTTGTAGAATTAATTTTAGATAGAATTGATTTTGTTGAAATTTATTTGGTTAGAATTGATTTTGAGGTAAAGTAATTTATGTTTGGTAGTATCTCTAAAAATAATTCTGACAGAAAGTAAAATATTTTTACTTCTCTCAGAATCAATTCTAGAGGCTAGAATTGATTTTGATGATGGTTAACCAAACAAAGTAAAAATGCTACACAATCAATTCTACCTCTTAAAAATCAATTCTGAGGGTTCCAAATGAGGAACCAAACACACACTAAGTTGATCCAAATCTCCGTTTGCAAACTCAAATCTAAACACACACAAACTGAGGTTTGGGATAAAAATTGCTTTCGACATAAAGTAGCCAAACAAAAATTTTTCTTCCCAAATCCATTAGGTCTCACATGAACGTGGACTTGTCAAACCAAACACATATTTAATATTTATAAAGTTCTCATATACTTTTAAAACAAAACTCAATTTTTGTGAAAAATTTAGTGCTTCCAAAGTGCATGACTCCTCGATATTAAAGCCTTTAATTAATTTATATAGAAGGATCGAGTTGCGACAGCGAGCCATGGGAGGAGGAGCTTTTGTTGTAATGTGTGTTGCACACCAAAAGAATTGATCTGGAACGATAGGCCACCGAGGTCAAAAATGACAGGAAGGAGTGGGTAGTGTGAAATGACTTCAATCTGTTGATGTGTTGGAAATCATAGCGACATTTCCAAAAGGAATAAAACAAAGCTGCTCATGCAATTCTTTGACTATTCTTTTCATCCTCAGCCATATGGATACAAGGTTGAATATCTATGTGTTTTCCAATACTACATAAGCTAATTAAATATTATGGCATTTTTTCTTTCTATGTATGTACATGTATAGAAACACGTATTTACCATAACATAATTAAACTTTAGTAACATTTAAATAATAATTTTTTTATTTGGACATAATTTTTTGAGGTGTCTATCAATACGGAGAAATCATGTATAAATAAGTGGAAAACTCATATATATGACAAAGAATTAGATAATAGTATTATCACTTACTATCACTAGAGATTCATGTGGAAATGATTGGGGATTTTACATATATGAGAGAACCAAGTGATAGCATTATTACCTAAGACCATAGTCCCTTTATTCTCTAGTCATATATATAAAATCTCTAGTCATTTACACATAACTTTCTAATATCATTGGACATCCCAAATAACTATGTATAAATATCATTTTTATTTAGAAAATATTAAAATTCTTTAGTAATATAATTTAAATATATATAATACTAGCAAAAATACCGTTAAAGAGTTTTAAAATTAATTTTTTAATATTTTTATGTGTTATAATTTAAATAAATATTGCTAAAAATTAAACAGGTAATAATGATTGTCTGAGGATTAATCTTTATAGTGGTGATGTTCAAATTAAAGATGCAACGTTTCACTAGGAAATTAAAATTCTCAAAATTTAAAGCAATTTTTTGTTAATATATCTATTATCTATCGATCAATCTATTATAATATATTAAAATTAAGACCTAAGTTGTGGTGCTAAAAACTCATAAGTCAAAAGTTTTAAGTAGTTGTGACATCTGTATATTATTTGATTTGTCATTCTAAAATTGAATTATTTATTTCTTATGTAGACACATATTCATTCTACTATAATAATTACCTATTTATGTACAAATTTTAGTAATAGATAAATACTCTACCTTTTGACCATACAATTAATTTCTTAGCTTCCATTCTCATCACTTAATTGTAATATAAAGTATTCAGTGACCAACATTAACACATTATAATAACATTTACTTATCCTAAATTTAATTTAAGAATAAAACATAACTACAAAATCATTAAAAATATAATAAAACCAACTATAATGCAATATCTACCAAATATCATTCCGATATATCCACACATTCACAAATATATATAATTATAGGTTTACAAAATTATATATTCTCTTTTACGATTATTATTAGAGAACAGACACATACTCTTTTCAATTACTATAGCTTTAGTTATCTTTAATATTATATTTCATACTCTTGCAGTGTTTTACTATAACAAACTACAATTTAATATTTAAACATCATATAAACTTTAAAAATATATAAAATTTTAATTTTTATATACTAAAGTATAAAATAATTTTATACTATTAGCTACTAGAAACTTAAGAAATTATTAAATCATGGTAGGCAGTTATCACAATATTAAAAAATATAAAATTAATATTAATTTAAATCATATTATTTGAATTCTTAATATTTTATTAAACCATAAAATACCTTAATTTATATTTCTTTTACTTCATTTTAAACTTTCACTCTGTTATACATATTTTAAATTACTAAATTATATATCTTAAATTTCTTACTCAAAATTATTAAAACTTTTTTTTTCTGCAACTTCAAATTTCAAATCATTCTTCATTCAAAAAATTTAAATATTAATTTTAAATATTAATAAACTAATTTCAAAAATATCATTTCTATTAATCATTAAGGCAACATCTACTTAACAATTTATATATTCATCCAATTAATATCACTTATATATCTTTTCTAACGTTAAAACATATATTCATATAAGTACCCATTACATGCGCAGATCTAAATCTAGTTTTCAAATTTCCTGCGGATCATCTTGCAGCGCTAACTTATGATATGATAATAGTAGTATAGTGCCTATCAAGTCCATGAAAAAGTAACACCAATAATGAGAATGATGATGATGATGATGACAAGGAAAATAAAACAAGAAGGAAAGTGCATTAGCCAATCTTGTCTCATTCTTTCCGCATTTGACTAAGATATATTCGGCTGAAAGAAATTATGCTTTCTATTTGTATTGTATATCTGTAGCTCCACCATTCATGCATATGATCAGTTATTTGTTGCGTTCCATAGCTCCAAACATAATAAAGCTCCTTTATCGTCAACATTCCGTCCCACCTAATTCCTATAGCTTTCCCTTATGCGTTTTTGTAAGGGTGCCCATTTAGCCTTTGTACTATTTCATTTTGTTCTCAAATAGCTCATTTTCTTGACCCAAAAGTCCTTCCATTACTGAGACTGTCTATACGTTTCAACAAATTCAAAAGTTGAGGTCAAAGATTCATTCCTCCACGTCCAAGACATAAACCTACTGCGGGTATCAACAAGCCTATTGCATTGGATGCTTTACATCTCTTTGGGTCTTCATTTTAGCTTTAACATTAAATAAGAAGTGTGCTGAATTGGAAGTTTAAACCGAAATCGCTTGCATATAAAGTGCAAATAAAGGAAAAGGATCAGTAACATCATAATGAAGAGACAGCACAATACTTTATCATCATCACAGGCCTTGCTTGCCACAAGTCATAACATAAGACTGCTACGATTAGTCCGTATGTGTAGAGGATGAAATTCTTCAGGGGAGGGTGCCGATTTCTCTGTATGCATGGACAATGAAACACATACCTGTGGAACTAATAGGCAAAAAAGTTACTGCAGAAATCACATGGACCATTGCACTTGCTTGCTTTTTCTGTTAATTTCCTACAGGCCATTTATGAAATATGGTGGAGTACTAAATATGATGAGCATTATTAACAAGTTCCACATTATGGAGCCATGTCATTCAAATATGGTATTTAAGTTTACGGGCTCCTCCACCTAATAGGTTAGTATTTTGGGTTAAATTCTTCCTTAGACTTCAATCCATAATATTAGTGTTTTCATTGAGAGGCTAACACATGAAAGGGTTGGGAGAAAGGACTAGTTGAAAAAGACCACTATAGTCATGAAGTTGATAGTCTAGAGTAGGTCGCTGTGGTCATCGGCCTTTAAATTGGAGTGGCAATATTACAACTCTCATATTAGGGAGCTATGCAATCCAAGAATAGTACATACTGAATTTAGGGATTTTTCTATCTAATAGGTTAATCTTTTGGGTTGAGTTCTCTCTTAAACTTGAGTCCATCAATCACACACCTCGATCGATTTGAATCGACCAATTGAGATTCAAATTGTAGTTAATCATATTTGGAGAACTAACCATTTTCATTGACCCAATTTCCATTGGTCAGATATGATATATTTCATTTTTTTTTTGTGTTTTTTCTAGTTGTCAATATCCCCTTTGATTTATTTATCTAATCCTACGAGAGATTATTAGGGTTTAATCAGTCTAGCTTTGCAAGTATACAGCGAAGAGGTTGTTAAATTATTTACAATTACATATTTTCTAAAAACTTAAAATTAATTGAATGTCAAATATTATACATATATATATATATATATATATAAGCATTTTAAATTTAGCCTGAACTATAGTTATGGAGGTTTTGCGTATAGATTTCTGCGAAGGGTAGGCAGAAGAGGTCCATACTTTTATCGTATATCTGCTGTGGTTGCTCATTTAAGACCATAAACTAGATAATTTCAACTTATAAATTAGATCAATAATATGCATACCGAGGTCTATTATTAAAATGTGTTTGTAGCTGAAGAACCAAACTGAGATTTTTTCATGTAATTAGTTTTCAAAAAAATTAACCTAGATGCATATATATCATTATAAAATTAGTCTTAAGAGTAATTTTAGTTTACAAAAGGGAAAGAATACTTGCACATTTTAATGTCGAAAAATTAATAGAGTGCACTGTCAGATAACTGAAAAAGAAAAACAGCTAATTTCAAAACTTGATAAATAGTATAATTTGAATAACCCAAAAGAAAATGAATACGAAACCACAACAGCGCGTGTGCTGTTAAGTTTTTCTTGCTAATGAAAAATGAACAGAAACCTCTCCAATCCAAAACAAGATGAATCGAGATGCGTCCTAAATTAGAAGATTTAGTGAAAAAGCATGCATACCAAACTTCCAACAAAAGAAAAGCATATCATACTATATATATACACATGCAAATTATTATTTCTTAAATTTTGTCCGACGATTTGACAATACACTACACAGCCAATACCATGCTTGAATTTAAATAATATTATCTTGCTTAGTTGCTTCTATATTTGAAAGCAAGTATGAAGGTAGTCATCATGATAACCTTTTAATTTTCTTTTGCAGTTCTTTTATTTGGACTTTTTGGGGCATCTATCAACATAGGGGATTAAGGCGCAAATAAGTGAAAATTTTACATATATAATTGAAAAAGCGGGTGATTAAGTGGAGAACTCAATTATATAATTAGAGAATCAAGGTGGTAACATTTTCACTTATTATCACAATTATCCGATTCTCCAGTTGTAAACATAAAATTTCCACTTATTTGCACTCAAATCTTCTATGTTCATGAACACTCAAAAATGCTATGCATGACTATCATTCTTTTTCTTTTATGTATCATAAATCAACTATAGTCGCCATCAACCTCCTACAAACTTTTTTTTTTTAAGCGATCAACCCTTAAAAAATTCCTTTTGGCTATAAAAAATTGCAGACTTCACGATTCTTTACATTAGTAAGAAACCACCACCTCGATTAGTGCTGCCTCTTTATAGGAAAATTTGAAATAATTCTATTTTACAATTACGTTTTCGCGATATCGCGGTCTATGAATTGATGGCAATAGCTTAAAAGATCACCGGAAATTGGCCAATGTACTGGGATAGAGTGGGGAATTATTGTCTGACGCATACGCACGTCAATATAATTTGGTCTTGGCCCATCAGAGGCGGGCCAAATACCAAAATGATCAAAAATATGAAAAGGAAGGCATCGGAGAATTTGGAGCATGAGTAAATTGTGGTATGTTCTCCCCCTCTGAAATTCCTTAACTTCTCCTTACTCTGATTTTCTTCCCTCTCTGCATATTCTATTCCATGTGAACCCTTCCTCCTTCACCTCTTATCCTCATATCATTTCCCTCATACTGTCACAGGTATGTGAGTGAAGCTGCAGAAGGTTCCAGCCTCGCGAAGTGAAAATTCCACTTTAGTTAAATTCCTGTTGTTTGTACTGTGAGTTCCATTTTTACTGCTAATATTAGAGAGATTTGCTACTGTTCTATTAGCAATTGGGGATACATGTTACAACACGATTCTCAGCTGAATGTGCCCAATAGAATGAATGAATGATCAAACTCAACAAATTGGACCAGCAGAAAGTTACCTTGGTGAATCGTTAGCTAAATAGTCATAAATTGTAGTTTGTTATCACGGTTAATAACCGTTGTAAGATGCATTGGAGTATAAATACGGTACGCATGTATTGGGTTCAACAGAATTATACAAACAATTTTTGTTGGCTTTTATTTTCAATTATAATTATCTAACAATTTTACCAATACTCGGTTATTCAAATGATTTAATACTTATTTTCATTAAGTAAAGTCTCAAATTTGAGTCTTATAAATAAAAAAAAAAATATCATTGAGAAAATTTTATCTTGTAATAAATTAATCTGACTCAAATTAATTAAAATTTAATAAATTTTGAATACTAATAGTTAGGATAAAAAGCAATTCTCCAACGATTCTTCCTTTATAGAACTCGGGCCATTTTTATGTCATGTGTTGAGAGTTGATGAATTGATGCTTGATAATGCGGAAATGAGTGTGTGGTCGAAGTGTGTAATACTCTAATTTAATTCAAACTTATATCGTACTTTTAAGAAAAAGTTGTTGATGTATTACAACTTAAGTCTACTATATTATTGCTATTATCAAGGTTACTTTGGGGAAATTGTGTAACCTAAGAAGGAAAAATATTATTTGGATATAATTTTTTGTGTGTTGGTCAACTACTTATGATTCATGTATAAATAATTGAAAAATTTATGTATATAATTAAAGAATTATATGATAATATTATTATAATTACATGATTTGTCAATTATATATATAAATTTCTCATTTATTTATATATAAATCACTGGTGGTCAATAAACATATAAAATAATATGTTCATGTGACGGGACTCGTTTAAGAAAGTGAAAGAAAAACGGTTTTCAGTAACTTACTTATTATCTATTGCAATTGAAGAGTGTGGAATGCTCGTGACTCTTTGCAAAGCAGCTAGTGCCTCTCATAAGGCATACAAATGGCAATAAGTTCTTTCATGAATTTTGACGGAGGATAATGGCACGCACTGAGATTGAATCACTTGTCACGGGTAATTATAGGCTATTCTTCCACTTTAGCTCATTCTTGAGCTTTAATCATATAACTTTTCCATTCAGGTCGTGCGCATTTGAGTGGGAAGTACAAAAATTAACTTCTCCTTAATCTGATTGTGGTGTAGCTTATGTAGTTCTTGTACAATTTTATATATAGTTGAGCTCCTATTGCTTGATGCTTTTAGTTACTAAAATTGTTTGAACGGTGACCACTTTTTAAAATAAATTTTAATATATTGTGGTGAAATGAATTGAAAATCATGTTCATTGGGTTTTAGAATATAGGTCCAGATATCAGTGGACTTGGACTGTTTCTAGGGCAAATATTATTGGTAGGGACTATTGCGGATGATTCTACTTACACTGGGACCTTTTGGGCCATGGAAATTGTCTTAAACTTAGCTGAAAGGAAGCCCTCAAAATCGAGAACCCATTGTGGGTGATAATGGAAGAAGCGAGCGCTATTATTTGGATGAATTATAGTAACTTCCTCTTAAATTTACTATAATTACATTCAATATTTTTTGATTTGCAAAACTATTACTAGAGGTCCCTAAGAGTGTATTTGGTCTACCCATCTTCATTTTCATTTTCTATAAAAATAAAAATGACATAAAAATATATTTGATTGATCATTGTAAAAAATATTTTCACTGAAAATACTTTTGAAATACTGATGAAACTGAAAACGCTGATTTCATATCTTTTACTGTTTTTAGTTTCGATGCTTGAAAATGTTTTCAATTAAAAAATGCAGTGGCACTTTGATAATAATAGAGATTTCTTTCTTTTTCTTTTACATCGTACCACGTTCGATCATGAGTGAGAGAAAATATAGATGTGACCATACACACAATGTACTGTATTTTCTCCTTTTCTATGGCCCACCACCATTATAATAAAACAATTGAACTGTTAGCATAATAACATGCATTTGACTTGTCCTGTAGCTTGTCTAGCCGCCTTAGTTTCAATATTTTTATTTTTTTACTTTGGGTATGACTAGTCTTGTTCCACTGTTATGCTCTTTTATTTTATTATTAAAAAAATAATATGAAAATGATACGTGATAATAAATTATATACGAATACGATTGTCCTTATGGACCTTGTCATTCACACATGAACATTTTTGTACACTTTCTTATTTTATTCTTAATAGTTTTTTCCTACTATCTAACAAACCACCAGATTCAATTATGTGTCGTTTTGTTATAAGTATAATTTACTAAAGAATTAACTATATTTTAAACAAATTTTGTTATTAGAAGTAATTTTGTTATAAATTTCTTATTTTATAAAATTATTTATTATTTTAATAAATAATTTTGATAGATAAATCAAATGTACAAATTATATATATATATATATTACTTAATTAAAAATATAATTTTATTATTTTAAATTTGATTTTAAAACTTATATATTAAAAATAGACGAATTAAACATATTTTTTTATTTTTTCTATTTAAAAATAAAATATATTTTTATAAATCAAAAACATTTTTAAAAATTTAAAAATTTGAAAATAAAAATTATTTTTGAAAAACAAAATTAAAAAATAAAAATAAAAAATATTTTTATAAAACAAACACAACCTAAATTTTCATAAAATCTACACCAACCCCCCTTAAAATTAATAGTCCATTAGTTAAGGTGACCCAAAAAACAACATGCGCCTTGCACATTATTATTAATGGCAAAATTATAATATTTTGAGAGACATTAAATTGACTAAAACACCCTTTTAATCGTGAGTTAAAATTATGCGCTCCTTCTTCACATGGTGGCTGAAGGCCGCATTTTCTGGGTTGCAAGCTCCTCTTTACTGAGCCAAGTGTTTGCTATCAAATTAACATCACATTTGAACCTAGATCCATTTCAGTTTTGCAAAATATTGTAAATTACAAATTATACTTGCAGTGACCTTACTAGAGCTAAAGTACTTCGTTTATAAGAACCTGACCAAAAAGTAAAAAAGATATCTCGATATTGGAACTAAAGAATTGCACCATCCATTCGATTCTCATTTCTCCATTTGGAGTAATAATTATATTTTCAAATCTTTATAAGGCATGAACTCAGTGATATTTCCGCTTGGTGATGCACATGGTTGTGCTCTCCTTCGTAAGTTGCCACCAACGGACTTGGGTCTTCTGCACTTCTTTGCATCCAATTAATAAAATATGGTGATCACAAAAAGATATCAGAATTTGATCTTTTTTCTTGATGCTTGTTTAATTTTTATGAACAGAAAAGAGATGATTACTGCACTATTAGGGGTTATCTCTGGTGACTTTCGGGCCATATTTCCAAGTTCAAGTGCTAGCTAGCTGGTTCTCTTTGATCTCCTCTTATGCTATGGTCCGACTGTTCGAGTTTAATCAAATCAAGGCTTACCACCATGAGTTGGAATTGATGGTAGAGAAGGGTGTAGAAAGATATGAATGGTGAGAGAGTCAGGGTGGAGAACGAGGAGGAGAAATTTTTCCTAAGTTAAAACCAATGGATGTGTAGCAACAAAAGAGAGAGGGTGGAGAGAACTGCAAAAGGAAAGATAACTCAGGAACTAATATGTCCACAAAATTAGAAATTAATTTGACGAAATCCATACCCACGACCTGATTGACATCTGGAATGAACATTTTCAGAGAGAGAAAAAGAGATAAGGGTGAGTAAAGAGGGCATTTTGGACAAATCTCATACAATTCAAAAGAGTTTGCTTCCGTTAATGATAAGATGGTTAGTATATTATATATAAATTGAGTTGGTGTAATTTACCTTATTATTTCCTTCTTATCATTTTTTATAAATTTTTCACAAAAATTTCATAAAACAATCCTGAAATGTGTCTATAATAGAACCCATGCTACGTATCGAATTGAAATGAGTTCATTCAACTTTGAAAACAGTAGTGAGTCAAATCCATTTTTGCTGCAACATTGAATATTTTGATAAATCATTGCTTGTTCCTAATCACAAATGTTGCAAGAATTCATCCTAAAACAAGTTTTGGATAGAATCCAAGCTATCAACTGGATTAAGGGTGTGTTTATTTATATTTTTTCAGTAAAAAAAAATACTTTTTTATCAAAAAGATTAATTTTTATATATTTGAATAAATTTTTAAAAATAATCAAATTCTCAAAAAAAATTTATTTTCAACTTTTTTGAAAAAGCTAAAAAAAGTTAGTTTTTGAAAAAAAATTAATTTTTAATTTTTTCTATTATATATAAAATTTATATTCTATAATCACTTTTTTCTAAAAATTAAAATAAATACACCCTAAAATGCCATGAAATTTGTTAAATAATTGGCTAATCACTTCCGGGACGCATAGACCTAGTTTTGAGCGAATTTAGATATTTTAATCAACTCTTGTTTTTAATCACAAAAATTGAATGGTTTCATGGTAGAGTATGTTTAGGTGAAAACCTAACTATTAAAATTATTCAAAATAATATAGAAATAGATAAAATGGAGAGCCCCGTAAAAAATACACTAATTAAAATCAAGATTGAGTATGTGAAGAGGCAAAAGGACTTATAAAGTACTTATTGTCCTTTTAAAAATATTTTAAGGGTATTTTTTAATGCTAATTGTCTTGTGTTTTTGGGTGCATTTCTCTCTTCTAATTACAACTTCTGAGTAAACTATACAGATTATGACATCTTTTCAAAGTACAAGATTCCATATAGCTCAAAAATACACAGTTAAATGTAGTTTTCAAAGCTAAAAGTAAATGAGTCTCTAATCCGATTCTACCCTAATTACCAAGCTATTCCAATAAATCTCTTTCCATGTTGGTAAAATGGTGAATCCATTTTATATATAAAGACAACAAACAGCTCATAGATCAGTTGAAAAATCGCATAGTAGCTAAACCAATCTTGAATCCCTTAATCAACTCAAAGCTTTTCCACAAAAGAATATATACTTAGATTTTCTGAGCCAATAATTCATAGGTTACTACATCATACATGGATAGAGGAGATCTTCCAGTACCTATGACAAGAACTGTGTTGAAGATTGGCTCTTTATTATTCTAATAAGGCCACTTTTTTTTTTTAACTTTTTCTCATCTTCTATGCACTTTATAGATAATTATGGTTGCAACGTATCATACATAGAATTAAACACTATTACTATTTTGAGAGATCATAATGAAAAAATCCTATGCTTGTTGCCTTCATGGGTATTTGCGAATCAAAAGAAGTAGAGTTTATGACTATCGTCTTTACTTTTGAGATTTCTTGTCAAAAGCCAAGTATACCTTGGAGATTCCCACCGCGACTGAATCTGATTCCCTCATTGCATCATTATGGGTTGATTTTCGAAAAAATGTTCCATAACACTTTGAGTTGTTGTTGTTGAAAAACACGGGCGCTTGCATTGGAGGTTGGTGATGAGGGCGTGGTGAATGATGGTGCGGGCAGTGTCCAGAGTGTAACGTCCGAAAAATTCTATCGTTAACAATTGAGTTATTCGATTTTATCGAATAAGTGAGTTTAATCAGAATCTGATTAGACATTTACTTAAAGCCAATTAAGTGTGATTTATACTGATTAGGCTTGATGGAATTAGATTAGGAGCATAGAAAACCCCACAGAAAATTTTCAAGCCAGTTTACCAATTTAAGGAAAATCGGTAAGATTTCGGTATTTCAAACTGTCGGAACCGGAGCAATAGAATTTTTCTATGAGTGCCCTAGAATCAACGGCTAAGATTTAGCCAAATAACTCCCTCAAGTGGCGCCTTGACAGCCCTTGATGATGGGAGGTTAACCAAATTTTATGACCAAGTTAGGTCCACCAATCAAAATCAAGTAACCTCCAAATATCTTCACCTTTTTCTCTTTTTCTCCTCATCAATTTTCGGCCACCCTACCAGCAGCTGAAGCTCTTCTCTTTCTTTCCTCTTTACTCTCATTTCCACTCCATCCTCATCCATCTTCAAGTCTCATCCCAAGTCACCACCATCAAAGACACTAAACCAACACAAATTGCATAAGACAAGGTAGGAAATCCTACCTTTCCTCTTGTTTTTTCTGATGTGGGGCTGCATTGTGAGCATGCATAATCTGAAATATTGATGTTTTGTAGAGTGGTGATGATGTTTTATGACTGGTTTTGCACGTATAGTGTGATTAAAATTGGAATTAAGGGCAAATAGCTTGAAGGAGGAAGACAAATCTAGAAGCTGTTAGGGTTTTCCTCAGTGGTTCGTACGGCGGAGTGTACAGCTCTGCCTACCAGCATTTAAATTGGATGAAACTATTTTTATATGAAACTAGACATCTAGGGCTTTCCATACATGTATCATATAAGGCCATCGGATTAGTATAGAATTAGTTATGAATTTTTGAAATTTGACCTAGAAATCTGGATCCTTATATGGGCAGCATGAATTAAGAAGGGTATAACTCACCCTATACAACTCCAAATTGAGTGAACCCAAGTTTGTTTGAAAGCTAACATGTAAAAAAATATCCCATAAAAATTTTAGAACCAAAATCATAGCTGTTTGCTCCCAGTACACCAAGGAAATTGGCTTAAGTCTAAATCGGGTTGAACCAGGGTAGTTTAGTAGAGCCAAGTTTCGGGACTTATAAGTCAAAATATACTTTATGCAAATGACATGAAACTTAATTCATTTGAAAGCTTATTCTGATAGCTTTAATTTGATATAAATTTTGTATGAATCCACCTAATTTTCTATTTTTAGTGAATTTTTACTTATAAGAACCTAATTCTGGCTAAGAACAGGGCCACCTGAGGTAAATTGTGTATATCTTGAGTTATATAATTCAAAATAAGATGGGACTAAAAGGATTAAAATCTAGACATATGAGGCTATGACATATCAAAAATTAGATTTAAATGAGTTGAATTGAATGAGAAGTGGGGCATACCCAATTCGGGCAGAATAGAGGGGGATAAACTGAAATTCTATTGATGCTTGATTTGAAATTATTGATTGATGCTATGAATGTATATATATATATATATATTTGCTGGTCTATACTAAAATTATAAGTTGTACAATTGTACTGGTTGTCTGACACTATTCATGGAGAAGCGGACTCGATCCGTTATGCTAACGAAATTTCGGTAAGAAGTTCATATATTGTGAAAATTTATGATAGCTTGAGTACATTATATTAAAGAATCAAGCTAGATGTGCATTCATTTCATGATGTCATAAAGGATTCCATATCACTTGGGCCAGCCCCGGAATAAATTAAAGGGAATAGATCAGTGGGAAGGTCGGAAAAAATAAACCCGGCCATCCTGTATAGGAACGAGATTGGTCCTAAAAAGCGGACTATTACCCAGGAGTATATGGCTAATGACTCTCGGGGGACCAAGGATGGAAATAAGTTCTAATAGGCGAAAGCCTCTAAGAATAAGATGCATTTTCTAATTGCACATGCATATGTATAGTGTAATGCATCTCTATTGATTGTTCTAGATCTCTGTTTATTATTCTTAACATGCTATTGTTCCACCATGATTACTGTTTGAGTACATTAGTGTATCTATTAACTAAAATTGAATTTGTTTCGGTGTATACTTTACAAACAAGTATTTAAGTTGAATATTATCATTTTACCGTACTATTTGAAAAATATTGCACGACCGAAACAATTAGGAATGATAGCGATGACAGATGCATAGAAGCTACGAATTTCTACTGAGAAATATTCATTTCTCACCCAATTGTATGTTTTGCGTCATTCTCAGACCATGAAGCACGCAACGACTGGGGTGCTATTCATTGAGTTCCCTGAGCTACATATACACCTTAACCCGTTTTTGGATTCTGTATACATCTCCGGTCGATGTCAGTTCCGCCTCTACTTCTTTTTCCAGTGAGATTTCGCCATCCCGCTTATGCACCCTCTCTTTGATCCTGCTGTCCCATACATTGTCATACCCCTCCATATGGCCCATCCATTTCCACCACCACCACCACCACCACTACCACCAGTAGCTCCAATTCCCATGGCCCCTCCTGCTTCACCACCACAGCCGATGTCGTCAGCCTCAATCTCAGAGGAGGATCTGTCTGAGGCAGCGAGTTCTTCTTCATCATCCTCTGCTCCGAGTGTTGGTCACCCTCCAGTAGACGCCGCCATGGCGAACGGGTTCCTTTCTTCAGATTCTGTTTAGATAGCGTGCATGCTGTAGTAGGGTTAGATGTACAAAATGACCCTCTTTTGGCAGTCTGGGTCATGGGTGGATGGGTAGATGTTAGGAATGTACATGAAATATCCCATGGGAACCACTTGGGGTACTGTTCATAGAAACTGGCCGTTTTGTTTTGTATTAGTGGCCTCATTTTGTTACCCTGTATCATTTTGACAAATTTTAAAAATCAGATGTCTATGTATATATTTATGATGTCTTTTGCAGTAGTTCTGTCTTTGTTGTATTTTTAGTAATGTTACATTATTTACAATATTATTGATTAACTAACATCTATTCCGCCGTCACGCAAAAAATTTTGCTACGCGATTGAGCATTTTTATGCAAGTAATTAATACTAATACAGAAAATAGAATTTAACCAGTATTACACGTAATCACTTATCAGATGATTTATTATGACTTAAGCATTGTACTTTGTCTAATAAAGTGTTACATTTTTGGTATCAGAGCAGTTCATCCTAATATAGGCCTGAGGATTGGACTGACTATGCTTCGCATATGCTCTATATTCCCTAGAGCTTATTATGTTTTGAGTCTTATCCATATAGATAGGACGTACGTGAAGGAGTTTGCCTAACTGTATGCTATTATTTACTTGCACACCGAACTTAATATTGAGCCTGATCAACTCAATTACTCTTGTTTTGTGTGTTTAGAACTTAATGGCTTCTGGAAGGTGAGGTAGACCGCGAACTTCCCCAGCTCAAGAGGAATCCATGGAGTTCCTGGACGCAATGCAAGAGATGGCGCATGCTATGCGCGAACAGGCAGCTGCGGCAACTCAAATGATGGGCCAATTAAAAAGGCAGTCAGAGGTAGATCATTAGGAAAATTATAATGGCCCTGGAATGGACCTGGAATACCTCAAATTTGCTGGGTTTCGGAAGGCTAATCCACCCAGTTTCAAGGGAGCCTTTGACCCAGATAAAGCAGATGAATAGGTTAAAGCTATGGAAAAGATTTTCTCCGTGTTAGATTGCTCAGGCCGTCAGAAGGTGACTTTTGCCACTTATATGTTAGAAGCCGATGCAGAATTCTAGTGGAACGGTGCACGGCGATTATTAGAAGGATCCCAAACCGAAATTACTTGGGATGTATTCAAAGATGCGTTCTACCAGAAGTACTTCCCTGCGTTTGTCCGCAATGCCAAGGAAATAGCAACGTGTCAGAGTACATTGCTAAATTTGAGGAGTTGTGCAAATTTTCTACTATTTATCAACAGAACCTTGATGAAGCATGGAAATGTATGAAATTTGAAAGCGGACTAAGAGAGGACATTCTTGCCACCATAGCACCAATGGAGATTAGAGACTTCCCTACTTTGGTAAATAAGTGCCGCTTAGTGGAGGACTGTAACAAGAAGTTAGTTGCTGCTAGAGCATCCAGTAACAACTTTAAGAGGGGGCTAGCTCCGCAAGGTCCGAGGTTCAAGCCTAACTTACAGCAGTGGAGGAAGTTCCAGCCAGCGAGTAACAAAGGCAAGCAACCTCAAAGGCCTTTTGGGAACCAGATTTGCAGCTAATGCGGCAGGAATCATGGCGACCACCCCTGCTTGGTAGGTCAAAATGTCTGCTTTTGATGTGGCGAACTAGGCCACAGAATCTATGAATGCCCTGCCAGAAATTGTCAACCGACTCTTAAGCCGTAACGCCAAGGGAGAGTTTTCACCATGGATGTACAGGAGGTCAAAAATTCAGAAGATTTGATCCAAGATACGTGTGAAGTAAATGGTAAAACCTTAACCATTTTATACGATTCAGGTGCGTTTTACTCTTTCATCTCTCATGATTGCATGACAGCCCTGCAGCTACCCATTTCTAAATTACCTTATGACTTGCTAGTTTCTACTCCTACAAATGAGCCCGTTGAACTAACCATATTTGTATTAATATCTCCTGTCAAATAGGAGGTCGAATCTTTTTGGCTAATTTAATTTGTCTTCCCTTATCCAGACTTGACATTATTTTGGGTATGGACTGGCTCTCTGCCAACCAAGCCCTACTAAATTGCTCCGATAAATCCATTATACTCCCCTTTGTTTCATCTTCTAAATCAGTAATCCCTGTAAGTCTTTATTTAAGTTCCTTAATAGTGCACCCCTGTGGAAATGGAAGTCAACGGTATATTTTCTTATCAGCCAGTATAACATAGGGTGATCAGGAGTTAAACAATATTCCAGTTATTAGGGAATATCCTGATGTGTTCCCCGAAGATATCCCTAAGTTTCCTCCCAAGAGGGAGATTGAGTTTACCATTAAATTAGTGCCAAGAGTTGGACCAATATCTCTAGCACCATACCGCATGTCACCCTTAGAACTGGCTGAACTTAAGGGGCAGATTGAAGAACTCTTGGAAAAGAAATTCATTAGGCCAAGTGCATCACCGTGGGGAGCCCCAGTCTTGTTAGTTAAAAAAAAAGATGGAGGCATGCGACTCTACGTAGATTATAGGCAGTTGAATAAGGTAACAATCAAAAACAAGTATCCATTATCAAGGATTGATGATCTTATGGATCAACTACAAGGGGCTACTATATTTTCCAAGATTGACCTACAGTCTGGATATCACCAGATTCGGGTTCGAGAAGAAGATATTCCGAAGACGGCTTTTTGGACTTGTTATGGACATTATGAATATACTATGATGTCCTTTAGATTGACGAATGCACCAGCAATATTCATGGATTACATGAATCGAATATTCAGGCCATATCTTGATAAATTTGTGGTAGTGTTTATTGATGACATACTTGTCTATTCGAAGACGGAATAGGAGCATGCAGAACATTTGCGAATAGTTCTGCAGATTCTAAGAGAGAAGAAACTTTACACTAAGTTATCCAAATGTGAATTTTGGATGAAAGAAGTAAAATTTCTTGACCACGTGGTATCCCATGGGGCAATTTCAGTGCATCCCAGTAAGGTGGAAGCAGTATTAAACTGGGAACGACACAACGACAGTTACGGAAGTCAGGAGCTTCTTAGGGCTGGCAGGATACTATAGAAGATTTGTTAAGAACTTCTCTCAAATAGCTTTACCTTTAACCAAATTAACCAGAAAGAATGCCCAATTTGAATAGACACCCGAGTGCGAGCAGAGCTTCCAAGAATTAAAGGAAAAGTTGACAGCAGCCCCAATACTTATTTTACCGGATCCTCATGGACCATTCGAAGTGTACTGTGATGCTTTTAAGAAAGGATTGGGGTGTGTGCTAATGCAGAACAAAAACGTCGTGGCATATGCTTCCAGGCAATTGAAAACTCATGAAAGAAACTATCCAACCCATGACCTCGAGCTGGCAGCGATAATGTTTGCCTTGAAGATGTGGAGACACTATCTCTATGGAGTGAAGTTTGAAGTATTTTCTGATCACAAAAGTTTGAAATACCTTTTTGATCAGAAGGAATTAAACATGAGATAGCGAAGGTGGATGGAGTTTCTCGAAGATTACGAGTTCGACCTGAAGTACCATCTAGGCAAGGCAAACGTGGTAGCAGACGCCCTAAGCAGAAAATCCTTGACGGTGGCATGGATGATGATCAAAGAAGCGGAACTTATAGAGAGTTTCCAAACCCTCAACTTGGGGATCTCTGTAACCCCCAATGCTATTTAATTGCACCAACTTAAGATAACTAGTACTTTTAAAGACCAAATCCAGCAAGCACAACAAGGGAGTGATGACTTCCGGATATCTGATGTGGTGGTACAATCCGGCAAGCTAACAGGATTTTCCCAAGATGCAAACGGAATATGGCAATATCATGGGAGGATATGTGTACCTAAGGAGGATAACCTCAGGAGAAAGGTCTTGGAGGAAGCCCATAAGAGTGAGGAAGCCCATAAGAGTGAGTTTACTATACATCCTGGCATTAACAAGATGTACCAAGACCTAAAGAAGATGTTTTGGTGGCCAGGCCTCAAAACAGATGTGGCCAATTTTGTGAATAAATGTTTAACTTGCCAGAAGGTGAAAATAGAGCATCAGAAGCCGGCAGGGACATTACAACTTTTAGAGATTCCAGAATAGAGGTGAGAGAGCATTTCCATGGATTTCATGATGGGTTTATCAAGAACCCCCTCAGGATATGACGCCATATGGGTCATAGTGGATAGACTAACCAAGTCTGCTCACTTTTTACCCATTCGAGCGAATTCTCCTCTACAAAAGTTGGCTCAACTATATATTTAAAAAGTAGTACGGTTACATGGTATTCCTTCAACAATCATTTCCGATCAAGATCCAAGGTTCACCTTACGGTTTTGGGGAGCGCTCCAGAAGGCATTCGGTACTAAACTATGTCTAGGTACTGCATATCATCCGCAATCGGATGGCCAAACAGAGTGGACGATTCAGACTTTGGGAGATATGTTGTTGGCATACATTCTGGAACAACGGGGGAATTGGGATTGATACTTACCATTAGCCAAGTTTGTCTACAACAACAGTTACCATGCTAGCATCGGCATGGCTTCATATGAGGCTTTATATGGACGAAAGTGTCAATCTTCCCTATGTTAGTATGAACCAGGAGAACAGAATCTATTGGGTCCAGAACTAGTCAGACAAACTACAGAGCAAATCAAAAGAATCCGTAGCAAAATACTTGCAGCTCAGAGCCGTCAAAAGAGCTACGCGGATGTCAGGAGGAAAACCTTAGAGTTTCAAGAAGGAGACTATGTGTTTCTAAAAATCACACCCACAACTGGGGTGGGTAGAGCCATTACAGTCAAAAAGCTAAGCCCTCGCTTTATAGGTCCCTTTCAAATTTTAAAGCGAATTGGGCCAGTTGCATATCGAGTTCCCTTATCTCCGTATCTATCTAATCTTCATGATGTCTTCCACATTTCGCAACTCAGAAGATACCAGCCGGATCCTACCCACTTGTTGGAACCTAAATCAATCTAGTTTAGGGACGACTTAACTTTTCATGTATCCCCAGCACGGATAGTGGATAGGAGCATCAAACACCTTCAGAACAAAGCTGTACAATTGGTGAAAGTAGCATGGGTACATGAAGACTCAGCGGATTGTACGTGGGAATTAGAATCTGATATGAGGAGAGAACATCCCGAATTATTCTCAGGTACTAAATTTTGAGGACAAATTTTTTTTTTAGGAGGGTAGAAATGTAACGTCTGAAAAATTCTATCGTTAATAACTGAGTTGTTCGGTTTTATCGAATAAGTGAGTTTAATCAGAATCTGATTAGACATTTACTTAAAGCCAATTAAGTGTGATTTAGACGGATTAGGCTTGATGGAATTAGATTAAGATCATAGAAAACCCCACAGAAAATTTTCAAGCCAGTTTATCAATTTAAGGGAAATCGGTAAGATTTCGGTATTTCAAACTGTCGGAACCGGACTAGTAGAATTTTTCTATGAGTGCCCTAGAGTAAATGGCTAAGATTTAACCAAATAACTCCCTCAAGTGGCGCCTTGACAACCCTTGATGATGGGAGGTTAACCAGATTTTTTGACCAAGTTAGGTCCACCAATCAAAACCAAGTAATCTCCAAATATCTTCACCTTTTTCTCCTTTTCTCCTCATCAATTTTTGGCCACCCTACCAACTGCTGAAGCTCTTCTCTTTCTCTCCTCTTTACTCTCATTTCCACTCCATCCTCATCCATCTTCAAGTCTCATCCCAAGTCACCACCATCAAAGACATAAAATCAACACAAATTGCATAAGACAAGGTAGAAAATCCTACTTCTCCTCTTGTTTTCTCTGATGTGAGACTGCATGGTGAGCATGCATAATCTGAAATATTGATATTTTGTAGAGTGGTGATGATGTTTTATGACTGGTTTTGCATGTATGTTGTGATTAAAATTGGAATTGAGGGCAAATAGCTTGAAGGAGGAAGACAAATCTAGAAGCTGTTAGGGTTTTCCTCGGCGGTCCATACGGCGGAGTATACGGCTCTGCCTAGTATCATTTAAATTAGATGAAACCATTTTTATATGAAATTAGACATCTAGGGCTTTCCATACATATATCATATAAGACCATTGGATTAGTATAGAATTAGTTATGAATTTTTTAAGTTTAACCTATAAATCTGGATCCTTATCCGGGCAGCATGAGTTGAGAAGGGTATCACTCACCCTATACAAGTCCAAATTGAGTGATACCAAGTTTTTTTGAAAGCTAACATGTAAAGAAATATCCCATAAAAATTTCAGAATCAAATTCATAGTCGTTTGCTCCCAGTGCGCCAAGAAATTTGGCTTAAGTCTAAATCAGGTTGAACCAGGGCAATTTAGTAAAGCCAAGTTTCGGGACTTATAAGTCAAAATATACTTATACAAATGACATGAAACTTAATTCATTTGAAATCTTATTCTGATAGCTTTTAATTTGATATAAATTTTGTATGAATCCACCTAGTTTTCTATTTTTAGTAAATTCTTACTTATAAGAACCCAATTCTAGCTAAGAGCAGGGCAGCTTGAGGTAAGTTGTTTATATCTTGAGTTATACAATTCAAAATGAGATGGAACTAAAAGGATTAGAATCTAGACATATGAGGTTATGATATATCCAAAAATTAGATTTAAATGAGTTGAATTGAATGAGAAGTGGGGCATACCCAATTCGGGCAGAACAGAGGGGGATAAACTGAAATTCTATTGATGTTTCATTTGAAATTGTTGATTGATGCTATGAATGTATATATATATTTGCTGGTCTATACTGAAATTACAAGTTGTGCAATTGTACTGGTTGTCTGGCATTATTCATGGGGAAGCGGACTCTATCCGTTATGCTACCGAAATTTCGATAAGAAGTTTATATGTTGTGAAAATTTATGATAGCTTGAGTACATTATATTAAAGAATCAAGCCAGATGTGCATTCATTTCATGATGTTATAAAGGATTCCATATCACTTGGGCCAACCCCAGAATAAATTAAGGGGAATAGATCAATGGGAAGGTTGGGGAAAGTAAACCCGGCCATCCTGTATAGGTACGAGCTCGGTCCTGAAAAGCGGACTATTACCCAGGAGTATATGGCTAATGACTCCCAGGGGACCAAGGATGGAAATAAGTTCTAATAGGTGAAAGCCTCCAAGAATAAGATGTATTTTCTAATTGCACATGCATATGTATAGTGTAATGCATCTCTATTGATTGTTCTAGATCTCTGTTTATTATTCTTAATATGCTATTGTTCCACCATGATTACTGTTTGAGTACATTAATGTATTTGTTAACTAAAATTGAATTTGTTTCGGTGTATGCTTTACAAACAAGTATTTAAGTTGAATATTATCATTTTACCGTACTATTTGAAAAATATTGCATGGCAGAAACAACTAGGAATGACAGCGATGACAAATGTATAGAAGCTAGGAATTTCTACTGAGAAATATTCATTTCTCACCCTATTATATGTTCCGCATTATTCTCAGACCATGGAGTACGCAGCGACCGAGGGGCTATTCATTGAGTTCCCTAAGCTACATATACACCTTGACCCGTTTTTGGATTCTGTATATATCTCCGGCCGATGTCAGCTCCGCCTCTACTTCTTTTTCCAGCGAGATTACGCCATCTTGCTTATGCACCCTCTCTTTGATCCTGTTGTCCCATATATTGCCATATCCCTCTACATGGCCCATCCATTTTCACCACCACCACCACCAACAGCTCCAGTTTCCATGGCCCCTCTTGCTTCACCACCGCAGCCAATGTCGTCAGCCTCGATCTCGGAGGAGGATCCGTCCGAGGCGGCGAGTTCTTCTTCATCATCCTCTGCTCCAAGTGTTGGTCACCCTCCAGCAGACGCCGCCATGGCGAACGGGTTCCTTTCTTCATATTCTGTTTAGATAACGTGCGTGCTGTTGTAGGGTTAAATGTATAGAATGACCCTCTTTTGGCAATCTGGGTCATGGGTGGATGGGTAGATGTTAGGAATGTACATGAAATGTCCCATGGGGACCACTTGGGGTACTGTACATAGAAACTGGCCGTTTTGTTTTGTATTAGCGACCTCATTTTGTTACCCTATATCATTTTGATAAACTTTAAAAATCAGATGTCTATGTATATATTTATGATGCCTTTTGTAGTAGTTCTGTCTTTATTGTATTTTTACTAATGTTACATTATTTACAGTATTACTGATTAACTAACATCTATTCTGCCGTCACGCAGAAAATTTTTGCTATGCGATTGAGCATTTTTATGCGAGTAATTAATACTAATACAGAAAATAGATAATCAGTATTACACGTAACCACTTATCAGATGATTTATTATGACTTAAGCATAGTACTTTATCTGGTAAGGTGTTACACAGAGGGGCGAACTTGAGGTCGAGTTGGGCGTCACCGTCATTAGAGAAGGGACGAAGTAGGAGGTATTCGTCTTTGCGCATTGGAAAAGGAGTGGAAGAAGGGTTTAGTGCTTTTTGTAACTGTAGGGTTCAATGTTTTAAAGTTTTTTTTTGGGGGGGGGGGATCTAATTGGGAGTGTTTTGGATTTAGGGGTGCCACATTGGATAACTAAACAAATCCTATTCAGCAAATAACTTATATTTCACACTCATTTCAAATTGTGAGTGAACTAGGGACTACAAGTGTCCAATTTTTATAATCATTAGGGACCTTGAGACATTTATTTTTGTCAAAGACTAAATTTGTCCATCAAGGATATTGTCAAGGACTAATTTGGGAGGGGGAAAGTCATTTACACGTGTTGTTAGTAGAGATAATTGTGCTCACTTGGCCATGCCCATAAAATGAAAAGTCCAAGGCACTTCTTTTTAGTACTTTTTATCCTTCCTTGATCATATATAAATGTGTAATGTAATAAGTGCATAGAATTTGATGGAGCTGCAATTTTTCTTTAAACTACAAAATATGAATTTGAGCCATCAAATGCCTCGATGCATAGTAGTTGCGATCGCACGGGATCACAATTCAATAAAAATCATAGTACATATATATATGTACAAACCTTAGATAAATCTGAATTTACCATTCACTCTCATAAACTGAGAGTGGCTACAAGCATGCAATAATATATACAATTTGCCAAAGGCAAAAAAATTGTGCAAAGCTTAGTTTCTATTACACCTACCCTATTCCCTTCCCAAGGGACTAATTACTCCATGTCTCAATGAAATACCTTACTTTTGTTGGGATTCATCCCACATAGGATAGGTGTTATTAACAAGAGAGCTTTGCCCCTCTATTCTTACGACAGTGAAATCAAATAAAATTATTACGCTATATTATTGTTGTTGGCTACTGAGTTTCCCTTGCTACTAGATGAGTCCTTGACTTTGGACTTATCATGCCCACCATGAACCTTGAATACTGGGGCCTCCTCTACCAATGCAGCATCATGTTGTTGAATCACTAGCACCGAAAACACTACCCCATGTTCTAATGATGTAAGAACATCCCCTACGAGACCTAATTTCGCATGCTCGGCTTGCTGAACTAGAAACCTACCCTTCCCAACAACTATGAGATCATAATCTCCACTTTTCCCTATTGCCAACACCTCCTCCACAAATGTTGCCACTTACCTTCTCAATATACGCCACCATCCTACCCCACTTTCCTTGGAGCTCTCCATTGTTTGCTCATCTGGCTCCTACAATTAATCAATTTAAGTAATTAATACAACACTGTTGACATTATCGAGCACATAAAAAAATGTACGTACAAATAATAAGATATAATTGCACACGCTAGCAAATATAATTTGGAGTCTTACCTTCTCTTTTTGGCGATTCATTTTAGCTGTTGAGAAGCTATAACTTTTGTCGTTGTTGGCACTTCGTGAAGGGCGTAACACAATGCTTTTACCATTCACTCCGTGTTTCCCATTGAAGCCCACAATGGTCACCCTAATTGTCTGGTGCTTAGCCATTGTCCTTCCCAACCCCAAGGCATCTCGATCATCAGGCCCACCAAATTACAAAATACAAACCCGTTGGACCCGAGCTTGTGACCCATTTCCGTATCCACAACCCACGAGCACATCCACAGAGCAAGGCGCATGCTTAAGGACCCTTTGATTCACCCCTCTCGACTGGTGGCCCACGTTCTCCAACACCTTGTGGGCCTTACTATCCTTGTACACTTCCACCCTCCCTCCATTGCTTGTGTGGAGCAGCAAGATAGTCATGGCCACCCTATGCTTGGTGGACAATGAAGATATGGTGGTAGTGGGTCACACCAAAAACCGGCCCCAATTGGCTGTAGGCTTGGAAGGCCCTTGCAAGATGGTCCGGCCACTCACCACAGTAGGACCCGCTGAGGAATTGGAAGCCGTTGTTGTGGGCCCGTTGGACCAAGATGATGGAGGAGGAGCGCTCGATAAGCTCAACGAGGTGCATGATGAAGAGCTTGACGAAGGACTTCTTGGTGCCGCGAGTTGACTCAATGAGGCTTACGATGGAAGGCACGTTGCCAGGGTCGTGGACACAAGCTAGGACTTGAAGCTCATCTTTGTTTAACCTCGTTCTCGGAGCTAGAAGTGAGGTCGCCAAGCTTGCGATGGGTCTTGGCGGGGATGCCGCGAGTTGGTTTGTAGATGGCTATCACTGTTGGGTTGTGATGAAGGTGGTGAATAGTGACATGAGCACCAAGATTGCAAACATCTCATCATTCAAAACCTGTGTAAATTAACACCGTATAGTTGCATTCAATATCATGAATAGTAATAAAAGAATACTATGGCAGCATTGCTCTTCAGTACGAATAACAATGTAACAAAAACCATGAAGAAATTTACCACCAATAAAATGCAGAGTTTGGCGGAAATCAAGAAAAGGAGAGAAGGTTGAAAATAAAAATTGCCGCATGTTAACACTGTTCGTGCAAAAAGCACGAAGACAATTTCATACTAAATATTATTTTTCCATACTATAATCTATCAATTAGTATTCATAAATATTTGGCAAAAATGTTTTTAAAAAAAAAGCACGACTTTTTTAACTTGTTGTCCATATAATTTAGATTAGATATCCATTCTTTAAAGGATTTCATTACCTTTTATGCATTGAAAATCCTTACCGTAGTTTAACAAGCAAGGTAAATTTTATTTTTATTTATTTATTTATTTTTTTGGTTCTATGCTACAATGAGTAAGTTAACTTCAGCCTACAGTGTATATTCCCTATTAATATTCCCGTCATTTTGCCTTTCAAAGACAATTTGACAATGGCAATGTTAGCTGTGAAGATTTGTCATAGTACGTGGGACGTCATTTTCAATTGGAGCTTCCTAGACCAAATGGTTGTTGCTTTGACATTGTACTAAAGTTTGCTTTATATATTATACCAAAAAAAAGAGCTTTTCTTAATATTAAGTTGTAGGCATCTTTGAATTGTTAGTCGTTATAACAAATATTTAGGTAGTTATCAACTCATTATAATATTGATTTTGTGTTTAAAAAAGTATGTAAAAGAATATAAATGTAATTTGTGAAACAGTTGATTCTAACGAGTAGAGGCTGAAAAATTATACGCCTTACAAAAACGAAAATGCTTGGTACTTCTTATGTCATGTACTTGTTGTAGGTGACAAAATTAGAATGTAAGAAAAAAAAATAGAGTAACTTTATCTATAATCATGTTACATATTATAAAAAAAATAAAAAATAATGAACATGATATATTTATTTAATAAAAAACCACCATACATACTTAAAAAAATTAAATTTTATCTTTATATTAATGTAAAATAATTAATATGTATGTGAATAATATTATTAAAAAAACAGCTAAAAAATTGTACGGTGCCATCAAAGTCAAAGGTAACATTTAAACCCTTGGATTGGAACGTTCTAGTTATTTATACTTCACATGTATTAGTTATTTATACTTTTTTGGTTTTTTTAATCAATGTTTAAAAAAATTGACTGAAAAGCATTTTTTTTAATGGTTTAATGTATTAACTTATGCCTTAAAGTATTAGTTAGAAAATTTCTATATTTTGTATTCTATCTTTCTCTCTCTTCTTCAATGATAAAAATAAATAATGTAAAGAAATTTGTGTCCAATATCTGCATCTTTCTTTCTTGTGCATCTGGCTTTTCGATTCGTATATATAGGTCATTGAAACTATCATTAGAGACAAGGCTAATTTTTTGGTGCATTTGTATTATTGTATATTTGATGTCTTTTTTGTTTTCAATCAATAAAAAAATAACTTGAGTGTTTTATATGTGGTGCATATTAAATAAGTATAGTATATAATAGAAATATCTCAAGATGAAGAATTTGAGGTCGATGTGAGGTTTGAGTTCTCTTTTGATATGAGTTTTAAATTTTTTTTTGATATAATTTAAAAGATAAGGAAACTGAAACTAAACTTAATACAAGTTTTGAATTTCTCTTTCATACAACTTCTGAGTTTCTCTTTGATACGAATTTAAAAGATGAGGAACTTAGAACTTGTATCAAAGGGGTAGATTTTCATTAGTTAAAATTTTTTTAATATATACCATACTTTTTTAAAGTATACTCTCTTAAAGACATATGTTTTCTTTTCAATGATTAGAAATATTTTTAAAAAAAAAAACAGTAAATATACACTTATAGCAAGGCAAAGTATGCACCTAGGGACAAATCTGGATGATGCTCACTTGTTAACTGGTCAAGTGAAGCCCTGAAGAAAAGCCAAATGAATGGATGACATTATTTTCATCCCACAAGGCAATAATTACGTGCAAGGAAGCATAGTTGACAAAAAATTAAAGCAACAAAGTGGTGGAAATGAGTTCATTTTGGACCTACGCCTAGATCAATGTAGGCAAAGCCAGGGCCCTAGTACTAGGTTTTTTTTTTAAAATAAAAGAAAAAAATTTTAATTTCAAAGATTCGATAATTTAAGATTAATTACGAAAAATTCAAGAGATAATGGATATTAGATAAATCGGCATAACTAGGTCGATTTATGTTGTTTCTAAAAATTGACTTAGCTAGGCCAATTTCTATTAAATATTTTCTCTATAAAAATCCTTCAATAGACAGCAAACAAAGATCATTTTTCTTTCTTCAAAATTAGAGTGTTTACGAGAAAGAATGTCTAAGAGATTTATCATACTAATTTACCATAATAGTAAAATCATAAACATAGTAGAGGGTGCTATATTCTAAAGTCAAAATCCAGTTGGTGTTATTTTTTCATCATCTATAACTTTTTGGTGTAATTTAATTAAATTTGGATTTGGATTTTAGTGTAATTTAATTGTAATCATGTAATCTTAATTTAAATTCATTTAGTTTAATTTTGTTATAATGTTGTAATCTAATTCTAGTTAATTAAGCTTAATTTAGTAGTGATATTGTAATTTACTTTTAGCTTGATTTAGTTTAATTTAGTAGTGATATTGTAATTTAATTTTACCTTCCTTTAGTTTAAATTAGTTGCAATATTGTAATTTAATTTTAGCTAAATTTAGTTTGATTTAGTAGTAAACAGTTGAGAAAAAACCATCTTATGAGCCAACTAAAGACTGAAAGAAGTGCCCAATTAGGAATGAAAAGAAATAAAAACACTCTGAAAATTAAGTAATTGAGAGTGAGTCAAAGAATATAGCTCTCCCATATTGACAACTGAAACTCATTAACAAACCACTTCAATTAACTGTAAAATACGATAAAATAAATATTAACATACATAACAATAAAAATTAATACTAGGGGTGTTCGCGGTTCGATTTGGTTCGATTTATAGGAAAAAAAGTCAACCGATCCAAACAATAAATTTTATTTCGATTCGATTTTATTATAATTGAGAAATTGAACCAAACCAAACCAATTTAAATCGGTTTGGATTGGTTCGGTTTTCCATTTTTTAATAAAAAGTTTTATAAAGTATAAAAAATAAATTTTATTTTGAGTAAATTAAAAGAATTAATAGATAATTACAAATTTAAAATATTGAGTTAAGATATAACAAGAATACTTGAATAATTCTAGTATTAAAATATTATAGAATATATTTACATATATATTTATAAAAGTATAGATATGAATAAGTAATATATAATATGTAATATATCTCATATATATATTATTAATTTCTAAAAATGAACCAAATCGATCGATTTTTATAAAACAAAAACCAATTAAAACTAATTTATTTTGATTTTAATCGATATTCAATTTTTTGGATATATTTTCAATTTTAATTCGGTTTGGATCGATTTTAAACACCTCTAGTAAACACTCTAATTTTAATAAATAAAAAATAATCTTCATCTATTATCCATTGAAAGACTTTTATAAAAAAATTATTTAATAGAAATCGGTCTAATTAAGTCGATTTTAAAAAACAACATACGTCGGACTACGCTATTACTTTTCTAATTCTAGAAGGTAAAGTGAATACGCCACTTTCGGATGAGGAAATAAAGTAAGAACCGGAATAATATTTATATATTAAAAGTGAATATTAAATATAAAGCTTTTTAACTTTATTTATTATAATAAAGGCTTTTTTTATGTAATTCATTTTTGCGTTTATTTTTAATATATAACAATATTGCATATGTCACAAGTTTGGCAGGAAAATAAACGCGGAGGTGAAAAATTTATTGATTGAATTCATGAGTCATAAATTTTTCATTGTCACTATTAACCTTTACCAAACTCACCCATAAGGTAAATCATTGATAAGTAGAATTTCAAGATTGTCTTATCCAATTGGACTAGTCACTAGTGGCATAAGCCAGATGTGTTATCAATTTCTGGAAAATAAAGATTGCTAGTCAAAAGTCACCGGCCGACTCACCTTAGCGTCATAATTTTGTCATCCAATGAAAATGTGTGTCTTATCTCTTTTTTTTGGAAAAAAGCATTACTTACCAAGAGGCCGGCTTTCACAATGTTCCATGCCCATTTTTGCCACACTAGTATACCAATATTTATCCAATACCCAAACGGCAACATTTTTTTGGCATAGTGAAATGACAAATTAACCCACATATTAAAGAACAAATCACATCGATGGCATTTCATATTTGAGCTCCATTGAAGAGGGCATCGATTGTGTCTCGCATCTCTGTTTCTCTCCTTGTCATATATCCTTTAAAACTTTGCCTTTGGCCAAAGTTTTGGTTTTTGATGATCTCGCGTTGCTTAGATTGAGAGTGGTGGTTGGATTTGGCTAGTAATCCATTGATCAGTAAGGGGAGATCCCAGTAAATTGTTGTTGGTAGTAACACAATTTCTTTCAATGTTTGTTTAGATGTGCTTTATATATGTGGAGACTGGATAGCATGTCAGTTTTATCATCCTGAGAAGGGGATTAGGGAAGGAAAAACATAGCATTTAAAAGCTATGATGTCAAAAAATAGTGAGATTATGTGGATACGTTGATGTCTTGGATCGGCGTGGGTAGGATTCATGTAGGTGTTCAGCCAATCGTAGTCTTGTTTATAGGGCTTTAGCGTTTTGTAAGAACGTGATCTATTGTGCATGATAGCTTATAGTTTTGAGAGATTAGAAAATTTAACCTGATCTATTAATGAAATGGTATTCCAATTTTCTTCAAGTACAGTTTGAGTCAGTGAAGAATGGAAGCACATAGAAGAGAGTGTAATCGGAGGGTAGGGAAGAATGACAACAACAACGAAGTAGAAGGTTCATGTTCCACTTCTAAGACTTTCTTTACTTCTTCGGCCTTTTTTTTTCCTTTCAATTATCTTTACCATCAATAACCTACTTAAGATCCAAATAGGGTTTCCAACTTAGCCCAACACATTATGTGCAATGTGCTAGTGGGCTGAAATGTATGCCATTTTCACCTAACAATACTTCAATAGTTGGCTGAATGTCCACAACCATATTTTCGCTTTAAGGTGATTATGTTTCATTATATATTTCATTACCATTTCATCAAATTGCCTGATTAATTACATAATTATGCTTAATTGGTCCAATTCGACTGCCCCTTCATCATTAAAGCAATACCACTAATCCATTAGTTTCGGTAACTACACATATCTACCTACTCTTACCATGATTGTTGGTCATTACACACCTAAACAATTTCTACTACTTGTTACTATTGCACTTAACCTCGTCATTATTCCTTCACTTAGTGTGATCATCATTCCAAGCAACATCACAACTTCGATGGGCCTAGCCTCTTAACATATCTTAATACCCTATTAGAGAATTTAATTTTACAATAATATATATACAACTACTTTTAAAAAATATGTTGCGTCACTTTCATTTTTGACAATTAAAGTGATTTCAACTATTCTTTAGATATACACTCATTAACTTTTCTTTAATATTTTAATATACTTATATTACATTTTGCTTCAATCTATGTTAAAGGGACCTTGACAAACACAATATATATAATGTGGTTTGATTAATTTTAAAATTCTCAAAGACTAGTAATTGTGTAAAATCGTTAGATAATTATAATATATATACATATCATTGTTATAATTTAAAATAGTTGTAGTAGTTATCATCTAATTCATGACTAATGTATTTATATTAAATTTAACCTAATAAAGGCAATATCTAAATTTTAATTTAATTAGTGTCAAAATCTTCATATTTTTATATGTTATATTATTTCAACTAATTTATTATTTTATTGGGTATTCAATTGTTTTTAAAAAATTATGTAGTTAACCAAATTATCAAATAAATTATCTTTAATTTTTAAAAATTTAAACTTGTTGACAAAATCATCTTATAACCGTATTTGGGGTGTATGTTTTGAAAATTGTGGAGAGAATTATGTAATAAAGATATATCCTATTGGAGGGATGTTTAATTTACTCATATTTTTTGTTATGCAATAACTAATAACAATATTTGTACGAAAACATATATGTTAAGAAATAAATTATAAAAATTAATTTAATATCTTATAAAATAAAATGTTGAACAAATTTAAAAAACTTTAAATTAATAATAATTCTCCTATAATTATATAATGTATTGTACTGTCTTACTATATCAATTTTGACTTACCAAGTTAGTAACAAACTTAAAGCAAATTACCATTATATAAAATAAAATAAATACTGGTATGCAGCTAACAGTGTCCCATACGGTGTCTCTTCCCCCGAATACAAAAGAAAAAATCAATAAAAAAATGAAATTTGACTCACTTCCGTAACACACACTCAAGTAGTGGGTAATACCGACATTTCAACATGTCCAATTTTTATCTTATTAAATACTCCCTATGCAAAACATAATTATCAGTTTGCAACTTCCCAGGATAATGGGCGCATGGAACATTTTGCATTTAATTCAAATGATTCATGCATCCATGTAGTGGGTAATGTGATGTCTAATGTGCACGATTCCCATGTGCTGCCCATGTTAAAGAATTACACTGACAGCTGAGGATATTTGTGATTGAGGTTAGGGATGCTTTGGGCCTAAGAAGGGACAACAGTTTCAAGTTTGCTTCTTTAGAGTTAATCCCAGCTTCTTTGGACCACAGCTCACCTACATCAGTGTTATAGCTCATCTTCACATGGAGGGGCTCGTGCCGGAGGCAAAAAAGGAAGGAAACAAACAAGAACAATTCCTGATTGATTTTTCTATTGTTGATTGCTTCGTTTGGTCTTGGCTCTTGTTATGTTCGGTTGTTGTGCCTCTTTTTCTTTACATCCATTTTTAGTTTTTATTCTTGAGTCTTTTGTGATGATTTGTTGTAATAAGCGCTCCACCCTTGTTTGGGTGTTTTAAGCCATCTATCAATTATCGAAAACAAAGTTGACCTTAGGTGTACACATAGCATGACACAGCTATTTACTACGCCAACTTTGGCTCACAAGATCTCTATCCTTACAACTTATTTCATTCTTATTCACTCAAATCTGAATGGGTATAAAACAGCGGTACCAGTGTGGCAGTCTGGCAGAAATGTGCTTGGAACACTGCAAACGGCGCCTGTGCTTTGTGAGATGGGAAAGAAGAATAAAATTGGAAATCTAATGCAATTTTGACCGGACGGCATTTTGACCTAAATTCCCGCTTTATTCGGCGAAGCCACTTATAACCGTAGATGTGCATCAAAACAGTGACGAAAGCCAAAAAATTTGTGACAGAAGAATCACCAAGTTTCCCTAACACTTATCTCATCAATAATTGCAAAAGTAATAAAATATTCACCCAATTTCTTCACTCAAAAAAGCAGATTTATTTTTCTTACCAATGAAATTTTTAACACTGCACCAAGTCAAACACATTGCTTCTAAAATGGGGTTGACGGACTAGGTTGCATACTATAGGAAACTGCTAAACTAATTAATGAATTAAACGCAACGGAAAAAGAAAGCAACTAATTAATTATTCACTTCCATCATATTTTCCGCGACATGTTCATTAGCGTCACAACCAAACAAATTAAAAGCAAATCGTACGACACGCGTCGCGTATTGGAAAGCGCTGAAAAAAAGACATTTCAAAGTCAGCAAATAGTATATTTCAAGTTTCGCAGATTATATTGGAGTGTAATTAGTATACACTATCAGTATAAAATAATTTTATATTATCAATCAATAAAAATAAAGAAAAGTAAAAAATTATGATAAATTCTTTATTATAATAGATAATTATTTATATAAGTTGATATTTTTTATTATTTTTATTGACTGACAGTATAAAACTATTTTATATTATCAGTGTATTTAAATTAAATTCATTATATTTATCTTCCACGACACTTATATTTTAACATAGTTATGAAATATCGAGTATTCAATGAAACAAACTTTTTTATTCTTAGAACATATAAAAACATTTCCTTAGGATATAAATCATTTAACACTTAGTACTTTAATAATTATATTAAAAGTATTACTAAAACACGAGATGGTAATAACTCATAAAATTAAAATATTTATTATCAAATAGAACATAGCACTAACTAACCATTGTATTCTTGAAGAACCTAATAATTTTTTTCTTTTTTGTTTTTTGAGAAATTAGCAAAACAATAGAGAGAGAAGGAATTATGGGTGCATGTCCTTTGCAGCAATATAAATGTGGGAGTGATATTATTCCATAGGTCAGATTATAGGATGGTTGCTCAAACCTTTGGAAAGGGTTTAGTTGTGCTTGACCCATGGTGCATGATAATATATATCATTTGGCGCATTAGTAATGGTCTCCGGGTTAATTTTTGGATTGATTATTGGATTCCTCGAGAAGAAAAGTTGCAAACCCATGCTTTAGTTCCCCTTTCTAATGACATGCTATAGTTGAAGGTAGCCAGCTTTGTCTCGGAGGAGGGGATTTGGAATTGGGATATGTTGTTTGGATTGTTGCCTAGAAATATTTGTGAGATTATTGCTGGGGTTGCTCCTTCTTCAATTTTTTAAGACCCTAACACTCCAGCTTGGAAAGGAAGTCATGATGGGAATTTCTTTGTTAAGAGTGCTTATGCTCTTATGACGAATATCAATTTTTATCCTTAAGATCCTTTGTTCCGTCTAAATTGGAAATGGAAAGGGATTGAGAGAGTTAGAGTTTTTATGTGGCAAATGGCTTCAGATATTACTAATGAATTTCGATGGTCTAGACATTTATCCAGGGAGCCTTATTGCAATAGGTGCAATGATGGATTGCATGAGACCATTCACCATGCATTAAGGGACTGTGCTTGTATCCAACCATTCTGGATGGCTTTGATAGATCCTAGCTCTCACCTAGATTTTTTTACATATAATTCCCGTGACTGGATTATGTTGAATCTCAAGGGAATTCCTGGTTGTAGCACTGATTGGCCTCTTATTTTTAGTGTGGCAGTTCATTTTTTGTGCAAAATTAGAAATGAAGATATCTTCTAGTTGGCTACTCCTTTGATGGATGATATTTGTGGTAGATTTTGGTTAGTTTACAATAGTTAGTGCTATGTTAATTCTCTTCAACAACAAATGAATGATCCTTTAAGACAATTAGATCTTATCCGCTGCTCGTATCCCCTAGAAGGATGGGTGAAGCTTAATTCTGATGGGTCAGTTGCTAACAATCGCAAGGCTTCTTGTGGTGGACTTATTCATGGTCATCAAGATGAATTTCTTGGTAGTTTTGCTACTAATGTGGGGCTTATCGAATCATAGCAGCTAAGATTTGGGGGATTTATTATGTTCTTTTGTTGGCTTGGAATAAAGGATTTTGTCAAATTGTGCTTGAAGTGGATTCTTCTAGTGCTATTGATTTAATCAACAAGGAGTTTAGTTCAAAGCACCCTTATGCTTTGATTATCAACCTTGTTCAAAAACTCCGTATTAGGAATTGGGTGGTTAAAATTCAACATGTGTTTCGTGAAGGCAAAAAGAGCCGTAGATTTCCTAGTTTTTCGTGGGCATGAGGTTCACCTTGGTGTCTGTTTTTATGATTTTCCTCCTATTTGTTTAGGTTCTATTCTTAGGGATGACTTAGTTGGGGTAACTTTCCCCAGGTATGCTTTATAGTGTGTTTTCTTTGTTTTTGGGCATCGAGCCCTATTTAACCACAAAAAAAAAAATTAAAATCAAAATCAAAAGTAAGTTGCCATCTGCTTCTCACAAAGGTAGAAAATTAATTAATTTTTGTTTCTATTTTTCTTTTTTTTGAAAAGTTTATCCACATATACAAAATAAACTTGAAAAGTTCTTTTTCATTTAGAAAATTCTTTTATCATCTAAGAAGCACACACAAAAACACCCATTATTAGATTCCATTGTTTGGATATTTTAAAAGGATTTAATTTCAATGCATTGTCAGTATAAAATATTCTTATATAGTTATCTAATCATATGTTGCCATATCATTAAATTGTTTGACTTTTACATTAACTACCCTACAAGTCACACATATCAGGAAATTTAATTGGTTAACAGTGTAAAATAATTTTACACTTCTAATGCATCAAAATTAATATCATTTTAAAATAGAATGGAATAGAATGTTAATAGATTGAAACTATTACATTCTATTCCATCCAATACTTTTATTTTCCTTCACCCCCTATTTGGGAGAAATGGGACGGAATGGAATGGAAAGAATTGAAAACACACTACTACATATTTAGTTTTTATCAACATTTGTTTAAATTACATTATTTTAAAAATATTGTTAAAAATATAAAAAAAGTATTGTTAAAACTCTTCAATAACATTTTTTCTATTCTATTTAGGCTATGTTACAAAAAGTTTTAACAACACATTTTTATAATTTAATAGCATTTTTTAAATGTTACTAAATTTCAATTATGTTGTAGTTGTATATAACCTAAAAACCTTAACATTCATCAATTTCAATTGTATTTCAAAACACTAGTATAAAAATTTTCCTCCATTCAATTCTTTGATATGCAAACAATAGAACAGAACATTTATTTCATTCCTTTCCATGCCACTTCACAGTGTTCAATCATATTTTATTCCATTTAACTCACCAAGAAATATCCAAACGTAGCCTCAGAGACATAGAGCAAAGTGTTCTTTGATAACTAACGACGAAGAATCAATCCATAGATTATCAGAGACTTTTCCCACCTTGTTCAAGAGCTAGCTCTTACAATAACATATCTGAGCTCTCATTTTATTAACTAAGAACTTAAAATTAGATTTTTTTAACCCTTCCTTGAATCAACAAAAAATACAGTTAATTGCCTAAATGACTAGCAAAAGAAATAGAAGAAATCACCGCTAACCTCTCCATTTTATTTTCTTGGAACCGCCTTAAAACCTTAGCTCTAAATTTCTCAATATTAACTTTCAACCCTAATGCTTCTTCAAACTCCTTTAACACTTTTTATAATCAAACACAATTGAGAGGCTTTTGCCTTTCTAAACAACAAAATATCATATGCAAAGAAGAGGTGGGAAATTCCAACTGCAACCCTAAAGAGCCAAATTGATTTCCAATCCCATTTCTCGACTTTCTCTTATTACGAGGAAAGCCCAAAAACTAAGGAGATATAAACTAATAGAGTAATTGAAAAATCACATAGCAAGCCAAATGCCACATTTGGATCCAAAAACTTAATGTAATGAGTCTATGGATCCTCCATATTATATACTCTTCACTTAGTCTATTCTTAACCAATGTGGAATTTCACCACTCACACTTGAAATTCTAATATCTTCATGATCATCATAGACAATTTTGCAATACACAACATAGAAAGCTACAGGGAAATAGGGTCTCGTCTCAGTAGGGTAAAAATTCTCTAACCAATTCCCATTCCAAATAAGAAAAAGAGAAGTAGATGAAACACATTACTAAGTCTAATAATTCTCTCTACAAAACCAAAATCATGTAAAGTTTCCTTGAAGAAAACTCAATCCACACTATCATAAGCTTTATGCAAATCAATTTTAGTAATAGCCATGTACCTTTTTTCTTCATTGACTTATGCATAAGTTGGAGAATTCTTGAGTAATAATCACATAGTTTGTTGTACTATTACCAGGGATAAAACTATTTTGTAATAGCCTAACTGAATCCATGAGAAACGGGGCGGAGTCTTTTTACTAAACTTTATAATCAGTTTGTACACCATATTACACAAGCTGATTGGACTCAATTAGGAGAAATGCATTGAACCATCAACTTTTGGAATTAAGACTAAAACAATTTTGGTGAGCCTCTCATCAAACTTTTCCATCTCAAAGGCCTACCTAGCCATCGCCTAAATGTCATCCCCTAAGACATGCCAATACTTCTCGAAGAAGAATGACTGAAAATTATCAGCCTTGGGCTTTAAGAACCTTCATGAATTTTAAAGCATTCCAAACCTTCTTTTTAGATGCCTCATTCATCAGAGCCCATGAGGTTTTTGGAGAAAGAGGTGCCACATGAGACACCCACAACTCTTTATGTTGACTAGCAATGGAAATTGGAATTGCACCAACTCAAATTGAGGTTAGGATTTTTAACAAAAGACTACTACAATGACTTCCCTTTCAACCCAAACATGATAATTAAGCTGCAAGAAATTGAAAGGTGGAGAATCAAGATAGGATGTAGGAATTTGCACAAATGAATTATGATATTATTATCTCTGAAATATTCTTTAGTTGTAATAATGATAGACGGGATTGGTTTTTTTTTTCTTTCTTTCTTATGATGTAAAATTGATGTTGTTTGTATCATTTTCTAGCTTTTTCTTGTTATGGAAGTATTTGAGCCCATTTTACCATAAAGAAAACATTATTTGGCACCTATTGCAAAACACTACTATTAGTACATCAAATATCCACATCAACATAAATCCCTTTAATTCTATTCTTTTTCCTCCTTGTCAAAGTTTGGACATGAGATATTGTTTGATAGTAAGATGATGGTCTTGAATCATCCAAGGACCACCAACAATAACCTTCTGATGATCTTCCGAAATATCAAACTTCGCCATGAATATTCATTCCCCTTATTCATCACATCATAACATCCTTTCAAACACCATATGCCTTTAAGTTTGTCCTTTACCATCGCATAACTAATCTAGCTCCCCAGTACTTAATAACCAAAGCATTTTTCCATGGCATTGAAAAAGCATGTATAACACTTTGATTAAAAAAAAAAGTAAAAAAACTCAAGGAAAAAACCGGTTCCTATCCTGCCATTCAATTTTGCCTAGGTTCTTCTACTGAAGATCACCTTGGATACACTCATTAGCGAGAGAGAGAGAGAGAGAGAAAGAGATCTTCCTAAAACTTTATCCTTAAAAGAAACTTTAGCCTCCCTCACCTATCTACTTAAGAAAGCCTCCCCCACTTTCCTTAGGATGACTCCGAATTTTACCAACATCATCCTTATCATCTCTTACCCCCTTAACAACCTCCCCTTATCGTAGTTGATATTTTGCACTCTCTCCTCACTCATTGCCTCTTTCTAACCATACTCATAGGTCATTTGAGTTAGCATAAGGTGTTAACATACATAAAAACCATTTAGTCATTGAACCAAAATTAATTCTTAATTAATTCCATGTGAAATTTTATGAGATTTTGTTTAAAAAACAAAAACATTTTCTTATCCATCAATAACTAAAAATATATTCTTTTTTAATCAAACTAATTCATTAAAACTACAACGGGAAAGAGTATTTCATGTTCACTTTTGTTAGAAAATACACAGGATAATTAATCATTAAAGTAAAATATGCCCAAAACAAATTGCACCAAAGAAAATAAAGACAACAAATATAAAATATAAGATAAAGAGAAAATTTCTAAACTAAGATTTTAAGGTGAATGTTGTGGTTTACAAATTGAAATAAAAAAGAAAATTAAAAAAATGCACGTCACAGTATTCATCTTGTAATTATGAGTTACTATATATTATACAAAGATTAATAATACCTTATGTTCCGATCAGCTTTCCTGACCGACCTACCACATTATTGTCGAAGGTCTACTCTTGGCCGAGCAACATCTTCTCCCCAGCTTCTGACCTTCGACCTTTACATGCCTTGATACAAGGGTCCATTTGACTAATCGATCCTTGTAGGCCTTACCACAAGGGGACATATGTTACTAAGACATATCTTACTGCATTTACTTAAATTTACATTCTTAATGGAATCCTTTCCTTTACCTTAAATTTACCCTCCCACCAAACGAAAGGGTTAAGAATATTCCAAATTAAAAAACACTAGCCTACCTAACTTTAGAGCACAGGACAAGAATATTTTGGCGCTATCTGTGGAAAACAGGTAAAATTTTTCCTATTCCACCTTCAAACACTGTAAATAGTGCTCAGGTCACCATTTTATGGTCAATTTGCACAACACGCAATATTTTTTAGAGATATTTATCTTCATAACTCTTACCACCATTACCTTTATTCAAAGGACTCATCAAGAACGTGGACCCAAACACCAATCCCAACCCTAATATCAACGTAATAAATCCCGTTGTAAATGCTATACTTAGAACATTACAAAGCATGCAGGAGCAGATTAATCACTTGCAGAGCAACAATTAGCATTATGAGGACCATGGAGAGTTCTCTCAACCATCACCATCCCCTACCTTCCTAAACAAATTCCCACTACTCATATCAGCCATCACACTTAGAAATGCCTTCAATTTTTCACCCTGGCCACCCATTTACTAAATTCATTATGATTGAACCCGTTCCTCCAACATGTCGACCCCTAGCTCAACTTAAACTATATGTTGATACTACTGATCCTTAGAGCCATATTGATGCATTTAAAAACACAATAATGATCTCTAGAGAATTTGATGCCATGCACTATAAAGCTTTTCCATCCACATTATTTGATGTAGCATAACAATGGTTCTTGTCCTTGCCTCCCCATTCGGTTGGAAGTTTTGCTGACCTAACCGATAAGTTCCTCAACTACTTCATTGCTAGTTGAGCTTATAGAAATACAGTTGGGAGTCTTTATGGTCTCACCTAAGGAGAGTCAGAATCCCTCAAAGATTTCATTGGAAGATTCAACGGCGAAGCGGGCTAGATAAGGAATCTCAACCATGAGGTAGCATTCCATGCATTCACTAGGGCACTGAAGCCTAGCTTGTTTGTAGAACTGAGCGGAGGTAAAAAAGGTTCAGAAAATTAGAAAAAGGGCAAGAGCATACCCAAAGATGACAGTCGAAGATTCACTCACTGAGCGGCGAGCTACGAAAAATCGAAATCAGAGGTTAAGGGTTCCGGGCGCAAGGAGGCAGGATTGGGGAGCCTACTAGGATAATTGAGTCCTTTGCCGCTAGTATATCATACACATACTCCTTTCAATGCACCCAAGTCAGCCATTCTCAAGGAGATTTATAGTGTAGGGTTGATCAACCTACCACTAGCTCTAATGTTCTAGGGTTCATGGGTAGGCAGGAGGAAGAGATATGAATATCATAGGATGTTTGTCCATACCATTAAGGAATGTATAGTATTTGGGGACTTACTTTAGGGTTTGGCAAGAAATGGTAGATTAGATCAATACATACAAAGGAGTCCCTGACAACCCCCCACCCTTCGCCTTCACAACAAATTTCAGGGGAGGATGCAAGGTTGACTAATCCACCAAATAATCTGATTCAAATAGTCCCAAAGCAGACTATGCTTATTCGAGGAATAATCAACACAATTGCCAGAGGTTTTGCAAGAGGTGCTCAGACAGAGCCGGCAGCAAGAAAGCACCTTTGAGCTATTCAGGCGATCATGAGTGTTGGTCATGTGCTTCCACGATGACCTGCTTTAACAGTTCCTATCATTTTTGCTAATGACAACTTCCAGGGGGTTGATTCTAACCAAGATGGCCCAATAATGATTTGAGTGGTAATTACAAACCTTGAAGTTAGGAGAGTGTTGGTTGATCAGGGGAGTTCAACTCATATCTTATTTGTAGATACATTCAACAAACTGGGTCTCTCGAAAGAGCAAGTTTATAGTGCCTTGATAGGATTTGTAGGGGAACAGTTTCAAGTGAAGGGCACATCAAGTTATTAACAATGTTTGTAGGGATACACTCTATTTTGATGAAATTCCTAATTGTAGAGTAGGAAAACCCATACAATGCTATTTTCGAAAGGCCATCACTTAGTAAAATAGGGGCCATTATCCCCACGACTCACTTGGCAATGTGATTTCCTTTTCCTGATGGCTAGCTAGTGGTCTTTCGAGAAGATTAAAAGGAGGCTAGGTAATGTTATGTAGATTGCCTAAGAATTAAGGAACTCAAGCCAGTAATGTCGACCCTTGTTGCTGCTAAGGGAACCATGCCCTGATTAGCTAATGTAAATTTGGCTAAGTTAGATCTAAGGGAGGATTTCAGAGAGGAACCTTAGCTAGAAGGCGAACTCATTCCAGTCAAGGTGAACCCAATTATGTGAAGATTGGAGCCCATAAGTTGAAGAAAAGGCTGATTGAGATTTTGGAAAATAATGTTGATCTATTTGCTTGGGTCCTTGCAGACATGCCCTGGATAGATCCAAGTTTCATGTACCATCACTTAGTAATCAAGTACACAGCTAGATCGATGGCCGAGAGAAAGAGGAGGTTGACTGAAGAAAAGAGGAAATAGCAAGAGAAGAAACATAAAAGCTTTTGGCAGTAGAGTTTACCTAGGAAATCAAATATACTACTTGGCTTTCCAACATAGTTCTATTGGAGAAGAAGTCTAGAGGGACATGCGTATGTGTGTCGACTTTATTGATCTCAATAAAGCCTGTCCCAAAGATCTTACCCTTTGTTAAACATTGATAAATTGCTTGAAGCAGCATTAGGCTATGAATATTTAAGCTTCATGGATGCATATTCAGGTTATAACTAAATTCGGATGCATTCAAAAGTTAAGGAGAAAATGGCATTCATGACTAATGGCACTAGTTATTGTTACCAAGTAATGCCCTTTGGCCCGAAGAATGCTAGAGCCACGTATCAAAGGTTGATGGATAAGATCTTCCAAGAGCAGATTGGCATGAAAGTAGAAGTTTATGTAGATGACATGGTATCAAAAACTCCTAGCTCAAGAGATCATTGTGCAAACTTAGAGGAGATATTAATGTAGCTCAGGAAGAATCATATGTGCTTGAATCCCCTCAAGTATGCCTGTGGAGTGGAAGTAGGGAAGTTCTCGGTTTCATGATAACAAGAAGGGGAATTGAAGCAATCGAGCAAATGTCGAGCTATGGATGAGGAGCCCTAGCATGGTACAGGAAGTTTATAGTTGGGCCAGAAAGATTACGGCCTTGTCAAGATTTATGCCCAAAGTCATAGATAAAATATTTCATCTCTTTAACTGTATCAACAAGGAAAAAATTTCCAATGGACTCTAGAATGTTAAGAAGCATTTCGGCAAGTTAAAACTTACCTAGCAAGTCCACTCATTGACAAAGGCTATGTTTCACCAAGATATAAGTTTAGTCCTAGTAAAAGAAAATGGATATGGACAAAGGCCTATATATTTTGTTAGCAGAATTCTCCAAAGGGCTGAAACTCGATATCAGAAGATCGAAAAAGTTGCTTTGGCGATAGTTACTAAGGCTAGAAGACTCCGGCTATATTTCCAAAGCCACTAGATAATTGTCAAAATTGATCAGTCAATCAAGTAGATTCTGACTAAGCTGGACCTAGCAGGGTGACTGATATCATGATCGGTAGAGCTTTCCAAGTACGGAATCAGCTATCAGACCAGTGGGCTAATTAAATCTCAATTCTTAGCTGACTTTGTCTTGAATGGTGTGTCAGAAAGTTAGAGGGAGAAAGGCCTTATGTTCTATTTGTCGATGGCTCCTCAAATTTGAAAGGAAGCAAGGCAGGAATTATTCTTGAAGGCATAGATGGAATCATGATTGAGTAATCCCTTAGATTCGGGTTCAAGGCAAGCAACAACCAAGCAGAGTATGAAGCTTTGATTGTAGGTCTACAGTTGGCAAGGGAAATGGGAGCAGCTGATCTTATTGTATGGAGTGACCCTTAATTAGTCACAAGTCTCCTACCTTAGTCAATTAGGAGAATAGATGTTGAAAAATAATTCATGGTTTACATTTTTATCTATATTCGATACTTTTGTATTTTCGCTTTTGTCATGTATTGTATTCAATAAAAGATCATTGACCTTACTAGAAAATTATCATATTTCTTTTATTTATATATCAATAAATCTCACAAAATACTTAAGCCAGGTAAAAGGGGAATTTCAGGTGAAGACAAATCCCTAGCTAAATGTCTTTAGGAACTCCACCAACAATATAAGGGATTCAATATTTTCAAAAATGAGTATATTCCTGGGGCAGAAAATGAGAGAGCCGATCTACTTTTCAAACTCGCCAGCCTGAAGAGACTAGGCAACAATTGCATGGTCATACAAGAAACTCTTGATGAACCAAGCATAGATAGGAAAGAACTTAGCAACATAGAAGAGGACTCATCCTCTTGGAGATTCCCGACCCTGAAATACCTACAAACTAAACAACTACCTAAGGATCTAAAAGAGGCAACGAAATTTTTTTTAAAAAAAAAAATCAGCAGTATTCTACACGATCATAGATTTTATACAAGAGAGGATACTCACTGCCACTCATCAAATGCTTCGATAAAGATAAAGCCCTATATGTTATGGTAGAGATTCATGAGGGCGCTTGTAGCCATCACCTTGTTGGAAGATCTTTAAATGGGAAGATCCTCAAGGCAGAGTATTACTGGCCTATGATGAATTGGATATATATATATATATATATATATATATATATATATATATATATATATATATATATATATATTTCCCTCATGTTTAATGCATTAACCTTCTTTTATATTTAATTTAATTGATTTGGGTCATATTTGTTGTTTGAGCTTTGGTTGAGCCTTGATTCAATTTTTCCCACATTGTGCTCATTTAGATACTATTTTTATATTTTGACCATAACTTGAATTTTAGATCTCATTAGGCTGTGATTTTTCATTTGTAGAAAAGCTAAGAGCTGAGCCTACAACTTTTATGTAGAGGTCATAGGCTAATTCTCGAGTCTTGGATTTGAAATTGGACCTGAAAGTGAAGTTAAGAGGTGCAGCCATGGTTATTGGGCAATATGCATTCTTTGGGCCATAACTTAGCCCATAGGAACCCAATTGAGTCGTTCTAGTGCCATTTGAAAGCTAACATCTAAAGCTACATTAATCTTTAGAGATCGTAGCCAAATAGAAGCATCTTTGTGGTTAAAATTGTAGTGAAATTCCATAGATAGGACTAAGGATCTCAAATCAGTGTTTTAGGTCTATCTTTCTCACCAAAACTCCAATTAGTGCAAATTAGGTGTCCAAACGAAGCTTAGAGAGAGGATATTAATGTAATATTAGATTAGTGAGTTAATTATAACTATAAAAAAAGAGAAATTGAATTCGAATAGAGTCTTTTTTAGCTTTGAATCATTTTTTTTTCAAATTAGGAATAAAAGTTTTCTATTTTTCCCTTTTCTCTCTCTTTCTCTCTCTCTCTCTAAGTTTTCATTTTCCTTCGTTAATAGAGGAGTAGATCTTCATCTAATTCAAGAATTGAAGTAAAGCATTGTCACTCTGGAGAATTGGTGCATTTGGATTCAACTCTCCAACTCGGTTGCATATATTTTTCCTTTTATTCTTGATCTAGTTTTTGATTTGAAGGTTTTCAATCAGAAATGATGATTAAGGATCTAAGTATTTTCATATTAATCGATTGATTTATGTGATTCAATTGTTAGATAAGTAGGAATTAGATTTTAGATATGAATCTAAGGTTAAGTATATTGGTGTTTGAAATTAATATATGTTAATTATGTTCTAGAGGTCTCTGAACTTGATTGATTATGTGTTAATTGAATGCATGGAGGTCTCCATGTTTGAACGTTGGATTTGAATTGAGATCTTATTCAAATTCAAGACTAGCCATTGATTTGGAATGTTGATGCATGCTTAGAATTCTATGATAAAGTAGAATTCTATGACAGAGTAGCAATTATTTTCTCTTGGTTATTAGATTAGACCTTTAATTTTGTTTTAATTCTATCTTAATTCTTCTCAATTATATTTTGTACATGTTTTGTTTGATGATAAAACCCCCTATATTCCTGGACTAGTGGCTACCAATAAAATCTTGATAGATATGATCAAAAAGGTTGTTGAGAATAAGCCAAGAAGATAGCATGAGGTCTTATCCGAGGTCCTATGGGCCTATAGGAATTCCAAGAGCTATTCTACTGGCTTAACTCCTTTTCGGCTCACATATGGGCAAGATGTTGTATTACCATTAGAATTATCTGTGAGTTCCCTTTGGGTAACAAAAGAACATGGGCTATAGCCTAAGGAATGCTCTCTAGCCATGTTCCAAGAATAAGAGTTGGTGGATGAAGATACGTTAATAGCTTTAGAAAGTATTCAGGCTAACAAAGCTAAAGTTTCAAAGTTATATAATAAAAATACCAAGTTTAAATGCTTCTCCAAAGGAGACTTAGTATGGAAAGTTGTAATTCGTGGGGGGACTAGAATAGCTAAATTCGATGACTGGTCACCAAATTTGGAAGGACCTTTTATAATTAGTAGAGTTATTTATGGTCGGACTTACAAACTAGCTACTTTAAAAGGAGATGAATTAGCAAGGAGTATAAATGGCAAGTATTTAAAGAGATACTACCAAACAATATGGTAGATAATCAGCATTCATGAAAATCAAAGTGTCAGCAGCAAGTTGGTTAAGTAACTAGAAAAAATTATAATATGAACAAAAACGGAAATAAAATGTAAGCTATAGAGTTTGACAACCTAGAAGGATCGATAAGTTGGTCTCCAGCCTTAGCACTCTCCCTAGGGTTAGTTATTCTTTCAGGCTAAGTGTCTTCAAGTTGTTCTTCTCCTTCTGCCCTTGGAGCTTCTTACGTAGAAATGACGAGCTCGGACAAAGTAATAGTCGATTCAGGACCTGAGACTTTTACATGTGTTTGTTTAAAGGAGACTGAGGCACTAATGATATCAGTCATCACTGTAGCCATGGCTGCATCTGCAACTTTTTTCTTAGCCAAGGCTAATAAGCTTTTGCACTCTGCCCATGACAACTTCACCTTAGTGAAGCACTAGACGCCTCTCTCCACTTTGTTATCTAGGATTTGCTTCTTTTCCTCAATGAGGTGGATTTCTCCGTCCAATACCTTAGCCTAATTATAAAACTGGAGTATGTTCCTAGAGTCAGCTTTAAGATCGGCTGTGACAGCAGTAGGCTCTGGCTTAAGCTAGTGTAGCTTGACTTGGAGCTTGTCAATTTCCTTGTTGATTTCTTCAATTCTACCCGGCACTACTTACTAGTGCTACTATTTGGCATTCTGGCGGGTATCTACAGCCTAGAACTAGTTTATAAGGTTTTCTTTTTATGTTCTCAAATTTGATACGATTCAAACCCATTGACTTGTGCTCCTCGTTCATTTTTTGATTGAAGGCTAGCATTTCTAACCTCATGGCTAGTTGCCAACAAACCTCTTTGACTTCGGTTGCAATGGATATGTCAGCCAACTTGGCAATTTTAAGGAGAGCCTTCTACAAATGAGCTTAGGTTGTAGGATCTGTGGGAAATGTCCTATCGAGCCCTTCATGTACAACCTACAAGTGTTGGTTGATAGGCGAAGTAACTTGATCAGTTGAGGAGAGAAGAAGTACTTCCTTAATTCTTCTGCTGACACCTCTGCCTTTTCTTCTTCTACAGTAGTTGGTGCAGGCAGGATTAGTTGTAGGCATAACAAAAATGGCAGCATAAGGCTCAGGAACTTGGGGAACTACCTCTTCCTCTACATTATCGGAAGGGAAACTCAATGCCTTTCATTAGGTGAACGAGCCTTAGCTTTCTTTGGCTGAGCCAGCCAATAAAGAAAGACCTTAGCTTGTTACCTTTCTCTTTTATTTGTAAGACGGAGCAAACACATGTCAAAAGAATGAGATCATATGCTGATAATAATAATGTATAAAAAAAAAGGAAAAAACTTATTGTGCCAACAGATCCCAATGCTGGAAGAGGCCCTGCCGAAGGAGTAGCAGCTTCAGGGGAGGCCACACTAATTAGCTATGGAGATATAGGTTGCCGAGAACTCCTGCGAGGTTTAAGGGCACTGCTTTCTTCGGTTGTAGGTTGGTCAATTTTGGTGCCTTTTGACTTCTTAGACAATTCTAAAATGGAGAGTGTTAGCTGGATATATAAGATAATGCTTTAGGAAAAATATATAAGAGTAAAAAGCAAAAAAGATGTTTACTCTTAGAAGTAGAAGCTTCTCTTACGGAACTTGCCTTGGGTGGGGCTGAAGAACTAGATTGCTCCACTCTAGTAGGCAGAAGTGGATGCCAAAGAGACACAGGGATGCTCACATGCTTGAGTTTTGGTAGAAGTACATTTGGAGGTTGAACCAAAAATTTTCTGTATGTTGCCTCCCACATGTAGCAAACTCAAGTATAGCCGAGGAGGATACCCTAAACTTCTTGAACCGAAAGTTATTTAGTTTCTTCATGTTACCTAGCTCCCAGTTGGCTAACTTATTGGCATAAAAGCTGGTCTTTTCATCGAGTTTGACATAGGAGTCGTAAGGAACAGTGATTCCCTACACTAAGCCAAATTATCGAGCCAAATAGTTGGGGTTTAAGGCCCGAAAGAGATTCTATTGTACTAGAGCCCAACTTTACCCTATTAAGGAGGTCACAAGCTGTTAATACACTACACCACTGGATAACTACTTGTGAAAGCTCAGAGTTAGTGGTTGAGAGGAGCCTTTGCTGAAACCAAGCTAGCCCATACTCCTGATCCTAGTACTAATAAAGTTGGAAAGCCGTCCAAATCTTCATCTTAATAAGGATATTCATCACCTCAGAAGCCGAGAGAGAAGGAAATAGGAATTAAGTGTAGAAGACCATAAAAAGTCAGCTAGATGGAGCGAGTTAGGATGGCCTTGGTGGAAAAACTCTGGAAAATATTGCTAAATCAAGAACTGAAGGAATTAGAACGTTCCGAACACTAACATCACTAACTCACCTTTCTATATCTGATGAATAATGGTGAAGAGGCCTTTGTACAAGGAGAGGAAGAAAGCGCCAGTGATTAGGTATGTTAGATTGAGGATGATGCTAATGTAGGGTGCAAACTCCACACCATAGCCATTGAGCTGGTATAGATAAAAAAGTGGCAAATCCAGAACAAGAAGAAAACCTTGTGCTCGATTTCACCTATGTGGCTGCTTCTTCTGTTGAAGGTATTGATGAAAGTGGAGTAGCCACTGTTCTTTTTGTTGACCTAGAAACCCAAGCCATCGCTAAGAACGTCATAAAGAAAATGGATTTTGTCCTTGTCCATTAGTAGACCCACAATGGCGGCTACATCATGTAGAGTCCGGCTCATCATGTCGAATGGCAAGGCGAAAGCATTTATGGAAGTGTTCCAAAAACCTATGGAAACTGTGCAAGAGTTTGAAATTAGGTGGAATATCCTTCTTTGATAAGATGATCATGTCATAAATCCCCAATTATTTCCATTCATTGCTTTTCTCATGGGCCACATGATTAAGCCATTGGATGTATAGAGCCGAGGGGCTCAGCTAAGTAAAGAACTCAAAAGGACACTTGGAGACATGGAGTTGAGAGGCAGCCCATGGTAACTCGAATCCATGCAACAAAATAAAAGAGTCAGCAATGGCCGACCCCTCCTCCAGGTCCTGAAGGGTTGTGTTGAGGATGAATCTACTATTTTTCTTATCAAATATTCTCAGAGTTTAAGGGTTAGAAAGGGTAGAAGAAGATGCCATTTCCTTGGCTGGGGAAAGTTAGATAGAAGAGGACGAAGAAGACGAGGAAGATAATGAAGAAGGCTTGTTTGCGGAATTTGTGTGGCTAAGAAAGATGCTAGGGTTGGCAGAGTCAAAAAAGGAAAAAAACATTGTAAGCAAGATGTTTATAAGAGAGGTTATTAAAGAACTAAGAGAGGAAGAGTAGTAAAGGCGCAAAAGTGAAAGTAAAATGGAGAATGTTTGCTAACTACAATTTATACTTGCCATTTAAGTGAAAATATAGCGGATTTAAAGATAATGGAAATTTAAACAAGGAAGCTCTAAAATTAAGTCGTTGCATTAGACAAACCTCAATAGTAAAGATTTGGCTAGCCTAATGCAAGGAACAATATGTTAGCACTAAGAATTGGTAAATATTATCGGCTGAGGAATGACTCAGTCGAGAGTAACTTAGGCCATGACTTTAGCCTCGGCCAAATAATAGTTAAATAGCTAAAGAGTGAAGTATCAGTGTATTAAGAAGGGCCACAACCGAGACTATAGCCGAAGACACATGACAACATCACCAAGTTTCTTTTGACATGAACAGTCATCCAAGGGTTCAAGTGAAAGGCTAAGGGCAATTTGAACAGTTACTAAAGGGTAGCTTTGGAATACATTCTGCAGACCTAACTATTGCAGAGGATTCCCCAAGACACCACCTTGTATTTACGTTTCCATTTAGTTTCAAGTCTTTAAGCCATTTACTCTTTTAGCATTTAAGTCTTTTACCTTTTAGCTTTTATTTGCATGTACTTTGTGTTACTTCACCAAACCCTCTAGCGGGAATTCCAATCGGATCCTATGGGAGTTCTGTTGCAATTGTTTTGAGTATAATACAAGTTCTGTTGATTACATTCTAATTTGATTTGCCTTTGATTTTGGTTATTTTTCAATTGATCTTAGCTAAGAACTTACCATTAAGTGACTTGGGAACCCATATCCCAAGAATAAATTTCCCTTCTTGGAGTAATCATTTGACATTTGGAATCGAGGGCTTTTGGCCAGTTGGTTTCAAGATCTGGCATGCTTAGCACCCAACTTAATATAAACACAGCTGAAAATAGGCCAAACATGTTGAAAAAGGAAATCATAGTCAAGGACACAAACAACAAGAAAGGCCAATAGCAATGGTGAAGATAAGCAACACGAATGAGAAGTAGAGAGACAAAATAGAATATAAAATGGACAATTTATTGTCACACATATCTTATCAAAAAAGAAAAAAAAGACAACACCTCCTCCAATCGGATGGAAACCCTCTCGGCCAAAACCTCCAAATCCACATTCGCACCATTCTTACCAAAGATAACACCTTTCATGAAGCACAAAATTTCACCCTAACCTCAACACAACACCCTCTATCTCTAAAAAATATCAAAATTTTGAAATAGCAAATTGAAAATCGTAGACAATTTAAAAAAAAAGAGTGAGGATCCCAGTAGAGAAAAGAAGGAAAACCTAATGTCGCTGTCATCGCTGCCTAGTCCTCTGCCGCTGTCATTGCCATCATCATTCACGCTCACAATATGGATTCTTCTTCCCGTTCCCTTGATCTCTCAATCTCATCGGCTCTTGAAACTCCTAAAGCTCCATCTTGAATCAAATAATGGAATGTTTAAAATTTCTTTGAAAAAAAATGGAAAAAAATTGAAAGAATCAAATCAGATAAAATGAATTTTTTTGAAAAGGAATAGAGAGATGAAGAGATGCTTAGGAATTGGGAAAAGGAGGTGATAGAGAATAAAGATTGAAAAGATTAAAACAAATGAATACTAATTGGCGTAGCAAGGTAGTGGTATGGGAAAGAGATATCGCACTTTATGATACATCACAAAAAATGCAATTTGTAATTGGTTCTTTTACATAACGAACCAATTAGATACAGATATTTTGCAAACATAGATAATAATAATTTTTTAAAAATATTATATGTAATTTTATATAATATGATTGATTTGTTCTAAAAATAGTAAAAATTTTAAAGCTTATTAGAGAAGTGAATAAAGGAGTAGCTGCCACGAAACGGAACTTTCCTGAAAATGGCTCTAAAATATTATATGTAATAATTATGTATAGATACTGAGTCGGAGAAGCAAGACCATTGATGCCCACTTCATGTTTCTCTAATCACCACCGCTTGTACATCAGCTTTCCAAAGCCATATTTGTTGAAGAAGATATTGTTATGAGTATTTCTATAAATCCTATGACTGCAACCATTAGAATTGATCTACGCGTCAAAGTCCTCTGTCCCCAGTGATAAAACCCCTCATGTGCTTCAAAAACTTTGAACCTCTGGTCAACAAAATACAAAACGAATGCGGAACCTTGCAATAAGACGCAATTGGGCAGTGTGCATGTTTTTCATGTTATGTGCTATTATAAAAATAACTGAAATTTAATATATTCATCTAAAGACCGTTTTCCTTTTTTATCTTCACTTTATGTCAATCTCTGTTGATTCCACGTGATTACCCCGCTCCATGTTTTGTCTTAGAGCGACATTAGAAAGTTGGCATGATGATGACCTACACCAGATGGGCCTTTCTGCAAAACTTCCGCGTCTTCGGTTATTTGTGGAACCGGCGAAAGGAGAAAGAAAAGGAAGACATACACAACAATAAAGACGAGACACGAAAAAGCACAGCATACCTCACATTTCACATCTTTAACTCAAGCGACTAGTGACAGTTAATTATTTTTATTGTGAATAAAAAAAAGAAAAAACTTCCCTTCTCCTTCACAAGGTAATTGAACCAATTCTGGCACACACTATCCTCTCTTTTATCAGTCGCTAACACACTTTTATTACTATATCTTTCTTTTTAAAATATAATTATTTAAGATAATGTCGTTAGATTAAGAAAATAATTTAATAACTTTAATTATTTAAAATAATTACAAAAAATTGAATTACTTTTTAATTAATTAAATAGTGCATTAATTAAAAATATAATAAATAAAAAGTGATAGTAGAGAAAATAATAATTAATAAAAATAAATATAACTTAATTAATATAGTATGCATTTAACAAAATAAATTAATTTCTATATAGTAAAAAAAATTTCCAAAAAAATTTAAACTTATTATTATCATATTATTGAAAATTTTCAATTATTATAATAATTCTCTCAAAAGCTATACATATAATATTACATAATTGAGCGACTATATAGAATATTTTACATTAATAGTATATTAAAATTAATATTATATTAAAATTTTAAAACAATAAATAATGTAAAATAATTTTTCAAATGACTATTGTTTTATAACTGAAGAAGTATTTTTTCCTACGGTAAACAATCCTATTTTATTATTATTTTTTCTTGTAATTTTTTAAAACTGACAATGATGCAATAGAGATTGAAATATTTTTGCACAACTTATTGACGCAATGGATATTGTAATATTGTCCCAGCACTTTTTTTTTTTTTTGATATATATTGTCAACAATCTTGCAGTGCTCTTAGCCTTCCAATATTAATAGCTACAAACTATAATATTTTATTATTGTAAATGTTTTAAAGATATTATTATTGTTTTGTTAATCATAATAGTTAACCACTTTTGAGATAATTATTATAATAGCTGAAATTTTTTTATAACATGATAATATACTTTTAAAACTTTTTGCTAAAAAAAGTCGAGAATAATTGCTATGTCAACCAATAGAAATTTAGAAAAATAATAAATTATAGTGGGTAATTATTATAGTGAGTAGTTACTCCTAATGATTTGACACCATTTTGAATTTTTATTAACTAATAGTATATAATTATTTTATATTTTCAGTGTATAAAAATTAAAGTAAAAAAATTTTTGCTATACTGAAATTAATTTATTTTGTTAAAAATATATTACATTACATTATATTATAATTATTTTTATTAATTATTATTTTTCTCTATTATAATTGTTTATTTATTATATTTTTTATTAATATACTATTTAATTAATTAGAAAGTAATTCAATTTTTTGCAATTATTTTAAATAATTAAAGTTATTAAATTATTTTCTAAATATAATGACATTATCTTATATAATTATAGTTTAAAATGAAAGATATAATAATAAAAGTGTGTTAGAGAATAATAAAAGAGAGGATAGTGTGTGTCAGAGAATTGGTTCAAGTTGCCTTGTGAAGGAGAAGTTATGTTTTCTTTTTTTCTTTTTCATAAAAATAAAAAGTAATTAACTGTAGCTGGTGAAATGTGATATGTGAAATGTGAGGTATTAAAGATTTTAAGTGGTGGGTCCTATAACACCCTCCAAATATATACGTCACGCCCGACTCATGAGTTTATATCCAGAGGTTGTTATGGATGCCATGAAAATTTTTAAATTGAGAAAAATATAATATATGACCTTTATAATGTAATATTTCGTAAATAAATAAGGATTTACAATTTGAAGTATTTGATGGATATATAACTTAAAATACAATTTATTTAAACTTGACTACTTATACATAGAGTATTTGTTGTTCTACATTCTTCACTTCGTTACACCGGCCACCCACCTTGACATGCTAGAGTTCCAGTGTTGGACTCAAGTCCACATTCTGTGGTTCGTGGAAGTCCCAAAATCTTGCTGTAAACTTGGGGCCTATTCTTTGTACTGGAATATTTATGAAGACATGTAAACAAATAGTGAGAATTTAAAATTTTTAGTAGGTACACTTAATCCATTAAGCATATAAGGTGTCATCATAAGCATTACAACCATTTCAGTTTATTTTGAAAATGTGGTCAATTACACATAGGCATAGGTTAAAATTTAAGTTTGAAATCATATTTCTCAAAGCTGGTTGCTCTTAAAAATCACTCAGTATCTTCTAGAATAGGTATAAGAGCAGTAACAGTAGAATTTCTAACCACAATAATAGTAGCAGTACAACACAATGAGATAGTGGGATATGCAAATACAAATGCATATAACTAAATCATGCAAGTGCACTTGTCTTTCTTGTCTTTTTCTTTAACTTATAATTTGAATATTTGTACTTGGTCCTCTGGAAGTGGATGACCTCTTCCACTCTTCGGTAATAGCCTGCTTCTCAGGATTGAGTTCGTTCCAATACGTGATTATCGGATTTACTTTCTCCGAGTCTCACATCGACGTATCCCCCTTAATCTGTTCAGGGGCTGGCCCAAGTAATCATTTATGACAATATCGCCCTAACTTATTACTAGGTGGAGGCTTGATATGTATCTTCATTAACATGTGAGTTTGTGTCACTTTATACATTCTTGTACATGGGTCATGCATGAGGATGCTGCATGAACCTTTGCACATGCTTCATAACTTTGTTTTCAAAATATTCTTGCACGCATGATGTTCTCAAAGGAAAAAAGACATCTAGTATAGCATACTTAAGAATATATAACATCATAACCATATCAATGGTGGCACCTTAATCATAAGGATTGTCATAACCTGAACTCATAATTCTATATCTTGCTTAACACTTGATTTATAAACCACTGGAAGTCTACCCCCAATTTAGAAATTCACCATAAATCGAGTTCTTGTCGTTTGCCCCTTGTTTTTTTATAGAAACTTTCCTTATTATATCCTTTACTTAACCCTCTTAGTTCCATTACATTTCAACAAGTGTAAATTAAATTATGTTAAGTGAGGCTGTCTTGTTTGAACTTGCAACCTAGGCATCAATGTTACAAAATTCATAGAAATTCCATTTTATGTTAATAAATTCTAAAACTTTCTAGTTTGTTTCTACTTACACTAAAGTTTCAAATGAACTTGGTCTTACTAAATTTCAAGTTCTAGGGACCAATATATTAAGGTCCCAATACAAGATTCATGACTGAGATATTAAGGTTGCAATATAGGATTCATGAGTTGACTCTGTTTCTATTCTATTTTATTCTAAAATTTATATCTAATTCATTTCGGCTTGGATGGCTGAGATTTTTGGTTTATATACTCTACTCATCTTATACTAATAGGGAAAAATGACTTCAGATCACCTCATTAGTGTAGTTTTGCTAAATATATCCACAGTCCTATTTTAGACTCTCATTTCATTAGCTAAACTGTATAAATTCCTAAAAGTTCATTTCTGGTTAGATTTTCACAAAATTTTAACTATAGGTAACTCTATGTGTTAACTTTCAAATAAACAAGTTTCATCTAAATCTAACATCTGTTGCTCTAGAAAATAATTTTTGTGGTACATGGTGTTCAGGATAGAGGCTCATTCGCCTTCCTTTTGATGTCTGGTTACTTCAAAGCTATTCAACCTAATTCTTATGGACTCCCCTTACTCCAATTATTCCTCGAGGGCCTCAAGAGACTTATTTGAGACTAATAAATATTTATTCCAATTCATAAAAAAGTTCTAAAATTTAAATAAGGCTTGACTTTCCTATCTACTTAGTGATTTTAGAGGTCGTCTTGTGTTAGGCTCTTAAGTTATCTCTCACCATCATCTATTAAACTCTCATTTAACAAGTTAAGCAAGTCACAAAAGCCAAGACAAGCACATCTTATCCTGGTTATACATGGCCGAATACAAGCACACAAAAATCACAAACCACCACATGTAAAATCAAGCTCAAATCAATATTCCAAGGCACAATCATCACATAATCTCGTCACAACACTATAATCCAACTAGCCAACATCAAATTTAAGTGAGGAACCTAGGGTTTAGGCAAGACATAGGCACAAGGAATTGAAGGAAATAAGCCTAGGATTTGGTCTAACTACCTTAAGGTTCTTGGAGCCATAGAAGCAAAAAGGCCAAGATCAACTCCTAGCCTTCCTTTTTCTCTCATGGCCATAACATATATAGAGGTGGAGAAGCTCCACTTGATGCTTGATCATCAAAATGATGGAGGGGTTTGATTGAAGAGAAGGTGAGAATTAATTTTCATAAAAGGATCAAGGTGCTTTGAGGCTAAGAAGGATATCAACCATGAGCTTGAAGCTCATGGCTATGGTGGTGGAAAGGAAGAAGATGATAATAGTGTGTGGGGGTGGTGGAGGCTACAAATAAGGGAGCAAAAGGGAGGATGAGAGTATTATGATATTTGTAGAAGAAGTAATAGTAATTAATTCACCGATTACGGCCAGTACGGCACTCTTACATCCACTTGTTTACCTAACAGAGGGCGTGATGAGTAATGGTGATGAGGCCTTTGTACAAAAGGGAGAAGAACAAAATGCCAGTGTTTAGGTATGTCTAATTGAGGATGACGCTGATGTGGGTGCAAACTCCCCTACCACAGCCACCAAGCTGGTATAGATGAAGAAACGACAAATCTAGGATAGAAGAAAACCTTGTGCTCAGTTTCACCTGTGGGCCTGCTCCCTATATTGAAGGTATTGATGGAAGAAGAGTAGGCATTGTTCTTTTTATTGACCTGGAAACCCTAGTCACCACCAAGAACATCATGAAGAAAGGGGATTTCATCTCCATCCATTGGCAAACCCACAATGGCAGCTACATTGTGTAGAGTCAAGCTCATATGCAAAATGGCAAGGTGAAACCATTTATAAAAAGTGTTCCAAAAGCCTGAGGAAGTCATACAAGTGTCTAAAATTGGGTGGAATTTCCTTCTTCAAGAAGATGATCATGTCATAAATCCCCAATTATTTCCATTCCTCGCCTTTCTCATTAGCCACATGATTGAGCCATTGGATGTATGGAGTCGAGGGGCTCGGCTAATCAGAAAACTCAGAAGGATAGTTAGAGACTTGGAATTGAGAGGCGGCCGATAGTAACTTGAAACCATGTGGCGAAATAAAAGAGTCAACAATGGTTGACCCTGGTCCAGGTCCAGAAAGGTTGGGTTGATGATGAATCTACTATCCTCCTCATTGAAGATTCTACGAGTTAAAGGGTTAGAAAGGGTAAAAGAAGAAGCCATCTCCTTGGCTAGGGAAAGTTGAATAGAAGAGGATGAAGAAGACAAGGAAGATGATGAAAAAGGCTCATTTGTGGAATTTGTGTGGCCAGGGGAGATGTTAGCGTTGGAGAGTTAGAAGAGGCGAAAGACATCGTAAGCAAGATATTTATAAGAGAGGTGATTAAAAAACTAAGAGAAGGAGAGTAGTAAAGGCCCAAAAGTGAAAGTAAAATGGAGGATATTTTCCAACTAGAATTTATACTTTCCATTTAAGTAAAACTAGCCATTATTGTAGCTAATTTATAGTGGATTTATAGCTAATGGCTATTTGAATATGCAAGCAGCAAAATTAAGTCGTTGCATTAGACTAACCTCAATAGTAAAGATTCAGCTACCCTAATACAGGGGGCAATATGTTGGCACCAAAAATTGGTAAATATTATCGGCCGAGGAATGACTCAATTGAGAGTAACTTAGGCCATGACTCTAGCCTTGACCAAATATTAGTTAAATAGTCAAAGAGTGAAGGGTCAGAGTATTAAGAGGGGTTACCACCCGGACTACAATCGAAGACACATGGCAACATCACCAAGTTTCTTTTGACATGAATGGCCATCCAATGGTTCAAGTGAAAAGAGAAGGGCAATTCGAACGATTATTAAAAGGCAGCTTTGGAATACGTTCTACCTTTAAATAGGAGAAGACCTAGCTATTGCAGAGGATCCCCGAATCAGCAAGACACCACCTTGTATTTACCTTTCCATTTAGTCTTAAGTCTTTAAGCCATTTAGTCTTTTACCTTTTAGCTTTTATCCACATTTACTATGTGTTACTTCACCAAACCCTGCACTGGAAATCCTAATTGGATCTTGTGGGATTTCTATTGTAATTGGATTAAGTATCAATACAAGTTCTGCCGATTACATTCTAATTTGATTTGCCTTTAGTTGTGGTTATTTTTTGATTGACCCTAGCCAAGTACTAACCATTGAGTGACTTAGGAACCTATTTCCAAGGAGTAAATTTCCCTCATTGAATTAATCATGTGACACTTGAAATCGAGGGCTTTTAACCAACCAATTTTAAGGTCTGACACATCTAGCACCCAACTTAATATAAACACAGCTGAAAATAGCCCAAAAAAGGAAATCACAATTAAAGACAAAAACAAAGGTCAATAACAATGGTGAAGGTGAGAAAACGGATGAGAAGTAGAGAGACAAAATAGAATATAAAATGGACAATTTATAGACAACACCTATCTCATCGAAAAAAAAAAAAGACAAACAATACCTCCTTCTCAAGGATAAAAACCATCTTGGCCAAAACCTCCATATCCCCATTCCCTCCGTTTTCACCAAGCACCAAATTTCACCATAACGTCAACACAACATGCTTCCATCCCTGAAAAATATCAAAATTTTGAAATAGCAAACTGAAAATCATCGAAAGTGAAAAAAAAAAAAATGATCCTAGTAGAGAGAAGAAGAACCTATTGTTGCTACACCGCCGCCCAATCCTCTGCCACCATCATTGCCATCATCGTTCATGCTCGTGATATGGAATCTTCTTCCCACTCCTTTGATCTCTCAGTGTCATCAACTCTTGAATCTCCTAAAGCTCCATCTTGAACTAGGTAGTGGAATGTTTAAAATTTCTTTGCAAATAGAAGAAAAAAAATTGAAAGAATCAAATTAGATAAAAGAATTTTTTTTTTTGAAAAGGAATAGAGAGATGAAGAGATGCCAAGGAACTGGGAACACGAGGTGAAAGAGAAAAAAGATTGAAAAGATTAAAACAAATGAATCCTTAGCGTGCCAACAAGGTAGTGGCATGGAAAAGAGATATTGGAATTATTGATATATCACCAAAAAAAAAAATATGTAATTTGTAATTGGTTCGTTTAGATAACCAACTAATTAGATGCAGGTATTTTGCAAATATAAATAATAATAATTTTTTTAAAATTTTTTAAGAAATTCCTATAATATGATTGATTTGTAGAAGCCAATAAAGGAGCAGAGCATGACAAAACTCCCCCCCCCCCCACCTCTCTCTACATATATATATTCTAAAATATTATGTGTATAGATACTGTGTCAGAGAAGCAAGATCATAAATGCCCACTTGATGTTTCTCTAATCACCACTGCTTGTACGTCACCTTTCCAAACATTTTTGTTGAAGAAGATATTGTCATGAGTATTTCTATAATCCTATGACCGCAACCATTAGAATTGATATACGCGTCAGAATCCCTTGTCCCCACTGATAAAACCCCTCAAGTGCTTCAAAAACTTTGAACCTCTGCTCAACAAAATACAAAACGAATGCGGAACCTTGCAATACGACTCATCTAGGTAGTGTGCACGCATTTCATGTTAAGTAATATTATAAAAATAATTAAAATTTAATATATTCATCTAAAGACCATTTTCTTTTTTTATCTTCACTTTATGTCAATCTCCGTTGATTCCGCGTGATTACCCATCTTCCATGTTTCTTTTTTTATCTTCACTTTATGTCAATCTCTGTTGATTCCGCGCGATTACCCATCTTCCATGTTTTTGTCTTAGAACGCCATTAGAAAGTTGGTATGATGATGACCTACCCCAGATGGTGGGCCTTTCTGCAAAACTTCCGCGTCTTTGGTTACTTGGGTAACCAGCGAAAAGAAGAAGAAGAAGAAGACATTCACAATAATGGAGACGAGCCTCGAAAAAGTTCAGCCAAAAAATATATTTAACATATATGTTTTAAGATAGATTTTTACTATTAATTTAAAATTAATTTAAATAAATTTTAAGTGATCAACTGAGGCTATTAATAAAAATCACTTAAGAATACATTAAATGTACTCTGAGAACATATAAGTTCAATGAAAATGAAAACTGAAGGCCCTTAATTATTTGAGAAATTATTACTTACTTGCTTACTTACTTCTGGAGTGCTACCTAAACTTATGTTTCCTTCCATTCAATTTCTATCATTAAGAGTGAGACTCTCCACTTAAAATCTTTAACACCTCACATTTCACATCTTTAACTCAAGCCACTAGCTATAGTTAATTATTTTTTATTATTATAAAAAAGAAAAAAAGGAAAACCACCCTCCTTCACAACATAATTGAACCAATTCTGGCACACACTATTCTCTCCTTTATTATTTTTTTACATATTTTTATTATTATATCTTTCATTTTAAAATATATTTATTTAAGATATTGTCATTAGATTAAGAACATAATTTAATAACTTTACTTATTTAAAATAATTACAAAAAATTGAATTACTTTTTAATTAATTAAATAGTATATTAATTAAAAATATAATAAATAAAAGTGATAATGGATAAAAATAATAATTAATAAAAACAAATATAATATAAGGTTATAGTATGTTTTTAACAAAATAAATTAATTTCAATATAGTACTTTTTTTGTAAAAAATTTTAAACATACATTATCATGTTATTGAAAGTTTTTGACTATTATATTAATAATTATCTCAAAAATTATACATATAATATTATATAATTGATTGACTATATAAAATATTTTTCATTAACAATATATTAAAATTAATCTTATGTTAAAATTTTAAAATAATAAATAATGTAAAATAATTTTTCAAATGACTATTATTTTATAATTGAAGAAGTATTTTTTTTCTATGGTAAATAATCCTATTTTTATTATTTTTTGGAAAATATTTTTCAAGTTATTATTAGTTATTTTAAAACAAAAAATATTTTCTGTAATTTTTAAAAACTGACAGTGATTTAACGGAGATTGAAATATTGTTGCGCGACTTATTGAGGCAATGGATATTGTAATGTTGTCCCAACACCTTTTTTTGGATACATATATATTCTCTTCACTCTTGTAGTGCTCTTCGGCTTCAAATATTTTTTGTGCATTGTGTGTGCGGGGTTGGGAAAGTAGAAAGATTAAAATGATTTTAATAATTATCTATTTGTATAATCATTTTTTTATATAATCGATTATATAAGAATTAATTGATGTTTGGATATTTCAACTGAAAAATAATTTTAAGATAATCTGTTTTATTTGAATTATATGAAAAAATTGTTGTGTGATAAAATTACTAAAAAGGTATAAAATAATTATTTGTATGATATAATATTCAATACATAGGGTCAAGTTGGTAAAAATATAATATTATGCGTATTGTATAAAAGGCTTTTAATTAAATAATGCTCAAAATCTAGCTTCTGGTTATTTGATGAAAAACAGTTTAAATTATTCTAAATAGATTATAATCAATTTTAACTAGATTACCTAAACAAGTTTTTAATTCCAAAACAGCTATTTTTTGGGAAAAACAGCTTTTTTAGTTACTTCCCAAACATGCTAGTATGGTGAAAGTTGTAACATCCCTTATGTTATAAATAGTTTTTTTTTAGAGTAAATTAATTTATTTGATTTGTTTAAGTAAATTTAACAATAATTAAGTAATCAAATAGTTAATTATATACATTAATTTTCTAAAATAAGATTATAAATTAGTAGTGGTAACTTCAAAATACATTATGTTAATATTTATTGAGATAATTTAATATTAGGTTTAATAAAAGAATAATATTAAGTATATATAAATAAAGGTGAAGACTTACAGAAGTCTTATGACGGCTTTAGAAAAGAAAGAAAGAAAGAAAGAAAGGAACATTCATGTTAATGGCATAAGTTTTGGATTAAAAACCTCAAGTTTGACAAAAAAAAGGAAGGTAATAAATGTAACAAAGAAAATAACAATGGTAATTAATATATTTGTTGAAGAATGACATTGCATAAATGCACTGGTAATCTCTCAACCAACTCAAACGATTATGAATAAGGGACAGTGTAAGTGAGAGTATGTGAATGAAAAAAAGAAGAGAGAGTGGATGTAATTGTGTGTCTGTGTGTAGACGTGAAGGGTAGGAGAGAGTGAGAGAAAAGTTATCAGAGAGGGAGGAAGAAAAAAGAGGAAAGAGAAGAGTGAAATAGAAAGGAGAAAAGAAAGAGGGGAGAGAGAGATAGAGAGAGAGAGAGAATGAATGAGAGAAAAGAGAGATAAAAAGGAAGAACGGGCAGCAGACGAGAAAGAGCAAAAGTTCAGTGTATCCAAATTATTTTTAGTTGTTTACAATATTTAGAGGTAGATAATGAAATTATTTGTGAAATAAAATTATGGTTATATTTATTCATTATAAGTTATATTATTTTATATTATTTATTATCATAATTTATTTTAAGTTCCAAATTCTTTTATTTATTAAAGTTGTTCGATATTACTCTGATTGTAATTTATTCTATTTATCATTCTAAGTTATTTTATTTACTGTTCCTTTGTATTATTACTGCTTGTTATCTATCATTGCAAAATATTTGATTTACCCTTCCAAGTTATTTACACTAATATTTATTTATATTCCTATTTATTTTACTTACCTTCTCAAGTTAATTTATTTGATATTTTTTTATATTATTGCTTATTATTATTATTATTGTCATTATAATATTATTTTTATACTGATACGTTATTTTAAGTTGTTAATTTTTATGATAATTTCTCTAAGGGACAAATATTATCAGAAAAATATCATGTCTAACCATAAGAAAAAATTCATTATACATGAACTTGAGCTATTAAATTATCAAAATACCTTTACTTGGAATTTTATACTTGACTCATGGATAATATAAGGACTCTTGATTTATGGATATTACTATGACCCTTAAACGGAGAAAACTAATATGCGTTGAATGCATCATAATAATAAGAACAAATTTATGGATCAGGATAAGGAAGATTCAAAGAAATTAAAATGGTCTTAGATTCGGTCCCTTCAAAAATTAATATTTAGAATTGACAATTCTATGTTTTAAGAAATTTTATTAAAATATTATGTTATTTATTTTACTCAAGTTTATATTATTTAATTCTTTGCACACTTTGGTTATTTTAAACTTATGAATTAATTTATAGTTTCTACATCTTATTTCACTTATTGATTCTATGATTTATTATTTAATTTACTATGAGATAAATTTATTATTCAACTTAGTGTTTATCTTATACTTATACTACTTGAGTCTTTTATTTAAGTTATATTTATAGTTTAAACTTATGCATTTGTATATTTATTATAAATTTATGTATTATGGCAAGTAAATATTTTGAAAGAAGATATTTACGATTTGCTACTAACTGCCAAGAAGGCAGAGGGATAAGATGTAAGATCTTTTTATATTACCTGCCTTAGTTAGTATGGCATAAAAGTCTTACTTTATCATCATGATGTTATAAGTAATACCAGAGAATGAGAATCCCCTAGGAGAATATCTTCGAACATGTGTGAGACAAGCAGAAAAAAGAAAGTGGAAGTTAAAGTAAAAATATTATAATCATAGTAATACTTGCCGCATTATGTGTTTCATAGCATATATTCTTTTTCAGCATTTACTGTAACAATTTTATAAAGTATGATTTGCTTATAAGTAAATTGTGATGAGATTATGATACTGTAGCCGTGTGAATTTCCTTGTTAAGACATGATTGGAACTACCATAGTTCAAATGCTTTAGGACTAAGTATTATCTACTTAGAATTTTAAATTCTCACTCTATTTTTTGTGGTTTTAGATTAGTTAAGTAACGCCCTAACAAAATGTGGACTCTTCTAGCTGCTAAAAACATGTGGAGTTGTAATTAAATAAATTGTAGTTTCATTATCTGGTTTAAAAATATCTAGTTTGTAGCGAACAAAACTTTACTCCTGTTCTTGAACTCTATGCTGTATCTATGTATATTAATATTCAACTCCAAACTTTCTATGTAAAATTGTGTTATTAGCTTACATAAGCCAAAGAGTAGCAACAAACTTTAATATTTTATTGATGTAAATATTTTAAGGATATTATTGGTATTTTTTTAATCATAATCCACTTTTGAGATAATTATTATAATAGTTGAAAACTTTTAATGCCATGATAATAGACGTTTAAGTCTTCGTAAAAATATTTTGAGAATAATTTTTATGCATTGACAGTGTAAAGTAACTTTATACTATTAGCTAATAAAAATTCAAAAAATAATAAATTATAGTAGATAATTATTATAATGAGTAGTTATTCCCCATGATTAGACACATTTTTAGATTTCTATTGACTGATAGTAAAAAATTATTTTGCATTATGAGTGAATAGAAATTAAAGTAAAAAAATTTTGTTGTACTAAAATTAATTTATTTTGTTAAAAACATATTATATTACATTATGCTAGATATAATACCCATGCATTGCATGAATTTAATTATATTTTTTATAATTATATTTAATTGTAATGCTTTTAAAAATAATTCTAATAGCAATTAAAAATTAAATATGGTATAATATATCAAGATTCATTTTAATTATTCTACACAGTAAAATAGATCAAAGATACATTAAATTCATTAAATACCTAATTATAGGCAACATGTTAAGTATAATTTTTGTATTTCTTATCCTCATCAACTTTAATAACGCATAGATGTCACTTTTGTCAATGCAACATATAATCATGCATAACAAAATATATAGTTTAATATTGACCTAGACTTTAGTTTATTATTATTGTATAATATATCTTTATTAAGAATTATTTTCTTTTCAAAATAAAATGCTACTTTCAGTTTTTCGTTGATAAATCTCTGGCAAAATAAAATGACAAAGCTTTTAATATAATGGTATAAATTTTAAAAAAAATTAACTAATAGTTAATGTATAATAATATAATATTTTCTATTCTAAAAAATAATATAATTTTGTTATCATGTTATATTAATTTTTTTGGTACATAAAAAATATATATAATTTTTCACCTTTGATTAATAATTTTTTTGACTCAATTTTAAATTTTGACAATTATTCTCTTAACATTTATAAAAGCCTAACTCAAAATTATATATGCAACATAGGTTATATATAAATAATTTTATCCCAAATGCATTAAAAAAACTTGATGATTAACTATATAATGTATCTTAGTGAACAATTTTATCATTTTATTTACATAAAAATTACACATTCAATAGTTAATATAAAATAGTACAATATTTTATGTTCTTAAAAGTCATTTCAAGTTTTTTTTTTTGTTGAATAATTTTTTTAACATAAAAGAACCTATATAATTTTTAATTTCACCTTTCATTACTAAGTTTCTTAAATAATATATATATATTACTATAGCTCAATAATTAGCCTTGGCTTCTATTTATTATCATTGCATAATATACTTTTATATAGAACTGTTTTATTCTCAAATAAAATGTATCACTTTGAATATTTTACTAACAAATTTTTAACAAATTAAAATGATAAAATTTCTAATGTAATGTTATTGATTAAAAGTAAAAAAAAGTTATACATCTAATAGTTAATATATAATAATACAATATCTAAAAAATAATTTAATTTTGTTATCATGTTATATCAATTTTTTGTTACATAAAAGAATATGTAGTCTTTTTTTTACATTTGATTAATTATTTTTTAACTCAATTTTGTGCTTTGACAACTATTCTTTTAACATTGACACAAAACCACTTAAAATTATATATACATATACATCATATATAAATTATTTTTTCTCAATATATTCAAACATTGATAATTAACTAAATAATGTATTTTAGTGAAAATTTTTATGCATTTTGTTTACATAAAGAATGCCACATTTTGTAGTTAATATAAAATAATATAATATTTTAGGTTCTCAAAAGTAATTTAATTTTTTTGTTGAAAAATGCTGGTAAATTTATTTTTTTTTTTACAAAAGTTACTAGTATTTATGCAAAACTTACCAGTGTATTACACAAAACTTACCAGCATTTATGCAAAACTTACCAACGTATTACATAAAACTTACCAACGTGTGCACTGTTCATGCTGGTAAGTTTTTTTTTTTTGTTTATACAAAACTTACCAGCGTGAATAGTGCACATGTTGGTAAGTTTTGTGTATATTACATAAAACTTACTAGCGTATGCACTACTCATATTGGTAAGTTTCTGAAAAAAAATTGAATAAAAGTAGCAATGATTATATGGGACCCATCATGCAAGCATTTTTGTCGTTTTTTCACTTTTTAGTATGCGTCGCGTATACGTCCACAATTTGTGCGTTCCTCTATCAGTTCTCTAATAATAAAAGTGTGCTAGAGAATAATAAAAGAGAGGATAGTGTGTGACTTAGAATTGATTCAAGTTGTGTCATGAAGGAGAATAGAGGTTTTCTTTTTTCTTTTTCATAAAAATTAAAAGTAGATAATTGTAATTAGTGGCTTGAGTTAAAGAAGTGAAATGTAAGGTATTAAAGATTTTAAGTGGTGGATCCCACTCTTAAATGACAGAAGTTGAATAGAAGGAGCATAAGTCTAGATGACACTCCAGGAGTAGGTAATAATTTCTCCTTAATTATAATAATTTCTCCTTAATTATTATGTTAGCTTGCTTGCATCTCCTCACCTTCTTACCCAACATCTATTGTGTATGAGTCTTCCTGTATCCTTATAATAATTAACCTAAAAATCCTCCTAATTCAAAATCTTAGTCACCATGTCATGAGTTGTAATTTACACAATATTCAAAGGCTATTCAATAGATGTGAGTGGATTTTTGAATTAGGAGGACTATTCTTTTTCTTCCTCAAAATTTTGGTTCACCATACCTAAATTTTTATTCTTTTATTGTTAGAATTGTTTGCATGAATTCATATTTTATCCAAAAACAAAATAATTATATAAATGGTTTTAAATTTTATTTAATCTTTAATTTTCAAAATTTGTAACATTTCTTCTATACACACACACACACACACACACACACATATTGTAAAGATATTTTGATGCTCAAGTAAGACTTGGTAATGGAGTGTAAGTGTAAATAAAAAACATGAAACACACCTTTACCTAAGTGTTGATGTTAATTTAAAGGGAAAATGAGTCATTTCTTGCTTGGACAGATCCTTAAAATGGTTCCATGATTCTAGGAACTACCTAGTTTTGTGGAGGGCTTCGATCATAACTACTTTTAGATACAAGTCCGATTCTTAAGTTAATAGATTCATTAAATTTGCCAATCCACGATGATTCTAGAGAGACTGAGGCTTGTGTGGTGAGGCCTAAGGTTTAGGATATTGGATTATGTTTTTGATCCTATAAAATTAGTCCAATCCATAGCCTTTGAGCTTAGTCATAATCCAAGGATTATGTGCCGTGCTCTTATTAATCTGAGGTTGCAATGGTTAGAAGTTGTAACCTTTCATATGTTAAGTGACAATTATGGAGAAGAGCGTTGTGCCATGTGTCTTCCAATTATTGACAGTTCCTTTATTGGGCATTGAATGTGAAATGATTGACGTTGACAAATTAAATTTGGGTTATAAATAGTTTTAAGAATCAAGCCCCACCATTGATGGCATCTTTGATTAGATTTACATAAAATATATGGTGGGAAACAATGTTGACTATTGAAGAAAAGAGACCATTTAAAACCCCTTGCACTTGCTTTCTTCTTCACTTTCTATATTCTAGACTTTCAAAGTTTTGTTCTACCTTCGACACACTCTTTTCTTGTGACTACAGCTTCAAATGTACAAAGCTCATTCCCTTCCATTTTCAAAGTGTCTTTCTCATTTCCCTATTCAAATAAATTATTTTGATAAGTTCTTATCTTTGCTCCCTTTGCTTTTTCATCTTCATTTTCTACAAAGAACCCTAGAGTATACAATTCTATTTATGAGTGGATGTTAATTGCTATTTATTATGCTCAGGTCTTCAGTTCTAGTTGATTATTTCATTTTCTAGGAAAATGAGAAATAAATCTAAGGCCACTGTTAATTAGGGAAAAGGGGTTAGGCCTAGGGATCTAGAGGAAGAGGTTAAGGACACCTATTTTTGGGTACACAATGAGGTGAAGAAGGTTCCCTCATTATTTGATGATGCTGAGAGCATTGAAGTGCTCCAGCATTATTCTCAAGTATCTTGAATGGGTGATGAAACATTCTCTGAATGTTTCCCTTGTGCTGCAGAGGACAAGGTTTTCATGATAGGGGTTCCTCTGGGAACCCTGAATTTATTTACATGTATGAGTCCTTTTTAGACACCCTAGGTATTAGGTTTCCCTTCGTTGATTTCATGTATGGTGTATTGAACTAGGTCTATGTTGTTCTATGCAATTTTGTTTACATAACAAGGCATATATTCACAATTTTGAGGTTCTAATGGATTTTTAGCCATTGAGCCCTTTGTAAATGGCTTTTCTCCTTTTTTCCAATCTAAAAGTGTATGGAATCTACTGTGGATCTCCTGTAGTAGTCATCCGAGGAAGAAGATCCTCAATTTGTTCCAAAGCTCTACAAGAAGTTTAAGGATAAGTATTTTAAGGTGAGGTCACTTGAGACCAACTTCCCTTCTTCTTAGATTATCACAACCTAGAAAGATTTCCCCTTTATTGGAATTTTGAAGCTAGGCTGATTCTTGAAGTGGAGTATGAGTGTCTTTCTCTACGAAGCACAATGTGGTAAATTATTTAGATGAGCTTGAGCTTCCCAAGTCATTTTGATGTAGCAAGATATTGTCGTGAGACACTGATAGAGTCGAGGTCCTTAAGCACGTTAGTAAGTGCCATTATATCATCGAATTGTTGTTGCATCATTATGAGTATATACTATTCTTATTTTTTTTCTTTTTGTTTATTTTTCAAAGGAAATGGCCCCAAAGATAAATCAAGATGATTGAAGGTCTTCCTTAGAAGAAGAAGGCCAAAGTTGTTGGAGCCGTTATTAAGGGTATTAAGATTGGGGAACCTTGACTTGTCAATTTCCTCAGGCATCTCTCCTCGCCAACCTAGTAGAAAGGGGAAAAAGGAACCTAATGTAATGCCCCAATAAGACTACACTACACTTAAGTTACATTGTGGTATTTATTAGCTGTTACAGGTAAACTAATGAAACATTTTTAGCTTCAAAGTAGTTGGTCTATGAAAATAGTGTATAAATATCTCTTTTATGAAAATAATATTTTCTAAAACTGATCCTTTTAGTGCATATAATCGATAATATCATCACAGCATATAGGATTTGAATCTGTAATAATCTTGCATTATAATGATGTATCATATAGAAACTGCATACCTTACCTGGATAATTAAGCAACCAATATATTTAGATATATAAGTACCAACATACACATTTACATATTAGTAGCTAGTTTGTACCAAAGCAAGTCAATTAGCAAGGTCCTAGACCAAGCTAAGCAAAATATATATATAGTCATCCCAAAAGGAAATCAACCTAACACAAGAATTCCTACAATATGCTAAATAGGCTGTTAAGGAGAATATAAAGTTTGAAAATATTGTGGGCTAGTAAATCCAGTGAGTCCAAAATAGGATCACGATACCATGTCCACTCAGGTACCTCTAGAAAGATCACCACAGTTGCTATTTGCTACATTTGAGGAAGACACGAGGATACACATAGGGATGAGAAATAAAGTATTTCTCAGTAGAAATTCCTAACTACACATATAACTAATGTTATCATCGCTTCAGCCACTTCGGTTTATTTAATGAAATCAGTGAAATTGCTAGAAAAAAATAAAGATTTTTTTTAATAATTTCAAAATTATAAACTTCAAAGTGGTTCATTTTATTCAATCACTTAAACCAAAACTCTATAACATAATAGCATTAATAATACGTTAAATTATCACTCATGCAATGAATGCTATGCAAGTCTCATGATGAATGCTTATGCTCTTTATTCCTTTGCCATTAAGACCTTTCTCTTAGCATGTGCTCTTCTTATTAGAAAATGCCCTTGGATAGATCGTCCTAGGATGTGAGCTCACTCCGTGACCGTTGTCACATAGTACTATTAAAATCAGACTCTGGCTGACAAGGGGATCTCATGCCTCTACAATTGGAAGGGACTTCGGTCGCTTGCCTCCAAAGTAGAGGGGTATCTTAGGGGTCATCTTCCCTTACCGAAGGATCATGCCCGATTATCTTGTCTGTGTGGATCAACTTCCCTTACTGAAGGATCACTTCCAATTATCTTGTCTTATGTCAGGTATAAATTCCTTGACCTTGAATAAAGTAATTAATCAAATATAAATTCTCTGATTAATTACTGTAAGTCTTAAAGTTTTGGATTAATTCCAAATGTCTTTCTTGATGCATGGGTCTTGTACAATTACATAATGCATTCATGAAAACTTGTAAAAGCTCATAACTCATACTTTTAAACTTTGCACAGTCCAATAGCATGTTAATATTATGAGGAAATTAATTCATGGCAATCAAGAAGTCTGACAAAAATTCGGCAACATAACGGCTATATCAGGAGCAATCCAAAAATTGAAAACACTAACAGATAGCCAAAAAAGTTCCCAGTCAAAGCATAAATCAATAAATACTTATCAATCTGCAAGTTCAATACATTCTTTATAACAAATAAATCCAAATTCATCATAAGTCACATATGCAAAGCAATTCGAGGTAGACCACCAAGGTTCCAAAAATCAAGAATAGAACACATACCTTGGCTTCCATCATTGGCCTTGATAGCCATCGAAAATCATCCAATAATTACATTCCAGGTGGTTTCCTACCATCATACTTACTTCACATATAAGTTATACACATAAAATACTAGAATGGATTCATAACACTTTCTATTAAGAACCACTTGGCTTTCAACTAGAATTTTAATTAAAGGAGGTTACTTCCTCTAACATAGTACTGTATACTCCCTTGTACAGTACTATGTTTAAGTTATAGTACCATACTCGAAAATTGTTACTGTTATCTGGATAGACCTTGTCAGACAGCTACCTTTGGCCGTCATCAATACTCCTTGAACTATCTCAAAACTTGGGTTGTGGTGGAAAGGAAGCAAAGTTTGATGAAGGCATGTAAGTAAGGTAAGGAAATGAGGATGAGGAGATGAAGAAGAAGAAGAAAAAGGGAAAGAAAGAGGGCTAATAAAGGGAGCACGAAAAATGGGGGGAGAAAGAAGGGAAAATCTGGTTTGATGGTGGTGGTAGTTGGCTCCTTTGATTCCTTTTGGTTGCTATCTCAATTGACTCACAAGTGAGCCAACAATGCTTATGTTGTTGTGGTATGAATGTCAACACTTGAGGGGTGAAGTGGCTGAACTCTTAGCCACAAAACCTTAGGGTTTTGCATGTGTAATTTTATTGATTCGGTTTCGGTGGTTTAAAATAGCAAATTTCTATCGATTTCCTTTAAATCAACAAAATGGGTTGGAGAAATTTTGTGAGGCTTTTTATGTGTCTATTATAATTTTTTTTTCAAGTCTAATCTCTCTAATCAACATTTAATTAATTTCTTATTAACCCTTAATTGGCCTCTAACTAACCTTGTTCATACAAATTAATCGAATAATTCACTTAATAACGTAAATCGGGCGTTTCAAAAATTTTGGACGTTACAATACTACCCTCCTAAAAAACATTTTGTCTTCAAAATTTGGTTATAAAACTAACTAGTTATAATCACAACAATTTAAATAAAAGTTTATACACAAGCACATAGAGGTTCGATAGGTAGGATTGAAGGGGTACAGTAGATGTAAAACCATTTAGCATAATAGGATTGACTAAAACTAAATTAGCCAATTCTTTATTCTGGTTTATCCCTAATTCTCGGTCTAGCTCTTCTGGGGTGTAGTCCTCTTAGCGTTTAAGGTAAAAACTCTTCTCGAATGTTACGGCTTAGGAGCCGATGGTTGGTTCTTAGGGCATTCTCTGATTATATGCCCTGGCTTGCCACATCTGAAACACACATACTGTTTAACTAGGCAATGCTTATTTCCATGATTTTTCCCACACTTCGGATATTTGTGCTTCACCATCAATTCTTGCAGCTGCTTGCCCTCATATTTGCCAAGGCGAAATTGCTTCTTTGGTGGTGAGGCATATTCGAATTCTTGGTTTTTAGGTGCTGGCTTCTTTCTATAAGTATCAGACTAAGCAATCTCCAACTTCTTATTATAGTTTTCCACAAGTCTGCACTTGTTTACCAAAGTAGGAAAATCCCTAATCTCCATAGAGCCTACTGCTGCGAGGATATCTTCCCTGAATCTGTCTTCAAAATTGGTACACTTCCATGCCTCATCTGGATTCCGCTGATAGATTGTGGAAAACTTGCATAGCTCCTCAAACTTAGCGATGTACTCTAACACGCTACTGCTTCCCTGGCAGAGTTGCATAAATTCCAACTCCGTGGCATTTCAAACTGATGGAGGAAAGTAATTTTGGTAAAAAGTGTCCTTAAACACAATCCAGGTAATCTCTATCTGGGACTCCTCTAATAACCATTTCACTCCATTCCCCCAGAATTATGTGCCTGCTTCTAGCATATAAGTGGCGAAGGCCACTTTTTGGTGGTCAGTGCAGTCCAAAATGGAGAAGACCTTCTCTATTGTCTTAAGCCACTCATCAGCCTTATCAGGATGAAAAGCTCTCCTAAAACTAGGCGGGTTTGCCTTTCGGAATTCTGCGAACTTGAGAAATTTTAGGCCTATTCTTGGGCCATTTGGGTTTCCATCGTGACTGCTTCCAGGCTATTTTCCCAGCTGGTCCATCATTTGGTGTGCTGCAACAGCTTGTTCATGCATGGCATATGCCATCTCTAATAAAGTGTCCATGAAATTAGCGAGGTCTTTTGGAGTAGGTGTAATTTGTGGCCTACCACCCCCCTGGAAGCTATTAGTTCCTAATAACAATCATAGTTGGGCAGTCATGCATATCTATTCCTATATTCTATCTGAATAGATAATATTCGTTGCATAACACTAATTAAGATTTCCAGAGTGCACTGGAAGCATAGTCAGTTCAACCCTCCAGTTCAGTTAGAACCGAACTGCTCTGATACCATTTTGTAATATCCTCCCCTATATAGTACTATGATTAAGTCATAGTCCCATACTCGGAATTTGTTACTATTATCTGGATGGACCTTATCTAACAGCTACCTCTAGCCGTCATCAATACTCCTTAAACGGTCTCAAAACTTGAGTTGTATTGAAAAGGAAGCAAAGTTTGGTGAAGGCATAGAAATGGGGTGAAGAAATGAGGATGAGGAGATGAAGAAGAAGAAGAAAAAGGAGAAAAAGAGGGCTGCTGAAGGGAGCTTGAAAAATAGGGGGAGAAAGAAAGAAAATCTGGTTTGATGGTGGTGGTAGTTGGCTTCTTTGATTCCTATTGGTTGCTACCTCAATTGGCTCATAAGTGAGCCAACAATGCTTATGTTGTTGTGGTATGAATGGCGCCACTTGAGGGGTAAAGTGGTTGAACTCTTAGCCACAAAATCTTAGGGTTTTTGATGTGTAATTTTATTAATTCGGTTCCGATGGTTTAAAATACCGAATCTTTACTGATTTCCTTTAAATCGGCAAAACGGGTTGGAGAAATTTTGTGAGGCTTTCTATGTGTCTATTCTAATTTTTCCTCAAGTCTAATCTCCCTAATCATCATTTAATTAATTTGTAATTAACATTTAATTGGCCTCTCTAACTAACCTTGTTCATACAAATTAATCGAATAATTCACTTAATAACGTAAATCAGGCGTTTAAAAATTTTTGGATGTTACACTTCCACTTAATTAATACTTTTGACGCAACTAAGCTTAAGTTCTAAAGCTTTAACTCATGCCAAAGGAATAATATAACACTCTTATTATCGTAGTCATAGTAACATGCTCTTTTCTTAGCATAAATACCTTGAAACCAACTCCAAACCTTCTTAGACTTACCCCACTCTAATACATATGGTTCAAGGCACTTAAATTTACCATAATAACTCTAAATACTAAATTAAAATATAGTTTTAGTCACCCCCTAAACATATGGCCGAAAATAGCTATTTAAGCTAGAAATTTGACTATTTAAACCCCAATCCTCCATTTATTCACCCTAAACCAATTCCACTCATTCAAGAACATTTCTATGGTCTATATAACTCAAATGTTCAAGCCTCAAAACAATTTTGGTATTTATTGAGAGATAATAACTGAAATTCCCCCTTCTAGTGATCTATTGAAATTAGCTTAAGTCCAAAATTGTTTCTACTCATTCCTCCACCAAACCAACTGCTCAAAAACAGTTTTAGACTACTTACATCATGTATTTTTAGAGGTAAAATCAGTTTTCATTAATTCCATGGGTAAGATAATTAGTTTTCCATTTCTTAAAGTTGCTAGTACAGAATTTTAACTACCTTTTTTGTGACCAAATCTAAGATAATGATTCTAACATGTTTGTATCTATAATCACACTCATATTTGGGGTCAACTAAGTTATCTAAACTCATAAGAACCTCATCCTCACATTAGATCTTGAGGATTCAAGTTTTAACCTCAAATAATCCTATTTTATCTAGTTTATGCTGTAGTTTAATTAATAACCTTCCTAAGGGTTTCATCTCACCAAAAGTATATTAGAATGCTCATTTAGGCTAACCTAAGCTAAATCTAAACTTTAAACACATCACTATATGTAACATTTGGAACCCTAGAATAGTAACCTTAAACACAAACCACACTTTTTCTCAAGAATCAGGACAAGAAAAGAGTAGAAACCCTCATCTCAATCTCCTAGCTTGAAGACTCCTCCAAGATTTAAGCTTCAACCTTCAAGAACCACCCAACCAAGTGAAGAAACTTCATGCTTCTCCACTGATAGCAGTTCGCGACTTTGAGGGGGAAAAAGGAGCAGTTTTGCATCCAAGAGGGAGAAGAAGAAGAAGATGATAAAGAAGAAGAAGAAGAAGGCTTGGAGTTTTGAGAGAGATTTGAGAGTTTTTTGGGAGTGGAGGAAGACAAATGGAGAGGATTTTGAAAAAGAGAATGCAGTGTGAGTGAGAAGAGCATAGGATGAATGTTTTTATGTTTTGGGTTATGTTTGGAGAGAGTTTAAGTGTTTAAGTGGTAGTAGGTGTTTAAACTCTAGCCTTTGAATCAAAGACAAGACTTGTAACTTGATCCAAACCCTTGATAAAAAGGTTGGAAGTGATAGTTATCACTTTGTGTCACTCATGGATAGTTTGTGATATGACACGAATATTCTATTATACCCAGAATCGTTAAATTAAACAGTTTTGAGAGCTTTAAGAGGTTTCGGTAGAAATTCAGAACTGTTTTAAATGTTTTACCTTAGAATTTAATTTACCAAATTTTTATTCCTAATAGGATATTTAATTGTGCGAATTTAATTTATTTATATATTATTTTATTCCCCCATTTAATTTTTCTTTGCTGCGTTTTGGTAAATAGTTCTCATGTTAACTTTTATATAAAATTCATGGTTTTCTAACTAAGGTTATTTTTAATTTAAATATATTTTGTTCCTAAATAATTTTGCACAATATTATTTATTTAATTTGTAACGCAGAGCTACAAACATAGTAAAAATCGAGGATGTTACACTTGAGATTGCTTAGAAGATTTACCTAAAAGAAAAAAAAGTCGTTGGATGACCTTTTTCCCTAATACAAGCTGCTGGGGGACCTTTTTCTCGAGGCAACTGTCACCTTGGCCAAGCTGGTTGGCTTTAAGCGTGGATGTTTATGTGGATTTCATCTGTTCAGTAGGCCTGAGATCCATGGTGAAATCACTCTTGTGCGGGACAACAAATAAGGATGGAAATAGGTCAGGGCAAGTCAAGCCACGCACTAAACAAGCTTGGGCTGAATCACAAATGTTGGGCTTGAGCTTAGCTTGTTACCTGTCGAAGGCTTTATTTTCAACCTAGCCTAGCATATTTGGAAGGTCTGGCCTGACCTAAAGCTTATTAAAAAGAAAAACACCTTATCCCTTCTTTCTTCCTTCAATCCTCCCCCTTTGTTTACTTTTACCACTAGCAGAACAATCTAAATCTGAATAACATCGATAATTTTCATAGCCACAAAAGTATGAATTGAATCAATGGGATCATCCTTCCTAATTATATATATAAATACCACAATCCTCTTTTTTTAATTAAAAAAATAACAAAAGTAAATTTTGAAAGGAAAAAAATATTAGCATTACAGATCACCACCAACGCAACACCATCAAACTTTCTCATTCAAATTTCCATAATCACACATACAATTATATATATATATATATATAGAATTGAAAAAAAGGAGAAAAAAAAACCTCAGGGAATGTATCAATCAACCAATCCAACTCCATAGTTGATGGCGAGGCTGTGTCGTAGAGCAAAGCTACAACATTTATGGCAGTGGACAACAATACTATGACATGGACAATGAAGTTGTGACATTGCATAGTGATGCTGCGATGCGGATGGCGATGGTGTCAGCGTGGACGGGACTTGGGGCATGGGGACTGATCTACTTTTGTGGCTGTGACTTACTATAGTGTTTTATGTTTGTATTTTTGTTGTAATGGATGATGGATAGGGTTAGGGATTTTGTTTTAATTTTTTCTAAAAACTGGATACACTATAAGTAAGATATAAATATATCAAATAGCTACATTATGTCATAACTAACCAACTTAGTAGGCTTCACAAAAAACCTAAACCTAGCCTCTTTAAGTATACAGGCCATGAAAAAGGCCTAAGCTTGGCTTAATTGGTAAACAGGCCAAGTCCAAAAGGTCAGATTGCTTGACATGTTGCCATCCCTAATAGTAGGAGAAGATGTTTTTGGGAAGGAGCTAGATGGGGCAGATGAGTGAGGGCATTTTTTTTATTTTCAAAATATTTTTCCTTTTACAATATAATTGATTGTTTTTTTTTTTTTCTCTTTGATGCAAACAATATAATTGATTGTTTTTTCTTATTGTATTAGTATGAAATATGGTTGCCTTTTGTCCACCTCTCACTATCGATTGTATGTGTTGATCATATGTGTCTTGAAAGTGAGTCAATATAACATTTCTCTTTTCTAAAAGTGTTCAAAAACGAAAAATAGAAAAAAAAGTTGCCTAGTTAAAAGAGTGTGTGGAAATTGTAACATGGAAAAAAAATTGGGTTAAACTTTTTATTTTAAATATGTAAATTAATATTTAATATCTATAAAATTATATTATAATAAAAAATAATTGTTTTCGTACCAATGATATAGCTTTTTTTTCGGTACATGAGCTAAGAAACCAATCATCTAGTTTAAACATATCAAGCATTAATTTATATATTTAAAATGATAATTTCTTAGTAACTTCTAATTACGGCAGATTAGTGAGGGCATTTTTTTTTCTTTTCAAAATATTTTTCCTTTTACCAAATAATTCATTGGTTTTCTTTTCTTTTTTTGATGCAAACAATATAATTCATCGTTTTTTCTTATTGTATTAGTATGAAATATGGTTGCCTTTTGTCCACTTCTCACTATCGATTGTATGTGTTGATCAAATGTGTCTTGAAAGCGAGTCAATATAATATTTCTCTTTTCTAAGAGTGTTTGGAAAAGAAAAATAGAAAAAAAAATTGCCTAGTTAAAAGAGTGTGTGAAAATTGTAACATGTAAAAAAAAATTGGGTTAATTTTTTACTTTAAATATCTAAATTAATATTTAATATCTATAAAATTACATTATAATAAAAAATAATTGTTTTCATACCAATGATATAGTTTTTTTATGTTTTTTTTTTCACACGGGGATATAGTTATTTTTTGGTACATAAGCTAAGAAACCAACCATCTAGTTTAAACATATCAAGCATTAATTTATATATTTAAAATGATAATTTCTTAGAAACTTCTCGTTACGGCAATAACAGTAACACGGGTATATAGTTATTTTTTGGTACACAAGCTAAGAAACCAATCATCTAGTTTAATCATATCGAGCATTAATTTATATATTTAAAATCATAATTTCTTAGTAACTTCTCGTTACGGCAATGACAGTACCCATAACATGTGCTCATCTCATCCGTTACTGTTATTCTTTTCTTATTTTTTTCCCCTCGTGACAGTGACAGGAGCCTTCCATGGAAATTGAAAAGAAATTACGTAAATGGTCTCCTCTTTTATTACACTATGATTCAATTCACTTTCAATTCCTCCCGTTTACATCTCATCTGTTACTGTTAGTCTTTTTTTATTTTTTTTCCCACGTCACAGTGACAGGAGCCTTCCATGGAAATTGAAAAGAAATTAGATAAATGGTCTCCTCTTTCATTATACTATGATTCAATTCACTTTCATTTCCTCCCATTTATTTCTCCGTGCTTGCTTGTTTCGATAAACAACAATCAAAGACGGCCCCATCTTTGACTCCAAAAAAAAAAACAAAAAAAACAAAAAAGACCTCTCCCATCCTAGTATATACTTTAAACAAAAAAAAATATATATGTTTTTATGCTCAAAAAAATATCTTTAGCCTTTGATTAAATAAAAAGTATGACAAAATAAATTAAATGAGATTCAATAAAATAATATAAAACAAGATAAAATGAAATTAAAATTTTTTAATGTTATCTATATATTAAATTATAAAATTGAAAAATCATTTTATAGACAAAAAATACTAAATAATAAAATTTTTTAACTATTTATTTTAATTTATTTTATTTCAACAACTTTAAAAATTAAAATTAAATAAATTATTTAAAATTTAATTTTAGTGTATTATTAATATAAATTTTTTTTACATAAATATCCAATTTTACATTGATACATTAATAAACATAACTTAGTACTTATTTAAGTGTCATTATTTAGATAAAAAACATCTTTTAATTTTTTTTTATATGCTTGGTAAGTTTTTAGTAAAAGCAAAATCACTAAAATAAAAATGAAAATGGTTTTTTTCGAAAATTGTAATTTTCATTTTATAAATTTTTTTATAACATAAAAAATGTTTAAGAATAAATAAAGATATTTTAATATTTCATTGAAACATAAATTTATTTTATATTTAAATATAAAATAATTTTCATTTTTTTAAAAAATCTTTTAAAAAAATATTTTTAAAAATGCTTGTTTAAACATGTTCTAAATTACCTATTACTTTAAAAATATTATAAATAAAAATATTTAATTAGATAACATAATAAACATTGAATGCATTAAAATTAATCTCAGTTATTTAATGCTGTTTCATTTCGTCTTATTTTAAATTCCTAAATAATACTGTTACACTTAGCCACGCCACTTCCCATTGTCTCTCTTTCAATCCATTCCATTTCTAACTATTTCCTCGTCTTTCAAATGATAAATTCCCTTGAAGCTTCCTCTCTTTTGACCATTAAATCAAACGCACACACACTACTAACAGACGCCCCGCTTGTGTTGCCTTGTATAAAGAGAGCAACCCCATCGCATCAAATAAACATCTCCACTCTCTTCTCATTCATTACCGAAACCATGGTGCAACAGAAAAAGCTTGTCGACGAGGTGTCCGGTTGGCTCCGAATCTACGACGACGGTTCTGTAGACCGGACATGGACCGGTCCGCCAGAAGTCAAGTTCATGGCCGAACCGGTGCCTCCCCACGAAGAATTCATCGACGGAGTGGCTACCCGTGATGTCATCACCGGCGACCACCGTGGCCGGCTTTACCTGCCGGAGAAAACCTCCGGCGACAAGGAAAAATTGCCCATAGTCCTCCACTTCCACGGTGGTGGGTTCTGCATCAGCGAAGCGGACTGGTTCATGTACTACAATATTTACACCCGATTCACCCGGACTGCTCGAGTCATATGTGTCACCCCTTTCCTCCGCCGCGCCCCCGAAAACCGCTTACCAGCAGCAATCGACGACGGCTTCTCGACCCTCCTCTGGCTACAGTCCGTGGCTAGAGGAGACACCGAGGAGTCGTGGCTCCAGACACACGGTGACTTCAACCGTGTTTTTCTCATCGGAGATAGCTCCGGTGCGAATATTGTGCATGAAGTGGCAGCCTTAGCGGGGAAGGTTAGCCTCGATCCCCTCCGACTTGCCGGAGGGATCCCGATCCATCCGGGATTCCTCCGGTCGACCCGGAGCAGGTCGGAGCAAGAGAAACCAGAGTCGCCGTTTTTGACCTTGGACATGGTGGACAAGTTCTTGAGCTTGGCATTGCCGCTTGGCAGCAACAAGGACCACCCCATAACTTGCCCCATGGGCGAGGCGGCTCCGCCGCTTAGTGATCTGAAACTGCCGCCGTTTCTTCTGTGCCTGGCGGAGATGGATCTAATCTGGGACACGGAGATGGAGTACTACGAAGCTATGAAGGAGGCCAACCAGGATGTGGAGCTGTTCGTTAGTGAAGGAATGACACACAGCTTTTATCTCAACAAAATTGCGGTTGATATGGATCCAAATACTGGTGCTCAAACAGAGGCTCTTATTGCAAGGGTCAAAGAGTTCATTGAGCAGCACTAAATTGATCTGTTAGTTTAAGGAACAAATTAGTTGAATAAAATTTAAGTTGAGAGGATGAATTGCAATACCACCGAATGTTTCCACCATCAAATTTACGGAACTTAATTTCCGCGAAAGGACGAGCTTGGTGGACACAGTCTTTTAGTAAGTTTCAAACCTTAGTACTGTAGCCAAAGCCTACCAACAGAACACTCAGTCTACCATATTAGGCACATCTGATAGTTACATGTGCAAATAATTAATGTGTCGTTGTGTTCCGTTTCACAGGTATGTTGTACTACTTAATTTTATTCCGTTCAAGAACCATAACTGTTTCCAAACAACCACACAATTGCGACGAAACTCCTTTATTGGTAGCCTTTTTTTTTTTTTTTCCTTCTTCTTTTTCATTTAGTGGATGCTCCTCACAAACTCAAAATGTTTCAATCAATGCGATCTTGTGACGACATAACGCACTTGTGAACTATGGGTTTAGGGAGGGCATGCTTACAGACTACAGTACTAGTAAATTTTGAGCCAGAGACATTACCCTAAATTGGCAAGAACTAAAGACATCACCAAGTATACATTAGAATAGAAAAATGATATATCCTCCTAAAACTTCTTCCTAACAATCCTCCTAATTACTAAATATAGAAAATATTAAATATTTTGTAAATATATTTATTATCTTCAAAATATAAAAATATTCATTATTTTCTTTATTTAGAAATTAAGAGGATGATTAAAAAGGATATTTTTAGAAGGATATTTCATTATTCATATAATACAATAATCAGACCACAAAGAGCATATTTATCACCGGCATTAGTGTGAGTGAGAAAGAATTTTCACAAACGACAGACAGAACAAAAAGTAGACGTGATTTTCCACAACATGAGAGAATTATTGAGGGAAAACAAAAGAACCTTGTTTTCAAATAAAAGCCATTGACCTTGTATGGAGTTGGAGCCAATAAAGATGAAGAGGCTGAAGCTTATATACCTGACAATACATATGTTTAAGCAAAGAAATTTATTTAGAAGAGAGAAAAATAATTTACGGTCATTAGACCAGAAGCAGTGACTAATATATGGCTATCATTAATTGCCATTATTACAATTAGGTATGTCTTTAAATACAATGATCCTAACTTGTCTAAGGATTAAAACCCAGCGTAGAAAGGAATGAATCAACGTAAATTTTTGAAGCAACATGTTGATTTTAGAAGATGAATTAAAGATAGAGAGTATTTTGGTTTTTTTGGGGGGAGAGTAATCGTACATGGGTTTAGATCTGCCTTTTTCATTTGTCGAGAATTTGGGTAGCTTGGGAGTTTGGATGGGACACTTTCAACCGGGTCTAGTACCATACTTATCTTTATGCATTCTTTATCTCATGTCTTTATATTATGTCTAAATATATTTATGTTATCAAAATATTGAGTTAATTTGATTTGACCGGTCAACAGTTGGATTACCATTGAATAGGGTCTATATTCAAAGAAATAATTCGATAAAAAAAATATGGATTGAATTTGGATCCAACTAAATTCGATCCAACCGGTTTTTTCGTACAATCCTATCAGCTATAATCTTGATAAGCAATTCATTTTTATTGCATTATTTTATTTTTAATTAATTTTGTAATAATTATAAGAGTATTTTCTCATAGATATTAGAGTCATATCATACCTACCATAAGAAAGACCACGCACCTAGGTGTTAATGACCTGCAGGTCGCCGTAGTGAAGTACAAGTCAGGCTACTAGAACAAGCAGATTTCCACAACCTTTGGCTTAGCTAAGCCCTCCGATCTCCATAAGTGGCTTTCGTTGACCTCACTTTACAATTAGAGGAGTATTATTTGTATTACATGTGGATATTTAGGCATTCACTTATAATTTTAGAAAAAAAATTATAAAAAAAAAATAAAAAAGCAAGGGAGAAAAGAAAAAAAATAGAAAAAAGATGTATAAAGATATAAAAAATAGTATGTATAAAAATCATTTTTCTTAGTCTCTTACTACTATAACGGCATAAACCTTTTATTTGCGTGAAGCTTGTAGCATCGCCAACACCCCAAGCAACATCTCTAAGGCCAAACCGAATCCTCGAGAATAATTCCTTGTGCGTGGACCAACTGCACGCCCACAAGATTCTCTCTCTAATTAATTGCCCTCTTGCTTCATTTAAAATGACAATCTATCTGCAGGTGAGATTTGTTATGACTAGTTGATTAGTCATGTTACAAATGTCAACTATGCCAAACAAATAATTAATCGGGATAATTAATTAATGTCCTAAACCTTCTTTGCATAAAGTATACTCTCCCGGCTCAAATTATCTATCAATTTGAGTACAAATTTTTCATTTATTTTATTTATTATTCTTATATTTCAATGAAATATTTATTATAAATTTTTTAATTTTATTCTTTATATACAATTACAAGCATAATAAATAATATAATATTAATATAATAAATTAATTATTAAAGACAAAAGGGCCTTACATTCTTCTAGCAGGAGAGGAGCAAAACATGCAATATCAATACCTGTAGAAAGCCAAACTAAAATAAAACGGTTAACTCTAATACTGTGTAATGAACACCAAAATCAAGAAGCAAAACATCCATGCCAGCATCAACATCTCTTTTTTTTATGACACATACACCAACACCTTAATTTTCTAAGAACATACACCATCACCTACTCATCAAATATCTCTGTTCAGTCCCGCGTTCTTATCCACCTTATGGACCCATTTGCGTTTCTATCATTTCATCACACTTTCACTGTAATCAAAGAGAGCATATCATAGCTAGCACCTATTTTTGTCGATAATTCAAATAAACATTAAGATGCTCAAAACTTTTCAAAACCAAAAGATCGTATCAGCTTTCCTCAACAGCATAGACTATAGAAATCATGAAATATTCCGATTTAATTGTGTGAGTAATTAATATTATTAAATATTAATTAATATTAAATTTATAAATAAAGAGGATAATGTAGAATAATAAAGGTGATAATATAATATAATTAAAATTTTGTCAGTAATAGAATTTTAACCGCACTGTAAAAATCTTAAGAACATTTTCTTATAACACAAGAACTTGATCCAATAGGAATTTAAAATATAAGAGAGTGTAATTATCAGGATATCGTACTTATTTATGTGGCCTAGAGTGGATCACACGACCAAAATTTCATGGAGCAATATGGGCCACACATCTATGGCAAGTCACTCTTACTTTTCTAAATATATCCCCTAAAAATCCTAAATTTTATCATCTTTTTCTCTGCCTCACCCTGAAAACTCCTTATAATAAATTATATTTTTAGTTAATTTTTATTTAATTTAGGATATAGTTATTTAGTTTGGTTAATATTTTATTTTATTTTTGTTAAGTATTTTAGATTAGGTGGTACTTTTATTTTCTATTATTTTCTTATATTTTAAATACATATTTATGTTTTTGGTCTACTTGTTATTAAGTAGAAGCACTCAAGTTAGAATTTGGAGCACTCAAGTTAGAATTTGGAGCCATGAGAGTGCCTAACTTGCGTAAAATCAAGATCTTGCAGCATTGAAAATTCAGTATCTAGCTCTCTAGAAGTCAGATTATGATAATTCAAGATTCTTTGAAAAGAAGGGAAGAAGATCTTCAACTTTGTTGTTGGACACTTTCTCTAGTTCTCAAGTCTTCTAGGAGAAAAAGGCGAAACAAGATTGAACCTTCATCTTATTTCTGATGTTGTCAAATCTGACCTTTCATCACTCTTTCACTTGTATCGTGAGCTACAGAACTTCGATTGAGGTGATTCTTGTTGCATTGGAAAGCTTACTCAAAGATCTACAATCTCTATCTCGACCTCCGAGGCCCAATTCCAACTATTCTGACCACTATAGAGCTTGAAAGTGTATAAAAATGGTTAGCACTGTTAGGCAGGCACGCTATAGCGCGCTGCCTTGCGCTATGGCACGATGCAGTTTGCAACAAGTTGCTGGTTCGGACCAAAATTTGAGAAAACGATTCGTAGACTGTAAAAGGCAACACATAAGATCAGAAAAAGATTCCTAGACACTTCAAAACACCTCCCAAGATAGAAGGCTTTTTCTAGAGAGATTGAAGGTGAAGATTCAAGGATTCCAAACCTCAAGTTCAACACAGAGAGATCCACATTTTTCCGAAGCTCTTGTCTCTAGCCAGAATTCTTTATGGCTTGTGTTTCTTCTATCTTTTCATTTTCGTACTCTTCCATTGTTTTCTTTTCTTTAGTTATGAACTAGTTTTCTTTTGCTAGGGCGTTAATGGACCCTTTTTGTATGATAAGTTTACTCATGGATTAATATTAATCTTGTTTTCTATCTTTATTGCTTAGTATTTTTGTTTGTGCTTAATGCTTTTTGATTGCTTGATAACTAATTAATTGATTTGGGGATTTACAATAACTCGAGAGAGGATTTGTTAATAGAGCGTCTTAACATAAACACCGTGAGCTGAGCAAAAACTGGAGATAGACAAACGCGATTCATGCAATCAATATAGAAACCCACAGAGCTTCAACCTTTCCCTAGATTAGTTTGTGCTAAGAGATTAGATAATTAGTTTAGGATAAAGAGTATTGTTTGACCTTGAAAGAGGTTAGGAATAAATTAAGGGAAACCGACTATGAGTCAATTAGGATAGAAATTGATTAATGGAAATTCATAGTAAACGCGTCTACAATATGTGAAATTTATTAGCCCTAGCATCCATCCCATTGTATTTATCCACACTGTTGGAATTTTTTGCATTAATATTTTTCTTATTTATTTTATTTTATTTAAATTATAATTTCCTCATCAGTAATTCCATTTTGTCCAAATAGTTATTTCCTTAGACTATTCGGTATTTGATCTATCCTCGTGAAAATGATACTTTATTTATCACTTTATTACTTGTACAATCCTGTATACTTGCTGGAGCCACATCACACCCCTTCATGTCTGAACCTCTTTCACTTACTCTCATCTATTGTTGTTCTTACAAAGCTCTCAAACCATTAGTTTTCCCTTGTTTTTTCAACATTTATTTAGCTTTGAACTTGTTTGCTATCTTTTAAACCATATAGAAGCCAAAACCTCTCCCCTTTGGATCATATCTAGCTTAAGCCAAAACAAGGAGAAAGGGAGAGATTAAGGGTTGTCTTGTGATTGTAAGAGAGTTTTATAGTTGGAGAAAGCAAGACTTGAAGTATCCTTGAACTTGGAAGTGAGGTAGGCTCCTAAACCACTTTATATGTGGTTATCTTGCTAGATGAGCTAAGGTTTTCACCTTCTTTGTTCCTCATATATTTTGGCTAAAGATGATGTTTTTTAGTTAATATTAATGAGTTAGAACTGCTGTAACTTGAGTTAATAAGAGAAGTAAGCAAGAAACTCCAAAATACTCATAAAATAGATATAGGCTAATCTAGATAGTTTTGGGCAACAGTGAATTCGTGGATCATATCTTGAGCTATGAACCGTCAATTAAATGAAACCAATTTTATTTGAAAACTAACTTATAGAGAGTATACCCATGAAATTTGAGGTCCATTGGATTTAAGATGAATAAGTTATGAATTTTTGAAAAAGGCTATGGGCAGAGTATCACAGCCTTGAGCAGCATGTATCCTAATGGGCATAACTTACCCCGTAGACCTTTAAATTGAGTGTAATCAATTTTGTTAGAAAGCTAACATATAGGAGAACAAGCTTGAAAATTTTTAGAGCTAAAATCCTAATGAATGGCTGGCAATAATTCCATGAAATTCCCCATGTACTAAAAGTGTCAAAATAGAACAATCCAAATGTAGAGCTTATAACCTAAGTTTTTCTTAGCCAAACTGAGTGGGATCCCTCACTAAGAGGTAGTTATACTAAAACTAGAGGATTCCTCCACTTGGATGCAGTTATATTAAGGCTATAAGATCCCTCTTATCAGAGGCAGTTAATTAAAGATGAGATCCCTCCAATTAGAGGCACGTAAATCCCCTCGTCAGCTTGGGCTGATTATGAGATCTTTCTATTTGGAGGCAGTTATATTATGATTATGAGATCCCTCTAATAGAAAACAGTTAACCAAAAGATGAGATCCCTTCAATTAGATACATGTCTAAGACTGCACTTGGAGGATGGCAGTACATAACGCTCAAGTACAGATACATGTTGACAACCTAGGGACAGTGAGATGTAATGCCTAGGTGTGTTATTGTTAGGGATAATGAACCTAACTAGTAACTAGATCTCTTTGCTGAAGTCAAAGAAAGATGTTTGACCTAAGTTAAGGCACAATAAGTTAACAGTAAGTATTAAAGTCAAGAAAATAAGGAAGACTAAGAAGGAAAGAAGGTATTTAAGTTAAGGAAGTATAGCAAAAAAAAGACTATAGAGACATATATCAGGAGAAATATTTCATTCATTCATTTCCAGCCTTATGTTCTATTTTAAATATATACTGATGTAAATTATGTGAATATTTCAAGTCTTGGGTTAAGTGCTTGAATAAAAGAAACCTATTTCAAAAGGATAGTTTTGAATTTTATGAAATGAAATCTTTATTTTATTATGGCTTGATCACCTTTTTATAGTAAACCGAAGTGGATGAGACGACAATGATGATAGCTTAGAACTGCCTAATGAGAATTTATAATTCTCACCCCTGAGTGTTTCCATGTCGTCTCCAGATGACTCAATTGGCTGTAGCAGTGATCCTCCCTAGGGTTTGTAATCGAAATTGAAACATCTTGATAAGAAGGATTTGGTGGTGCTAGAGACTATAAAAATGGACAACATGAGGCCGGTGCTGTGACGGAGGATGTTTTGCTACACTACAACTCTTAGTAGAACTCCTTTATACATGTTGAATTGTCGTTAAATAAGATAAGTTTGGTTATGTGAACTTGTGAATGTGAACACGATAAGGTTTTTTTTTTTTTTTATGTCTTCAAGTGGAGTTAATATTTTCTTTATTTTCTTGTTTATATTTTATTCTATATAACGGGATAATTAGTACAATATTGTCCCAAAAGCGTAGTCAATAATAAGACAAGGTTTGCTAATTTACTAGCAATAACTAAATGTAATATTATGAATTAAGTATAGTGATGTACTTAGAAGGATGTTACAAAACAAACACACAGACCACCATATCAAAATATATATCTTGGAGACTAGGATGGCAACTGAGTCCACCACCGAAAGAATAATTCATGTAAAATACTCCAATACATGTACCATTAATTACCACCATTTACTACCTTAGAATCTCAATGGTGTCTATCACTCAAACACCATAGCTTTGCAATTTTTCTGGTTTAGATCCATACTTGGCAATAGACAACTTCTAAATCTACATTTAATAGAAATAAGCAAGTTCCAAGCAAATCTTAACTCCTAATGCTTTTTTATCTTTGAAAACCCAGCCATAAAACTCTACTATTTGAAGCCGTTTCCTCCAATGTTTAATTAACCCTTAATTTTGGGTTCCCTAATTAGTGTGCAAATGGCTGAAGTGACAAATAATTTGAATCAAAGGAAGTAATTATATGTAACACCCGATGCAAAGATAAAGTCTTAAAGGTGTAGTTTTGAGCCTTGTAGATGTGTAGTTTTGAGCCTTGTAGATGTGTTTTAAGTTGTGAGTTAAAGAGGAGATAAGTGTTAAGAAGATAATTTATAATTCTAGCATAGTTGCGGCCTTAGAAAAATTTTTTCCTGGAAGATTTTCCTTGGATTGTTGGGGGAGTTATTGAAGTGAAAATATGTTTAGAAATACTTCTTGGAGCTTTGGAATTTATGCTACAATTGTATGATAAATTGGGAGAATTTTTGGATCAGGAGCCACCACCCAGGTGCCCAAATATAGCACCTAGGTGGTGGACAAGCAGAATTGAAGTGTTGTTAGCCCAGTAAGCGCTTGGGCGCCCGGAATTCACCGCCTAGGCAGTGGTAGCGAGAATAAAAACATGACTCGCAAAGCTTCTCCTTCATTCTACCGTTGTTTACTCTTTTCCTTTCCTTCTTTTTCTTCCTCCTTTCCCTACTCTTCCACATCAAATCCCCCACCTATAACCTCTATTTCTTCAATGTTTTGGCACCCCCATATAAAGTTTCTCATGCTCAAGTGAACATAGAGATATAGGGGTATGATATTGGCTTAGGGAAAGCTTGGGATGGCGATTTGGAGCTCCACCAGTGACCCACTCCCTTTTTTCATTCCTTTTGGCTTCCAAGGGTAAGTATTGAACTCATATGTGTACCTATTTCAAGAGTTGATTGAGTTTTTGTAATATCCTCCCGAAATACAGCACTATGCTTAAGTCATAGCACCACACTCATAAGTTGTTACTGTTACCTGAGTTGACCTTATTTAACAGCAACTTCAGCCGTTTTCGAAACCTTTCGAGCTATCTGGAGATAACACAGAAATAGGAGTAAGAATTTTAAATTCTCAGTAGGATTCATTAAGAAATTGCATACCGTGTCATCGTTATTATCTTTAGCTAATTCAGTTTATTATAAAAAAATGAACATATTATACGAACTGTTCCGTTTTATAGATTGAAAATATATGGTCCAAAGCAGAGTTCTTTTTTATTTCACGCACTTGAGTCACAGTGGCAATATTTCACATTTAGAATAACAATCACCGCATAAATAGATAGAGCAGTCTTCGCATCAATAGAACATATGATATAATTATATAAATACTTGTAATTGAATTCATGCAAATGCACTGGTGCTTTCCTTTAACTTTCTTTGCTTTCTTAGCATACCTAGGCATTATGTATCGCCGTCCCTAGGGTGCTTGCATATGTTTTAATCTTTAGTCTTTACTGCCCTTGGGTAGTCTGATCTAGGAGTGAGCTCAACTTGTGATCGTCATCACACAATATTGACTCGCAAGGGGACCCACCTGCCTCTAGGTTAGAGGGACTCAATTGGCCATCTGCCTCCAACATAGAGGGACCCAAAAGTTTTAGCTGCCTTCACAGGGAGGGACCCAATGTGCAACTGCCTCCGAATGAAGGGACCCACTTCTTTATCTTTTAACTGCCTTCATCTGGAGGGATCCAAATAACTGTCTCCAAGTGAAGGGATCTCATATATTCTTCTTTCCTTCATATGCAAATATGCATGCTCTCATAAAAATAATTCATGATCATATCATTCATAATTGTATAACTGTTCACCTTTGATCATGCAAGTGAATGCTCTACACTCTTGTACATGACTCACATTATACTTTAATCATATTTGCATGCATAATTATCGTAGTCACCACATATACTTACTCGTAATTTTAAATTCATAAATAATGAACTTAACTGGTAAAAACTATCAATCCATTAATCTTGCAATTTCTGCCAGAAATTCGGCAGTATAACAGATTGAGTCCACTTCCCCATGAATAGTGCCACACAACCAGGAAATTTTAATCATACAGCAAACTCAATATAGGACATCATATCTCCATTAGTTATCATGCACAACAAAGTCTTATGAGCAAAGCTTAGTGTTCGGAGGTGGGTTACTTGAGGGTTTCCGAACTAAGAATAGGATCTCAAGCTGTTCTGAATGAGTGTTTCCATGGCGGTGAAGGGTGTACCTACAAGGATTCCGATGCTCAAGTCAGTGAGTACAGGAAAGTGTATGAGAAGTAGGTCAAAAAAGATACCTAATGCTCGAAGTTGGACCCATATTTATATGGGTAAGTAGTTGAGGAGTAAGGGGAATTTGATCTGGCCTTTGTAGGGGATAACCCTGGATGTTCGTTATCTTGGAGATATCAGATAGGTCTGAGTTTTTTGGCCACATGAGATGGAGTTTTTCGGCCACATAAGAGAAGGTCATTCCACAATATCAAAGAGCAAAGGGCTTAACTCAAGTTTGGGCCCCAACTCAGATCAATGGCCCGAGATAGACTCGAACTATTAACAAATTCGAGATCTATTTGGGCCCAACCATTGGGCCGAGTTGGGCTCCTATATTACTATCCAGAATAGTGTCCCCAACTCGGTATCCGAGGTGCCTTCTTCGGACGTCGAGTTCTTTGTGAATTTCCGAGTTAATATGCTACGTTCCAACATTAGATTGCCATTTAAGTGATTTGACATTTACCTGTGACAATGTCCTGAGTCTTCGCGAACCGGTGATGCTTTTTCACCTCATAAGTCATGCCTAATAACCCTGAGTAGACACATGCTATTTTGGTACCTCGTTTAGAGTGCCTCATCATTTGGATTGGGGCATTATTTCCATTTTTGCCCCCCATTCCTTTCATGCGAAAAGATGGGTTGTGCCTTTGGCGACGTTTGAGTTGCGTGGCAAAGGGTGTTTTCATTCCTATAAAAGGGGTTTCGTGTCTTCGCTACCCATTTTCTCGCCTTGCCCAAAAGAGTTCGCCGTGAAGGAGAAACGAAGGAGTGGTGCAGGAGCGCGATCGTTTGTGCCACCATTGCCTCGCTGGTAACATGGCATACCCCTTTTGTTTTTTGCTTCTGCAACTTGTATTGTTTTGTTGGATGGTATATCAATGGCAGTTTGGCTTCCACTGATCCTTTTTTGCTTCATACTTTGGGACGATTTCAACGCCTACTTTGCTTGGTTTTTACTTCCGTCGCCCACCGGTGGCCTTTCGTATAGAGGGAAACCACCATAGGGAGCCTGTCTTTTCAGTTCCCATTTTATCTCTAGGGTTGTCCGACTTAGACTTTTCCTGAGTTTGTGACATAGGGGTGGTTTCCTGTATAGGTTGTTTGGGATCGCGAAAATGGCCAAAAAGAGAGCTCTAACTTTTCCTCCCGAGATCAACTTTATCTACCAGTGGGCCGATTCTGAGGTCTTGGAGACTCCCTCGGTCATAATCCTAGAGTTTCTAACTCATTTTAGAGAGGAGAACCTTATCTTGCCGGAGGGCGAGTACGAGGAGGAATATTATTTGGAGGCTCCGAGTCCGAATGAGAGGGTGAGTGACTTTGAGCATGAAAGGGGGCCTCGGTGGATGTGGTGTTACGACGTCCTTATCTCCAAGCTAGGAGTTCGGATTCTATTTACCCACTTTCAAATGGAGATTCTATGCTAGACTGAGGCTACTTCTTCTCAATTGTATCCGAATAGTTGGGCGATGATTTGCGGTTTCGAGATCATCTGCGAATATCTCGAATTAAAGCCATCTCTGGATGCTTTTGTTTTCCTGTTCACTCTGACCCGACTTGCCGGTGGTGGATTAACCTCAGGATGGCTATCCTTCCAAGCTCACGCCAATCGGAAGATATTCCTTCTGTATGAGGAATCCTTCCATAATTTCAAGCCTATTTTCTTTAAGGTTTTCGGATGTCTGAACTCGATTCGTTTTGGGAAACCTTGGAAGGGGAGCTTTGGTTTAACGTCTCTTGGTGTAAGCATTTTAGCGCTCCCCAGATAGAGGAGAGTTCCCTTAAGTATGGGGAGAAAGTTGTTGTTGACTTCCTTTTCGAATGCTTTGGGAAGAATCATATGAACCTAAAGAACATAGTTGGCGTAGAGCTCGGGGAGGCCAGGCGGTATTTAGGTTGTCGTTTTTTTGTTATTGCTGCATATCTTATGCCCACCTTTTTTTTATTGGATGCTTATTGTTGATGTCTCTTTTGCAGATGAGATGGCTCCAAAGTCCGCCCTCGCCGAGTTTAGCCGGAGGATATTGAAGAGGTCACACGAGGGGGATGGGAGTAATAGCCCGAAATCGGTGGGTCTAGAGAACCGGTGTTCACTTTTATTCCTGATAAGGCAGCTTCGGAGGCCCAGCATTCCAAGAAACAAAAATCAAATAAGGCGGCCGAAGAGAAGTCCGTGGCTGCTGACCCCGAGGGTCTTCCCTCATCAAAGGAGCAATCCGACGTCCATGTTATGGATAAGGATTTTCCTTATCCTAACTTCATGGATAAGGAGCTAATGGTCCCCGCCCTTCTCGAGCACCTACAGGGTGACGATGAGAACTTGGCTGCAAAATTCCAATGGGTGGGGCATGCCATGCTAAAGTCGACGACCTTACTCAGATACTCGGAACTGGTTATTACCTCCGGTGTCTGAGCTATGGAGGAGGTAAAGGTCTTGAAGCCCCAACTCTCCCTTCTTCAAGATGAGAAGCTGGCTTTGGAGAAGGCTAAGGAAGATGAGATCAATAGGTTGAAGGAGGCGCTTGAGCCGAGGGACCAGCAATTGAAGGATTCCTGTTCTCGGGTGTCAGAACTCCAGAGGGATTGCGCTATTTTTTCCAAGGTTGCTGCTAGAGCAAGGGACGAGGTGGCTCTAGTGGAGCAGCTGTGGGCGAGGTCAGCCGGAGAGATTAAGGAGTCCCTTCTGGAGTAGTGCCAAATTATTTATCATAACGCTGATTTCAGCAAGGTCGGGCTAGACAAAATTGTAGTTGATGATCACATCATGGTCACTCCAGAAGAGGATGATGACGATGCCAATGACCCTGAAGCTGATCCGAAGGACTAGGCTTCTGACCTTTGATGTGTATGTATTTTTATTGTATTGCCCTGTTAGGGGCTCTTTTTGAATATTTGTTCGATGTCTGAACCTTTTGTAATGAAATTTGTTGCAATATTGTTAATTGATGTGCCTGTTATTCGCCTAAGCTAGACCTTGAAGGGAATATCGGCGACACCTTTATTACTTTACCGAACTGGATGTTGTCTGAGTTGGATTTAGCTAGAACTTAAGGTTTGTTTGCTCAAGTTAGCATGGTGTAATTGACTCGAGGTTTGACTCCAGACTTTAATCGTATTCGAGATTATGTGTCCGAGTTATCATATCGGGATCTGTTTTCCTCGACTAAAGGGTGATCAATCCCTTAGGAGAATTAAGGCGGGTTGACATCATCAACTGTGATGTGTAATAAAAATAATGGAAGCAGAATAATGGAAGTGAAAGAAAGAGTTAACAACATAAAAATAATGAAGTAATGTTAAATTAAACAAAATAAAGGTAACATGTAAAAGCAAATACCGAGAAAAGTTTGCTAGTTACTTCCCGGCCGACGAAGTTTTGCCTCGTTAAAACCTCCTCGGGAAAACCCAGTAGGACAAAACCCGAGGTAGGAAAAAGAGTACAGCTATCTCACATGATATATACATTAGATAAAAAATTTCCGAAGGTTGGAAGAATTCCATGACCTCGGAATCATTGTGCCTGATAATGTGGAGAGTTTGTATGCCCCCTTTCCTAAGACATCAATAACTTTGTCTGGGCCTTCCCAGTTTGCAGCTAATTTTCCATGGCCCACAAGAGGTTTTCCGATTTCTGCTCATCGGAGAACCAATTCTCCCTTGTCGAAAGTCTGGGGTACCACTTTGGCATTTTATCTTTGGGAGATTCGATGTTTCAGCGCCTTCTCCCTTAGATGAGCCATTTCTCTTGCTTCGTTTGACAGGTCAGACTCTTCTCGAAGTACGTGGTGCTTTGTAAGTTGGAACATGATGCATGGGCTCATCTCCTTGACTTCAATTGGCATCATCACGTCCACCCCGTAAGTCAGCTTGAAAGGAGTTTCTCCTATTGTTGAATACGGGGTGGTTTTATAAGACCATAGAACGCTCCCGAGTTCGTCGGCCCATGCCCCCTTTGCCTCATTGAGTCTCTTCTTCAGTCCTCGGAGGATTACTTTGTTGGCAGCTTCAGCTTGGCCATTTGCTTGGGAGTGTTCGTCTGAGGTAAAGTGGTGGTTGACCTTGTGGCTGGAGAGAAATCCTCGGAACTTCTGATGTATAAACTGGTTTCCGTTGTCCGTAATGATCGAGTCAGGTATTCTGAAGTGAGTAAAGATATTCCTCCATACGAATTTTTGAGCTTGGGCAGCAGTGATGGTGGAAAGCGGCTATGCTTTTATTCACTTTGTGAAATAATCTATTGCCACAATTAGGTACTTCACTTGTCCTGAGGCGAATGGGAAAGGGACCTAGGAGGTCGAGTCCCCACTTGCTGAAGGGCCAGGGGGACATGATCGATGTTAGTTCTTCGGAAGGGGCGAGGTGGAAAGTGGCGTGTTTTTGGCAGCTGGAGTACTTTCATGCATACTCTATTGAGTCCTTAATCATCGACGGCCAATAGAATCTAGCTTGTAAAACTTTTAATGCGAGCGACTTTCCTCCAAGGTGATGGCCACAAGATCCTTCGTGAACTTCCTCAAGAATGGCGGGAACCCGATCCGGTCCCACACACTTTAGCAGTGGTTGGGACAACCCCCTTCTGAATAGTTGATCATTGATGAAGATATAATAGGAGGCTTCTCTAGCTAGCCTCTTGGCATCGATGGAATTTTCTGGTCTGGTTCCATTCCTCAAGTACTGAAGGATAGGAGTCATCCAATTCGGAACCCCGTTGATGGACAAGGTCGGAAGGGTATCCATTATTGAGGGAAGTTTCAAAGTTTCTTGGATCAAAATCTGATTGTTTCCTCCGGGCTTAGTGCTTGCTAGCTTGGAGAGGATGTCGACCTTGACATTCTCTTCCCTTGGAACATGTCGGAACTTTACCTGCAAAATTTTTCCATGAGTTCTTTTACTTTTATCAGGTATTTCTGCAGTAGAATGTCTTTAGCTTGGTATGTCCCGGTGACTTGGGAAGTCATGACTTGAGAGTCACTGCACACCAAAAGTCGGGATACGCCGACATCCCTTGCTAGCTTGAGGCCTGCGATGAGGGCTTTATATTCGGCTTGGTTATTGGAAACCGAGAAGTCGAATTTAATGGAGAGCTCGAGGATTATTTCACCTTCCTTTTCGAGAATCGCCCCAACTCCATTCCCCTTTGAGCTGGAAGCTCCGTCCACGTATAGCGTCCATCCCAATTCTGGGTTATCCACCTCATCCACCATTTCAGCTAAGAAGTCTGCCAGTGCTTTAGATTTAACAGCAGTCCTTGGTTTGTATTGGATGTTGAACTCTGAAAGTTCCATAGACCATGATACCATCCTTCCTGCCAAGTCCGATTTTTGTAGGATTTGCCGGATTAGCTGGTCAGTTCGAACAATGATGGTATAGGCTTGAAAATACTTGCGAAGCTTTCGTTCTGCAATGACTAGGGCCAAGGCGAATTTTTCAATCTTCCGATATCTAGTCTTGGGTCCCTAAAGCACTTTGCTAATAAAGTATACCAGGTGCTGTTGTCCGGAATCCTCACGGACCACTGTCCCAGCAATAGCAGTGTCGCTAATAGATAGATACAGGAATAGCGGTTTTCTGGCTTCCGACTTGCTTAGTATAGGCGGGCGAGATAGATAGTCCTTGAAGTCGGTGAAGGCAGCTTCACATTCCGGCATCCACTCAAAAGTATTCCCCTTTTTCAAGAGAGAAAAGAGGGGGATAGCTTTCCTGACCGATGCAACCATGAATCTCAAAAAAGAGGCAATTCTTCCCGTGATGCATTGTACTTCTTTTGCTATTGTCGGACTTTTCATTTCGAGTATTGCTCGGCATTTGTCAGGGTTTACCTCGAACCCCCGATGTGTAAGCATGAACCCCAGAAATTTTCCAGCTTCTACGGTAAAAGCACACTTGTGCGGGTTGAGTCTTATGTTGTGCTATCGGACTTGATCAAATACGACTTTAAGGTTGGATAGGAGATTTTCTTCTTCGCGAGGCTTGACCAACATGTCGTTAATATACACCTCCATCAAATCTCCAGCCAGCTCTGCGAACACCTTATTTATAAGCCTCTGGTATTTGCTCCCGCATTCTTCAATCCGAAAGGCATGGCCTTGTAGCAATAATTGGCCGTTGGGGTTATGAATGCTGTTTTTTCTTCATCGAGCTTGAACATTAGGATTTGATTATATCCCGAGTAAGTATCCATGAAAGTGAGCAGTTTGAAATCGGAAACAACGTCCACTAACCTATCAATGCTTGGTAGGGGATATGGATCCTTTGGGTAGGCTTTATTCAAGTCGGTGTAGTCAACGCACATTCGCCATTTCCCATTGGACTTTTTTACCATCACGACATTGGATAACCATGTCGGATACTTGATCTCGTGTATGAAATCGGCTTCCAGGAGGCTCTGGACTTGCTTTTGGACCGCGAAGGCTCTATCTGGGCTTATTCTCCTTCTCTTCTAGGTAACTGATGTTGAACCGAGGAAGACTGAGAGTCGATGGAAGATGAATTCTAGGTTGATTCCCGACATGTCAGTTGCAGACCATGCCAACAAATTTATATTGGACTTGAGGAAAGTGATTAAGCCTTGTTTCAGTGAGATCGGAAGTTTTTGGTTAATCCGAGTTACTTTCCAGTTTTCATTCCCGATTTGGATTTCTTCTAACTCGCCATCTGGCTCTAGTCTCTCTCCTTCAACTTTCCTTGCATCCAAGTCTATCATCATGACTTTTGAAGAATTGGGGGGTGGGGCATTGGCCTGGGACACCTCCTTTTGTTGCTTTCGTATTTCCAGGCTAGCGGTATAGCATTGTTGAGCCACAGTCTGGTCGGCTTTCACAGTGGCAATTTCCTCTTTATCGGCAAGGAACTTCATGGTTAGGGATGCCATTGAGATAATGGCGCTTAGTTTGTTCAACGTTGGTCTTCCAAGTATGGCGTTATAAGCCGAGAGGCAGTCGACAACTAGGAAGTTGACTTTGATCGTCCGGGTTTTAAGTCGAGACTCCAAGGTTGGGTGGACGGTGATGTAACCCTTGGGGTGGACTTTTTCCCCAGAGAACCCAATCAGCTCCTCCATGTTTGTTTGGAGGTTGGCATTACTTAATCTGAACTTATCAAATGCATCTCGGAATAGAATATCGGCCGAGCTTCCTTGATCGACAAGTACCCTCTTTACCTCGGCATTGACCATGGCTACGGATGTCACCATTGGGTCTTCGTGTCCTGAGATCATGCCCTCGAAGTCGAAGTTTGAGTAGACGAATCTGGTATTGGTCGAGATATCGGCGCTGGCTTTTTTATCTTCCCAGAGGAAACATTGAGGACTTCTTGTAAATGCTTTTTCTGGCTGACTTCGTGGTTCTGCCACTTGCAAAACCTCCAGCAATGATGCTGATAGTCCTTGTGATATGTTCTTCATCATTGCCTTGATTTTCTTCTAGCTCCGAGGTTCTCTAGCTCCTTGGATTCCTTCTTTCTTTGTCCCCATGATCAGGGGCTCACCTTCTTTGTGGACTTCTTTGGGAAGCCACGTACTTTGCCAATCTGCCTTCCCTTATCAACTGGTCCATGGCATCTCGGAGGTCGTAGCAATCTTTAGTTTTGTGTCCAAAACCGTTCTGATACTCACAAAGTAAGGACTTGTTAGTGTTGGCTCTCATCTTGAAGACCTTTGGCTTGGGGAACTTCTCGACTTAGCTGACCTCTCTGAACAGCTTGGATAGGGATACGTTGAGAGGGGTATAGTCATTGTATCTACCGGCCCTGGAACTTACATCTTTCCTTGAGTGTTCAACTTGGCCGCTGATTTTTCTATCGGATTGGTGCCTCCCGGGGTTGGTTGTGATCTTCTCCATTTCTTTGAGAAAGATATACTTCTTGGCCCTTATTTGTATTTCCTCTGGGGATTCTAGCGGTCTTTTGGATAGCGCAGTTTTAAACAGTCCCAATCATAATCTATTTAGCAGCATCAGAATTGCCGCCTGAGTCTGTAGCTCGTTAATAAGCAAAGATTCGGTTTTGTATCGCTCGAGAAAGTCTCTAAGTGACTCGTTTTAACACTGGCGTATTCTGAGGAGGCTGGAAACTAGCTTCAGCTTGAACTTCTTGGTAGTGAAGTAGGCCAGGAAAGTTGAAGCAAGGTCAAAAAATCGATTGATCGACCTAGGAGGAAGAGAGTTGAACCATTTTAACGCGGCTTTCTTCAGAGTTATGGGGAAGGCTCGGCATTTGATGGGATCCAAAACCCCGGCCAACACCATTCTCGACATGAAGGCGTCCATATGTTCCTGGAGGTCAGTGCTTCCGTCGTATGGCTTCATGTCGGATGGGGGCTTGAACCCTTTGGGTGGCTATGTTCCCATAATGAAGTCAGAGAATGGTGTATCGTCGCCGTCTTCGGGGTCCTCGTATCGCTCAGAGCCGCGCCTAGCATGCCCGTCATTGTATCGAGGATGGGATCGGATGTCAAAATGTTCGTTATGACAGTAGGTGCTTCCCACCCGAGGTTCTCTACGGTTGTGGGATGCACTCCCACATGGTGAGTGACGACATTCTGAGCTGCGACTACGTTCTCTCGGACTTCGGCCTCTATGATAATTTGGACTCTTATCGTGGTGGCATCTATGTCATTCCCGACGTCGCTTTCGTTCTGAGTCCTTCATGTTGTCTAGGTTTTGTTCCAGCCTTTGAATGCGAGTGCCCTGATCCCACATCAGGGTTAGCATTTCGGTGAGTGAGTTAGTGTTGGCCTGAGGGCGAATTTTGACCCTGGAGGTGACCATGTTTCCCACAGCCCGGATAATGGAGCGGGGGGCTGCTGAGTTTTGCTCGTGATGGCGGTCTCCAGTGCGCGAAGCCTAGTCGGAAGCAACTCGCCCTTCCATTAGTGGTTGGTTGTTGCTTATAGGGGTGTGCCTAGCCGTACGTTCTCTCCTTGGGAGGGAGAACATTCTTGCAATCACAACCGTGGTATGGTGGCGAGCAGCGTGAGTCCCCATAGACGGTGCCAATGTTCGGAGGCGGGTTACCTGAAAAGTTTTCGAACTAAGAATACGATCTCAAGCTACTCCGAATGAGTGTTTCCACAGCGGTGAAGGGTGTACCTGCAACGATTCCGATGCTCAAGTCAGTGAGTATAGGAAAGTGTATGAGAAGTAGGTCAAAAAAGATACCTAATGCTCGAAGTTGGACCCATATTTATATGGGTAAGTAATTAAGGAGCAAGGGGGATTTGATCCCGCCTTTGTACGGGATAACCCTAGACGTCTGTTATCTTGTAGATATCAGATGGGTCCGAGTTTTCCAGCCACACGAGAGAAGGTCATTCCACGATGTCAGGGAACAAAGGGCTTAACTCAAGTTTGGGCTCCAACTAAGATCAATGGCCCGGGATAGGCTCGGACTATTAACAAATCCGAGATCTATTTAGGCCCAGCCATTGGGTTGAATTAGGTTCCTATATTATTGTCCGGAACAGTTAGGTAGTTAGGTGCAAGCTTTAAAATCTTAAGTCTTACTTTACCTTGCAAGCTTTTAACTTTTATATATGTTCCCAAATTCGAGCTTAGGAGGACTGATTTTCGAGATTACATTGGTTCCGAGTTCCAAGATTATATAAGTCCCAACCTCTGAGGTTATGTTCGATCTTCGAGATTGATTCTGGATCGAGTTCGGAGGTTATATGCTTACTGAGATACCGAGTTTAGGAATTACGGGCATAAAAGTGTTAAAGCGTCTTAGTTCTCGACTTCTGAGATTGTTTTATGTGCTATGAAATTCCGATTTCCGACACTAACTATACCAGATCTAGTTTTCTATTCACTAAGTTCCTTATTCAATATTAAGTATACCCGACCTAGCTCATTGTTTGCCAAGTTCCGACTTTCGAGTTCCGATATTAACATCAAGTTGTTTGTGTTTTATTCCAGACTACTCAATATTTAGCGAGAATTGCTCTCTTATAAGAGAAAATTCACCAAAAATAGAAATCTAGGTGAAATCATGCAAATTTTATATTAATGTAAAGGTAACAGAGCAAGCTTTCAAATGAAATAAGTTGCATATCACTTGAATAAGTATAACTCAAGATATAAGCCCCGAAACTTGACCTTCCTGAATTGCCCTATTTTGACCTGATTTGGATATAGGGCAATTTCTTGGATCCACTAGGAGCAAATAGGACTGTATCTAACTCTGAAATTTTACTAAAATGTTCTCCTATGTGTAAGCTTTCCAACAAAGTTAGTTTCATTCAATTCCAAGTTGTATTGGGCATGTTTTGCCCTGAACAACCTAATCCGCCCGGAATTAAACTCAAAAACCTAGGTCAAAATTCCAAAATTCATATCTCTCTCAATACTAATCCAATGGCCTTATATGATGTATGTATGGAAATTCATGAATGTCTAGTTTTATATAAAAATAATTTCATCGAATTTGAACGGCTATAGGCAGAGCCATACATTCTGCCGTACGGACTGCTGAGGGATTGCTCATCTAGACAGCATCCTAATTCTCCGCTTCTTCCAGTTTCTCCTTCTACCTTTAATTCTATCTCAAGATTTCATGTTAATCCAACCATAAACCATCAAATATGTCCAATATATCATCAAATAAATGAATGAGAGTAAAATTTCATGTAGCCGCAGTTCAGAGAAATTAAGAACAAAAATTGAATCCTCCCTTCTTCTATGTGATCTTGCTAGATTTTGGAGTTTGGATTGGTAGAACTTTATCAAGCTTGAAGGTTTGATGGAGTAAATTGAGAGGAGAAGAGAAAAAGAAGACTAAAGCAAGGGGAGAGGGGGTGCAAGTCAGCTGGAAATGAGGAGAGAAAATTTGATTCAAGTATAAAGAAAGGTAGGTAGAATTGTGAATTTTGATTGGTTGAGATTTTGTGGCCAACTTTCAGCCATGCTCACTCCCCTTGTGGCCTTAGTGGCGCCACCCATAGAGGGCTGAATGGCTAAGAAATCAGCCTTGAGTCATAGGGTTTTGGTTCCAACAGTTTAAAATATCGAAATCTTACCGATTTCCTTTAAATCGGTAAATTACTTTAAGAAAGTTTCTATTGAAATCTTCTATACTTGTAACCTACTTCCCTTATATCTAAACTTAATTAATTGCTAATTAGTTGATTCTAAATAAATATTTAGTCAAAATTTAATTAATTTCAATTATTCGATAAAAACTAAATAATTAGGTGAAAAACAATAAGAAAATTCCGGTAGATGTTACATTACCACTCTCCTAAAAAAAAATTTGTCCTCAAAATTTAGTCACAAAACTAACTATTTATTGCCATAAGAGTTTAATGAAAAGGTTGATACATAAGCACATGGAAAATTGATAAGCATAATCGAAGAAAATACAGCAAACCCAGATATATAATTTAACATAACATAGTTAGCAAAAAGTGAATCTTTGTCCTGGGCTATCCCTAATTTTATTTCAACTCCCCTAGGAAGTAGTCTCTTCAAAATTCAACCTTGGATATTACGGCTTAGGAATAGGTAGCTGATGGCCGAGGCATTCTCTAACCATATATCCTAGCTTTCCATACTTAAAGTATACCTTCTGCCCAGCCAAACAAGGCCTTCCTCCATTATACTTTCCACATTTTGAATATTCTTGCTTCATGGTGGACCTTTGTTGCTGCTTACGTTCATTTCCATTAGGTTGAAATGGCTTCGTTAATGGTGGAATATGCTGGAACTCCTGGTCTTCAAGTGCCAGTTTCTTTCCACAAACATCCATTCTAATATCAGCGAGCTTCTTGTTATACTCTTTAATTAATCGGCTTTTATTCGCTAATATAACAAAATCTGTTATCTCCATTGGCCCCACCAAGGCCAAAATGTCCACTTTTAGTCCTCCTTCAAATTTGATGCATTTCCAATTTTTGTCAGGATTGCATTGATAGATAGTGGAAAATTTATAGAGTTCTTTGAACTTAGCAACATACTCTGAAACACTCATGTTTTCTTGTTGAAGCTTCATGAATTCCAATTCCTTAGCATTTTGCACAGATATAAGGAAATACTTCTGATAAAATGCCTCCTTGAATATGTCCCAAGTGATATCAACTTGGGGTTCTTCCAACAACCTTTTAGCATTGTTCCACCAAAACTCGGCATCCGTTTCCAACATATAAGTGACAAAAGCCACTTTCTGTTGATCAGTGCAGGCCAAGGCAGAAAAGACCTTCTCCATTGCCTTGACCCACTCCTCGGCTTTATCTTGGTCGAAAGCTCCTCAAAAGCTAGGCGGATTCGCCTTTCTGAACTCAGCAAACTTAAGATAGTCCAGGTTTGCTCCTAGGCCATGTGGATTTTCCCCATGATCGGCCTCGGGCCGCTTACCCAACTGGCCCATCATCTGATGAGCTGCAGCGGCCTGTTCCCACATTGCATGAGCCATTTCATGCATCGTGTCCATAAAATTAGCAGGATTTTTTGGAGTGGGTACAGTTCGTGGCTTACCACGCCCCCTGGAAGCCATTAGTTCCTAATCACATACAACAAAACATTGAGTTGATCAAGCTCAATAATAAGTTAAGTGTGATAGCAACTAATAACATTCACAGTTAGGCGGTCATGCATATCTAATTCCTTATATCTTATTTGAGCAGATAAGATTTGTCGCATGACATTTTCTATGGATTCCTGAGTGCACTGGAAATGTAGTCAGCCCAAATCCTCAAGTCCGGGGAGAATCGAACTGCTCTGATACCATTAATGTAACATCCTCCTGAAATACAGTACTATGCTTAAGTCATAGCACGATCCTCACGAGTTGTTATTATCACTTGAGCGCACCTTGTTTCACAGCAACTTCAGCCGTCTTCGAAACCTTTCGAGCTATATGGAGATAACACAGAAATAGCAGTGAGAATTTTAAATTCTCAGTAGCATTCATTAAGAAATTTCATACCATGTCATTATTATTATCTCCAGCTGTTTCGGTGTATTATAAAAAAAAATGAACATATTATATGAACTGTTATGTTTTATAGATTGAAAACATATGATCCAAGGTAGAGTTCTTTTTATTTCATGCACTTGAGTCGCATTGGCAATATTTCACATTTAGAATAATAATCACCGTATAAATAGATAGAACAGTCTCTGCATCAATAAAACATGGGATATAATCATGCAAATACTCATAATTAAATTTATGCAAATGCACCGGTGCTTTCCTTTAACTTTCCTTCCTTTCTTTTCTTAGCACACCTAGGTGTTACGTATCGCCGTCCCTAGGGTGCTTGCATATGTTTTAATCTTTAGTCTTTATTGCCTTTAGGTAGTCTGATCTAGGAGTGAGCTCAATTTGTGACCATCATCACACAGTACTGACCTGCAAAGGGACCCACGTGCCTTTAGGTCGGAGGGACTCAGCTGGCCATCTACCTCCAACATAGAGGGACCAAAAGTTTTAGCTGCCTCCACAAGGAGGGACCCAATGTGCAACTGCCTCCGAGTGAAGGGACCCACATATTTATCTTTTAACTGCCTTCACCTGGAAGGATCCAAATAACTACCTCCAAGTGAAGGGATCTCATATATCCTTCTTTCCTTCATATGCAAATATGCATGCTCTCATAAGAATAATTCATGATCATATCATTCATAATTGTATAGCTGTTCACTTTTGATCATGCAGGTGAATGCTCTACATTCTTGTACATGACTCACATTATACTTTAATCATTTTTGCATGCATAATTATCGCAGTCACCACATATACTTCCTCGTAATTTTAAAATTATAAATAATGAACTTAACTGGTAAAAACTATCAATCCATTAATCTTGCAATTTCTGCCGAAAATTCGGCAGCATAACAGATCGAGTCCGCTTTTCCATGAATAGTGCCAGATAACCAGGAAATTTTAATCATATAACAAACTCAATATAGGACATCATATCTCCATTAGTTGTCATGCACAGCAAAGTCTTATGAGCAAAGCTTAGGTAGTTAGGTGCAAGCTTTAATATCTTAAGTCTTAATTTACCTTGCAAGCTTTTAACTTTTATAGATGTTCCCGAGTTTGAGCTTAGGACCGACTTCCGAGATTACATTGGTTTCGAGTTCCAAGATTATATAAGTCCCAACCTCCGGGGTTATGTTCGATGTCCGAGATTGATTTTGGATCGAGTTCCGAGATTATATACTTACTGAGATATCGAGTTTAAGAATTATGGGTATAAAAGTGTTAAAGCATCCTAGTTCTTGACTTCCAAGATTGTTTTCTGTGCTGTGAAATTCCGATTTTCGACACTAACTATACCTGATTTAGTTTTCTATTCACTAACTTCTGAATTCAACATTAAGTATACCCGACCTAGCTCATTGTTTGTCAAGTTCCGAGTTCCGAGTTCCAATGTTAACATCAAGTTGTTTGTGTTTTATTCCAGACTACTCTATATTTAGCCAGAATTGCACTCTTATAAGAGAAAATTTACCAAAAATAGAAATCTGGCTAAAATCATGAAAATTTTATATCAATGTAAAGCTAACAGAGCAAGCTTTCAAATGAAATAAATTGCATATCATTTGAATAAGTATAACTCGAGATATAAGCCCCAAAACTTGACCTTATTGAACTACCCTATTTTGACCCAGTTTGGATATAGGGCAACTTCTTCGAACCACTGGGAGCAAAGAGACCATATCTAACTCTACAATTTTGATGGAATGTTCTCCTATGTGTAAGCTTTTCAAAAAAGTTTGTTTCATTCAATTCCAAGTCGTATAGGGCAAGTTTTGCCCTGATCAACCTAGTCTGCCCAGAATCAAATTCAAAAACCTAGGTCAAATTTCCAAAATTCATATCTCTCTCAATACTAATCCGATGGCCTTATATGGTATATGTATGGAAATCCTTAAATGTCTAGTTTCATATAAAATTAGTTTCATTGAATTTGAACGGCTGTAGGCAGAGCCATACACTCCACCGTATGGACTGCCGAGGGATTACTCACTTAGACAGCATCCTAATTCTCCACAGTTTTTAGTTTTCTCCTTCTAACTTTGATTCTATCTCAAGATTTCATGTTAATCCAATCATAAACCATCAAATACATCCAATATATCATCAAATAAATGAATAAGAGCAAAATTTCATGCAGCCACAGTTCAAAGAAATTAAGAATAGAAATTGAATCCTACCTTCTTGTATGTGATCTTGCTAGATTTTGGAGTTTGGATTGATGGAACCTTATCAAGCTTGAAGGTTTGATGGAGTATATTGAGAGGAGAAGAGAAGAAAAAGACTGAAGCAAGGGGAGAGGGAGCGCAAGTCAGCTGGAAATGAGGAGAGAAAATCTGATTCAAGTATAAAGAAGGGCAGGTAGAATTGTGGATTTTGATTGGTTGAGATTTTGTGGCCAAATTTCAGCCATGCTTACTCCCCCTTGTGGCCTTAGTGTTGCCACCCATAGAGGGCTGAATGGCTGCAAAATCAGCCTTGAGTCATAGGGTTTTGGTTCCAACAGTTTAAAATACCGAAATCTTACCGATTTCCTTTAAATTGGTAAATTACTTTAAGAAAGTTTCTATTGAAATCTTCTATACTTCTAACCTAATTCCCTCATATCTAAACTTAATTAATTGCTAACTAGTTTATCCTAAAAAAATATTTAGTCGAGTTTTAATAATTTTAATTAGTCGATAAAAATCGAATTATTAGGCAAAAAATGATAAGAAAATTTCAGTGGATGTTACAGTTTTTCCTTTAATATTGGTTATGGAGTAGTGGAGGTGGAGTTGAGGGTTTTAATTCGGGGTTTTGTTATGGGAAGGTGATTTAAGGAAATCTTTAGCTTTAGAAACTAATTAGTGCTTGATTTGTGTTCTTTATGACGTTAGATGCTCGTGAGGATCAACCATGGGCTCTGTGGCATGTTAAGCTTGGATCTCCTCCTCATGGTCTCAAGTGTGAGTGATAGTGTACCTATAACTTGTTTTTGTCTCTAATTTTCTAAAATACATGTGTAACATGAGCTTTGATAAGTTATGGTGAAAAGTTGACTAATAGTTTACTCTATGTTTATGGAAAGTTTGAAAGTGATTATGCTGGTTAAGTATATATTTATATTTATTTATGTATATATGTGTAGTTGTGGGACAAGCTACCTTGAAAGTTGATTTCTAGTATTTGAGTACTTTGATAGAAAAGATGAAGTTTCATGTTATTAGAAATTATAATGTTCAAAAAGCTAATACCTTGAGTAATTTGATAGAAACAAATAGTTTATTTTCAGTGCCTTATGGGAGAATGTTAGATACTTTTAAGTTGAAAGTATTATATGTTAAACCTTAGTTTGATAGTACATTTTAAAATATATATATATATATATATATATATATATATATATATATATATATATATGATTTGAGCTAAAGAAATGTTTAGTGATATGGATTTAGCAAATAGTAAAGTTTATTTAGGGGGGAACTACAAGAAAATTGTTTGCCAATGGTAGCAGCATTAGCCTTGGTGCACTTCAAATAACCTAGCTACTAGGGTGAGTGCTAGGCCGGCATGTTTGGCTAACATGTCTAGAAGATATAGATAGGCTGGGCAAGCCTAGACGTGGGATTTATCAGTTATTGCTGGATAAGCCCAGTCAGACAGTTATTTTCTAAAATAGGTTCCTTGCTTAAGTTTTATTATGATTTTGAAACAAGTATTTACTATTCATGATATGAGAAAGTATTTATATCCTTATGCCCAGTTTATTATATTTATTACACATGATTCATCACAGTTAATTCTATATGTATTATGCTTATCTATTGATGAAAAAGTCTATATTCAATTAAATAAAAAATATGCTTTGGCAAGCTATGAAGGTTTTAATAATAGATCAAATATTGGATATGCTATTATTTGAAGTTTTTATAGTGTATATATATATATATATATATATATATATATATATATATATATAGATGAAGTATTTTACTTAAGAAATAATTTGAGTTTCTTAAAAAGCTTATAAAGTTATTTTGCTAAAAGTTTATATGTATGCTTATCCTACTTTTGTTATAGGCATGCTATCTTTCACTGAGTCTGTATGATACACTCTATCCTCTCTTTCCATGTTTTTAGACAGATGTAGATTCGAGCTTGGTGGTGGCTTCCAGAGGTTGTCAACTTTAGGATATATTTTGTGTTATGTCTAGCAGTGCTCCATCAATCTACAGGCGGGGTCCTTCTTGTGTTAGCTATAAGTAGTAGTAAAAGTAGTTGTCTTTAATTATGTTAGGTCTAAGTTGTAATGATTATGGATTAAGTTTCATGTATGGATATGTATATGTATATTTTCATAAAAATGATTATGTTTTAAACTCCTATATTGTGTGTTGTAGGTTGCATTTTGAGAAAACCTGGATCCCCAATGATATTTGTATGTTTGTGTTGTTTGTGCAAGTAGAGGGTCCTTATTTGGGATTAGTCCTAAATACAGAGGAAACTCTGCCCGATTTTCTTTAGAAATGGTCAAATAGGCTTGCTTAGAACGTGTCCCTATGCGCCAGTCATGGCCTGGGTTAGGTCGTGCCAAAGATGGTATCAGAATATTAGGTTTTCTTGTGGTTAATAGAGCAAATGTCCTCTAGTAATATCACAATTGTGCAAATGGAAGTGCGCTCATTTTCATAGATTGTGATGTTATGAAAGGCCTTAGGAATGTCAGTTATGTTTAGGTAGTTGTCAAATGTCTTTTGTTCTCCCTCTTTTCTTAGATTTTGAATTCGATTTTTGTTCCTATCATGCTTTCCACTATGTAGGGAGAGATGTTCCCCTCATGAACCAAATAGTAAACGTGTAGAATCAAGGGGCTGTAGCTCCTAAAGAAAAGTTAAAGGTAGTACCCTCTCTTGAAGGTAGGAGGGAAGGACTAATGTATGAGCTAATCCTATGAGTTATGGTAGGAACAATTAAGCAAGTTAGCGAGACCGATCTCATAAAGAATGTGAGTTAGCCTTCTAAATCTTAAAAAGAAAAAGGTGATTATAGTAATTATTGATTGAGTTTAGTAAGTTAAGCTACTAAGTACATAAAGCATTAGGAAGAAGATCAGAGAAGATTACTTATAAGGAGCTAGGTGAACCCTTTCTAGGGTACTTGAAGGTTATATTCAGTGTGTTTAGTTTTGATATCCCTCCTTACCTGTAATAGTGAATGGAGGTTTATGGATGGAAAAAGGAAATGAACTAGGCATATGTGACCCGTCCTTAGAATGAAGTCACAGCGAGAAAACACAAGACAACGGTAAGATATGTATTAATGAGAGTGATTATCTTCAGTTTGAATCAAGTTCCAAGGTTGTAGTTAGGAGATAGTAAAAGTGTTGCGATAGTAAGGGAATGCTAGTGCTTAATATTAGAAGAGATTTGATAATAGCTTGTTTGAGATGAGTTGCATGGTAGTTGGAGTGTGGTAGTTTGCATGGTTTGATTGGTTTGAAATGTTACCTAGACGATAGATGGGATAAGTTATGCCAAGTACTATTTTGAAAGTGAAGTGGTGGGTTACTCCTTAAGAGGGTACTCAAAGTTTTCCTGGAGGAAAGTTAAGATGGACCTACTAGCTTCAGAGAAATCAAACTTGATTGTTGATAAATAGGAGCAAATGACATTTATAAGATTAAGTTAGATCATTAGTTGAGATGCCAATGAGAAGCCTTCAATGTGTTATGAAATTTCGGGTGAGACATATCATAGTATAAAAGAAACAGTTGAGGTCAAATTGATATGGCTATGCCTCGAAAAGTTGTATAGCGTCCACTAGTTAATGTCGAACTCATGTCTTGAGCTATTGATTTAAGCATGTCGTCCTAGTCATGTTAGTAGGGTGAAGTAGATGTGAAGCTCGATTTGTTCAAGCTACTTGGAAGTGAAGAGGATTAAGATCCAACCTCAAGTCGTGGCTTGGCACAGACATGATTATCCTCATGTAGATAGGATGCTAAGGCTGCACAAATTCTTATTGAAGAGTTAAACCAAGAAATGGAGCTTGTTACTTGATGCTAAAAATATCTAAGTTTAAGATGTGTGATGGTTATAGAGCTTTTAGAAAATATATAGCTATGACTATGAGGATGATCATACTTGAGCCTTGCTTCCTTGTAAGGTAATGGAAATTATCAAGAAAGTTCCTTTAGAAAATTGAAGAGATGGGAAAAAAAAGTTTGCCAGAAAAGGATATTTTGAAGATAGACATGTTCAAAGTATCTTTCTATGTACTAGATTATTTGTTCATACCTTTTAGAATCCTTCCATTATAATCTTTAATCAAAAGGTCAAAAGCATTAGAAGTCCTAGCTTTAGCAGCTCAGAACTTTGAGTTTCATTCGATTGGAGCAAATAACTTGAAGTTAATGGTTGATCAATATTTTGATTAAGGGAACTTCTAACCCAGCATGTGAAATTGACACTCAACTTGGTGTCAATAAAGATCTCATTGATCTTTTTATAAAAGCATAACTTACGGAAACAAATTGTTGGTTATAAGAACAAGGTTTGAGTTTTCTTTACACCGTATGATAACGGAGAATGCCAAAAAAAAAAAAGAATGAGTAAAGTAGGGATTACTCTTGAAGTTGCACATTTTGAAGTTGAGATTTCTATTTGATTTTACCTATATATATATATTAGTTTAATATTTATTTTATGAACATTATCTCATGTGAGTTAGGGACATTCTATCTCTCACTGAGTTGCAAAACTCACTTATTGTCCTTCTACTTTTTTTCAGATATAGGTATAGAGGTAGGATCTTGTCCTCCCACATCGTTAATGACCTTCAGTTCCTACTTGGTGAGCCCTTCTTGTTCAAGGGCATTGGTGTGTAGCTCTTAGTTTTGTCATGTAGCTCCATAGTGCCACAAGCAAGATCCTACCTATATTGGTTTATTTGTCGTAGTAAAAGTATGTTTATTTTTATGGAAGACAAGTTCGAATCTTAATTATTATGGATTGAAGTTTCTTGAATGGACATATATGTATATTTTCATAAGTATGAATATGTTTTAAACTCTTATGTTGTGTGCTGTGAAGTGCATTATGAGAATACCTAGATCCCTAATGGTTTTGTGTGTTTGTGTTAGTTGTGCAGGGAGAAAATTCATATTTGGGGATAGTCCTAAATACAAAGGAGACTATGTCCAATTTTTTTTAGAAAATGCCTGGTGCTAGGCTTGCTAGAGGGCTTGTCCCTATATGTCGGTCATGCCCCGGGGTTGGGTTGTCAGAGCTTCCTAGAAGTAGGGTTCAACTATGAAGTCACCTATATCACCTAGTTGGCTAATATGGTAGTTGTAAAAAATTAATCAAGGAAATAGAGGAAGTGTGATGATCATACTGACTAAAAGAAGGTGTGACCAAAAGATTCCTACCTACTTCCTAAGCTAGTTGATAGCATATTTGGCTTCTAATATCATACGCTCTTGGATGCTTACTCGAGTTAAAACCATATTCCCCTTAACTCGGTTGTTAAAGAAAAGATGACATTCATCATCAGACAGCAAATTCTATTACCATATAAAACTAGTTGAATGACAACCTGATGTGTTTTGGAATTTGTTATAATATGCTATCATAAGATGGATCGATAGAAATCAATATTGGGGTTTGGACCCAAATGTGTTAGTGTACTTGAATATGTGTTAGCCTAATTACTAGGTTTATGATGAGTCAAGTGAGAAGAGTGGTTAATTGTAAGAGTGAGAAAAGTAAATCTTGACCATTGGATCTTACATGAATAATCAAAATTAAAATATGGAGCCATACAATTTTTTTAAGTGATCATATCACTTTTGAATAACTTTTAATCTTGATTTCTCTATTGCTATTAGTACATGGACTCCGGTGTCTAGGATAAGGAAGTAGCTCCTAATGAAATTGTAATTAATATAATCTATTTCTCTTCATAATGGAAAATGTTCATTGCTAAATTTGATTCTTGTGTGAACCACCTTGCACTTATCATGGACCCATATTTGTATTGTTGCCCATTTTAGGTGAAGGATCGAGAGCAAAATATAATATTGGAAAATCAAGTAATCTTAGGAGACTACAGATAACTTGAGAAGGGTTGATGCCTTTAATGATAATGACTATCCCAAAGCATAACGGGTTAGAGATAATGTGATGTTTCAAGAATGGAATTAAACTAAATCTAGCACATCCTTTATTAGTCAAGAGAGGGATATTAGAAGAAATCACCTTCATGAACAACATCAAGTAATTTGAAAGAGTGAATAGATAATTGCAAATAATTAGTGTAGTCCTAGATAATTTCCATTCTTTGAATTAAATCCCAGATTAAGTTTTGTTCTAGTTATAATAGTTTCATTTAATTTAGTCTACTTAATAATTAATCTTAAAGATATATGCGTTTAAGCTAAAAAAATAATTTTATGGTGTAACATTTTGTAGAGTGATTTTTTAAAGTTAATCTACTCAGCCTATGAAAAAAATACTAAAACAATTTTTTTGATTTTTATTTTTTATTTAAAAATAATTCATCTATTTCTCCCAAATTTTTTATACATTTCTTTTAATAAAAATACCTTTTTGTTAAGTGTATTCAACCTTAACTATTATAACTTTAAAGATCATTAATATAATAGTGTGTTAAATTACATTTCTGTTTTCTTTAAATATAAAATATATTATACTAATATTTGAATTATCTTTTACAAAACATAATAGGATTATATATTTTAAGGAAAAAAATTCTTCTTAAATATCTTTTTATTCTTCCAATTTATCTAACTTTGTATTGCTTCTTACTAAAATTAACATGGATTTGTCACAATAGAATATTTCTCTAATATATTTTATAAAAGTTTATTTTACTAACAATAAAAATTATATTGTTAACTATTAAATTTTTAGAAAATAACAATATTAATTGTTGGTTTCAATAACATTATATTATAAAAGCGTTATAAAACATGAATAAAAGAAAAATAAGAGAATAGCATTAAAAAAGCATCAAAGAAGCATATTAAAATAAGAACTCAACTTCTACAAACGATTTTTACCATTTAAATGAGAAATCTTATTTAAGTTTAGTTTGTAACAATTTATAACTAGTCATTTATTTTGTGAAAAGAAATAAAATGATGATAATGAGAAAATTAAAAAAAGAAATATAACAACAAAAAATTAGAGAAAGAAAAGAAGAGTAAAGACTTTTTGTACATAAAAATATGTAGAGAATGAGTAACATTTTATTGAAAATGTACTTGGATAAATTAATGGTAATATAATTAATTAAGTTTATTTGCATAAAGTTATTAAGTGAGGGTAATTTAGAGCATTATAATTATAAATTGTTAGTAGGGAGTGTAGATAGGCAAATGGAAGTACCAATAGCCCTACCCTTTTAATTCTTAGGAGAACAATATTTTGCTTATAACTTTATTATTTGTCTAACGATCCATGCATTTATAGAAGCAAACAAGTTTTCGACATTGTTGTTTGGGATTGGTGCTTTCATATTATTACAATTAGTAATATAATTGTGCTAGTAGTTTTAATTTCTATTTTTAATTTTTATTTTATTTTCTTTTATTTAAGTATTGCTCTTCGTGCATAAGGAGAGCAAGGAGAACAAAATATCATGAAAAATTATCCAATTTAGGCACCAAACTCAACAAGACCCTTTCCTAAATCAAAAGAGAGATACACCCAAAAGAAAAAAAAAATAAAGAAATAAATCACAGTAGAAATTAATGAAAATGGGAATAATTAAGGATTGCTCCATTATGAACTCCTATGGGTACTTGTCAAATGTTAGTAAACCTAAGTGCAAGCTAGCAACTTGAAATAAGATCATCAATTGAAGACTTAAGGTGGATGAGGCAATGACTTGCTTCAAAGATTCAACTCCAAGTATTTAGTTTGCTTAATCGAGGATCAAATTCGCTCCTCCTGAGTCCCTAGTTGCCATTTATTTACTTGTGATATTTTCTCTGCCAAGTCTGAGAGCGATTCTGCTATTGCCTGACCCTTTACTTATTCAAGTAAGGAGTAAATTGTTTGACTTTGATGGGAATGCATGATTCGAGACTCAATCCTTGTCAAACCAACGTTGCCAGAATGAAATTCATATTAACACACACTTTTTAAGTTGATCGGTCCAAATTTTGCTAAGCTAGACTCTTGGAATTGCTTTACCGGTGTCAAGCTCAAAGCTTAAGAAATGCTAGCATAATAATGTGCCATACTAAATTGGAGGTTTGAGCAATGGAAAGGCAATATTCCTCAACAAGGCATGCCATCAAGAACAAACTTAATTTTCACCTTATTTAGAATGACAATATTTATTATAGATGGGTGTTAAATGGTGCGAACTAAAACGTAACAAAAGGAAGTATGAAAATTTTTCAACCAATCAAATTTGCTATATACTGGAAATAACAATGATGAACTAGATTCAAGAGAGAGAAAATGATAACTTCCACTAATCAGTTTCTTTTGTACAAATTATATGAAAATGTTTTCATGACAAAAAGTTTTTCTCTTTATCATATTATTATTGTATGCATGCACAAGAGTTTATTTTGTTCCACTAATTATAATATATAATGTTCTTTAACAAAATAAAATAAAATAATTTATATCAGCCCACACAATGCACCAATATGAATTTGATTAAGATAAATTTCATGACAGACAATCATAGTTGGTTAGCTACTTAATCTTGTGAGTTTAGCAAATTATGCTAAATAAAACTAAGTATGGTTTATAAAATCTATATATATTATTAGGAAAACACTTAATGGTACGAAACTGAATTCATCAATTTGCATACGACAATTTTGATTGGTTGTTTGGTTTGCATTGTAAAACTCTCTCTCCTATCTCCTCTGTGTATTCCGTCAATTTCTCAATTCTATACTTGTTAACTCATATTCGCACAAATTCGTACTTTACCATTTCGTGCTATATAGCAAAGCTCATATTATTATCTAACCACTAAAATCAAATGAAAAAGAAAAGTTGCCAAATCAATCGTTTAGTGATATCTATTCATAGTAGCAATACTCATATTTATTTTTCACAAAAACATCCACCATTAAAACAAAAATCATTTTTAGCTACCTCTAATTTTAACCATAGATCTTGGAAGCAAGCTTATAACAATCCATCTCAATCCCACTTTTGGCAACTTCTTGTTGGTGGTTGAGGTACCTTATATATAAACCTATCTATTTACCTTTCAAAACTATAGGATCATTTCCTCGCATTCTTTCTCTCTTTCTTAGCGGTGAGGTCATTGATCATTGGTTGCAAGCCATTCACCTCCAACCATTATAGTGCTACTTCCACACATTGTTCCTTTTGAGATTGGTGCGTTTTGGATTCATTGCAATGTCTCAAGAATTCCATTGTTTTTCATTCCCAAAAAGAAGAAGAAGAAAAGAATTATGTTGTTTTCATGGCAATTTGAAATACAGAGGCTTGTTTATATGGTTAGGAAAAAAATTTTCATATGTTGTGAAAAATGGGCTTAATACATCGACATTGTCAAATATTATTATTTGTGTTTGGTTAAATTAATATAGTCCTTATACATTTTGTGATGCTTGAATGGATCTTCATATTTTATTATATTGTAATTGGATTTTTATAATAATTGGGTTTTTTTTTTTTATAACTGTAGAGCTTAATATATTAATAAAGCCATGTGCCTTTTGAAATTGTAGAAATTTCAAAAGTTTACAAATAGCTCTTTAAAATTCCAAAAAAATTTCAATTCAGCATATGATTTTATTTTTTCTTTAAAGTTGGATCTTATATCTTATCAATGTAGCACTATCTTTAAAATTATTAAAATTATGAGAATGTAATTATAAACTATTAAAATCTATATTTATTTGAATATTTTCAGAAAGCATAAGGACTTATAAACCTTTGTGTTTTAATCAATGAATTATGAGAAAAATGATTTGTTTCTTGTTATGCCTTGGAAAGAAATGGATGAAATGGAGCTAGTTCTAGAGAAATTGTTTGAATACCGAGAAGTTAGCTACAAAGAAATAATTTTTAGTTTGTATATCCATGTTGATTTTAATTTTTGTTTTTATTTTTGGTTATATTGATGTAGTTGATTGTAGTGGGTATTATACTATTTATGCCTTTCTATTATCTTTTAGACATCTTTTGGCCAATAAGGATGGGTTCAATTGGTAGAATCATTCTACATTGATGTAAAAAGTTGGGTTAGATTAATGTTAATGATCCTTTATTCATAAGAACCTATTACATGTGTTGCATTTTGCCTTACATGTGAAGCAACCTATCCACTTTCTTTCAAAAGAACATGAACTAGAAATATGCATTTTATTTATCAATTTCAGTGCTAAAAATCATTCTTTTGAGTTGAATGACTTGAATAATTAGTTTTTTGGTTTGGAGAATTATCCTTGATTTTCCAGGTTTGAAAGATATACATATGAGGAACTTGATATATTTTCAATAAATCCTTACCTCTACTTGGGAGTTTTGTAATGGGTGCAATTGAAGATCGTACAGACAACAAAGTAGATGCTGCACAAAATAATGACAAAGTTGATAGTACAGAAATTCCTATTGATGCCCCTATAACAAACAAAACAGATGCAGTAGACAATCATGTAAACAATGATGCAGATGCTAGGAAAAGCCCAATTAACAATAAGGTAGATTATCTTCCAAGAGAGGCAAAGGAAATATTGAAATCATTGGCCAGTAAATGGGACAATGTACTCAACCCAAATGCATTGGAAGTAACCCCTCTCAAAGGGGCAATGACAAATGAGGTATTCCAAATAAAATGGCAAACAACAATTGGGGAAACTTCACAAAGAGTTCTAGTTAGAATCTACGGTGAGGGTACTGGAGTTTTCTTTGATAGGGATGACGAAGTTCAAACATTTGAATTCATATCAAAGTCTGGACAAGGACCCCATTTGCTAGGAAGGTTTGCAAATGGCCGCATTGAAGAATTCATCAATGCACGGGTAATCATATCTTTGGTTTATATTATTCATCTGAATAATTTCAGAAATTATTTGTTACTATATTATTATTGGACCATTTTTTTAACATCACCTAAGTAGAATGAGAAACAAATAATATAAAATTTTTGAAAGAAAACATTGCTAGTGTTTGTTAACATATAGCACCTATGGTATTCCACATTAATTTTCAATTAAGGTGTTCAAATAACATATCTTTTTTTTCGGTAAGACATCTCTAATATTTTATAATTTTAACTAGATTCAAGGTAATTGGTATTTTAGACTTGGTTGACCAATAAAAACATGGAATGAATGGAGTATTAAACCGATATCAGTTAACAATACCTTTACTTTTGATTATTCACTTGTAATGTAAATTTTTTGTAAAATTTAGTCATTGGTTTTTTCATCTCCAATTATCCCATCTATGAACTTAATATGCTCATACAATGTTGTGGATTTACCAGACATTATCAGCATCAGACCTACGTGACCCATCTACCTCTGCTCTTATAGCTACCAAATTGAAGGAGTTCCATGATCTTAACATGCCTGGTCCAAAGAAGGTGCAACTTTGGGATACATTGAGGTATGTAATGTTTGAAAACCCATCAGACCCCCACCTCAAAATATTAAAGAAAAAAGAATTTATTTATGTCCACAAATAACATTTTTATCATTTCAAATAATATTATGTTAATGCTACAGGAATTGGCTTATTGAGGCTAGACGTTTGTCTTTCCTTGAAAAAGTTGAAACATTCCATTTGGACATGATGGACAAAGAAATCTCAATTTTGGAAAGGGAACTATCAAGCACTCACCAATGCATAGGGTTTTGCCACAATGATCTACAATATGGTAACATAATGATTGACGAAGAGACCAGATCATTGACCATAATAGTGAGTTTATCTTTATTCTAATTAACAAAATTATGTTTTTTTTTTAATAGTACAACGTAGGAGGTGAGCTTTTCTTGTGACGTCTACTATGAAAATAACTTTTCAATGCTTTTCGAACAAGAAAAAAAAAAATTGACTCCATTTTCAAAATTTAATATCTCAGTTATTATGTAACATCCTCCCAAGTACAATACTATACTTAAGTCATAGCACCACACCTAAGAGTTGTTACCGTTACCTGAGTAGACCTTATTTCACAGTAGCCTCAGCCGTCTTTGAGACCTTTCGGGCTATCTGGAGATAACACGGAAATAGGGGTGAGAATTATAAATTCTCAGTAGGATTCATTAAGAAACTTCATATTATGTCATCGTTATTATCTCTAGCTGCTTCTGTTTATTATAAAAAGTGAATACATTATACGAACTATTCTATTTTATAGTTTGAAAACATATAGTCCGAAGCAGAATTCATTTTATCCCATGCACTAAAGTTACATTGGCAATATTTCATATTTAGAATAAAAATTACTGCATAACTAGACAGAACAAGCTCAGCCTCAATAAAGCATGGGATATTATAATAGTGTGCATCGGTACAATTATAATTACATAACACATGTATGGCTATGCTATAAGCTTCTCTTAACTCGTCGCCCCCATAACTTCTCGATACTTACACTAGCTGGGTCATGCCATGCCTCATGTAAGTCCTATCCCCTATACTCACACTAGCTAGGTCATGCCATACCTCATGTGAGTCGTGGGTAAGGGGAGCTTACTTTAGGTCACCTTCCTTTTTGCAAGATCATACCCTTAGTTTACTTTCTTTGCTTTCTTTTCATGGCACACCTAGACGTTACGTATCGCCATCCCTAGGGTGCTTGCATATGTTTTAATCTTTAGTCTTTACTGCGCTCGGGTAGTCTGATCTAAAAGTGAGCTCGTCAGCTTAACTCGTGATCGTCGTCCCACCGACTAACCTATAAGGGACCTACGTGCCTCTAGTCTTGGAGGGATCTCATTTTGGTCACGTGCCTTTAAATTGAAGGGATCTCTTCTGGTCACGTGCCTCAATAGAGGGATCTCAGTTGACCACGTGCCTTCAATATAGAGGGATTTCATCTAACCACGTGCCTCCAAGGTAGAGGGATCTCATAGTTTTAGCTGCCTTTACAGGGAGGGATTCAAAGTGCAATTACCTCTAAGTGAAGGGACTCACATCTTATCTTATTTAACTGCCTTCATAAGGAGGGATCTTGTAACTGCCTCCAGGTGAAAGGATCCACATTCAATATATTCATATCATACTTAAGTCATTCTTGCATATGGAATTTCCACATATATATTCTTAATATATAAATGCTCATAACCTTTTTATAATTCTACCGAAAATTCGGCAGCATGACATAGAACATGTCCGCTTCCCTATGAATAGTGTCAATACTTAGACAACCAATTTTTACAGAAAAGTCATAGCACGTCATTCGCAATTCAACATCAATTATTCACAATTCTACATCAATTGCATAGGAGCATGGCATGCCTTTAAAAGCATAGTGTGCCCTCTTATCACTTTCACTCAGCTCGATTTTTTTAAATCAGGCCACAACCTCTATTTGACTCATTTGGACCTAAATTTTGGATATGTTAGAATGTCATGTGTCTATTTTCCAACCTCTTTGGTCTCATCTCATTTTGATTTGTATAGCTCAAGATATTTAAGTTTTATCCCAGTTTGCCCTACAGCTAGCTAGAATTACATAGCTAAAAGTAAAAAACCACTAAAATTTGAAAAGCAAATAAAATCATATGAAATTAGTATCATATTAAAGTAATAGGACAACCTTTCATTTGCATAAGTTCCATTTCATTTACTTTAGTAGAGCTCGAGTTATAAGTCTTAAAATTTGACCTTCCTAAACTGTCCTTTTTTGGCCTGGTTTGGATATAGGGCAACTTCTTTGAACCACTGGAAGTAGATGGGACAACAAAAACCTCAAAAATTCTTATAGAATGTTCTCTTATGTGTAAGCTTTTTAACAAAGTTGGTTTCATTCAATTTGGAATTGTATAAAGCAAGTTATGCCCTAAAAAACCCAGTCTGCCCAATATCAACCTCTAAAATCTAGGTTAAATTTCCAAAATTCATATCTCTCTCAATACAAATCCAATGGCCTTATATATATATATGTATGGAAAGCCCTAAATGTCTAATTTCAAATAAAAGTGGTTCCATTGAATTTGAATGACTGTAGGCAGAGCCGTACATTCCGCCATACAGACTGCCGTGGGACTTCTTACTTAGGTAGCATCCCAATCCTCTATTTCTCCTAGTTTTCTCCTTTTAACCTTAATTCCAACTCAAGATTTCATATTAATCGAATCATAATCCATCATATACATCCAATATATCCTCAAATAATTGAAGAAAAGTGGAATTTCATACAGCCACAATTCAGAGAAATCAAGAAAAGAAAGTGAATCCTACCTCTTTTAGGCGTGATCTTGCTGAATTTGAGTTTGGGTTGATGGAACATTGTGAAGCTTGAAGGTTTGATGGAGATGACTGAGAGGGGAAGTGAAGAAGAAGACTGGAACAAGAAGAAGAGGGAGGTGCAAGTCAGCTAGAAGTGAGAAGGAAAATCTGGCTTAAGTATAATAGAGGTAGTTGGATTTGTGAGTGTTGATTGGCTGAAATCTTGTGAGTGAAGTTTAGCCATGTCTCCCTCTTTTGTGGCTAAATCATTCTCTACATCGCCTAAAAGTGGAACTCACTTCCATTGTATCTGCAATCGGAACTCTTCTCGATTCTACTTAAAGTCATAACTCGTGAAAATCTATTTGGAACTTAGAGATGAAGTCGGAGATCGGGAATCTTGTCTGTTATATTCGAAACTTGGAAACAAAGAATAAGGTCAGAGGTCGAAAATCACACAGCATACAATCACCTTAAAATCGAAGGTCAAGGGCAACAAGATGAAACCAAAAGTACTTAAACTCGGAAGTCGAGAATATTATCGTAAACTCGGAAGTTAGTACCAGAACATAAATTCTCATACCCGCGTCTCGAAGGTCGAGAACTAGCCCATAAATCTCTTATACATACAATTCCAAAACTCGATCTAATAATCAATCTCGATGATCGATTCACAACCTTGAAAGTCGGAAATCAAAACATTCAAAACAGGGAAGTTGGAACTTAAATAATACGGGAGCTCAATTCAATCTCGGAAGTTGGTCCTAAGCGCAAACTTGGGAACATCAACAGAAACGAAATGCTCTTGAAAGTAGTTTCGAAGATCGGAACTCGTATATATACTGGAAATCAATTCTGATGTTGGAACTCGTATTCATTCTCGTTGAACTTGCATATAAACTCGGAGGTCAGACCTCGTGTCTATTCTAGTTAATCTTGAACATCAATTCTGAGGTCAGAAGTCGGAACTTGTGGATGTTACATTACTACCCTCCTTAAAAAAATTTTGTCTTCAAAATTTAGTTACAAAACTAACTATTTATTATTATAAGAGTTTAAAGAAAGTTTACACATAGACACACTGAAGTCGTAAGAACATGGTCAAAGAAAATATAGTAAACCTAGCTATATAAGTTAACAGCAAAAGCAAATCCTTGTCCTAGGTTATTTCCAATTTCACTCTAGCTCCATTGGGGAAATAGCCTCTTCAACGTTCAAGGTGAAGGCGCATCATGGTTGTTGCGGTTTAGGGTAGACGACTGATGTGTATATAAGCAATTTCTAATCATGTGACCCGGCTTTCCACACTGAAACATACGTTTTGTCCAGCTAAACAAGGTCTACCTCCATGAACCTTTCCACACTTAGGGCATACTTGCCCTACGCTTGGCCCCTGAAATTGTTTATCTTCATGTCCATTAAATTAACGCAGCTTCTTTGGTGATGAGGCATATTCAAGTTCCTGGTTTTTAGATGCCGGCCTCTTTCTATAAGCATCAGACTGGGCAATCTCCAATTTCTTATTATAGTCTTCCACAAGTCTGCACTTATTTATCAAAGTAGGAAAATCCCTAACCTCCATAGGGCCTATTGTTGCGAGAATGTCTTCCCTCAATCCGCCTTCAAATTTGACACATTTCCACATCTTATTTGGATTCCGCTGATAGATTATGGAAAACTTGCATAGTTCCTCAAACTTAGCAATGTACTCTGACATGCTGCTACTTCCCTGGCAAAGTTGCATAAATTCCAATTCCTTGGCATTCTGAACTGATGGAGGAAAGTATTTCTGATAAAAAGCATCTTTGAACACAATCCAGGTGATTTCCATTTGGGACTCTTCTAATAGCCGCTTCACACCATTCCACCAGAATTCCACGTTTGCGTCCAGCATATATGTGGCAAAGGCTACTTTTTGGCAACTCAAATAATCCAAAATAGAGAAAACATTTTCCATCTCCTTAATCTATTCGTCAGCCTTGTCAGGGTTGAAAGCTCCTCGGAAGCTAGGCAGATTCGCCTTTCTGAACTCAGCAAACTTAAAATAGTCCAGGTCTATTCCTGGGCCATGTGGATTCTCCCCATGGCCGGCCTCAGGCCACCTACCCAATTGGTTCATCATTTGATGAGCTGCAGCGACCTGTTCCCACATTGCATGAGCCATTTCACGCATCGTATTCATAAAATTAGCAAGATCTTCTGGAATAGGTACAGTTCATGGCCTACCACGCCCCCTGGAAGCCATTAGTTCCTAGTCATGCACAACAAAATATTAAGTTGATCAGGCTCAACAATAAGTTAAGTGTGACAGTAACTAATAACAATCACAGTTAGGCGGTCATGCATATCTAATTTAATTTCCTATCCTATATCTTACCTAAGCAGATAAGATTTGTCGCATGACATTCTCTCATTTTCTAAGGATTCCAGAGTACATTGGAAACGTGGTCAGTCCAAATCCTCAGGTCCGGGGAGGATCGAACTGCTCTGATACCATTTTGTAACATCTTCCCAAGTACAGTACTATACTTAAGTCATAGCACCTCACTCAAGAGTTGTTACCATTACCTAAGCGGACCTTATTTCACAGTAGCCTCAGCCGTCTTTGAGACCTTTTGGGCTATCTGGAGATAACACGAAAATAGAGGTGAGAATTATAGGATTCATTAAGAAACTTCATATTGTGTTATCGTTATTATCTCCAGTTGCTTTAGTTTATTATAAAAAGTGAATACATTATACAAACTGTTCTATTTTATAGTTTAAAAATATATAGTCCAAAGTAGAATTCATTTTATCTCATGCACTTAAGTCACATTGGCAATATTTCATATTTAGAATAAAAATCACTGCATAATTAGATAGAACAAGCTCAGCCTCAATAAAGCATAGGATATCATAATAGTGTGCATTGGTACAATTATAATTACATAACACATGTATGGCTATGCTATAAGCTTCTCTTAACTCGTCGCCCTCATAACTTCTGGGTACTTACACTAGTTGAGTCATGCCATGCCTTATGTAAGTCCTATCTCCTATACTCACACTAGCTAGGTCATGTCATACCTCATGTGAGTCGTGGGTGAGGGGAGCTTACTTTAGGTCACCTTCCTTTTTGCAGGATCTTACCCTTAGTTTACTTTCTTTACTTTCTTTTCTTGGCACACCTGGGCGTTATGTATCGCCGTCCCTAGGGTGCTTGCATATGTTTTAATCTTTATTACCCTTGGGTAGCCTGATTTAGGAGTGAGCTCGTCAGCTCAACTCGTGACCGTCGTCACACCGACTAACCTACAAGGGGCCCACGTGCCTCTAATCTTGGAGGGATCTCATTTTGGTCACGTGCCTCTAAATTGAAGGGATCTCTTCTGATCATGTGCCATAATAGAGGGATCTCAGCTGACCACGTGCCTTCAATGTAGAGGGATCTCATCTGATCACGTGCCTTCAAGGTAGAAGGATCTCATAGTTTTAGCTACCTTTATAGGGAGGGATTCAAAGTAAAACTGCCTCCAAGTGAAGGGACCCACATCTTATTTTATTTAACTGCCTTCACAAGGAGGGATCTCGTAACTGTCTCCAGGTAAAGGGAACCACATTCAATATATTCATATCATACTTAAGTCATTCTTGCATATGGAATTTCCACATACATATTCTTAATACATAAATGCTCATAACCTTCTTACAATTCTACTGAAAATTTGGCAGTATGACAGAATGTGTCCACTTCCCCATAAGTAGTGTCAATACTCAGATAACCAATTTTTACAAAAAAGTCACAGCACGTCATTCACAATTCAACATCAATTGCATAGGAGCATGAGGTGCCTCTAAAAGCATAGTGTGCCATCTTATCACTTTCATTCAGCCCGATTTTTGTAAATCAGGCCACAACCTTTATTTAACTCATCTGGACCTAAATTTTGGATATGTTAGAGTGTCATGTGTCTATTTTCCAACCTCTTTAGTCTCATCTTATTTTGATTTGTATAACTCAAGATATTTTAAGTTTTATCCCGACTTGTCCTGCAGCTAGCCAGAATTACACACTTAAAAGTAAAAATCCACTAAAATTCGAAAGTTAGATCAAATCACATGAAATTGCTATCATATTAAAGCTATCAGAACAAACTTTCATTTGCTTTAATAGAGCTCAAGTTATAAGTCCCGAAATTTGACCTTTCTAAACTATCCTATTTTGGCCTGATTTGGACATAGGGCAATTTCTTTGAATCACTAGGAGCAGATGAGACCACAACAAACTGGAAAATTCTCTTGGAATGTTCTTCTATGTGTAAGCTTTCTAACAAAGTTGGTTTCACTCAATTTGGAGTTATATAGAGCAAATTATGCCCTGAAAAACCTAGTCTGCCCAATATTAACCTCTAAAATCTAGGTTAAACTTCCAAAATTCATATATCTCTCAAGACAAATCCAATGGCCTTATATATATATATATATATATATATATGGAAAGCTCTGAATATCTAGTTTCAAATAAAAATGGTTCCATCAAATTTGAATGGCTGTAGGTGGAGTTATACACTCTGCCATATGAACTGTCGTGGGGCTTCTTACTTAGGCAGCATCCCAATCCTCCATTTCTCTTAGTTTTCTCCTTCTAACCTTAATTCTAACTCAAGATTTCATATTAATCCAATCATAATCCATCATATACATCTAATATATCGTCAAATAATTGAAGAAAAGTGAAATTTCATACAGCCACACTTCAGAGAAATCAAGAAAAGAAAGTGAATCCTACCTCTTTTAGGTGTGATCTTACTGAATTTGAGTTTGGGTTGATGGAACCTTGTTAAGCTTGAAGGTTTGATGGAGATGATTGAGAGGGGAAGTAAAGAAGAAGGCTAGAACAATAGGGAGAGGGAGGCGCAAGTCAGTCAGGAGTGAGAAGGAAAATCTGGCTTAAGTATAACGGAGGTAGTTGGATTTGTGAGTATTAATTGGCTGAAATCTTGTGAGTGAAATTTAGTCATATCTCCCTCTTTTGTGGCTAAATCATTCTCTACATTGCCTAAAAGTGGAACTCACTTCCATTGTATCTGAAATCGGAACTCTTCTCGATTCTACTTAAAGTCGTAACTCGTGAAAATCTATTTGGAACTTAGAGATGAAGTCGGAGATCTGGAATCTTGTCTGTTATATTCGAAACTTGGAAACAAAGAATAAGATCAAAGGTCAGAAATCACATAGCATACAATCACCTTAAAATCGAAGGTCAAGGGCAACAAGATGAAACCAAAAATACTTAAACTCGGAAGTCGAGGATATTATTATAAACTCAAAAGTTAGTACCAGAACATAAATCCTCATACCTGCGCCTCGGAGGTCTAGAACTAGCTCATAAAACTCTTATACATACAATTCCAAAACTCAGTCACAACCCCGGAAGTCGGAAATCAAAACATTCAAAACAAGGAAATTGGAACTTATATAATACCGGAGCTCAATTCAATCTCGGAAGTTGGTCCTAAGCGCAAACTCGGGAACATCAATAGAAACGAAAAGCTCTTGGAAGTAGTTTCGGAGATCAGAACTTGTATATATACTAGAAATCAATTCTAATGTCGGAACTCGTGTTCATTCTCATTGAACTTGCATATAAATTCGGAGGTCAGACCTCGCGTCTATTCTAGTTAATCTTGAACATCAATTCTGAGGTCAGAAGTTGGAACTCGTGGATGTTACTACATTAAAATCATAGTAAAAGTGAAAAATAACAACGACCTACAAAGTTAAAGTACTAAATTCTAAGTGAAATAGAGCACAACTTTTTTCTTGTTGTAAGAGCACTTACGAATTTTTCAATAAATAAATCATTTATATCATATAGAGTTGGCAAGTGATATTTGTATTAGACATTAGAGCTTGATTATAATCTACAGACTTGGCCCTTAAAGTAGAAGTATTCACGGCACTATTGAATATTTTGTGGACCCTATTTCAACTTAAACTGAACTGTAACAAAGTTGATAGAAGAATTATGCTCTTACAAAACCTGGTACATAGGGTGATTCAAGAGATATGACATGAACGGATTTAAGACCATCAACTAGCATTATAGTACTTTTGTATGTAGATATAATGGATTTAGATCATTTAAAGTGAGCATGTTTGTAAAGTGAGAAAATAAGGAGTTTATCACCTTTGGATCAATAACTTCCATCATGTATGGATCCCATCCATTGATCTAAGGGTAATTAACCTCTCACTTTCTCACTTTACAAACATACTTACTTTAGAGGATCCAAATCCAGATATAATAGCTTTGAGTTATTTTGTTATAGGAAAGTAGGTCTAATATTTAAAGGTCAATGAAGATTTTAAAAGGAATTTAATTTTACGAGATAAGGGAATATTGGTGACAAATGGCTTTGATCGATATAGTTTTTAATAGATTATGAATAATGATGTCTATGTGGATAACAGAACTATTTATTGCTATTGATCTCTTTTCTTACATGTTGGGTGTGGTTTAAATATGTCATATTCGATTTTTTTTCAACAAAAAAAAAATGGCATTCTCAAGTCGTAAGAGATTAGTAGGTAGCAACCAGTAATTATGATTTTAATGATGTATTTTTGTCATAGGATTATGAATATGCAAGTTACAATCCTATAGCATATGATATAGCAAACCACTTTTGTGAGATGGCCGCCAACTATCATACGGACAGCCCCCATATTCTTGACTATAGTAAATATCCTGGTATGTGGTCTTCGCAAATTTCTTCTCATTCATATCTTTTTTGTTTTGCAAACAATGACTCTTATTTGACTGTTTTCTTGATAGATTTGGAGGAGCGTCAAATATTTGTACGAACATATTTGAGTTCCTCAGGTGATGTTTCAATTTTTGCCTGTTACAAAATATATTGCATGTTGTCTTAGCTTTGTGTATACTGTAAATTATTCTAATGAGGAACTGGTGTTTTCGTTTAATTTATAAGCATTGATATTCATTTTCATAAATGAGGCAGTTGCATGGTCTAAATTAAACAAACAATATAGATAAATGCATCCTTTTATTTCATAATGTAAGTTGTGTCATCTCAACTTAAACGATGCAATTATGTTGTTGTCATCCTGATATTATTAGACTTGAACACAGGTGAACAACCTAATGACAGTGAAGTGGAGCAGCTACTTGATGAAGTTGAGAAGTATACACTTGCAAATCATCTATTTTGGGGGATGTGGGGAATAATTTCGGTATCTTCACCTTCTCTTTTTAACATTAGTCAAGTTTCTTACGTACTTATTAGATGTATGTGGAAGAGACATTATTCAATACACTTTTCATAAATAAAAACCATGCGCTACTATGAAAAGAATCATTACCCTAACTAGAAGTCTAGTGTTTCTATCAATGCATATGGTATATGTACATTGATTGCACTAAGTTATTCCTCTGAAAGGTGATCCTCTGAAATCTATGATGAGGCTTGTTTTTATTAACCTATGTTCTTTCATATTTTAAAAGTTTTATTGCCATGTGTGCAATTTGGTTGTTGACTTCCTTATGCACCTTCTACCTAAATTATTTGGAGAAATGTTTCTTAAACCATATTTTAAACACAGTTTTGGACATCTTGGGTCGATATATAAACAATTAGGGATATTGGTTATATTTGCTATAAACATGATAGATGTGATAAAGTAACTAATAATGGATATTAAAATCATTTCAGTAGATTTATTAGCAAGAAAAGTAAAATCCCTTGTTATTAACATATAATTCCATATATTTTCCTATTAATAGATTCATTAATGCAATTGAAATTCCTAATAATTAATACAGAATTCCTCATGTATCCCCATTATGTATAGAAAATTGATGTACCAATAACAGTACTAAATTATTTGTTATGAGAAAAGAACTTTTTCTTTATATTTACTAGAATTCGTTCATACATGGAAGAGATGGAAGTAAACATTTTTAAGTTGTATTGCAGTTGTATTGCCTTATTTCTTATTGCCTTACTCAGGAGCATGTAAACAATATTGACTTTAACTACAAGGAGTATGCAAAACAAAGGTTTCAGGAGTACTGGTCAAGGAAACATCTTTTGAGCTCCGATGGATCTTCCTATGATAATGTGACTGACGATAAGGTACTTTACTAAATTTTGAGCTATTTTGTATAAATACATTGTTACTAATAGAAACTAATAACATATTTTGATGTTCATCAAACGTAGTGCAAATATTTAGAAAAATATATGGCTAGCGGTTTATACATAGCAAATTGACATATTTCTAGAAGTTCTTTAACATGTTCAGTGCCCAATAGATATTGGTTGTGAATAAGAGTTTGAAGCCCCATTTTTATTTTAAGACCATAAAAAAGTAAGGAGGTGCCCCATAGGTAAATTGATACTATTATCCTCGTAACTCCATAAGAGTCAAGAGAAGAAATGATGCTTTGTCAACATTGTTTCTATTGTATTCAAGTAATATTATCAGAGTGAAAACTAAATAATGACCTTAACTTTATTAAGATTTGGATACATCACCTTAGAAAGAAAACCTTACAGTACACGCCCCTAGGTATAGGACATGGGCAAGTGACCTATTAGAGAATTAGACCTTGGACACCGCAATCTTGCTGAAGTTAGTGTAAGTTGAGGAATAAGATCATTGACAAGATGCATTATGTTTTAAGAATCCTATATCTTGGACTTTAAATAGGGAATTCAAATCATTTTTTTTCTTTATAAGAAGAAGGACAACAAATTTAATCCCCTTTCATATAATTACATAATATATTTACTTCATTTTCATACAAGTGTATTTTGATACTCACTTACACTCATATTAGCATACAATAACTCATATAATAATATCTATATATCTTCATATGCTAAACCAAGCAGCAATAGAGATTAGGAATGCCATTTTTACAAGTACTCGCTTGAATATTGAGGTGTTATGTTAATTCAATGCACATCATATTGTAGGCTATTATGACTTGCACTTTAAATAGGGAATCCAAATCTTGTTTTTTTTTTAACGAGAAAAGGGACACCAAATCTAATACCCATTCATATAATTATATAATATATTTATCTCATTTTTAGACAAGTGTATTTTGATATACGCTCACACTCATATTGGCATACAATGACTTATATAATAATATCTATATAACTCAGTTTTTCTTTTTCTTTTTTTTTTGAAATAAAAGAAGAATTTAATTTAAATACACTGACAGTGTAAAATAGTTTTACACTGTCAACCAATAGAAATGGTGGAAAGTGCCAACTCATCCAAATAACTATCCATTATAATAAGGGACCCACCATGAATTCTCACTTTCCTCTATTTCTATTGGTTGACAGTGTAAAACTATTTTACACTGTCAGTGCATACCAATTAAACTCATAAAAGAAAGAACATTTTCCAATCTTAATCATATGCTAAACCAAGCAGCAATAGAGATTAGGAATGCCATTTTTACAAGCACTCACTTGAATATTGAGATGTTATGTTGATTCAATGCACATAAAATTGTTGGCTATTCTGACTATTAGTCTACAGGAGAGCAAGCACTGACATCAACTCCGAAACGAACATCGACAAAGAAACCTCATAAATTTAGGAAGTTTAAGAAACTTTTTGGTCTCGGTTTGTTTAGCTAGAAACACTAGATCAAGGTTTGCTGGAATTCATTCACCTTTTATATGAGTAAAAATGGGAAAGAAATCATAAGAAAACAGAGAGACAAAAATGTACTAATTAAGCATATATTACATTTGCTATATTTTTTTTTTCTTTTTTGAGCTGTACGTTTGTTATATTTTTTCATTATTTTTTAGGAATGTCATTGAAATGTACTAAATATATACTGCATTTGTTATTTTATAGTCAGAATATATAGCAATATTAACCGGCAATTAATTGAAATATTTTAAGTTCTCAAATTTATGTTACATAATAATAATATGTTTTACTTTTGAGATATATAACAATTATTTAAATTTTAATAATTTATAAGATTGTTAATTGCTTTAAAATTAATTATGATTCAATTAATAATTAATGTCATAAATATTTTTTTAATTTTGAAATAAAAAAATATTTTAACTATATACATTAATGTCCTTACAAAAAAAAAAAAAGTAACATAGCGATTGCGGAAATTATCTACAACAGGGCAAAAAATGTATACCTGCCTAATAAAAAAGGCGATGGGGTTGTGGGTTATACCCTCATACTACCAATAATTGCAAATTTATAAAATATATATTTTTATTTGATATACTTTATATATTATATATTTTCACTTTCACTTTGAAATGAGATGAACATTTATAATTTTTATTCATTTAAAATAAATATTTTGGTAAATAAACTCGTAATAATAACAATAATATTATGATAAACAATTGCAAATTTCACAAAATAAATTTTAAATATATTAATTTACATAATTAATTATTAAAAATATAATTAAATTTAATAATATTATTTCTTACATTCTCTTAATCTATTAATAATTTTAAATTATTTAATAAAGTTACAATGTAAGATTTTAAAATGTATTTTATTAATAATTTCTAAATTTTACATTAAAATATTAAATATTTAGAAATATTTATGGATACTTGTGCCTGTCATGACAGACAGGAAAAACATTGTCCACTCATACTTAACCCATTGTTATTCCTAAACATTAAACATAAATTCGTCTTCGATACGAGCAGTTAGATTAATTATTTTTTACTACTATTATTAAATTGATTTGTTGCCTTCTAAATGGATGTATAGAAGATGAGACATTTGTGTTTTACGTATAAACACTTTATACTACTATATATTTCATTTCTTGCGATATTTTTAGAATAAAATTTATATACTGATAGTATAAAATAATTTTATATTATCATCTAATAAAAATCAAGAAAATTAACATTTTATATTGGATAGATACATAAATTTAAGATAACATGATGGTTTTATCAATTATTTTTAAATAATGGTATAAAATAATTTTACATTATAATTGTATAATGTAACATCCCCCACTTTCTTAAGTGGAGTATAATGGAAACTTTAAATTATTTCTCTTAGGCAGTGTGGGAATTTCTCAGACAGTGGTATATCCCGACAATTCTCATACTCAGAAATATAAGACAGCATAAACACTGCTGTTAAAAATATGGCACTGTCATATACCAAAAATTAAGAAATGATAAAAGTGTCCCTGTCAACTTTTATTAATTGCAATCTTACCCAAAAGATTTAGAAATTATACTTTAACCCCAAGTGGACATTTCCACAATAACCTTAGAACTTTTCATAAGATGACCTTTATGTCTCCACATCTGTAGAATTAGTAGAATGGGATTTTAAACAGAGCAGAATCACATGGTAAAACCGTAGAAGTTTAAATCTCTGCCAATTGGGCCATGGAGGCAGTCTAGTATGAAATGACGCGGGATGCCCCTAGACTTGTCCATAATTATGCAAATGCCATTAGTCATGGAAGACAAAAAAACAAAAGGCCCTAAACTTACACAACATTTAAGTTACCCCGTTAATCGATTTATTCGATCTTATTGATTTTGTAAAGTTAAGTAAAAGTTAATTAAGGGTTAACTAGGAATTGATTAGAAGTTAATTAAAGAGATTAGGATTAAGAAGAATTCAAATAGACATATAGAAAACCTCACAAAATTCTTCAAAACAGTTTTGCCAATTTGCAGGAAATCGGCTGAGATTCGGTATCTTAAACTGTTGGAACCGAATTAATAGAATTTATGTTATGAGTGCCCTAGGATGAATGGCTAGGATTTAGCCAAAACACCCCTACATGTGATGCCACTTTCAGCCAAAGATAGCAACCACAAAATCAAGTTGAAACTCCAATACACATCCACCAATTACATGAATTCTTGCTTCATAAGTTTGTGTTCAATCCCTTATTTGCCCTTGTGAATTTCGGCCAGCATAAGGAGCTGATCACCCTCCATTTCTCTTCCATACACACTCATCACCACTTCATCTTCAACCTCTCTTCAAGTCTCATCAAGAGTTGCTTCTATCTAAGATATCAAATCAACAAGAATTCATCTAAACAAGGTAACAATCCTACTTTTCTTCTTACTCTTCTTGGTTTGGGGCTGTATGGGGTCTTGTGTTTCTTATGATACTGATGTGATTTGGGGTAATAATGATGGATTATGGTTGATTATGCATATATGTTGTGATAGAATTGGACTTGGTATGAAAGAACTTGAAGAATAAAGAAATTTCATGAAGCCATTAGGGTTTTCCCTTGGCGGTCTGTACGACAGAGTGTGCGACTCTGCCTACAACCGTTAAAATTGGATGAAACTATTTTTATATGAAAGCAGAAATTCAGGGCTTTCCATACATATATGATATAAGGCTATTGGATTAGTATTGAGAGATATATGAATTTTGGAAGTTTGAGCTAGGTTTTTGAGTTTGAATCTAGGCAGACCAGGTTGTTCAGGCCAAAACTTGCCCTATACAACTTGGAGTTGAATGAAACCAAACTTTAAAACTTACACATAGGAGAATATCCCATAAAAATTTCAGAATTAGATATGGCCTCATTTGCTCCCAGTGGCTCGAGAAAGTTGCCCTATGTTAAATCCAGGCTGGAACAGGATGGTTCAGTAAGATCAAGTTTCGGGGTTTATATCTCAAATTATACTCATTCAAATGATATGCAACTTGTTTCATCTGAAAGCTTGCTCTGTTAGCTTTACATTGATGTAAATTTCGTATGATTTCACCAAGATTTCTATTTTTAGTGAATTTTCTCTTATAAGAGTGCAATTTTGGCTAGAAATAGGGCAGTCTGGAATAAAATACAAATAACTTGAGTTGATATCAGAACTCGAAAATTAGCAAACAGAGGGATAGATCGGGTATACTTAATGTTGAACTCGGAACTTAATGAATAAAAAACTAGATCAGATATAGTTAATGTCAAAAACTTGAAACTAAGTAAACAGAAAACTAGATTAGCAAAAATAATCTCGGAACTTGGAACTTAGGGAACGCAATCATAAAAGTCTTGGAAGATCAATTAGGGATTAATGTCGGAACTCAGGATCACAAGCTCATAAAACACTTTGAAATCAAAAGTCAAGGACAGAAATATAAAACCTAAAATACTTAAACCCGGAAGTCGAGAATTTTCAACATAAACTCGGAAAACTAGGATGCTTGAAAACTCTTATACACGAGATTCCAAAACTCGGTATCTCAGTAAGTATATAACCTCGAAATGCAATCCAGAATCAATCTCGGAGATGATCATAACCCCGAAAGTAGAAAATTATATAATCTCGAAACTCGGACCCAATCCAATCTTGGAAATTGAACTCGGGAACATCAATAGAAGTTAAAAGCTTGCAAGATAGATTAAGACTTAAAATTTTAAAACTTGCGCCTAACTACCTATGCTTTGCTCATAAGACTTTGTTGTATGTGACAACTAATAGCGATATGATGTTCTATATTGGGTTTGCTGTTTGATTAAAATTTCCTGGTTGTCTAGCACTATTCATAGGGAAGCGGACTAGATCCGTTATGCTGCCGAAGTTTCGGCAGGAATTTATGAGAACTTATGATATGGGTGATTATGCTTTGAATATATTTACATTTACATGTCATGTTCATGTACGTCATGGATGCAAGTATAATTAGAACATGATATGAGAAATAACGTATGAGACATATCCATGAATGCACAAAGTATCCGCATGCATGATAAGATATGGAAAGGAAAAAATAATAAGAACTTGCAAGTGGGACGTATCAAGCTACCACATGAGGCATGGTATAGACCCAACTAGCGTGGGCCAGAGCGATACTGTCTAAGACTTGGGCCAGCGCTCAACCAGATCAAAGGGGAATAGACCGGTGTAGGGGTCAGGGAAAGTAAATCCGTCACTCATGTATAAGTACGAGCTCAGACCCGAAAAGCAGGCTATTATCTAGGGGTGAAAGAGGCCATTTACCTCTGGGGTACCAAGTGCAGAAAAAAGCAAGATCAAGTTGCACGTTAAAGAAAAATATGAATTAAGTCAAGTGCACTTGTATACAATCAAGTACAAATATCTATATGTGCATTTATAATTATCTCATTATGTCATGATGTTATTATGATTCTTACTGAAGTATATTATACTATTCATGTTTCTATGTCTATCATATTATATGCTAAGTGGTTGTTAAAGTATAACCCGCTTCGAGAAAGATGTTTTCAACTTAAAATTGAACCACTGCTCGCATATATGTGCTCACATTTTCATAAGAAACTGAAGTGGCTGGAATGTTTATGATAGCACTGTATGAGTAATAGTTCGAGTTTACCTACTGAGAACCTTAGGCTCTCACTGCCTGCTTGTATGTTTTTCTTTTCCGTAAATATTCCAGCACCTAAGTTGGAAATCGAGTGCAAGGTAGAGTACTGGGACATTTTTTGAGCAAGACTCGAGTGCAAACCAGACCAAGACACTACTAAAACTAGCTAGCGACCATGTCGAAAGCAAGTTTTGTGTATTATGTTAGTTACAATTTCTTTTAAATTGTAATTATTTTATTCTCTATGTATCGTAGATGACTAAGTTTATAAGCTATTAGTCAGTAATAAAGTGTACAGTTAAAGGGCCATATATTATATTTTCCACATTTTAAAGATTTCTTAACACAATGACAACCTTTTAATATAACTCCATGACTCAAGCATGGCTTATATGATAGATTTTGTTATATTTATTGGTATCAGAGCAGTTCGTCCTATATAGGCTTATGGATGGACTGATTATGTTTCTGATGCATACTTTGAGAATCTAGATAAACCATGCTTTAGGTCCTCGCGTGAAGAGGACATAAAAATATTATGCATGGTAGCCTTATTGTGAGTGTTGTGGACTACCTGTTGCACTTGACTAAATGTTGAGCCCGATCACCTCAATATAAAGTTTTGTGTAAGCAGAGACCTATGACACCTTACATGCTTATTAGGAACCTTCTAAACATAAATATTAGGGACAAGACTCCCAGGAAGTAGCAATGGCAATAGGAGGCAGATGATTGAGCAAGTCAAAGGGTGCAGAGAATTGGGGCTCCGCTCAAGAAAATTGTGTTGGACGGTTTGGCATTAACCTAATAAATCTAGTCATAGCAAAGAAGGATCATCTCCCAAGTGCTACTGGGCAGCCGAAAATTTAAGTCATCAAAGGTAGGATCTCAGTTGGTAATAAGTGGAGCAAGAATCTTTTTCACTCCAATGAGACTTATTCTAAGCTTCATTTGCAATCGCCTGATCCAGACTATCTTCTCTAGATTGAATCTAAGAATTTTTTTGCTTGGTATGGCAGACCTAATTCTCAACAAAAGTAAGGTAATTATCCGCTAATGGGGTCATCTCGAGTGGTGCTGATGGTACCCTTATTTTCTTCATAAGTAAGATTCCCTCGAAAGTACTTTATCGGCAAATTCAATCAATGGTTTTTAATTTGGATTATGGTAATGCCAAATCAGGAATACCCGATCCTTCGTTACGAAGTTTGAAGTGTGGACAGATGAGGCAAAGTTTTAGAAAAGCAAATTAAGGTTAGGAGCCTCAGTTAGGTATAAGGGAAAACCTTTTCAAGACTCTATTCAGAGGTTAAAATGGTTTTTTTTTTTTTGAGCGCTTGTAAAATTGAGGAGCATTAAGCAGGATCTCAGCCTCAAGGGAAAATATTAACAAATTTTAAAGAAATTCATCTAATTATATGTTATATCAGAGTAAAGGCGCGGTTATTCATGGTACGGAAACGAAGTAAAGCTACACTAATAACCCGAAAACATCCTTTAAAGCAAGGGCAGGATATTTCCTACTAACCAAAAGTAGGGACACTTTCGGACTAGGGTGACACATGAAGCAAGCTTGGTATTTCTTATCCATTAAGGGTAAAGGAAGTATCGGAAGATTGGGTTACACTGAAACTCTATTAATCTTAGTCATCATAAGCACCACATGATGTGACTATTTTTAACATGTTATTAGTAAAGAGATGCAGTTATCTGGAGAAGGAATGCGAGATATAAAGGTCATCATTGGACATCATTACGAATGCTATTAGTGGGGAAACTCGAGAAGCGATGTATTCAAATTCAGGTGAGAATAACAAGGAGTTAGAGTGTGCAATGGATCCCGATAAGATGAGATAGTAGTGGTATAGGAGGCCATAACGAGCTAAGATCAAGATAAGCTTTTGCACAAATAATAGGACATTACAAGAAGAGAGAAAGAGGCAATCTTGATTTTCGAGTGGGCTATTACCTAGCATGAAATTATGGTACAAACGAGAGTTTGTACTAGGTAAGGAACTAGGTGGTCTTTTCACCAGTAAAGAGCGCAGCCAACCCGATGCACCCTAGACAGGATTAGGGGATGTACCAATATGAAATTAAAAGATTTGGAAATATGTCCTATGTTGGTTAAGGTTACAATACAAGATCGGGGGTAGTCCGTTAAGTCTTCATATTCGGAGCTAGATTAGGTACGCGCATAGTAGCGCTAACGTACCGAATCCCATTAGTACCCTATGGCTAAGAATACTTGAGCAAGAGTAATACTGAGATGGGTGACCTTCTGGGAAGTCTCGGTGTTGTAACCCCAACAGGGAGACAAGACTATTAATTCTTTCTCTTACATTGGATAGTCGCACCTCGGTACAAGATAGTGCCATAAATAGTAAAAAGGGTTCAGTAATGGGAGTAATATGAAATTTGACCACTAAGACTGATATACATTGTATAGAGGCTAACCACCAATAAGGATGATAACTCTGGGAACCGCAAGACTTCTTAAGTTGGCATTAAAAGACCCGGAGGGATAGATATCAACACATCAAATGAGGAACCTCCGTGTTATTAAGATGAAAAGGATAGGCAAGGTAGGATCCCTGCAAATCAATAAGGGGGCAAAGCTGCTATTTCCTCTTTCTGCCATTAAGTTGATCTTGTTTTGAGAAAATAAACTCATGAGGAGCACTAAGAGTTTTCATAGAGGAGACAATTTGAGACCTTTCTAACACACATTGAGATACGAAATAAAGCTTATAAAGAAGAAGGAATTCTAAGGCGAAGCTCCCACCTATAATTCCAAAGGAGAACTTTAAGCTTTCATAAGGGTCGTGCATCTGAACTAATAGTATAGTCGATCGAGAATGCTGAGAATAATTGGACTCATGGAATCGTACTATAATAACTCTAACTAATGAAACAGGAGGAAATGTCCCAACTATCCCATGTATAGAGACACCTATGCTATAGATCTAATATAAATGCAGCGTACTTCTTGATTATTAGTACAAGATTTTCTTAAAAGTCGAGTAACAGAGGACACTCATCCTTAGACAAGTTGGAACTCTACTTGTGACCTCTAGTATTCGATAACTCAAGCTGAGCCGCAACTTTAATAAGATTTCACAAGAAAATTTCCCAACATAACCTCATGACTCGTTAGCCATATATTAATCGCAGAAGAGCGAGGGAGCATGCCCCAAGTCATTTGGGAGTTAGTAGACAGAAGTAGGCAACCATGCTAAATAACATTATTAGAGAGTTGTTGCGAAGAATAATTATAGGTCAAGATCACCATCCAGGATCTAAGGAAGATTGTGACCCTACAAGTGGGATCTAACAGAAAGAGCTTCTACATATGATCAAGGGTGATCACGTAAGTAGAAATTCTTAAAATAGCGAAACCAGCTTCCCAGCATCGAATATAGCTACTATGACTATCATATATCGAAGTTAACTATTGCTATAAGTGATAACAGTAGAACTCATAAGGCTGCTTGAAGTGTAAAGGAGGCAAGTACCCTCTTAAGGAACTCAGAATTGGGTCAGAGTGTTATATGTAGGGTGTTATTGAGGTAACGTATACTTTAATATTGCCGTCGTAATCATGACATGCTGACGTCGAACATGGTGACAGCTAGTAGTCTTTAAAACCATGAATATTCATGAATCGATATTTGGAGTCTTGAGTACGCACGACAGAAAGTTTAACAACTACTACTAAGCAAAATAGTTGGGCATAAAAATAAAGAAGATGAGAAAAGTCTCCAATAAATTGGATGTTGGTTTAAGGCGTCATAAAAACTAGACAAACCCGGGCACTAACAAACTTCTTATGCATCCTTTGTACATATTGAGACAGTACCTCGTAGCTATCAGCAAGTAACACCGCGAGAAGGAGTGCCTCTGTAGGATAACAGATTTCTCCTCAACTATTCTTAGCCACGGAATTTTGGGGACAAAATTCTTTTAAGGAGGGTAGAATATAACATCCCTTATTTTCTTAAGTGGAGTATAATAAAAACTTTGAATTATTTCTCTTAGGCAGTGTGGGAATTTCTTAGGCAATGGTATACCCCGACAATCCTCACACTCAGAAATATAGGGTAGCATACCACTGCTGTTAAAAATATGGCACTGCCATATGCAAAAAATTAAGAAATGACAAAAGTATCCCTGTCAACTTTTGTTAATTGCAATCTTACCCAAAAGTTTTAGAAATGGTACCTTAACCCCAAGTGGATATTTCCACAATAACCCTAGAATTTTTCATAAAATGACTTTTATGTCCTCACATATATAGAATTAGCAGAATGGAATTTTAAATAGAGCAGAATCATGTGGTGAAACTATAGAAGTTTAAATCTCTGCCAATTGGGCCATGGAGGTAGTCAAGTGTGAAATAATGCGGGATGCCCCTAGACTTGTCCATAATTGCGCAAATGCCATTAGTCATGGAAGATAGAAAAACAGAAGGCCCTAAACTTACACAATATTTAAGTTACCCCGTTAATTGATTTATTCGATCTTATTGAGTTTGTAAAGTTAATTAAAAGTTAATTAAGGCTTAACTAGGAATTGATTAGAAGTTAATTAGAGAGATTAGAATTAAGAAGAATTTAAATAGACATATAGAAAACCTCACAAAATTCTTCAAGACCATTTTGCCGATTTGCAGGAAATTGGCTGAGATTTGGTATCTTAAACTGTCGGAACTGAACTAATAGAATTTATGTTATGAGTGCCCTAGGATGAATGGCTAAGATTTAGCCAAAACGCCCCTACATGTGGTGCCACTTTCAGCTAAAGATGGCAGCCACAAAATCAAGTTGAAACTCTAACACACATCCACCAATCACATGAATTCTTGCTTCATAAGTTTGTGTTTAATCCCTTATATGCCCTTGTGAATTTCGGCTAGCATAAGGAGCTGACCGCCCTCTATTGCTCTTCCATACACACTCATCTCCACTTCATCTTCAACCTTCAAGTCTCATCAAGAGTTGCTTCCATCTATGACATCAAATCAATAAAAATTCAACTAAACAAGGTAGGAATCCTATTTCTCTTCTTACTCTCCTTGGTTTGGGCCTATATGGGGTCCTGTGTTTTTTGTGATACTAATGTGATTTAGGGTGATAATGATGGATTATGGTTGATTATGGATGGTTATTGTGATTAGAATTAGAATTGGTATGAAAGAACTTAAAGAGTAGAGAAATTTCATGAAACTATTAGGATTTTTCCTCGGTGGTCCATACGGCAGGGTGCACAGCTCTGCCTACAGTCGTTTAAATTGGATGAAACTATTTTTATATGAAAGTAGACATTTAGAGCTTTCCATACATATATGATATAAGGCTATTGGATTAGTATTGAGAGAGATATGAATTTTGGAAATTTGACCCAGGTTTTTGAGTTTGAATCTGGGCAGACCAAGTTATTCAGGGCAAAACTTGCCCTATACGACTCAGAATTGAATGAAACCAACTTTGTTAAAAATTTTACATATAGCAGAATAACCCATAAAAATTTTAGAGTTAGATATAGCCCCGTTTGCTCCCAGTGGCTCGAGAAAGTTGCCCTATGTTCAATCCAGGCTGGAATAGGGTAGTTCAATAGAGTCAAGTTTTGGGGTTTATATCTCAAATTATTCTCATTGACATGATATGCAACTTATTTCATTTGAAAGCTTGCTCTATTAGCTTTACAGTGATATAAATTTCGTATAATTTCACTAAGATTTCTATTTTTGGTGAATTTTCTCTTATAAGAGTGCAATTATAGATAGAAATAGAGCAGTCTGGAATAAAATATAAATAACTTGAGTTGATATCGGAACTCGGAAATTAGCAAACAGAGGGATAGATCGGGTATACTTAATGTTGAACTCAGAACTTAATGAATAAAAAACTAGATCGGATATAGTTAATGTCAGAAACTTGGAACTAAGCGAATAGAAAACTAGATTGGTAAAAATAATCCTGGAACTTGGAACTTAGGGAACGCAATCATAAAAGTCTTGGAAGACCAATTAGGGATTAATGTCGGAACTCGGAATCACAAGCTCATAAAACACATTGAAATCAAAAGTCAAGGACAAGAATATAAAACCTAAAATACTTAAACCCGGAAGTTGAGAATTTTCAACATAAACTCGAAAAACTAGGATGCTTTAAAACTCTTATACACGAGATTCCAAAACTCGGTATCTCAGTAAGCATATAACCTCGAAACGCAATCCAGAATCAATCTCGAAGATCGAACATAACCTCAAAAGTCGAAAATTATATAATCTCGAAACTTGGACCCAATCCAATCTTGGAAATCGAACTCGGGAACATTAATAGAAGTTAAAAACTTGCAAGATATATTAAGACTTAAGATTTTAAAGCTTGCACCTAGCTACCTAAGCTTTGCTCATAAGACTTTGTTGTGTGTGACAACTAATGGAGATATGATGTTCTATATTGGGTTTGCTGTTTGATTAAAATTTCCTGGTTGTCTAGCACTATTCATGGGGAAGCGGACTCGATCCGTTATGCTGCTAAATTTTTGGCAGGAATTTATGAGAACTTATAATATGGGTGATTATGCTTTGAGTATATTTACATTTACATATCATGTTCATGTACGTCATGCATGCAAGCATAATTAGAACATGATATGAGAAATAAGGTATGAGACATATCCATGAATGCACAAAGCATTAGCATGCATGAAAAGATATGGAAAGGAAAAGACAATAAGAACTTGCAAGCGGGACGTACCAAGCTACCACATGAGGCATGGCATAGACCCAACTAGCATGGGCCAGAGCGGTACCGTCTAAGACTTGGGCCAGCCTTCGACCAGATCAAAGGGGAATAGACCAATGTGGAGGTCGGGGAAAGTGAACCCATCACTCATGTATAGGTACTAGCTCAGACCTGAAAAGTAGGCTATTACCCAGGGGTGAGAAGGGCCATTCACCTCCGGGATACCAAGTATAGAAAAAAGCAAGGTCAAGTTGCAACTTAAAGAAAGATATGAATTAAGTCAAGTGCACTTGCATACAATCAAGTACAAACATCTATATGTATATTTTTAATTATCTCATTATGTCATGATGTTATTATGATTCTTACTAAAGTATATTACACTATTCGTGTTTCTATGTCTGTCATATGATATGCCAAATGGTTGTTAAAATATAACCCACTTCGAAAAAGATGTTTTCAACTTAAAATTGAACCACTACTTGCGTATTTGTGCTCACATTTTCATAAGTAACCGAAGTGGCTGGAATGTTTATGATGGCACTATATGAGTAATAGTTCGAGTTTACCTACTAAGAACCTTAGGTTCTTACTGCCTACTTGTATATTTTTCTTTTCCGTTAACATTCCAGCACCTAAGTTGGAAATCGAGTGCAAGGCAGAGTACCGGGACATTTTCTGAGCAAGACTCGGGCGCAAATTAGACCAAGAGACTACTGAAACTAGCTAGCGCGACCATGTCGAAAGCAAGTTCTATGTATTATGTTAGTCACAATTTCTTTTAAATTGTAATGATTTTATCCTCTACGTATCAGAGATAATAAGTTTATGAGCTATTAGTCAGTAATAAAGTGTGCAGTTAAAGGGCCATTATTATATTTTCCACATTTTAAAGATTTCTTAGCACAATGACAGTCTTTTAATATAATTTCATGACTTGAGGTTGTTATATATAAAACTTACTCTCTTAATTTGTTGTAAAAGTTTCATACTTGAGAAATTTTGTTTTAATAATCTAATGACAGTTTGTTTATTTATTTATTTATTTTGGAAGGATACACGTGATGCCAAGTGTGTTTTAAATTCATATAAACAACCTTTTATTTTTGTATAAATACATGAGACACTCAAATCACCAAAAGATAGTAAGGAGAAAGATCTCACTTCATATAAACAACCTTAAGGATGCTTCTACCAATTATATTGCATAGGAATTAACCTTGGTCATATTTCGAATTGTGCAAGTTGAAACGCATGCAATTGCAGTCATAGAATAGAATTCGATTGTTTCTTTTGGTAGACTCTTGTCCCTTGAAATTCTAAGACTACATTTATAACAAATCACGGTAAATTAATGCTTAGACATAAAAATTGGATAGAAATGTGTATTTTAGTGACAATGCCATGTGACACTCAATATCCTTAAATTTCTATGATGTATATCTCAATTTTCTTCTTTTTTCTTTGGGTCTGGGAAAGAGGAGGGGTGATTCAAGACTTGAACCCAAGGTTGTAAACTCCAATACCCTTCAAAAGCCACTAAGTGGTTTGAGTTATATCGAGCTAAGAATTTTGATGAACAACAAACCAAATTTTATTAAAATCTTTTGTCTGTACTAACGGGTTGTTTAATTATTTGTCATTTTTTGCACTAGATCGTGAGTACGCACATTGATGAGATTAGAATCATATGAATTTAAAAGTTCTTATATATCTCACATATATAATCCAAAGAAAAAGAACTTTTCTAAAATTTCTCTCTCAAGAAAGCGTATCAGAAGGATCAGAAGGATGTACCTATATCATTAGAAGGATAACAAGCCATCAGAAGGATCCTAAGCACTTCAGAAGGATAATCTGTCTAGAAGGTTTTGATCAGAAGGATGATCTCCAGAAAGTTAGTCTTAATGAAGTACCTTATCCTCAAAGTTTGCTCAACACGATTCATATATGGATCATTCCTAAAAGATGCGTTAACAACTCTGAAAAGCTAGTGGACCCAAATGACTAGTTTTCTTCTCTGCTAGTGTATTTGCTTGCTAACCCAAATGGCTAGTTTTCTTCTCTGTTGGTGTACTTGCTTGCTGAGAAAGAAAACAACCCATTTTTCTCTCCAGTCTTAGACCAATGGATTGAAAAGCTCTGGGCTTAAGGTCTAAAGTCTCAACAACTATATATTAAAGCCTATATAAACATAGAAGACAATGAAGAAGTGGTTAGAACTCTGTTCATTTGAATATCTATCAAGCTTTCTTCTTTCTCAACCTTCTGTACATTCAGAAAGTTACTCAATGTAACTTTTCATAAGTAAATCTTCTCATCCGCTCTGTATTAGCTACTACTCTCTCTGTGGGATTATTGAGAAGTCACTACATACTGAATTTGATTGTATCATACACCTCTAAGTGATTTATTGTGAGTGTTATCCAAACACAAATCTTTTTAACTCATTATTGTAACCTGACCCGTTAGTGGTCACTGTGAGCTTGAAGAGGCTTTGTAAAGACTACTCATTTGGTTAGCTTAGAGAGGCTAGGAGGAACTACTTTGTTGTAAAAGATTGGAGAAGCTTGAACAAAGAATACTCAAGTTTATAAAATCTCAACTAATTTGTTGGGGACTGAATATAGGCAAGTGGTTTGACCGAACCAGCATAAAAACCTCTTTGTGTGATCTTCTATCCTTATCACTCTTTACCGTTTTTATATTTTTTTGTAGTATTCTGGAGCCTATTTTATTCGTTGCTTAACAAAGTTATTGTGAAAATAATAATTTTTGTTTCTAATTCAAAATGCTTCCGTATTCTAAGTCCAAAGACTTGTGAAAATTGTTTAAAGCTTTTCAAGAACTCAAAATTTTTATATGCACGATATCAACCCTCTTTTCTCATGCTACTTCCACCTTCAATTGGTATCAGAGCATGGCCTCTGGGGTTGAGCTTCCTAATGGTTATAGAGGTTAAAGATCTTGAGAAATGGCACAATAGATTAATCATATTGTTGGTTACTCCGTCAATTGTCCTCCATACTTCAATGGAGAAGATTATCCATATTGGAAGGATAGAATGAAACTCTTCATTGAGTCTACTGGTATAGATATGCCGAAGATCATTGAAAATGGAGACTATGCTCCAACCATTAAGCAGCCTATGCCTTATGTCATTGCCAATCCAGATCAAGCTCCACCGATCGTGATTAGAGTGATTCCTCGAAATAATGGACTGACCAGCACCAAGCGAGGGTCTATGAATGCTAAGGGAAAATACCTTTTTACATGTGCTTTGAGCAAAAGTGAATATAACAAGATTATTTCATGTGACTCTACCAAAGAAATCTAAGACAGACTCCAAACTCTTCATGAAGGAACTGATTAGGTTAAAAAAAGCAAGATCAATATACTGGTGCACTAATATGAAATGTTCAAGATACTGGAACATGAAAATATTGATGAAATGATAACTAGATTTATGCATATCATAAATCAGTTGAAGTTATTTGGCAAAAAATATACCAATGCTGATATAGTGAGAAAAATCCTGACAAGCCGATCTAAGGCTTAGCGTCTCAAAGTGACAGCCATTCAAGAAGCTAAGGACTTAAATGTGCTTAACCTTGATGCTCTCATTGGATTTCTCGCTCATGAGATTGAGTTGAACAAAGCCTTTGAGGAAACCAATAGAAGAGGCAAGTCCATTGCCTTAAAATCCATTCACAAAGATCCAATTCCCCTAAGGATATGAAGGCTACAGAAGAATCATCATTAGAAGAAGAAGAACCTTCTAACGATGATGATGATGAAAAGGATGAAATTGCTTATCTAATAGAAAGGATCTCTGAGGCCTGGATCAAAATGAAAAAAAAAAAAAAAAAACAGAAAGGCTTTGTCCCCAAAAAGAACAAAAAGGCTAAGCAAAGTGAAATCATCTGCTTCGAGTGCAAGGAGCCTCGACATTTAAGATCAGAATGTCTAAAGTTAAAGAAGAACTCAAAGAAGAAGGCACCCAAGAAAGAAGGCCATGATGGCAACATAGGAAGATCTAGATGAGGAGTAAGAGGGAACATAATCTCAAGAGAAAGTAGAGATAGTTGCAAGTCTTTGTTCCATGGCTAACATAGTCTGTGATGAAGAGACAGAGGTAATAGATTCTTAACCTAAACTCTCTTATGATGATCTTCAAAAGGCTTATAACGAGCTTTTGGATGATTGTCCAACACTTGCTTCTCATTATGCTTCTTTAAAGAAAAGCTTTCAAAAATTGTCCTTTGGATTTGAAAACCTTAAGATTGAGAAAGAGAAGCTGGGGCGTGAAAAAATTAAGCTTTTAAAGGAAAATACCTTTCTCTCGAAGGATGTAAGTGCCCTAAAAGCTGAAGTTTCTGAATCTGCTCAGAACACATCTTCTGATGTTTCTGAACTTTAGAAAATAGTTAAGCTTCTCAAATTAGATCTTGAAAAGATCGTGAATAGCTCCAAAAGTTTGGATTTGATGCTTGGTAGTCAAAAGCCATATTTTGACAAGATGAGACTTGGAAATGAGAAGGAGGAAAATGAAAAATTATGCATAAATCCTCATCCTACTTGTATTTACTATTTTAAGAAGGGATACTCTTCTAGAAAATGTTTTTCAAAAAGAAAAGTAAAGAGACAGAAGGTGAAAAAGCCCTAAAAGGCTACTAACCTAAAAGGACCCAAAAAGATGTAGGTGCCTAAAGTAAAGGTTGCTTCTGATGCAGGTGTGTCTTAAATCACACTATCAGATGGAGACGAAGTAGTTTTTAGACAGTAGCTATCCCAGACATATGATTGGAAACAAGTCTTGGGTCAAAAACCTCATATCAACGGATGGAGGAATCATGAAGTTTGTTGATGGTATCAAGTCAAAGATTGTTGGTCTAGGTAATATTGGTAAGATCAACTCTGACTTGATGACTATGTTATGTTTGTTGAAGGATTGACTCACAACTCGCTGAGCTTTAGTCAATTTTGTGATCAAGGCTATAGATGTAATACACTAAGTCCTAAATGATATTGTTAAGTAAGGAAACTAAATTTTAAAATGGGTAATCAATTACAATTGCCTGCAATCGGGTACCAGCCTCTCTGGAAGTCCAATGGCTAACTTTTCCTTAATTGTTATCAAATTGCCAATAGTAGATTACCAACCTTTTTGGACATCCACAGACTAAAATTTTCCTAATTGTAATCTATTACAATAATCTTAGTTCACTCAATTTTATCTGTCAAGATTAGGCTTTGGGTTCCAAGATAGAAAGATTGGGACAAGGGTCCGAGATCCGAGTTATGTGGTATGAAGTCAAGGTCATGCATTCGAGGCGTGATGGTATAAGTAGGATGGTCGAGTGTTGAGGTCGAGTCTAAAAGATCTAGTTTCAAGTTCCAAATTCCAAGCTCCATGTTTGATCACCACTTTTATGTTCATTTCTCACAAAGCGTGAAACACCATGAGCAATAAGATGTCAAGGTCCAATTTTCGGGTTCTGAGGTTTGAGCTATGGAGCATACGAGTTTGGTTCCTTGGGTATCAATGTGGGAGTATACATTTTAGGTTCCGAGCAAAAGCGACTGCATTCTAAGTTCCGAGCTAACTCGATACGATGCATGCCAAGTTTCAAGATCACGGTAGCCCTTAGGTAGCAATGTCGATCCCTGGAGCTTACACTGTAGCATAGCCCAAGACTTCTCTAAAATGCAAGCAGAGTCAAAAATGCCATTTTACACTTCACTTTCTGTCTCTTACATTCAAAATGCTCTCTCATCTCTTTAGAACTCTCTGCTTGTCATCCTGTCCATGACCCATGCTAATCTTCTTCTTCATCCACCTCCTTCCTTCCTTATTTCGCAGCCATCTAGCCACCTCCGTGACACCACGACCGTGCACAATTGTAGTTACAATGGTTCTTACTCCTACCATATGATTTAGGTAGTTTAGGAGTGCGACCTATATTTTGAGCTAGCCCATTCATAACCTCTCTATTTTCGTTCTTCTTTTGGCTCCAAAAGGTATTCCTGTGGCCCAAAACTCTCCTTATTTCGTGAATCTAGCTTAATCACATAGTGGATGTCGGATTTTAGCCAGTTGATTTTAGAACCTAGGGTTACATTGGGGGTTTTGAGGTTTAAGAGTAATTTGTGTTAATTCCTTGTATTAGTGACTAATATTTGGTTAATTTAATGTGTTTGTGGTATTAGATTGTCCCAAGGAACGCTCTCCTAGTTCCGTGGATCTGGAGAATTGAAATCCTCCTTCTTGGCTTGTGTAGAGTGAGTAGATAGTAGATCCTTAATTAGTTTTCTAAATTAGTTATCTTGTCTATATTTGTATTCTAGTAATTATCAAAGTATTATGATGTTAAAACTTTTTCTTAATCATTTTATTTTTCAAATTTTACGCATGGGACAATGAAATGTTTTATGTGGAACTATATTAATTGTTATGTTGAAAAGAAATGAGAATAGTTATGTATGATGGTAAACAATAAGCTTGGGAAAGTCTATAACAGGATCTGCAGCTAACAGTAGTAAAAGTTAATTTTGGTGAACCTCGAATTATTATTTACACAACCACATAGAGTGTAGTGCATGACAGATTACACAGCCACTTAAGAAGTGATGTGTGACGAAATACAGGATCACACAAAGGAAAGGCTGCCTAAGTGTGATCCTAATGAACCATCCTGGATTAGATAACTTCCCATGGATTTTAGGAAATTTAACAATATTTCGAAGCTATGATTTTATGTAACTTTACATATTAGTATGTTAATCTAATTTTTCTTGCACATTATCTCATGTGAGTTAGGGATGTCCTATCTCTCACTAAGTTATATAAACTTACTGTATTGTCTTTCTTCATTTTTAGATATAGGTGCAAAATTAGGATCTGATCCTCTCGCTCTTCAACAGTGACTCCTTGATTCCTTTTGGTGAGCCCTTCTTAATTAAGGGCATGATGCACTTGCAAACCTTTTGTGGACTTCCTAGACTAGTGTAGCTCCATAGTACCATAAGCAAGGTCCGACGCTTGCTTGGCTTGTATTGGTTTCAGACTATCGGATATGTATATTTATATATGTAGAGTTGATATCGAATCAGAGTTTTCTTCAAATGACTAAATGTTATGGTATGGATCTTGAAAGAGTAAGTGTGTGTTTGGTTTCAAGAAATATTTTCTATTTTTATTCTATGATTTCATTTCCTAAAAATCATTTCTATTTTTATTTTTTTAGATTTTGAAAATTAGTTTCCCTGGTTGTTTTCACTTTTCATTCTCTACCTTGTCTCTCTTAGTCAAATCAAGGAATCCTTGTTGACCCGCTTAGTACTCCTTCAACACAATAGATATTTTTTAGTATAGCTTGTGACCATTGTACTTATCTTCATATGTTATTAGAATGACAGCAATTGCTATTCTTGCGAGATAGAGGTGGCCATTTTTCCAATAGACATGCTTTACCTTGCAACCCAGATCACATTGCTAGATTTGCATCTACCCTTCTTGTTTTGTTATCTTTAACAATTGGAACTAGACTCAAACCACCCAAAAACAACATAGGAGCCACAATTTAGAAACGGTATATAAGAAAATGAAGAAATCAAAGAGTAATATAATTGTATTTAAACAAAACAACATAGCATAGACATCATCACTTCATCTAGGATCTCGTGCATAGCTTTCCAATCTAGTATCAGCAATCTGCTCCTCTCCATCAACCTTTCTTCTTTGAACAACTCCTGCAACATAGTGAGGTTGCTGCTACCAAGCCGAGCCATGATCTTGGTGTCATCAACAACCACCACAATCTTGTTATAGGCGACCTCACTGTCTTCTCATGGAGAAGGGCTCCGCCGCGGCCCTTGACAAGGTTGAGGTGGGTTCGATGTCGGCAGTGCCATTGATGACAAAATCCAAGATGAGAGCATGGTAGATATTCAATGCAGATGAGAAACTGAGGGAGATGTGTATTAGTGTGTGTGAGATAAAAAAGAAACAAAAGTCATTGAAACTACAAAAATGCCACCTCCTTAAAATAAAAACGGTGAAAACATCTTTTTGTTGTTTTCAAAATTTCCGGAAATTTGGAGTCCATTTCCTAAAATTGAAAATGAAAATTTCTAATTAAACATATTTTCTATAGCATTTTCTATTTTTTGTGAAAATGAAAACAAAAAATAGTGAAACAAAACACCTCCTAATATTGTGTGCTTGAAGGATATCTATATTGATATGCTTTTAACTCTTATGTTGCGTGCTTTGGGGCGCATTATGAGAACGCTTGGATCCCTACTGGATTGAGTGTGTTTGATTGTCTATGCAAGAAGGAGATCTATATTTGGAAGATGTCTTAAATACAAAGAAGACTATATCTAATTTTTCGAAAGTGTTTGGTGAAAGGCTTATTCAAGGACTTGTTCCCTATGTGCTAGTCACAGCTTGGGTTGTGTCATGACAACAAAGTTGTGTTTGAACCTTCTCATTGTATCATAAAAAATTATATATTAGATAAGATCATTCTTATTGCTAAAAGGCATAATAATACTTATGCTTTATATGTAGATGATCTTTTAAATCAGAATATAAAATGCTTAACATCCTTTGTAGACGAGAAGTGGATGTGGCACAAGAAACTTGGTCATACTCATATGATATTAATCCTTGAGATTTCTCAAAAAGAGCTTGTCAAAGGTTTATATTAGATCAGTTTTGAAAATGACTCAACCTGTGAGTTCTGATAAAGGGGTAAATAGAACATGAGTTCATTTCACAATAAGAATGTAATGTCAACTACTAGACCACTTGAGCTTTAACATCTTGATCTTTTTAAACCAACTAGAATTGTCGGTCTAGGTGGTAAGAAATATGATTCGATCATTGTGGATGACTTTTTAAAATTCACATGGGTTATATTTCTTATTCATATGAATAAAGCTTGTGAGGCCTTCAAAGTATTTTAAAAAAGAGTTCAAAATGAAAAGGGTTTCTACATTTCATCCATCAGATTTGATCATGGTAGTGAATTTGAAAATCATGTGTTTGAAGATTTTTCCAATGAAAATAACATTTCTCATAATTTCTCTTCTCCTAGAACTCCTCAACAAAATGTAGTTGTTGAAAAGAAGAATGGATCTTTGCAAAAAATGGCCATAACCATGCTTTTAGGAAGTGGTTTATCAAAAGGATTTTGGGCAAAAGCAATCAACACTACCTGCTATATTCAAAACCAGTTTTTCTTAAGGCCAATCATCAAGAAGACACCCTATGAATTATGGAAAAGAAGGAAACCTAATATTTTTCATTTCCATATATTTGGATCTGAATGCCTTGTACTTAGCACCAATGACAAACTGTCAAAGATTGATCTTAAGTCTGATCCTGGTGTACTCCTAGGATACTCTTCTATGTCTAAACCTCATAGGGTATATAATAAGAAGACTCGAGCTATGGAGGAGACTATACATATTTCTTTCAAAGAGAAGATGAAGGTTATAGACTAGAATGTTCTTGACCTGGAAGAAGACACGGAAAATTTGTCTTTGAACAATGATTCTCAAAATCAACAATCCTTTCAGATAGCCACAAAAGAGAACAATGATAATGTAACTACCAATTTTGAACCCTTCTACCGTTAGCATGTTTCTGATGACATACTAGAATATTCAAAAAGATCGCCTATTAAGAGAAGAAGCACTGGTACAAGAGATTTGAGACCTGTCTCTCAAAATCAAATCATTAGTGAATCATCTTAAGGAATCAGGACTAGATCGTCTTTCAAAATAGAATCAAACATGGGCTTGATTTTAGAAATACAACCTAAATGTATTGATGAATCACTTTAAGATTAAAGCTAGATAGAAGCTACGGAAGAAGAGTTAAATTAATTTGAAAAGAGCAAAGTTTGGACCCTGGTTCCATTCCCTAAAGGACATTATGTAACAAGCTCAATGAAAGTGTAAATGTGATCAGAAATAAGGCAAGGTTAGTGGCTCAAGGATAAAACAGTAAGAAGGAATTGACTATGATGAGACATTTGCTTCTATTGCAAGATTAGAAGCTATCTGAATGCTGCTTGCTTTTGTAGCATATAAAGGTTTTATTCTATATCAAATGGATGTTAAATCTGCATTTTTAAATGGTTTTTTTATGAAAAAGTGTATGTTAAACAACCTCCTAATTTTGAAAATAAAACATTTCCTCATCATGTTTTTAAGCTGTCAAAAGCTTTATATGATCTAAAATAAGCTCCAAGAGCTTGGTATAAAAGACTTAGCTCTTTTCTCCTTAAGAATGATTTTAAAAGAGGAAAAGTTGATGCAACATTGTTTATCATGCATGAGAAAGATGATTTCCTTACAGTACATATTTAAGTAGATGATATCATTTTTAATGCTACTAATCAAAATCTGTGCAAAAGCTTTTCTAAGCTTAAGCAAGGAGAATTTGAGATGAGCATGATAGGAAAGCTCAAATACATTTTAGACTTGCAAATAAAGCAACAAAAAGATGGGATCCTTATTCATTACGAAAAATATGCCAATGATATACTGAAAATATTTGACATGGACAAAGCTAAGAGCATTAGTACTCCCATACATCCTTCTCAAGTTCTGGAAGCTATTGAAGATGGAGATAAAGTCTCTAAAAAACTTTATCGAGGTATGACTGGATCATTGCTTTACTTTACAACCAATAAACCTGACATACAATTAAGTATAGATATTTGTGCTAGATTTCAATCTAACCCAAAGCAATCACACTGAAATGCTATCAAGAGGATTCAGGGATATTTAGTAGGTACTACTAATCTTGGTTTCTGGTACAAGAAAAGTACTCTTTGGGATGTTATAGGTTACTGTGATGTTGACTTTGCTGGAGATAGAGTAGAAAGAAAAAACATAAGCGACTACTGTTGTTTTCTTGGAAAATCTTTAATAACTTGGTCAAGCAAGAAGTAGAACACAATTGCTTTTTCAACTGCTGAAGCTAAATATGTATTTGCAGCAAATGGTTGTGCTCAGATTTTGTGTATTGAGCATCAGCTGAAGATTTCAACTTAAGGTATACCAAAATGCCTATTTTGTATGATAATACTAGTGCTATTAATCTTGCTAAAAATCCTATTTAGTATTCTAGATCAAAGTATACAGACATTAAGCCTCATTTCACAAGAGATCGTGCTCAGAAAGGAGATATTGAGTTAAGTTTTGTAAATTTGGATGATCAAATAGCTGATACATTTACAAAACCTCTAGCTGATGATTGATTTTCTTACATTAGAAACCTTCTGAATATGATTAGTTGTTGAGTATGCATTCATAACACATGGATCCTATTCCCCCAAGCTTCTATAAGAGCTTAAAGCTGAGATTACTATATCTAAGTGTGTTTCCCTTCTGAAGAAAACTTCTACAAAATGATTCAAAAAGATCAATTCAGAATATATTCAGAAAGATCAGCTCAGAACAATCTACAAAAATGATTCAGAAAGATCGCTTAGATCAGTATACAAGATGTGCTTAGAATATTATTTCAGAAAGGGTAAATTAGAAAGGTGCTTCAAGTTTCAACTTCAAAAGGAATATTTTCATCAGAAAGATGACTTAAGCTTTTGATAAAAAATTTGAATATCAAGAGTCAAGGCTAGTTTTGGAATGTGGAATGATTTTGTAACTCCGCGCTATGCCACATTGCCACGGCTTAGTAAAGCGAGAAAGCCAAAGGCCATTCTTACACAAAAATTGCCATCGTTTCAACCTCGAAGTCTTTGACATTACCATAACCCTTGGTCATTTTTTCATCGAACTTATTTACTCACTTTGAAAATCTTTCTCTCTCCTAAGTTACTGAAACCTTTTACTATTCACCAATGTTTATCTTCCCTCTCAAGATTCAAACTTTCATCACTCTCTACTTTTACCTACAACTTCAATGCAAACGCATTCCTTACTTTTTTAAGCTCCTACTTTTCGTATTCTCAGAAATGGCTGATAAAGGTTATCAAAGCATCCTGTATGTTCTTAAAGATGAGGAGATGCAGGCCAACTTTCAAAATAACATCTTTCTAAGGCCTATTACCTGAGGAAGAAGTTTCTACTTAGAGAATTTCACTCCTCTTCCAGAAGTCATTGAGTTCCAAGGGTGGAATGATTTCTTGAGGATTTTAAAAGATATCTACACAGGTATGATTCCTGCTTTTCTATAGTACCTTTGTACCTTTGACGAAGACAACACCTCACGTCTGAGCATCGTTGGAAGCTCTGAGTTGCAGAACTTATAATTGGTCCCTACTGCTCCAGAAGGAACCATGGTTGAGAGGACTGAGACTGTAACTAAGGCTACTACACTAGAAAGGATTGAAACATAAGGGATCAAATTCAGGTTCCAGAAGCTTAAGCTGATGTTGTCCCTTCATCTGACGCTGCCATCATCTCTACTCCATTCCTAAATCCTACCATGGCAATTGCATCCTAAGACCATCTTGCCACCCTATCTATTGCCAAAACTCTACTATTAGTGACTATAGGCCCAAGATTTGACAGAAAAACAACTGAAACTGGTTCTAAATTTGCAAAGTCTTCAACTAGACACATTGAGAAACTATTTTTCGAAGAATCATCCACTACAAAATGTCTTCCCAAATGCTACTAAAGTTCCAATAGACCTAATTCTAGTTAATCAACACACTATTATGACCAAGCAACATGCACTTGATAGAAGAATAAACAAGATGGAAACTATGATGCTACAAATATTAAAGGTTCTTCAAAAAGGAAACCAGAAGGCAATCAATGATGGCTAATCTTCTATGATCCTTATCATCTTTTGTTAATGTCAAAAGGGGGAGTAGGAGTTACACAACACATAGCTCATATTTATTTTTTAGCATAATTTTTCATTTTGTTTAGTTTTACATTCATAGCATTTGTAGAACAATTTCATTTAGGAATATTACATTTTAGATTATGATCCTTTGTTATTATTTTGCTTTGACATTATAATTATTCTGCTCTGACATTATAATTATTCTGCTCTGATAATGTATGCCAATTTATTGCTCTGATACTTTTATGCTCTAATATTTATCTTAGAATATTTTATACTTTTTGCTCTGATTTTTATCTTAGAATATTCTTTATAATTTATGCTCTGATAATTCAATATTCTGATATCTGTCATATGTATTTTTTGCAAGTTATCACAATGTTGTTGATCACTCCATCACTCTGATTATATATTATGTTCTGTGTGAAGTTATAATCTTCATATTTGTAATGTTTTCAATTGCTTTGATTATACATATATAATGCTCTGATATGCTAAAATCCTTTTGTACTTCACATTTCACTCTCATTAATCATGAACCTGTTTGAACTACTTTGAAGTGAGAATTTGACTCATCTTGCTTTTATATTTCATAACATTCAAAATGTTCTTTAATGGTGAACAATTTTCTTTACATTTGATTCAATTACCTATATTTCTTTTAAGTTTCTAGTTAACACAATTATTTGTTATCAACTTCATAAAGTATAATTTCAAATCAGAAAAATTGAAGTTAAAAACAAACCCAATGCTTATGTGCCTTGAATTCTTTTTATAAAACAAAAGTTTTCGTATTGGTTTGCCGTCATCAAAAATGGAGATATGTAAGCTCCAATACCCTTCAAAAGCCACTAAGTGGTCTGAGCTGTATCGACCTAAGAGTTTTGATGAAAAACAAATCAATTCTTAATTAAATCTTTTGTGTGCACTAATGGTTTGTTCAAGTGTTTTTAATCAATTGCACTAGATCACAACTATGCATGCTGATGAGATTGGAATCATATGAATTTAAAAGTTCTTATATATCTTGCATATATAATCAAAAAATAATAACTTTTCTAAAATTTCTCTCTCAAGAAAGCATATCAAAAGGATCAGAAGGATGTATCTATGTCATCAGAAGGATCCTGAGCACTTCAGAAAGATAATCTGTCCAGAAGGCTTTGATCAAAAGGATGATCTCCAAAAAGTTGATCTTCATGAAGTGCCTCATCCTCAAAGTTTGCTTAGCACGATTCATGCATCATTCCTAAAAGGTCAAACTTGAAATGACAATATCCAAAATTACCACTAACAACTCTAAAAAGCTAGTAGACCCAAACAACTAGATTTCTTCTCTAGTGATGTACTTACTTGCTGAGAAAGAAAGAAACTCATTTCTTTCTCCAATCTTAGACCAGTGGATTAAAAAGCTCTGAGCTCAAGGTCTAAAGTCTCAATGACTAGATTTTGAAACCTATATAAACCTAGAAGACGATGAAGAAATGGTTAGAAGTCTGTGCATTTAAATATCTATCAAGCTGTCTTCTTTCTTAACCTTCTATACATCTAGAAAGTTAATCATTGTAACTTCTCAAAAGAAAATCTTCTCATCTGCTCTTGATTTAGCTAATACTCTCTTTGCGAGATTATTGAGAAGTCACTACACACTGAATTTGATTGTATCATACACCTCTGAGTATTAGCTTGGAGAGGCTTTGTAAAGACTACTTGTTTGGTTAGTTTGGAAAGGCTAGGAAGAGCTACTCTATTGTAAAAGCTTGGAGAAGCTTGGATAAAAAAAATACTCAAGTTTATAAAATCTCAACTAATTTATTGGGAACTAGACATAGGCAAGTAGTTTGGTCGAGCCAATATAAAAACTTCTTTGTGCAAACTTCTATCCTTATCACTCTTTACCATTTTTATATTCTGTGTACTATTCTATAAGCCTATTTTATTCATTGCTTAACAAAGTTATTGTGAAAACAATAACTTCTATTTCTAACTCAAAACACTTTCGCATTCCAAGTCCAAAAATTTGAGAAAGTTGTTTAAACTTTTTCAGGAACTCAAAATTTTTAGAAGCACAATTCAACCCCCTTTCTTATGTTATTTCCACCTTCGAAGGTGCAATATTACAAGGCCATGTCATTTTTCTTTAGGCCTCGTGCCTTATCTGTAACATCCTCAATTTCATATCGTGCTAGATTATCTTAGTAACCCTGAGTAATTAGGCACTTAATGAGAAATTTTGAGATTAGGGCTTAATTAAGGGGTTGACTCGATGAGAAGGGTCAAGAGAATGCTTAATCGAGGTTAGATAATCTTTAATTAAGCAAGTTAGAGCCCCTATAGCTTATGTAAGCACTAATCGCCCTTAATTAGCTTACTCGAGTTTAATTAAGGTTAATTAAGCTTAATCGTAAGATTAATTTTTGTTAATCATGTTCTTGTGTGTTAATCACTAATCCTTGCTTAATCACCTTAATTAAGTTGTATGAGCACTTAATCATATGATTAAATTCAAATTTAGTCAACTAGACAATAAAGTAAAGAGTGATGTCATAAAAGCATAAAGCATGAGATAAGAGTGCCTTATGTAAGAGTTTGACCATACTTTGTTCCCCCATCATCCAATTTGTCTCCCTAAACCTTAATTAACAGAAAATGAAGCAAAAATATCTCCCCCCACCCTACTAAAAGTTTCGGCCACTTTCTTGCACACACACACACATTCACTTCATTTTCAACTTCTCACTCTCTCTCTAAAGTGCTCAAACTCTCCAACCTCTCTCTACATTCCTTCTTCTTCTTCTTCATCTTCTTCATCATTCTCCACCTCCATAACCAAACCTTCCTCACCAAGCCCTTCAAAGATCACATCTTTTGGTCTTTGGAGACAAGATCAAAACACTAAAACCTCCATTTCCACAAGATTTCAAGAGCTTCTCCTTCCTTCTTGCAAAACTGCCACCTTCATCATCAAGAGGAGCCATCATCTTCTTCTTCTTCCATTTCTCTTGTTTTGCGCCATCTTCAAGAAAGGTAGTGATCTCCATCTTTTTCATTTTGTTTACTCAAGAAAGCTTGGAGCTTGGTTCTTTCATGACCAAGATTTCTAAGTGAAAGCTTGAGAAGATCCTTCATGCTCTTCAAGAGCCAAAGTTTAAATTTTTAGTAAAATGTGTTCTTGATGTTCTTCATGTGTTCTTAAGTTTCCTCTTTTGGAAAAATGTGTTCTTGATGTTCTTCATGTGTTCTTATTCTTAAGTTTCCTCTTTTGGAAAAATGTGTTCTTGATGTCTTCATGTGTTCTTAAGTTTCCTCCTTTGGAAACATATGTTCTTATTGTTCTCTTGCTTAAAGTTGTTCCTTTCTCTTTATGATGAGTGAATGATTAGAAAAGCTTCACCTTTCTATGTTTCCATGATTTGATAAGACTATGAACCGTCTAAAAGCTTTAGACTTTAAAAAGTTTGCTTCTTGATTCCTTCAAAGTGGCGCAACTTTTAAGCTTCCATAAAGTTTTATTTTGTTTTGTTTTGAAGACAAGAATACATGTGAAAGTCTAAACTTTTTGAGTTAGAAAAATGATATCTTGTCACTTTAGGCTTTAGAAATCAAACCTTAAAGAAAAGACCTTTCACAAAGTTTCAAAATTTATTCAAGAATAAGATCTTTAAGTTATAAAAATGTTGTTTTATAACATTTCATTCATAAAGTTTAGACTTTGACCAAAATAATGCAAAAAGGTGTTAATTTTTATAAAGAACAAGACTTTTTATTCAAAAAGCTAGTAACTTGTATCATTATTTCATAAAGATCCAATCTTAAGATAAGAGCTTAATGTCAAAGGCACTTACTTTTATAAAGAATAAGACTTTATGACTACTTTATAAAGAATGACAACTTTAATAATGTTTAAGGCAAAACCTTGGTATGTTATTAGTAAAGGTTTAAAACTTTGTAACTTGAATAAGTTAAAAGTCACCCTTGGTGATTAGTGAACATTGGTGTTGTTGGGTTCATGATGTGGTTATGCATTGTCATGACCCAAGGATTAGAGGGATCTCGAACTCCTTGGGAACAGAAGTATGATTAGGGCCTCTGAGCATACCATGAACCTAGGAATCACTAAGTGCACTATCTCAAGGAAAGGAAACAATTACATAATTTAATTAATTTGAACAAGTGTTTCATAAGACATGTACTTAAGTAAAGAATACTTTCATCCAAGGACCAAGTAACTAAAAGACTATAAACACATATCCTAACTATGTGATTCTATCATGGGTAACCATGGGAAATCATATGATGATTCATAATATTCTTCACAAAGAACAACACAACTGTAAACCCCTTTAGGGTATGAATGTGTGATGCCACTCGGCATGATGAATGATGAGTTTGATTGAGCTTTGTCTTATGATAGAATGATGAGTGTGATGATATGATATAGATATTATGAACTATTGGTTGAATGCTAATGATTGGCATTTTGGGGAAGCTCCGGTCTAGCCGTTATGCTGCCGGATTTCCGTCAAAATTATGGACTTAGTCATATCATTGCATGCGTCTAGTCAAGGAAATGTTATGCATGTAAAGTATAAAGATAAGAAAAGAATCAATGGGACGTGACCCTTCAATCACTTCGGTAAGGGAAGTGACAGACAGCGATCTACAAGGAACCTCTATGAGGGAGGCAAGGGTGTTTTGGAGGACCCTCCAACTTAGAGGTAACCAATATCGGCTTAGTCTGATTTGGTTAGTATTGCATGACAACGGTCACGAAATGAGCTCATGTCCAAAAGCAGTCTATTTCAAAGGAAAGTAAAGAATGTTAAGCACGTGCTAAAAATGAAAGTAAAGTCTAAGTATGACCACGGTTACATCTATGATGATGCATGTCTTTGCATGTAAGTATATTGCCCATTTGCATTATGAATGTTTATTCTATGTTTTAGTACGTATGTTAGTCATGATGATGTGGTTATGATCTTAAGTTTAAAAGCAACCCGCTTCGGGGTCTAAGTTTTCAAAACCATTAAAAATTGAACTTATATCTGTCCACTGCTTTTTTTTTAATGAAACCCGAAGTGGTTGGGATGATGACGATGACACTGTGTTTGTCTAGTCGCGATCCTACTAAGAAATTTAGTATTTCTCATTCCTACGTTTCCGTGTTGTCTTCAGAGGATGTCGACGTCGGGCACGGTGGTGATCTACATTGAGTTCCCGGTGTGGCGTTGGTGCTTTGACCCGGTGCCGAACGCCTCTGTGCTGTCGGCGAGCGCAACGATGAGGGTCTACATCTTCCACGACCGCCAGTTTCCGACTCCCGTGGTGAGCCTAGTTTTTCGATCGCATCAGCCATTCGGCGAGGTTACTATGGATGACATCCGCCCCTACTTTTAGCCGTCGAGATACCCCACTGATGATGATGATGAGACTGACTCGGATACCCGCTTGACTCCGATTGTTTCACTGGATTCCGATCCCTCGAAGCCGTCTTATCCAAGCTTCCATGTGGAGACCGATCCGTCCGAGCCCCTCTATCCGACTCATTCTGGGGGATCTCACCGTTCGGGTTCGTCGTAGCCTTCGGTGATTCGTCTATCTTCTGATTCTTCTGCTTCATTTGCTGGCCCAGCTTCACCCCCGGTTCACGGGCGTGGGTTCATTCGTACCCGTGCTGTGCCTCGTGGGCAAGGACGTGCTCGAGGAGGGGGACGTGTTGACACTTCTCCCGGTGGATATGGGAACGGTTTCCTCCCGCCAGATGCTTGATGTGATGATTGCATGCGGAGCCGAGCACGAGGATAGCCCCTTTTGGTTATAGTTATAGGGTTATCATTCTATTATGTGGCATGCTTGGGTAGTAGGATTTTCTGATGTATTTCCTTTTATTATGTATTGGTAGGCTTTTTGTGTAGGGCCGACGATAGATATTGGACCTATTATTATCTTATGTATGACTCTGGTATGACTATTATTGTATTATCATGGATGGCCATGGAATGAATGTTACATTTATCTAAGAATTGTGGTTACTCTTATGGTTTCTATGTTTGTTAAATGCGATGTATGTATGGGTTAGCGGTGTTACTTTATATGTTCACGATGCGCTCATGGCTCTCGATTTCAAAAATGGTTCACTTGTTTTGTTGAAAAAAATTTACCCCTATTTTCGGTACAAAGTAATTTCTAAAAGGTAATGTTAGCTCTGCGAGCAAAAGTAACAACTAGTAATTCCACAATATGACTTAAGCATAGAATGGAACTACTAGGGTGTTACATTTTGGTATCAAAGCAGTTCGTCCTTGAAGAGCCTAGGGATGAACTGACTATGCTTCTAAGCATACGTTTTAGTTAAGTCATGCTTCAAGTCTCGTCTGTATGATGAGGCATAGGAATTAGATGTGCATGATCGTCTGTTCTGAATGTGGTCAGTTACTGGTTCACTCAACATAAATGTTGAGCCTGATCAATTCAATGTCTTTTGTTTTGTGTACCAGGAACTAATGGCTTCAGGAAGACGTGGTAGGCCCCGCAACGAGCAAGAAGGTCCCGAGGAAGTCATGGGGACACTTCGCAAAATGGCTGCTGCTATGAGGGAGCAAGCTGCTGCTACCCATCGAATGATGGAGCGAATGGAGCAAATGGATGAGGAGAATCCCGAAGGGCACAATGGAGGAGCTGAGGTGGATCTTGAGTACCTCAAGTTTGCTAAGTTCAGGAAGGCAAATGCACCGAGCTTTAGAGGGACGTACAACCCCGATCGAGCTGAGGAGTGGATCAAGGCCATTGAGAATATTTTCATAGTGTTGGCCTGCACCAAGGAGCAGAAGGTAGCCTTTGCTACCTATATGTTGGAAGCTGATGCTGAGCTCTGGTGGGTAGGCGTAAAGAGGCTTTTGGAGGGAGCCCAAACCCACATCACCTGGGAGATTTTCAAGTCGCACTTCTATGAGAAGTATTTTCCCGCATCCATGAGGAATGCGAAGGAGCTAGAGTTCATGAGTCTGCGTCAAGGGACCATGAATATTGCTGAGTATACGGCCAAGTTCGAAGAGCTATGCAAGTTCTCGACAATTTACCAAAGGAACCCGGATGAGCGTTGGAAGTGTGTGAAGTTTGAAGGGGGATTGCGTGAAGAGATACTGGCATCTGTAGGACCAATGGAGATCCGTGACTATGCTACACTCGTCAACAAGTGCCGTTTGGTGGAGGATTGCAACCGTAAGCTGTTAGTGGCAAGGTCCGAGGCCTACAAGAAGAAGCTAGCACCGCAAGGGCAGAAGTTTAAGCCCCAACCTCTGAGGAAACCATTTCAGGGTGGAGGTTTCAAAGGAAAGCAACCCCAGAAGCCTGTTGGGAATCCACCCAAGCCGACGAATGGCCAAGCTTGCCCAAAGTGTGGTAAACACCATGGAGGACACCCTTGTTTAGCTGGCCAGAATGCTTGTTTCCAATGCGGAAAGCCTAGGCATATGGCAAGAGACTGCACTGTCAAGCTGTTGTCCCCTACCAACAAGCCCCAACACCAAGGAAGGGTCTTTGCCCTCAATGCTGAAGAAGCCACTCGGTCCGACGATCTCATCCAAGGTAAATGCAAGGTCAATGGTAGGGCCTTAACTGTGCTATATGATTCTGGAGCTACACACTCCTTTATTTCTCATGATTGTGTAGATAGATTAGGATTATCTGTGTCCGAATTGCCTTATATGTTAAATGTTTCTACTCCTACTGGGAAACCAGTTAAGACTTGTCATTGTTGCTTGAGTTGTCAATTCCAAATTGATGGTAGGTCTTTCATAGCGAATTTGATTTGTTTGCCTTTGTCTGGTCTGGATCTAATTCTAGGCATGGATTGGCTTTCGGCTAACCATGCTATGATAAATTGTTCTGAAAAGTCTGTTGTTTTTCCCCTATACCTGATAAGCCCGTGGAGGCTGTTAGTTTGTTCTTGAACTCTGTTAGGGTAGGAAGTAGTGAGTTTGGTGATCAGGGATATGTTCTCCTTATGACAAGTGAAGTGGAACTCGAGCAGGTGTTGGATGAGATCCCCGTAGTTAGGGAATACCCAGATATATTCCCTGACAACATACCCGAGTTTCCCCCGGAAAGGGAAATCGAGTTTTCTATAGAGTTGGTGCCAGGTACTGGGCCAATCTCTATAGCACCCTATAGGATGTCCCCACTAGAGTTGTCGGAGTTGAAGGGACAATTGGAAGAGTTGTTAGGAAAGAAGTTTGTAAGACCTAGTGCCTCACCTTGGGGAGCCCTGGTGTTATTTGTGAAAAAGAATGATGGCAGTATAAGGCTGTGTGTGGATTACAGGCAATTAAACAAGGTGACTGTTAAGAACAAGTATCCCTTGCCTAGGATAGATGACCTCATCGACCAACTACGAGATGCAGCTGTGTTCTCTAAGATTGATCTGAGATCTGGATATCATCAAATAAGGGTGAAAGAGGAGGATATACCTAAGACAGCTTTTAGGACAAGGTATGGGCATTATGAGTTTACGGTGACGTCATTTGGATTTACTAATGCCCCTGCTATTTTCATGGATTATATGAACAGGATCTTTAGACCCTATTTGGACAAGTTTGTAGTTGTTTTCATAGATGATATTCTCATCTATTCGAGGACAAAGGAGGAACATGAAAAACATTTGAGGATTGTGTTAAGGATCTTAAGGGAAAAGAAGATTTATGCCAAGTTATCTAAGTGTGAATTCTGGATGGAGGAAGTAAAGTTCTTAGGGCATGTGGTGTCGCAAGGGGGTATTGCTATGGATCCAAGTAAGATTGAGGCTGTGATGAGTTGGGAGAGGCCAACCTCAGTGACTGAGATAAGGAGTTTCTTGGGTTTAGCCGGTTATTACCGCAGGTTTATAAAAGGATTTTCTCAGATATCTCTACCCTTAACCAAGTTGATAAGGAAGGATGCCCCGTTTGTGTGGACAATAGACTGTGAGAAGAGCTTTCAAGAGCTAAAGGTAAGTTAACCTCAACCCCAGTATTGGTTTTGCCGGACCCTAGTAGACCGTTTGAGATTTACTGTGATGCCTCTAGGAGAGGTTTAAGTTGTGTCTTGATGCAGGATAGGAACGTGGTGGCTTATGCCTCTAGACAGTTGAAGGCTCATGAAGTGAACTACCCAACCCATGACTTGGAATTAGTGGCCGTAGTGTTTGCCCTGAAGATATGGAGGCATTATCTATACGGTGTGAGGTTCGAGGTGTTCTCTGATCATAAGAGCTTGAAGTATCTCTTTGATCAAAAGGAGCTAAATATGAGGCAAAGGAGGTGGATGGAGTTTCTGAAGGATTATGATTTTGGGTTGAACTATCACCTTGGGAAAGCCAATGTGGTGGCCGACGCATTAAGTAGGAAATCCTTGCATGCATCATGGATGATGGTTAAGGAGGATGAGCTAGTAAGGAGCTTTAGAGACCTTAACCTTGGAGTTATGTTGACCCCCCCATGGTTTAAGATTGAATCAGCTTAGGGTGACGAGCGATTTCAAAAATCAAATTGCTCAAGCCCAAGGCGAGGAAGAAGAGTTCTTGAAAACCCTAGCATTGGTGAAGGAAGGAAGGCTGAAGGGTTTTACACAAGGTGCAGATGGACTATGGAAAATTAAAGGAAGAGTCTGTGTACCCGCAAGTGGTGACCTCCGAAGAAGGATTTTGGAGGAGGCTCATAAGAGCCATTTCACCATACACCCTGGTGTGACAAAAATGTATCAAGACGTCAAGAAGATGTTCTGGTGGCCAGGATTGAAGAGGGATGTTGCGGAGTTGGTAGGCAAGTGTTTAGTCTGCCAGAAAGTAAAGATTGAGCACCAAAAGTCCTCTGGTATGCTGCAGCCATTAGAGGTCCCAGAATGGAAATGGGAAAGTATCTCTATGGACTTCGTGATGGTTTTACCCAAAACGCAGGCTAGGTTCAATGCAATATGGGTAATTGTTGACAGATTAACCAAGTCTGCTCACTTTTTGCCCATTTGAGCTACTTATCCTTTGGAAAAATTAGCCCAGGTATATGTTCAAGAGATAGTAAGATTGCATGGTGTACCTTCAAGCATAATTTCCAATAGAGACCCGAGGTTTACCTCTAGATTCTAGGGAGCCTTGCAAAAGGCATTTGGAATGAAATTTTGCCTAAGTACAGCTTATCACCCCCAGACGGATGGACAGTCGAAGAGGACCATCCAAACTTTGGAGGATATGTTGAGAGCTTGTGTATTGGATAACCGAGGAAGTTAGGATAAATACTTACCTTTGATCGAGTTTGCCTATAACAATAGTCATCATGCAAGTATTGGTATGGCACCCTATGAAGCTTTGTATGGAAGGAAGTGCCAATCTCCCCTATGTTGGTTTGAACTAGGTGAGCAAAGCCTACTAGGACCTGACCTTGTGAGGCAGACCACAGAGCAAGTCAAAAGGATTACGGACAGAATCCTTACGGCCCAAAGCCGTCAAAAGAGTTATGCGGATAAGAGGAGAAAGCCTCTAGAGTTCCAAGAAGCAGAACATGTATTCCTGAAAATCACTCCTACTATCGGTATAGGTAGAGCCGTGAAGGTCAAAAAGTTAAGCCCCCATTTCCTTGGCCCTTTTCAAATTTTAAAACATGTCGGGTCAGTTGCTTACCAAATAGCCTTACCTCCGAAATTGTCAAACATTCATGATGTTTTCCATGTGTCTCAATTGAGAAAATACCATTCCGACGCTAGTCATCTACTTGAGCCTGAAAGTGTATAGTTAAGGGAGGACCTAACTTTCAATCTGCCGCCATCTCGGATCGTGGATCGTAGGGCAAAACAGCTGCGGAGCAAGACAGTACCCTTGGTCAAGGTGGCTTGGGGTAGAAGGAATATGGAAGAATATACATGGGAGCTGGAGGCCGAAATGAAGAACGAATATCCGAATTTGTTTACAGGTAACGAATTTTGAAGGCAAAATTCATTTTAAAGGTGAGGAGAAATGTAACATCCTCAATTTCATGTCGTGCTAAATTATCTTAGTAACCCTGAGTAATTAGGCACTTAATGAGAAATTTTGAGATTAGGGCTTAATTAAGGGGTTGACTCGATGAGAAGGGTCAAGAGAATGCTTAATTGAGGTTAGATAATCTCGAATTAAGCAAGTCAGAGCCCCTATAGCTTACTTAAGCACTAATCGCCCTTAATTAGCTTACTCGAGTTTAATTAAGGTTAATTAAGCTTAATAGTAAGATTAATTTTTGTTAATCATGTTCTTGCGTGTTAATCACAAATCCTTACTTAATCACCTTAATTAAGTTGTATGAGCACTTAATCACATGATTAAATTCAAATTTAGTCAACTAGACAATAAAGTAAAGAGTGATGTCATAAAAGCATAAAGCATGAGATAAGAGTGCTTTATGTAAGAGTTTGACCATACTTTGTTCCCCCATCATCCAATTTGTCTCCCTAAACCTTAATTAACACAAAATGAAGCAAAAATATCTCCCCCACCCTACTAAAAGTTTCGGCCACTTTCTTGCACACACACACACATTCACTTCATTTTCAACTTCTCACTCTCTCTCTAAAGTTCTCAAACTCTCCAACCTCTCTCTACATTCCTTCTTCTTCTTCTTCATCTTCTTCATCATTCTCCACCTCCATAACCAAACCTTCCCCACCAAGCCCTTCAAAGATCACATCTTTTGGTCTTTGGAGACAAGATCAAAACACTACAACCTCCATTTCCACAAGATTTCAAGAGCTTCTCCTTCCTTCTTGCAAAATCGCCATCTTCATCATCAAGAGGAGCCATCATCTTCTTCTTCCATTTCTCTTATTTTGCGCCATCTTCAAGAAAGGTAGTGATCTCCATCTTTTTCATTTTGTTTACTCAAGAAAGCTTGGAGCTTGGTTCTTTCATGACCAAGATTTCTAAGTGAAAACTTGAGAAGATCCTTCACGCTCTTCAAGAGCTAAAGTTTTCATTTTTAGTAAAATGTGTTCTTGATGTTCTTCATGTGTTCTTAAGTTTCCTCTTTTGGAAAAATGTGTTCTTGATGTCTTCATGTGTTCTTAAGTTTCCTCCTTTAGAAAAATGTGTTCTTGATGTTCTTCATGTGTTCTTAAGTTTCCTCCTTTGGAAACATATGTTCTTATTGTTCTCTTGCTTAAAGTTGTTCCTTTCTCTTTATGATGAGTGAATGATTAGAAAAGCTTCACCTTTCTATATTTCCATGATTTGATAAGACTATGAACCTTCTAAAAGCTTTAGACTTTAAAAAGTTTGCTTCTTGATTCCTTCAAAGTGGCGCAACTTTTAAGCTTCCATAAAGTTTTATTTTGTTTTGTTTTGAAGACAAGAATACATGTGAAAGTCTAAACTTTTTGAGTTAGAAAAATGATATCTTGTCACTTTAGGCTTTAGAAATCAAACCTTAAATAAAAGACCTTTCACAAAGTTTCAAACTTTATTCAAGAATAAGATCTTTAAGTTATAAAAATGTTGTTTTATAACATTTCATTCATAAAGCTTAGACTTTGACCAAAATAATGCAAAAAGGTGTTAACTTTTATAAAGAACAAGACTTTTTATTCAAAAAGCTAGTAACTTGTATCATTATTTCATAAAGATCCAATCTTAAGATAAGAGCTTAATGTCAAAGGCACTTACTTTCATAAAGAATAAGACTTTATGACTACTTTATAAAGAATGACAACTTTAATAATGTTTAAGGCAAAACCTTGGTATGTTATTAGTAAAGGTTTAAAACTTTGTAACGTGAATAAGTTAAAAGTCACCCTTGGTGATTAGTGAACATTGGTGTTGTTGGGTTCATGATGTGGTTATGCATTGTCATAACCCAAGGATTAGAGGGATCTCGAACTCCTTGGGAACAAAAGTATGATTAGGGCCTCTGAGCATACCATGAACCTAGGAATCACTAAGTGCACTATCTCAAGGAAAGGAAACAATCACATAATTTAATTAATTTGAACAAGTGTTTCATAAGACATGTACTTAAGTAAAGAATACTTTTATCCAAGTAACTAAAAGACTACAAACACATATCCTAACTATGTGATTCTATCATGGGTAACCATGGAAAATCATGTGATGATTCATAATATTCTTCACAAAGAACAAAACCCCTTTAGGGTATGAATGTGTGATGTCACTCGGCATGATGAATGATGAGTTTGATTGAGCTTTGTCTCATGATTGAATGATGAGTGTGATGATATGATATAGATATAATGAACTATTGGTTGAATGCTGATGATTGGCATTTTGGGGAAGCTCCGGTCTAGCCGTTATGCTGCCGGATTTCCGTCAAAATTATGGACTTAGTCATATCATTGCATGCGTCTAGTCAAGGAAATGTTATGCATGTAAAGTATAAAGATAAGAAAAGAATCAATGGGACGTGACCCTTCAATCACTTCGGTAAGGGAAGTGAGAGACGGCGATCCACAAGGAACCTCTATAAGGGAGGCAAGGGTGTTTTGGAGGACCCTCCAACTTAGAGGTAACCAATATTGGCTTAGTCTGATTTGGTTAGTACTGCATGACGACGGTCACGGAATGAGCTCATGTCCAAAAGCAGTCTATTTCAAAGGAAAGTAAAGAATGTTAAGCACGTGCTAAAAATGAAAGTAAAGTCTAAGTATGACCATGGTTACATCTATGATGATGCATGTCTTTGCATGTAAGTATATTGCCCATTTGCATTATGAATGTTTATTCTATGTTTTAGTACGTATGTTAGTCATGATGATATGGTTATGATCTTAAGTTTAAAAGCAACCCGCTTCGGGGTCTAAGTTTTCAAAACCATTAAAAATTGAACTTATATCTATCCACTGTTTTTTTTTTTTTAATTAAACCCGAAGTGGCTGGGACGGTGACAATGACACTGTGTTTGTCTAGTCGCGATCCTACTGAGAAATTTTGTATTTCTCATTCCTATGTTTCTGTGTCGTCTTCAGAGGATGTCGACGTCGAGCACGGTGGTGATCTACATTGAGTTCCCGGTGTGGCGTTGGCGCTTTGACCCGATACTGAAAGCCTCTATGCTGTCGGCGAGCGCAGCAATGAGGGTCTACATCTTCCACGATCGCCAGTTTCAGACTCCCATGATGAGCTCATTTTTCCGACCGCATCAGCCATTCGGCGAGGTTACTATGGATGACATCTGCCCCTACTTTCAGCCACCGAGATACCCCACTGATGATGATGAGACTGACTCGGATACCCGCTTGACTCTGACTGTTTCACTGGATTCCGATCCCTCGGAGCCGTCTTATCCGAGCTTCCATGTGGAGACCGATCCGTCCGAGCCCCTCTATCCGACTCATTCTGGGGGATCTCACCGTTCGGGTTCGTCGCAGCCTTCAGTGATTCGTCTATCTTCTAATTCTTCTGCTTCATCTGCTGGCCCAGCTTCACCCCGATTCACGGGCGTGGGTTCATTCGTACCCGCGCTGTGCCCCATGGGCGAGGACGTGCTCGAGGAGGGGGACGTGGTGGCACTTCTCCCAGTGGATATGGGAACGGTTTCCTCCCTCCAGATGCTTGATGTGACGACTGCATGCAGAGCCGAGCACGAGGATAGCCCCTTTTGGTTGTAGTTATAGGGTTATCATTCTGTTATGTGGCATGCTTGGGTAGTAGGATTTTCTGATGTATTTCCTTTCATTATGTATTGGTAGGCTTTTTGTGTAGGGCCGACGATAGATATTGGACCCATTATTATCTTATGTATGACTCTGGTATGACTATTATTGTATTATCATGGATGGCCATGGAATGAATGTTACATTTATCTAAGAATTGTGGTTACTCTTATAGTTTCTATGTTTGTTAAATGCGATGTATGTATGGGTTAGTGGTGTTACTTTATATGTTCACGATGCGCTCATGGCTCTCGATTTCAAAAATGGTTCACTTGTTTTGTAGAAAAAATTTTACCCCTATTTTTGGTACAAAGTAATTTCTAAAAGGTAATGTGTGTTCCGCGAGCAAAAGTAACAACTAGTAATTACACAATATGACTTAAGCATAGAATGGAACTACTAGGGTGTTACATTATCCATAATGTATGTCATAGTTTATATCACTTATGCCAACTGAACCTTTATGGTCTGCATAATTGTTGGCATTAAAGCCAAAATCCCACATCAAGTGGAATTAAAAGCCTAATAGGAGGCTTGGCCCATAAATAAGGCCTTTGAATTTTGATTTAGATATCTTCCAAGTTGGAGTGATTAAGTTGTATGGATAGCTTTTAGGAGCTGTCCATATGATATAATATTTTGTAAGGATGGTTTGAATCTTTAGTTGTGCAAAAGTTGTAGATAGTGAAAGATTTTGGAATTTCTTATAGAGGTCATAGATATAGGTTAAGAGTAATCAAACCACATTAAATTTTGTGTTTGTCTCCTTCATGTGATTTTTCTTCTTGTATTGTTGCCTCTAGTGTGAGCAAGCTTGTTGTTGTATTTCTTGCGCTTCCACTATCCAACAGCAATAATCTCTATGCTTGATGATAACATCCATGGTTTATTTTTGATAATACAAAGATAATACTAATTTTCCAAGCACAAAGTGCTCTACGAAGTTTAATTAATGACATAGTTTCAATTTTTATTTGTACAATTTTAAAATTATAATTTATTAATTGGTAATATGAAACTTGCAATAATTATGGTAGCCAATTATAGATGTCATTTTTTAAATAAAATTTAATTTTAATATACTATCCACAATTGTTAACTCTCAAATTTATGAGTTCAGGTACCTAAATCAAGCAAGTGGGGAGGTGGAATTAGTGACCATCGTAATCACTAATGTTGAACTTACATTTTTGCTCTCCATTTCTTTTTCCCCTAACCATCCATCTTCTTCACCTCCTAACCTCCTCTTTTCTTTAACTAGCACCACTGGCTCACTCCCCCTGCATGATTACACTCCTTGCCCCCACTGTCTCATCCTTGGCCAGTTTCTAACTTGCCGTGGGATGTGCCATTGCAAAGCGGCTCTTTCTATGGGAATGGCCATTACCACTGTCGACAATCCCATGACTCAATTCAAGCCTTGGATCCACCATGTCCTCATCCTTTAGTAACTCATTGAAGGAAGGAAAGGTACTCATCCACTTGTTGCTCATCAACAAAGTCATTAACATTGTTATGGTCACTCCTCACACAAGGTGAAAGGCAAGATTTTGAAACAAACATATCATAGATAATGTCATGAGAGAGTGAAAAACTAGACTTTAGGCTAATAGGGTTGTTTGCTAACTCAAAAATTGGGCAAGCATGGAAAGAGGGAGAAAAGACATGGCCACTGCACATTGCTAGAAGAGGCCACAAGGGAGAAGAAAGCCATGGATGATGAGGGACCTGGGAAAGAGCTGCTATTGTTTTGCCGATCGTGAGGAAGGGAGAGATGGGTGCCACCTCCAATGCTAGTCTACTATGAAAGAATTACACTGCTATTTAGAGGGGGTGGGTGAGAGCAAAGAATGTGAGGGTAAGATGGGTAAATTCTATATAAATTACTTTTATACATATTATAACATAAGTATAAATTTTAATTTTAATTAATTTTAACCATTACATTCAAATTTTACTGGTCGAGATTTAGTGACCACGATGGTCACAAACTCATGAGCCCTATGTAAGAACTTGCCACCTAAATTGAGTTAACTCACTTAAAAACTCAAACTTGACTAAACTTGGATGAACTTGGGTAAATTCATATAAACTCAAGGGTAAACTTATGAGTTTATTATTTTAGTTAAAATTCGGTCTCTCAAGTATGAAAACACAGTATTTCACATGGAACACTATTAATTAAAACTTCCTAAATTGAAGATCTTGACATCCCAATTTATTATTTTGATTTTTAACATCCAAAACTTTCGATATATTACTTTGTGATTTTAATTTATATTTCATGTTTTATGATTTGTGTTTGCTTTAATAGGATGTTGTAAGTAAGATTTTGTCTTATTTTTGCTTTATTATGAATAGATTGTATTATGTTTGATATTATAAATAGTTTTAATATTATTTTTAAAATAAGTAAACTCTTATGAGTTTATGAGATGAGTTTATAGTTCAAATTTATGTAGACTCATTGAGTTGAGCTAAACTCGCGATTTTGACATTCTTGGTACGATCTGTTAACTTTAACACTGATAAATTAATAATGAAATTAATGTGAAAATAATTGATTTATCCCCTAACTTATTTTCTATTTTGTAATTGGTCCTCTGGTTAATAAATGTTCCAAATTCATCTTCTAAGTAATAAATATTTCAAATTCATCATCAAATTTTTAAAAATCCCACACCTTTATACTTTTCACAAATGTTGTTTGTAGGCTTTTTTGCAAAAATAAAATAAAAAATTTATTATTTACCAAAATGCTTCTTTCAACTTTAATTTCCAAAATGCCCTATTTTTTATATGTTATAAGGAAATCATTCAAGGCTTGGCTGATTTCTATACTTTTTGCAACAGTATAGAAATCGGCCATGGCTTGTACGATTTCTATATTGCTACAAAAATTACGGAAATCGACCAAGCCCTGAACAATTTCAAGGGCCTATAAATATGGATATCGTGCAAGGCTTATTTCATCTAGGCAATTGTCATCAGTAGTGTCTAGCCATACTTTTTGTATTGGTGCATGCCATTGACTGTAATGAATGGGTTGCAGTAATTGAATGCTTCTATACATGGCAAAAAAGTCTAGACCAAACGGTGGAACATTATAGAGCTATGGTCAACAAAATTTCCCACATAGTATGGCAAAGTCGACAATTTGATGATTGTACCTGGCATAAATATCCGCAGATCTTACAACCATTTTAGAAGCTTAATGTACGACTCTTCCCAATGACCAAAAATCCTAGCAATGGCCTTTTGCTTGGCAAGTCATACCTTCCTATAAGAAATCTTGAAGCTGAACCTTGCATCCACCGATCCTTACAGCATTTTAATTGAAATTGTTAGATCAGCTTACACCATAGGGAATATGGTGGTATAGATAACATTAGTATCCAACTAGGGGTGGTCTTGCAAAAGCAACGTGGACACATATGTATGTTCTCCTTTATACTTCCAAATTTTCCACAATTCCTTTTTGGCGATATGTAATGCATATACTCCAACTATACTCATTCCAAAGTGTTTGCATTTACCATGGTATTTTACATGATTTGACTCTAAGACCTTGTACTCAATCGATCTTTGCATGCTATAATTTTTAGCACAAATAATACAACTTCCTTGTCATGAAAGTGTTGCCCCACATGCAACTCATTCTCTCCAGGCAATCCCGAAATGTTGCCACTATCTACAACACCACTGAACCTTGGAAAAGTGCTCACATGCATTGCTTCCAAATTCAAAGATGCATGGTGACCCACATGCTCACCTGATTAAGATTAGAACTGGGATTGGTTCCTCAACCATTGGCTTTAGGTAATAGGCTCTGCCACCCTGTTTGAGCCTTTACCACTGTCATTGTCACATGGTACATCAACTGACTCATCTTTATTTTCTCCGTGATAAAAAATAAAGTCATAACTTGCAGCAAAACCATCTCACCAAAACAACTTCGCAATCTACATCGCTAGTTGTGCGAAGCTTGGATCATCTATCAAATCATCCTCATTTTCAATCTAAACATTTTCATTCCAAACATTTCTGTTCTGCACATGACTCGCCACCATGAAGGTCGAAGAATGATCAAGTAGTGACATTCCAACATGTGCAAGATAGCAAGTAGATCCACCAAAGCTCAAGTGTGACCTTTCTAAAATGATGAACAACTCTATAATGCAAAGCTCTAGAAACTGGGTATGGCAATCGAATGTGAGATTGACATTGTTGCTGTTGCTAATCAGGAAACTTTTGTAGCAAATCACACGATTCCCAATCACTAAGGGCAACCTATACAACACTTGCATTATTTGCTTATTATTTTTGTTTGCCTAACTTTTGCAATATTATGTTTTGCAACTTTAACATAGTGATAGATGGATGAATAGTCCTATATATTGGATTTTGATTGCAGACTGTTGCTCTCTCATCTGTTTTTGTGATTTCACCAACATGATGAACTAGCATATAATATCTTTCGGCCATCATTTCCCTCAAATTTTCTCGCAAAATTTACACTCTTCTTACACTAAAACGAGTTATGAGCACTACACTACCATGTGTGGGGTTTATTTAGGGAACCATTTGCATTGAAATCATCCAACCCTTAGTTGATTTTCTACACTTTTTATAGCGATATAGAAATCGCCAAGGCTTGCATAATTTCTATATTGATTTCTATACTACAACAAAAAGTGTAGAGATCGACCAAAGGTTAGGCGATTTCCTTATAAAATGTAAAAAAAGGACATTTTGGAAAATAAAGTTGAATGAGACAGTTTCTTAATTAATAATTATTTTATTTTATTTTTGTAAAAAAGCAGTCATTTGTAGCATTAAAGTGTAGATTTGAAAATAGAACCTGCTATATAGCAAGTTTTCTAGAAAGTTACTAGCATATTATAAAGAGGTACCAGCATTTTTAGCAAAACGCTAGTAACTTTGTTGTAAACGCTGGTAACTTTGCTGAAAACGCATATAACTCTATATAATACATAGGTAACTTTCTGGAAAGCTTGATATTTGTATAATTTTTTTCTTCTCTAATTTTGCTAATAAGTAGTGATGAATGACACCTAAATGAATAAATTTCATATTTTCCTATATTTTATGCTTCATAAAATTTGATTTTAAAGAACTCATATATCATTAGTAACTTTTCATGAAACACTGGTAATTTTGTTGAAAATACTAGTAATTCTATATAATATGCTGGTAACTTTTCTGGAAAGCTTGATATTTGTGTAGTTTTTTTCTCTAATTTTACTACAAGTACTGACCAAGGGTACCTAAATGAATAAACTTAGTAGTTCCGTATATCTTATACTTCATAAAATTTGATTGTAAAGAACTCATAAACTGCTGGTAACTTTTCATCAAACGTTGGTAACTCTGCTGAAAACACTTGTAACTCAATACAATATACGAGTAACTTTCTAGAAAGCTTGATATTTATATAATTTTTTTCTTCTTCTCTAATTTTACTAATAAGTATTGATCAAGAGTACTTAAATGAATAAATTTACTATTTCCCTATATCTAATGATTAATAAAATTTGATTTTAAAGAACTCATAAACTGTTGATAACTTTTCATGAAATATTGGTAACTTTACAGAAAAGGCTAATAATTCTATACAATACACTGGTAACTTTGTTAAAAACATTGGTAACTCTATATAATACGCTGGTAAACACGAGCATGACAAAAAAAATATACAAGAATGTGAATAATTGGTATAAGGGAGTTTGAAAATGCCAATAGAAAACATGACCAGTGGTTTTCAGAGTGTCAAAACTTTCCTAATATGCTCGCAGTATCCTTTGACTCATCTAAGAGCATGAGACATTGACAAACACTTAGATAATCTAGTAAAGGAGATGGAGAACTTGGACAAAAAAAAATGATCAATGCAAACCTTTGAGCGCTAAGAGGATTGGTTTTGGGGGAGGTGGAAGATACATTTTGATCATTATTATTTTTGTCCAGGCTCTCTTTCTCTTTCACCAAATTATCTAAGCATTTGTTAGTGTCTTATGCTCTTGGATAAGCCAAAGGGTATTAAAAGCATACTAGGAAAACTTTGATGCTCTGAAAACCATTGGTCATATTTTCTATTAACATTTCAAACTATCTTTGATTTGGTAGAGAATGAGCATAAAGTTTTTTATTAATAGTGTAGCTACTTCTCTTGCATCAGTTATTCACATTCTTATATATTTTTTTCATCATGCTCATGTTTACTAGTATATTGTATAGAGTTACTAATGTTTTCAGCAAATTCAACAGCGTTTTGGGCAAAATTATCAGCGTATTTTATAGAGCTACCAGTGTTTTTACCAAAGTTACCATCATTTCATGAAAAGTTATGATCAATGGTTTATGAGTTCTTCAAAATCAAATTTTAGGAAGAATAAAATATAGGAAAATATTAAATTTATTCATTTAGGTTCTCTTAGTCAACACTTGTTAGCAAAATTAGAGAAGAAAAAAATTATACAAATATCAAGCTTTTCAGAAAAGCTACCAGCATACTGTATGGAGTTACCCGTATTTTTAGTAAAGTTATCAGCATTTAATGAAAAATTACTAGTGGTTTATGAATTCTTTAAAATCAAATTTTATGATGCATTAGATATAGGAAAATATTAAATTTATTCATTTAGATGCCCCCGGTCAATACTTGTTTACAAAATTAGAAAATAGAAAAACATACAAATAACAAGTTTTCCAGAAAGTTACTAGTATATTGTAAAGAGTTACCAATATTTTCAGTAAAACGCTAGTAACTTTGTTGTAAACGCCGGTAACTTTGCTGAAAATGCTAGTAACTCTATACAATATGTAACACCCTCCCAAGTACAGTATTATGCTTAAGTCATAGTACCACACCTTGGAGTTGTTACCGTTACCTGAACGGACCTTACCTGACAGCAACTTCAGCCATCACCAGAACTTTTTGAACTATCTGGAGATAACACGAAAATAGAAATGAGAATTATAAATTCTCAGTAGGATTCTCTAATTATCATACATAACGTCATCGTTGTCATCTCCAGTTTGCTTCGGTTTATTTTGAAACAGATCAACATTCTATACAAACTGTTCAATTTTAAAGTTCGAAAATATAATATCCGAAGCAAAGTTTATTTTACTCATACACTTGACCTTTGGGAGAGCCCATACAACACCAATTTATGAACTATACTATGAATAATAACTGCGCATATTAAAATACACATCAATAAACTAGATACATAACGTCTACACCTGCCTCTACTTGTGTTTGAACTTATACAAAAACATAAAATTCACTTTTCTTTCTTTATCTTCCTTTTTATCATAAAATATTTACGTACCACATTCCAGAGTATGATCGCCATGTCACACCCTGTCAAAACGTGATCGCCATGTCACGTTCCTTAGGAATATGGGATCTTTATTCGGTACTTACACTAGCTGGATCATGCTATGCATCATGTAAGTTCTATCCCCTATACTCACACTAGCTGGGTCGATGCCATGCCTCATGTGAGTGAGGTGCTTGAATATGATTTAATCTTTAGTCTTTAGCCTTTACTGCCCTTGGGTAGCCTGGCCTTGGAGTGAGCTCGTCAGCTCGACTCGTGACCGTCGTCACACCAACTCACCCACAAGGGGATTCACGTGCCTCTAGTCGTGAAGGGATCTCATTTTGGTCACGTGCCTCAAATTGAGGGATCTCTTCTGACCACGTGCCTCCAAGGTAGAGGGTAGCTGCCTTCACAAGGAGGGATTCAAAGTGCAACTACCTCCAAGTGAAGGGACCCGCATTCAATATATTCATATCATACTTAAATCATCCTTGCATACATGAATCTTATGAGCATAACACATAAATGTTTATCACATTCATATAATTCACATATTTCTGCCAGAATTTTGGCAGCATAACGGATCAAGTCCGCTTCCCTGTGAATAGTGCCAGTATACCAGAATATCAATTTGTCACAAAGGTCACAACATTGCATACATATTTCAACATGGAACTCATAATAACAATAATCTCATTAAGGCAAAGCTTCTGCCTCAGCATAGTCAGCCAACCCGATTCTTCTAAATCAAGTCATAATTTCTATTTAACTCATTTAGACCTCAATTTTGGTATATTAAAGTGCTATGTGTCTATTTTCTAACCTTTTGGTCCCATCTAATTTTGGTATCTATAGCTCAAGATATTTAGATTTTATCCCGGCCTGCCCAGTGGCTAGCCAGAATCAGACACCTCAAAGTAAAAATCCACTAAAAATCAAAAACTAACTCAAATTACACGAAATTGACTCATATTAAAGTTAACAGGGTAAAGTTTCATTTACAAAAAGTTTCATTCCATTTGACTTAGTAGGGCTCGAGTTACAAGCCCCGAATTCTGACCTTCCTAAACTGCCTTGTTCTAGCCTGGTTTGGACATAGGGCAAATTTCTTGAATCACTGGGAGCAACTGGGACCATATCAAATTTTGAAATTTTTATGGGACATTCTTCTATGTGTAAGCTTTCTAACAAAGTTTGTTTCACTCATTTTCAAGTAGTATAGGGCTAGTTCTACCCTAAACAACCTAGTCTGCCTAGAACCAGAGTCAAAACCCCAGGTCGAAATTCAAAAATTCATTTCTCTCTCAATACTAATCCAAAAGCCTTATATGATATATGTATAGAAAGCCCTAGATGTCTAATTTCATATAAAAATGATTTCATCATATTTAAACAGCGGTAGGCGGAGCCGTACACTCCACCGTACGGACTGTCATAGGTTTCCTCAACTTAATAGATTCTGTTTTGTGCCTCTTTGTGTTTTCTCATTCAAATCTCAATCAACCCAAACAAAAACATGATAAGTCTGCCATCAAACATCTCTCCACCACCATATATGATCAGTTACACAAGAGAAGAAAGTAATCCTAACATTTATTAATTCAATAAAATCATGCAAAGAAGTTAAATCCTACCTCTAGCAAGTGAGATTCTTGATCAAGATGGCTGTTTGTGGCTAAGGAGGGTGGATGAGAGCTTGAGAGGAGGTAATATGAAGTAGGACAAGAAGAGGAAAATGAAGAAGGGGAGGAAAGAAAGAGGCAACCGTAGCACAAAAGGGAAAGGAATAAAAATATGGTTTGATGTAATGATGATAGTTGGAACTTGAACATTTGATTGGAGGAAAATGGATGGCTAGGATGAAGCCAAGATCACCTCATTTGGGACAGCCATTAGGCGTCCAAATGCTTTGTGAGAGTGGCTAATTTTTAGCCACTCATTTTAGGGTCATACGTGTATTATTTGGTTACTTCGGTTCCGGTAGTTTTAAAATACCGTAATCTTTCCGATTTCCTTCAAACCGGCAAAATATTACTAAGTAGTTTTGTGAGAGTTCCTATATATCTATCTTAACCTAAGTTTAATTATTCTAATTAACACTTAATTAGCTTCTAATTTAATCCCACTTATCCTATAAAATCGAATAAATCGATTAACGACGTAAATTAATCGTTTTACCAATTTGGGGCTATTCCGTTTTCCATTTTTCATCGCTAATGACATTTTCGTAATTATGGGTAAGTCTAGGTGTATCCCATGTCATTTCACATATGGATGCCTTCGTGGCTCAATCATCCGAGGTTTAGTTTTCTACGTTTTTGCTACGTAGTTCTGCTTTGTTTAAAACCTTATTCTACTAATCCTATTGATATAGGGACCTAATTGTCATTTTCTAAAAAGTTCAAGGGCAAGATTGTGAATAATAAAAGTTTATTTTTATTGTTTTCTATTACATTTTATGGGGATGTTACATTATTACCCTCCTAAAAAAAATTTTGTCCTCAAAATTTAGTCACAAAACTAACTATTTATTGCCGTAATAGTTTAATGAAAGAGTTGATATATAAGCACATTCAATAAGCGTAATACAGCAACACCCCTGTTATATAATTTAACATAACATAGTTCAGCAAAATTGCGGAAATAGCTCTTCAATATTTGAGGTGGAGACCCGTCTTGGTTATTGCGGTTTAAGGGTAGATGACTGATATGTATATAAGCAGTCTTTGATCATGTGGCCCGGCTTCCCACACCTGAAACATACGTTTTGTCCAGCCAAACAAGGTCTACCTCCATGGGTCTTTCCACACTTAGAGCATACTTGCCCCGCACTTGGCCCCTGAAATGGTTTATCCCCACGTCCATTAAATTGACGCAGCTTCTTCGGTGGTGAGGCATATTCGAGTTCTTGGTCTTCAAGTGCCGGCCTCTTTCCACAACCATCCATCCTAGCATTAGCAAGCTTCTTGTTATATTCTTCAACTAATCGACTTTTGTTTGCTAATGCAGCGAAATCTCTTATCTCCATTGGCCCCACTGAAGCTAAAATCTCCGCATTTAGTCCTCCTTCAAATTTGATGCATTTCCAGTTTTTGTCAGGGTTGCGTTGATAGATGGTGGAAAATTTACAGAGTTCCTCGAACTTAGCAATATACTCTAAAACACTCATATTTCCTTGCTGAAGCTTCATGAATTCCAATTCCTTAGCGTTTCGTATAGATGCAGGGAAATATTTCTGATAAAATGCCTCCTTGAATATGTCCCAAGTGATATCAACTTGGGGTTCCCCCAATAGTCTTTTCGCACCATTCCACCAAAACTCGGCGTCCGCTTCCAATATGTAAGTGGCAAAGGCCACTTTCTGTTGATCAGTGCAGGCCAAGACAGAAAAGATCTTCTCCATTGCTTTGACCCATTCTTCGACTTTATCTGGGTCGAAAGCTCCTCGGAAACTAGGTGGATTTGCTTTCCTAAACTCAGTGAATTTAAGATAATCCAGGTTTGATCCTAGGCCATGTGGATTGCCTCCATGGCTGGCCTCAGGCCGCCTACCCAATTGGTCCATCATCTGATGAGCTGCAGTGGCCTGCTCCCGCATTGCTTGAGCCATTTCACGCATCATGTCCATAAAATTAGCAGGATCTTCTGGAGTGGGTCTATTTCGTGGCCAACCACGCCCCCTGAAAGCCATTAGTTCCTAGTCACACACAACAAAGCATTGAGTTGATCAGGCTCAACAATAAGTTAAGTGTGACAGCAACCAATAACAATCACAATTATGCAGTCATGCATATCTAATTTAATTTCCTATCCTATATCTTGTCTAAGCAGATAAGATTAGTCACCTGACATTCTCTCATTTCCTAAGGATTCCAGAGTACACTGGAAACGTAGTTAGTCCAATTCCTCAGGTCCGAGGAGGATCGAACTGCTCTGATACCATTAATGTAACACCCTCTCAAGTACAGTACTATGCTTAAGTCATAATACCACACCCTGGAGTTATTACTGTCACCCGAACAGACCTTACCTGACAGCAACTTCAGCCGTCTCTGAAACTTCTTGAACTATCTGGAGATAACACGGAAATAGAAGTGAGAATTATAAATTCTCAGTAGGATTCTCTAATTATCATACATAACGTCATCGTTGTCATCTCCAGTTTGCTTCGGTTTATTTTGAAATAGATCAACATGCTAAACAAACTGTTCAATTTTAAAGTTCGAAAATATAATGTCCGAAGCAAAGTTTATTTTACTCGTACACTTGACCTTTGGGAGAGCCCATACAACACCATTTTATGAATTATACTACGAATAATAACTGCGCATATTAAAATACACATCAATAAACTAGATACATAACGTCTGCACCTGCCTCTACTTGTGTTTGAACTTATGCAAAAACATAAAATTCACTTTTCTTTCTTTATCTTCCTTTTTATCATAAAATATTTACGTGCCACATTCCAGAGTATGATCGTCATGTCACACCCCGTCAGAGCATGATCACCATGTCACGTTCCTTAGGAATATGGGATCTTTATTCGGTACTTACACTAACTGGATCATGCTATGCATCATGTAAGTTCTATCTCCTATACTCACACTAGCTGGGTCGATGCCATGCCTCATGTGAGTGAGGTGCTTGAATATGATTTAATCTTTAGTCTTTAGCCTTTACTGCCCTTGGGTAGCCTGGCCTTGGAGTGAGCTCGTCAGCTCGACTCGTGACCATCGTCACACCAACTCACCCACAAGGGGATTCACGTGCCTCTAGTCGTGGAGGGATTTCATTTTGGTCACGTGCCTCAAATTGAGGGATCTCTTCTGACCACGTGCCTCTAAGGTAGAGGGTAGCTGTCTTCACAAGGAGGGATTCAAAGTGCAACTGCCTCCAAGTGAAGGGACCCGCATTCAATATATTCATATCATACTTAAATCATCCTTGCATACATGAATTTTATGAGCATAACACATAAATGTTTATCACATTCATATAATTCACATATTTCTGCCAGAATTTTGGCAGCATAACGGATCAAGTCCGCTTCCCTGTGAATAGTGCCAGTATACCAGAATATCAATTTGTCACAAAGGTCACAACATTGCATACATATTTCAACATGGAACTCATAATAACAATAATCTCATTAAGGCAAAGCTTCTGCCTCAGCATAGTCAGCCAACCCGGTTTTTCTAAATCAAGCCATAATTTCTATTTAACTCATTTAGACCTCAATTTTGGGTATATTAAAGTTCTATGTGTCTATTTTCTAACCTCTTTATCCCATCAAATTTTGGTATCTATAGCTCAAGATATTTAGGTTTTATCCCGGCCTGCCCAGTGACTAGCTAGAATCAGACACCTAAAAGTAAAATCCACTAAAAATCGAAAACTGACTCAAATTACACAAAATTGGACTCATATTAAAGCTAACAAGGTAGAGTTTCATTTACAAAAGGTTCCATTCCATTTGACTTAGTAGGGCTCGAGTTACAAGCTCCGAATTCTGACCTTCCTAAACTGCCCTGCTCTGGCCCGGTTTGGACATAAAGCAAATTTCTTGGATCACTGGGAGCAACTGGGACCTTATCAAATTTTGAAATTTTTATGAGACATTCTTCTATGTGTAAGATTTCTAACAAAGTTCATTTCACTCATTTTCAAGTAGTATAGAGTGAGTTCTACCCTGAACAACCCAGTTTGCCCAGAACCAGAGTCAAAACCCTAGGTCGAAATTCAAAAATTCATTTCTCTCTCAATACTAATCCAAAAGCCTTATATGATATATGTATGAAAAGCCCTAGATGTCTAGTTTCATATAAAAATGGTTTCATTGGATTTAAATAGCGGTAGGCGGAGCCATACACTCCGCTGTATGGACCACCGTAGGTTTCCTCAACTTAACAGATTCTGTTTTGTACCTCTTTGTGTTTTCTCTTTCAAATCTCAATCAACCCAAATAAAAACATGATAAGTCAGCCATAAAACATCTCTCCACCACCATATATGATCAGTTACACATGAGAAGAAAGTAATCCTAACATTTATTAATTCAATAAAATCATGCAAAGAAGTTGAATCCTACCTCTAGCAAGTGAGATTCTTGATCAAGATGGGTGTTTGTGGCTAAGGAGGGTGGATGAGAGCTTGAGAGGAGGTAATATGAAGTAGGACAAGAAGAGGAAAATGAAGAAGGGGAGGAAAGAAAGAGGCAACCGTAGCACAAAAGGGAAAGGAAGAAAAATCTGGTTTGATGTAATGATGATAGTTGAAACTTTAACATTTGATTGGAGGAAAATGGATGGCTAGGATGATCACCTCATTTGGGACAGCCATTAGGCGTTCAAATGCTTGGTGAGAGTGGCTAATTTTTAGCCATTCATTTTAGGGTCATACGTGTATTATTTGGTTACTTCGGTTACGGTAGTTTTAAAATACCGTAATCTTACCGATTTCCTTTAAACCGGCAAAATATTACTAAGTAGTTTTGTGAGAGTTCCTATATATCTATCTTAACCTAAGCTTAATTATTCTAATTAACACTTAATTAGCTTCTAATTAATCTCTAATTAACTTCTAATTTAATCCTACTTACCCTATAAAATAGAATAAATCGATTAACGACGTAAATTAATCGTTTTACCAATTTGGGGCTATTTCGTTTTCTGTTTTTCATGACTAATGGCATTTTCGTAATTATGGGTAAGTCAAGGGGCATCCCATGTCATTTCACTTATGGATGCCTCCGTGGCTCAATCATCCGAGGTTTAGTTTTCTACGTTTTTGCTACGTAGTTTTGCTTTGTTTAAAACCTTATTCTACTAATTCTATTGATATAGGGACCTAATTGTCATTTTTTAAAAAGTTCAGGGGCAAGATTGTGAATAATAAAAATTTATTTTTATTATTTCCTATTACATTTTATGGGGATGTTACACAATACGTTGGTAACTTTATTGAAAACACTAGTAACTCTATATAATACACTGGTAACTTTCTAGAAAGCTTTATATATATATAATTTTTTTCTTATCTAATTTTGCTAACAAGCATTGACAAAAGGCACCTAACTGAATCAATTTAATATTTTCGCATATTTTATACTTCATAAAATTTGATTTTAAAGAACTCATAAATCATTAGTAACTTTTCATGAAAAAGTGGTAACTTTGCTGAAAATGCTACTAACTTTATACAATAGGCTAGTAACTTTTTGAAAAGCTTGATATTTGTATAATTTTTTTCTCCAATTTTACTAACAAGTATTGACCAAGGCTACCTAAATGAATAAATTTAATATTTCCCTATATCCTATGCTTCATAAAATTTGATTTTAAAGAACTCATAAACTGCGGCTAAATTTTCATGAAACGCTGATAACTTTGCTAAAAATGCTCGTAACTCTATACAATACGCTAATAATTTTCTGGAAAGCTTGATATTTGTATAGTTCTTTCTTCTTCTCTAATTTGGCTAAGAAGTATTGATTAAGGGCACTTAAATGAATAAATTTAATATTTTCCTATATTTAATGATTAACAAAATTTGATTTTAAAGAACTCATAAACTGTTCGTAACATTTTGTGAAATACTGGTAATTTTGCTGAAAAGGTTGGTAACTCTATACAATACACAGGTAACTTTGCTGAAAATGTTGGTAACTCCATATAATATGCTGGTAAACACAAGCATGATGAAAAAAATATACAAGAATGTGAATAACTAGTGTAAGGGAACTTGAAATGCTAATAGAAAATATGACCAGCAGTTTTCAGAGTGTCGAAGTTTCCGAATATGCTTGCAGTACCCTTTGACTCATCCAAGAGCATGAGACACTGACAAATGCTTAGATAATTCGGTGAAGGAGATGGAGAAATTGGACAAAAAAATAATGATCAATATAAACCTTTGGGTGTTGAGAGGATTGGTTTTGAGAGAGGTGAAAGATGCATAATTTTAGTTTTCGATATCTTTTTCAAATTTTTTTACTTTTACTACTTTTACTCAAGTCACCATATGAGATACAACGTTTTTATTATTTTTCTCACTTTCTCTATATACGTCGTTTATGCGTTGCAATTTTATACGTCTCCCCATCATTACGCTTATATGCTTTGATCTTTCCATTTCCCACTTTTTTTCTTTGTTTTATTTATAATGGATTATAAATGCTGTGAAGTTCATAGTTTTACGGGAACAATAAGACAGTAAGATTAATCATCATATGATTGCACAGCCCACCTGTCGATGCATGTTGTTGATCAGTAAAAGGATCAAAAACTTCCTCCATTTGATAAAAATAGCAGCGCCCACCTTATGGAAGTGGCCAGCCGGGAAGGGGAGGCATGCGGCATGTTATAAAGCTGTTTATATCTTGCTTAAAATAAATAAATACAAATTTAGATAATGACATGGAGATAAAATTGATTGGGTTAATTTGTTAGAGTGCCACCTCATAAAACGCCTCATTCGGGTAAATTCGGGGAATAGTTCTGGCCTAATAGCGGAACCAATACTTGGTTTTGGTAAATGGTTCAAAAATCTGACAAGTGTCCACATCCACTCAAAGGGTCCCTTAAAGCTCGACCACCAGACGCCCATCCTCAAGCCTGTGCTTTGTCCTTCCTCCACCTTGCTTCAATCACACCCACCCACGCATCCGCGAAATCCCATTTTTCTCCTTCACAACCCGATCGAAATCCTAACTTTCCTAGACCCCTTTACTAGATATTTATGTTTTTTTGGCTTAAGGTTATTCATCTTCCACCGTTAATATTTTTCATAGTGACATCCTCACATAACTCTTTCATTGCCTGTAACCAATGGCTTGTGCATTGCAAGCGAGTGTTGCAGCCAACACGTGCGTGTTTTCTGCAAGGAGATTCTCCATTAAGCACCAAAGAGCCAGTAGGCGAAGTCCTTGCTTGTTCACAGTGAGAGCTTCCTCTGATGACTCTGACTGCAATGAGGAAGAATGTGCCCCTGATAAGGAAGTGAGTGCATTTTGAACTTGCCTATTTCTTAATTGTAGGTGCTGCTTGTTTTTATTTGTCCATTTTCTTTAGCAGAGAAAATGTGAGAAGATGGAGCCATGGAAAAACAATAATGAAAATAAGTTACCTTCAAGTATTAGATAGAGTTTCGTTACAGTCTTCTGGATATAGTATTTTTAGTGATACATTTTTTTGTAATCCGAACAATTTTTTTTACCTAGTTTTTTCTTCACCCACGGATTATCATAGTTAAAGATGGAGGGCTGGATTATGTTGCACGGTACAGGTACCAGAATTGGATATGATATGATACACAAATTCGACAATTTTATAAAAAAAAAAAAAAATTAAAAAAAAAAGGATATGGGCACAGTAATATATATTAAGTGAAATGTTATACTTATGTAGTAAAAAAATAAAATAAAATTATGATTATTATGATAATAGTCCTCTGCATTCTCCGATTCCGCTGCTTGTTGTGTGAGGGTAGGATAGAGGGGAGGGCAGTGCAATTTATGAATCTCTTTAGGAAGCGGAATGTAATTTACTCAAAAATTTATTCAGATACACCAAAAATACGTATGCAAGACTATTATAGGAGTATCGGTATTAAATACGAATATGATATGGATACTCGCCAATTTTGGAGTATCCTAGCGTCATAGAAGCTGGTTATGTTTTTAGTGGTTGATTCGATTAAGAATGATTTTCAACTGATAAGGAGGCTTTGGAATTACTTATAGGCTTGTTTTGGACCTTCTAATTTTTTTGTTTATATTCAGGAGAACAAGCTCTAGCATAACTTATAATCAAGTCAAGCATAATAAACAATTTTGTTTTGTCTTTATATGAGCATAAATTTAAATATCATTGGATCTATGCTGGAAAAAATCACTCACATTGCATGTTTATTTAAGATTGGTTTACAGCTATAATTTGTGACTAACACTTCCAATGGTGATGACATTAATATTAGTATTATTGTTCCCTTTTATATATTACTGAGGTATAAATATAAACGGAATCAAATTTGATATGTAGAACTTTTGAGCTATTAGCATAAAAGAGAGTGCTACATCATTGTAGTAACTGAGGTTTTGCGCTTGTAGTGAATTTTTTTAGTAGGCCACGTTGATATTTGAAAATTGGGTGAAATACACTTTATCCCCCCATGTACTTCTCCCTTTCCAAAACCTTTGCTATTTCTTTCAGTAGCTCTCATTGTGTCCATCTAGTGAGATGTGACTGCAGATGAAAATGGTCACCTAACTAGCTAGTAGCTGTATTCTGGATTGCCCTGTTTCAAGGTCTTTACAATACTCCGCAGCCTTACGGTACTCCATATACCCCACCAGTATGAGGGTCCCTGTCAAAACCTGGCAATGGTCAACTGGTCTTTGCCATTGTCTTGATGATCCTGCAAACTGTAAGAACCCAGAAATTATGTCAATTCCTCTTAGGCTATAAACATTAAGCAATTGACATACTATAGCACTTTTTATCTTCTAAGATATGATCACTTGCTTTTGCCCTTCCATTACTTCTGGATTGATAGTCGAGTTAGTAAATAGAGGCACTTCAAGTAAGCTATTGCAGCACTGCATATATCTATTACTGTTTTCTCACCATCTGCAGCTTGCACATTTGATGGAGGTACTTATGGGGCACTAGCTCTCACTGAAGTATTTATGTGATATCAGGCTTGCCATCATTTAGCTAATTGGCTTGTCCCCTTCAGCATTTACCCTCTTTTCCCATCATCACTAGCTTGTGACTGCTGGTGTCTGGTTGAGAAGGAATAAAAGATGAGTAATCAGTTAACATTGATACCTCTCCATCCTACCAACACCAGTACCCACGCAAACAACACAGTAGCTTAGCTCACGAGAACCTGATCATTATTTGAAGTGCTTAGTTCAGACATTGTTTATATTGCAGCAGGGAGAAAGTGATTGCATAAAAATATAGATGCAAGAATGAACAAAAGAATAAGATAGAATGTTAAATTAAAGAAAAATCAGTGTTGTTTATATGGTCTTGAGCACACGGTCACTGATTGGTGGTTTTGTTTTGGGTCTATATTTGATTCCGTTGATTTGGAGATGGATTAAGGTGTAGAACATGGAACAATGGACAATCTAGGCTGGGTTATGCATCAGTGCTGTTTCTGCTTGCCATGGCAGAGGAGCCATAGGTCAAAAGAGGGAGAGAAGTCATGTGTTTTGTGCATCCTCATTTGTCTTAATAGAAATAGTTAGCCTTCAGATAGGACCATAGTAGGAGATTTTATTGACACGAAAAATGAAACTCTGAGGGCAAGTTGAGAAACGTTAAACCACAGGAGGGTAAGCGGTAATTTACCCTTCAAAATAAATCTATGAATAAATGGTTCATTCTCAAATGAGAAGTTCTTATGATGAAGAACAATGAGAAGTTTAAAAGATTTGCTAAAAGCAGTGCCACAGAAACTTGTTTACAACAGAAGTTAGAAGCGAATGATGTTTAACTGAATTTAATTTTGTGCATAAGCATAATATATTAAAACTGATGATAACGTTTTTCCTAGTGGCCTATCTGTGAACTTATACTCTATATTGGGTCTTTGCATGGACCATTGTTGCTCTAGGTGGGACAGTGTGTCCTTAGAATTAAAAAATAAAAAATAACTGTTAATTAATCAGAAATTATGCATGTTTTGAAGATTTTTGCAGTGATACTGAAAGTTCACCTTTTTTAAGTGGGATTCTCAATCAAACTCATTTGAATGTTAATAAAACGTGTTTGATTTCAATTTCAGCCATATTTCGATATGTTTCTAATCATTTTACTATTTTATCCTTTGTTTGAATTTCTGATCAAGACTATATCTTTACTTTGTTGCATAAGCAGAGTTGAAAGCTACATTTGTTTGTAGTTTCCCTACATAGCAGCTAGCTGCATATGACATGACTAAACACATGAATAAAAAATTAAAATTTTAATCTTCTGTTAATGTTGATTTAGATTGGAAAGGTCAGTATGGAATGGGTAGCAGAGGAGAAGACTAAAGTAGTGGGTACATACCCACCTCGCAAGCGAGGTTGGACAGGCTATGTTGAGAAGGACACTGCTGGGCAGACAAACATATATTCAGTTGAGGTAAGTGTTTATGACATTCACTCTAGGGTTTGCATGGGACGTCGAATTGTAGAATTAATGCTTTCCTTTCAAGTTTCAAGTATTAATGTTTTCGGTTTGGGGAGCATGTTACATGTTGAAAACCCAACTAGACTGGTAAAAGATGATTATTTAGAGACACTGTAGCTACTCAGTTTAATATGACATTTCAATTTTGAGGTAAATTGTTGGGTTTAAGAATTCTTGTTTTTCCAATCTTAACGTCCTTATCCAAAATCCAATCAATGAGAAATCTCATCTAGTTTGTTCTGTTCATCTACATAAACAAGCTATCCCCAATGAAATGGTAAATGCATTTTAAATATTGAAGTTCGTACTGTCAAACTTTTGTTTTAAATATAGATGCAGTTTACAATAGGACATAATAACATAGTTTGATCTATATAGCCGACTTCGCTAGTGGAAAGGCTTGGTTGTTTCTGTATTTATTTACTTTTAGGAGCTAAAGGGTTTATAGAACTCTGATTAGGGAGGCAATAAATAAAGTCATCTTGAACTTGTGCATGATAACATTTTTGTTGGTGGAAGATGTTTGTCTAATACCTTATGGCCTTTCCAGCCAGCAGTATATGTGGCAGAAAGTGCAATAAGTTCAGGAAGTGCAGGCTCTTCTTCTGATGGAGCTGAAAACACAGCAGCAATTGCTGCAGGCCTTGCCCTGATTTCTATTGCTGCAGCATCATTTGTACTGCTCCTAGTTGGTAAAAATCCACCTCAGGTGCAGATAGCTGAATACTCTGGACCATCACTTAGTTACTACATCAACAAGTTCAAGCCACCAGAAATTGTTCAAGCAATGGCACCAAGCGAGACTGAACCATCATCATCTGTCCAGCCCGAAAGTACTCCTCCAGAAGTTTCTGAAGTTCAGGTTGAATCTCAAGTTCTGCCAGAGACCTCAAGTGGGAACACAGTATCATAGGCGATTAAAGTTATGTGATTCCTTTTTGCTGCAAAAACTTGGCAGAGAACAGTATTTGTGTCAATAATAATTTTTATTTTGTCATCGTATACTTGACTAGACGTTAATGATGGATGGAAATTATTTAGCTGAAATTAAATTATTTTTAGTGTGCTACCAGCTGAAAGTATGTTTTTTCTCTGGGGAAAGAGAAATGATATATATCCTCGACATAACAGCTTCACTGCCAATGCATGATCTCATGCATGATCTCATACTATCCCTACTTGTAGGGTGTATTTAAATTAGCTATAAAGCTAAAATTATTTTAACAATCGGCTATAAATATAATTAATTTTTTTTATAATCGATTATAATAAAATTAATCTCATGTCCTGTATGTATTAATTGAAAAGTGATTTTAAATAGTATATGTTATTTGGATTGTATGAAAAGAATTATTTTTACATAATAAATTATTAAAAATGATATGAAATAGTGTTTATATTATATAATATTTAATATTTATAGTTAATTTAGTAAAAATATTCTAACTTTAAAATAATCGATTTTTGTTAGCAATTAAAATGCCAAAAAATAATATATTTTTTAAAAAAAGGCTTTTTTTAGTATAAATAAAATAAGTTAAAGATTACAATAAATTTTTTTGGCCCTTTTTTTAGGGTGAAAGTGGGGATGAGGTTTTAGATAGAGCTATCAAATACGGTCCAACCTGGCACCACATGTTACAACTCACTATTATAAAAATGGATTAGCTCATTAGCCAAAAAAAAAATCACAACCCTGCTCAACCCACCTAAGTTGGTGGGTTAAACGAGTTGACTCACTTTAAAAAATAAAAAATTAAACAACCAAAAGAAAACCCCAAAAAAAAGGAAAAATATGAAAAAATTCACAAATATGAACAGCCACCATTAGATTAAAAAAAATTAGAACCACCATTTTCAAATTTTACAAATGAATCAATCTATTACACTTAGATCAGAAGAACAAGAACAAGAATGGAAAAAAAAAAAAAAAACTCTAATACAAATCAAAAACAAAATTAGGAACTTCACAAAAGGCTTCGCAATGGTTTTTGCTTCAGCCTTCAAGCTTCACTTTGACGGATGAGAGTAGCGAAGATGTAGTTGGTAGCGATGGCTGAAGAACAGTGATGACCGATGGCGGGAGGCAAAGATGATGGGTTGGACGATAGCGATTCACGAACAGAGGTGACGTTGGATATGGACATGAACAGTGGTGCGGCAAAGGCCAGTGGGTCATGATTTAGAACAAGGAAAGAAGAAAGAAGAGCAGCAACGGCAATGGCTCTATGAGGAAGAAGCAGTAGGGGTGGTGGTGGTGGTGTTTCCTTTAGTTTTAGGGTTGTGAAGGGAAGGCAAAATGAAATATGAAGGGAGAGATAGAGAGGCATGCAATGAGAGTGTGTATTTTTTTTTTTAATGCAACCAAAACGGGCCAACCCGTGTCCAACCTAGCCCGAGCTTGCTTAACTCGTGGGTTATATAAGTCGGGTCAATTCGACCTACTTTTATATGAGTTGAAATTTTATTGGCCCAACCCACTATTTTGGCGGGTCAAGCCGAGCTAGCTCATGAGTTGTGACCCATTTTCATAGCTCTAGTCTTAGACCTCTGAGAGTTGAACTCACTCTCTTTAAGTTGCTCGGATGTGGTTCTTAAGAGGCAAGAAATCTACCATCAATCTTATCTATATTTACCAAACTCGTCATGGTTTTGTTTGAGATGTTCCAGTCGACAATCATTCCACTAGACATTTTTCTTATTATTCAAGGCTTCCAAATCCTCTTCCAAAACATAGAGTAGTTTTTGTTGTGTCCTATTAAGCACAGACACACCAATTTGATGGTGTGTCCGCGTGTCCGACACAAGTGACATACCGACACATGTTGGATATCAATATGACATGTGTTCGACATGCAGTCTTACGTGTTCCATTTAAAAATATTATTTTTCAGCTTGGACACAATCAAGACATGGCCTAGTATTTTTTTTCCAATTATTTGATGAATTAAAAAAAATTTAAAGGCCCAAAAATCTAAACTCATTTAGAAATTTTTTTGAAATGTCAATGGAAATAGTGTCCCATGCTTTTTGAAAGGGTATAGAAATAGAAAGTACATATGACATATATTAAGAAAGCTCCATATTTCTTGGGAAGAGTTTTAGAAAGTAATGAAAATTGATAGTTTGGCATATATAAATATCTAAAAGTATTGTAATATGATATCATAAATTATGAACCTTTCTTAAATTTTTAATTTTATATATATATACTGTGTCTGTATCTTATAATTTTATGAATTTGGCATGTCTTTGTGTCATGTCAAGTGTCCACATCAGTGTCTGTGCTTTCTTGTTATACATAATTGCTTACCAAGAAATTCCCATTAACGAGTATTGAAAGGAAAATAGTAAAATCAGGAAACTATAAAGATATTGAAAGTAAACTAAAGTAAATATTTATAGTACGTCTTTAAACTATGTACAATCCCATGTATTTAACTACAAGTTTCTAAGTACAACTGCTCTATAACTGTCAAAAAGGTCAAAACATTCGGTTTACATCAAGCTACTCCGAACTCAGAACAAGTCCACGCAAGGACGCCAACTAATGGTGGGTGGATATACATGAGAACAAAATGTTTACATCTATGCCTCGAGCCAAAATCACATAGAATGCCCAAAAAAAGGACCATTTGGTATGAAAAAGCCGCAACAACTATATACTAGGCGAATAGCTTCATGAAAGGTCCTACTCACTCTGCTAATCCAACTCGGGAGTGTCGAAGTCATTCTCCATGATGCTCACCGCCCTGGAGCCACCTTGTGGATGCCCGCCGTCACTAAAAGTAGAAGCCAAGGAGGATGAACTCACTTCGGAAGGGTCACTCTTCATAGCTAATGAGGGAGGAAGAGGAGGAGGTGGTGCAAACATTGAGTGTGCCATATACAAAGGGATCTCGTCAAATGAAGTCTTGGGATCGAAAAAAGGGCTCAAAAAATATATATACAGTCTGACTTGTGTCTAGCCCATCAAGTACATGGAATCCAAGGCATGGTCGTAATGTTAGTGCCAGCTAGAGACCTCAAGATAAACCACCACCGATGCCATCGCCATCATCTGAGGATAATATGAATACATACAATAAGGGTGAGAATTTAAGTTCTCAATAAGTTCTCCTCAACTACCACATGCACTATCATTGTTATCATCCTTAGCTGCTTCAGTTTATTTCGAGAAAATGTGTTATCAACAGATAAAGGAGAGAAGGTTCATTTGATAACTTTTTAAAACTTTTTATTCGAAGCAGATTCATTTTATCACTTGAAATTAAGGAATAGATCATAACCTAAAGGATAACATGATAATACAATAGCTTATGCATATGTTGATGCAAATATAATGAATTATGATAGTGCACTTGTCTTCTTATTCTTTCTTTAAACTCTTGACATGAGCATCTATACTTGGTACCCCTGAGATAGGTGGATGACTTTTCCTACTTCTAGGTAATAGGCTGCTTATCAGTATCAAACTTGTTCCTATACATGATTATCGGGTTTACTTTCCCCGATATTCATACAGACCTATTCCTAACTGGTTTATTTTCCCGACTCAATTCAAGGGAGCCAGGTATATATTCCTTGACTTAATTGGATTTATTTTCTCTAGCCCAACTAATTTAAATTCATAATCATCTTAGGAGCTCATGTATTCATATACTTTCTTATTTCATAAGCTCATATGCATTCCTTGGTCATAATGATACATGGGGATGTTTGAATGCATTTATGTTATGCTATGCTATATACTTGCTTCCAAAATATTTCTACCGAAAATTCAGTAGTATGATACTTGTAATGTAAGGCTCCCCAAAATTTACAATAGGAGAATAAACAACTACTTACCAGAAAAGAACAATTTTTATATATGGATCAAAATCTCAATCACATACATATTCATATAAGGCAAGAAGTGCCTGGATCACAAGGATTCCAATGAATAGCAGTGACATGACATATGTATCTATATGGCAATGAAACCAACATATATCCTTCATCCTTTTCATTAGTTTTGGTCCCATATGGTTTGGAGACATCTAAGCTATGTTGTAGGTAATTTAACTACAAATTAGATTAAGGTTTCTCAATTCTAGCCAAACTTGCAAATTACACCAAAATTTCAATTTAAACCCTATTAAGCTCAAATTCTAAAGAAATGTTGTTCTATTAGTCTGTTTTCAAACCTCTATGGTCTCACTAAGTTTTGATAAGTATAACTTAAGTTATTTAAGTTTAATCTAGTGTTATTCTGTTTTGACACAAACTTGGCCATCTAAAAGTGAAAAATCACTAAAAATTCATTTCTTATCATTTTACCCTGAAATTTTGTATGCTTATACTCGTATAAATCCTCTTTCAAACAAATTAAGTCCCACTCAGTTTGGCTAAACAGAGCTTAAGTTATAAGCTCTATATTAGGACTAGCTTATTTTGACACTACAGAACATAGAGTAATTTTGTGAAATTACTAGGAGCAACTTATTGGAATTTTATAGACTTATTCTCCTATATGTCAACTTTCTAAAAATTGGTTGCACTCAATTTGAAGATCTATAGGGTAAGTTGTGCTTGTTAGACCACATGCTACTCAAGTTCATTTTACTCTGCCTATAGCCTACTTAAAAAATTCATAACTTATTCATCTTAAATTCAATGGATTTCAAATTTAGTGGGTTTACTCTCCTATGAGTTAGGTTTCAAATAAAATTGGTTTCACTTCAATTCTAGTTTCCTAGCTCAAGCTATGATCCACAGATTCACTATTGCCTAAAATTGTCCAAATTTGCTTATTTCTGTTTATGAGTATTTTTGATTTCCTAGTTTGTTTCTCTCACTAACTCAAGTTTCACTAGTTTTAATTCACTAATATAAACCTAAAAAACATCATCCTTAGCCAAAATATATAAGAAATGAAAAAGATGAAAACCCTAGCTCATCTAGCTATATATCTATATATAAGGTGATTTAGAAGCCTACTTTACTTCCAAACTCAAGAGCACTTCAAATCTTGTTTTCTCCAACTTTGAAACTCTCTTCGAATCACAAAACAACACCTAAACTCTTCCTTTCTCCTTCTTGGCTGAAAAGGGATATGATCCAAGGAGGAAAGATTTTGGTTTCTATGTAGTTTTGAAGACAGCAAACATGCTGAAGAGTTAGATAGACGTTGAAGAAGCAAAAAGGAACTAAGGATTTAAGAGTTTGTGAGAGCAACAATGGAGGAGAGTAAGAGGGAGGTTTGGCCAAGGGGTGTGTGAGAGAGAAGAAGATGATGCTATCTAGGGTTTCTTGAGATATTTAATTAGATCTTTTGAAAAAGTAAAGGTGACTCCCATAGTGACAAACCAGCGGTGTGTGGCCCACTCTGGGCTATATATAATAGGCATAGTATCCTAATAATTAAACTCTCTTATATATTAAGTTTTTATTAGATCAATTTCTTATGCTTCAAGAAACTATCAGTAAAATTTTTACTATACAATTAAAATTCTATTTTTATAAAAATTCTAACTGTACACTGTTATTGCTTGATATTATTCTATATTCCCTCTTTATTTTTAAAATTTTATTAATAATTTAGCATGTGTCAATGTTAATTGTACACATTGTTGAGTCAAGATGTTACAAGCTCTCCCATTCTTCTTTCATTCTCATTTATATATATCACAAAATAACTTTAATGTAATCAAATAGTAAATTCCAAAAATCATCGGAAAACTTAAAAAAAAAAAAAAAACCAAGCATGACCCTTTTTTCCATATGGTTCTTAGTTTTCATAATCGAGGTATTTTTACTTTTGAAATTAAGGAAAAAATTTAGACATAACTTATTCATTGAATAATAATTGATTTTGGAGTGATTGACATGCCAAATGCCAAATGCCAAATTTTCAACTATTAAAATGTAAACAATTGTCATGCATTCTCCTTAAATATGTTGTATTCAATTAAATTAAATTAGATTATGAGTTGTGATTTTGGCAAAAAAAAAACGTATTTTTTTTCAAAATTTTTCAAAAAAGTACTTGTAAAGTTTTTAGTGGTTGTTCATGCTTCCAAAAAACAAAGAAAAATAATCTTTATTTTTTTAAAAAATAAATAAAGAACTACTTCTCTCAAAAGTAAAAATAGCAAAAAAAGGTAAATTCATTCCAAAATTTTGGAATTGATTGATTACAAATTTACACTTTAAAAATTGCTTCACTTACTGCACATTCTGTTACTATTATACCCACTTTCTATTACTTTTGTACGTACATGAGATGAAATCTCCCGTAAGGGACGACACTATTTTGCTCCCGACAAACCCACGACACATGTCAATTGACGATTTTTAACGGTCATCCTTCTAATACACCGCTTCTTATAAAAACTCAACTACTCTTTACTCTCAATTTTGTTTTAATGAATAGAAAAATAAAAACCAAAATAACAAGGGAAAAAAAGGTGGGGGACGAGCGAGTGAGAAGGGCATTGCGAATTCTAAAAACTATGCATATAGCTATTTTGAATTAAATATTGACATAGTTTTATTTGTTTAAATTAATTTTTATCAATTATATATATAATTAAATTATTTTTATTAAAAAGTATAGAATATAAAATAATTATACTTTTTGTTAAAAAATTATCATGTACAAAAAGGACTTTTTTATCCAAATATATGTTTTTTTTTCTATAGTTACCTAAATATATTTCTTGAGAAGTGATTTTTAATTTCTTTGATTGTAATTTTATAAAAAAATATTTTTATATTTGTCACATATAAAAATTTAACAGCTTCTAATTCAGACAATAAAACTTCTACAATTATATTCAAATACATAACAATTTTTTGCTCCTATTTCTACTATTTAAAAAAAAAACTTTTCTCAGAATATTAATGAAACAGATCCTATACATCATTTATCATATTTTTCTTCATTGTTTATGTTCATTAATAACATTCTTCGTTAGTTTTGAACTTTTTAAAATTATATTAGATTATTGCCACTAAAAACTACTTACAAATTATAGTTGTTACATTAACCATGATTATTTTTAAGTAATAATTGATTTTATACTGATTAACAATCAGGTAGTTACTGATATATCAAATTACGAACTCTTTAAACATTAACAAAATAACAATAATTGATTATTGATAATAATTGATTTTGGAGTGGTTGACAAATATGAAATGATTTACATGCCAAATTTAACAAATTATTTTCTAGGTTATGAATTCTTTAAATTTCAAAATAAAAAAATTATGGCATTAATTCTTCAATCAATAATAATTAATTTTGAAGTAATTAACAATCAAGTAACGATTCGCATGCCAATTTTAACAACATGTTTCTATTTAAATGTAGATTGCAGTATGACAGAATTTAGGCATATGTTCTTCTTTAGTATATGATATAAATTAGAAAAAAAATATTGAATATTATGATGATTAAAATGTTTATTATTTTTTAACTATAATTTTTATAAATACTTGTGAATTTTATTTTATAAAATGTAATTTATATTAATTACTATTTATTATTTATTTCAATATTTTGTAATATTTACTTTATATTTCATTAAAGTATAAACAAATTAACAAGAATTTATTTTTAATGAATTATTAATGTAAAACTCTTTTATATTGAAAATACATCAAAATTCCTCTCATTAACAATAACAAATATATAATATCCTCTTTACCTTATATATTTTAATTTTTTCTTGTATTTTTTATCTTAAGATATAAAAAGTTATATCAAAATAATATTTTTTATTACTTATGTAATTTTAAATTTAAAAATGTATATTGTAATTAAGATATTATTGATTAATTATAATTATTTTAATTTTTTATTATATATAATTATTATAATTTATAATAAATACTATTTATTTATTTATTTTCAATAATTAATTATTATTTACACAGACATCTATCAGTTATCAGTCATCACCCTCGCTCTTTCTGTCCAGCACGCCAGTGCCCATCCCTGACCGCCGGCTCCCCACCCTCGCCCGCCTCCCTCCAACCTTCATCCGCCGTTGGTGCCCGGCCTCTGTTCTGCTCCGTCGTCCACGCCACCACTGGTCCGCCGCCCCCCAGCGGTAAATCTAAACAGTTTGATTTCAATTTCAATAGGCATTTTCTACCAACAATGATACATGAATTTGCTGTTTGTGGGGTTCATTGCTTCTCTATCTCATTTGCGATTTGGGGGTTGGGGGCTTGTTGCTTCTGTTCCAACAATAAATGAATTCGCATGCTCTACCAACAGTGATAAAGTCTCAGAACTTGGAAGGCACTGAGCTTCATGCCCCAACCGCCCTCTACCTCTGCTCTGTTGTTTCAATTTTTGCAACTCCTTTAGGCCTGCTAACTTTAAATGGGCCGAGCTAACATGCGTCCGGCCCATTAAGATCAGCAATATGTTTGACCCGGTGTGTTTAACCCGTATTGAACTTAAACGGGCCGTACGGTCCTAGTTAATCAAAGAAGAAAGTTAAAATAGGAAACGAAAAATCAAAAAATGGTTAAGACACTAGGGTCAGTGCAGAGAGGCCAATATATCGAATTCACGAGGAAAAGGGTTTTTGAAGGGTTTATTATTTTGTTTATAGTACTTGAATTCTCTGGTAACATTGATCAGCGTATACTGAAGCTGCGTTTAACAGGGTTGAACCCTTTGACACAGAGAGAGAGCAACACCAAACCAACAACAAGTGCCTTGTAGCTGATTCATCATGGGCCTCAAGCACGAACCTCTGCAACAACCCGCCGACGACAATCATCAAAAGTGAGTTCGAGTTCACCGTTTTCTTCCCTTCTCTCCTTTCTCTCTGTGTTTCTCATCTCAGATATTCTTTCTCACAGTTTTGGAAAAACGCTCTCTCCATTGGGTTGTGTTGTGTTGTGTTGTATTGTTATTTCAACTCCTCTGGTCTTTTTCTTGCTTTAACCTCTTCGGTTGGAGTTTTTTTATTTTTATTTTTGACCTCATTTTGTATGTGCTAATGTTTGTGTTTTGTCAACTAAGGTATGGTGTGGGCAAGCAGTTACCAAGTTACCCGTTTGGCGATTCCGGCATCGACAAGCAGTTCCTAACTGCTCCAATAAAATCTGCTACTGACAAGTTCCAGCTTCTTCCTGAGTTCCTCAAGGTAGTTAGCTCATTGTGTAGTATGGATTACGGGATGATTTATGATATGGATTACGGGATGATTTATGCTATAATAATTAACACCCATGACTAGTTCTTATTAAATGTTTGTCACTGAATTTGAATCTTGTAGGTTAGAGGATTGGTGAAGCAACATTTGGATTCCTTTAACTATTTTGTCAAAACCGAGATAAAGAAAATCATTAATGCTAACAACATTATTGTGTCCAGTAGGTTCCCGCATATCTATCTCAGGTACAAATGGTGGTTTACTTATATTTTGTCCAATTGTGTATCCTCTCTCTCTCTCTCTCTCTCTCTCTCTCTATATATATATATATATATATATATATGTATGTATATATATATATATATATATATATGTATGTATGTATGTATATTATTTTTATGTTGTATTGTTAATGTGGAGAGGAGGGTGGAGGGAATTGACGAATGGAGTTAAGATTTAGCTTATGGGGCTCACTTCTGGCCTTCTTAATCGCTTAATTCTGATTAATCATGGAATGTAATTTGAAGCTCATCTTCTCCTGTTCTCTAGTCTTCACAAGCTTGAGCCACGTTAAGTTGTGTTAATGATGAGTTAGAGTTAATGTACAATGAGCTCGTCTGCAGGTTTTTGGATGTCCGTGTTGGTAAACCTTCAATAATAGTAGATGGTTCTCCTGAGAACATTACTCCACAGACATGCCGCTTATCTGACCAGACGTAAGATTTATTTCCCTCAGAATCATGATCTAATGTTCTTTAATTGGATATTGCTTAGTGATAGACAGATTTATATTATCAATATATGTATTCTCTTAATTTGTTTGAAGTTCTATGATGTTTCAATTTTTTTTTGTGTGCTTATAATGGCCAGAAGTTATAGTTTGACCAAATGTCACACATTTTTTTTTTTTTTTTTTGTGGTTAACTGTTTATGACTTATGATTCATATTATGTTGTCTAATGAAAAGGTATGCTGCTCCGATATTGGTTGATGTTGAGTACACTCAAGGAAGTCATGATAACCCAAGAAAAGAAAGAAAGGTAGTTGAACACTACTGTAATATGAATTTGACAAAGCAAAACTGCATTATAATTTTTAGCTTTGTTTTGGTTTCACAGACCAATGTTGTTATTGGAAGAATGCCTATTATGTTGAGGAGTTCTTGTTGTGTCCTATACGGGAGAGACGAAGCTGAACTTGCAAAACTTGGTTTGTATGGATTGGAAGCACATATATTTATATTTTTTTGTGCATTTTTTTTTCCTTTTAACCCTATGTGTTCTCCATTCCTTATTAAATCTTACCTTCTTTAGTTTTTCTCTGATTAGGTGAGTGCCCTCTTGATCCCGGAGGATATTTTATAATCAAAGGGACTGAGAAGGTGATATTCTCTTTTCTTAAATGCTGCTTTAAAGTCAGAGACACAGTCTTGCAGTTAATCTGTTCAAGACTAACTGATGTTGGTGAAAGATATAATTTAAGAGAGTTACTCGTTGAATGATTGAAATAATCGTATAAGGATTAAAATGGACATTGGTGAATATCTTTGCCAGAATAAATGGATGAGCATTTTAAATTGTTGAAGATCGGTTGTTAAGTTTTGACTTTTGATTAATAATCCTTGACAGTAACTTTCACTTCTTATTTTCTATTATCTCATCTAAACGCCATTCCTTTTATCTTTGGTCTTGATAGTTTCAAATTTTTAATGTATGATTATGATGCTACTGATTTATTTCAGGTGATTTTAATACAAGAGCAACTTTCAAAGAATAGAATAATTATAGACACTGACAAGAAAGGAAAGTAAGTAATTCTTAGTCAATCATGCATTATTCTTCACCTTGTCATATGCGCATACATATGGGCATTTTGTGCATGGATGGTTTGGGACCTCTCCCTACCTCCCTCCCCATTTTATTCCTACCTGGTACGCTAGTATGAGTGCTCCTGAAAATAGCTTTTGCTCGAAAACACTTTAGAAAGGTTGAGGGACCTAATCATTTTATCTGGGTTAGAAGCCAGATGAATAGAGCCAAGGTGATCCAAGAAGGATTCCAATTCAGAAAGTTCCTTATCATTTAAGTTCTGAAAGTGGAAGTGCCAATAAAAAACACAAAATCTTGAACTCTATAAGAGTTCATATAATTTAGATCCCTGTTTTTTGGTTCAAGCTGATGTTTTGATGGTATAAGATCATAAGGCTTGGTTGTTGTCGTAGAAGATATCTTGTTTGTTTCCTGGTCACATTTCCCCTCTACTAAATTTTCCTTTTTCTGTCCATAGAACTTACCACTAAACTATTCATAACATGCAATGCGGTTGTACATTTATATCCACCACATTAGATTATTATTTTATCATATATTGTTTTAAAGTATCATTTTCCTTCCCTGGCTTTCAGCATTACTGCATCTGTTACAGCCAGCACAGAGTTAATAAAAACAAAAACTGTTATCGTGATGGAAAATGAGAAGATGTGGCTACAATTGAATCAGTTTCCTAAAAAGGTTCTCATTTTCATTTTGCACATTTCAGTGAGACTTATATACCTCCTGCTCTCCCATTCCATCAAAGTTTGGTTTTGGACATCTTTGTTTCTTGTAATTTCCTACAGGTTCCTCTTATGGTAGTAATGAAAGCTATGGGGATGGAGAGTGATCAAGAAGTTATACAAATGGTTGGAAGAGATCCTCGTTATAGTTTGCTACTTATGCCCTCTATTGAGGTAATTGAAATACATATTTGGTTATGTCAGAATATAAAAATGCTCATGTAGTCAGTACTCAGTAAAGTATAAGAGATGAGAGAAACAAGGGGCTTGTATAAGAGTTATCTGCTCATTGTTAGCTTGCACACAGTATATTATATTGTTATTTATGCTGTCATTGAACTCTGGAATATGTTCCCCCATAATCAGGAATGTGCAAAAAGTCGTGTATATACACAAGAACAAGCGTTGGAGTACCTTGATTCAAAGGTATGTTGTTTTTTCTTATTCTTGTCTAGTTGTTGTAATTTCCTTTTTGTGTTTTTTTGTCTTGAGGTGGACCATAGATGTTAAATCATCAAGTTGTTACTTTTGGAACATCCTTTCATTACATAGACTTTGAATACTTTAGATTGATGCAACCAACAAGACTAATCTATTTTGTTTGTTTTATTTTTATTGAGGTCAAGTCTATAATTTAGCTTCTTGTTGGAAACATTTGGTGTCAAGATAAGCTAGGTGAGTAGGACGGAAGTGTGATTCTAGTTTCGATTAGAGGGAGCCCAAAATGCTGGAGCAAACTCTTTCTGTGGGCTTAGTGAGGAGCCATGCTTATGGCTTGACACAAAATTTTAACCCAAAACCTTAAGGCATTAGATCCATGGGCCATTCGACTTAAGGTCCTCATTTAATTCATTACTTTCAAGTGTGGGGCTTCTTTCCCCACTTATGAATTCCCAACAATGACATTGCGGAGATTTTCTGTTTGATCCATGGTTTAATTTGAACTCAACCTTCACTACTGTCAGTATGCTGGGCTGGAAGGCTCCTGCATATCATTTTTATTACCAGTGTCTATAACCTCATTAGAGTTTGATATTTCAGACTATGAAATTTTAGGGACTGCTAACTTTTGAGGATAAAGTGCTTATGTGCAAGTAGGCAAAATATGAAAATATTGGATTTTTGAATGGGACTATAAGAAGGCTTGTAATAAGGTTGGATGAGTCTTACTGGGCCAGAGTTGTTAAAAATCGGCCATGGCGGGATGGCATGGCGGAAATCATGAAGACCACGATGGAAGAATGCATCTCCTAACGGAAAGTTGTGACGGGCCATGGCGGCCGCCATGCCCATGGCACCATGGCAGTTCATGGCGGGCATGGCGGAAAATATCGGCTGGTGCCCTTTTTTTTTTGTTTTTTAAACTCCAAAGGACATTTTGGGGATTTTAATGGTTGTTAATCAACCCTAAATACCATATGCAAGTCATGAAGCGCAACCCCTTCCTCTTTCTTCACTTTTTGGCTTCTCCATTGCGTTTTCTTTCTCTCATCTTTGGTTCTCAGCTGCCGAAACTCCAGTGACCACCGCGGCCTTTTTCTGGCTACACCACTTCCGGTGACAACCACCGCCAGCAGTGCAGCCTCACCAGCACCGCAGCAGCGAACACACCTGCAGAGGTTACCTCTTTTATCTGTTGTGTCTTCTTCCTTTTCCTTAACCTCTTGTTTCTATTTCAACTTTCAACCTCTTTTTCCTTTCTTCTTCTTGTTCAACTTCTTCTTTCCTTTTTCTATTCTGTTCCAGCCCTCCTTTCCCTGTTCTCAAATTCTTGAGGCTGAAACCTCTTTTGTTTTTTTACAAAAGAATTATTTCAATCATTTTGTGTGAATGTTGCTGCTATGTTTGACTTATTATATATTGCTATGTTTGTATTTGACTATGAGTATGTTATGTTGTGACTTTGGCTTTGATTTTATGATGCATTTGCTGAATTTATTACTTAGAATATGTTTCTAATTTTATTGTTCTTGATATATGTTATTAGTTTTTATTATTTATTATGTTTAGCAGTTTTTTTTGTATATATGTGTGTGTGTGTGTGTGTGTATTTTCAGTCTGCTACGGCTTCCTCCATAACCCGCCACGCCATCCGCCATATTTTTATGGCAGATTTTTGGCTCACCGCCATGAGCCGCCATCTGATATTGACAACTATGACTGGGGCTATGTTTGGTAGGGGGTGTAAAGGCTGGGTGAATTTGAGGGGTAAATTTTAAGGAGCGGAAATATGTTTGGTTTAGATGTAATGGTCAAAATTTAAGAGAAGTAATAATTCTCCTAATTATAAAAGCAAATTTGACCCCATTTCCCAGTAGGGTAAAATTTCTTCATCTGCTCTTTTTCTTTGTTTCTCTGTCACACAACAGTTCTGCATTCTCTTTTGTCTCTGCCACGGCGATGTTGACTCTGCCAGTCGGTGATTCTGCTACTGGAACATGGCACCAGTATTGGCAAATTGGTTCAGGAAACTCCATAAACACAGGCACATTTCATCTCCTCCTATTCCTCACTTCATTGATCCGCATGCCTCCCTCTTTTCCTCATGCTACCTTATTGGATCTCAATCTCCAACAGTGGTGTCTAGCAAGTTGAAGGACTTAGCAGAGCAGTGAATACAGTAGAAGCCAACTGTGAAAGCTTTGGCAACTAAGAAACTCTTCCCACTCACCACAACAATTTTTACCTGATGGTGAAATTGCTGATCGCTGGCCACCATCATTGCTATGTGCCCTCACCTTGCAGTTTTCCTCCAAGGTTTCTCATTCTGTGGTGCTGTTGAGTGCAGACTTTACACACACACACACACACACACACACACACACACACACACACACACACAGAGATTGCCATTGTCATTCTCTGCATCTCAGTTGTTCAAAAAAAGATCCTAATTCTTTTTTCCCGAAATATATATTCCTTGTACCAAAAAGTTTAATTATGGAGCAAGATGTTCTACTCTATTAATAGCTTATCCATGATATATTTTGCCATAACTTTTCCACCCTTAAATTTTATTGTTGTAGCAAACACAACCTAGATAGTGTTTAATTACAAAGTATTTTGGTAAGGGTGGAGACTATGTATCAGATGTTCTCTTTCTTTCATGTTGTGTTGATAGTTTAATTACAAGGTGTGAGGCAAGGGGATGCACGGCCATATACAGTCAGAATTGCTTTAATTGTGATTCAGTTCATGCAATTTTGATGTGGTTCAGCCTAGCAACACAGGTTGCATGGATTATTCAATTTTGTGCTAGAATCACATGCTGAATTGGAGGAACTTTTCAATATCTAGAATCATGATTTGTATGTGATTCATGTGATTCTTGCACTGCTTGCTGTTCTGCATGGCATCTTTCTTTCTTTTTTGGTAATTCCCTTCATGGAGCCCTCCAATGAGGTCTTTCTGATCACACAAAGCCATCATTGCATCCATTCATCTCCTCCTGGTAGTTATTTGACTCTGAACTGCTTTGGGTACTGTGTTGTTTGACTTGATTTTTGCTGCTGTGGTCTGCATTTTGCGGGTACAGGTTTTGCCTTGACTCTTCACTTGTTTTTGTTTTTTTGACCTGTTTGGCTTTGGTTTTTTCTGTGTGGGTTTTTTTGGTTTCAGAACCTCCATCTTCATCGTGTCAACCTCTTCTTCTTTTTGGTTATAGGACTTGTAATCTTGATTTCTTTTCAAAAGATTTCATTTGCTAGCTACTGAATAAGCTATTTGATTTTATAATGCAAATATCTACATATTTTTAATGTTCCATTATGTGAAAAATATATTTTATGCTATTTTTTAGAAGAAAAAGAATTTTTTAAAAGAAAAAGAAATTTACCGATGAGAAAGAAAAGAGTAGAAAGAGGGAGGATAAGGTATCCTCAAATGTAAAAGCAAGAGAATACATGAATGTACTAGGAGATTGGGCTATGTAACATGGCATTACCAATCTCTCTGCATATCTAACATAGAAACATTTCTAAGAAGATCATTTGCAGAACATTGCATAGAAGCTGAAAGAGATAACCCTATCCCATATGTTGTCTAAAGATGAAGTTCCTTGGAAAATTCTAGTGTTAGAACTTAGAATATATGCGCTTTCATCTACATCCAAATTCTTTATGGCACCAAGTCATTCGAAATAAGTATGGTTTGCATTTGAATGGGTGGGACACCAATTCCGCAAGTAGGGTCACTCATAATTGTCCTTGGAAATTCATCTCTCAGGGGTTACCTTCTTTTTGGTCTCTTATGTCCTTTGGTTTGGGTGATGGAACTTGCATTAAATTCTAGAAAGATATGTGGGTTGGGAATGCCCCCCTTTCTGTTACCTTTCCTAGGCTTTTTCGCTTATCCTTCCTGTATAATGCCTCTGTTAGTCAATTTTTTTCTCAATGTGATCTTTCTTGGAACTTCCATTTTGTCCAAAACTTGAATGATAGAGAGGTTAATGAATTACAGTCCCTTCTTCCTTTGTTGAATCCTATTCACCTAGCCAGTGCCCTAGATATTAGAATTTGGACTCTTGACTCCTCTGGTTTGTTTAGTTGTAAATCCTATTTTCAGTTTTTGACTTCTTCTCCTAACATAGAAAGATTTCTTTTAGATAAGCTTATTTGGAAATCTAAATCTCCTTCAAAGGTCAAAGTTTTTGTTTGGATTGCTATTCTTAACCGGATTAACACTAATGACATGCTCCAAAAGTGTAGGCCTCTCAGAGCTTTGTCCCCTAACATGTGCATAATGTGTGGTTTAGATTATGAGTTGGAGGCCATCTTTTTTTGCATTGCTCGAGGGCAAGATTTATTTGGACCAGGCTCTTTGGTTTCTTCAAAGAATCATGGGTTTGCCCTATGGACTTGCACCAGTTTCTACTCATTAAATTTAGGAGATTTGGCTCGCGTAAAGAAGCTAAGATTCTGTGGCATTTTTCGATTTTTGCAGTGTTCTGGTGTATTTGGTTGGAAAGGAATGCTAGGATTTTTAATGATTCCTTTTCGACTATTGATTTTGTTTTGGATAGGATTACTTTTTTAGTTCCCTTTGGTGATCAGTTCATGGTCTTTTTAATGGTGTTTCTCTAGCCGACATTCAAAGGTATTGGCATGCTTTGGTACATGGTCTATCCCTTTAGGTCTTAGCTGTGAGGATTTCTTATCCTCTTCTATAAATTCTCTTCTATGACAATGTTATTTCTTTTTCTATTAAAAAAAAAAACCATAGTATCTTAGATTGTCTTAGAATAATAAAGAGTATCCTAGATAATCACTTAGGATTAATTTCTATATTTCTTCATATTTCCTGATTTGATTCTTTGCTATATTAGGATAGATATGTTACTTTTTTTCCCCCTCTTTATTAAGATAAATATGTTTCCTATAATTTTGCTTTAATTCAAGTAGCTAATTATTAGGCAGTAATCACTAAGTGTCTATATGCTCTAAACTAATATACATCAATTTTACCAGGGTGAATAATAGTAAGCTTTTCACTCATCTTCTTTCAACATGGTAGTAGAGTAGTACCATCCTCCATGATTTGTGCCTCCCATTGTCCTGCTCTGCTGTCCTCTATAATTTGGAGCTCTTTTGTTTTTCCTGTGTTCATGTTCCTTCAGTGCTTGCATGTTTTTCTCGAGTTCTTCCTGCATATTTGCCGTCCAAGGTTCCTTCTCCGTGTTTGCCTTCCCATGCTCCTGTGTGCTTGCTTTGTTGGTTTGTTTTTGCCAGTCACAGCTTGGCCTCCTGTGGTTTGTTTCTGCTAGCCTCGGCACCTTCCACTGCATTCGTAGAGTCTCTTTCCAGCCTTCATTGCTGGACCCAGTTGAGCATTAAAGCCTTAATTGCTGTTTTTTCAACTTTTCCTCAGCCTTAGTCCTTCAGGCAGCCCTCATAATGTCTCCTACCAAGCTTTGTTGCTGGGCATAGTTTAGCATCACAGTCTTAATTGCTGTCTCTGTACGTAATTCTACACGATTTCCTTGCTGCCACGAAGACCAGCCTTAATTGTTGGAATTGGTACCTTCATCTTACCTTCATTTCTGGAACTAAAACCACAGACCAGCCTCTCTATTGGTGGAATTGGTGTCTTCATCACAACCTTGATCTCTCTGTATCACACCACTGCCCAGAGGTTGTTAAAAGAGTTTATCTGTAGCAAGCTTAAAGCTTGGTGAGCTTTTGCTGGAGGAGGAGTGTTAGAGAATAGATGCAAATATTTCATACTATCTGTTATTGTATCTTCTAATACCATGGTATCTTCGATTATCTTAGTGTGTTAAAGAGTATCTTAGATAATCTCGTAGGATTAGTTTCTATGTTTCTTTATATTTCATGATTTGTTTCTTTATTTTATTAAGATAGATATGTAACTTTATTTCTATTTATTGGGATAGATATGTTACCAGTAAATTTGCATTAATTTAGGCAGCTAATTATTAGGCAATAATTACTAAATGTATATATACTCTAAACTATTATATATCAACTTTATCAAAGTGAATAATAGTAAGCTTTTCTCATATCTCCTTTCAACAGCTAGCATTCCTTTCAAGGCAAAGACACTATAGAATAGCAAAAACCGAACACTGCCTCTGACACTTATCATGTTTGTGAAACCCGAAGCCTCTTAATTAAATAAGGAGAGACTGATGCAAGTCCTTTGGTAAATCTAATTTTATCCCTAAATTTTTATGTACCAAAAAAACTAGTTCTCTCCAAAAATCTCAAAAAGATTGTTCCAAAGATAATTCGCAGCAGAGCAAGGTAAAGGTAGATAAGACACAGTTTCCGAACTAGACCAGCATATAACACATATTAGGAGACAAAGCAGAGAGGGGCCTGCGCTTTTGTAGCATGTTTTTAGTGTTAGTCCTGTACTCTTGTTAAGAACAATAGTTCATACAAAAGGTTTGAATTTAGGGTGAGCTTTGAATTTCTAGATGTATTTGCACATTATGGTCTTTGCTATGAACTGAAAATAAGATTCATAGGAAAACACACTCAAAGATTCAAGAGAAAAAATTCCTTCCTCATTATCAGAGGAAAGAACATGTTCAAGTAGATGCCAAAAAGATTATTTTTTCGCTCTAAACCATCAGTATCTGAAATCCACTGTACTCCAATTAATCTGGCTCGAGCCGGATTGGCCAACTATAGGGATAAAGTTCTATCAATGCTAAACAAGTGTCAAATCACTTGAACCAACCAAATGTTGGTGACGGAAAAGAGATACTAGCTCACTAATTTCTCTGCCATGCAAGTTCCTGTAGAAATGAAAATTCCAAGAGAAGTTAGATGGCAACGAGTAAAATTGACAAACAGGGGCAGTACAAAGAGACGAAAGCCGGAAAAACTGTGTACAACACTTGGAAAGAGGAACATTTTCAACCCAAGTATTCAGCTCATGATATGGAAAATAGAAATGGAAATTCTGAGAGAAGTTAGATGACAAGAGTAAAATTGACAAACAGGCATTACGAAGAGAAGAAAATAGGCCTTCTGATTCACATTTCAATTCATGATTTGACTAGCAATATTGACCGGATGTTGTTCTAATTCTTGGTAGTTTTCTACTTGCAATTTGCTGACGATATTTTTCTGTTTCTCTTTGTATAGATAGTAATAACCTTTTGAATTTATTGTCTATACATTGGATCTGTAAGCTAGTTTAGTGTTATTGTATTAAGCTTGCTAAGATAGGTTTAGGTAGGATCAATCTTATAATCCATGTCCTTCCTTTTCTTAGGTTCTTGTGGATCTTAACTCTTAAGATTGCAAAGAGGGTTGATAATTGGGAGGGTGCATGTTTTTATTTATACTGTTGTGTCACTTAGCTTAAGGCCTCCTTGTTTTAGTCCCTGTTTATTACCTTCCTCTTGGAGCAGCATAGAAAATTAAGAAGCTTCACACACACACACACACACACACACACACACATACACTTTTTGTTTTCTTCCCTATTGCTGATTCAGCTGATTCCTGTCTACTCATCAGGTAAAAAGTCCCATGTATTCAAATAGTTCATCTGAAAAGGTTTTCAACTCTCTCTCTCTCTCTCTCTCTCTCTGTGTCATGAGTTTGTTTATGTATACATTAGTTATGTTAATCAATCTTTGATTTTTCCTTCTTCATTTTTGTGACGTTGTCTTCTGAACCTTTTATACAGGAAGGAAGAGGGTTTTCCATCCTAAGAGATGTATTTCTTGCAAATGTGCCGGTAACTTCTCTTTGAATGCTATGTATCTCTTGAGAAAGTGTGTGTTCCTTTTTGTGTTACTATATTTTCATCTTGGGACAACTTGATTTCATTCTATTCGTTATACATGTGGCTGGCCTCAATTTTGTTTGGTTATGTCTGAGTTGCTGCTGCTGCTGCTGCTGCTGTTGTCATTAGGTGCATCAAAACAATTTTAGACCCAAGTGTATATACACTGCTGTTATGATGAGACGCATGATGGATGCAATTCTGAATAAGGATGCAATGGATGACAAGGTAATACCTTGTTTTTATCATGTGACAATGTCAGCTTATGTTGCTTGAGACAAGGGAGTGGGTTATGTAATAAAAAGTAGTAATAGTTTATTTGATGGGAAGATCCCATGTTTCATTTGACTCAGTAGCCATAATTTTTCTAGTCCTAGCCTATGAGTATGACCATCCAGTATTAGTAGAAGGTGCTTCAAATATGGCTTAGAAACAAAACAGGTCTCAAACAGCAACAAAAGTTGACCCATCTCTAGGCAATTAAGGCCCAACTACTTTGAACAGAAAAATCCAGGGATCAAGGCCAGCAGGTTTGTGATAGAAAAGCAGAGGTTTCAGAGTGATGGAGAAGTGGAGGCAGTCCCAAGATAGAACCACTCTGATATCGTCTCAGATTTTAGAAAATAGGGATTTTATTCATACTGAATAATACATCAATGGGTGAGCTATATACATGAAACCTTAAAGCAGAATAGGGAACAGATTAAATGTTACATCCCATGATTTGTGGGGTGTCCTAACTGACTAAGGAATACAATTAAATGGGCCTAATCCTATGGATACAGTCTTGATTTATAATAACTTTCCTAGAATAGTTGATTGACTATGCATATTTTTCCACATACAGGATTATGTGGGAAACAAGCGGTTGGAGTTATCTGGCCAGTTAATATCCTTGCTTTTTGAGGTACTATCTCATTTAGTTTAATAAATATCTGACTTCTGCAGAGATACTTTTCACATTTTCCATTGCATCTATTGTTATTCTTCTTTCTTTTGTAGGATCTTCTGAAGTCCTTGATAAATGAAGTTAAGGGTGTTACAGACAAAATATTGGACAAGCCAGACAAGGCTAAGAGTTTTGACATTTCTCATGTAAGTGTCTTTAATATTTATACTCAAGTATCATGCAAATGTAATCAAAGCATTCCTAAATCAAATCCAATATTGCTGACGCTGTCTTGAATTCTCTTGGTAGTTTCTCTTAAGGAGTTGCTTTTACACAATTCTCTTTCCATCTCATTTATTATGGACTTCTCTGTCCAAGTGGACTCTATATATTTATTTATTTGTTTAAAGTATGTTTGGGTTTGTCCCTTTGTGTCTTGTTAAAATTGTTTGTAGTTGAAAAGCCAGTAGTAGTGAAAAATCTTTGCCATGACTTTGATCATCTACCTATTACAATCGTCATCAAGAGAAAATATGTTGTTTTTGGGGACAAAGCGATTGTGATTTGCGAGAGCTTAAGCACATATGGAGTTGACAAACAGTCAACATCTGAATGGATTGTGATTGTGATATTCTGGTAAGTTTCTGATTTCATGGAGAGAGGGGTTGTTGTGAATCTCAAAAGTTTAAGATGTCACCAGAAGCTTACTTGTTCATGTCATCAATGTATTGTCTTTTAACTGTGCTTTGTTTATGTTAATGGCATTGATTGGCATTAATAAGCAGAATATTCAGGCAGAATATCTGGCCATTTGATTGGCAGAATATCTGGCCATTTAGACCAGCAGATCCTGCTTGATTGTACAGCTGTAGTTATGTAATTATGTTATTATTTCCTTAATTAAGATAGGCCAGCTGTAGGATAGCATTCTTAGCAGATTAGCTAGCTTTTAGGGCTAAAATTCAGATTGTATTGCACTATCTATAGGAGAATCCTCCAACAGGAGAGGTCACAGTTTTTTACCTACAATTATCAGAGTTTAACATGGTATCAGAATTTGGACATTTTGCTTCACACTGTCCTAAAAAGTTCTGCAATTACTGCAAAAAGGATGGTCATATCATTAAAGAGTGTCCAATAAGACCACCCAAGAAAACTGCATCAGCTTTTACTGCCTCTGTTGGTTCTTCTACTGCTCCTAGTTTTGTGGATACAGCAAATGTGCAACAAAATGCTCCTGCCCCTGTTCAAACCTTGACTCCTGAAATGGTTCAACAAATGATAGTTTCAGCATTCTTTGCTTTAGGAATCTCAGGTAAAATTTTTTCTACCTCTTCTCCTTGGTATTTTGACTCCGGGGCATCCAATCATACCAACAAAGCTGAAATCCTGACAAATGTCACCAAATATTCTGGAAATCTCAAAATTCATACTGCTGATGGAAACTCTTTACCTATCACAGCCATTGGTGATACTTCTTCCTCTTTAACTGATGTCTTTGTCTCCCCTGCTCTTACTAGTAACCTTATTTCTGTTGGTCAATTAGTTGACAATGATTGCCGAGTTGAATTCTCAAAATCTGGTTGTCTTGTGCAGGATCAACACTCAGGGAAGATGATCGCGAAGAGGCCTAAAGTTGGACGCCTTTTTCCTCTTTGTTTCTCCATGTCTCCATCTTCCTTTCTGCCCTTTGTTTCTTGTAATTCAGCTATTGTTAATCTCAAAATATGGCATAAGCGTCTTGGACATCCAAACTCAAATGTACTTCATGACTTGCTGAAATCTGGTGTTCTTGGTAATAAAGAGTTCCCATCTCTTAGTTCTGTTCAATTTGATTGTCATTCTTGTAAACTTGGTAAAAGTAAAATTTTACCATTTCCAACTCATCAATCAAATGTAAGACAGGCTTTTGATATGATTCATAGTGATTTATGGGGGATGGCACCAGTTTTATCTCATGCTAATTACAAGTACTTTGTCACTTTTATTGACGACTATAGTCGTTTCACATGGGTTTATTTTTTGCGCTCTAAAAATGAGGTATTCTTTGCTTTCAAATTCTTTCATGCCTATGTTCAGACACAATTTTCTTCAAATATTAAAATTCTTCGATCTGACAATGGGGGGGAGTACACATCACATTTATTTCAAGACTTCTTGCAAACAAATGGCATTTTATCCCAAAGGTCATGTCCTTCTACTCCCCAACAAAATGGGGTAGCTGAAAGAAAAAACCGCCATCTTCTTGATGTTGTCCGCACCCTTTTGTTGGAATCTTTTGTGCCATCTAGGTTTTGGTGTGAAGCTCTCTACACTGCTGTCCACGTTATTAACCGTCTGCCTTCTCCATCCTTAAACAATGATTCTCCTTTCTCACGGTTATTTGGTCACACACCCACTTATTCTAATCTCCGCACCTTTGGTTGTGTTTGTTATGTCCATCTTCCTCCACAAGAACGCACCAAGCTCACAGCTCAATCTGTTAAATGTGCTTTTCTTGGTTATTCAGCCCACCAAAAAGGTTTTCTATGTTATGGTCCTGATCTACATCGGATTCGAGTCTCTAGGAATGTCATCTTTCAAGAAAATATGCATTTCTTTGCAACTAACTATGACACTCCTTCCTCATCCTCCATATCTGTTTTGCCACTGTTTTCTAACAACTCTGCAGGACCAACCTCACCAAAACCTCTCTTGACATACCAAAGACGAAAGGCTGTCCTTCCGAATCAGCCATTAGTAACTTCAGGGCCCCCTCCAGATCACTCTCTGGTTGCTGATCCAGCACATGATCCAGAATCAGCTCCTTTACGACGCAGTTCTCGCGTTCGTAAACCACCAGAAAAGTATGGTTTCTCTTCCCCTTTATCCTTGATTGCAACTTTAGCATCTATTCCTATTCCTTCTTCCTATAAACAGGCAATGGAGCATGAATGTTGGCAGAAAGCTATTGAAACAGAACTTCTAGCACTAGAAGAAAATCAGACGTGGGATGTTGTTCCATGCCCCCCATCTATTAGACCTCTTGGCAGCAAATTTGTATTCACTGTAAAGCTTCGTTCGGATGGATCCATAGATCGTTACAAGGCTAGACTGGTTCATCACCACAACTCCAAGCATACAGGGATGCGGATTGGGCTGGATGTCCAAACACAAGGAAATCTACTACTGGATGGTGTATGTTTCTCGGTGATGCTCCAATCTCATGGAAATGCAAGAAACAAGACTCAGTCTCTAAGTCATCCACTGAATCAGAATATCGTGCCATGTCTGCAGCATGCTCTGAGATTATTTGGTTACGTGGTGTTCTTTCCGAGCTTGGTTTCTCACAAGCACAACCAACTCCACTGCATGCTGACAATACTAGTGCCATAGAAATTGCAGCCAATCCTGTCTACCATGAACAAACCAAGCACATAGAGGTTGATTGTCACTCCATCCGAGAAGCCTATGACCGAAGAGTTATCACTCTACCTCATGTCTCCACATCTATTCAAATCGCTGACATCTTCACCAAATCGTTGACACGACAGCGCCATAATTTCCTAGTTAGCAAATTGATGCTTGTAGATTTCCCAGCATCAATTTGAGGGGGGATGTTAATGGCATTGATTGGCATTAATAAGCAAAATATTCAGGCAGAATATCTGGCCATTTGATTGGCAGAATATCTGGCCATTTAGACCAGTAGATTCTGCTTGATTGTACAGCTGCCATTTAGACCAGCAGATCCTGCTTGATTGTACAGCTGTAGTTATGTAATTATGTTATTATTTCCTTAATTAAGATAGGCCAGCTGTAGGATAGCATTCTTAGCAGATTAGCTAGCTTTTAGGGCTAAAATTCAGATTGTATTACACTATTTATAGGAGAATCCTCCAGCAGGAGAGGACACAGTTTTTTACGTACAATTATCAGAGTTTAACAGTTTATACACCAGAAAGAGACACTTTGCTGTTTTCATCGTTTTATGTTTGTTCAGAATTGTTGTCTTCTTTGCTTTGTTTAGCCAACCTGATTTTGACATGTCTTGATTGCTATTTCTGTTTGTTTGTTTGGGTGTTTGTAGTGCCTTGTTCGTGAGACTATCACTCTTGGTTTGGAAAGGACTCTCTCCACTGGTAACTTCGATATTAAAAGGTTCAAAATGAAAAGGAAAGGAATGACACAGGTTGTATATTCTTTCCCCTTCTACTACTTCCTACCCCTTGATATATATTATCACAAAGTGAATTGGTCTAGCTTAGTTACTATGGGACCCACCTCACTATCAGAGGGCTTGGAATTATCCATCAACACAAGACACATATCTACTGATGAAATTCCTCTATTTGCAGGTGCTACAAAGGCTATCATTTATAAGTGCGTTGGGCCAAATGACTAGAGTCTCGCCACAGTTTGAGAAGTCCAGGAAAGTAAGCGGACCTAGAGCTTTGCAGCCTAGCCAGGTGAGCTGCATTCTTGTTGCAAACTTTCCTGACAGATCACTTTTATGTTGCTTAGGCTTTTTGTTCTAAATTTCTGAAATATTATTTATTTATGAAGTATGAGCTCGTACCTTCTTTTCTGATCTCTTCCATTGATATAGTGGGGTATGCTTTGTCCTTGTGATACTCCTGAAGGAGAAGCTTGTGGATTGGTAAAGAACCTGGCTTTGATGACTCATGTTACTACTGATGAGGAGGAGGCCCCCCTAATTTCTCTGGTATGTTTTGTGTTATATTGTGGAATGATGGAAGTTTTCTGTTGTTTGAGAATGACTGTTTTGTGAATTGATAGATGTTCTATTCGGACAGTGGGATTTACGATATCAGCAATTTTTTCATTGTGGCTGAAAATTATTTCAATTTAATTATATGATGATTGAAACCTGGTATTAGAGAAGAGAAATGAATAACACTGTATTCACTGATATAAGGCTGAATCCCGGAGGGGGAAATCAGCTCTGAAATGGTGTTTATAAGATAGAAAATAGAAAGAAAACTCTTAAAGGCAGTTTAAGGATAAAGACTCTGGCTAGACTGGAAGGGACTAAACCTTTATCCCTCTCTGTATAACCTGCCAGTACATGAGGATCACCACCCAGAAGATAAAAATCTACTCCTGTTGACTCTACACAATTCATTACGAAGTCCCTAACATGAACAGAAATGTCCAAACTTCTGCTGTAGGTCACTATGAGCTAGATAAGCATATAAATGAACATGTTTTGTGAAAGCAACCCCAAAAGATTCCCATCTGTACTCCATGATACCCAGCTGACAGACATAGATCAGTCTTTTGCAATTGCTGCCTTGTAAGGTATTGGGATTACCATCCTGCTGATCCCAAAAGAGCCCATGAGTTTTCCTGCTGGCTTCTAGAGAATTAGACAGAGTTGGCTCATCAAAAAGTTTACCATTCTTCCCATCCAACTTATTCATTGCCTTCTGTTCCCAATTGCATTTCAAAGTCACATGTTTCAGCAATCTAGAGATTGCAGAGAATTTCTGCTTAGAGAACCCAACTTCATATCCCAACATGTCCTGAGCAGTTAGCCTGGAATCAAACAATCCTCCATCTTTTGGCTCATGATGACTCAATTTTTGAGTTACTGTCAGAAGCAATCCCAAAGTTGTTTCTATTCCTGCAACCAATTTTCAAACCTTGTTCACCGGCAATCTTACTTGAAGACTATTGGCATCAGAAACTTCACACTCGACAGCAGCAAATTCTCCCAATGGCAAGATGCTGCTGTTTTCTTTTAGATTTGATGCTTAAAGTCTGAAGCCTGCGACTCAACGTTATCAAGGGTGTACAGAAGTCCTTTGCCCATAGAGGATGAACAGAAGTCCTGCAGGTTCCCAATTCTTCAAATAGATCACACATCTTTTCGAGGGCTCCTAGAAATTTGTTGAAATCACATAAAGAAGTTCCATCTCCCTGAAATCAAGTTGGACCACATAATCCATAATGCGAGATTCAGATGCACCGAGGGCTGAGCAACAGACAACTGAACCATCAGGTTGTCTAGTTACCGGATGAAGAGAGCATGCAATGGACTCTTTGTTGTATTGTACCTCAGTTGCAACAGGATCAACTTTTGCAAATTGTTGGCTTTGGATTATATTTATGACCTCTTAAAAACAGGTTCAGTGGCTTGGGCGAAACCGGTACCCAATGCAGGTGCTATAGATGAAAAGCCTTCTGGGAGAGCAAAGACATCTTTGTCCGAATTTGAAAGTTGCTGCTACTTCTCAATTAATGGTGGTGTGTGAGTGTCAAGAAAATTAGGTTCAACCTCCTCCCGCCATATTTTAATTTCAGTCCCTATCTAGAAATATATTTTGTGAAATTGAAAGTGCTTTACCATGAGAAGCAGAGGTATTCCCAAATACAACCATTTGTGTAAATTCTCTTGTAGTTCCCATTGAACGCTGCCCCTTTTCTTGTCACTCTTGGTCCCTTCCATAGGCTGGCTCCTCTTGGATGCTCCTCCATCGATCTCTGGGATAGGATTAGCATTTGAAAGTGCTGGGTTGCTTATTCCAACCTTAACATACTTGTTGGGTCCAAGTTTGATGACTGGTTCCCTTTCTCTTTCAACTATTTCTGATACAGATACTAGCCTTAAAAAGCTCATCTCCATCTTCTGTGAACTGAGCTTGGGCCGTTTGCTAAATATACTTGTCACAAATGATGCCAGCAACGACATTGGAGCGGCACAACATGGTTGATGCAGTCTAGGATGTGGTAGCTATACAGTGGCAGCAGAGTGAAGTGGTGCTGTTGGTCTCTCACTCTTTCCAGTGATGTCAAGCAGTTTGTGTTGTGGCCCAAGTTCCCCATTATTAGGCCCACAAAGCTGATTGTGTTTAGCAATTATACCTTCCTCTCCTTTCCCTTTTTTGTCATCTTCATCTCTTTTTCTTGAAACCACTTGCTTTGCCTTATTCAATATGGCTTGGCCATTAGGTAAACAATTTGAGCTACTTTTTGAAAGTCGCTTCATCTCCTCCTCTTGCATATTGTTTCTGGTTATAGGCACTGCCTCTGCTCGTCCCTCCTCCTCTTTCACACAGTTTATCGTGGGAGAATGTTGTGCATTCACTGTCTCTGCTTTCCTATCAGCTGCCATTGTGTCAAAGACTAGTGGCTCTAGTGGTGGTTATGGGAGTTCGACCCATCTTCTTGAGTTTGAAGCCCCATGGCCATCACACTCTTCTCCAACCTCTGCTCCATCACCGTGCTTCCCACTGAGAGGGCTTTCCTATCCACATCTCTTCTTCAATACCTAGAGGACGATTTTTCACAATCCATACACAGCTATGGTCGCAGCTGTGACCATTCAACTGTAGCTAGCGCCTTTTGCACCTATTCAACAACATCAATCTTCTCTTTCTCGGCCTCCATCTCAACCATTGCAACTGCCCTCTCTATCCTCATCTCTATTTGTTGCTGTGGTGGTATTCTAGAGACCTCAGCGGGATGCTCTTGTAATAGAGTTTGAGAGAAGAGGAAATGAAAGAGAGAGAGAGAGAATTAGAAGCTGAATAGAATCTGAATTGTTTCATTATGAATGATTGCTAGGTACATCAGTGTTTATATAGTGAGGGAGGAGAGGAGAGTTTGTTACAGACAGTTACATCTAGCTGGTACTAGAAGCCAGCGCCTAACTACCTAACTAATTGACAGTGGAGTGGAATCCACTATTCTAAGGACTATCCTATACTATCATGCCCCCGCAATTCTAGCAGGGGTTTTCCGTTGGAGATCTGCTGAAGATCCTTCACTTTGACTTTGTCTCTGAGAACTGAGAACTCAGCTTTGGAGATAGCCTTAGTTAACAAGTTAGCTGGTTGATCATGTGAAGGGATGTGAGCAATTAGTAGTTTCCCTTGCATAACCTTTTCTCTCCTAAAGAATAGACTCAATTCCATGTGCTTTGTTCGCGAGTGCAGAACCGGATTACGAGAGAGCATTACTGTGCTCAAGTTGTCACAGTATACGGCCTCGGCCACCATGAACACTGGATCTCCCACCACGGCCGCCGCGAAAGCCAGTAAAGGACTGTGGTGCGACAGAGCCGGATTTATCAGCGGAAACAGAATTTTGATCTTGATTGGCTACATGAGCCTGAAATGCCGGCGAAGTTAATTTCTGTTGAGCTTGTTCAACGCGCGATTCATGCGCAAGAAGTAGTGCTTCAATCTCAGGGATAGAATACGGATCTATACGTGTATTTACTAAGGTTACAAAGGCATCATACTTAGTAGATAAGCCACGAAAGATTACCGCAATGTGTTCGGAGTCTGAAACTGTACAACCAATGGAGACTAGAGCGTTGACAAGAGCCTTGATCTGTGACAAATATTCAGAGACTGTAGTGGATCCTTTAGTGGAATTGCAGAGTTCAGTTTTCAGTTGCTGTTCTCGGGCACGAATATGGGAGGCAAAGTAGATCTGGAGTTTTTTCCAAACTTGCCATGTGAAATCACACTCCACAACTTGTGTGAGAATGGATTCACTCAATAGAGGCCATAAGCCACGAGAGGAGAAGCTGGTCCTGCTGCTCCCATAGCCTGAACTCCTCAGAAACTCGATCTTGGAGAGCATCATCAGAAGAAGCATATCGTGGCGGAACTTTAGCCGCACGATCAATGTAGTGGAGAAGGTCATGGCCTTTAATGGTGGCAATTACTTGACGCCGCCATAGGAGGAAGTTCTTGTCATCGAGTTTGATAGTGAGAGGATGAGAAAATGTAACGCGATGTGATGATGGAAGAGGATTTGAAGGAATTGGTGAATTTTGTGTGGCTGAGGGAGAAGAATTTTGGATCGGAACTGTGGTTGCACTGGTTGTTGCACTGATCGGAGTGGATTCTAGAGGATCCATAGCTGCAAGCTTTGTTTAGGCTCTAATACCATAATAGAGTTTGAGAGAAGAGGAAATGAGAGAGAGAGAGAGAATTAGAAGCTGAATAGAATCTGAATTGTTTCATTATGAATGATTTCTAGGTACAACAGTGTTTATATAGTGAGGGAGGAGAGGAGAGTTTGTTACAGACGGTTACATCCGGCTGCTACTAGAAGCCAGCTCCTAACTACCTAACTAACTGACAGTGGAGTCCACTATTCTAAGGACTATCCTACACTATCATCTTGTGACTCCTCCATCTCCCTCTTACTCTGCAGCTGTTCAAAGTCTCATCATTATGATAATGCCTCTTTGTTTCTGCTTCTTCTGATTCTTCGTCCCATTCATAGACCTTCGGCAGGAATCTTGTGAGAATTGCTCTTGCAAAGCCAGACCAAGTTGCAAGAGAGTTGTAAAGTTTATACCAGCGCCACCAGTTGAGAGGACTTCCTCTTAGACCCTTCAAAACCTTGGCTATTTTATATGTCTTTGGTGTTCTTGCTGCATCAAAATACTCCTCCATCTTGGCTTCCTCTCTGTCAAACTCAGGAATCTTTAGTCTTTCTCCGGTGCTAATATTTCCTTATTTTCCTTTCCTCAAACTCCCCAACATCTTGAGGATTTTGTCCTCCCACTGCTTCTCAACACTTTTCATCCTTGAAACCAATACCCACAGCTCTCAGGATATGAGAGCTTTGATACCAATTTGACACTAACTGGTATATTATATTACTGAATATGGGGCCTAGGCTGCCCAATACCCTAAATGGTGACTGATACCCCTCCTCCTGAACCCCCAATTACTCTTTTATTCACTCTGAATATTTGTCCATGCACTCTCCTTCTGCCATGTGCCCCTTCTGTTATGCATCCATCTCTCCTCAAACTGAATTCTCCCCCTTCCCATCTTCCACTGCCACCTAGGTCAGGGATCTCCAGAGATGTCCTGGCCTCTTAGTTGTGCTTTTTCTTCCTTCTTTCTAAAATTTTCTTCTATTGTAAAAATATTGGAATATTATTATCCTTCTATTTCAATGTGTATTTTTGACATGCATGTAAAACATAGAATGTCCCAATATATATATATATTCAGTATTTTTTTCCTGTAGGTGCATTACATTTTATAGTTTTTCATTATTTCTGTGACAGTGCTATTCTTTGGGTGTTGAAGCCATGGAGCATCTCTCAGCAGAAGAGCTTCATACACCAGATTCCTTTCTTGTCATCTTTAATGGTATGATCCTTGGAAAGCATAGGAGGCCACAGGTATTAGTCGGTTTCTTTTGTTAAATATATAATTGATACAAATAGGCATTCATATTCCAAACTTTACGGCTTAATGTTGTTTTCTGTTGAAGCGTTTTGCTACTGCAATGAGAAAGTTGCGGAGAGCTGGTAAAATTGGCGAGTTTGTGAGTGTCTATGTCAATGAAAAGCAGGTGAATTGTTCTGTTACAGTTGATTTTTTCTCCTCAATCTTACTGCTGATTCTAATATTTTCCTGTTTCCTGTTTATGTTATTGTTTTTTGTTGGGTAAACTCTTGTTTGGTTTAAGTTAGGTTTTATTTTATTTTATTTTTTTTGGTGGTGGATATATTAGTAGCACTAAGGTTTGAACCTACGACCTCATGTAAGCTACTGAAGCCCCTCACTACTAGTCCATTCCTAGTGGCATTGTGTTTTATATTTATAATTATGATAATAGTCTTTTTAAGTATTCTTGTTAAGTCCATAATTTTGTAGTTTTTAATTGTTTTTTTTAATCTTTTGTATTAAATCAGAGTAGATGTCAAGAACATACTATTCAGCACTAGTTTTATACTTCTATTGTTTTCCTTCGCTAGGAGCTGCATGCTTTACTTTATATATCCGTATTATGATTTGATTTGAATATTCTACCTTGACAACTAATTTAATGATGCGAGTGAAATTAATGGACAAAAACATGTTTCCAGCATTGTGTCTACTTAGCTTCTGATGGGGGTAGAGTTTGCCGTCCCCTTGTTATTGCTGACAAGGGAATATCAAGAGTCAAACAGCATCATATGAGAGAGTTAATGGTAAGTGTGTCATATGCTTTTATTGTGCAAATAAAGGAAAAAAGTTGTTTATTATAATTCAACCTTCATGCTTGTTCAGGATGGAGTGCGCACATTTGATGATTTTTTAAGAGATGGATTGATTGAGTATCTTGATGTCAATGAGGAAAACAATGCGTTGGTTTGTTCTGCTCTGATTACTTCTAGCTACTTTTTAGCTCTGAAATCTTATTCCTGACAAGCAAAATCCTTCTTCCCCCCCCCCCCTTTTTTTTTGGTAGATCGCTTTATATGAAGGAGATGCCACATCAGATACTACTCATATTGAGATTGAGCCTTTCACCATTTTGGGAGTTTGTGCAGGGCTAATTCCATATCCTCATCATAATCAGTCACCGAGAAACACTTATCAGGTTGTTACCCTACCTCCTCCTTGTTCCCACCCTCCCCTCCCTTCTCTCTCTCTCTCTCTCTCTCTCTCTCTCTCTCTCTCTCTCTCTCTCTTATATCTATAAAAGGCAGTAATGGGAGATAATGAAGATGTATGAATGAAACTTGTTCCTCTTATGGCCTGAAATTTTTTTGGTTTGCTCATTGTAGTGTGCAATGGGGAAGCAAGCTATGGGAAATATAGCATATAACCAGGTGAGCAAAATGTGGCTTGAGTTCAACAATGCTTGAAGTTTAGACGTAATGGAATTATTTTTCTAAAATGTTAGAAGAATAATCCATATGAAGATTTTTATTGAACAAATCAATTTTTAATAACTTTACTTCGTAATGCATGCAAGCAAGTAGACGCATGCATATGAATCCATGTCCATGTTGATCTTGGTATAAAATCCTAATGATTGATGTGATTAAATTTTATATATTAGCATGGCATTGGAGTATTCTGCAGTATGAACCAATTTGTTGGAGAACATTGTCTTTAAAGTATATATAAATCACGTGTGGGAATAAATCATATATTGTTCCTTCAATTTCATTTTGTTGAAAAGTGAGACTGTTTAAGTTCACTATTGTTTTATACACCGTCTCTTATAGAATGATGTACAGAAACAATTGTGACCAAGTTGCTGTAATGGTGGAGTGGAGACTTTATGTTATCTTGCAAGTATAAAGCTTAAAAGCTTGAGCTGTAAATTAAATGCATAAAATGGTTTTTTTTCTTACATGCACCCACACAAGAAGGCAGGAAGCCACTTGCATTTACAAGTTGGCCTCCATTAATACTTTATGTTGAAATTTAATTTGATTATTGTGAGAATGGATTTGGTGAGATTGCAATGTATGCAGTGTGGTTGTAGAGGCTTTGATGCTTTGTGTAGTAGGTAGTCAACCTAAAAGCTTTAACTGTTACATTCTGGCCTTAGGAATGAGTTTTATCGAAGAAAAATATTTGGCATGAAGACTGAGGGCTTGATACTGTTTCTCATGTTTACATATTGTGTGTTGTGTAACTTCACTGCTGCTGTCTTCTATTTTATTTTATTTTTAAATGACTGGAGTAGGATTGACCATGGTAGAGAAGCTTCCATACTGAGTGCAAAATGATGCAGTTTGAATCTCTCTTTTTGTAGCTATGCCGGATGGATACCTTGCTTTATCTACTGGTTTATCCTCAACGGCCTTTGCTGACAACAAAGTCAATTGAGCTGGTTAGTGTTACATTGTTTCATTATTTAATTTCTTGAGGATTCAAGGGCTGTTGTTAATATATATTCTTTTAGGTTGGATATGATAAGCTTGGAGCTGGTCAAAATGCCACGGTAGCCGTGATGAGCTATAGTGGTTATGATATAGAGGATGCCATTGTCATGAACAAGTCATCCCTTGATCGTGGCTTTGGTCGTTGTATAGTTATGAAAAAGTATGCAATTTTATTTGGTGTTATGCTTGTGGTTGCTTCATATTTCAATGTTAAGGTCTTTAAGGTAGCAGTATTATGCTTTGATGTTCCTTGATGTATAGGTATACTGTCATCAATCAAAAGTATGCGAACGGCACATCAGATCGAATACTTAGGCCCAATAGAGCTGCAGACTCTGCGGGGCGTATGCAGGTAATATGTTTTCATATTAGTTAATCGTTAATTGATTTTACAATTGTTATTTACTTAATGTTTAACTTCACTTAAAATCCATTAGTTAAAGCTGTGTATCAGTTCCCTTTTTGGATCAATGCCATACTTCAATTTTCATTTAGGGGCAGTTAGGTCTGGTTGACAACTGGCTAGTAAGTGGTAATTATCTAAGTGGGATGTGCCTATGTGGTAATTTTTGTCTAGGTGGCCTTTAAACCTATTCTTAACCCCGGATTGACATTGCTTGCGTAGGCTTGGTCAGAAAATCTGGAGGGCCCTGCACAGAATCCAATCTTGTGCAGGTAAAACAGTTTAAAATGGGATGTACCACAAAATTGATGTGCAACTATTGCCAACTAAAAGTTCTCAATTTGAAATCTACCTGCCAGCAGCACCAACTATCCAAATTGCAAATTTTAAATGTCAACTTTCATTTAACTGAAAAAGAAACCAGTGCTATATCAGAAATGCTGATACGTGGATATAGTAAATTTCTAATCACTAACAGCACAGTGGCCAGGATATGTGATAAAAGAAAACGAAATATTCGATAATCATCAAATTACATATTCTGGGCATATATTATATCTTCTGTTCTTGTTCGATTCATCGTTTCTTTTTATGGAATGAATGAAGGAATAGGTCCCCCATTTCCTTTAACAACTTTGTGGAGAACAAAGCTGCACAGAAAGCTTTAAATCTAGTTTCTGCTAGCTGTTTTTTAGTCCGTACGTGACTAGTAAAATAAGTCCCTACTGAACTGTATTTAATAATCTTCTTAGGTTCTCTGTTTTGGTTTAGTTTCTCTGCTTTGGGTGATATCATTTTGTCCTCCTTGATTGTATTTTTTCACTTTTCTTCTCTCCCAAGGCTTGCAGATTTAATTGTCAAACTTTTCTGTGTGTGTTATTTATCAAAAGGCAAAATAAATGAAAATGTTTGAGATTTTTTTACCCTTATCTTGGATGTGGTATAAAATCAGTTATTTGATGGTTAAAATTTTCATTCTTCATTTTGTCTTGTTCTGATTTGAATCTCCTAGTTGTCTGATATAGTTTCTTGTGGCATTGGATGTTGTCTTGCTTCCTTTAGATACTTGATGATGATGGGCTTGCTGCACCTGGGGAAATTATTAGGCCAAATGACATCTATGTCAATAAGCAATCACCAATTGATACAAGAGTTCAAATTAGTGGGTCTGCTGCAAATTTGCCTGATAGGTTTGCTTTTATCTTTCACATTTTTGTTTACCTTGGATAGGTTTCTGTTAGATATATGTGGCTTAACCTTTTTCTTATATGTTTTCCTTTCATCTAGTGCATATCGGCCTAGTTTCCAATCATTTAAGGGTCATGGAGGAGAGGTGGTTGATAGGGTGGTTCTCTGCTCTGATAAGAATAACAACATGTGTATCAAATTTATAATCCGTCACACTCGTAGGCCTGAGGTAAAGTCTTGTTGGGTATATTGTGAATGTGAATTAATGTTGGTTTGAAGCAGTGGTATTTATATCTTTGTCGGTGTGTGTTGTCTTAGCTTGGTGATAAATTCAGTAGCAGACATGGGCAGAAAGGTGTTTGTGGAACAATTGTCCAGCAGGAAGATTTTCCATTTTCTGAGAAAGGCATTTGTCCTGATCTGATTATGAATCCTCATGGATTCCCAAGGTAATACAAATTATTTATATGTCGTTTTTGCCCAAAATTAGTGTGTGCACTGTTAACTGGTAGAGCACCCATTATTGAGTTTTCATTTGTAACCATGCATGTGTTTCTCTTGAATGCTTAGCATAAATTAATTAAATAAGTATATACTCTCGCTGCATATCACAAGATGTGAACTAATTTTTTAATGATATCAGCCGAATGACAGTTGGAAAGATGATAGAACTTCTTGGAGGGAAAGCAGGGGTTTCATGTGGTAGGTTTCATTATGGCAGTGCTTTTGGGGAAAGAAGTGGTCATGCTGACAAGGTTGAAACTATAAGGTATAATATTGTCTCAGGTGTAACATAGTTTCTATGGCTTACCTGTATTTGTGTTCTCATGGTTTTCTTGATCTGGCAGTGAAACTCTTGTGAAGCATGGCTTCAACTACAGTGGAAAAGACTTCATTTATTCAGGTTTTCTTCTTCTCTTATGCTTTGTTTGGATGTAGAGAAAATAATGAGAGGAAAGAAAATGGGAAGAATGAAATTGAAGAGGAAAGCAAGTTCTCTCATATTGTTTGGATCAAGAGAAAATAGGAGAGAAAATGAAAAATATGCTTTTGTTTGTTTTTCCTCATTTTTGGGAGATTGGAAAACTATGCTTTATGGATAGTTTTTTTTTTTTTCATTTTTTTTTTTTTTTTTTTGGCTCGTTAGGAGGATTTCTTGTCCTCCCACTTTGTATTTTTCTTCTCTTCTCCTTCAAAATATTCCTCTTTTATCCAAAAAAACAAAGCAAAGAAAAATAAGTAAAATGACATACGTATGCATATTATATAATCAGGTATAAGTGTTTTTTTAATTAAATTTGTAAACAGGTTTTATATATTACATAAATAAATAATGATTAATATATTTATATAGCTGATTCGATCACATAATATGTATATATAAATTATATTAATAATATAATAAAAAATTATATATTATTAATTATAAAATATTATTAAACCATTAATTAGAAATATATTATTCAACCATTAAGATCATTCCTTTATCTAAAGGGTAAAATTGGTAAAAAGCTAAACTAATCCTTTCCCCACTTCTCTGTGCGCAAGTGGGATTATAATTTTCTGTGTGGGACCCACCTTTAGTTTTCTCTTCTTCAATGTTTCCTCTTCCGGCCAAACGGGGAGAGCACCCCAGAATTCACCCGTTTTCCTTTCCTCCATATTCTCTCTTTCCTTTTTCTTTCAAAAGTCAAAACAAATGACCGCTTAGAGTTATCACTTCAGGTTGTGGATGAAACTGTTTTGTAAAATATTTTGGGAATGAGGTCACATATGAACGTTGTATATGCATGTATATATGATATCTGGTCAGGTGTCTAGTTAGGTCCATAAAGGATTAAATGTATATGAAATAGATGTAGAAGAACAACTAAACTGTGTCTCATTTAGTAGGTTCAGCTAATAAAGATTCGGCAAAATTTTACATTGGCTGTTGATGGCCTAAAGCAACCCTTCTCTTTTATCTATGCCGGGGTGCAGCTGTGTAAAGACTTATGATAACCACAACATGGGCAATGTTATATGAAATATAAGTTGCACGCATAAAATCATTATGAATAGCAATTTTGGTATTTTCTGTGATGTGTAGTTTGAAATTGCAAAAATAATATGAACAGCTAATTTCAATAATTTCATAGAGCCACAAGCTGTACAATTATTTGTTGTAAGGCATTTGGTTGACAATGTTTTAAAGGTTTTGACACTACAAGGAAAAAATTTTGTTCTAGTATGTAGTTTATGCTGTTGCTTGGTGTAAGGAAAATGCATGTTTCTAATGGACCCTGCACTGATGATTTTTTTGTGAAAGCATAATTTTTGGTGCATAATTGCACTGCTTAGATTTTTTTGTGCTTATTTTTGGGGGCTGTTACTCCAGCAATATGGTTTAAGTTCTTTTGTTTGTCCGTCTGAGAGGTGTCCTCATTCACCTTTTCCTTTTCAGGTATTACAGGTTGCCCATTGCAAGCATATATATTTATGGGTCCAATTTACTACCAGAAGTTAAAACATATGGTGAGTGAAGTCCTTTAAAAATATGATTTTGTATTTGTGTTGATTACTAGAACAGGTACCATAATTTTTTATTTGTGTTGTCTTTCTATATGAATTCTCAACCATAAAATACCAGTATTCCATGTTCCAGTTTGTGGATGAAGGTGCAAGAAGCCCTAAATATCTAAATTTCTATTTTCAAATATTTGAAGCATATATCATCTCATCTTGTTTACGATCACTTTTCAGTCTCCATTCCACCTAAATTGTACACTTCTGCCAAAATTAGATGTCATTTTGGTAATTAAGGAATGCTACATGCAATTGTGTGTGTCAATTAGCAACGCTTCTAAAAGCTTAAGTTGTTAGTTGGAGGCTCGTAAATGGTTTTATCTGTAACCGGCCCCCTCATGTAAAAGCCCTGTGGGCTGAAGCGTCGTCAAATCATAGGCTTGCCTTACCTTATGGTGAAATTCAATGTTCATTTAGAAGAATATGCGCAATGATTGAATTCTTGACCACTTTGGTATAAGAGGCTTTGATACTACTTGTGAGATCAAGCACTTATTATTTGGTCAAAAGTTATAGTTGTTAGAAAGGGAGAAAATTTATTTCCTTATTGTGATACTGCATAGCCCCACATCTACAATGGGAATATCATCCCCTGTGATAATAGAATACCTCAATTGGAAAGAATATTTTCCCTCTGTTTTGTCTTCTTTTGGGTTTAGGGGAGGATTCCTTATCCTCTTCACTTTCTGTGATTCTTTCTCTCCATCTCAATAAAAAAATTTTCTATCAAAAATGATATTCAGGTATGATTATTTTAAAATAATTAGAACCTTTTTATACCTGCTGTGAATTAGCTTTGTAGAACATTGATGCAAGAATTGTTATCTAGAAGAAAACCGAAACAATTTGAATTTTCAGTTGTTTATCTGAAAATATTGTAATATTGCGTGGGTAAAGTAATCTTATTTTTCTATTAGATATAACTTGCGCATGTACTCATATCATTAAGTTCATAAGAAAAAGCTGTTGTGATGATCAGGTGCTCGACAAGATGCATGCTCGAGGTAATGGCCCTCGTGTCATGCTAACCAGACAGCCTACAGAAGGGAGAGCTAGAAATGGAGGTTTTCAATTTATACTTTCTTGATTTATTGTTGAATTTATTATTATATAATGGCAAAAATTAGTGTTGCGGGGAATGCTGCTGCCAGTCCCCCTCCTCTCAGGGGCAATAGTTTGCAACTTCTATTTTTCGAATTGTTTTGGTGATATATGTTCTGTTCAGCATCAATCTTCCCAATATTTTATCAATTTAACTAATGTATACAGACCACAGAATTCCAACCTTTATATCTACAATAATGTTATTTGTACATGTATTTAGGATGCATTTCCGACATATTACCAACTTTTTTTTTACTTACCAACTTTTTGAATTAAAGTTGCTAACTTTTTCGACTGAGTTGCCAACCAGTTGCAACGTCCAAATACCAATTTTTTTTTGCTCAGTTATCAACTTTTTAAATTAAAGTTACCAACTTATTTGACCGAGTTACCAACTAGTTGAATACTAAATATCCTGTAATGTTATGCTGCAATTGGTTGGTAATTTAGTCGAATAAGTTGGTAACTTTAGTTTAAAAAGTTGGTAATTGAAACAAAAGGTTGGTAATGCGTCGAATGCGTCCGTTTTTGTGCGTCCAAATAACACAACTCTTATATCTAATGCAATATTTAATTATAAAAATAAGTGTCCAAGTTAGCCCACCAGGCCAACAACTTATCCTCACCTGTAATTGTGGACCAATTCTACCCCCATGTCCCCAAATACCTAGTTGTATTATATTTCATCTTGATATCTATATCTGATCCATAATGGCAGAACCTAGCATTTTCATGGTAACTTTGTTGAGAGAGTACTCTAAAATGTATAAAAATATTATAAAGAATCGTTAAATGTAACAACTCTTTTCCTTAAAATTATTTTCAGGTCTACGGGTTGGAGAAATGGAGCGTGATTGCTTAATTGCATATGGCGCTAGTATGTTGATTTATGAGCGACTCATGTTATCTAGTGATCCTTTTGAAGTTCAGGTAATAATCTAGACTTTTATGTTAATTGCACATGTCTGCAGTTTTTTTATATTTTGAAAGGGACACTCCAGTATCGAATAATTGATAATATTAAAGATGAAGTAAGGCTTTTATATGGACAACTGAGTTCCAATTCCTCGCCATACTTTATCATTTTGGCTAAAATAGACTCCCCTTCCAGGTTGGGAACTTAAGCCGAATGTGTTTTTTGTGTCACTGAGTACCTCTGAATTATAATTTAACTCTGACGAGAGTTAATTCATGTGCACAACACGTGAATTTATTTTGAAGTAACTGAACTCTGTTTTAATGCTGGAAAACAGACACTTGCATGTAACTAATCTGATGGATTAGATTGAAGCTCTTGCATGAAATCCATTGACCTAACAAATCTGAAAATCCAGCCATCCATATGTATTGCCAAACCTCTTCCAAATCCAGATGTTGAAAGCCTCTTATAATATTGTTTTGGTTAAAGATTCTACTTTGCAAAGGTGGAGACAATGTTATTTGGGAAGGGGTCAAGGAGGAAATAGAGTGGAAATATTGAGAGGGTAGGGTTCAAGACATTGCTTTCGATGCAGAGGTTGAAACTTAGGTCAAAATTAGCCACGAGAATATTGCTAAGAAATGGTGTTCATGTGCCACAAGGGATTGCAAGATCTTGGTTTCAGTATATGCCAAATTGTAGTTTTGGCAATTGTTGGATTGACCATCAGATACAAGAAATCTGTTGCCTTACTTAATTGGACTGGATAGAAGATAAGTGACTTATTAAGTTTTAATTGCTTGCAGATGAGCTCCGGTTTCCCCACTCCATGGCAAAGGGCTGTGTCCTATCAATAAGCATGATATGATTTTATTCTAGCATTAGTGCTTATACAATTAGTTTTATGCTGTGACTCATTTTTTATGCACCATGGAAAAGCCTGGATACTTTACTACAATTTATCTTGTGTTTATTTGCCATAATTTTGTGTTTTGAAGAGCAAAATGTTAAATTTCAAATTGACTTAATAGCATGCTGGATGGGTGTTGGGATGACGCAGAGAGGGGGTGTGGGAGTTAAAACATGATTTTACTTCTATTTTTACTATCTATGTCATTAGCCACTCGAACTTGATTTTTTTTTTACTTTTTATTTTATATATATATATATATATAAAATCATAATTTTGTCAAAAAAGTTTCTTACTTTCACATTGCTATTCCATCAACATTAATTTTGTCAAAATCACTTTTCAAATAAAAGTATTAAAACATAAATCACTTTATTTCAAAATCACTTTTGATTAAAATCAACAATTAAGTTTTGTCTCACTGGATGGGATCAGCTACATGGGTCAAATAATGCCATAGTGTCATGTCATAATCATGTTTATGTTCGAACCATTAAAATCTAAATCTCTTTTATTAGTTTCACCTATGATTTTTGTAGGTTTGTATTTAGTTCTAACTATTGGACTATCCCCCTTTTGATCTGTTTTCCTTACTAGGGTGTCTAAAGACGTTCCCCACACATGCCCAACCACCTAAGGCCAGATTCTACCATCTTTTTTCACAATAGGCACTACCCCAACCTACTCTTTAGTGCAATGATTATTAATCCTATCTTGTTTAGTGTGTCAATTCATTTAAAGCAACATCCTCAACTTTGCAACATCAGTTAAAATTAATTCCGACGAAATCAAGATCATCAAGAATCAAGTTTGGAAACATTGAACCAAATGCACACTAACATTATTTGAATTTGATTTTTGTGATAAATTGAAATTGTTGTTCTTTACAATTAAAGTGGCTGATGATAGTTTCATTTTTGCACAGGTCTGTAGAGCATGTGGTTTGTTAGGATATTACAACCATAAGCTGAAAACTGGTATTTGTTCGTCTTGTAAGAATGGAGATAAGATTTCTACTATGAAGCTACCATATGCATGCAAGCTCTTGATTCAGGTATAATATGCTCCTATCCAAAACCTCAATTTAAATCTTCTGCAAGTTCAAGTATCAGATGCTATCCTATTTGTTCTTTTTAGATTAATCATGATTTAATTGATTAATTTTAATAATAATCAATATTTTAATGTCTCCATTTTGATAGATTAGTTTTGAGCAAGGATTAATCTTTCATTTCTGTGACAAGTCAGAAGATGATAACAGGAACAGAAAAATGCTTCGAATACATGTCATGTATGGAGGAATTACTATCAGGAAGGATACATTTAGTACAAAATTTTCCATGCATAAAGCTTTATTATTAAATAAAAAGGGCTAAATCCTGGCATGTGAGTAATAAAAGGAGCCAGCAGCCATCTGCATTTTAATCTAAGCAGTGAACTCTCTTTAATGGATTTGCCTGATAAATCAGGCAACACCCTCTTGGATTTTCATGTGACATTTCAGGTAGCCCAGTAGCATGAAAACACTTAAATTGGCTAGAATTGGCTAGCACTGGCCAAGTATAGGCAAATTCAATAACACTGATACACTGGAAATGGAGAAGTAAATGGTCCTTGGAGTCTGTATACATTCAAAACTAAAAAGTGGCATTGAACAAATAGCAGTTGAATTGTGTTTAGGATTTCAGCTGAGATTACATTAGGAACAAATTCATTTGAGACAATGTCAGCTATCAGTAAAAGAGGGACATTACAGTGATTTAATTGTGCAAACAAGCCCTTGAATTGCTTGTCTTGTGTTGTTGTTGAGCATTTAGAAGGAATAAAGAAGAAAATAACAGCGGATTGGAGTGTTGGAAACAGCTATATTTGTGCATATTACTCCTCCCTGTTTCCCCGGATCTCCGAAGGAAAACGTAGTGTGGAAAAATACAGAAACAAAAACTAAGCCTCATCACAATTTGTGGTGTTGGCTATGTGAATCAAGCTATTGGGCAAAGACTAAGACAAAGTGCATCATAAATTTTAAATTGCTCAGTGATTTGAGTTGAAAACGATCTCGTATTATAGAACCTCAAGTTTGATTATCAGTAGTCTGTGTTGATAAGACTACACCTTAGGAACATTAGACCCTTATGCTTAGCCATATGTTCTGAAGCTGCTTTATTATTATTATTATTTTAGCAGCTGGTGTGGTACTTGTGCCGTGAAGAATTTATTTATTTATTTATCTTTTGGGTGATTTTGTCTACTTGTTGTTTGTTGATCAATTTGATTTGGTTCTCAAAATTTTCAGGAACTCCAATCAATGAATATTGTCCCCCGCTTAAAACTGGCTGATGCGTAAGTTTTTAGATGATTCAGTCATGGGGAAAATGCTGTCAGGGACGAATCCAAGGCAAAACATTGCCATTGACCACCACCTATTGCTGAAGTTCTATTCTTCCTTTGTATATTAGCCTCTTTTTTTCGGCTTCATTCCCCCTTCTCCTTCCGAAACAATCACAATGTTTTGGGAAGCTGCAGATTAGGATATTTGTTCAAAGTTGTTAAGGAAAAAAAAAATTAATACAATGTTAGTCTAATACCACATCATATGGAAGACTTTTAAGGGATTATTAATAGAATTTAAATATTTTTGATATATTAATACATGAATAAATTATTGTATAGAAAATTTTGATATTGATGATGTATTAAAAATAAATTTAATAAAAATATATATATTTGGATAGAGTATTTTATAATTAAAGTGAATTTAAAATACAAGGTATTTAAATTGCATGAATTTATTTTCCTTTATTTTTAATTTTTTCTGTTCGGGCAGTTGAAAAAAGCTGAAAGGAAAATTCCACTTCCACAATAAACACTCATTTCTCATTCTTTTGGTCAAGAACACAGGTTTAGTAGCATATTTGTCAACAAGAGTTGGTTTACTTTATTGGCTTTTTGCTTATATATCGCTATAATTTGGGTTTGGTTTTTAAGTTTTTTCGTCATTTAGTGGTTTTTAAGTACATTTGCTAGCATATGATAAGTTTGGAGGTATATTTTGACTTTAGACTGGGATGAGATTTTATTCTCAACTTAAATTTTTTTTTTTCATTAGAATTGTACAAAAAATAAAAGATTAGTAGCATGTTTGGATTTCAAATTATGGTTTGAAAGGAATAAACTAATTTTCAATTTATTATAATATATTGAAATATATTTTAACATGAGTTTTAATCTTGAATTGTGGCTGGAAAAAGTGAAAGAGAGTAGAGTGTTTCTAAAATCAACAAAAATGTTTTTTAAGCACTCAAAAAAGTGAAAGCTATATCGCCTATACTTTTTTTTGTCCCAAGGGAGGGGGGGTTGTGCAACGGGCTCTACTCTGCGACTCGAGGTCGCGCCTTTTGAGTGCACCCTCTTTTTAGAGGTGGAACTTGAACTATTTGTGCCAGCCTCTAGGTGCATCGCATATACTTCTTTAGGTAAACCCTTTATCCTTGCTTTTTTTATATGCTATTTAGTCATCCACTGCATTGTAGAGAATCAACATTTATCGGTGTTTGAAACATTGTCTAACAAAATTATTGATAAATCATATTACCACTCAGAAATATTGACACATTTTAAATTGCTAGTAATATTATAATATAGAATTTGGTATGTACAAGTGATCTAGTTGATCGTCTATATTATCCTGTTTAGTATTTCAAAAAGATTATTAGATAATATCTTTCTTTTACTAAAATACCCTCCAAAGAAAAATTATTATAATAATTAAATTTTTAAATAATAATAATAACTTATTTTAATTAAATCTATTATAGTAATAATTATAACAATTTTTTAGATATTGCTATAATTAAATATATTTTTTATAATATTAAATGGTTAAGCTATTTTTTAAAGAAAAGTTTATAAATATGGTATTTTAATAGAATCATTTGCTGTTTGGCCACCTTGCTCATTTGCTGTTAGGAGAATAAATTGGTTACAAATACCAATATTATCAAATAGAAATATTAAATGGTTAAACTATTTCTTACTGATGCAGCAGATTTGCAATAACAATAACGGGTAGATTCACAATAGAGAGAGACAGAGAGGGGGAGGGGCAATTTTGTGAAAAGAGATACAGAATGGGAGGGGGAGGAAGTGTAGATTGCCACTCAAAACGTAATATCGATTATTTTGAAAATATGAATTATCAATAATGTAGTGCAACTAAATAAGGTAATCTTGTGAATCTAGATAATTTAATCTAATATTACTAATAACCTAGATGGATTACCCCAAACCAAATACCTTCTAAGTCTTGGAATACTCACACCTAAGTGTTTGAAAAAGAAAAGAAAGGAAGTTAAAACTTTATTATCAAATTAAGAGAAATATGAAATGTTTATAAAATAGACAATGGGATAATAAAAATGATAAAAATAATGATAATTTATTATTTACTTTTTTATTTTGAAAATTTCTTAAATAAGAAAATATTTATTTAAAATGGAAAATTTAAATATTGTTTGATCTCAAAAAACATTTTTAGTTTTCATTTTCTATTGTCAATATTAATTGAAAAATTGTAATTTTGTTTTTATTATTATTTTTTTTCAATGTTAGTTTAGAGTAAATATAGATTTTTATTTTTGTTTTCACGGTTGTTTTTACAAAACGCTGAAAACAAGAAACAGAATGAAAACAATATTGAAGATAGAAGATAAAGGCATTATACATTTTCTGAAACTAAATGAGGCTCTCACCTTCCCTTGTAAAAGTTTTCAACTGAAACATATTAGTCGCTTATCAACAAAGATGGCGATTCGTTCTAAAAAGGAGTTTCTAAAAAGGATGTTAAATTAAATTATGCATAACTTTGTTCATCTTTCCTTCCGCTTGTTAGCATCAGATGTAGTTCAAGACATGTGAGATGAGTCTTTAGGTATGGAAGCAAGAGAGATATATAACAGAAAGTGGGTGAATTATATGTTGGTCTATCTCATCTTTTGGATAGCACCATTAAAATGACGAAAAATTCCCTAAACCTTTTGCCAATCCATGTCCTCGTCCCTTCTCCGCCTTTCACTCTACTTAACCCTAATGCTCCCTCATCAACCGTCACCGCTATGCCTCCTTCTATCTCTCCAAATCCCTGACCCCAAATCCATCATCACCAACATCAACACAATGACACCTTCATCCTTCGTTGCAATTATGAGCTCTTGCCGCCTCTTTTTCCTTCACTCAGCAGCGCCGTCCGTCTCAACCACCTCACCCTCCTTGCTCTTGCAATGGCCTCCTTTGCATCTTCAACGTGGCCAAAGACATCACCTTCTTGAACCCTTGACCCGAAAACATTGCATCCTCATCCCCTACCTCCCTGCCAACGTGGACACCACCCACTACACAACATCCATGTCAAACTCCTCGCTTTAGATCTCCTCTTGATCACCCAAACCCCCTTCTTCCTTTTCCTCCTCATTCTCAGACCCAATCCCCATGTTCTCACGATGAGGCATCCTTCTCTCTTGAGCAAAGACCATGAGCATTGTCACCCTTCGTGACTACGAGCCCAACAAGTTCCCGTGATTTGTCATTGACAACAACACGGGTTGTGTCACTTGCATCTTCCGGCTCGGCTCAACCACCTCACATCCCTGTACCTCACATGTCGCCGGAGCTCCCAAGACGTGTGCCTCATCACGGAATTTGCATCGTGATTCATAGTCGCAGTTAGGGTAGGGTGGTGTGCGAAGGGACTACGGCAGCTTGGAAAAGAGAGGGAGAAGAAATGGGTAGTTTTTCAGTTGGTGTTTGCTCTGGTGCCTTGGTTATTTCATACATTTGGTGCCATTTGCTTCGTGGAGAAAAATGATTGGCGCGCGCGATTGTTAGTTTGTCCAGATTTATCCAATAATTATATATTATTAAATAAAGACCCCATCAACAGCAGTGTTGCAGCATGATTGGGGCGTGCGATTCACCATACTCCAAGGTGAAAGTTCGACTCTCACCTTGTGCTGGATTTTTATTGTTGGTAAATTTTCATTTTTCAATAAAAAAATAGTTATATTATTATTTAATATATTTAAATTTAATACAACATATAAAACTATATTAAATAAATTTTATTTTTATCATCTTGATTAACGTGTTATATGTTGAATATTTTAGGTATTTTAAAAATAAAAGTTTATTTTTAGAATCTATTATTTTTGTGCTAAAAATTTATATTTTACTATTAAATTAAAAACTATATAAATATCATATAATAACTTAAAAAAATACATAATTTTATATTTTAATTTTGATCATTCATACAAATTTAAATGTTAAAATTTATTTATTTCAATCTCACAATTAGTCACTCCTTTCACTTGATATATTTTTATGCGCATAAATTTAATCAAAGATGTCATAAATTATTATATACTTTTTGGTAGAAATAATTATTTAAAAAATTATATAACTTTATTAATTTAAAGTTATATAATTTCTATTTCATTTATTTTCTATTTTTTATCTTCAATCGATGAGATGCAAATTGTCTGTTCTTATATGTCAAAAAAGAGGGTTAAAAAATATAGTTTAGTCAATTAGGATGGATTATAACAAAAGTTATTGATAATTTGATGGAAGAAATAAATTAATATCAAATTTTAAAGTGTTAAGATTAAATTGATGTAAAAAAAATTTAGAACCAAATTAACATCAACTTTAAGCTGTTAACTGTAACGTCCGAAAAATTTTATCGCTAACAACTGAGTTGTTCGGTTTTATCGAATAAGTGGGTTTAATCAGAACTTAATTAAACACTTACTTAAAGCTAATTAAGGGTGAATTGAGAGGATTAGGCATGATAGAATTAAATTAGGAGCATAGAAAACCTCACAGAAAAATTTCAAGCCAATTTACCGATTTAATGGAAATCGGTAAGATTTCGGTAATTCAAACTATCAGAACCAGATCGGTAGAATTTTTCTATGAGTGCCCTAGAATCAACGGCTAGGATTTAGCCAAACACCCCACCCAAGTGGCGCCTAGACAGCCATGGATGATGGGGAGTAAATCAGATTTTTGACCAAGACTAAGTCCACCAATCAAATTCAAGCCACCTTGAAAATATCTTCACTTTTTCTCCTTGCATCCTCATCCATTTTCGGCCACTTCTCCCAGCTGAGCTCCCTTCATTCTTCTTCTCCTCATCCTCACCTCCACTCCATTTTTATCTCTTCTTCAAGACTCATCATAAACTACTTGCATCAAAGACAAAAAATCAGCCTAAACTACTCAAGACAACGTAGGAAATCCTACTTCTTCTCTTATTTTCTCTGATGTGGGGCTGTATGAGGAGCATGCATCATCTGAGATTTGGATGTTTTATAGAGTGATGATGATGTTTTATGACTAGTTTTGCATGTTTGTTGTGATTAAAATTGGATTTGAGGGCAAATAGCTTGAAGAAGGAAGACAAATCTAGAAGTTGTTAGGGTTTTCCCTAGGCGGTCCGTACGGTGAAGTGTACGGCTCCGTCTACCGCCATTTAAATTGTATGAAACCATTTTTATATGAAACTAAACATCTAGGGATTTCCACACATATATAATATAAGGCCATTGATTAGTATAGAATTAATTATGAATTTTTGAAGTTTACCCTAGAAATCTGGATTCCTATCCGGGCAGTGGGAGTTGAGAAGGGTATAACTTACCCTATACAACTTCAAATTGAGTGAACCTAAGTTTGTTTGAAAGTTAACATGTAAAGGAATATCCTATAAAAATTTCAGAACTAAACTTCTAGCCGTTTGCTCCCAGTGCACCAATGAAGTTGGCTTAAGTCTAAACCGGGTTGAACCAAGGTAGTTTAGTAAGGCCAAGTTTCGAGACTCATAAGTCAAAATATACTTATGCAAATGACATAAAACTTAGTTCATTTGAAAGCTTATTCTGATAGCTTTAATTTGACATTATTTTTGATATAAATTCACCTATTTTTCTATTTTTAGTGAATTTTTATTTAAAAGGACCTAATTCTGACTGAAAACAGGGCAGTCTGAGATAAATTGTTTATATCTAGAGTTATACTCATCAAAATGAGACGGGACTAAAAGGGTTAGAAACTAGACACATAAGGCTACAACATATCCAAAAATTAGGTTTAAATGAGTTAAATTAAAATAAAGGTGGGATATACCATAACCGGGCAAGATAAGGCAGAATGAGCTAAAAGCCCTATTGATGCTTTGTTGAAACTAATGAATGAATCTATGAATATATATGTATAATTGCTGCTCTATATTGAAATTGCAAATTGTATAAATGTACTGGTTGGCTGGCACTATTCATGGGGAAGTAGACTCGATCCGTTATGCTGCCGAAATTTCGGTAAGAAGTTCATATATTGTGACACTTTATGATAGCTTGAATGCATTATATTCAAGAAACAAGTTAGATGTGCATTCATTTCATGACATTATAAAGAATTCCACATCACTTGGGCCAGCCCCGTAGTAAATTAAAGGGAATAGATCAGTGGGAAGGTCGGGGAAAGTAAACCCGACCATCCTGTATAGGAACGAACTCGGTCCTGAAAAACGGACTATTACCCAGGAGTATATGGCCAATGACTCCCAGGGGACCAAGGATGGAAGTAAATTCTAACAAGTAGAAGCCTCCAAGAACAAGATGCATTTTCTAATTGCACATGCATATAAATAGCGTAATGTTTCTCTATTGATTGTTCTAAATCCCTGTTTATTATTCTTAATATGTTATTGTTCCGCTGTGATTACTGTTTGAGCACATTAGTATATCTGTTAATTAAAATTGAACTTGTTTCGGTGTATGCTTTACAAATGAGTATTTAAGTTAAATATTATCATTTTACCGTACTATTTTAAAAATTAAATGACCGAAACAACTGGGAATGATAGCGATGATAGATATATAGAAGATAGAAATTCCTACTGAGAAATACTTATTTCTCACCCTATTGTATGTTTCGCGTCATTCTCAGACCATGGAACACGCAGCCACCAGAGTCCTATTCATTGAGTTCCCCGAGCTTCACATACACCTCGACCCATTTCTAAACTCTATATATATATCTGGCAGGTTTGCCGTATCACTGATGCACCCACTATTTGACCCCGCTGTCCCGTATATTGCCATTCCACTTCATATGGCCCATCCATTTCCACCTCCTCCAAAGACCAAAGACTGACTCACCCACTCCTATGGCCCTCTTTTGGCAATCTGGGTCTTCGGTAGATGGATAGATATTAGGAGATGCTCATGCAATATCCCATGGGGACCACTTGGGGTGTTGTTTATAGAAACTAGCCGTTTCATTTTGTATTAGCGGCCTCATTTTGTCACATTGTATTTTTTTGACAAACTTTAAAATCAGATATCTATGTACATGTTTATGATGCCGTTTGCAATTATTCTGTTCTTATCGTGTTTTTATTTATGTTACGTTATTTACAGCATACCAATTAACTAGTTTTTATTCCGTCGTCACGCAGAAAATTTTATTACGCGATTAAGTATTTCTTACGCGAGTAATTGATACTATCACAGAAAATAGGATTAAACCAGTATTACACGTAATCACTTATCGGATAATTTATTATGATTTAAGCATAGTACTTTATTTGGTAAGGTGTTATATTTTTGGTATTAGAGTAGTTCATCTTAATATAGGCCTGAGGATTAGATTGACTATGCTTCACATATGCTCTGTATTTTCTAGATCTTATTATGTTCTGAGTCTTGTCCATACGGACAGGACGTACGTGAAGGAGTTTGCCTAACTGTATGCTATTATTTACTAGCACACCGAACTTAGTATTGAGCCTGATCAACTCAATTACTCTTGTTTTGTGTGTTCAGAACTTAATGGCTTCCAGAAGGCGAGATAGACCACGAACTTCCCCAACCCAAGAGGAATCCACGGAATTCTTGGACGCAATACGAGAGATGGCGCAGGCTATGCGCGAACAGGCAGCTGCAGTGTAACATCCCCATATAACACAATAGGAAATAATAAAAATAAACTTTTATTATTCACAATCTTACCTCTGAACTTTTAGAAAATGACCTTTAGGTCCTTATATATTATTTTTAGCCTTGCCCCTGAACATTTTAGAAAATGATATTTAGGTCCCTATATCAACAGGATTAGTAAAATACGGTTTTAAACGAAGCAGAATCACATAGCGAAAACGTAGAAACCTAAACCTCGGCCGATTGAGCCACGGAGGTATCCATATGTGAAATGACATGGGATGCCCCTAAACTTATCCATAATTACGAAAATGCCATTAGCTTTGAAAAATAGAAACAGAAGTCCTTAAAATTTTGCAAAACATTTAATGTACACTATTAATCGATTTACTCGATTTTATTGGATTTATAGAGTTAATTAAACAGTTAATTAGAGGTTAACTAGAAGTTGATTAGAGGTTAAATTAGAGAAGTTAGAGCTAAGATAGAAACTTACAAAAACCTCACACAATTCTTCAAAACCGATGTACCGATTTAAAGGAAATCGATAAAATTACGGTATTTTAAACTGCCGGAACCGGACCAATAGAATTGCAAGCTTAAAACCCTAGCATCTAAGGCTGATAACTCAGCCACTTTGCCCCATAAAAGTGGCGCCACAAGGCCACACTTCATGGAGAAGCTTGGCTGAATTTCAGCCAAGTATTGTGGACCAATCAAATTCAAGATAAACACTCAAAATGCAATCAGCTTTTCTCCTTCTCCACTCATATTTTCGAGCTCCCTTTCCAGCAGTCCTCCTCTCCTCTTTTTCTTCATCCTTTTCATCTCCTCAGCCTCCATCAAACCACTTTCATCCATATCTTTCATTGAAACTCAAGATTAGCTAGTTATTACATCAAAATAAAGGTAGGATTCTAATTCTTATCTTGTTATTCTGATTATGGGTGATTGTTGGTGACTCTATTTACTCAATTTTTCATAAGGTAATTGAGTGATTATGATGTTATTTGGCTGGTTTGTTGGCTGTTGTTGGGGTTAAATTCATTTAGGAGGTAAGAAAAGGTGAAAGGATGAAGATGTGAGAAGCTGGAAACCTAGAATCCCTCGGCAGTCCGTACGGCAGAGTGTACGGCTCCGCCTACAGCTGATTTAATTTGCTAAAACTATTTTTATATGAAACTAGACATCTAGGGATTTCCATACATATATCATATAAGGCTTTTGGATTAGTATTGAGAGAGTTATGAATTTTTGAATTTTGACCTAGGTTTTTGGCCCTGACTCTGGGCAGATTGGGTTGTTCAGGGTAGAACTCGCCCTATACTACTTGAAAATGAATGAAACTAACTTTTTTAGAAAGTTCATACATAGAAGAATGCCCCATAAAAATTTTAGAACTAGATAAGGTCTCAGTTGCTCCCAGTGATCCAAGAAAGTTTCCCTATGTCCAAACCGGGCCAGAATAAGGCAGTTCAGGAAGGTCAGCTTTCGGGGCTTATAACTCGAGCCCTACTAAGTCAAATGCAATTCAACTTTTTGTAAATGAAACTTTGTTCTTTTAGCTTTAATACGAGACCAATTTCATGTAATTTGAGTTAGTTTTCGATTTATAGAGGATTTTTACTTTTAGGTGTCTAATTCTGGCCAGCCACTGGGTAGGACGGGATAAAACATAAATATCTCAAGCTATGGATATCAAAATGAGATGGGACTAAAAGGGTTAGAAACTAGACACATAAGGTTACAACATACTCAAATTTGAGGTCCAAATAAGTTAAATAGAAATTATGACTTGAATTATAAAAATCGGGTTGGTTGAATATGCTGAGGTAGAAATACTGCCTTAATGAATTTGATGTTGATATGAGTTTAATGTTAGAATATAAATGTGATGTTATGTTCTTTGTGATAAATTGATGTACTGGTTGGCTGGCACTATTCACGGGGAAGCGGACACGTTCCATTATGCTGCCGAAATTTCGGCATAACTATGTGAGTTATATGAATGCGATAAACATCCATGTGTTATGCTCATAAAACTCATGTATGCAAGGATGATTTAAGCATAATGTGAATATATTGAATATGGGTCCCTTCACCTGGAGGCAGTTACGAGATCCCTCCTAGTAAAGGCAGTTAAATAAGATAAGATATGAATCCCTTCACTTAGAGGCAGTGGCACTTTGAATCCCTCCTTGTGATGGCAGTTACCCTTTACCTTGGAGGCACGTGGTCAGAAGAGATCCCTCAATTAGAGGCACGTGACCAAAATGAGATCCCTCCAAGACTAGAGGCACGTGAATCCCCTTGTGGGTGAGTCGGTGTGACGATGGTCACGAGTCGAGCTGACGAGCTCACTCCAAGGCCAGGCTACCCAAGGGCAGTAAAGGCTAAAGACTAAAGATTAAAGCATATGCAAACACCCCGCTCATATGAGGCATGGCATCGACCCAACTAGTGTGAGTATAGGGGCTAGGACTTACATGAGACATGGCATGACCCAGCTAATGTAAGTACCGAATAAAGGTCCCATATTCCTAAGGGACGTGACATGGCGATCACGCTCTGATGGGGTATGACATGGCGATCATACTCTGGGATGTGGCATGTAAAGATTTTATGATGAAAAGGAAGCAAAAGAAAGAAAAGTAAATTGTATGTATATGCATGTATTTAACTACAAGTGAACTTATGTGCAGATGTTATGTCCCCAGTATATTAATGCTATTGTAATTTTATTATGTTTCAGTTACTATTCCTAATATAATTTATGAAATTTAAGTGTATGAGTAAAATGAACTTTGCTTCGGAAAGTATATTTTCGAACTATAAAATTGAATAGTTTGTATAGCATGTTCACCCTTTTCATAATAAACCGAAGTAAACTGGAGATGATAACGATGACACAGCTTATGTTAGTTTAATAAATCCTACTGAGAATTTATAATTCTCACTCCTATGTTTATTTCCGTGTTATCTCCAGATGATTCAGCAATTTCAAAGAAGGTCCTCCGAGGCGGAGTTGACTAGTAAGATTGAACGTAGCCGAAGGTTGCTGCCAGACAAGGTCCGATTAGGTGACAGTAACAACTCTTAGGTGAGGTACTATGACTTAAGCATAGTACCGTACTCGGGAGGATGTTACGTGCAGCAACTCAAATGATGGGCCAATTAGGAAGGCAACCAGAGGTAGATCATGGGGAAAATCATAATGGCCTTGGGATGGATCTGGAATACCTCAAATTTGTTGAGTTTCGGAAGGCTAATCCACCCGACCGAGGAGCCTTTGACCCAGATAAAGCAGATGAATGGGTTAAGACTATGGAAAAGATTTTCTCTGTGTTAGATTACACAGGCCGTCAAAAGGTGACTTTTGCCACCTATATGTTAGAAGCTGATGCAGAATTCTGGTGGAATGGTGCACGGCGATTATTAGAAGGATCCCAGATAGAAATTACTTGAGACATATTCAAAGATGCATTCTACCAAAAGTACTTCCCTGCATCTGTCCGCAATGCCAAAGAGTTGGAATTCATGCACCTTCATCAAGGAAATAGTAGCGTGTCAGAATACATTGCCAAATTTGAGGAATTGTGCAAATTTTCCACTATTTATCAACGGCACCCGGACGAAGCATGGAAATGTATAAAATTTGAAGGCAGACTAAGAGAGGACATTCTTGCCATCATAGGACCAATGGAGATCAGAGACTTTCCTACTTTGGTAAACAAGTGCTGCTTGGTGGAAGATTGTAACAAGAAGTTAGTTGTTGCTAGAACATCCGGCAATAACTTTAAGAGGGGGTTAGCTCCACAAGGTCCGAGGTTCAAGCCCAACTTACAATAGCGGAGGAAGTTCCACCCGGCGAATAACAAAGGCAAGCAACCTCAAAGGCCTTTCGGGAACCAGATTTGCAGCTAGTGCGGTAGGAATCATGGTGACCGCCCTTACTTGGTAGGTCAAAATGTCTGCTTTAGATGTGGCAAATCAGGCCACAGAATCTATGAATGCCCTGCCTGAAATTCTCAACCGACCCCAAGGCCGCAATGCCAAGGGTGAGTTTTCACTATGAATGTACAGGAGGTCAAAAAGTCAGAAGATTTGATCAAAGACACGTGTGAAGTAAATGGTAAGACCTTAACCATTTTATATGATTTAGGTGCATCTCACTCTTTCATCTCTCATGATTGCATGTAGCCCTCCAGCTACCTATTTCTGAATTACCCTATGACCTGCTTGTTTCTACCCCTACAAATGAGCCTGTTAGAACCAACTATATCTGTATGAATGTCCCCTGTCAAATAAGAGGTCGAACTTTTTCGGCTAATTTAATTTGTCTTCCCTTGTCCGGACTTGACATTATCTTAGGTATGGATTAGCTCTCCGCCAACCAAGCCCTACTAAATTACTCCGATAAATCCATTATACTCCCCCCTGTTTCATCTTCTGAATTAGTAATCCTTGTAAGCCTTTATTTAAATTCCTTAACAATGCCTTCTTGTGGGAATGGAAGTCCGATGTATATTTTCTTATCAACCAGCATAACAGAAGTTGATCAAGAATTAAACAATATTCCAGTTGTTAGGGAATATCCTGATGTGCTCTATAAAGATATCTCTGAGTTCTCTCCTGAGAGAGAGATTGAGTTTACCATTGAATTAGTACCAGGAGTTGGACCAATATCTCTAGCACCATACCACATGTCACCTTTGGAATTGGCTGAACTTAAGGGGCAGATTAAAGAACTCCTGGAAAAGAAATTCATTAGGCCAAGTGCATCACTGTGGGGAGCCTTAGTCTTGTTAGTTAAGAAGAAAGATGGAGGCATGCGACTTTGTGTAGATTACAAGCAGTTGAATAAGGTGACAATCAAGAACAAGTATCCGTTACCAAGGATTGATGATCTTATGGATCAACTACGAGGTGCTACTGTATTTTCTAAGATTGATCTAAGGTCTGGATATCACCAAATTCGGGTTCGGGAAGAAGATATTCCGAAGACGGCGTTTCGGACTCGTTATGGACATTATGAATATACTGTAATGTCCTTCGGATTGACGAATGCACCGGCAATATTCATGGATTACATGAACCGAATATTCAGGCCATACCTTGATAAATTTGTGGTGATGTTCATTGACGACATACTTGTCTACTCGAAGACGGAACAGGAGCACGCGGAGCATTTGCGAGTGGTTCTGCAAATTTTAAGAGAGAAGAAACTTTATGCTAAGTTGTCCAAATGTGAATTTTGGATGAAAGAAGTAAAGTTTCTTGGACACGTGGTATCCCATGGGGGAATTTCAGTGGATCCCAGTAAGGTGGAAGCAGTATTAAACTGGGAACGACTAATGACAGTCACGGAAGTCAAGAGTTTCTTAGGGTTGGCAGGATACTACAGAAGATTTGTTAAGAACTTCTCTCAAATAGCTCTACCTTTAACCAAATTAACCAGAAAGAACGCCCCATTTGAGTGGACATCCGAGTGCGAGCAGAGCTTCCAAGAATTAAAAGAAAGGTTGACAACAGCCCCAGTACTTATTTTACCGGATCCGCATGGATCGTTCGAAGTATACTATGATGCTTCTAAGAAAGGATTGAGGTATGTGCTAATGTAAAACAAAAACGTCATGGCATATGAAAGAAACTATCCAACGCATGACCTCGAGCTGACAGCGAAGGTGGATGGAATTTCTTAAAGATTACGAGTTCGACCTGAAGTACCATCCAGGCAGGGCAAATGTGGTAGCAGACGCCCTAAGCAGAGAATCCTTGACAGTGGCATGGATGATGATCAAGGAAGCGGAACGTATAGAGAGTTTCCAAACCTTTAACTTGGGGATCTCTGTAACCCCCAGTGCCATTCAAATACACCAATTCAAGATAACTAGTACTTTTAAAGACCAAATCCAGCAAGCACAGCAAGGGAGTGATGACTTCCAGCATGCAGTGCGACTGGTACAATCCAGCAAGTTAACAGGATTTTCCCAAGACGCAGATGGAATATGGCGATATCATGGGATGATATGTGTACCTAAGGAGGACAACCTTAGGAGAAAGGTATTGGAGGAAGCCCATAAGAGTGAGTTTACTATACATCCTGGCATTAACAAGATGTACCAAGACCTCAAAAAGATGTTCTGGTGGCCAGGCCTTAAAGTAGATGTGGCCAATTTTGTGAATAAATGTTTAACTTGCCAGAAGGTGAAGATAGAGCATCAGAAGCCGGCGGGAACATTACAACCCTTAGAGATTCCAGAATAGAAGTGGGAGAGCATTTTTATGGATTTCGTGATAGGTTTATCAAGGACCTCCTCAGGATATGATGCCATATGGGTCATAGTGGATAGACTAACCAAGTCTGCTCATTTTTTACCCTTCTGAGCGAATTCTCCTCTAGAAAAGTTGGCTCAACTATATATCCGAGAAATGGTACGGTTACATGGTGTCCCTTCAACAATCATTTCCGATCGAGATCTAAGGTTCACCTCACAGTTTTGGGGAGCGCTTCAGAAAGCATTCGATACTAAGCTATATTTAAGTACTGCATATCATCCGCAATCGGATGGCCAAACAGAGCGAATGATTCAGACTTTGGAAGATATGTTGCGGGCATACACTCTAGAACAACGGGGGAATTGGGATCGATACTTATTGTTAGCCGAGTTTGCCTCCTACAACAATTACCATGCTAGCATCGGCATGGCTCCATATGAGGCTTTATACGGGCGAAAATATCAATCTCCCCTATATTGGTATGAACTAGGAGAATAAAGTCTGTTAGGCCCAGAACTAGTCAAACAAACTACAGAACAAATCAAAAGAATCCGTAGCAAAATACTTGCAGCTCAGAGCCATCAAAAAAGCTATGCGGATGTCAGGAGGAAACCCTTGGAGTTTCAAGAAGGAGACCATATGTTTCTAAAGATCACACCCACAACTGGGGTGGGTAGAGCCATTAAAATCAAAAAGCTAAGCCCTCCGCTTTATAGGTCCCTTTCAAATTTTAAAGCGAATTGGGCCAGTTGCATACCAAGTTGCCTTACCTCCGCATCTATCTAATCTTCATGATGTTTTCCACATTTCACAACTCAGAAGATACCAGCTGGATCCTGCTCACTTGTTGGAACCTGAATCAATCCGATTGAGAGATGACTTGACTTTTCATGTACCCCTAGCACGGATAGAGGACAGGAGTACCAAACACTTTCGGAACAAAGCCGTACAATTAGTGAAGGTAGCATAGGGATGTGAAGACTCAGCGGATTATACGTGGGAATTAGAATCTGATATGAGAAGGGAACATCATGAACTATTCTCAGGTACTAAATTTTGAGGATAAAATTTTTTTTAGGAGGGTAAAAATGTAACGTCCGAAAAATTTTATCGCTAACAACTGAGTTGTTCGGTTTTATCAAATAAGTGGGTTTAATCAGAACTTGGTTAAACACTTACTTAAAGCCAATTAAGGGTGAATTGAGAGGATTAGGCATGATAGAATTAAATTAAAAGTATAGAAAACCTCACAGAAAAATTTCAAGCCAATTTACCGATTTAATGGAAATCGGTAAGATTTCAGTAATTCAAACTGTTGGAACCGATTCGGTAGAATTTTTCTGTAAGTGCGCTAAGTGGCGCCTAGACAGCCATGGATGATGGGGAGTAAATCAGATTTTTGACTAAGACTAAGTCCACCAATCAAATTCAAGCCATCTTGAAAATATCTTCACTTTTTCTCCTTACATCCTCATCCACTTTCGGCCACTTCTCCCAGCTGAGCTCCCTTCATTCTTCTTCTCCTCATCCTCACCTCCACACCATTTTCATCTCTTCTTCAAGCCTCATCATAAACTACTTGCACCAAAGACACAAAATCAGCCTAAACTACTCAAGACAAGGTAGGAAATCCTACTTCTTCTCTTATTTTCTCTGATATGCTACTGTATGAGGAGCACGCATCATCTGAGATTTGGATGTTTTATAGAGTGATGATGATGTTTTATGACTGATTTTCCATATTTGTTGTGATTAAAATTGGATTTGAGGGCAAATAGCTTGAAGAAAGAAGAGAAATCTAGAAACTGTTAGGGTTTTCCTTCGGCGGTCCATACGGCGGAGTGTACGGCTCTACCTACCGCCGTTTAAATTGGATGAAACCATTTTTATATGAAACTAGACATCTAGGGCTTTCCACATATATATCATATAAGGCCATTGGGCTAGTATAGGATTAGTTATAAATTTTTTAAGTTTACCCTAGAAATCTGGATTCCTATCCGGGCAATGGGAGTTAAGAAGGGTATAACTCACCCTATACAACTTCAAATTGAGTGAATCCAAGATTGTTTGAAAGCTAACATGTAAAGGAATATCTCATAAAAATTTTAATACCAAACTCCTAGCCGTTTGCTCTCAGTGCACCAAGGAAGTTGGCTTAAGTCTAAACCGGGTTGAACCAAGTTAGTTTAGTAAGGCCAAGTTTCGAGACTCATAAGTCAAAATATAATTATGCAAATGATAAAAAAATTTAGTTCATTTGAAAGCTTATTCTAATAGCTTTAATTTCACATAAATTTCATATAAATTCACCTAGTTTTCTATTTTTAGTGAATTTTTATTTAAGAGACCTAATTCTGGCTGAAAACAGGGCAGTCTGAGATAAATTGTTTATATCTAGAGTTATACCCACCAAAATGAGATGGGACCGAAAGGTTTAGAAACTAGACACATAAGGCTACAACATATCCAAAAATTAGGTTTAAATGAGTTAAATTGAAATAAAGGTGGGATATACCATAACCGGACAGGATAAGGCAGAATGAGCTAAAAGCCCTATTGATGCTTTGTTGAAACTAATGAATAAATCTATGAATGTATATGTATAATTGCTGCTCTATACTAAAATTGCAAATTGTATAAATGTACTGGTTGGCTAGTACTATTCATGGGGAAGCAGACTCGATCCGTTATGCTGCCAAAATTTTGGTAAGAAGTTCATATGTTGTGACACTTTATGATAGCTTGAATGCATTATATTCAAGAGACAAGTTAGATGTGCATTCATTTCATGACATTATAAAGAATTTCACATCACTTGGGCCATCTCCGGAATAAATTAAGGGGAATAGATCAGTGGGAAGGTCGGGGAAAGTAAACGCGGCATCTTGTATAGAAACAAGCTCGGTCCTGAAAAGTGGATTATTACCTAGGAGTATATAGCCAATGACTCCCAGGGGACCAAGGATGGAAGTAAATTCTAATAGGCAGAAGCCTCCAAGAACAAGATGCATTTTCTAATTGCACATGCATATGAATAGCGTAATATTTCTCTATTGATTGTTCTAGATCCCTGTTTATTATTCTTAATATGCTTGATCTGCTGTAATTACTGTTTGAGCACATTAGTATATCTGTTAATTAAAATTGAACTTATTTCGATGTATGCTTTACAAATGATTATTTAAGTTAAATATTATCATTTTACCGTACTATTTTAAAAATATTACACGACCGAAATAATTGGGAATGATAGCGATGACAGATGATAGAAGATAGGAATTCCTACTGAGAAATACTTATTTCTCACCCTGTTGTATATTCTGCGCCATTCTCAGACCATGGAGCACGCAGCCACCAGAGTCCTATTCATTGAGTTCCCCGAGCTTCACATACACCTCGACCCATTCCTAGACTTTGTATATACATCTGGCAGGTGCCAGTTTCGTTTGTATTTCTTCTTCCAGAGAGACTTCGTCATACCACTGAGGCACCCACTGTTTGACCCTGCTGTCCCGTATATTGCCATTCCACTTCATATGGCCCATCCATTTCCACCTCCTCCAGCAGTAGCACCAGCACCAGCCCCCGCTCCTATGGCCCTCTTTTGGCAGTCTGGGTCATGGGTAGATGGATAGATATTAGGAGATGCTCATGAAATATCCCATAGAAACCACTTGGGGTGCTGTTTATAGAAATTGGTCATTTCATTTTGTATTAGTAGTCTCATTTTGTCACCTTGTAATTTTTTGACAAACTTTAAAATCAGATATCTATGTACATGTTTATGATGTCGTTGCAGTTATTTTGTTCTTATCGTGTTTTTATTTATGTTACATTATTTACAGTATACCGATTAACTAGTTTTTATTCCGCCGTCACGAAGAAAATTTTATTACACGATTAAGTATTTCTTACGCAAATAATTGATACTATCACAGAAAATAGGATTAAACCAGTATTACACGTAATCACTTATCAGATAATTTATTATGACTTAAGCATAGTATTTTGTCTGGTAAGGTGTTACATTAACCATCACTTCATTTTATTAAATATTATCTTACTTGACATATATATATATATATATATATATATATATATATATATATATATATATATAGTAGGTAGAGAAAATAAATTTAATTCATACTTGAAAATTACAAATAGAAAATAATTAAAATTGGAATTGCCCCTACCATTTTTTGTTTTTTGACAATTTTCCATTTTTTAAAGGAAAAAATAGTTAAATTATAATTTAATATTTAATATAATACATAAAATAAAAATATATTAAATAAATTTTATTTCTACAATCTTCATTAATGTACTATATGTTGAATACTTTAGGAATTTTAAAAATAAAATTTTTATTTTTGAATTTATTCTTTTTGAGCTAAAAGTTTAAATTTTTAGTATTGAATTAAAAATAATTAAATAATTACTTAAAATAGTCATATAACTTTATATTTTAATTTTAATCATTAATTCACATTAAAATTGAATAAAGTAGAAATTTCTCCAATTCCTATTTTAATTATTTTCTATTTGTAATTTTCAAGTATGAATTAAATTTATTTTCTCTAATTACTATATATAAAGTACGAATTAAAATATGTCAAGTAAGATAATATTTAATAAAATAAAGTGATAGTTAACAGTCTAAAGTTGACATTAATTTGCTTCTAAATTTTTTTTACATCAATTTAATTTTAACACTTTAAAATTTAATATTAATTTATTTCTTTTATCAGATTATCAATAACTTTTGTTATGATTCGTCTTAATTGGCTTAACTATATTTTTTAACTCTTTTTCTTGACCAATGAGAATAGACAATTTGCATCTCATTGATTGAAGATAAAAATAGAAAATAAATGAAATAGAAATTAAATAACTTTAAATGAATAAAGTTATATAATTTTTAAAATAATTATGTAATATTTAAATAACTTTTAATTCAATACTAAAAATATAAATTTCTGACACAAAAAATGTATGAGCTTTATATAAAATATAATTAAATTCAAAAGTATGATAAAAAAATTAATTTTTTTATATACAAATTATAGGGTATAATTTATATTGAATTCAAACAAGATTATTTGTAGACAAATATCATGAATATGTTCCACATTAATTTTAAGATTTTTTTTTTTATCAAGATACTAAAGAAAGAAATGGAAGTGAATTTTTTTTAATTGAAGTTTCAATTAAATATTATGGGAATATATTGTATATTAAATGTTAATCTTAGTCATTAGTATATACATTTTTTTTTCCATGTGATTTTATTTATCTAGAGTTATTTTTTATTTATTTTCTATTTTTTATTTTCAAATTGATGAGGTGCAAATTATCTCTTCTTATTAATTAAGGAAGAAAGATAAGCAAAATAATTCAGCCAACTAGGACGGATCATAATATAAGTTATTGATAATTTGATGGAACAAAGAAATTGATGACAATTTTTAAAGTGTTAAGACAAAATAGATATAAAAATAATTTCAAAACCAAATTGAGGTCAACTCTAAAATGTTAAAACTAAAAAGGATTTTTACTTTAAAGTTATAACTATCACTTCATTTTATTAAATATTATCTTACTTGATATATTTTTAATTCATACTATATATACTAGTTGGGGAACATAAATTGAATTTGTACTTAAAAATTAAAAATAGAAAACAAACCAAATAGGAATTAGAGACATTTCTAATTTATTTATTTTTAATTTTTTTTGAAGTTGATGGGATTAAAATTGTCTCTCCCCTCATCAATCAAGGAAGATAGGTAAGCAATATAACTCAAATTACAAATGATTTAATGGAAGAAAAAAAATTCATGTCAAATTTCAAAGTGTTAAAAAAAAAAAAAACTCTTTCAAGAATCCTAGGGTTGTGGGTTATAGTGGCCTTCTCAAAGAATCTAATGGTGAATAAGTTGATTGGTTTTCTTGTCATATGACTTGGGCTAACAATTTATGTATTGAACTATTGGGTTTACATCAAGGACTGCAGCTAGCTTGAGAAATGGGTTTCCATAGGATTGTTTGTGAAGTTGGTTGTGCTGAGGTTGTTTAGTTAGTAGTTGCCCCATCGTTGAGTCTTCATATCCATGCTGCTATTATTAATGACATTAGGAAGCTGCTAAATCAAGATTGGACCTGCAGAGTTTTTCATGTATAGAGAGGGCAATCAAGCAACTGATTTTTTGGCCAAGCTTATGCTTCTTCAAAGATTCTAGAGAGTATATAAGAGACGTCACCCTTGGATTTGAAGCATCTTCTTCTTGCTTATACTTTGGGAGTCTTTTTATTTGGGATGAGTTTTTGTTTTTTTTTTTTCTCTTAGCTTACTTACCAAAAAGAAAAGATTATTAGAATTAAATTGATATCATAAAATATTGCTTATAATCAAATTGATATCAACTTTAAAATGTTAGAACTAAAAAGAATATTTACTCTAAAATTATAACTATCATTTCCTTTTATTAAATTATCTTACTTGACATATTGTTACTTTGTACTTGAAAAATTAAAAATAGAAAATAAATAAAATTGAAATTAAATTACTAAAGGAATTAGAGAAATTTTTATTTTATTTATTTTTAATTTTTTTAAGTTGACAAGGTAGAAATGTCAGCAATCATCAATTAAGGAAGACACATAAGGCAACATAGCTCAACAAATTATGATGAATCATAACAAAAATTATGAATGATTTGCTTAAAGAAAGAAATTTATGTCAAAATTTTAAAATATTATAACTAAATTAATGTTATACTAACTTTAAAATGTTGGAACTAAAAGAAATATATATATATATATATATATATATATATTATTTTTATGATTTCAGTATATAATGGCTTATTTCTACCAAAAAGTATGTAATAGTTTATGACATCTTTGATTAAATTTATGCACCTAAGAGCATATCAAGTGAAAAGAGTGACTAATTGTGAGATTGAGATAAATAAATCATAATATTTAGATTTATATGAATCATCAAAATTAAAATATAAGATCATATATTTTTTTAAGTAATTATGTGATATGTAAATAATTTTTAATTTAATAGTAAAAATATAAATTTTTAGCACAAAACTAATAGATTCTAAAAATAAACTTTTATTTTTAAAATGCCTAAAATATTCAACATATAACAATGTTAATCAAGATGTTAAAAATAAAATTTATTTAACATAGTTTTATGTATTATATTAAATTTAAATATATTAAATAATAATTTAACCATTTTTTATCAAAAAATGAAAATTTACCAACAATAAAAATACTGCGCAAGGTGAGAGTCGAATTTTCACCTTGGAGCATAGGGAATCGCGCGCGCCAATCGAGCTGCAACAGTGCGGTTGATGGGGTCTTTATTTAATAATATATACTTACTGGACAAATCTGGACAAACCAACAATCGCGCGCGCCAATCGTTTTTCTCCACGAAGCAAATGGCACCAAACGTGCAAAATAACAAAGGCACTAGAGAATTGGCCTTTTCAGTATTATATTTTGTCGTGTTTATTTTTAATATTTATTTTCTATTAATTTTAACCTTTGAATTTTCGTTTTGAACCAATGGTTAAAATTTGAGGAACCACTGATGGTCTCAAGGTCTAAGGAACCACTTTAAAAGCCACAAAAAGTTTGTAGTATTCTGAAGTTTGAACCTTGAAGAAGCAAGTTCTGGAAATACCAGAAAAAACTATGAAGGACGAACACTCCACTTTGTCGCACCCGTGTCAGACACTGCGGCGACACCGACACGATAGTGACACGGCAGACACACATATCGGCGGTGTATCCTCTTCTACCGCTTCAAAAACCCAATGACATTCGAGCAGTATGTTATTATAATATTGTGTAATAATTTTAAGTGAGACAGTATTCGCATTATTGGTCCTATCAGTATTATTGCCAAAGATTGGGTCTTTGAAGTGAATGTAGGTGGGACATGGGAGGAACTAGATACTCATTATACATGTTGGCATAATAAATGATGTCATTGCATTAAGTTAGCACATATATTATTTCAAGCAGCATATTATTCAATAGGGCCTGTAATGCTAATATTATGTCATTTTTTTAATTATAATATATTATTATTATGTTTTATTATACATTGTATCCTCAACGTGTTGTGTCCCATATTTTTTAATTTAAAATTTGTCATGTCGCGATATCCGTGTCATATCGTGTCTATGTTGATGTTGTACCCGTGCTTTCACATAGAAAAACAAAAGAATTTTGAAAATTACTTCTTACTAGGGTGATTTTAGTATCTTTGTTTTAACTTGTATCTATCACCTCTTAAATTCTTTTGTTCAATATCCAAACAAAGTCATTTATAATAACATTCAAATTCCACTCATAAAATATGCTACTTCCTTAAAATACTAATTCAAAAAGACTCTTAAAGTACCCATTCATTTTTTTTTTTTAGGTACATCAAAGCATAGATATTTGAACTTAAGACCCCATTGTCGAATACAAAAAGCGAAGGGAAAGAAAAAAGAGAGAAGGGTGATCTTTTGCGGGATGTAGTGGTCCGGCCCCCTCCTCCACAATTCTCTTATTTTCCCTATTTGTGCACCCTATCTCTCTCCTTCCCTCATGCCTTTTTCTTCTTCTCCATTAACATCAAAGCTCCTCTCTTTTTCCTGTTGTTACAAAATCTTGACACCCATTAGCTTCTAAAGATTGAGGCATGTCGCTAATCTCAGGCATTCTTCTTATGGGAAACTCTAAGGTTTTTCTTGAAGCTAGTGAGTTGTGAGAATAGAGGATGAGATGAATGAGATTTTGAGTAAAAATCTAGTAGGTTAGGAGCTTGGCTCTAATAGATTGTCATGGGTAAGTCAAACTTTGATTGGCATTCTAATTGCTAGGAACCCTAGATCTCACAAATTAGGGATTTTGCTCAATAGGCTTACCAATTGTTAAATTGTCTTCGAATAAATTATCTATGTTTATAAAAAAATATTTGTGTTGGTCAAATTCTTTGGAGACTATGCCAGTTATTCGTTCCAAAGCTGTTGGGAGCAGTTTAGTTGATTTCTCAATGTTGTAAGTGGATATTTACTTAGTGGCAATATTACAAATTTATTTTCATAGGAGAAACTAACTTATTGAAGTTAGTGATTTTACTTTATGTTATTTGATTTATTTGGTTAGTGATTTTGACTAGTTACTTTTCTTATCTATGATGATAATTAAATTATGGCTTTGTTGACTAGTCTGAAATCATTATTAGATTTCCTTGTTATTTTATAACCTTATGATGTTGTTGTATCTTATTTCATTTTGTATTAAAATTATTTATAAGAGTTGTTACTTTCAAGAAGGGAATCATATTAATATTGATTTATGGATTTGAATGTTGTGTTTGCTATAAGTTGTTTTGAGAAAACCATGATGTATTCTAAGTTAGAATATTGTTTACTATTAGCAAAGAGATCTAACAGTACCATTTGCCATTAGCGAAGAGATGTAATGGTTTATGTTAACATAATATACTCAGATGAGATATAGGGTGAGCGGATCCTAATGATGAGATAGTACTGAGCAAGGTAAGACCCCTGATTTGAGATAAAATGTAACACCCTCCCAAGTACAGTACTATACTTAAGTCATAGTACCACACCCTGGAGATGTTACTGTTATCTGAGCAGACCTCATCTGACAGCAACTTCAGCTGTCTTCGGAAACTTTTGAAATTATCTGGAGACAGCATGGAAATAGGAGTGAGAATTATAAAATTCTCAGTAGGATTCTCTAATTCTCATACATAGCGTCATCATGGTCGTCTCCAGCTTGCTTCGGTTTATTTTGAAAAAGATGAACATGCTGCCCAAACTGTTTAATTTTACATTTCGAAAAATGCCTTATCCGAAGCAAAGTTCATTTTTACTCATACACTGGTCCTTTGGTGAAGTGTACACAAGATTAATTCATGAATAATACCATGGATAATAACTTCAACATATAAAACGCACATAGCATTAATCTACTGGAAACATAACATCTGTACCAACGTAACTTGCACTAGAATTCATACATATACATAAAATTTACTTCTCTTTCATTCGGTACTTACACTAGCTGGGTCATGCCATGCCTCATGTAAGTTCTGTCCTCTGTACTCACAATAGCTGGATCGATGCCATGCCTCATGTGATTGGGGTGCTTGCATATACTTTAATCTTTAGTCTTTAGTCTTTTACTTGGCACACCTAGGCGTTACGTATCGCCATCCCTAGGGTGCATTTACTGCCCTTGCGTAGTCTGGGCTTGGAGTGAGCTTGTCAGCTTCACCTGTGACCGTCGTCACACCGACTCACCCACAAGGGAACCCACGTGCCTTTAGTCTTGGAGGGATCTCATTCTGGTCACGTGCCTCTAGTTGAAGGGATCTCTTCTGGTCACGTGCCTCAAACTTGAGGGATCTCATCTGACCACGTGCCTTCAACATAGAGGGATCTCATCTGACCACGTGCCTCCAAGATAGAGGGTAGCTGCCTTCACAGGGAGGGATTCAAGTGCAACTGCCTCCAAGTGAAGGGATTCATATCTTTATCATTTAACTGCCTTCACAAGGAGGGATTCAATTAACTGCCTCCAAGTGAAGGGACTCACATTCAATATATTCACATTCCTTTATTCTCATACATATTCAAGCATAGTCATAATGAGTGTACTCATACCTATACTTTAATTCATCCTCATTCATAGCTTCTTAGACCTTTGCCGTAAATCCGGCCGCGTAACGGATCAGGTCCGATTCCCCATGAATAGTGCCAGCTCTCACGGGCAGTTCAACCATAGCAACATAAATCAACTTAACTCATATATATCAGTATCAAACTGGCCATCCTCAACTCAAACTTTATATGCTTACTGACTCTTGTGAAATTATCATTTTGGCCATCCTGCCAATTCTATTCGGTTCTGCTCGAATCTTGTATAATCCACCTTTATCTCTATTCAACTCATTTAAATCTGAAATTTGGATATGTCGTAGCTCTATATGTCTACTTTCTAACCTCTTTTGTCCCATGTCATTCTGATTTATATAAATCAAGATATTCAACTTTTACCTCAGTCTGTTCAGTCACTAGCCCGAATTACACTCCTGGGAATATAAATTCACTAAAAATCGAAACTAAGCTCAATTCTTATGAAATTGGTCTCATACCAAAGCTAACAGGACAACCTTTCATTTGCCACAAGTTTCACTCCATTTGCTTAAGTACACCTCGAGTTATAAGTCCTGAAAATCGACCTTCCTGAACTACCCTGTTTTGGCTTGGTTTGGACATAGAACACCTTCCTCGAATCACTGGGAACAATTGGGACCATAACAAACTCGAAATTTCATACTGGGATGTTCCCCTATGTGTAGGCTTTCTAACAAAACTGGTTTCACGCAATTTGGAGTTGTATAGGGTGAGCTATACTCTCCTCATGTCACCCTGCTCGGATGAAAGTCCTGTACCCTAGGTCAACTTCAAAAATTCGTATCTCTCTCAATACTAATCCAATAACCTTATATAATATATCCACGGAAAGCCCTGAAGGTCTACTTTCATCTAAAAATGGTTTCATCGGATTTGACCGATTGTAGGCAGCGCCGTATGCTCCGCCGTACGAACTGCCGTGGAATCTCCACCAAGACAGCACCCTCATCCATTCATTTCTCTTATTTTTCTTCTTCTAATTCTAACTCTAACTCAAAATCTTCTATTAATTCAATCATGATTCATCATAATACATCCAATAATTCATCAGATACATAAGAAAGAACACAATCTCATATAACCATAGTGCAAGCAATTCAAGAATAGAAGCAGAATCCTACCTCTTTGTAGTGTGATCTTGCTGAATTTGAATTTGAGCTGAAGGAAGTCTTGACAAAGCTTGGAGGTTCGAGAGAGTAGATTGAGAGAGGAAAGGAAGCTGAAGTGAGGAAGGGAAGGCAATGTAAGAATGGTGAGCTGAAGAGGCAGGAGGAGGATACATATATATAGACAAAGCTTCGAAGTGGTAGTTAGAATGAGTGGCTTTGATTGGATGAAACTTTGTGGGCAAGGTTCAGCCATGTCTCCCCCTTTTGTGTTAAAATTGCTCTCCACGTCGTCCCAAAAACTGGGATACGCTTTTGTTCTACCTGAAATCGGAACTCGTCCCCATACCACTTGAAATCGTAACTCGGGACCTTATATACTACTTGAAGCCGAAGCCTGATGTCGGAACTCGTACCATATTGTTTGTGACTTGAGGAAATCTCGAATCAAGGTCGGAGGTCGGAAGAAATGCAGCTGACAATCAACTGATCTCGGAACTCCTAGTTCAAAGTTGGGACTCCTTGTAATAAGCTCAGATATCGGAACTCGGGTGATTCGAATCACATTACCAAACCCAAGTACTTAAACTTGGAAGTCGGGAATTATATACAGTGTGGTTGGTGACATCGGAAGCCGGGTATATTTTCCTTGAGACATGAAGTCGGATCTCATGGAATTACGTTCATGTGTTCGGACTTGAAGGTTAAACTCGTAAGTCATGGAAAATAATCCATACGAAGTCGGAAGTCGTACAAGACATGAAGTCGAGAATTCAGCAAAACTAACTCGGAACTCGGGAATAATCCTCTTATCTGTGTTTCAAAGATGAAGTCGGTAATTGGAATGGATCAATCCTGAGGGCGAAGCCGAACTCGGAAATCGGGATGTTACATAAAATAAGATTCATCACTAGGTGCGTTCAAATAACTACCCATGTGATTTAGGTCTTTTTATATAACCCTTATGGAGTATTTAATTAATATATGATGTATTTGATTTTATTTTGAAAAGAATGATTTATGAAAAATATTGAAAGGGCATATTGAGAACTATTGAGTTTCTATTTATGAATGGGAGATATGAATGAGTTTCTATTTATGAAAATATTGAGAAGGCATAGAATTGTTGAATTGTTATTTCCACCAATTACTTTCAGTAATTGTATGATTGTTAAGTTATTTTGTTTTTATTTTAAAAGTTGGTGCATCTATTTATTTCTTCTACCTGTCCGCTTTATTTGTATCTACTCACTGAGTATGTATGATTCACCCTATTCCTTTTCTATAGATTCATTGGATGCAAAGTAGTAGGTTCTTGGGATTTTTTTTCTATCCAGGAGATTTCTTTTACTAGGTCTTCATTGCTAGAAGGGGCTTATGTTTTGTTGACTTCAATATTTTGCAACTATAGTTCATAGGTATATTTCTTTTGGATTATACACATGACCACAAAGTTTAATATGTCCTTTTGTATAGATGATCCTTTGAATACTTATAACTGAAACTCTAGGAACATTTTGGCTATTGATTTTGGATATGATATTTGATGTTAAATAAATTTATTTGGTATGTGGGTTGTTTAGATTTTAGAGGAGATTCTGTCGAGCTTTTGGTGGCCCCAATGTTTTAGTTGTTAATCTATATTAGTAGAATTCTATTCTTAATTAGGCTTGCTAAGTTAAGTGAGCTTGTTTAGCCTGTATGCCAATTATGGTGTAAGTTTGAATTGTGACGCTCATTCAAATTACATAGACACCTCATCACTAGCCCATCTATTAGCTTACTCATTTAGTTTATTTTGAAATAAAAATTGAATTCAATAACATTGTTGAATCTTTAAATACATATACATGCAAAAAGTTCTCTAATGGTAGTGATGTAGTTAATTTCAATTTAATTGCGTGGAATTAAGTACCTTGGAGACGGGAGTGGCCCATTCTCTTTGCAAGGTTCTTTTTTCTTTTTTATTTTTTATTTTGTAATTTTAAATTTAAACAGAAATTACTTTTAATATTTCATACTAGGGCTTCTTCATAACTCAGAGAAAGAGATCTTTGCCAGTTAAGTTGTTTTTGTATAAGTTAATGGTATCATTGTTTGAGGCGAGAAAATCGCTAAAATAGAAAATAGAATAAAAGTAATTTTATTCTTGTAATATTTAATAAAATTATCTCAAAAGGAAAACCAAAGACCCTGGGCAAAGTGGCTTGCAAACAAGCATTAACAGCTAATGAGATACGGCTTAAAAAATTAACTTGTAACTTTTTTTTTTTAAAAAAAATGTCATCTTATCCATTTACATTGTATGTAACCTAAATATGTTAATTTATAGGATATTTGGCAAACTAGAAAAATCGGATATTTAGGTATAATAGAAATTGACTTTTAATAAAGGTTGTTTGATAATTATCCAAATATTTTAAAATTAGTTAACCAACCAATTTGGATCTAAAAAATCAATTCTGAAAAAATTAATTTTAAATTAGTTTATTTCATCCAAAATTTTCCTTCTTATATTTTATTTCTTTCCACTACTTTTTTCTTACTTTACACCAATTCTTTCTTTTTTTTGCATTGACCTTGTTAACCAATCTTTTTAGAATTTATTTCCATAAATCCTAATTTTATTGCTTCTTGTCATGGGCTGCATTACCATTTGAGCGAATTTGAATATGGTATTCTACTAACTAATCGTAAAGAGATGTTTAATGATCACCATTCTTCCTTGCATAATGTGGTAAAGTGTATATTTGGAATACTCAAGGTTAGATTTTCTATATTAATAATTGCACCTCCTTGCATATCCAATTAAAATGCGAGTCATGATTGTGTTAGCATATTGCATCTTATTATATAAAAAAAAAAAGAGTCAATTTAGTTTTTTAGTAATGTGCAAGGAGAAAGATGTAAAGAAGAAGAAAACTAATTTTTAATTTGTTGAACTAAACTCCATTTAATAAAAAACTTGATTTTTAGCACGTTATCAAAATTCCCTACCGTTACAATTTAGTGGCTTTGTTGACATTATTCTACAGTCACTAGGGACATGCAATTAAAGTAGCATAAACATTCAATCTAACCATTAGTCAAGTATCACTGTGTTCTTCTTTGATCTTTCTTGTGTTCCATCACTTGAAACAGTAGACAAAATGATTTATAATATGGTACTATGGTTACAAAATAGTAAGCAAATTGTTTAACCTTCTCATAGCAATTGCTTAAGTAGTTTCAATTTCCCACAAGTTAAACTTCACAAAATTAAAGGGGAAGGCAGAAATCATACCCTATATTTGAGAGGTTTCGGTTTTGTTTCTTTCTCAGCCTGATTGATGCCCGATTTTCTAGCTTTCACCACTTTCTCTACCATTTTACTCCCCACAAAATGTGCTCCACTTTCATTATTTCTTGCTGCCAGAGTGAATCTTTCTTTTTGTGTCTTCAAACTTTTCTGGGTTTTGTCTAATTGAATCCAACCGCCATTTGACACACTTGGTGATGGTGACCTTGATGGTCTACATGATCTTGGAGTAGGATCTAGATTTTGAGACCCTACAACTTTAGATGCTCTAGCAGTGCTTCGTCCTCTTGTAGTGGAACCTGGCCTTTGTTCTGTCCTCAGATTTGGTGGTGCCTCATTTGAGAGTTCTAGCATATTACTCATAATCCTTGATCTCACTGATGGTGAAACACCTCTAGTTTTAGGCTTCCCCTGTGGTTCACTTGCTTCCATGCTTTTCTTAGGATTCAAAGCAAGGAAATCAGCATTGTTCCTTTGCATTTGGGGAATAGATTTGGTGTTATGTTCTATTTTGGCATCACTGCTCTTCTTGGTGATGATGGTAGGGTGAATGCTTGCTGGTTGTTGTACATTTGTATTCTTAATGTTGCTTGGTCTCTGCCTATTATGACTTGGGGTTATTGATCTCGCAGGAAGTTTTGCTTTGGTATGATTTGGCTTTCCATCATTTGCTTTGGGTTTCAGTGCCTCCCCTGCAAACTGAGTGGTCAAAAACCAACCTTTATTTCATCAGTTTGGACATTAGAGTAGCATGTAAACTAGAGTAGTTAATGTATATTCTTTCTAAAAAGTTCAAAAATGAGTCTGATTGAAACAAATTAGAAAATCTCATTTATTTCTCTACCGTGTTTCATTAAATACAAAGTAAGTATGCTGGTCCCTCATCCTAGAGGAAAGCCCATACGAGGGTACAGAAGGGTGGGTGAGACTTATATACTTGGGGGCTTTTCATTTTTTATGTTGGTTTAGAGATTATATAATACTAGTGTATGGCTTTTCAAAATTTTTTACTAGGATATGGGTTTTGTTAAGGAAATCCGTCACCCCAAAAAACGGATTACTTTTTTATTATTTTTAAAATGTCCCAAAAAAGTTGACAAAGTTGGACATAATTGGTGGATGGGATGCTAATGACGTCACACACTGGCTGACATAATCCACGGGATTCACCCCCTACAAAAAATTGCCACTTCCCTTCCTGATCTACAACGAAACTTGGAACAATAGCAATAATAGATGAACTCGAAACCAGGAATAGCAACAATAGTGTGGTTATTGTTCTCAAGTTGGAATAGCAGCAACAACAGTAGATGAACCCAGAGCATGGGACTCGGAATCTTGAAAAAACATTAACGTACTCAAATGCCATAGGCTTTTCATTTTTTATGTGGCATATGTGGGGTATTTTGAAAATTAATAGAAATATGAATTTAGTTAACACAATCTTTTAGGCATCTCTACGCATGGCAGGATAGAACCTGAAATTCGGAACCTAGTTCTAGTCAGGCACATCTATTTTATATTGAACTTTAATATATTGAACTATAGTGTTCTAGGTTCTAGGTTCCTCTCCCGAACAGAGATTCCACCCTTTAATAGGCAGGCTTTCGTAGCTTGCACATTCCAAGTTTCAAGTTTTAGGTTCCTCTATTGTTGCTGCTATTCCAAGTTTTGCCTTGGCTTAGGTAGGGAAGTGGTAGCTTTTTGTAGGGGGTGGACCCAACGGTTCTAGCTTTTTGCAGGTAGTAGATCCCGCAGTTCCAGCTTTTTGCAGGCGGGTGTAACAAAATTTCTCTGCCCCCATTTGTGGCGGATTATCTCTGACTAAAACTATATTCTCGTAATAAAATCCAAAACACAATATGATGATTATATTCACACCCTAATGCCATATTAAAAAATGGAGCTTATACTTGGGCTCTATCTAAAATTGGAGGGCGGATTCCCTAGGATTATTATGGTCAATAGATTGTTATATTAATGAGATTATATTTGATACACTATCAATATAAAGGTGTTTTATGCACTCAAATCAATTGGACCTCATTATATGTGAGACTATTGGGGTGGTTATTGTGAAAAGCAAACACTTATAATCATATGTCAATACATGATTGAATGATTATATAAAAAACTTTTATATTAATAGTATATTAAAAGTAAATTCTTTCATAATGTATTTTTAATATACAAAAGTTGTATAAAAGTAAATCTCTTTGACGAAAGTTTCGGATTGATAAAATGTACATCTAGTTCACATCCAGTTTGCTTACAAAATCTGTTTGGTAACAATTAGGATTTTTTGGTGTGGGGTGAAAATAGAGGAGAATTTTTATAGAGTTGACTTGATTTATGTATAATTTAATATATAAATTTAATCTATAAAATTTTCTGCTTTAATTTTGCCCTATAGAAAAACACACCCTTAAGAATGTATTTGGTATGGGAGGAAAATTTTCACAGATAAGATTTATGTATAATTTTATGATTAAACCTCATTCATAAAAACTTTTTCTCTATTTTTACCGCCCATGCCAAACACATCCTAAATGTCAAATTAATCACCGAATTCTTTTGGTCTACCACACAAACAGCTTAATGAATAATATTTACCCAACAATTTTAAGCCAAACTTAAGGAAGTCCAAGATGAATGATCTTTAGAGTATACTAATACTTTATGCATTTTATTATGATGAAAGGGACAAAGTCTAACAAAATATAGATTTGCTTATTACGTATCGTTCACACCATTTCTGTACAATCATTAATTGGGAGTCAATATGTAAGAGTTCAGTGACATACCCTTGAGATGGGCTTAGAAATTGGTATCTCCTTTTGTACGACAAGTTGAGCGCTGGGTTCCATTTCAAGGGATGGAAACAAAGGAGTTGCAGGTGGTGTTTTTAGCCTATTTTGCATGTATAGCGGCCAAGTTATTTCATTCTTTATGAAGCAAAATAATCATTAAAGGACTAGGATCTTTCTTTGAGAATGCTGGAGTTAAGAAACCATGGTACATACCAACGTAGTTATAATTATGTACGAAACTTACCAATCATATTCATTTTTATTGGTTTCCACTAGATACTCAAGTCCATGTTCTTTCTTCCCAGAAGGTATTCTATAGAGTGAAAACTTTCCTGCAATTATAATTTTCTTCCTTTAGCACTAAACACCCTTAAGCAGAAATCAAGGAAAAAATTGAATTCTTGCACAAATAAAAGGAGCAAAAACATTTGTAAAATTACAAATTATATTTGCCACTAAGAAGCAAATACTCTACCTGTTAAATAAAGAAAGAAGGAAATAGATTTATAAGCAAATGTTCAAATTTCTCAATTTCAGTTCTCCTATATTTTTCTTCAATTCCATATTGAGTGCAGACTTTTACGTGACTTTCATTCCTTAAAAATAATCATTCAATATGTTAGGGTGACGAAGATATACACATATTTATTATAGAAAACAAAAAACTAAAGTAAACATCATGTATTAATTTTTATCATTGATTAAATTTTTTTGTGGATAAAACACAACAATTAGATTCTCTTGTGAGGCCAATGAGTTGTAATTTAAATGACATCTTCTTTTGTCTATATGAGATAGTTGTTAGTCTTGGGTTAGGGTTTTGGTCCCCATTTGCCAATTCTCTTCCTACTTTTCCTAGCTCCTTTAAGAGCTCCCTAGTAGCAGGAAAAAAAAAGAAGGTAAAAAGGCTCTCTTGTGGGACCTAGATTAGGTCTTATATTACTATTCAATGTTAAAAATCAACATAAGATTAGGTTATGCCAAATCTTTACATGAGAGAATCTACTTTCATCTTTTGACCAACGTTTGATTTATTTAAGTAGTTTGATACTTGTTTCCCTCAAGTAAGATTTTGATTTTGGGTTCTGTCGATGAAAGATACTAGTGCTGGGAGAGCTTTGCCTTTATAATAGACTAATCTAGCTTGACCTATATTAGTCTAGTGGATTCTAGATACCGGTGGTTTTGATCCTAAATATAATATCTTTTGATGTATGATACTTATGATGATGTATGAAGCCTTTCCCAGTTATTAATATTGTAACTGTTTATTACTACATGAATTGAAAGACAAAAGGATTACTTCTATAGCAATCATTATTTTATGAAAAAAATGATAAATTTTAACAGTTGATAAAAATATATATATAAAAGAGTAAATACTAATAAATCCATATATATTCATTAGAAGAAAAAAAGAAACCATGTAATACGACCCTAATCAAAATTGATCCAAACTCCAAACTTAGAATTGAGTTAAATTCATGATAGTCTCTGTTATACCGACCGATCAAAAAAAAAAAAAAAAAAAACAGGAAAAAGTCTCTGTTATACCGAGCACACACAACATAAATAAATAACAAATCTAAGAAAACAACAAGGTTCGGTACCCACCACTACCAGCATTCGAGTCATGTAATTCATAGTCTTCAGAAGCACAATGCAGGAGGGTGGAGACGCGCTCATTCTGGCGCTTCCGCAATTCCCTGAAAAGGCTGAGGTCCTCGTCCGCACGCTCACGTTCTATTTCCACGCGCCCTTTCATGTTGGACTGCATCATCAACCCAGCCATTCTCTCTGCTGCTTGTTGTAATTTGTAGTAATAATAATAATAATAATAATAATAATAATAATGAATGATTCTTTCTCTTCCTCTCCAAATTCCTCACACCAACTTACTCTTCTTTCATAGATTCTATTTCTTGTGTTGGGGGATGCGCAGTGTTGGTAAAGACAAAAAAGAAATTCAATACTTTACATCAAAACCGGAAGTGGTGCCAAGTGGAGCTCTAGCCGGCTATTTCATTGTTTGTTTTCTTATACAAATGAAACACATTAAATAATGATACGTGATATTGATTATAAAATTAACAATGATCTTCTTGTGCCACGTTAAATCGTCTAAGAGGTTCATACCGGACCTGTTCTCGTGGAATTACATACAGCTAGGTTTTGTTTAACGGGCCTAAACAGAAATTAATAACATTCTTAAGGGGTAAGCGGGGTTAAGTTAAAATATATCATATTTAATAATTAAAAAGTTCCAGATAAATCGTCTAAAAAAGGTATTTGTTATGGGGTTTTTTTTTAAAAAAAAGTAGTACAAGAAAAGTAAAATTTTTTATGTATTTACTAGATTATAAGTTTTTTAAAAAATTCCTACAAAACTTTTTTATATATATAATATTCTAAGTATCTTTAGGATACTTGTTAGAAAAATTCATAAAAAATTGTTGGGCACAAAAGAAACGGGAAAGGTCATGAGTCCAAAGAGAATTAAAAACTTAATTGATAGAGTACATTTTCATGAATCATAATAGTCTCCAATTTTATTGGACAGGCTTGGCGGTTTATGCAAAGTGTGATGTGAAAAAGAAAAACATGGAATTCCGATCTATATTAAAAATTCTTAATATAAATTTTTTACACATTATTAAAATTTTAAATATTTTAATGATTTTCTTCCATATAGGATAAAGATATCATTGGACTTGTTTTTGCATCATTCTCCATCTCTAAGCAAACTTAAAGACTGATATAGAAGAAGTAACCATTTTATATTTGAGTTCGTGCAATCATAAAACAGAATATTTGCTTTAATGTTGTGTAACTTATAGTTAAGCGATTGTTAAACCTTTTATAAAATACAATGAATGGAAATAAAAATTAAAAATAATATACTTCTTCAAAAACTGTGGATCAAATTCTGATGTCCTTGATAGGTTGGGAAGAAATATAGGAAGAGATATACACGTTATGGAGAAAATATTTTGTTTTTTTTGTTTTTTTCTTACTCATCAAGCTCTAAAGTATATAAGATACTTGTGGCAATTTTATGATGCTTTACATATTATATACCACTCACAATTAATGAGAATAATTTCTTTTTAACTCAAAATAATTCATACTAACTACAAATAACTCCAACATTATTCGATCCCCTAATGACAAATAACTTAATTATACTAATTCTCCATAATTCACACTAGCCAATAGTCACATAACCACCAAATCCAATAAGTTGACAGCGCTACAACATATTGCCTTTTAGAACACCATTAAATAGCACAATCTCCCATAGAAAAGTACAAAACCAATAGTACTCTTTCTATCATGAGCATCTCTTGCAAAATTACCATCACAATATCCCATAGAGTTGAAATAATTAAAAAATTCATAAAATAACCCAAATTTAATTGTACCTTTTAGGTAACAAAGTGTCCTATGAGAAACCTTCATGTGGGTGAAACCTTCACTACTCCAACCGAATAACAATTGTTGGTTCTTGTAGAAGTCAAGTATCTCAAACTTCCTCAATCTACTATTCCTCTTAGATAGGTGTCATGGTTTCTTAATCTTCCTCTACAACGTACGTAAAGAAATAATAGGTGCTTTCTTCATTTTCTTCTCATCTCCAAGTGGCATCTTCATTAAACTTCATATCACGACTCAATAATTTTACCATTTCTTGGGTTGTAACAACTTGTATTCCTTAGAATTTCCTTCATAGTTGAGAAAAATATGCTTCATGTTTCAAGCATTTAGATTTGACCTCTCATGGTAAGAACATCGACATAAGCAACACTTCTACAAATTCGCAAATGGCTAACACTCTTTGATTCCAATCCATACCTTTTGTGATGTTTGATCCTTAATTTTTGTTGTTGGAGAGCATTTGTCAAAATAAATTGCATGCACGGCAAAATTTTGGCTTTCAACATACATTTAGCCATATTAAGAACAGCTTTTTTTTTCTCTACTACACCATCTTATTGTGGTGATCTAGGAATAATTAGATGGTGATGAATCCCATTTGAGTCACAATATTTATTAATTTCTCCTGATGCAAATTTGTCTCCTTCATTGGATCTTAGAGTTTTGATTATATAACCCCACTCTTTTGTTCTACAAATTGCTTTGGAATTTTTAAATGCTACAAAATCTTTAGATTTTTTGCTTGAGAAAATAAATCCAAGCCTTTCTATTAAAATCATCAATCAAAAGTAAGAGATACTTATTTTTACTTAATTGGTTAAGCCACACACAAATATGAACAAGTTACAATAGTTCTGTTGCACTTGTAGTTGCTTCCTATAGAAAGTCATCTCTTGCATGTTTAATGTAACACCCTCCCAAGCACAGTACTATGCTTAAGTCATAGTACCACAGCCTGAGTCAAGTATCGTTACCTGAGTGGACCTCATCTGACAGCAACTTCAGCCGTCTTCGGAAATTTCTACAATTATCTGGAGACAACATGGAAATAAGAGTGAGAATTATAAAATTCTTAGTAGGATTCTCAAATTTTCATACATAGTGTCATCATGGTCGTCTCCAGTTTGCTTCGGTTTACTTTGAAAAAAGTGAACATCTTTGCCTGATCGCTTAATTTTACATTTCGAGAAATGTCTTATCCGAAGCAAAGTTCATTTTAATCATACTCTAAGCATTTGGGAGAACCCATAAAATTCATTCAATTATGATACCATGAATAATAATCAGAGCATATTAAAACACAGATAACATCAATATGCTGGGAATATAACATCTACACATAAAATTACTCGTACTTAAATTCATGCCTATACATGAAACTTGCTTTCCTTTCTTCATCTTCCTTTTCGTCATAAAATCTTTAGTCTTTAGTCTTTTACTTGGCACACCTAACCGTATCGCCGTCCCTAGGGTGCTTGGATCTGTCTACACTTGAGCGTTACGTATCGCCGTCCTCCCTCAAGTGCAGCATCATACCATATTCCAGAGTATGATCGCCATGTCATACCCCATCAGAGCGTGATCGCCATGTCACGTTCCTTAGGAAGATGGGATCCTCATGCTATATTCCAAAGTATGATCGCCATGTCATACCCCATCAGAGCGTGATCGCCATGTCACGTTCCTTAGGAATATAGACTCATCATTATATCTTTACATGCCACATTCCAGAGTATGATCGCCATGTCATACCCCGTCGGAGCATGATCGCCATGTCACGTCCCTTAGGAATATGGGATCTTCATGCTATATTCTAGAGTATGATCGCCATGTCATACCCCATCAGAGCGTGATCGCCATGTCACGTTCCTTAGGAATATAGGATCTTCATTCGGTACTTACACTAGCTGGGTCATGCCATGCCTCATGTAAGTCCTACCCCCCATATTCTCACACTAGTTGGGTCAATGCCATGCCTGATGTGAGTGGGGCATATTCTTAAATCTTTAGACTTTAAGTCTTTACTCTTTAGCCTTTATTGCCCTTTGTAACACCCTCCTAAGCACAGTACTATGCTTAAGTCATAGTACTACGCCTGAGTCATATCAATTACTGAGCGGACCTTGTCCTGACAAAGAACTTTAGCCGTCTTCGGAAACTTCTACAATTATCTGGAGACAACATGGAAATAGGAGTGAGAATTATATAATTCTCAATAGGATTCTCTAATTTTCATACATAGTGTCATCATGGTCATCTCCAGTTTGCTTCGGTTTATTTTGAAAATAGATGAACATGCTGCACAGACTGTTTAATTTTACATTTCGAAAAATATCTTTTCCGAAGCAAAGTTCATTTTAATCATACACTGGTCCTTTGGGGAAATGTACACAAGATTAATTCATGAATAATACCCTGGATAATAAGTTCAACATATAAAACACATATAGCATTAGTCTAATGGGAATATCACATCTATATCTCACTTAACTTGCACTAGAATTCATACATATACATAAAGTTTTACTTTTCTTTCATTCGGCACACCTAGGCATTACATGTTGCCGTCCCTAGGGTGCTTGGATCTGTCTACACTTGAGCGTTACGTATCGCCGTCCTCAAGTGCAGCATCATACCATATTCCAGAGTATGATCGCCATGTCATACCCCATCAGAGCGTGATCGCCATGTCACGTTCCTTAGGAAGATGGGATCCTCATTTGGTACTTACACTAGCTGGGTCATGCCATGCCTCATGTAAGTCCTACCCCTATACTCACACTAGCTGGGTCAATGCCATGCCTCATGTGATTGGGGTGCTTGCATATACTTTAACTTTTAGTCTTTAGTCTTTTACTTGGCACACCTAGGCGTTACGTATCGCCGTCCCTAGGTGCATTTATCGCTCTGGGTAGTCTGGCCTTGGAGTGAGCTCGTCAGCCTCACCCGTGACCGTCGTCACACCGACTCACCCGCAAGGGGACCCACGTGCCTCTAGTCTTGGAGGGATCGATTCTGGTCACGTGCCTCTAGCTGAAGGGATCGATTCTGGTCACGTGCCTCTAGCTGAAGGGATCGATTCTGGTCACGTGCCTCAAAATTGAGGGATCGGTTCTGACCACGTGCCTTCAACATAGAGGGATCTCATCTGACCACGTGCCTCCAAGGTAGAGGGATCTCATTGTCTTAACTGCCTTCACAGGGAGGGATTCAAGTGCAACTGCCTCCAAATGAAGGGATTCACATCTTTATCATTTAACTGCCTTCACAGGGAGGGATTTCAAATAACTGCCTCCAAGTGAAGGGATTCACATCTTTATCATTTAACTGCCTTCACAGGGAGGGATTTCAAATAACTGCCTCCAAGTGAAGGGATTCACATTCAATATTTTCACATTCTTTCATTCTCAAACATATTCAAGCATAGTTATACATATGCTACATCACTTACTCTCATATACCTCATACATAATTAGGTCATTCTTAAATATAGGGTTTCTATATACCCATTTATACTTTAATTTATATAAACATTCATAGCTTCTTAGACTTCTGCCGTAAATCCGGCAGCATGACGGATCAAGTCCGTTTTCCCATGAATAGTGCCAGCTCTCACAGACAGTTCAATGATAGCAACATAAGTCAACTTAACACTTATATATCAATGTCAATCGGGCAATCCTCAACTTAAACCTTATATGTCCACTAACTCTTGTAAAATTATCATTTTGGCCATTCTGCCAATTCTATTCGGTTCTGCCCGAAACTTGTGTAATCCATCTTTATCTCTATTCAACTCATTTAAATCTGAAATTTGGATATGTCATAGCCATATATGTCTACTTTCTAACCTCATTGGTCCCATATCATTTTGATCCATATAACTCAAGATATTTAAATCTTACTTCAACTCGTTCAGTCACTAACCCGAGTTACACTCCTGGAAGTATAAATTCACTAAAAATCGAAACTAAGCTCAAAACTTACGAAATTGGTCTCATATCAAAGCTAACAGGACAACCTTTCATTTGCCACAAGTTTCACTCCATTTGCTTAAGTACACCTCGAGATATAAGTCCTGAAAGTTGACCTTCCTGAACTACTCCGTTTTGGCCTAGATTGGACATAGGACAACTTCCTCGAATCACTGGGAACAATTGGGACCATAACAAACTCGGAATCTTATATTGGGGTGTTCCTCTGTGTGTAAGCTTTCTAACAAAACTGGTTTCACTCAATTTGGAGTTGTATAGGGTGAGTTATACCCTCCTCATGTCACCCTGCCCGGATGAAAGTCCTAAACCCTAGGTCAAACTTCAAAAATTCGTATCTCCCTCAATACTAATCCAATAACCTTATATGATATATCTATGGAAAGCCCTGAATGTCTACTTTCATCTAAAATTAGTTTCATCGGATTTGACCGATTGTAGGCGGCGCCGTACACTCCGCCGTACGGACTGCCGTGGAATCTCCACCAAGACAGCACCCTCATCCATCCATTTCTCTTAGTTTTTCTTCTTCTACTTCTAATTGCCACTCAAGATTTCATATTAATCCCATATTAATCCAATCATACACATCCAATATATCATCAAATAATCATAAAAAGTAATCTTTCATGCATCCTTAGTTTAGAGAAATTAAGATTAGAGATTGAATCCTACCTCTTTGGAGTGTGATCTTGCTGAATTTGAATTGGAGCTGAAGGAAGCCTTGACAAAGCTTGGAGGTTTGAGAGAGTAGATTGAGAGAGGAAAGGAGCTGAAGTGAGCAACGTAAGAATGATGAGCTGAAGAGGCAGGACGAGGATACATATATATAGACAAAGCTTCGAAGTGGTAGTTAGAATAAGTGGCTTTGATTGGATGAAATTTTGTGGGCAAGGTTCGGCCATGTCTCTCCCTTTTGTGTTAAAATTGCTCTCCACGTCGTCCCAAAAATGGAGATACGCTCCTGTTCTATCTGAAATCGGATCTCGTCCCCATTACACCTTAAGTCGGAACTCGTGTATCCCAATTGAGACTGGGGCTTAAGTCGTATGTCGTAACTCGTCCTATCTGTGTGTGACTTGAGGAAATCTTGTATCAAGGTCGGAGGTCAGAACTCGTGTAACTGGCAATCTTATAATCTCGGAACTCCCCATTTGAACCAGGAAATGCCAATGCTGGTTGTTAAATCGTATACCGGAACTCGTGTACCGATTCTCAAGGATCCGAACTCGTGTCCATCCCAATTGAGTTCAACACTAAGGTCGGAACTCGCGTACATCTTGCTGGAAACTTGATCATAAGTTATGAGATCGGAAGTCGGGGACATTTGCTTTAAGACATGAAGCCGGATACCGGTGAATCACGTTCATGTTGTTTGGACTCGAAGGTTAAACTCGTAAGTCGTTGGAAATAATCCATACGAAGTCGGAAGTCGTACAAGGCATGAAGTCGAGAATTGGGCAAAAATTAACTCGGAACTCGTAAAGAATGCTCTTATCTGTGTTTTAAAGATGAAGTCGGAAATCGGAATGAATCAGTCCTGAGGGCGAAGCCGAACTCGGAAATCGGGATGTTACACCCTTGGGTAGCCTGGCCTTGGAGTGAGCTTGTCAGCTCAACTTGTGACCATTGTCACATCGACTCACCCACAAGGGAATTCACATCTTTATGTTCACACTTAGTATACTTATATCTTTTCATTCTCATGTGTCGTCAAGCATAGTCATGATAAATGTACTCGTACATATGCTACATCAGTATTTCTCATATATCTCACATCCTACTGCTTCTTGATTTATTCTCATATATTTCATATCATAAATTCCTTGTAATTTAGACACTCATGGTCCCCTAGACTCCTGCCGTAAATTCGGCAGCATAACGGATCAGGTCCGTTTCCCCATGAATAGTGCCAGCTTTCACGGGCAAATCAGTCATAACAACATAATCAACTAAACACATATATATCAATATCAAACTGGCCATCCTCAACTCAAACTTTATATGTTTCCCTAATACTTGTGAAATCTTCAATTGGGTTACTTTGTGAAACTATCACTTTGGCCATTCTGCTACCTTCTATTCGGTTCTGCCCGAATTTCATATGATCCACTTTTATTTCTATTCAACTCATTTAGATCTGAAATTTGGATATATCATAGCTCTATATGTCTACTTTCTAACCTCTTTGGTCCCATATCATTTTGATCCATATAACTCAAGATTTTTAAATCTTACCTCAGCTCGTTCAGTCACTAGCCCGAGTTACACTCCTGGAAGTATAAATTCACTAAAAATATAAACTAAGCTCAAATCATGCAAAATCGGTCTCATATTGAAGCTAACAGGACAACCTTTCATTTGCCAAAGTTTCACTCCATTTGCTTAAGTATACCTCGAGTTATGAGTCCTGAAAATCTACCTTTCTGAACTACTCTGTTTTGGCCTAGATTGGACATAGGACAACTTCCTCAAATCACTGGGAATGATTGGGACCATAACAAACTCGGAATCTTATATTGGGGTGTTCCTCTGTGTGTAAGCTTTCTAACAAAATTAGTTTCACTCGATTTGGAGTTGTATAGGGTGAGTTATACCCTCCTCATGTCACCCTGCTCGGATGAAAGTTCTGAACCCTAGGTCAAATTTCAAAAATTCGTATCTCTCTCAATACTAATCTAATAACCTTATATGATATATTTATGGAAAGCCCTGGATGTCTACTTTCATCTAAAAATGGTTTCATCGGATTGGACTAATTGTAGGCGGCGCCGTACACTCCGCCGTACGGACTGCCGTGGACTTCCTCACCAAGATAGCATCTTACTTCTCCACTCCTTCTAATCTCCTCCTTCTAATCATAATTCTGACTCAAAGTCTTCTATTAATTCAATCATAAATTCATCCAATACATCCAATAGTTCATCAAATATATAAAGAATAGCACAATCTCATGCAATCATAGTGTAAGAAATTCAAGAATAGAATAGAATCCTACCTCTTTGGAGTTTAATTTGAGCTAAGTGTTAAAGCTTGGATTGATAGGACCTTGTTAAACTTGAAGGAGTAATGGAGTTGATTGAGAGAGGAAGGGAAGAAGAAGAAGGCTGGTGCAAGAGGAAAGGGGAACGTAAATCAGTTGGGAATGAAGAGAGAAGTCTGACTTAAATAGATGGGGGTAGTTGGAGTTGTGGGTATTGATTGGTTGAAGTTTTGTGATTGAAGTTCGGCCATGTCGCTTGTTTTTGTGGCTGTGCTGCTCTCTACGTCGTCCAAAAAAAAACTGAGATACACTTCTGATCTATATGAAATCGGAACTCGTCTCCATTACACTTGAAGTCGGAACTCGTTTTATATAAGTTGAGACTCGAGATGAAGTCGTATGTCGTAACTCGTCCTATCTCGTGTGTGACTTGAGGAAATCTTGTATCAAGGTCTGAGCTCGGAAGTCATGCAGCTGGCAATCCTATAATCTCGGAACTCCCTATTTGAACTCGGGAATGCCAATGCTGGATGTGAAATCGGATATCGTAACTCGTGTGACTGGAAATTGGCTCAAGGGTCCGAACTCGTGTCTGCTCCAATTGAGTTCAACATTAAGGTCAGAACTCGGAAATTCGAGTCACGTTTCCAAACCCAAGTACTTAAACTCGGAAGTCTGGGATTTATATACAGTATGGTTGGTGACATCGGAAGCCGGATATATTTTCCTTGAGATATGAAGTCGGATCTCATGGAATTACGTTCATGAAGTCGTAACTCGTAATTTATAGGAATCGGTACTTCAATTCGATATCGGAACTCAGGAAAGAGGATAAAAGACCTTGGTGATGGACTCGGAATCCAATTTCAGCTAAAACTCGTAAGTCGCCTTTCATGTCCATTTTGAATCACCCTATGTCGGAACTCGGATATCACATACTAGAGCATAATGCCGGAAATCGTTTACATGAAGTCGTATATTGGAAATTGGAAGCATCTCATTCAATTCGTAACCATCACGTGAAGTCGGAGGTCGGATTGGACATGAAGTCGAAAATTGGGCAAGAATGAACCCGGAACTTGGAAATAATCATCTTATTGAAATCCAAAGATGAAGTCGGAAATTGGGGATTGATCAATCTTGATGACGAAGCCGGAACTCGTAAATCGGGATGTTACATTTAACAATTGGACTTCACATAATTAATTGGAATGATTAATGGAGAGCATCCCATTTGTCGTCTTCTTTTCTTCGAAGGCATTGAGAGCTTCAAAATTCAAGTGGCCAATTCGCATATGCCAACACCATGCTTCATGTCATACATCGACCTTCAAAAACCCTTACTTCAATCATATTGATATTCAATAAGAGCATTCTATTCTTTGTCATAGACACCTTAGCAATCAAGTTAGCCTTGTGATCTTAAAGCCAAAAATAACAATCTTTCATAAGAATTTCATATACCCCTTCTTAATAAGTTGTCTAAAACTCAAAGACTACCTTTTAATTTGGGTACATAGTAAATATTTGTAACTAATGTGCGGTTGCCCTTTTTAAAAGAAATTAAAATGGTACATTTTTTATGAATTTGCATTTGTGAGGTGTCTCCAAATGAATTATTACCTTCTCCTCTCAATTACTCTTCTATTCTTTGCACTTCATCATCCAACACCTCCATCAGCAAATCCTAGCCATCGACCAAACTTTTGTTGCATAAAAGATGGATAGATGAATTATTTAGTTAATGATATTAATCTAGTTAGACATGAGGGTAATAATGCAACATTTTAAAATGTTGTAGGACTAATTTGAAACATATAGTAGTCAAAGGACAAATTTAAAAGTAGAAAAAAGTTAGAGAACAAAGTATAAATTTTGTCTATTGCAAAAGTTCTTTAGCACTTAACACTCCTCACCTACAGTAGGAAAGCAAGTTACCATAGCTGCTCTTACTTTCTATTCATATATAGGTTAGCTTCTTAGCCATAGCCATATATAGCCTTGGCCATAAACCAAAAAATAGAATATGAAAAAAAACCAAAAAAATAAAAAATTGAAAATAAAAAATAGAGCAAAGGGTGACTTAAAGGGGTTGTCTTTAAATAATGGAGATGATCTTCATGTGAGAATAAGCACATGATGCAGTCAAAGCTCTCAAACGCCAGCTTAGATGGTGAAGTTGTTGTTAGTATGTGTGCTATTGGGGAAAATGACCTTGGGAAGCATCGAGGACACAAGTACTCATGAAAAAGTATTCTCTTCAAAAAGTAGAAGGCCAAGCCCCCTATTGCCCCCTCCTAAAGACCTTATTGCTGTCATCTAGGATACCATCTGACTAGTATTCTAGTTATGTCTTAGGAGTTACCTTTATTTGTAAAAGAAGCTTCTCAATTTATGTGTGTAGGCTAAGAAGGGCTATAGTCGATGGCCAATTATTAGTTGCCACTATGATGCTACCAGTGTGGTGGTTGGAGGTTGGGTGGCATTGCTATAATGGTCTCTCAGGGTTTCACTTTAGTGGATTGGGGGCAATCATTAGGTGAAAAAATTAAGGTATGAGTATACTTTGGGCCTAGGAAAGGGACAACCCATTATTCAACCGTTTTTTGTTTTCTAAAAAAAGATACATGCTAGCAACTTGAATTTATATATCCTTTGTAACTAGTGAGTTCAATGAGCTGAGTTATGTTGACTTGAGACCTTAGTAAGCTAAATTTTTAGTAATCCAACTCCCTATTTTGGTAGGTTAAGATCAACTGACTAGTTGCAACCCATTTTAACCACTCACCACTTTTATTTAAGCATAATGAATAAAACACCATGGGTATGTTCAAGTTATACCTACACCATCACTAATATTATTATTTATTTGGATGTGGAAGTGTCTTTATAATTACTATCCACACAGGTTTAAGTAAACATTTATCATTCCATCATTGAAAGAGATCATAGAAGCTACCACATGTCATCTAGGTGGCCCAAAATTTAAGTAAAAATAATTGATAAAATGATTGAATTGCATGATGGTGTAAATCCAGGTAGATGTAATCCATGAGGGTAAATTGAACTAGAGTCATAGTTGTTTAACCATCAGCATATTATAAATTGATAAAACTCCCTTATTTGAGTCAGGGAAAATCTAACAATTTTACTATTCAAATTCCACTGAGGTACAAATGATACTATTCACTTATTTATACTACTAGTATGGTATCCTAAAGTTTCATTAAATTTGGGGTGTAAACTTTCATCAATCTAATCTAGAATTAATCAAACTCTAATCAAGATGTTTTGAAAATGCTAAATAATGAACATTTTGTTAAAGGCATTCCATGTTTGTTTCTAGCAATTATACATCATACCCAAACTTATCAAAAGGACCATAGGAATATTTTCTTAACCATATCCATGGATCACAAAGTGTCCTGAAAATGAGTCTTTGGTACAATCGTTTAGGTTATCATGTCGACGAGCCTTGACTTTTAACCATGGCAAAACCACTATGTTCAAGAACTTGATAAATTGTTTTCTCCCTCATGTGGTGTATTTCCCTTTTCTCTATCCCGAACATGAATCTTCACCACTAAATCAATTGTAATACTAGAGCCATTTTAAAAATGATAGTAAATCCCTCAATACGGATCCCATGTGTACTTGAGTCATTTGTAGATTAGTTATAGATTGAGGGTTTAACATTTGTGTAGTTGTGGACTACAACATGAACATAAAGAAAATCTCTTTATCTTGATATCTTGATTATGCATTTTGCATATGAGTATTGGCAAGATCAAGAGTAGTATATTGAGGTGATAAATAACAAATTCTCAAATCAAGAGGACCGAGATCCTTAAGTTTCTAACTTAACTACAACGTATTTGATGTTAAATACATTTTTATATCACATATTAGATTATATTTAAGTTTAATTTTCATACATTGACAGTATAAGACTTTATTACATTGTCATCTAATCATGTATTGCTATATCAACATACATGTTTGACTCTCATATGCACCACTTCAAAAGTGATGCATATAGGAGGTTTTGATTGACTAACTGTGTAAAAATTTTTTACACTATTAGTCCATCAAAATTAAATTCATATTATTATATGTAAACCTCGAATTATACAATTATACTTTTTGTAATTAATGGAAACAAACCAAATTACGGATAAAAAATAATTTTTCTATTTTAATCTTTTGTCTTTACAAATTTTTCTATTTGATTTGCTTGAAATTTTCTAAAATATTCCCACATATGTTTATCAATAAATTTTGAAAAAAAATGATACCTTTTATTTATTTCAAATTAAAAAAGCATCATATATAAAATTTAATGTTTTACATGTTACGTAGCTTGGTCCATGTTACACACACATGAGTAATCCAACAAAATTGTCACTTTATTAACAATTGAAATTAGTTTTAGGCCAAGCTTATAGTGCACATGGTAAAGTTAGATGCACCACACATTTTGAAGATCAATGGTTGAGATTACATGGACCATTTATACCACCAAACTTATGGTACACTACAAGCTCTCCCTTTTTTCTAATATTTCTTTCATTATCTCTTCTCCATCGCCAACTCCTCGTATTTTCTTCACCGCAATAGCCTCCCACCACTAGAGATGAATGTTGCCAAAGATTGATGGTGTAACACTCTATCAGATATAATACTATGCTTAAGTTATAATATTTTACCCAGTAATTTGTTATGTGCGAATATTTCTTTTATTTGCCTATCCTTAATTTACTGACAAGGTCAAGTAAGTTTTAATCATAAAATATGGTGACTACTTGGGCATTAGTTTGTGTAGGCGATATATGTATATTCGTGGCGTAATAAAAGAAAGATCAACAAATCGGGTAGAAATAACCTTATAACATCGCTATGTGTGTATATATATATATAGCCAAAGAGTTTAGAAGCACATGTACATATAAAATAGTGGGTATAAAATGGCAAAACCGTCAACCAAAAATAACTCGGCCTGCGATCATGAAGTACTATCCCCTATGGTCCTCAAAGGACATTTCATCTATCATCTTTCTGAGTAATGCAAAAAGAAACTAAACCTATCTCCCAAGGTCATAAGCATGGCAAAAGAGGGCCGCTTTGTACATTAAGTCAGCGAGGAGGATGCTACCTCTAGTCAGATGTTGAAGACAAGAACCCGTTAGCCATACCGGGTTTTGTTGCTCTGTTCGAGTATGACTGTCATTGGGTTCGGAAGACGAGCTAGGGGATGACTCTGAAGCCTCTGAAAGATCCTTCTCATCAAGGGAGAGAGAGGGAACAAAAGGTATGGCTAAAAATGGGGCAGCGGGGTCAAACAGAAGGTGGAAGAGAGGAATGGTAAAATCTCTGTGGAAAAAGAAGTATAGATGGAAGCAGCAGCTACCGGTGATATATACGGAGTCTTTGACCAAGTCTATGTGAAATTGTAGGTCAAGGAACTCGATGAATAGCATGTCCATCGCTACTTGGTCCATGGTCTAAGATTGATGTGGATACATATAGTAGGGTGAGAATTTATAAAATCCCAGTAGGATTCTTATATTAATGGTAACTAACATCGCGTCCATTATCAATTGCTTCGATTTTGTTTAATTTCATGAAAAGGTGAATGGGTCTAAATATTTCCATTTCTTATTGTTTGAAAATCTAGCCTGAAGCAAGGTTCAATTTTACTTCATACGAAAAGAGACAGAATAATCATCACACAAATATCATATAGACCAACACACAGTGCAAGTGAACAATCTTAATCATAAGGAATGGCGTATGATCATAGTCACACGGAACTATATATATAAACAACATGATTTAAAGCACAAACCATCATCACATCTTCACAAGTATATATTTGTACATGATTTTTGCTGGAATTTTGGCAACATAATGGATCAAGTCCGCTTCCTTGTGGATAGTGCCATTCAACTAGAAAATTTGTCACAACAGTAGAACCAATAGAGTATTTCAATCTTTCATAATTGATATAAATTCTGCAATATTCAAACTTGAGTTGAGTTCATACATGTACTAGGGTGTAGAATTCTTTAGATTGGTAATTTTGCTAACCACATTTAGTTCAACCCAGCTTTGTAAATTATGCCATAATTTTTTATTAACTTATTTAAATCTAAAATTTGAATATGTTGAAGTATTATATGTCAAGTTTTTAATCTCTTTGGTGCCATAAGATTTTGATAAGTATAACTCAAGTAATTGAAGATTTATCTAGGTCTATTCTGCAGTTAGGCAGATTTACACACTAGAAAGTGAAAATCCACTAAAAATAGGAATCAAATTGGATTTATATGAAAGCTATATAAGTAAACTAGTTTTCATTGCATTTAGATAAGCAAAGCTCAAGTTATAAGCTTGCAAAATTGGTGGAATTGGTTTGTCCTGTCTCTATATAGTCAGGACATAGGGCAACTACTAAATTATTCGGAGCAATAGGGATCGAATTTGACTGAAATTTCTATGGCATGTTGCTCTATGTGTAAGCTTTCTAAAAAATTTGGCACCTAAATTGAAGTTGTATAGGGTGAGTTATGCCCTACACAACCCACTCGGGTCAAGTCTAGAGGCAGAAATCTAGGGTAAATTTAAAAAATCATATCTTATTTAATACTAATCCAATGGCCTTATAATTTATATGATTGGAAAGCTCTAAATATCTAGTTTCATTTAAAATTAGTTCCATCAAATTTTGATGGCTATGTATGAAGCTGTACACTTTGTAAATATAGACATCGTAGGGTTTATTGGTTTGATTCATTCTATTTGCTTCCTCTTGTAGTTTTTCTTTAACAATTCAACTTAAACCCAATATATGCATATTAATCCAGACACAAAACATCCTATAAACTTAGTATAGTTGTCAATATATGAGTAGAAAAGAGTTTAGAGATAGCTAACAGATTCACAAAATCAAACAAAGAGATAGAATCCTACCTCTAATTTGATATATAAATTGACTAGGTGAAAGTTTTTGATTTAGGAGCTAGTTAGAACTTGAAGACGGAAGAGAAGTGAAGTCAGTAAAAGAAGGATGAAAAGAAAATGAAGAGGGGTCAGCAAGGAGAGGGCCAAAAATTGTAAAAACTTGAGGAAGGAATTGTTCGATTGATATAACTCTAGGTAGTTGAATCCATGGCTTCTCACTGGTTGCTCTTTGAGTGGTTAAGGTTCAACCAAATTTCCTCCTTATGTGGAGCAGCAATTGGCGCCATTTTATGGGGCAAAGTGACTGAGTCCTTAGCCACCAAATTTAGGGTTTTTGATATATAATTCTATTGATTCAGCTCCGACAGTTTAAAGACACCGAATCTTTACCGATTTGAAGCATCGAATCTTTACCGATTTCCTTCAAATCAGTAAAATATTACTAACTAATTTTGTAAGATTTTCTATATGTCTATTCTAATTTTAACTAACACCTAATTAACTCCAAATAAATCTCTAATTATTCTCTAATTAACCCCGCTTATGTAATAGAATCAAACAAATTGATTAATAATGCAAATTGGGCATTTTAAAATTCTTTGGAGTTTACAAAATTTGCCTTCAAAATTTAGTACTTGAAAATAATTCAGAATACTTCCTCCTCATGTTGGATTCTACTCCCAGGTATAATCCTCTACACCTTTTCTTTCCCACGCTACTTTTACTAACTGCACGATCTTGCTCCGAAGTTGCTTAATGCTTCTGTCTACAATTCGTGCTGGGGGCATATGGAAAGTCAGATCATCTTTTGACTGTATTGACTCAGGTTCCAGGAATTGTGTAGGGTTAGGATAATAGTTTCTAAGTTAGGAGATATGGAAAATATCATGAAGATTAGATAAGTGTGGAGGTAGAGTGGATCGATATGCTACTAATCTGATTTGCTTCGAGATTTGAAAAAGGCTGATGAATTGAAGGTTTAGGTTTTTAACTTTAATGGCTTTGCCTAGTCCTGTTGTGGGTGTGGCTTTTAAGAACAAGAACACATTATCTCTTTCTTGAAAATCTGACGGTTTCCTCTTTGTGTCTACGTAGCTTTTCTGACAGCTTTGAGCTGTAAGTAGCTTGCTTCAAATCTTCTTAATCTACTTAGTGGTCTGTCTGATTAGCTTTGGGCCTACTAGACTCTGTTCTCCCAGCTCATATCAACACAATGGAGATTGACACTTTCATCCATATAAGACTTTGTAAGAAGCCATGTCGATACTGGCATGATAATTGTTGTTGTAGACAAACTCAACTAGTGGTAAATATCAATCCCAGCTCCCTTGCTGCTCTAATATGTACACTCACAACATATTCTCCAAAGTTTGGATGGTCCTTTCTGTTTACCCGTTCATTTGTGAATGATATATAATGCTCAGACCGAGCTTAGTACCAAAGGCCTTTTGAAACGCCCCCCAAAACTGTGAGCTAAACCTTGGGTCTCGGTCAGAAATAGTAGTCGAAGGCATTCCATGTAACCTCACAATCTCCTAAGTATACAGTTGAGCTAATTTTTTTCATAGGATAATTTGCTCGGATGGATAAAAAGTGAGCAAACTTAGTCCGTCCACTATAACCCATATGGCATTGTATCTAGTGGCTGTCCTTGGCAAACCCATCATGAAATCCATTGAAATACTCTCCCATTTCCATTCAGAAATCTCCAAGGGCTGCAGCATTCCCGATGGTTATCTTTACCTTCTGATAGATTAAGCACTTGTTTACAAAGCTCACCACATTTGATTTCATGTTGGGCCACCAAAACTTTCTCTTGAGATCTTGATACATTTGTTGATCCCTAGATGTACGATAAATTCACTTCTATGGGCTTCTTCTAAAATTTTGTTCCAAAAGCTATCTTTTTCAGGTACACATATCCTTCCTTGATATTGCCACACTCCTTCCTTATCATGAGCAAATCCCGTCAATTTCCTTGATTGCATTAGTGTTAGTGTATGCTGGAAGTTGATATCTTGTTGATGCGCCTGCTGAATTTGTTCCTTGAAATTGCTAGATATCTTGATCTGACTTAATTGAATAGCTCAGTGAATTATAGAGATTCCCAAGTTAAGATCTCAGAAACTCTCGATAAGCTCTGCCTCCTTGATCATCATCCAAGCTACACTCAGAGATTTTTTGCTCAAGGCATCTGCCACTATGTTGGCCTTCCCAGGGTGATACTTTAGCTCAAACTTGTAATCCTTAAGAAATTCCATCCACCTCCGTTGCCTCATATTTAATTCTTTATGATCAAAGAGATATTTTAAGCTCTTGTGATCAAAAATCACTTCAAACTTTACTCCATAAAGGTGGTGTCTCCCTATCTTCAGGTCAAACACCACAGTTTCCAATTCAAGATAATGTGTTAGGTAGTTCCTCTTGTGAGGTTTTAGTTGCCTGGAAGCATACATGACCACATTTCCAACATTGTGTGCATGGTTGCCTCATGAAAGGCCTTTAGGGCTGCTTACCCTTATCCCCTGCTGCTAGGAACTTCTTCTACTGCTAAAAACCAGGCTTTAATCTCGAGCCTTGTGGAGACAATCCTTTTTTAAGTTGCCACCAGTTGATTTGGCAGCTACTAACTTCCTATTGCAATCTTCCATAAGCCGGCATTTGTTCATCGAAGTGGAAAAATCCCTTATCTAGATCGGTCTTATAGCTACGAGAATATCTTCACTTAGTCCACCTTCGAATTTAACACACTTCTATACCTCATGTCGATTGCACTAATAAATTTTGGAAAATTTGCACAATTATCCAAATTTGGCGATATATTTTGAAATGCTGTTATTTCCTTGGCTTAGTTGCATAAATCCTAGCTCCTTGGCATTGCAAACTGAGGGAGGAAAGTACTTATGGTAAAATGCGTCCTTAAACACAATCTAGGTGATCTCCGCCTAGGCTTTTTCCAACGGCTACTTTATGTTATTCCCCCAAAATTCTGCATTTGCTTCAAGCATATAAGTGGCAAAGGCCACTTTCTAGTGATCTGTACAGTCTAAGATGGAGAAAACCTTCTCTATTGTCTTAACCTACTCATCAGCCTTGTCAGGGTCAAAAGCTCCTTTAAAAATAGGTGGATTCATATTTTTGAATTCAGCGAATTTGAGATGCTCCAGGTCACCTCCCTAACTGGGCCATTTGGATTCTCTTCATGACTAGCTTCAGGTCACCTCCCTAACTGGTCCATCATCTGGTGTGCTGCAGCAGCTTGCTCTCGCATTGCATAGGCCATCTCCCGCATTGTATCCATGAAATTAGCAAGATCTTCTTGAGTAAGGGCCTATCTTGCCTTTTGAAAGCCATTAAGTTCTAAACACATGAAACAAAAGTTATTGAGTTGATCATACTCAACACTAAGTCTAGTGTGCTAGTAAATAACAGTTCACACGGTCAGACAATTCCTACGCATGCATTTCTATGTCTTATCCATACAAACAAGATTCAATGCATGATATCATCTAAAAAATGCGGAGTATGCGTGAAGCATAGTCAATCCAATCCTCAGGCCTATGCTAGGATGAATTGCTCTAATACAAAAACTGTAACACCCTACCAAATATAATACTATACTTAAGTCATAATATTTTACTTGGTAATTTGTTACGTGTGGATATTTCTTTTATTCATCTATCCTTAATTTACTGACTAGGTCGAGTAAGTTTTTATTGTAAAACATGGCAACTAATTTGGCATTAGTTTGTGTAGGCAATATAGTGGGTACAACCATCAACCAAATATAACTTGGCCCACGATTATGAAGTACAACCCCCTACAATCCTTAAAGGATATTTCATCTATCATCTCTTTGAGTAACGCGAAAAGAAACTAAATCTATGGTCCAAGATCATAAGTATGGCAAAAGAGGGCCACTCTACACACTAAGTCAGCAAGGAGGATGCTGCCTCTAGTCGGATGCTGAAGATAGGAACCCGTTAGCCATACCGAGCTCCATTGGGGTGACTGTCCATAGGTCTGGTGGATAAGCCAGGGGATGACTCTAAAGCCTTTGAAGGATCCTCCTCATCAAGGGAGAGAGAGGGAACAACCTGAGGTGGTGAGGTTGGTCGTGTAGCTATTGGTGGTGAGGGATGCGCCATATGTAGGGATATGGCTCAAAAGGGTACAGCGGAATCAAATAGAGGGTGAAAGAGAGGAATGGAAAAATCTCTACTAAAAAAGAAGTATCGATAAAAGCAATAGGTACCGGTGATATATATGGAGTCTATCATTGGGTCTATGTGAAACTGTAGGTCAGTGAACTCAATGAATAAGATGCCCATTGCCGCTTAGTCCAAGGTTTGAGAATGACACGGATACACATATTAAGGTTAGAATTTATAAAATTCCCAGTTGGATTCCTATATTAATGCTAATTGATATTGCATCCATTCTCAGTTACTTTTATTTTTGTTTAATTTCATGAAAATGTGAATGGTGCCTAAATAGTTCCATTTCTTATTGTTTGAAAATATAGCCCGAAGCAAAGTTCAATTTTACTTCAAACAAAAATAGATGGAATAATCATCACACAAAAATCATATAGAACAATACATAGTGCAAGTGAACAATAATAATCATAAGGAATGGCATATGATCGTAGTTACACGGAACTATATATACAAATAGCATGATTTAAAGAACAAACCATCATCACATCTTCATAATATATTAATGCATGTAAATGGAATGCACTTCATCATTCATGGATCCTTAAACTTGTACTTTATAAGCTTCCCATATTTGCTCCTCTAGGAGTTTTAGGCCATATAACTCCTCGGTAATAGTATGCTTCTCAGGATCGAGTTCGTTCCTATATAAGATTGTTGGGTTTACCTTCCCTGCCTCTCCCATCAATCTATTCCCCTTAACTTTATTTCGGGGCTGACCCAAGTAATATTGAATCCTTTATAACTCTTATGAATTTCATAATCAAGATTTAATTAGCTTGAATGTCATATGCATTAACAAGTATATATTTTGTGCATGATTTCTACTGGAACTTTGGCAACATAAAGGATCAAGCTCGCTTCCCCATGAATAGTGTCATTCAACCAGAAAATCAGTCACAATAGCAGAACCAACAGAATATGTCAATCTTTTAACATTGATATAAATTCTGCAACATTCAAACTTGAGTTAAGTTCATACATGTACTAGGATGTAGAATTCTTTAGATTGGTAATTCTGCCAACCACATTCAGTTCTACCCAGCTTTGTAAATTATGCCATAATTTTTGCTTAACTTATTTAGATATGAACTTTGGATATGTTAAAGTATTATATGTTTAGTTTTTAACCTTTTTAGTCCCATAAGATTTTGATAAGTATAACTTAAGTAATTGAAGATTTATCTAGGTTTATTCTACAGCCAGGCAGATTTACACACTAAAAAGTAAAAATCCACAAAAAATAGGAATCCAATTGGATTTATACAAAAGCTATATCTAACTGAACTAGTTTTCATTTCCAACAAGTTTCACTGCATTTGGATAAGTAGAGCTCAAGTTATAAGCATGCATAATTGGTGGAATTGGTTTGCCCTGTCTTTGCCCAACCAGGACATGGGGCAATTTAATTGAATTTGACTTCAAAATTTTTATGACATCTTTCTCTATATGTAAGCTTTCTAACAAAATTGGTTACACCTAAAGTGAAATTGTATAGGGTAAGTTATACCCTATAAAACCCACTCGACTCAGGTTCAGAGGCAGATATCTAAGGTAAATTTCAAAAAATTGTATCTTACTTAATACTAATCTAATGGCCTTATAATTTATATGTTTGGAAAGCTCTAAATGCTAGTTTCATTTAAAATTAGTTCCATCAAATTTTGATGGCTGTGTATGAAGCCGTAGACTTTGCAAATACAGATGTCGTAGGGTTTCTTGGTTTGATTCATTCTGTTTGCTTCCTCTTTTAGTTTTTCTTTAACAATTCAACTCAAACCCAATATATACATATTAATCCAGCCATAAAAATATGCTATAAACTCAGTATAGTTTTCAATATATGAGTAGAAAAAAGTTTAGAGATAGCTAACAGATTCGCAAAATCAAACAAAAAGATGGAATCCTACCTGTAGTTTGATATATAAATTAACTAGGTGAAAGTTTTTGATGTAGGAGCTGTAACACCCTACCAATTTAATGTTATGCTTAAGCCATAGCATGAAATTAAGTAGAATATGTTACCGTGTTGATTTTGTACTTACAAATTGCTTACTCTCACCTTCCTTTTCCATTTGTTTATTATATATATATATATATATATATATATATATATATTGTTTTGGCGAAATGGCGCACTGTATATAATATCCGCGATTAATATTGTAGAACGTAATGAAATTGTAATAACTCCACAAAAAAGATATAGATAGGGAATATATCATCAACTATATTCATAGATATATATATGTAGGTGGAAGCCGATGCTTCAGTTTAAGTACACATGTGAAATAGGATACATGAGTGGGCCGGTGTAACAAAAACATAAGGTCCCTATCAGTCAAGGTAATCCTAAGTCTATGACCCAAAGATGCAAGCTGTCAAAAGAGGGTCATGCTATACAAATGAGCTCTCGACCGGGACCTAGTCGGTCAGATAGCCGTTGGCCACACCAGACCCGGCTGGGGAGTAATCCGTACCAGGTCCCAAAGAGGAAGATGATGAGCCGGTGGCCTAAGAAGGGTCGCTCTCTGAGTTGAGCGGTATGTCGGGAACCATCTGTGGGGGAGACTTTGGTGCGGGATCAGCGGGCGTGGCAGGTGTTGCAGGTGTACGAGGAGGATGTGCCACGTGTAGCGGGAACGCAAAATATATGGGGTGGTAGGGTCAAACGCAGGGTGGAACAGGGGAACAACAAAATTCCTGTTGCTAAACAGGTAGAGACGAAAGTTACAGGAACCAACTATGTACAGGGAATCCACGAAGGGATCATGATGGAGTTGTAGATTGGGAATCTCAATGAATAGGGTAGCAGTCGAATCCATCACCAGTGTCTGAGAATGACGCGAAAATGCAAGACGAGGTGAGAATTTACAGAAATTCTCAGTAGGGTTCACTAACTGACATCACATACATTCTCAGTTGCCTCGATTTTTATTTAATTGTAAATCATGGGATCAAACTAGACTATCCAAATTTACTAAGTTTAGGAAATTGTCTGGTCCGAGGCAAAATTCAGTTTTACTTAAAACAGCATAGGAACAGGAAGAAACTATTAAGCAGTGATATAGATTAATGAGCAGAGTAGACAAACATACAGTAATAAATAAGTATAACAATCAAACTAATAGCATCATATAACAACTATTCAATGCAACCATGCAAAATCTCATTCTTGAACTCATTTTCATAAACATTTTCCATTTCTTGGTCTCCTGGGAGTTCTTGGCCATTTTAGACTCTTGGTTAACAGTCTGTTTATCAGGATCGAGCTCATTCCTATACAGGAATGCCGAGTTTACTTTCCCTGACCTCTCTACCGATCTATTCTCCTTAACTTTAATCCAGGGCTGGCCCAAGTATCATAGAACTCTTATCATCACATATTCCTTATGTTCATCATAACATAACTTTCATAACTTTTTTGAGAATATACATGTATCAACATGTATATCATAACTCATGCATAAACTTTACCGAAATTTTGGCAGTATAACGGAATATGTCCGCTTTCCCATGAATAGTGTCAGTGCTCAGTATACCAACTCATCAAAGAAGTCATAACATTATTCATAATTCATCATTAACTTTATAAGGGCAGTAATCACATCAAGACAGGGTTGCTGCCTCAGCACAATCATTCAACCCAGTTTTTATAATCCAGGCCATAATTTCTATTTAACTCATTTGGATCTCAATTTTCGATATGCCAAAATGTTGGGTGTCTATTTTCTAACCTCTTTAGTCCCATCTGATTTTGATAACTATAGCTCAAGTTATATAGGTTTTATCCCAGCCTGCCCTGTAGTTAGCCAAAATTTCACACTTAAAAGTAAAAATTTACTAAAAATCGAAAACTGATTCAAATCATATGAAATTGGTCTCATATTAAAGCTAACAGGACAATCTGACATTTCAAAAAGATCCATTCTATTTGACTTAGTAGGGCTCGAGTTATAAGCCCCGACACTTGACCTTTCTGAACTGCCTTGATTTGGCCTAGTTTGGACATAGGGTAGTTTTGTTGATCTATTGGGAGCATGTGGGATTGTAACAAGCTTGGAATTTCATTGTCGAATATTCTCCTACATGTAAGCTTTCTAACAAAGTTGGTTTCACTCAAATTTGGGATTGTATAGAGTGAGTTACACCCTTCTTAAGTCACACTGCCCAGATAAAAGTCGTGATTTTTAGATCAAATTTCAAAAATTCATATCTCTTTCAATACTAATCCAATGACCTTATATATATATGTATGGAAAGCCTTGAATTTCTAGTTTCATATAAAAATGGTTGCATAAAATTTAAATGGCGGTAGGCCGAGCTGCACACACTGCCGTACGGACTGCCGAGGACTTTTGGTTTTCTAGCTTCTCTCCTCTTCCTACTTTCATCCTTTCTTACTTCCTAATCAATTTTTAACCTCACAAACAACCAACAAACCAGCCAAATATTATCATGTTCATTCAATCAACACATCAAGGATTGAGAAACTAAAGCCACCACTAGCCACCCACAACCAGAATAATAAGACAAGAATTAAACCTCTACCTCATGTTATGTGTGATTTGGTTTGATCTTGGAGTTTGAATGAATAAAACTTGGTTGAACTTGAAGGTTTGATGGAGTAGGGTGAGTGGAGAAGAGAAGAAGAGAGCTGAAGTAAGGGAGAAGGTAGCGCAGAAATGGGACTGAATGAAAGAAGAGGAATATGTTATAAAGCCTTGGAGTGGTAGGTAAAATGAAGGCTTTTGATTGGTATAAAACATAAGGCTGAATTTCAGCCAACTTTCCCCAATTTTTTATGGCCTTTCTTGCGCCACTTTCACAGGTTAAGTAGCTGAATTTCTTGTGACTGGTTTCCAGCCATGCTTCCTTCTGTTTATGGTCTAATATGGCTTAATTATCCTCCACGCAAAATGAGAACGCATTTGCACTTGGTCTGAACTCGGAACTCGTATCCATCTTGAGTAAAGTCGGAACTCTTATCCATTTAATTCGAACTTGGAGATTAGTTTGGATATCAGAACTCAAGTCACTTGGGAATAGGTTTTGAGATCGAAAATCGTGTTAGAAACATAAAATCTGAGATCGGAAATCACGGTAAACAATTTACCTTAAAATTGGCGGTCACGGACAAGACTATGAGATGTAAGAGACATGAACTCAGAAGTCCGGAATGTTATATAAACTTGGAAGTTAGTATCAGGACATAAAACCTTATGTACCCGGAAATCGGAATGTATCTAATCTCGGGAGTTGGTCACAAACTCAAGCTCATGAATGTAAATGGAAATTAGAACGGTCTTGACTTAAGTTTGGGTATCGGGAAATAAATAAACTCGGACATCGGTAATCATGTCCAATTGGTTCAGAGCAAGGGTTAAGTCGGAAATCGAAATTTGTTCGAACTTGGAGATCAACTCAAGGATCTGAACTCCTGTCCATTCTATTTGATATCAACCCTGAGATCGAAAATTGTGAAAATTTCACCTTTCATTTGAAACTTGAAGCCGAAAATCATGACTATTTCATTCGAATTGGAGATGAGGTCGGAAATAGGAAAAATTGTCCATTTCACTTGAACCTTGGAAATAAGGTCAAAAGTCGGATCTCGTGGCAGATGTTACAGGAGCTAGTTAGAACTTGAAGATGGAAGAGAAGTGAAGTGAGGTAGAAGAAGAATGAAAAGAAAATGAAGAGGGGTCGGGTCAAAAACTGTAAAGGATTGAGGAAGGAATTGTTTGATTGATATAACCGTAGGTAGTTGAATCCATGGCTTCTTATGGTTGCTCTTTGAGTGGTTAAGGTTCAACCAAATTTCCTCCTTATATGGAGTAGTAAGTGGTGCCATTTTATGGGGCAAAGTGGCTGAGTCCTTAGCCACCAAATTTAGGGTTTTCGATGTATAATTCTATTAATTCGGTTCCGACAGTTTAAAAACACTAAATCTTTACCGATTTCCTTCAAATCGGCAAAATATTACTAACTAATTTTGTAAGATTTTCTATATGTCTATTCTAATTTTAACTAACATCTAATTAATTTCAAATAAATCTCTAATTATTCTCTAATTAACCCTACTTGTGTAATAGAATCGAACAAATCGATTAATAATGCAATTTGGGTATTTTAAAAATTTTTGGACGTTACAGATTAGATGTTGCTACCATCATGTCCCATAGCCACACGTTGCTGCTATCGTGTCTCAACTCATGGTCTCCATCAACTATTACTTTAACATCTCCCTGTGTATAGTACTCTATGCTTAAGTCATAGTACCACACTTAGGAGTTGCTATTGTTACCTGAGCGGACCTTATCTGACAGCAACTTCAGTCGTCTTTGCAACTTATCGAACTATCTGGAGATAACATGGAAATAGGAGTGAGAATTTTAAATTCTCAGTAGGATTCTTTAACTATTATACATAATGTCATCGTTATCATCTCTAGTTGCTTCGGTTTATTATGAAAAAGGAGAACATGTTATACAAACTGTTTTATTTTATAGTTTGAAAACATACTATCTAAAGCAAACTTCATTTTATTCACACACTTGTCATTTGGGTGAGCCAATACAAAATCAATTCGTGAATTACACTATGAATAATAACTAAAACGTATTAAAATATAATAGCACCAAATATATTGAAAACATAAAATCTGCACACACCTTTACTTGTACTTGAATTTATGAAGATACACATAATTTTCTTTTCTTTTTTTGTCTTCCTTTACTTGTCATACATATTCCAGAGTATGATCACCATGTCATACTCTGTAGGGTGTGATCGCCATGTCACACTCCTTAGGAATATGTTCATCCTGCCATGTCCTAGAGTATGATCGCCATGTCATACTCCCTCGGGCTGTGATCGCCATGTTGCATCCCTTAGGGTGTGGGATCATTATGCCATATTCCAGAGTATGATTGCCATGTCATACCCCATTAGAGCGTGATCGCTATGTCACGTTTCTGAGGAATATGGACTCATCATCATACCTTATTATCAAATGATAATACTTACATGGTATTCATACACATCGCACAACAATATTAATATACCAACATTTAGAACTGTGTTTAATTTCTGCCGAAAATTTGGCAGCATGACGGATCATATCCGCTTCCCCGTGAATAGTGCCAAACAACTAGAAAATTTTAATCAAACAACAAACCCAATATAAAACATCATATCTCCATTAGTTGTCATACACAACAAAGTCTTATGAGCAAAGCGTAGGTAGTGAGGTGGAAGTTTTAAAATCTTAAGTTTTAATCTATCTTGCAAGCTTTTAACTTCTATTGATGTTCCCGAGTTTGATTTCCAAGATTGAATTGGACCCGAGTTTCGATATTATATTCCGACCTCTGGGGTTATGTTCGATTTCTGAGATTGATTATAGATCGAGTTTTGGAACTACATGTATAAGAGTTTTAAAGCATCTTAGTTTTCTCGACTTCCAGAATTCAAGTATAAGGTTTCTTATTCTCGTACCGACTTTTGAGTCTATGTTGAAAATCCTCGACCGCCGGGTTTAAGTATTTTAGGCTTTATATTCTTGTCCTTGACTTTCGATTTCAAAGTGTTTCATGTGCTATGTGATTCTGATTTCCGACATTAATCCCTAATTGGTCTTCCAAGACTTTTATGATTGTTCCCTAAGTTCCACGTTCCGACATTATTTTTACCAGTCTAGTATTCTATTCGCTTAGCTCTAAGTTTCTGACATTAACTATACACGATCTAGTTTTCTATTCACTAAGTTCCGAGTTCAACGTTAAGTATACTTGATCTAGCTCATTGTCTGCCAAGTTTCGAATTCCAATATTAACTCAAGTTATTTCTGTTTTATTCCAGACTGCCCTATTTCTAGCTAGAATTGCACTCTTATAAGAGAAAATTCACCAAAAATAGAAATCTAGGTGAAACTATGCAAATTTTATACCAATGTAAAGCTAACAGAGCAAGCTTCCAAATGAAAAGTTGCATATCATTTGCTTTAGTAGAGCTCGAGTTATAAGCTCTGAAATTTGACCTTCCTAAATTACTCTATTTTGGCCCGGTTTGGATATAGGGCAACTTCTTTGAACCACTGGGAACAAGGGGGATCGTCTCTAACTCTAAAATTTTTATGGGATATTCTCCTATATGTAAGCTTTTTAAAAAAGTTGTTTCATTCAATTCCAAGTCGTGTAGGTAAGTTTTGCCCTAAACAACCTAGTTTGCCCAAAATCAAACTCAAAAACCTAGGTCAAACTTCCAAAATTCATATCTCTCTCAATACTAATCCAATGACCTTATATTATATATATATGGAAAGCCCTGAATGTCTACTTTCATTTAAAATAGTTTCATCAAATTAAAACTGCTGTAGGCAGAGCCATACACTTTGCCGTATGGACTACCGAGAAAAAACCCTAACAGCTTCTTAAGTTTTCTCTTTTCTTCAATTTCTTTCATGCCAATTCCAATTCTAATCACAATACACATGCAAATTCAATTATAAACCATCATCATCACTCCAAATCACATCAATATTATGAGGAAACAAGATCCCTACACACCCCCAAATCAAGAAAAAGAAGAGAAGAAGTTGGATTCTTACCTTGTTTAGTTGAATTCTTGTTGATTTGATGTCTTAGATGGAAGCAACTCTTGGTGAGACTTGAAAAGAGGTTGGAGATGGAGTGAGGATAAGTGTGTATGGAAGAGAAATGGAGAGTGGTCAGCTCCTTATACTGGCCAAAATTCACAAGGGCAAAGAAGGGATTGAACACAAACTTATCAAACAAGAATTCATGTGATTGGTGGATTTGTGTTGGAGTTTCAACTTGATTTTGTGGTTGCCATCTTTGGCTGAAACTGGCGCCACATGTAGAGGTGTTTTGGCTAAATCCTAACCATTCATCCTAGGGCACTCATAACATAAATACTATTGGTTCGGTTCCGACAGTTTAAGATACCAAAATCTTACCGATTTCCTTTAAATCGGTGAACTAGTTTTTTTTTTTTTTTTTTTTTGAAAATTCCTAGGTGGTTTCCTATGATTCTAATCTAATTCACTCAAGGTTAATTCTTCTAAATGTTACTTAATTGGCTTTGATTAAATACTTAATCGAATTCTAATTAATACCAATTATTTGCTAAAAACTGAATAACTCGGTTAAGAACAATTAAAATTTTTCGAACGTTACAATTACCACCGCTGCCACCACCTTGGCATTGCTGAGAGGGATGAAGTTTGATAATGCACTATTCAAATCCAGGACATACTTGGAATGATTCATTGAAGACAAGTTCATGGAAGTAAGGGAGTTGGTATTGATCCCCATGACTTTATTGCCAACCTTGGACTATCCTATCTTATTTGTGGAAAAACAAATTAAGTTCCTTAATTTAGCAATTAGTAAAAAACCTAGGAAGAGTGAAGTCTCAAGCACTACCAATGTCCTTTGTTAATGATCTTTGATCGTTCTTTCCTATTGAATGGAGTTAGCACTTTCCTATTTTGCTATTTGGTGCTTGATATATGTGTAGAAATTTTATAATCTGACAATGTTTTAATTTTAAGTAATGTCTTAGCTATGTTGGCAGCAATTTTTTTATGCTGTCAAACCCATTATTCGATGGATTTACATTCTCTTATATGAGAAAAATGAGAGGATCCAAATTCCTTGACAATGAGCAAAGAAAATGATGAACCATACTTTTCTTATTGATGCTTCATAGTCCAGTTGTTATTCTCCATAGATTTTCCTATTGTTATGTTGATCAATTCAATAAGGTTAGGTAAGGTGGCGGTGAGAGAGATGTTGGAGATAGGTGTAGCGATGCAAGGAGTTAGAGATGGTGCAACAATGGCTAGAAAGAGATGATGGAGTTGCAATGGGAAGGACTAGGAGAAGGCTTGAAGGAGAGACATAATGACAAATTTATAATACACCCACTTGTTGGTCTCAACCATACACTATTTCATCTTCATCACTAGATGGCTTGGTGCTTGGTGCACTATATTTTACCTATTACACTAAGAACGAAACCCTAATTTTAACACATGTAAAGTATTTTATTCTATTAATCAATTATATCTTAATTTTTTATATGGCTTTTGAAGTGGTAATAATAGGAGTTGAGTATTTTTAATGATATGACTATATATAATTCCATAATGTGTAAAAAATTTTCACTGATTGTATATCAAAATTGAATACTTTCAATTACCAAAGTTTGGATATTGTTGTGTTATAAAACGAAATTTGTGAACCAAATGCAAAATTGACCAAAGTTCAATGTTATAATATGTGTATATTAACTACCTTATATCAAGTCATATGAATGTAAAAAATTAAGGTATGAAAAAGAAAGAAAATTTTAATATTTTATTTTCAAGTTATTAATTTTTTTAGGTAAATAGCAAGAAAACCTCCTGAAATGTTAAGATAAGACATTTTACCCAAACTATCTTAAATTATGCATTCCGCCCTACTCCCTCAATTGCGTGAATGGGTTAACCCTAGTTATCACTTCAAATTAAGGAAAAAAAACCTCAATTATTGTTGCTTTTTTTTTTTTTTAACCTTAGAAGGCTTCATTGTTCTGACTTCTCTTTCGATGCATAGACTAAGGAGAATTAGTAGAGAATGAGGCGCTTCCATTGCACACAACAACCACCATTTAAGGTTGACTTGGGTAGAAAATCCGCTATCAAGTAAGGGTTCCTTCAATGATTGATACTCTCACTTGTAACTTTCATAACATGCACTCTCATAACTCCCATCTAGGAAGTTCATAGTGCTTACCTAATATTGCCTTCAATTCAGCGTAACACCTATGCATTTGCCCCATCAATTTTAATTGTTGTAGTAGGTTAAAATAGAATCATTGCTAGCTTTGTTGGAAGTGGAGTGCAATAGAGCGAATAAAAAAGGGATATGGCTTCATATCACATGGACACAGGGGAGTCTTCCACATATAGTGCAAGGTTAAGGCTTTTCAATAACAAGTGTTTTTGTAACAGGCATGCGGTTATAAGATGCTCAAAGTCAAAAGCTCACAAGAATTGGTAATACTACAAATGTTAAGAAAAGGGTTGCAAATTTATTGAATGGGTTAAACCAATTGGTGGCTTTGAGGATGCTTGGAACATAGTGGGACAATCAAAGCCTCAAATGTTAATGATGGAAATCAATTGATTATGGAGATGACAATGATATAAAGAGAAATTGGTGTGATTAAGGAGAAGGTGGAAAACTTGAATGTAGTAAACAAGACCATTTATGTTTTGGGAGAAACAAATGTTGCCTAATTTTTATGTTTTATGTGTTTGCGTGTTTATTTGTAATCTTTGATTCTAGTTGTAAGTAAGTGATAAATAAATGTAATTGAGTTTCATCGAAATTGATTGTTTAATGCTAAGTTTATAGACTTCTTTATTTGAGTTTCATATTAATGTAATCTCAAGTAGCCTATTATTTTATTGACTTCTTGCTTGTAATTTTGTTTGACATAACTACTGAATTGGTAGTAGCATATATGCTACTATATATGCTACTATATGCATCTAAAATATTGTTAAAACTTGTATTAGATATGTCAAAATCATAAAGAAAGGCATCATTGATACTGTATAAGAGTATTGCTACAGTCTCGTAATCAAATCCAAGAATATGACGTTAGCCATAATCTAATATAAGCACCAATCCATGATATGCATAAGCATATATAAATATTCTTCTTTATGTTAGTATCATGAACAAAAAATGGGTTACATAAAATCAGTATCATTTGAATGAAAAACAATGTGTAATCAACCAATTAGCAAGTATCCAATAGATACCCAAAACACCTGGTTTGTTATATTAAAAAACATTAAACTTGGGTCACAAAAGACTAATCCATAATCCCTTTTATAAAAAAAAAAACAAAAAAAATCATAAACTCCACATGACCATATCTAGTCTATATTGCCTCAACCAAAGTCCCAATAATAGAAATGGTTACATGGGCAGTTCAAGTCTCTACTGTAGTTGCAATTGTAGAAGCAAAATTCCCATATTAATGGAAGCACCAATAGGATCAATGTTGCATTAACTTGAATCTCCTAATTCAAACCACCTTTGGCTTGAGATCTTTTACCGTAAGGTGTAGACCTATTTTTCACCCTTTTCTTCCTGTTCTCCTTTGATTTATTAGCAGTAAATAGTTGGCTTGTGGAAGTGGTCCAGTTTGGGAATTTTCCACTAGTTCCTGAATTATTATCCCTCTATTGGCATTATTATTTTTCTAATGTAATTATAGACTTCAATCAGCAACCATACACATATAAATATAATGAATTAAACCAAATTACAGTGGTACAATTGCCTTGGATGATTTGGTGGTAGAACTTTTAGTAGCTATTGCAACTCTTTGACATGTCCTTTTGTTATGCCCAAATTGTTTGCAAGTGTCACTTGTAGCAATGGTTGATCTCCTAAAAATATTAAAACCAAAAGCTCATTTGCTAACTTTTTTTTCTCGTGCTCTACCTTGGCTTTCCTATAAGCCTTCTTAGAATATGTGGTAAGACAACGTCCTTTGCAATCTCATGAATGGACAGTCTAGAATAGGGTAAATTGTCACATCCTGAACCATGGTGTGTCTAATTAGCCCTATTAATTGATTTATTTCATTACTAGAGAGAGATACAAGAAATGAGGGTTGAAATGTGAATATTACGGTTAGAAACATTTAAATTTTTATGCAGAAAATTTTATAAAGACCATTAGCAATGTCTCACTGATTTAAGAAGTATCGGTTTAACTTCAGTGTTGTGTAATGCAAGAACCGAATCAGTAGAAATTTATATTATAAAATCTTAAATTGAGTGGCCAAAATTCAGCCACTCACACCCTTCTTATTGGCGCCATATTAGCCACAAAAAGGGAAGTTCAACCAAAATGTATCAACATTAAAATCCACCAATCACCACCCATGAGTCACCTTTACCCTTTATGACTCAAGACCAAACTAATCCCCAATTTCTTTCTTAATTTCATCTTCTCATCCTTATTTCTTCATCCAACTCATACGCCTTCACCCAAAACTTTCTTCCTAAATTAATTCAAACTTGGATTTGAGGTAGGATTCTTGAATTTATTCGACTTTAGGATTTATGTGACCTACTAGGATTTCTTTTATTCTCTTTAATATGATGTTGTATGATGCCTATATGACTTATTTCCAATGGATTGATATGGAAATTTTTTATTTGGGTTGGAAAATTAATCAAGAACTCAAGGAAAGACTTAAACAAAGTTGCTGGAGACTAAATCCCTAAGACCCGTCCGTATCATGAACGGTGTATTTTGCTCCACAAAGGTCTGAACTAGACATCTAAGGTTTTTCAATCATATAAATTATAAACTATTGGACCTAGAATAAGAGAGTTACAAATTTTTGAAGTAACCTTTTGAATCTTGCCTATTATTCTGATTAGTATGGGTTGTGAAGGGCATAACTCTCCCTATATAACTTCAAATTAAGTGTAACTAATTTCGTTAGGCAGGTAACATGTAGATAATTATGCCATAAAAATTTTAGATTCATATCTTAAGCACATTACTCATTGAAGTTTTATAAAGTTACCATATGTCCTACTCAGGTTGAGATAGGGTATTACAAAATAGTCTACTTTAGGAGCCCATAGCTTGAGCTCTATATACCCATTCAAAATGAAACTTATGAGGAATAAAAGATGGTTCAATTAGCTTTATCCGTATGTAAATTTTGGATAAAATCAATGAAGATTGGATTTTTGCTGAATTTTTACATTTAAATGCTCAAGTTTGTCCAATAATAGGCCAGCCTTGAGTAAAATTTTAATAATTCAATTTATACTCATCAAAACTTAATGGGACTAAAGAGATCTAAAAATAGACTAATATTGCTACAACATAATCAGTTTTCATATTTAAATGAATTAAAATGAAATTAAGGTACAATTGATAAAATAGGACATATTTAGTAATTTTGAAATGCATTGATAAATTTCAAATAGTTGAAAGCTCTTGAACCATGAATAGCCAATGATTAAGATTTATTGATGCAATTCTCTATTAAAATGTTGTAATATTGGTATATCATTATGATGATTTTGCTATCTTGACTGATTGGCTAAAATTTCCTTGTTGCATTTTAGGGAAGCATTTATAACTGTTATGCTGCTGAATTTTTGGCAAAAAAAAGTGAATTATGCATTGTAGTTTCAAGTCATTCTAATATATCATACGTACATGTGAATAGATAATATAAGATCCCATCACATGGAGATAGCTTTGAGGTCCTTTCACATGAAGGCAATCATATGAAAGTCATGAGATCCCTCCAAATCTAGAGGCACATGGATCCTCTTGTAGGTTAGTACTATATAACAACGGTCATGAGTTGAGTTCACTCCCTGATCAGACTATCCAAGGGCAGCAATCATAGGTATGACACATATTTACTTATGTTTGTTAGCTGAATTGTTAGGGAAAAAGGCATTCTTAGCAATTGTGTAATTGTTTCTATGTTATATCCAAGTGTACAAAGTAAAAACAATCTACTTCAGAAGGATTCAACTTTTGAACTTAATAAATAGACCTTACCACTATGTGTGAGATCATCTTTTTCTAATAAAGTGAAGCAGCTAGAATGGCAACGATGACGTGAATTGTTAGATATTTTAAGAAATGTACTAAGAATATAAAGTTCTCATTCCTATGTTTGTGTTTCTGTCTCATCTCTAGAAAGCTCAAAAGACTCCAAAGGGCATCAACCTAGATGAGTGCGACGAAGACTAGATTAGTTACCGAAGACATCATATATTTGTAAGTATTTGAAGGGTTGTCTAGTAACTCCAATATGAGTAGATTGTAAATGAATACAATATTATTTTCACAATATATATAATGCAAATAATGAGCCAAGGTCCCTTTAATTTGTTGTAGTAGCTCCTAATATGATGTTATGACCTGTGTTTGAGTTAAGATATACATGATAGACCATGCTTACATGGCAGTCTTGCATTGGTATGGAAATACATTAGTCAAGTGTTATTGCATGATATTTCTAATTTGAATAGAACAATTAGAATTAAATTTGGTAACTTAACACAAATCTCCCAGAATTTGTATTGAGATATACCTTTTTTCAAGTCCATAGGGAATCTTTTGCCATAATCATTAACAGCAAATTCCATTTAACCAATTAGGACCAAACCACACCTATTGGTCATAGATTTCATAGTCTCAATCTTTTTCAAAGCCCTAGGAGTTAAGTTATTCTCCCAAATACAACCATAAGAATGTCTACTATGAATCTTGCCCATCAACTTTATAACTAAAGACTCTACTACCATACATAGTGGCTTACCTCGTAGAAGACCAACTAGTTTATTGAAACTCTCTATCATGTTATTTGTGATGTGGTTCAACTTCACTATAGGGTCAAAAACTTGCCTTGACCACATATTTGAAGGAGTCTTGTCCATCTACTCAAACATATTCACATCCCCTTGCTTTATGAGTTACATGATCTCCTTGAACTCCTAATTATAGCAACTCCTAACAGCCTTCCAAAATAAGCTCCTTAGCATCATACTAGGGAATTTCTCTTCGATATTCACATACAAGTGCCTAGAACACCATTTGTGTGTAATAGGAAACACCTCATTCATAGCCTGGTCTAATCCTTACATCATAACAAACAACACCAATTAAAGCTATGAGAAATTCACGATAATGGTCTAACGACATACGCATAGGAATTAAACAAGTAATACTAATAACATATTTACCTTATGTCTATCAGTCATAATACAAATGGTTTATCATGGATTGAAGCGCCAATCATAGAATCCAACATTTGAAGGAAAAAGTCCAACTATCCTTGTTTTCTATTTTAGATATGACCAATGCAACAAGAAAAGTCCCATTTTTTTCATCCAAGGAAATAGTAGACAATATGACACGACCATAAGGCCCTTTCGAATGGCAACCATCCATGCCTATAAAAGGCTGCAACCTCTAATAAATCCATTTTTCATAACATCAAGTCACAAAAAAAAAAGAAATTTTTAAAACAAGATTGGTACCAAGGCTACTCCTCTCAACTTGTAACTTGGCAATAGACCCAAGATTAGCCACCCTAGCCATTTTAGCATAATGCCTTAGCTTGCTATATGTTTAGCATGATTACCCTCAATTTGTTCCTTTGCCTTCTTCTTAGTATGATACATTTGAGATTTAGAAACTTTAACCCCATAATTAGTCAATAAATGTTTATGGATTGCTTCATAATTAGTATTATGTTCAACCCTAAATTGTGCCTCCATTTTACTAGCTATCCAAGTGGATTGTCACAAAGGAATTATTAGAGCTTTAACATATATAAGTATGTTTCGCCTCATACACCTTAATCTCAGATGTGACCTCATTTAAATTCCTTAATCTCGGATGTGACCTCGCTTAGATTTATGATAGCATGCAAATACCATTCACATCTCTTACTAGCCCACATAGCAATTATCCGAGTTTTCTTATTCTTAATCTTGGCGATTTCAATAATAACATAATCTCTAAGAACCTCCATAAAGGCTTCAACACTTGCAAACAACATTCCTTTCTCCACTGTTATTATGCCCTTTCTTGATTCTTGATAAATCCTATCAACATATGCCCTATTCAAGTAAGGCTTATCCTTACTAGTATTAGAACTGCATACATCATTAGCTAAATTTTTAGATTCATATTTAGAGTTATCATGCTTGTCTCTTCTGCAATACAATATAGCCATCAACATCACTATACCCTAACCTAGCCCTACCTACATCAGATGTTCGAAAGGTGTCATCATCAAAATCATTATTGCATTACAACAGTATTAGGGGTAGACAAACCTATCTCAAGCTCCTCTAATAATGGCTCTTGTATATGATTCAATGCTTCTACAAACAAATGCAGGTGATTATTACCTTCCTTTCCATTTTCCTTAATCCATAACAGTAATCATTCTATCCTGTGGCAATTGTTCCTCTAGCCTCAATTTCTTTTCCTAATCTAGCCTCAGCCCAACATGTATTTGGCTTAGTAGCTCCATATAGCATAAGTAGTCATTGTTGAACTTCTCCATTATGAAGAAGTCATCCTCACAATGAACAATAATGCAGAAGCTTGTACTATAACTCATTGTATTTGTAAAAAAAGGTAAATAACAAAGCTCAATACTGGTAAATACATAACACACTCAATACAATAAAAAGGGAGTAAGTGGAGAAACTCAAGTGTGAGTGTAAACAAGGCAAAAGGAAAGAGAAAGTTTGCCTCTTTGTAGTCTTCAACTCTACAAGCTACGATTTTGTCAAAATTTTTTTGCTTCGGCTGATGAGTGAAGATGGGGGCAGTGGGTGAAGAAGATGAAATGAAAAAGAAGAACATTTAGTGTGAGCAATGGGAGTCAAAGGAACAATGTGTGGGTGGGGGGAAGTGGAGACTATTAAACTCTCTTGCGAAAGTCTCTAATAATTACCTCAGGTAGGTGAGATGAGTTAAGAGATGGGTTAAGTTTGTAAGTGTTAAAAACTCACTGTGGTTACCAACGATTAGCATCTTAAACGATGGTTTGATGGAGTGGGGTGGAATGCATATTTTGAGATAGTTTGGCATTATGTGTCATATCTCAACATCTCAGGAGGTATTATTATTATTTACCCTTTTCTTTTCATTATTTGTAAGATTCTGAAGACTAAGTTCTATCTTATAATTGGTGAATAGATTTAGATCTTTTAAAGTTAAAATTTTATATAGTGAAAAAGTAAAAAATTATTCATCTTTAGATTATTTAATGGGATTTACACACATTAAAATTTATTGATATAAGGGTAAATAACTATCACTTTAATTTCTCAGGTATTCTCAATTTAGACAATCTAAATTTTCGGTGAATTTTCCTTTTTTCTTTTTGTGCCATTTTAGATCATAGTAGACCAAAGAAAAAAAGTTATGCTCTAAAACTTGGCCTTATTTCTCAATGATTGATTAGTTCGAAAGGCCTCTTTTTTTCAACACGAGTGAAGTGACACGTGTGCGGAAGCTTGATGAATAGGAGCTTCTAAGTGGACCACATGGTCACTATGAACGTGGCCATGAAAGTGTGCATAACCCCAAGTGATCCTCACATGCCCTTACTATCTGCTTTGTGGAGATAAGCACGAATGAAAGAACTGAATATTTGAATTGCCAAAATATTAATAATATTAGTTATTTTACGTGTAACGGGTTATTTCATATTTAATATTTACTAAAAATAATTTACCTTTTTTTAAAGATAATTTCATCATATACTAGTTTTTTTTTATTTGATTAAGTTTTTATTGATGTTTATGTTCCAATATTATTATATGCCTTATAGAAAATAATTTCACCATCTTATTATTACAACTTAGTTTGTTATTTTTTTGTTAGCAATGCTTCTATCTTAATATTTTTGTTTGTCTAATATTATGATCTTTTTTATAAAATAATTATAATAATATTCATCTTTTTATTAAAAGTAACCTACTGATCTTCAATGCAGTTTTACTATATATGATCATTATTATTCCATTAATTTTCTTATGAACTATCATTAATATCATAATATTATTATAATTTTTTATAATATTCCTTTCTTTTAAAAAAATTAATACAGTGGACTCTGTAGGTTATTTTTTCTACTTTTATTTAAAATGAAATTTACTTATTAAGGCAATTTTATTAAATGCTACTATAACCATGTTGTATGATTAATAAATTTTTACACTTAGATTTTGTTTTATTTAATTTATTATGTTATTATTAAAAATAAGCATGTATTAAATGCTGCTATTAGATGTCTCTCAAGACGATTGTACTATATATAGATAAATGAGTAAAGGTTTATTATGGTCGCTGAAGTTGTATGTGTGTTTTACTTTAATTACTGAAATTAAGGATTAATAATTTAGCCCCTGAAATTGTAAAAATTAATTCAAATTAGTCTTTAAGGGGATATTCATTGGGACTAAATTGAATCATAAAAAAGACTAAGTTGAATCATTGTTTGTAACTTTACGGACTAAATTATTAATTTCTTAATTTCAGAGACTAAAGTGGAGTACATATACAACTTCAGAGACCAAAATGAACCTTTACTCTAGATAAATAGATCTATTTTGAATAAAAAATGATAATTTGATGTTAATGGAGTTTTGAAGGTTAGGAGACCTTTCGTGTTCTGTGAGTTCCTTTTCTTTTTTCCCCCCTTTCTCAATCTGGGTGTTGTGTGAGTTTTGTGAAGATCCATGTACTGAGTTCTGCATGATTAGGGAGAATTGTGCTGATTGCTATGTGAGTTATGACAATTACGGTGTATTATTCTAGTTGAGTTATCGAAAATTACTTTGATTATAAGGGGTTGTATAGTCTATATGTAACGCCTATTTGAGTTTGCCTAGCATTTTTTAAATGAGAAATGTTATTTGTATATAATATATATGGGACATGTTACTAACATAATCTCATTCATTATTGGATAGGGTGTAAAACCCATTTGATCTGGGTCTCACGCCCCATCCAATTATAGATAAAAGTATATCAACACAGTATCCAATATATATTATGTACAAATAATATATCCCTTTTTAAATATTTCACATGTAATTGGTTGGAATTTTTGCTGACGAGAAGAATTCAAAAATAAAGAATTACCTTTTATTTTTTTTTCCATATAGTTTTCTTCCACTCTAGCTATATGATCATTCCTTTATTCGGTCCAGTTTCCTACTGCCTTCGTACCATCAATCTTGGCTTCGTCATATCTGCAAGGAGAAACTTAGAAGACGAAAAGGGGTATGCCAACCATCCTAGCATATAGATTTAATTTCCTTGCCATGTGTCAAGGATGTTACAAGGATTTATATGCTTCCAACTGTGCGTAGTTAACAATTGAAAATTAATAGTATACAATTGGAAATTATATGTGTCGAACACAAAGAAAAGAAAAGAAAATAGCAGAATCATAAGAATTACATTAATTGAGTTCTCTATCTCTCTCTCTGTATATATACCCCTCTATCGTACAAAGTTAAACAATCAAGTCTCACACATTCTCACACAAGCGAGTGTCTTCTGCCTTCAGACATTCAACTTTATTTTTTCGCCCCGGCAACACTTCCTTTCTGATATACAATCTCTCACTCTTGGTTATTGTCTTCAATTTCTCTGCCAGCAACACAAGGATCAAGGATTTTGTCTGCTGATTAGAAATTGGAATGGTAACTCGATCTTTGAATTTAGTTTTATATATGCAGATCTATTCCTTGTTTTCATCACTTTTGTTTTTTCTTCAATCGCATTGCTCTTTTTATCAATTCTCTTGGATCTCCCAAAGAATTCTTTTTACAGAATCCCGTGGACTCAAACCCCGGCCGATTTATATTATTTTAATATTAATATTTTTTTGTTCCTTTTCCTTCAAAATAAGTTAAAAATATCCAAAATTTGAAAGAAAAAGATGATAGAAAGAAATTTTACTTTTGCTAGGCTATGTAAAAACCCTGCGCAAAGTTGGGTGGTAAAGGGGAAGCACATTATGTTAGGGTGGTTTAGTTTAATTAAAATGTTTTAAGAAAAAAAATGGGTAATAAAATAAGAAAGAAAAGTAAAAGAGTGTGTAGCGTAAAATACTGGATTTGGCCATCTAACACACATTAATTGACCACTTCTCTTATCTTTCAACATTAATTATTATTATTTTACAATATAGTAATAACAAACATGGTTGTGCACATCACAGAAATTAATGGTAGTCTTTGAGTGAGAGAGGAGGAAGAGAAAACAAGTGAGCAATGGCATCCTCAAATTCACCTTGCGCAGCATGCAAGTTTCTGCGCCGCAAGTGCCAACCAGAGTGTGCTTTTGCACCATACTTTCCACCAGATCAGCCCCAGAAGTTTGCAAACGTTCACAGAATCTTTGGGGCAAGCAATGTCACGAAGCTTCTCAACGACTTGCACCCTCACCAACGTGAAGATGCTGTGAATTCCCTTGCCTACGAAGCAGAGATGAGGCTCCGTGACCCTGTCTATGGCTGCGTAGGAGTCATCTCTCTCCTTCAGCACCAACTTCGCCAGCTCCAAATGGACCTTTACTGTGCCAAATCAGAGCTCTCTAGGTACCAAAACTTGAGCATCACCACCAACCATGGCCTCATGAGTGGTGATTCCGGTGCCACGGCCTACCACCACCACCAGTTCTTTCCAAGGGACCAGTACCAGCAGCAGATGGTTAGAGGCTTTGATGCAGGGAACAATTATGATGCTAGCCTCTTGGCCATGAACATATCTGCTAGCTTAGGGCAGCTCAATCAGATTCAACAGCACAGCGCCGGCGGCGGCGACGACCGCCGCACCGTCAACCCCTCCTAGGGTTTCATGGTATCGCATAATTAATGCAATAGGTAATTAAACTTCTCTGCCTTTATTTCTGCTGTTATGGTTCATTGCTTTTAATTGTCATCATCACTGATTCACATAATTAAATACATATTTTGTCATCATTGGCAGTGTTGTATAATTATGGACTTACCATGTTGGGAGATTTTTCAAATCTATTATGTATAATGTATGCACTTTCTCATGGACTGCACTAAGTTAATTTGGAAATATTACTCTATATTATATTATGTTATCTAAATTTGGAAATGTTAATCTTACTATTCTTTTCCATTAATCTGGTGCATGAGTTTAGTACAATAGTAAAATTACGTAGCGAAAAAAAAAAAAATGGCATGACCTATTTATTCATTCAACTGTTAACTTAATTGCTTGGATTAACTTGTTTTAGGTTTAAAACAATTTACAATTAAAAGCTTCTTGAAGGAACCTTGTTTTTTTTCGTTCGAATTCTTAAAACAATTTTTTTATACAAAAAAGAAAATAATTATTTCCTAGAAAAAAGTTGGTATGCAACATACTTATTGTATGCGTGTGACATCATTTTAGTAATTAAATTTAGATAAAAATTCGGACTTTTTAGCATTTTCTTTGATAAAAATTTATTATGGGGATATTTACATTATTTTTGTTCAACATACATGTTCAAGAATTTTATTATGATATACATTCATTTTTGTTTTAAGGAGTTTTGAAATTACTAGCTGGAGGAAAGTATCAACGTGCAATCTCCATTTTTGATGGACGCTCAAGACCAACGATCCGTCAAAGCTCGAGTCGCATTTTTAATTTTTCTTTTCATATTATTACAGAACATCTAGACAGAAACATGACATGAACATGAAGTAGCTGGTCAAAATTTTTATTGTTGTGCTTTTAGTGTATCTGCCGAGGAAAAGAAATAAGATGGACGGTTCCTTCATAGAAAAGATTATCATTATTAGCAAACAGTTTATTCTCTTCTTCTAATCAGTAATGATAGTACAGTTCTTGTCACATTTATGGTCAAATACCTTGACAAGGTGTTTTCACTATATATAAATATTTGTATTTGTTAATTGTTCTTCTTACACCTTGAGATGATGAGTTGTATCTACCTTTCCAATACGCATTATACAGTAGAACTATTATATATGAGAAAAAGATGATGAGACCTGGCTGTAAAACAGAACCGCATTTATAGCAGTTCCTTCAAATTGCCCGAGTAAAACTACTCAAACCCAGTGACTACCCTACGTTTAATTCTCAATGTCATTGGCATTTATTAGACAGTGCCAACACTATGGACCTGTTCTTCTATCTGAGCCGCATTTGTTAATTCCATTGGGCATGAAATGAATTCAGTGACTGTGACTTGACCAATTCTTTTACCCTTTTTCTTCTGCCTTATCACACTGCTATCCCCTTGACTATTCCTTGTTTCTAGCAATACACACTTTTCTTGAAGTTTGGCATTGCACGCTTTTCTATATATATTCATCCTTCAAAGTTCAATATGCATACGCAAAACTACACCCGAGAACCACCTACTGCATTTCTTTCATCTATCTTCTTTATTACATCCTTAATTATATGCTGTTTGTCCCCTCCTTACCTGTACTATTCTTCTCATCCTCTCTTCTTTGAAAAAGAAAAAAAAAAAAAGAACACTTTGATTGGCCATGAGACGTGACAAAGCTACAATGTAATGAAACGTTATTTGAAGAATAGACGGTTAATCTGAAGTCTGTTTGTTCTTCTTTGTATTATTTTATAATAGCCTTGATATTTACGTAGTAAAAGTACTGCGTTACAGTTTCTTTGCATAAATCGAAATAACTTGAGCTACTAATTAATTTACCCTTTTTTGTACCCAAATTTTCGGTGCATTTTAGCTATTTACTTTTTTATAGATTGAATATTGATATACAGTAATTTTCAACGGTACAACAGTTATGTATCCAATTACTATAGGTGGTACATGTTGGCTTTTTATTTTTGTATATTTTTTTTTTATGTGACGTTGGCTTCTTATTTTTGTATTTTTTTTTATATGACGTTGGCTTTTTATTTAATTTTCTAAAATAATCCTTAGTAATAAAAAGAGATATAGCAAAATAACTCTACACGGGCCATTTTCTAACAGCTGAAAAATTACTTCATGTTTAAAAAATTTAGAGTCAAATTCTAGAAAATTTATAAAACTTGACATAAGATAATTTGCTTTAATTAATGATATATGATTGACGGAACCATTCTTTTATCACGATACACAAACGTAACAACTTTGCAATGAGGGAATTAGTTTCTTCAACAAAATCGCCGTGCTTTTGCTGTACAATCTTTTCCTCATTATTTATATATTGTTATGGCTCATTCGTAATTTTCTCGACAATTTCTTTCTTGTCATGTGCATCTCATGTTCAAGTCCCATATTTAACTATGAAAAATGCTATTGAGCCCGAAGCTTTGCCCGACACGAATGATGTGGCTCATCTGACATGGGTTAAATTTCAAGTCATTCTCTCTCTGCAGTCCATGCATGACTCTTTCTTTCTTCTTATGGGGTTGGCCATCATCCCCCGACAATAACTTCAAATTCTTCAAGCATTGAAATGAAAAAAAAAAAAAACTTCAAATTCTTCAAATCAAATGTATGTATCTTCCTTTTGTAATATAGCTTATATGTATATTTACTGAGAAGAATTTTTTCGACTAAAGAATCTCATGGTCAGAATCTGACCTAACAATATATTGCTAATGCTAATGAGGTAGCATCACAAAATGCCATAGAAAACAACTAAAAGAAGCATCTTTCAATTATTGTTCGGCTTTTACTTGACAAGAGCATCCAAAAAATAGGGTGAAATACTTACCAGAATTTTAATACCAGATATGGATTAATTTTGATATGTGCCGCAAAATTCAATTCCAAGGTAGAAATCTATGTAATCTTGTCGCCTCCATTAATGCTGCCAAGAGTAAGAGTAAAATAATGAGGATTGCAGTCCCAGCCAGAGGTCTATGAAATCTCGCCGCTGTCAGTAATGAGTATAGAGGAACGAGCAAGATAATTAGGATTGAGGAATATCTGTTGCAACAGTCTATATCTATAACCGTTTAAAATCTATTTAGAAACTATTGATTGTTAATTTAATTAATTTAATATAATAATATTTTACTAGCATTACGTGACCTTTGCCAACTGTTTAAAGGATTTGCCAATTGTGTCGGGTGAAGCAAATTCAGGAAAGGCTTCGGGCCGAGTAGCATGACTGTTTAACTATATACAACGATATTTTCTTAGCACAATGCGAAGTTAAAAAAGTTAATTTAGACCATTTCAAACTTGAAGATCTGATTCACATATATATATATATCGTACTTACAGAAAAAAAAATTATAGAAACTTCTCTGGCAAAGTAAAAATTTTAAGTTTTCTTGCCTATGGTTAAAAGGGTTTATCTATTATTATTAGGCAATAGGAGACGATTATTAGTTAGTTACAAATTCAGTGCACAGCTGTATAGTTAGTTATGGGACTCACTCTTGTATATAAACTAATTTAACTCTGTGATCAATACAACTTTTCATTCATTCTTTCCATTATGGTATCATAGGCATAAGTTCAGCCCTTGGGCAATAGCTGCTGTGTTTATTGGTTACCCATCTGGCTACAAGGGTTATCATTTATATGATTTGACCAAGAAGGTGGTATTCATATCCAGGGATGTGGTGTTTCATGAAGGTGTGTTCTCCTTCCAGTCCAACCACCGACAGATTCCACTCATTGACCTTTTTCCTAACCTTGTCTTATCCAAACCACTCCCTAACACTACTGTTCCCACACCTTCACTTCATCTTGATCTTGCCCCTGCACCCATTACTGAGGTCTCATCAGTATCTCCCTTTGCAGCCAATGTTCTAGTAATCCGATGGTCCAACCGGCCACATCGCCCACCCACCTATTTGCAAGACAATTATTGCAATCAGGTCGCTGCGACCTCCTATGCCTACCCCATTTCTGACTACCTGTCTTATCATAAACTTGCCCATCCTATCACCAATTTGTCATGCAAGTCTCATCTATCTTTGAACCCCAGTTCTATTATCAGGTTGCACCCATTCCTGAGTGGCAGGATGCCATGAAACTAGAATTTCAAGCCATGGAAGCTAATAATACTTGGACTCTTGTTCCCTTACCTTCGGATAAACACATCATCGGATGTCAATGGTTTTACAAAGTCAAATACCACCCTAATGGGTCTGTGGACAAATACAAAGCATGTTTGGTTGCTAAGGGTTACACTCGACAAGCTGGGTTGGATTTTGTTGACACCTTTTCGCCTGTTGCTAAACTACCCACCATTCGGGTACTTCTCTCCCTAGCTGCTATTCATGGTTGGAGTCTCCTCCAACTTGACATCAATAATGTATTTTCACATCGGAAACTCTCAAAGGAAATTTACATGGGCTTGCCCCTCGGTTACAAGAGTAAGGGGAATAATCTTGTATGCCGTTTGAACAAGTCGATATATGGTTTAATTAGGCAGCCTTCAAGGCAACAGTTCTCTACCTTTGCTGTAGCCTTGCTCAAACATGGTTTCTCACAGTCCTGCGATGATTACTCACTATTTGTTAAGGGCTCTAGCACTTCATTTGTGGCTTTACTTGTCTATGTGGACAACATCACCATTGCTGGCTCAAATACTAAGTTGCTATAGGATGTCAAGAGCTTTATTCAAGCACATTTCTAGCTGAAAGACTTAGGGTCTCTAAAGTACTTCTTGGGATTGGAAATTGCCAGATCCAGACATGGGATTTTTCTTTCTCAATGCAAATATGCCCTTTCTCTGCTGTAAGACACAGGCTTCTGAGCCTCCAAGCTAGCCTCATTACCCATGGATCCTTATGCCAAGCTTAACAATGAAGATGGTGAATTGTTGCCTGATATTTACTAATATATAAGGTTGATTGCTAGATTACTCTACCTAACTATTTCCAAACCCGCCATTGCCTTTGCTGTCAACAAATTGAGTCAATTTGTTTCTAAGCCTCATATGCCTCACTTACAACCTGTTCATCACTTACTTCGATATATCAAGCAATCTTCGGGGCAGGGTCTCTTCTTTTCAGCTAGCTCTTCTTTGCATCTTCGGGTATATGCTGATGCAGATTATGCTTCTTGTGTCGACACCCGGCGATCTATCATTGGCTTCTGCGTTTTCATTGGCAATTCCATGGTGTCCTAGAAATTGAAAAAGTAGAACACTGTCTCTTGATCTTCTATAGAATCTGAATACAGGGCGTTGGCTTCAGTGGCTAGTGAACTAACATGGATGTAGTCTCTCCTCAAGGACTTTGGACTTTCTATTGGATCAACTGCTATTTATTGTAACAGCCAAGTTGCCATTCACATTGCCTCCAATCCTACCTATCACGAATGAACCAAGCATATCGAGTTGGATTATCGCTTCATCTATGAAAAAGTCACTCAAAACACTGTCAGGCTTGTCCACGTTCGAACACACCATCAAGTTGCTAATCATCTTACCAAGGCTCTACCTATTCCTTAGTTTAGGTACTTGTTCTCCAAGATGGTCACCACGAGCATCTTCCTTCCATCTTGAGGGGGAGTATTAGTCAATAGGAGACAATCATTAGTTAGTTACAAATCCGGTGCACAGCTGTATAATTAGTTATGGGGCTCACTCATGTAAATAAACTAATTTAACTCTGTGATCAATACACTTATTCATTCATTCTTTCCAATAATTATTATGTAGGAAAGAATTGCAAAACACATAAACGTAAATTTGTAATTTTGGATATCTGCATGCATAAAAAACATACAATCGCAAATGCGAATGTTTTTTTTGTCTATTAACAGTTTAAGCTAATGTTGTGTCTAATTTAGAAGTCGACTTGTTTGACAATTATTAATCATATGGCTTCTCCTAACTTCCCCATTTTCGAGTTCAAAACTCGCAAAACTATAAGATTAATATCTCCTCTGCCGCATCTTATGAGGGAATATTTATTTAATACATAATATAATATTTAGTTGAAAATTTTATTAAAAGAAATTAATTAATGTAAACATAATTATAATTTCTAAAATATAGTAAAATATTTATCTTTATAATTAGAAAACATTTATCGAAAGAAATGAAAGGTAAAATAAGATGAATCTAAACAACTATGAGTAATAGTAATTTAAATAATTTTGTGAGAAACACCATGTGATAATTGTATTAAAAGAACATTTGTAGGTGAAAAAGAAACTGAAGAATAATTATATTATAAAAGAATTTAAAAATTTAAAGTTCACAATAAATGTTTCCTATCAATGTTTGAGTTTAACATTCATTTTTTTCGATAGTTAAAAAACACTCAAGCTTCTCTACGAAGGAAAGGAGCAAAAGGCAACAGATCCAAAATAACAGAGCAAAGGCACAAAAATAAAACAAAACACACAAACACACCACTCCAGCCAATAGACAACAAGAACAACACTCCAGAAAGCTCACCACGATGAGGCCTCCAGCAAACGAAACAAGCGACACTAACCAACACACCACAACTGAAACCCTAGTGTAACATCCTCCTCTGTACAGTACTATACTTAAGTTATAGTACCACATTTTGAAGTTGTTACTATTACCTAAGTGGATCTTATCTGATAGAAACTTCAACCGTCTTTGAAAAATTCCCGAACTATCCGGAGATAACATGAAAATAGGAGTGAGAATTTCAAATTCTCAGTAGGATTTATTAAGAACTTTTCATACCATGTCATCGTTATTATCTTCAGCTACTTCGGTATATTATAACAAAAGTGAACATATAATACAAGCTGTTCCATTTATAATTTGAAAACATAAGGTCCGAAGCAGAGTTCATTTTATTCCACGCACTTAAGTCACATTGACACTAGTTTATAATGAGAATAATATTCACTACATAAGTAGATATAACGGTCTCAGCATCAATAAGACATGGGATATAATTATACAAATACTCATATTTAAATTCATGCAAATGCACTGATGCTTTCCTTTAACTTTCTTTACTTTTCTTTTTTGGCACACCTAGGCGTTACGTATTGCCGTCCCTAGGGTGCTTGTATATGTTTTAATCTTTAGTCTTTACTGCCCTTGGGTAGCCTGATCTAGGAGTGAGCTCAACTTATGACCATGGTTACACAGTACTGACCTGCAAGGGGACCCACGTGTCTCTAGGTCAGAGGGACTCAGTTGGCCATCTGCCTCCAACATAGAGGGAGCCAAAAATTTTAGGTGCCTTTTAACTGCCTTCAACTAGAGGGACCCAAATAATTACCTTCACAAGGAGGGATCTCATAGCTGCATGCAGGTGAAGGGATCCACATTTAATATGTTCATACCCTTTCATTCTCATACATAATCATGCATAGACACATTGAAGGCATTCATGCATATGCTTCATTGCTTACTTTCATATATCCTTTCATACATGATTTCCATATAAATATTCATAACATATAAATGCTCATAACCTCTTTACAATTCTACCAAGAATTCGGTAGCATAACGGATCAAATATATTTCCCCACGAATAATGCCAAACAACTAGGAAATTTTAATCAAACAACAAATCTAAATACAGAATATCATATCTTTATTAGTTGTCACACACATCAAAGTCTTATGAGCAAAGCTTAAGTAGTTAGGTGCAAGTTTTAAAATCTTAAGTCTTAATCTATCTTGCTAGCTTTTAACTGCTATTGATGTTCCCAAGTTTGAGCTTAGAACCGACTTCCGAGATTGAATTGGGTCCGAGTTCCACGATTATATAAGTTCCGACTTCCGGGACTATGTTCGATATCCGAGATTGATTATGGATTGAGTTTTCGAGGTTATATTCTTAAGGAGATATCGAGTTTTGGAACTATGAGTATAAGGGTGTTAAAGCGTCCTAGTTCTCGACTTCCAAGATTCGGGTATAAGGTGTCATATTGTAATATCTACTTCGAGTTCCGACTTTATCTTCAAGTTTTAAATAAAACGGGCATAAATTTACGACTTTCGACTTAACCTTCAAGGTCCACACAAAATCGACACGATTTAGACTGATTTCCGATATCCAACGTTATGCTTCAAAGAAAACGGACCCTATTTCCGATCTCATAATTTATTTCCAAGTTTCAAACAAGAGGGACACGAGTTCCGATCTCCGAGTTTATTCCCAAGAGCTTTCCATTTCTATTGGTGTCCCTGAGTTTGGCCCTATAACTGACTTTCGAGATTGAATTGGGAGTTCCGGGATTATATAAGTTCCGATTTTCCGGTACATAAGGTTAAAGTTTTGATTCCCGATTTCCGGGATTATGAATGTCCTGGTTCCCGACTTCCGGGGTCGTGTATAAGGTTTCATATTTTGATATCAACTTCCGACTTCCAACATTATGCCACAGTAGGTCTTCCAAGACTTTCGTGAGGGTATTTCCTATGTTCCGAGTTCCGATATTAACCTTTCCCGATTTAGTCCTCTTACTTCACCATGTCCGAGTTTAACATTAAGTATACCCTTCCGAGTTCAACCTTAAGTATACTCTTTCGAGTTCGAGCTTGGATTCGACTTTCAAGTTCCTAGATCATGTAAGTTATGTACATAAGGTCAATGTCTTATCCCCGACTTTCGGGATTAAGTATTTTAGGCTTCACCTTCTTGTCCTTGACTTTCGATTTTAAGGTGATTGTGTGTTGCATAATTTCCAACCTCCGACCTTATGTTTCAAATAAATTGTGCATGATTTCGACGTCCGACTTTTTTTTCCAAGTTTCGAATAAAACAGACAAGATTTTCGATCTCCGATTTCATCTCCAAGTTTCAAATAGATTGGCACAAGTTCCGATTTTAAGCAGAATCAAGACTAGTTCCGATTTCAGATACAATGAAAGCGAGTTCCACTTATTAGGCAACGTGGAGAATAATATAGCCACAAAAGAGGGAGATATGGCTGCATTTTACCCACAAAGATTTCAACCAATCAAGACTCACAAGGCTAACTACCTCTTCAATGCTTAAATTAGATTTTTTCTCTTCTCCCTGCTGACTTGCATCTCATTCTCCTCTGATTTCAGCCTTTTCTTTCTCTTCTTCTCTCAATTAACTCCACCAAACCTTCAAGCTTTACAAGGTTCTATCAATTCAAACTTCAACACCTAGCAAAATCACACTCTAAAGAGGTAGGATTCAATCTTTGTCCTTGATTTCTCTAGACTATGACTATATGAAATTTCACTCTTCTTCATATATTTGATGATATATTGGATGTATATGATGGATTATGGTTGGATTAATATGAAATCTTGAGTTGGAATTAAAGTTGGAAGAAGAAAACTAGGAGAAGTGGAGGATTAGGATGCTGTCTGAGTGAGAAGCCCCATGGCAGTCCATACGGCGGAGTGTATGGCTCTGCTTACAGCAATTCAAATTCGATGAAACTATTTTTATTTGAAACTAGACATTCAGAGCTTTCCATAAATATATCATATAAAGCCATTGGATTAGTATTGAGAGAGATATGAATTTTAGAAATTTGAACTAGATTTTTGAGGTTAATTCTGGACAGACTGGGTTGTTCAGAGCAAAACTTGCTCTATACGGCTTGGAATTGGATGAAACCAATTTTGTTAGAAATCTTACACATAGGAGAACATTCCATAAAAATTTTTGAGTTAGATATGGTTTCGTTTGATCCCAGTATTTCGAAGAAGTTGCCTTATGTCAAAACCGAGACAAAATAGGATAGTTCAGGAAGGTCAAATCTTGAGGCTTATAACTTGAGTTGTACTAAAGTAAATGAAATGAAACTTTTTGAAAATGAAAGTTTGTCCTGTTAGCTTTAATATGATAACAATTTCGTTTATGATTTGAGCTTTTTTCGATTTTTAGTAGATTTTCATTTTGAAGTGTGTAATTCTAGCTAGCTACAAGGTAGGCCAGGATAAGACTTGAATATCTTGAGCTATACAAGTCAAAATGAGATGGGACCAATGAGGCTAGAAAATAGACACATAACACTCTAACATAGCTAAAATTTAGGTCTAGATTAGTTAAATAGAAATTATGGCCTGATTTACAAAAATTAGGCTGAGTGAAAGTGCTAAGACAGCAACTATGCTTTAAATGCAACTAATGTTCCTATGAAATTAATGTTGAATTGTGAATGAAATATTGTGAATTTTCTGTAAAATTGATTGTCTGAGTACAAGCACTATTCATAGGGAAGCGGACACGTTCTGTTATGTTGCCGAATTTTCAGTAGAATTGTAAAGAAGGTGATGAGTATTTATGTGTTAAGAATATGTATGCAGAAATTCCATATGCAATGATATATGAAAACAAATGATGAAGCATATGTAAGAGTACATTTAGCATGTCTATGCATGATTATGTATAAGAATTTAAGGATACGAATATATTAAATGTGAATCCCTTTATCTCGAGGCAGTTATGAGATCCCTCCTTGTAAAGGTAGCTAAATAAGATAAGATGGGGTCCTTTCACTTGGAGACAGTTGCACATTGAATCCCTCCCTGTGAAGGCAGTACAAAACTATGAGATTCCTTTACCTTGGAGGCACATGGTCAGATGAGATCCCTCTACATTGAAAGCACCTGGTCAGATGAGATCCCTCTATTCTTGAGGCATGTGACTAGAAGAGATCCCTTCAATTTAGAGGCACGTGGCCAAAATGAGTTTCCTCCAAGACTAGAGACATGTGAATCCCCTTGTGGATTAGTCTGTGTGACAACGATCATGAGTTGAGCTGACGAGCTCACTCCTAGATCAGGCTACCCAAGGGCAGTAAAGACTAAAGATTAAAACATATACAAGCACCCTAGGAACGGTGATACGTAACGCCTAGGTGTGCCAAGCAAAGAAAGTAAAGAAAGTAAACTAAGAGAGTGATCCTTCAACAGGGAAAGTGACCCAAAGTAAACTTTCCTCATCCACGACTCACATGAGGCATGGCATGACCCAGCTAGTGTGAGTATAGGGGATAGAGCTTACATGAGGCATGACATGACCTAGCTAGTGTAAGTACTGAGGAGTTATGGTGGCGACGAGTTAAGAGAAGCTTATAGCATAGTCATACATATTTTCTGTAATTATAATTGTACCTATGCTCATTATAATATAAATGATCAGAGGATATGTTAAAATTGAATTTGCATAAGATAATCATGTTTTCAAAAACTAAGAAACTGAACCTTATAAACGCTCACTATTATTATATCCCATGGTTTATTGATGTTGAGCTTGCTTTATCTATTTGTGCAGTGATTTTTATTCTAGATATGAAATATTGTCAATGTGATGTAAATGCATGAGCTAAAATGAATTCTGCTTCGGACTATATGTTTTCAAACTATAAAACAAAACAGTTCGTATAATGTATTCACTTTTCATAATAAACCGAAGCAACTGGAGATAATAACGATAACACGGTATAAAGTTTCTTAATGAATCCTATTGAGAATTTCTAATTCTCACTCCTATATTTATTTTTATTGTTATCTCCAGATAGTTCAGAAGTTACAAAGAAGGTCTTCCGAGGCGGAGTTGACTTGTAAGATTGAAAGTGGCCAAAGATTGCTGCCAGACAATGTCCGATTAAGTGACAGTAACAACTCCTAGCTGAGGTATTATGACTTAAGCATAGTACTATAGAGAGGAGGATGTTACACATATCCTGATACCAACTTTTGATTTCCGACATTAAGCCACAATTGGCCTTCCAAGACTTTCATGAATGTGTTTCCTATGTTCCGAGTTCCGACATTAACCTTATCCGATCTAGTTCTCTATTTCACTATGTTCGAGTTCAACATTAAGTATATTTGATCTAGCTCTCTATTTGCTAAGTTCCAAGTTCCGATTCTGAGTTCCAATATTAACTAAACTTGATCTAGTATTCTTACATTTCTAGCTAGAATTGCACTCTTATAAGAGAAAATTCACCAAAAATAGAAATCTAGATGACATCCTGCAAAATTTATATCAATGTAAAGCTAACAAAACAAGCTTTCAAATGAAATAAGTTTCATATCATTTGAACGAGTATAATTCGAGATATAAGGCCCGAAACTTGACCCTAATGAACTGCCCTATTCCGGCTCGGTTTGAACTTAAGTCAATTTCATTGATGTGCTGGAAATAATCGATAATGGATCTAACTATGAAATTTTTATGGGATGTTCCTTCATATGTTAGCTTTCAAACAACATTGGATTTACTCAATTTAGACTTGTGTAGAGTGAGTTACACTCTTCTCAACTCACACTGCCTGAATGAAAGTCCTGATTTCTAGGTCAAACTTCAAAAATTCATAACTACCTCTATACTTACCCAATGGCCTTATATTATATATTTATGGAAAGCCCTGAATATCTAATTTCATATAAAAATAGGTTCATGAAATTTAAATGGCTGTAGACAAAGCCGTACACTCCGCCATACGGACCACCGAGGAAAAACACTAACAGCTTCTTGAGTTTTCTTTTTCCTTTAAGTTCTTTCATACCAATTCCAATTCTAATCACAACACATAAGCAAATTCGTATCATCACTCCAAATCACTTCAATATCATGAGGAAAACTAAATCCCTACACAGCCCCAAATCAATAAAAACAAGAAGAGGAGTTGGATTCCTACCTTGTCTACTTGAATTCTTGGTGGATTGGTGTCTTGGATTGATGAGACTCTTGATGACACTTGAAGAGAGGTTGAAGATGGAGTAGAGATAAGTGTGAATGGAAGAGAAATGAAGAGTGGTCAGCTCCTTATGTTGGCCGAAATTACCAAGGGAGAAAGAAGGAATTATCTCAAGACTTTTGAAGTAAGTTATTGTATGATTGGTGGATTTGTGTTTCCCATTTCAATTTGATTTTGGCCTGCCATCTTTGGCTGACCAAGGTACCACATAAGAGGTGTTTTGGCTAAATCTTAGCCATTCATCCTAAGGTACTCATAGAAAATTTCTTTTGGTACAATTCCGACAGTTTAAAAATACTGAAATCTTACCGATTTCCTTTAAATTGGTAAACTAGTTTTAGAAAATTACTATTAAGTTTCCTATGGTTCTAATCTAATTTCCTCAAGGTTAATTCTTCTAAATGTTACTTAATTGGCTTTGAATAAATATTTAATCAAATTCCAATTAAACCTACTTATTTGATAAAAATCGAACAACTCGGTTATTAACGATAAAATTTTTCGAACGTTAAACCCAGCATCCAAGAAAGAGATCGAAAAATCCCCACATTGAAATCCACACAAAAACTAAAGAACAATCAGTAGGGCACCATCGACATAAGAAAAACCAACTAAGAAAAGGTCAAAGCCAAGCAACTACCAGAATCCAAAAACCAAACAAGCGTAAAATGGGAACCAAACACACAAAAGCCAACTAAACATTAGCCATAAAAGCCAATGAACCTACCATCAGAAAATACAAGCATAGATCCAAACAAACCCCGTAGAGCACCCAACATATCAATGGGGCACCAGAACATCAACAAGCGCAAAGACCCCAAACATCAAAAAGACAGGACCAATGAAATGATTCCCTTAATCCTCAAAATGGCCTTTATTCTTCCTTGGGCGGCCTCTCCTTCTTGGTAAAATAAAATCCTGGACCTCCCGAGCCTTAGATAATGCAACAAACATAGATCTTTCATCACTCGTTTGAAAACCCAAAGTCTTTCCTAGATCCCTTGTTACTTGCACTTCCATAAGGTCTTCTTCATTTGGCATCACTTCTTTGACATCAACACTCTGAACTGCAAATTCTGCTTCGAGGATGGGTGTCCGAGGAACCTTCTCAATTGAACTTGAAAGCGAGCAAAGGGATTCTTCATGGTTCTAGGGTGTTATTGGGCCTTAAAAAATATTTTTCCTACACAAAAGACTTGTCTCTGATACACAACGAAACTAGACTTGGTTTAAAGGCCTAACCCCACCACAATAATCTTCAAATCCTGGGGGATAGTTTGGCCCATTGCAAATGGGCTCCCCATAAACCATTGCTTCAAAATTAGTCTTATTTTGATGAGAAAATTGGTCTTGCCTCACAAGCCCAATAGGATTAATAGTATCCGCATTACGCCCTCTCAAAGGACATCTCGATGGGATTGTCGGGAAGGTGCATTCCGATTCAAATGAGAATTCAAACCCACCAATGGCATGTTTAGAAGCAACTTGGTCTCTACGAAGCATTGAATGGATGAGCTGTTCTTCCAAAAATATCCCTATCCTCTCGTCCTTCCTAGTTACCCGCAATGCTTCAGAATCCATTCTACATGCATGAGAAACGAGCATATCTTCCTCACCCCTGCATGTCATTTTCAGTGCATTATTTATCACTAGTTCAAACATTTGTTTCGCTTCTTGCAAGTTCGATGGGCTAAAAGTTTCCTCAACTATTCTCGAAGCCATCTCCTCAAGGCATTTCTTACCAAGTTTCCTGTTAAACTTGTCACCATCAGAGACCAATGCATCCCCCAGTTCTTCTTCATCCTTGTCATCTTCATTCATATATTGAGACTTTCCTTCTACTATAACTTTGAAACTCCTAGCATCTTTAAATAATAACTGGAGCCCTTCACAAACTCTATAGCTTCAGCACCTTTATCTCGTTCATGATGTACTTTACTACACTGTAGCAAACCATTTCTATCATACTTGGATCAGAGAGGGAACCCATCAAAACATTTCCTTTTACCTTAATACCATTGAGGTTTCTGATTACTTTCATTGCCTCCTTCATCTTTTTGAAACGGATGAAACCAAAATGACTCCCACTGGATTTCCTTCTCTTATGTGAGATAAACACATCCACAACTTCCTTTTCACCTCTGAAGATTTGCAACAACCAGTGCCAAGACATATCCAATGGGAGCCTGTCTATGAAAAGTGATATTGTGTCTTTCCACTTCCTATCAGTAGATGCCCTAACACCGTGGTTAGTAGGTCAAATTTGATCCCCTCTATATTGTGGCTCCTCTCTTCGTTGTGTGACCTTCCATTTTCGATGTGAATCCCTCTATCTTCCTTGTGTATCCCTCAGTCTTCCATTTCCCTCCATCTGCTATTATTTAAAATGTTCCTCCCTTCCATGTTTAATATTCATTATTATGTATATTCCATTTAATAGTTAAATGTTATGTCTATATTTTTATTTCAAGTAATTTTTTTACTGTAAAATAAATTAATCTAAATATATTTATAATTTTGTAATGCTTAATAATTAAGAAGACTCATTTTTAACATTTAACAATTATGCGACATAATTTTGTTTTAATAGTTTATAACAATATTTTAATGCCCTTTTTAACTTCATAAAATAATTAAATTAAAATTAAAATATCAAAAAATTAATGAAAAGCTTATATGATTTTTATTCTAACCTTTTATTTTGAAAAATAGAATTCAATCACAAATGTTAATTATATTATGATAAATTTGGAAAATAAAAAAATTAAAATTTGGAAAAACTTGAAAATCAAAATATTTAAAAGATGGTAAAAGATGAGAAATCAAGGAAAAATATAAAAGTTGGAAGAATGAAAAGTCTAAAAAATTAAATTATAAACAAAAAGTTAAAAGAAAAATCAAAATTTAGGTAAAGTGCCATGTAGGAAGTGTAGAAGAAGAACTTTAATACATATTATTTTGACTTGTTTCTCAAACTCTGAAAATGTCCTTAGTGGCATGAGTCTAGTGGGGGACTTGCAATGGACTTTAATGCTCAAGTTAGAACTGATTCCACTTGGCTGCAGGTGAAAATGAATGAGTTACTTATCTTTTCCTCTGATGGAAGCCCTTATTGAAAAATAAGGTCAAATTTTGAGAGCTCAGGGGCTATTACAACTAGTTTCTCTTTCTTCCAAGGACTCTGCTTAGCTTTGCTTTTTAGGGAATTCAATTCTTGTATTCAAATAGTAGTCATCATTAGTTAGTGAGATTCTTTGGGAGTACTCCCCAATGTCCTTGTTGGGCATGTTCTTGATATCTCCGATCTCACAGGCTCATTGCCCGAGTTATAAACATGAGAAAACAGTATTGTCCATAGCCCCCAAGCTTGGTCATCATCCGAGGATGATGATCTGAGCTTATACATTCCAAGCTTATTACATTAGTTATTGAGGCACAACTTTCGATATTCTCACTAGTAGATACAAATAACTACGCCCAAACATGTGTCGCTTGTCATTTGTTTGACATCATTCCATGCCTGTGATAGTTATCATGTCACTTGTTCTTAACCATTGGATTATACTATCCAAGCCCCCAGCCATAGTTCAACTAATCGGCCTAGATTAATCACTTATTAGTGGAAATACATATAGACCTTTGAATTTTCTGATAATGTCTTAAGAGCCAAGACTTAAACCATTTCCTATTTTCCATATCCTTCCTAAACTCATTGCTGTAAGAATTTTCTCCAATCTCCTTTGCAACCATCTTGTGCTCATGCGAACTTAATCTTGTGCCTTCTTTTTCATTTTGTGCTACTTCATCACTTTTCTACTTCAATCATATAAGTAGCACATGCATTTCTTGCTCTCTGGCTTTGCCTATCGATAATTATTTTGTGAACCTAGGGTAGTAAATGCATTAGTCTCCTTTGCTCTTCCTCTATTTCTTCTAGATTATTTGATGATTAGGAATTAAATGTTATTTGTCTTATCAAAATTTGACCTTACAAGAGGTCTAAATTCCTCGACTCTTAGTTTCTTGAAAAGCCATGGGTAAAAATAAGTATGTGAAAGATCTTCCCAAAGGAAAAAGGGAAAGCCGTCATGGGTGATTCAATTCCCATAAACCCCCCTTGGGTCCATTCTATGGTTAAGGAGGTCTACTCCTTTTATGCTAATATGGAGAGCATGGCCTATTTTAGGATGGACAATAGGGTATTAGCCTATGGGAATGAGACTCTATTTTGAGTGTTTTCCCTATAGTCCCAAGATTGAGTATGCCATTTTAGGAACAATGAAAGGGAACCCATTTTCTTTTATGTTTATGGTACCTTTTTCAAAAAATTTGACATTAAGCTTGCTTTCTCTAATTTCAAATTGCTTGTCTCAACTAAAGAAATGTAGCCCCTACTCAGTTACATTTGAATAATTAGGCCTTCATCCAATCATTCAAGCTCTTGATGGAGTTATTGGGGGTTCGACTAAGCGCTTGGGTGTTCTTTACCTTCTTCTAGGTGAAAGGCATTGAAAAGGGATATTGGATATCCTTGAATAGCCAACATAGGAAAAGAATCCTTGCACCAAGTTCAAGCTCTTATAAATTCTTCAAAAATTAGATCTTTAAGGTAAAGTCCAGAGTCTAAATACCCCTTCTTCTTAGATGATAATAGCTTATTTCCATCTCTACTGGAATCAAGCAATTCATAAGTTCTTACCTCTTGTTGTCTTGCCATTGATTGTAATTTTTCATTTCTTTTTGAGCTAATCCTTTTTTTTTTCGGTGTAAAAGACATGGCCCCCAGAATTTCCAAAGACAATATCGAATCATATCTCACTCATTGCCAAGCTACTATCGTAGAAGCGGATCCCAGCTGAGGTCCTCTTCCTCTTAGGAAAGTTGGTGAAAATTGTTTAAAAACTCCCTTTGATTCTTAGCCTCTTGTTCAGAGGTCAAAACAGAAAAAGGACTGCTAATAGTGTCAATGTAGTTGATGATTTACCATAGAAAAAAAAAATCTCTGAAGACCCCAACCAAATTGCTAAGGTCTCTTGCCAACCCCTGCACCAGCTAAAGATCAACTCCTCAGGGGCTAACCTTCTCTTCCAGTATTTCATTTCTCAAGCTAAGCCACTTTCCTTATGGAACATTAAGTTCCTATTTTCCAAGCTTAGGGATGAGTTACTGAAATCCCCTTTCGACATTGACATGATGTGGTAGGCGAGTACTACCAACTTATGTAGATAGGCTGAGGTTCAAGGCCTACATTCATGTGCCATAGCTTGGAATAAGGAAAAAGAGGCCCATCCCTCTAAGTGAAGGTCTATGATCAAAAGAAAGGCTATGTGAAGGAGCTAGAAAGACTAAAAGCAACTCATGAGAAGGAGCTATAGTTTATTACTGATAGTCAAGAAGGTTAAGGAAGGTCATTCCTCAAATAAAAAGAAATGGCTAGTAAAGCAAAGAAAGGTCTCTTAAAAAGTATAATAGCTGGAGAAGAAGATGAGGAGAATAAGGAATTGCACACCTCTACCTCATAAGAATCAAAGAAAAAAGAATAAACCCTGTAAGCTGCATCAAAGGATTCATAAGATGAAGCAATCAACAAATACTTGGCTAGGCTTGATTAGGCCCTACAGCAAATTCATGCCACCTTGAATCGTGTTGATCAAATGATGTCGATCAATGCTGGCATTTTTTTTTTAACTCTCTTTGGACTTCCATGCTATCTAAATTTCTTTTCAACTTTTGTATTTAGATTTCCATTATTGAAACACTTTGTTAAACTATGTATGGCTTTTGAAATATGATATTTAGTTTTTACATTTCCAAGTTATGCTCGATAGCTCTTTGTTGATAGTTATACCAATGCTTGGTCATAATTATAATCATAGGCTCGGATAACCCTTTAGAATTTAGCAAAATTTCCACAAGTTATCCTTCCTTTCAATGCTTGGTGTTTCAATTGGAACATAAGGTTAGGGGTTCTCTGATAAATGAGATTTTGATATATTAATTAACCATCATATTTAGTCTTTTGTACTTAATAGTCAATATTGGACACATTTTATGAGTTTAGGCTCCAATTAAGCTTAATTACATTTTTTAGCATTATTACACTATTTCTACATTTGGCATATCTTGAGTTATAAACATATAAAAATTGTAAATCATATATTTTAAGAAAGCTAAAAGAAAGCTACAACTTTGATAGGTGGTCAAGAACTAATTTAGATGTCTACTAGAGCGAATTAGGCCTCAAATTCAGATTAGCACTCTTGTCACTAGAACTTGAGTATTGTGTACTAATTGGGACATAACTTAAGCTATAGAAGTTGGATTTAGGTGAAATCAACATCGTTTGAGATCTGAAACATAAAGCTTCAATTCATATCAGGATACTTGTCAAAAAGATGATGTCTTGATGGTGTTATTGCTTGTCGAAGTTGGATGATAGTCCTAGAGCATTGTCAAGATTGATTTTGGCATAACTCTTTCATCCTATGCCCAACTTAGGCAAATTAGGTATCCAATTAAAGCTAAGACACCGATGATTACTTATAAGCTAAGATTACATTCAAATTTTAAGAGAGAGGGGCAGCTATTTAAGGTTTATATCGTGAATTCCATAAGAAGTGATTTTAGTTATTATAGTTTCAGGGTTTTTGGAGTTTTTGGGCTACAAGTTTTCTCTCTTCTCTTTTCTTTTCCATTATTTCTTGCCTTATAGCCTATTTTTCTCTAATCAATCTAAGGATTTTTGAAGATATTGCAGTTTGAACTTGAGACCTTACTTTTATTAAATTTGAAATTCTATTGATGTTTATCTTCTTTTTCCTCTTCTTCTTGTTAATCTTGATCAACATCAATGGAGATTTTTGTTTGTGTGTGGATCTGATTAACTTGTTTTTTATTTAGATCTGTGATGAAGTTTAGATTGGTTGATTAATTGATCTTGATTTTATCACATGAAGATAATATATTTGATTTGACATATTTGTGAATCTTGGTTGATTTTTCTTGATCTTAAACTATCATAGGTTTAAGTAAATTGTATGATTTCAAATCTTTTATTTCTTTTGTTAGTTGAATCCTAGTTGATCATCTAGTATTGAATGCTGGATTTGATGCAGAGATCATAGTCAAATTTGAATCAACCGCATTAATTGAGATTTACTACATGTTTTGTGCTTTGTGATAGGTTCAATTCAATCTCTAATAAAATTTCTTGGATTATTATTTTATTTATTGATTTTCATCTCTTATAAATTATTTAGTTTTGCATTGTTGATCATTAAACCATATCTTTATTCTTCATTTGATTGGATTTGCATCTAAGATCCTTGAGATATGACTTAATTTGTTCTTTATACTGCAAATAATTATAACAATTGAATTTTATTTTTAATTTGAGTGAGCAAGGCACTTGCATCAAATTATGACGCCATTGTCTAGTATTATTATGTGCTATTTGACCATATCAAGACTTTAACTAACCCCTAACATCTCTTTTTTTGTTTTGTTTTGTTTTTTTTGTTTTGGTTGTTTTCGATGTAGTTTGGGATATTCCTTGAACTTGTATATGATTTTTTCAACTCCGATTGAAGCAACTTTTTGTAGGTTCGTAGATTTTGGTGAGGAGAGCAAAACTCACTATGTACAGTGAGCCCTACCTTGGTTTGGCGAAATTCCATTGTTAAGGCAAGTTAAAATTTTTTAAATAACTTTTCTTGCATTTTTGAGTTTTAGATAGGTGTAGTTTTCCATCTGTTTTGGTTCCATGATTTTTAAACTTCTATAGACAAGTTAATTAGATTTATTTTGACTTATATTTGTAGTTTTTTGCATGTTTTTGGTTAATGTGATCCTTACTGTTATGAGAGACTTCATTATTGACATGGCTATGAACTTCCAGCTATTTAGTACTCGAAATTTTACAAGAATTGAAGCAGTTCATAAGGGTTCTTATGCTTATCAGCAAAGATTAGAGCATCAAATAGATGAGTTGATTTCTTTAGTGAGGCAATTAGCCATGAGGTGGCAACCATTCCAATAGCCAAGGCCACTTATAGTCCATTAGCAGACAAGTCCAGTGGCCTCTCCATTAGAGCCTTATTGACAAGACTTAACAAAGCAATTTGTGACAATTGACTTTCAATTTTGGCAAAGGATATATGCTAGGATATAGGACTTGGTGGCATAAGTAGATGAAATAGCCCCCTCCTTGAGTCATCTGCAAGCTAAAAGATTTGGCCAGCTTCCTTCCCTAACCATTCCCAATCTTGAAGGGATTATGTCTGCTACCATGCGGAGATCTAATAGTATGTTACTTGTGCCAGTTAAGAGGATTGATGATTGTTCTGATATGGCTAGGAAGATAAATGAGCCACTATAAGGGAAATTGGATAAGGATACTTATGATGATCTGTGTATTGAATTTCCTGAACTAACCAATTTTGATGATCCTATATGTTCTGGTTCTAGTATTGCATGTACTAATGATATAGTTTATCTTGCATGAATTGATATTTCTAAACTTTTGAAACATCATAACTTTATTTTGGTAGATTTTGATGCAGATACAAATGATGCTTTGGTGCTAATTGATTGTGCAATAGATATAAGTCATGTAGAGCATCCAACTGAGGAAGTAGATCATATTCCCAAATGTGTCCGCTCTTTTTGAGGAATATTGTGTAGAATTCCTTGAGTTGCTTAATCTAAAGGAGTCTGATTGCTATCTTGACTGTACAAATAGTGAATTCAATGAAATTAATGCCTTTATGAGAAATGATGATTGTGTTTCAGTAGTTTCTAACCAATTAGAGACTCTACTTGAGAAATAGTTTACACTTCCACCCCTGCAATTCCACTACATGAAGTTAAACCGGAGGATGTGATTAGCTTGGATTCTCCATTATTGGGGAATTTTGAATATGTCAACTTGGAAGTGACTCTCAACTCCAAATTATATGCCATGCAATAGTTGGTGACCTCACAATTCTACCACTTATAGTTGAGCTGCATATAAGCAATTTAAAGCTTACTCATGTACGTTTCCTAGGGCAATTTGAGTATGCTTGTTTGGAGAACAATACTTGATGAGTGTCTTTTATGCACTCATTTAGTACATATTTTGACTTAATTTTGTGCTTTAATTGTACTGTTTTTAGCCTATTTTGCATGATAATTGGACATTTTGCATATTTCTTGTTCCTAATGTTAGTTTGGCAAACTTTTGGTTTTTTTTTTTTGGAAGGTGTTAAGGCTAATTTTACTCAATTTTGTAAGAGAGGAATGTGAGGAGCTAAATTGAAGTCTCCAGGAGCTTATTTTTCATGATTTCAGGAATGTGTTTGACGAGAAAATTTGTATCTCCATTTACAAAGGTTAGATAGAGATGATTCAAGATGTTTTAGAAAGATGAGATATAGATCTACAACTTTGTTGTTGATCTTGAATTGTAGTTCTCAAAGCTCCTTTATGAAAATCTAGTTGTAAGATTGAAGTACAAAATTACCCTAATATTGTCTAGCCTAACCTTTGTCCCATGTAATGCCAATATCTTGCACTAAAGATGTCTGATTGATGCAGTTTTCATTGCATTGGAAAGCTTACTCAAATATATAAATTTCTATTTCTATAATTGAAGGCTAATTCCAAATGTATAGAGCACTACAAAGCATGGAAGTTGATGGTTCTGTTTGATCCCTATACCAGAGTGCAATTTAGGCTTCCTTGACCCAACTGAGATATAACCAAGACTTAATTGAACTCCTTCCTTACACTAGAAGCTGTGCGCTTGACCTCATTAGTAAGGGAAATCATTATTCTAGCCTAGAAAAAAGGGCATTAGAGGCTAAACATAGAAAAGATTGGCACTTGGAGATAACAACACATCACAAATCCTTGTTTTTGAGAGGCAAGGAGTAGATGCATACAAGGGGCTTGATAAATGGAATTTTGACATCGTAATTAACCTTTATATTTGACATTTAGCTCCCTCTTATGCTTTATTGAGTATAAATTGAGTGGTATTTGTGATTGGGCTATAGATTGGGCCATTAAATAATTTCTAACTTACCTTGATTTTGACATTGCTTCAGTATTTTGACCATAACTTTCATTCTAGACTCTGATTAATGTGCTTCTTGATTTCTAGGAAAGTTTAGACATAGCCCCATAATTTTCATGAAAGGTCAAAGGCTAATTCTAAAGTTTCCAAGTTCAAACAGGACCTGGAAATGAAGTTAGAGGTGCAGTTGCAGTGTTATGAGTAGTCTGCATTGTTTGGGCTATACCTTGGTCCATAAGAGTCCAATTAGCTCAAACCAGTGACATTTGAAAGCTGACATCATTTGTGAACCATAGTCACATAGCTTGTATAGTCATGTAGAGCAACCAACTTAATCAAATCTTCTACTTTCTCTTGTATAGTCACATAGCTTCCTAACTTAATCAAGGGGGAACGCATCCTATAGAGGGGCTTACCTCCTCTATGGTGGTCCGGTGACCCTTTCCCCCTTCTTTCTTCCTCTTTATTTAATTATTTTTTCTCTATTTTTATTATCCCACCTCTGCATTAAGTATTTTTTGTGTGATTTATTGTCAAACATATATCTTTTGATAACAGTTGTGCTCGATTTGTGAGAAAATGATATGAATTTGCCATTATTGTTTGCTTTCTCATAATTTTTGTTGTGTATACAACACCAGGGGACTACATTTACGGAAATTTTGTTTTTGTAGTAACTGTGTAATTTTCATACTATTTTTGTTCAGGTAATGTATTGGAGGCGCATGCTCAACTTTTGTCAGAAAATATCCATGCGTTAAGTGCAATAGTGGAAAAGGAAATGCTTGTCATGACTAAAGGAATTTGGTATGGTGCTTGTATTTGGAATTTCTGACTCATAGAAGCCAATGGCTATTATCTGGTTTCTGTTTCTATACGATTAATGCTTAAAAGCTACATGATAACCTAGATCATAGATATGTGACAAGCTCACTTATACTTTATGGTCATCCAAAGTGTGATTGTTGTTTATCAAGTTATGTTGTCTATTTCTCTATTGTAACTAGGCTTGGCCTTTGATTATTAATCAATAATATGTATTGATCCAAAAAAAAAAAAAAAAAAGAAGAAGCAAAATCTAGGCTTTAATTCATCGTTAGACCACGTTTCAAAATTGAGTCATTTGGATAGCCACATTCAAGCCACAAGTTCATAGGCTAGGTAGTGTAGGCTATTGGACTAAATTAGCATAACTCTCTCTATACTCATCCAAATTAAGCAAATGAGGACTTTTTAGAAAGTGTAAAGGGAGGAGATTAGTTTGATTAGAGATGAGCCTATAAATAGGCTTTGGGCACTCAGAATTAGGACTTCAGTTTTTAATTTTGAATTTTAGTAGGAATAAGAGATAGCATTTTGATATTTCCCCTTTTCCTTTTACCTTTCCCTCTTTTCCTTCTTCCCCTTAGTTCAAATTTACTCTTCTTCTTCTTTATATTTTCTATAATTTTTCCCTCCATTAATGCAGATGTGAGATTCTCTACTAGTTTAAGATCAAATTAAACTTCATGGTTTTATTCTTTATATTCAAATTTGAATGATAATTTACCTTTTGCAATTCTATGATTCTCTTCTCTTTTCCTTTTCAATTTTCAATTTTAATATATGATTAAGGTTTTAATTGTGAATTGAATTGAGCTCATTTTCATATTTGTTGATTGTTAATATTGAACTGAGTTTGAGAACTCAACAGACTATGATCTTGATTTGGATCATAGGTTGAGTTCTTGAGCTTAAGATAGTGTGGAATGATCAGATTTGAGATTTCAATCTGATGATCTAATTGCTAGTTAAACCTTAGGAGATTTCCTAAAGAAGAACTCCAATCCGATTTCTAGGTTAAGAATTAGAAATGAACAACCTCATAGAGTTGTGATCTAATGCTATTTTGGTGATCAGTGATTGAATATACCATGATTTTCTTTAGTTTCTTAAAATAATGTTTCTTAATTATTGATTTCTCCTTCTAAATTCTATTATCTACGAACTATTAGTTAAAATTTTCATACCTTTTATGTTCGAATTTCATTTTTCATCCTTGAGAGATCACTTAGGTTGCATGTTATGCTATAGAGCTAGCGTGATATGATTTCATTGTAAGATCCTATTTGGAGCTTGGAAGAGAAGAAGATCATCCACCATAATTCTATATCTTTCGCATCCTTTTTCTTCTTATGTTTATGATTTTTATTTCCATCTTCATTTTGAGTATTGTATTTGTCATGACCTAACCTAGGCCGTGATCGGCGCATAGTGTAACATTCTATCAATTTAATGTTATGCTTAAGCCATATCATGAAATTAAGTAGAATATGTTACCATGTTGATACTATACTTACACATTTCTTACTCACATCTCTTTTTTTTTTTTTGGCAAAATAGCGCGCTATATATAATATCCACGATTAACATCGTAGAACGTGATGAAATTGTAATAACTCCACAAAAAAGATATAGATAGGGAATACATCATCAACTATATTCATAAGTATATATACGTAGGTGGAAGCCGATGCTTCAGTTTAAGTACATATGTGAGATAGGATAAATGAGTGGGCTGGTATAACAAAAAACATAAGGCCCCCATGTCAGTCAAGATGATCCTAAGTCTATGACACAAAGCTGCATGCTGTCAAAAGAGGCTCATGCTGTACAAACGAGCTTTCGACCGGGACCTACTCGGTCAGATAACCGTTGGCCACACCGGACTCGGCTGGGGAGTAGTCCATACTAAGTCTGGAGGAGGATGACAAGCTGGTGGCCTCAGAAGGGTCGCTCTTTGGGCTGAGCGGTATGTGGGGAACCATCTGTAGGGAAGACTCTAGTGGAGGACTGGCAGGTGCGGCAAGTGCTACAGGTGCAAGACGAAGTTGTGCCACGTGCAACGGGAATGCAAAATATGATGTGGCAGGGTCAAACACAGGGTGGAACAGAGGAACAGCAAATTTCCTGTTGCTGAACAGGTAGAGATGGAAATTGTAAGAACCAGCTATGTACAGTGAATCCACGAAAAGATCATGGTGGAGCTATAGGTTGGGAATCTCAATGAAAAGGGTGGCGGTCAAATCCATCACCAGCGTTTGAGAATGATGCAGAAATGCAAGACGAGGTGTGAATTTGCAAAAATTCTCAATAGGGATCGCATAATTGACGTCACATTCATTCTCAATTGCCTCGATTTTTATTTAATTGTAAATCATGGGTTCAAAATTAGACTATCCAAATTTAATAAGTTTAAGAAAATGTTTGGTCCGAGGCAAAGTTCAATTTTACTTAAAATAGTATAGGAAATGGAAGAAACTATTAAATAGTAATACAGATTAATGAGCAAGGTGAACAATCATACAGTAATAGGTAAGTATAACAGTCAAACTATAAGCATCACATAATGATTATTCAATGCAACCATGCAAAATCTCATTCTTGAACTCATTTTCATAAACTTTTTCCTTAAACTTTTCCATTTCTTAGTTCCCTAGGAGTTCTTGGCCATTTTAGACTCCTGGGTAATAGTTTGCTTATCAGGATCAAGCTTATTCCTATACAGGAATGCCAGGTTTACTTTCCCAAACCTTCCCATTGATCTATTCCCCTTAACTTTTTATTCAAGGATGGCCCAAGCATTATGGAACTTTCATCATAACATAACTTTTATGACTTCTTTGAAAATGCACATGTATCTTATAACTCATGCATAGGTCTTACCAAAATTTCGGCGGCATATCGGAACGTATCCACTTCCCCATGAATAGTGCCAGTACTCAGTATACAAACTTATCAAAGAAATCATAACATTTCATTCATAATTCAACATTAGCTTCATAGGAGCATTAGTTGCATTAGGATAGGATTACTGCCTTAGTACAATTATTCAACCCGATTTTTATAATTCAGGCCATAATTTCTATTTAACTCATTTGGACCTCAATTTTGGATATGTTAAAGTGTTATGTGTCTATTTTCTAACTCTTTGGTCCCATCTAATTTTTGATAACTATAGCTTAAGTTATATAGGTTTTATCCCGGCTTGCCCTGTAGCTAGCTAGAATCACCACTTGAAAGTAAAAATTTACTAAAATTCAAAAATTGATTCAAATCATACAAAATTGGTTTCATAGTAAAGCTCAGGACAAACTTTCATTTTCAAAAGGAATCATTCCATTTGACTTAGTAGGGCTCGAGTTATAAGTCCCAAAATTTGACCGTTCTGAACTGCCCTGATTTGGCCCAGTTTGGATGTAGAGTAAATTCTTTGAACTACTGGGAGCATACGGGACCATAACAAACTCGAAATTTCATTGTGGACTACTCCTTTGCATGTAAGCTTTCTAACAAAGTTGGCCTCACTTAATTTGGAGTTGTGTAGGATGAGTTACACCCTTCTCAAGTTACATTGCTCAAATGAAAGTCCTGATTCCTAGGTCAAATTTCAAAAATTCATATCTCTCTCAATATTAATCCAATGGCCTTATATGATATATGTATGGAAAGCCCTAAATGTCTAGTTTCATATAAAAATGGTTACATGAAATTTAATTAACTGTAGGCAGAGCCGTGCACTCTGTCGTATGGACTGCCAAGGGTTTTTGGTTTTCCAACACCTCACCTCTTCCTACTCTCCTCCTTTCTTGCTTCTTATTCGATTTCAAAATCATAATAGCCAACAAATCAGTCAAATATCCTTATATTCATTCAATCATCACATCAAAAATTGAGAAAGATAAACCACCACCAACCATCCATAATCAAAATCAATACAAGAATTAAACCTCTACCTCTTGTTATGTGTGATTTGGTTTGATCTTGGAGTTTGAATCAATAAAACTTGGTTGAACTTGAAGGTTTGATGGAGTTGGGTGAGTGGAGAAGAGAAAAAAAGAGCTGAAGTGAGGGAGAAAGCAGCGCAAAAATGGGGCTAAATGAAAGGGCAGGAATGTGTTATAAAGCCTTGGAGTAGTAGGTAAGATGAAGGCTTTTGATTGGTATACAAGGCTGAATTTCAGCCAACTTTCCCCAATTTTTGTGGCCTTTCTTACGCCACTTTCACAGGTTAAGGGCTGAGTTTCTTGTGGTTGATTTCTAGCCATGCTTTCTTCTGTTTATGGTCTAATGTGGCTTAATTAGCCTCCACGCAAAATGAGAACTTATTTGCACTTGGTCTAAACTCGGAACTCGTATCCATCTTGAGTAAAGTTGGAACTCTTGTCCATCTAATTCGAACTTGGAGATTAGTTTGGATATCGGAACTCGAGTACTTGGAAATAGGTTATGAGATCGAAAATCATGTCAGAAACATAAAATCTGATATCGGAAATCATAGCAAACAATTTACCTGAAAATTGGCGGTCACAGACAAGACTAGAAAACATAAGAGACATGAACTCGAAAATCAGGGATGTTACACAAAATTGGAAGTTAGTATCAGGACATAAAACCTTAGGTACCCAGAAATCGGAACATATCTAATCTCAGGAGTTGGTCACAAACTTAAACTCATGAATGTAAATGGAAATTAGAGCGCCCTTGAGTTAAGTTCGGATATCGAAACATAAATAAACTCAAACATTGGTAATCACGTCCATTTGGTTTAGAGCGAAGGCTAAGTTGGAAATCGGAATTCGTGTAAATTTTGTTCGAACTTGGAGATCAACTCAGGGATCTGAACTCGTGTCCATTCTATTTGAGATCAACCCTGACATCAGAAATCATGAAATTTCACCTTTCATTTGAAACTTGAAGTTGGAAATCATGACCATTTTATTCGAATTGGAGATGAGGTCAGAAATAGGAAAAATTGTTCATTTCACTTGAACTTTGGAAATAAGGTCGGAAGTCGGAGCTCGTGGCAAATGTTACACATAGGGGACAGGTCCCCTAGTAAGCCTTGATCACAAAATTTCCTTAAAATTTGGGCAAAGTCTCCTTGTATTCAAGACTATTCCCAAATATGGATCCTTACCCTGCATAGAAAACACAAGCACATTGAACCATTGGGGATCCAAGCATCCTCAGAATACACCCCACAACACACAATATACGAGTAAAATATATAATTATGACTATCCATCCAAAATAAAATAGTTTTTGTTTATTTAGGAATTCATTTAATTCAATTCACTTAAAACTCATATTTAAACATGCACATAAGCAAGCGAGGGTTGGACCCTGCCTGTAGTACCGTGGAGCTATAATATTCTATGAAATCCAAAAGGCTTCAAATTACTAAAGGCCTTTAAACAAAAAAGGACATCCCAAGAAGTTGGAATTCACCGTTGAGAGACGGAATGATCATATCCTAATCAAACACCTGTAACTAAAAAAGAAAAAGAAGCAATAGGGTGAGTTTATGAAACTCAGTGAGAAACAGGACATCCTTAACCCACATAAGTCAATGTGCATAAGTATTTGATAAATTTCAATACAGAATGAAATTAAATTCATTAAAATCCATAAGAACTATCTACCACAGGATAATCCATTAGGGTCACACTCAAGTGGCCTTTCTTTCATGTGAACCCCATAATCCATCACGCACCACTCCCTTGAGTAGCTATGAAAATCATAATCTAAGATGCACCAGGGCTAACGTCTACTGCCCTTAGCAGGTAGATCCTATTATAGACTTTCCTGAACATTTCCTTAACTATCAAGCACTTCCATTTTTCTTTGAATCTAAAATACCAATTCCAAACCTTTTCAATTGTGGCAATAATGTTAAATTAAAATGAGGCATTCTTAAGAAAATAAATTCCCAACATTTACCATATCTATTTCAAAACATTCACATAATTCCTCAAGATATCATTCATTAACTCATGTGTCAAGTTTTAAAAACAATGTCATTAACAAAAATACTTATACCTGTAACACCCTAATAGTTCCATTCTATGCTTAAGTCATATTGTGGAATTACTAGTTGTTACTTTTGCTCGTGGAACTAACATTACCTTTTAGAAATTACTTTGTACTGAAAATAAGGGTAAAATTTTTTTCTACAAAACAAGTGAACCATTTTTGAAATCGAGAACCATGAGCGCACCGTGAACATATAAAGTAACACCGCTATCCCATACATACATCGCATTTAACAAGCATAGAAACCATAAGAGTAACCACAATTCTTAGATAAAGGTAACATTCATTCCACGACCATCCATGATAATACAATAATAGTCATACTAGAGTCATACATAAGATAATAATGGGTCCGATATCTATCGTCGGCCCTACACAAGAAGCCTACCAATACATAACAAAAGGAAATACATTAGAAAATCCTACTACCCAAGTATGCCATACAATAGAATGATAACCCTATAACTACGACCAAAAGGGGGCTATCCTCGTGCTCGGCTCCGCATGTAGTCGTCACATCAAGCATCTGGCGGGAGGAAACCATTCCCATAACTATCAGGAGAAGTGCCGCCACGTCCCCTGCCTCGGGCACGTCCTCGCCCATGGGGCACAGCGCGGGTACGAATGAACCCACGCCTACGAACCGGGGGTGAAGCTAGGCCAGCAGATGAAGCAGAAAAATTAGAAGATAGACGAATCATCGAAGGCTGTGACGAACCCGAACGGTGGGATCCCCCAGAATGAGTTGGATAGAGGGGCTCAGACGGATCGGTCTCCACATGGAAGCTTAGATAAGACGGCTCCGAGGATTCGGAATCCAGTGAAACAGTCGGAGTCAAATGGGTATCCGAGTCAGTCTCATCATCATCGGTGGGGTATCTCGGTGGCTGAAAGTAGGGGCAGATGTCATCCATAGTAACCTCGCCGAATGGCTGATGCGGTCAGAAAAATGGGCTCATCACGGGAGTCTAAAACTGGCGGTCATGGAAGATGTAGACCCTCATTGCTGCACTCGCCGACAGCACAGAGGCGTTCAGCACCGGGTCAAAGCGCCAACGCCACACCGGGAACTCAATGTAGATCACCACCGTGCCCGATGTCAACATCCTCTGAAGACGACACGGGAAACGTAGGAATGAGAAATACTAAATTTCTCAGTAGGATTGCGACTAGACAAACGCAGTGTCATCGTCATCGTCCCAGCCACTTCGGGTTTAATTATAAAAATAGTGGACAGATATAAGTTCAATTTTTTTAATGGTTTTGAAAACTTAGACCCTGAAGCAGGTTGTTTTTAAACTTAACATCATACTACATCATCATAATCTAACATACATACCGAAAGATAGAGTAAACATTCATAATGCAAATGGGCAACATAAGTACATGCAAGGACATGCATCATCATCAATTTAACCATGGTTATACTTTTGAATTAACTTTCCTTTTTAGCACGTGCTTAACATTCTTTACTTTCCTTTGAAATAGACTGCTTTTGGACATGGGCTCATTCCGTGACCGTCGTCACGCAGTACTAACCAAATCAAACTAAGCCGATATTGGTTACCTCTAAGTTGGAGGGTCCTCCATGTCACCCGTGCCTCCCTCATAGAGGTTCCTTGTGTCTTTGTGGATCGCCGTCTCTCACTTCCCTTACCGAAGTGATTGAAGGGTCATGTCCCATTAATTCTTTTCTTATCTTTATACTTTACATGCATAACACTTCTTTGACTAGACACATGCAATGATATGCCTAAGTCCATAATTTTGACGGAAATCCGGCAGCATAACGGCTAGACCGAAGCTTCCCCAAAATGCCACTCATCAACATTCAACCAATAGTTCACCATATCTATATTATATCATCACATTCATCATCTAATCATGAGACAAAGCTCAACCAAACTTGTCATTCATCATGCCATATGGCATCACACATTCATACCCTAAAGGGGTTTATAGTTGTGTTATTCTTTGTGAAGAATATTATGAATCATCACATGATTTCCCATGGTTACCTATGAGAGTATCACGCATTTAAGATATGTGTATATGGTCTTTTAGTTACTTAGCTCTCGCCTGAAATTATTCTTTACTTGAGTTCTTGTCTTATGGAACACTTATTCAAATTTAGTTAAGTTAAGTGATTATTTCCTTTCCTCGATATAGTGCACTTAGTGATTCCTAGGTTCATGGTATACTTAGAGGCCCTAATCATACTTCTGTTCCCAAGGAGTTCGAGATCCCTCTAATCCTTGGGTCATGACAATGCATAACCATATCATGAACCCAACAACACCATGTTCACTAAACACCAAGGGTGATTTTTAACTTAACCAAGTTACAAAGCTTCAAGCTTTTATCTTAAAGATTAGATCTTTATGAAATAACGATGCAAGTTACTAGCTTTTCCACTAAAAGTCTTGTTTTTATAAAAGTTGACTCATTTAATTATTCTAAGACCATTAAGGTCTCAACTTTATGACTTAAAGTTGTCTTTACATAAAAGGTCCCTACTTTATCAACTAGTGACATGAAACATTAACTTTAAAGTTAAAAAGTCTTAATTTTTATAAAAGCTCTCACCTTTAAGCATTGTTTTGGTTCAAGATCTAAACTTTATGAATTAATTGTTATAAAACAACACTTTTATGACTTAAAGGTCTCATTCTTGATTAAAGTTTGAAACTTTATAAAAGGCCTTTTCTTTAAGGTTTGATTTCTAAGACATAAAGTGACAAGATATCATTTTCTAACTTAAAAAGGCTTATTATGCCAAAAAGCTTAGACTTTTACATGCATTCTTGTCTTCAAAACTAAACAAAAGAAAACTTTATGATGGCACGAAAACTTGTGCCACTTTATGTGTGTCAAGAAGCAAACTTTTTAAAGTTTTAAGCTTTTAGAATGTTCAAAGTCTTATCAAATCATGGGAACATAAAAAGATGAAGCTTTTCTAGTCATCAACTCATCATAAAAAGGAAAGAACAACTTTAAGCAAGCTACCAACAAAAGAGGAAACTTAAGAACACATAAAGAACATCAAGAACACATGAAGAACATCAAGAACACATTTTTCGAAAAGAGGAAACTTAAGAACACATAAAGAACATCAAGAACATATTTTTCCAAAAGAGGAAACTTAAGAACACATGAAGAAAATCAAAAGAGGAAACTTAAGAGCACATGAAGAACATCAAGAACATATTTTTCCAAAAGAGGAAACTTAAGAACACATGAAGAAAATCAAAAGAGGAAACTTAAGAATACATGAAGAACATCAAGAACATATTTTTCCAAAAATGAAAACTTTGGCTCTTAAAGAGTATGAAGGATCTTCTCAAGCTTTCACTTAGAAATCTTGGTCATAAAAGAACCAAGCTCCAAGCTTTCTTGAGTAAATAAAATGAAAAAGATGAAGATCACTACCTTTCTTGAAGATGGCGCAAAACAAGAGAAATGGAAGAAGAAGATGATGACTCCTCTTGATGATGAAGGTGGCAGTTTTGAATGAGCAAGGAGAGAACTCTTGAGTTCTCTTGAAAATGAGTCTTGTAGTGTTTAGATCTTGTCTCCAAAGACCCAAAGATGAGGTCTTTGAAGGGCTAAGTGAGGGGTTTAGGGTGGTGGTGATGGAGAAAGGAAGAGGAAGATGAAGAAGCTGAAGAAGTGTTTAGAGAGAAGTTAGAGAATTTGGCTTGAAGAGAGAGAATAGGATGAGTGAAAATGAAAATGTGAGTGAGTGTGTGTGTGTGTGAAAGTGGCGTCCTGCATTAAGGGAGGGAGAGTGAGATATTTTGCTTAATTTTGTGTTAATTAGTGATTAAGGGGACAAAGTGGATGATGGGAAGACAAAACATGGTCAAACTCTTACATAAAGCACTCTTGTCTAATGCTTTATGCTTTTATGACATCATTCTTTACTTTATTGTCTAGTTGACTAAATTTGAATTTAATCATGTGATTAAGTGTTCATACAACTTAATTAAGATGATTAAGCAAGGATTAGTGATTAACAACAAGAACTCGATTAGCAAAAATAAATCTTGCGATTAAGCTTAATTAACCTTAATTAAACCTAATTAGGCTAATTAAAGGTGATTAGTACTTAATTAAGCTGTAAGGGCTCTGACTTACTTAATTAGAGATTATCTAATCTCGATTAAGCATTCTCTTGACCCTTCTCATCCGAGTCAACCCCTTAATTAAGCCCTAATCTCAAAATTTCTCATTAAGTGCCTAATTACTCAGGGTTATTAAGATAATTTAGCACGACATGAAATTGAGGATGTTACAATACCTCCAAAATTTTCCAAAATTCAATATAGAAAAATAATTACAAGAGACAACAAGCAAAGGATATTTTATCTACTCATAATACAAAAGCCAAGAGTGAGGATTCCGATCGATTCACCGGAGCCACGGAGCTAAAAGAGCATTCCCTGGGACAATTTAACACTACATCCATGGCAAATTAATCGAATATTAGTCACTAATACAAAGGATTATCACCAAATACTCTTAGGCTCCAAAATTCTCAATTCTCTGACCTAGGATTCATGAGGAGCAACCCCCAACTATGCAAGATTCAAAAATTTTAGGAAAAGAAAAGGAAAAAGTGTTAGGAATTTCCTATAGGAAGCAAATGAGGATGAAGGCGGGGATGGGTTCCTCAATTTCTCCTCCCCTAAGCTCCAAGCTCAACAACGGTGGAGATAGATAAAGAAGGGGGCAGATTTGATGAGGATTTGGAGTAATAGAAAGTATTTAATGTGGGTTTGGAGTAGATTTTTTGTGAAAAGATTGGATATAAAAGTATAGGACAACGAAGGGAATGATTTTAGAGAGAGAGAAGAGAGTTTTCGGGTTAGAGAGAGAGAGAGAGAAATGAGAAAATGAAGAGAGAGCGTGTCCCTGGATGCTATATAGGCCTCTGGTAATGGATTACAATCCTTTATAATCGATTACAATTATGAAAATTTCAACTCGAGAGCATCTAGAATGGTTGGGAACCTATTTCAGACAATTGTAATCGATTAAAATTATAAAGAATGCAATGATAGGACAGACTCAGAGCAGACTCACAACCTGGGGATATGGGTATCATACACTTATTTGAATTAAATTTAATTTTACTCTCCATGAACTTTAAATATTAACTTTAAAACATAACATCAAATTTAATTTTACTCTCCATCAACTTTAAAACATAAATGTAAATGAGGAAATAGCCCCTATTTGGATTCAATAAAAATATCAAATAAATCAAAATCCTTAAGGATCAAAATCCAACTTTTGAGTTTTACTACAATTCTCCAAAAACTTTTGTTTTTATAAACTTGTGGGTTGAAAACGAAGGGGTTACCCATTCCCTAAAATTCATTAAAAACCACCCTTTAACTCATTAATATCCAAGAAACCGTTACCGAGATTTTTGATATTAAGACAATGTCTTAATCCTATAGCCCTCTAAGGGGACATAGGGTTCAAACTTTGAATTTTCAGGATCCGATATCGATAAACCATTGCAACTCATGCTGGAGTATTATATTCTTCCCCCTCAAAAGAATTTGTCCTTGAATTCTTAAACAACAAAAGGGTACCCAAGCCCTATGATTTGGTTAAGTATGGATACTTGACTTGCATGGCTTCCCTGCCTTTTCAAATTACTTCCTTTCCTGAGTAGTTCTTCCTGTTCACCTCTACGGAGGCCACTTCCCTTGAGTGAAGCTCCTTTATCCATCTGCGACCTCAAAAGGGCCAAAATAACTAAGGTTGAGTTCCTTTCCTTCCCAACTTATTTGCATTCTCTTCATATGATTGAGTACTTGACAATCCCATGCTTATTGCAATGTCCAAAAAACACAATCTTTCATAATTTTATGTCCTTATATGCTCAGTCTGCATATTTGAGGCTACATATTACTCTAAAAGAATCATTCTTCTTACTCGATAAAATTTTCCTCACTAGCTTTAATTCTTCTAGTTCCCAAGGTTCATCCTTTCTGATACTTACTTATAGGGTGGAGTAACTCCAATTCCATCTGACTAAACAATAATAGTTTCTTTTGTTTTACAATTTATGTGACATTCTCCAGCAGATCCGTAACTTAACTCATGTTGATCAGAAAGCAACTGCAAACAGTTATCATTGATAAGATCCTTCTATTCTATATATTCCTCTTCTACTTCTTTGAAACATGCAAGCACTCCCAAGAGAAATGTTTAGGCTTGCCAAATCCTATTTCCAACAGCAGTCTCCAAGGTCAGACTACAAGAATTTCTTTTCGTATTTGATATTGTTCTCTTTTCTCCTTAAAGATCCTTATTGTTTATATGTTGGTCCTCTTAGGACTCTTCTACCATTTATCTCCACATGATTCAGCATAGAATGACTTGTTCTCACCTTGGCCCCACAAAGTTGTATAATCCATTTGGCTATCTCCCTTAGTTTTCCTTTTCCTTGCATTACAATCAATATATTCCAAAAGGAACTATTATTAGATCCTTAGGGATTCTAACTTAGCTACTGAGTGTAATACTACTCCTCTATCTGTTACAATCTATAAGCCTCAACTTCACAACTATCGAATCTTGGATTAATCCATAATCCCATGCCTTAACATATTCTTAACTCGTGCTTTAGCTTCACTTTACATCCTAATTGTTAACTTCGGTCTATTAACCTTCTTCCTTTCATCAGGGTACTCATTTGGGTAACCTCATCAGGAGCATAATTATCACCATTCAAAACTCTCCAATGCACTTCCTAAGAATAACTTATGCTATGCAATGTTCCACCAAGTGCTCCTTGTATATATTTTGAGTTGCCACTGAAGACTTAATAGCCTTAATTTCTAGCTTCACGCGGTATAGGAACAATATCCATTGTTCTAACATGATCTGCTTCAGAAAACCTACATAAATTGTCATCGGCCACGATCAGGACGAATTCAATGACTCCGTTGTCTACAAAGGCTGTAACAATCTCTAAGAGCCTGTAACTATACCAAGATCAAAGTATCCATAAGTGATTGGAGTGTATCTATTTGACATGCCAAATAGTGATTTCAAAATTTCATTCGATTTAAAACGTTACTTGATTGAGGAGTATAATCGAGACCAACTGAAGTAGTGGGTAATCATGTCCCAATATCTAGCATCTTCCCGTTGCTTTAGGATTGCAAATAAACTTGAAAATGCTGCATTTACCAAGTGGAAAGGATTCATCACATCTATAAACATCATCTCGCTTATTGTTGTAACCGAGATAACCTTCCTTCTTGAAGTCAGCACACTCAATCAATATCAAAAAGCTTTACAAAGCAAGCGTCTCTATGCCTCATCGCTAAAGAAGCACTAGTTTTATGATTAATATGAATTTCGCCATTTGTTCCAAGCATGTGACTTGCATTCTTAAAGAAACCAAGCACAAGGTCTTTGTGCATTTTGATCACTATTAAGTTATCTTCCTTCTTTTTTCAAGATCCTTATTACTCATAGCCTAGCCCTCTTAGAACTCCTTTCCTACTCATTTACCCATGCTTTAGGCTAGAATGATTTATTCCAGCTTTAATTCTACTAAGTTGTTCAAATAAAGTAACTTTTTACCCTTGCTTTCCAAGCACCACTAATCAATGTGATTTTGGGGAAGTCATCATTTAACCTCCCAAGACATTCCTATTTCGCTTTTAACCTATCATCATTCCCCTATCTGAGGTATCTCTTAAAGCTTTGCTAAGAGATTTCAAACTTTGGGGCAAACCATTAAGGATTAAACTTCAGCTTCTACCTTACCTTCTCATCATGCCCTTGGCAACTCCCTTGTTCCTAAGGCCTCTCTGATCAAGGTGGGATAATCTCTCCAAATCCTGTTGCTACTGGAGCTAGCCAACTTCGTAACTCTTGACTACTACCTCTAACCTATTAACCTTTTTATAGTATTCTCCGTAAAAGCACCAAAACTACAACCGTGAGCCCTACTAGCATAGAATTAATTGCTGCTAATCCATTAGTCACCTTCTGCTACCATGTTCCATTGATTTGCATTCTTATTATTTAAGGATAAGATATCCTTCCAAGACTTTATCCATCTCGCTAGCCAAGTAACCTTTATAATTGGAAGGGGTTCTCCTCATTCACATACTTCATCTAACCCTTCTACATCGAACCTACCTGGCATGCAACAACTTAGTAGACCCTCTTGTTCCTTTCTACGATGTCCCCACACCAGGTGCTGGATGTTCTCCATTCAAATGGCCTTCTAGCTTGTCTACGCCTTCTTACCATAACATCTACCCTAACCTTAACCTCGCTTCTTTCACCTCAAGAGAGGCTATCACCTTTAGATCCCACATTGAAAGCCCTGTGTCTTATTGCTTCCACAAGCAAGAGAAAAAACATGTTCACCAAATAGGATAAACATTTGAAGCACAAGTAAAGATGAAAAGTATGACCAGAATAGAAATAGACACTATTTGATAGAGTATAGACAAGGATGACATTCCTAAAAGCCTCTCGTAGTGCCACAATTGTGAAAATAGGCGTGCTTCCATTTGCACAGTTGTGATCCTACCAAAGAACACTTGCTCCACAGTACACAGGAAAATCCAAAGCTCTGATACCAACTTTGTCATGACCCAATCCGAGTCGTGACCGGTGCATAGGGGATAGGTCCTCTAACAAGCCTTGATTACACAATTTCCTTAAAATTTGGGCAGAGTCTCCTTTGCATTCATGACTATTCCCAAATATAGATCCTTATCCTGCACAGAAAATAGAAGCATACAGAACCATTAGGGATCCAAGCATCCTCAGGATGCACCCCACAACACACAGTGTAAAAGTAAAATGCATGATTATAACTATCCATCCAAAATACAATAGTTTTTGTTTGTTTAGAAATTCATTTAATTCAATACACATAAAACTCATATTTAAACATGCACATAAACCAAGCGCTGGTCGGACCCTGCCTATAGTACCATGGAGCTATAATATTCTATAAAATCCACAAGGCTTCAAATTACTAAAGGCCCTTGAAACAATAAAGGGACATCCCAAGAAGTAAAAATTCACCGTTGAGAGACGGAATGATCAAATCCTAATCAAACACCTGTAACTGAAAAAGAAAAGGAAGTAATAGGGTAAGTTTATGCAACTCAATAACAGACAGGACATCCTTAACCCACATGAGTTAATGTGCATAAGTATTCGATAAATTTCAATATAGAATGAAAATAAATTCATTAAAATCCATAGGAACTATCTACCATAGGATAATCCATCAGGGTCACACTCTTCGTGTGAACCTCGTAATCCATCACGCACTATTCCTTTGAGTGGCTGTGTAAATCATAATCCAAGGTGCACCAGGCTAACGTCTACTGCCATTAGCAGGTAGATCTTGTTATAGACTTTCCTGAACTTTTCCTTAGCTATTAAATACTTCTATTTTTCTGTAAATATAAAATACCAGCTCCAAACCTTTTCAATCATGGCAATAATGTTAAATTAAAATAAGGCACTCTTACGAAAGTAAATTCCCAACATTTACTATATCTGTTTCAAAACATTCACATAATTTCTCATGAAGCCATTCATTGACTCATGTGTCAAGTTTTAAAACAATGTCATTAACGAAAATACTTATTCCTCCAAAATTTTCCAAAATTCAATATAGCAAAATAATTACAAGAGAAAACAAGCTAAAGATGTTCTATCTACTCACAATACACAAGCCAAGAGCGAGGATTCTAATTCACTGGAGCCATAGAGCTAAAGGAGCATTCTCTGGGACAATCTAACACCACATCCATGGTAAATTAATCAAATATTAGTCATTGATACAAAGGATTGTCACCAAATGCTCTTAGACTCCAAAATTCCCAATTCTTTGACCTAGGGTTCATGAGGAGCATCCCCCCATTTGGATTTAACAAAAATATCAAACAAGTCAAAATCCTTAAGGATCAAAATTCAACGTTTGGGTTTTACTACAATTTTTCGAAAACTTGCGTTTTTATAAACTTCTCGGTTGAAAATGAAAGGGGTTACCCATCCCCTAAAATTCCTTAAAAATCGCCCTTTAACTCATTAATATCCAAGAAACCATTATCGGGATTTTTGATCTTACGAAAATGTCTCAATCCTATAGCCCTCCAAGAAATCATAAGGTTCAGACTTAGAATTTTCAAGATTCGATATTGACAAATCACTACAACTCATACTGGCGTATTACAGTATTCATGAATTGCTATGCTCTTAGGATTCAAGTCAGTACGTCGTTTGTGTTTTTGGATTTATAGTGAATTAGTACACGAGGGATCCCATGCTAATTAGGATAGGATCCCTTTCCATCAATTGAATATATAGATTTAGTTGAATTTTAGGAAGCCATTACTTGTCAGGATCTAGGTGAAATCGGATCCCTAGTGCTTTTCTCTCTTGAGACTCAATCTTTAATTGCATTCAAACCATTCTCTTAATTGTATTCTTATTCATTTTTCCTTTAATTTTTCCCTGTTTATAATCTTATTACCACTTGGTTAGCCTAAATAGGTTTTAATTAGTGATTGTGGTAATTAGTTAGATCAATCCTCATGGAAATAATACTCCACGCATTTCTTAGTTCTTTATTGACCCGATGCACTTGCCGATGTATAGGAAAACAAAAGTCCCTATCAAGTTTTTGGCACCAGTGCTGGGGATTAAGTTTTTAATCAATATTGCGAGTAGGCAATATGGAATCTAATTTAGGCATTAACTTTTTGTTTTTAATTCTTTACCTTTTGTTTAATTTCTTATTATTAATTTTTCTTATTTTTCTCTTGAACTTCAGGTTTATGCGAAGGATTAGCTTGTTGGATTTCTTCAACTTTAATCCAGAGATCAAGAGAACACTAAGGAGAGAGAAGAAGCTTGTTTGGTTAGCTTAAGAAAGAGCATTAACTATCATGGCTAGGAAAAAATTTCCTGATAGGGAGACTATTGGAGAATACATAAATTTGTCCGTGGATAAGTGCATCTCAACCATGGTTTAGCTTCTTGTTCAAGCCAATAACTTAGAGCTTAATTTATCTCTACTTCAAATGGTACAACAGCAGTAGTTTGGTTGTTTCCTATCTAAAGACCTAAATATGCACATCTTGAACTTCCTGCAGATATGTGATACTGTGAAAATAAATTTAGTAACTAAAGATGCAATTCATCTTAGGCTATTTCCATTCTTATTGAAGGACAAGATGAATTGTGCCATTGGTTACTCCATTTAACCTAAGCAATAAATAATATCATTGCACCAAAGGATCTATGTTAGAAGTTTTTGACAAAGTACTTTTCGACATCTAGATATGTCAAGTTGAGGAATGAGATTAAAAGTTTCTCATAATGAACAAAGGAGACTTGTATAAAGCTTAGGAAAGTTTCAAGGATCTACTAAAGATATGCCCAAAACATGCAGTAGAAGACTGGTAACAAGTGCAGACCATCTACAATGGTTTGAACCAAATGACCAAAAATGAGATAGATGCATCTATCGGTAGGTCCATCAACACCAAGACTCTAGAATAAGCTTTGGAGCTAATTAAGATCATGGCTTCAGATGTTTACCAAGCCCGATTTGAGAAGGGACAAGTAACGAAAAGAGTCCATGAGCTTGACACTCTTAACCAACTCTTGGCTAATAATGCATCTTTGCAACAACAGGTGGTGAATCTATCCAAGTATTTGGAGAACTTGCAAAAGAAGTAGATTGTGATTTTTGTGGGACTAATAACCCTAATGGGTGTTGTGATGAGAGCTATACACTTTTTGAGTAGGTTAATTTTGTGGAGAATCTTCCTAGACCCCAAGGCAACCCATATTCTCATAATTTAGGTTAGAGGAATCACCCCAACTCCTCTTGGAATAATCACGGTGAGCAAAAGATGAGTTAATAGCGCAACAAGATGAAAAAATGTTTTCAAAGTAAGGGCCAACTAGTAAGAGTTTGGATATCCAAGTTGGTCAACTTTCTAGGCTCCTTGCTAAAAGACCACGAGGCTCTTTACCTTCTGATATTTTGGTGAACCCAAAAAAGCAATGTAATGTAGCTTATATTGGCCAAAAACATTATGAGGAAAATTAAGAAGAGGTGTCTAAAGAAGAAGCTTAAGTAACAAGTAAAGTCTCAATGCAAGTAATGTCTAAAGATGTCTTGACTGACGTTAAGCAAGAGTCATAATTTACCAAGCTCATTGATGAGTTCAGAGAAATTGAAATCAGTATTTCATTTGTTGAAGACCCTTAGAGGAAACCTGCCTATGTTGCATTCTTGAAAGAGCTACTAGTTCAAATAAAAAGATTTAGCGAACATAAGGAGATTATTTTAGCTAAATAATATAGTGTGGTGATTCAAAGGAAGATACTACCCAAGCTCAAAAATCCAAGAAACTTTACAATTCCCTGCACCATAGGTCCTTTCTTCATAAAAAAGGCCTTATGTCATCTCAAAGCAAGGGTGAAACTTATCCCACCAACCGTCTCCAAAAAGCTAGGCATAGGAAAGATGAAGCCAACCAACATGATTCTCCACTTCACATACTAATCTAGTAGACATCCATATGGTATTCTTGAAAAAGTTCTAGTGAAGGTTGGAAAATTTGTTCTCCTTATAGATTTGATAGTCCTAGACATGGATGATGAGGGAATTATCCCCATACTCTTGGACAGGCCATTTTTGGCACAAGAAAGCCCTCTAGAAAAGAAGGAGTTATGCCATGTTGTAAGTGTAAAGGATCCTAGAGAAGTCACTGTCAAGAGGGAGTTGCTAAAATCTAAAGATCCTCCACAACAAAAGAAGCATAAGGATCCTTCCCAACTAAAGAAGTAAGGAGTTTATAAAACCACCTCGGAGGAGAAATTTAGAGAAAGATCACAAGGCGATAGTGAAGCTCAAAGGAAATATGGAAACCAAAATTATACAATTCGTGAGGGATTATGGCACAAGGAAAGTAATGTCGACATTGAAAATACCAACGCCACTTGACAACACCTAAAGCATCTGAGAGAAAAGGTAAAGACTATAAACAAAGAACTTCTTGGGAGGTAACTCAAGTTTTCTATCCTTTTACCTTTTCTATTCTAGTTTTGCTTTGATTTCTATTTCATGGGTTTGAGAACTTGTGATTATTTTGGCAATGGACTTAATGTGCCTCTCATATCTTTCAGGAATGAGGTGATAAAGTTCAAAAAGACTATAATAGCTTGGATTAGAACAATGGAGTAGGGGAATGATTCTTATCTTTCTTTTCATTTTTTGTTTGTTTGTTTAGATTTTAGATTATAGGTTTGTGTTTTAAAATAAGTTTGGGGTTGATATGCATGTGAATTTTACTTGAAAATTTGTTTTAATGTGTTTAGCTTTGAGAATATATGTTTGTGTAGACTTAGGCAAATTTTTAGATAAAAAATTTTGAGTTTTAGGTTAACCAGTGTATCATACCCCTAGTGTCATTTGACATGAGATTATGTTGAGTTCCCTTTATTCCAGGGTTAAGTAGTGTATCACATGGCCACCCTTCCCCCCCGTGTGACATGGGGACATGTTGAATTTCCACAAATAAACTCATGTTTTCATTCTACACAATGTATCACGCAGCCCCTTCCCCGTGTTGACCAACACGGGGCTGTCATGTAAAAGGAAAAGGGTTAGCAGTGTATCACACAACCTCTCTTGTGATATTTGGCATGAGGTCATGTGATGTCTAGATGGGCGACATAGTGTCATGTTGTATCAACACGGGGCCATGTCGAGCCCTTGGGTTGCAATTACAGACTTAGTTTTTGGGGGTACATGCATCTTTTCACCCCCACAACTCCTTGAAAATCCTTTGTTATTGTTCTTCTTCCCTATTCAAATCCCATACCCCCAAATCCCTTCTCGACCCCTATCTTTATCTTCTTCTTCAACTATACTTCTCATTCTTTACCCATTCACACCAAACTTCTAATACCTATACTATTCTTCTCCTTTCACCACCATATTACATTTTCCTTTACCATCTTTTTTGCCCCTCGCTATGTGATCTTATTTCTCTAGAAACCTTTCTCTATCTTTTTCATCTTTATTCATAAGAACATCATGCCTCCAAGGACTAGAAGTGCTTCTGGGAAGGGTGAATCTTCAAGAGGGCTTCTTGCTCAACATCCACTAGGAGTACAAGGCAAAAGAAGCCTAGCCCCCCATCTAAGGTTAAGGAGAGAGCACCTGACATCTAGAGAGGTAATGCCAACTATGTTCTTGGGTGAAGGTATGTTAGAAGAATTAGGTTTTACTGCTAAGGTGGCTAAGTTAATGGAAGGAATATGTTGGGGAACTTTTCTAACCTTGCATAGGAATACTTATGAGTTCCTTAGCAAGTTTAAGCTAATACGGGTTACATTGATATTACTATAGTGAGGTGGAGTTCTAGGATTTGCAGGGTTGACTTACACCACTAGATAGTGTAATGAATTGTTAGGGGGTGGGATCATTATGATTTTTGCTACTTAAAGGCTTTGAAATTGGTGAAGCTTTCCCATAGGATTCTCCATAAGGTGATGGCTCAAACCATTTTTTGTAGAAGCAATGGCACTAGGGTTATATCATAGATAGAGCTATTTATATTGTAGTGCATAGAGAATAGGCACAGGTGAACATTAGTTACTATTTTGCTTGCTACTTAGCCAATATTACTCGATAGAAAAAAGGAGCTATCTGTGTTGGTGGTTTGATCACTATTATTTATGAGCAATACAAGGATATAGACCTCGATCAGTTCACACTAGTTCTGGGTAAGGATAAGATTGGCTTGCAAATCTTGGAGCAAATGTGGATCTATGTAAAGGGACCAAATGGTTATCAGTTATTGGGATCTGATGGTGTCTTACTGCCTAGGTGACTAAATGCCCAACCTGAGCACCTCATAGAGAACCTCCTAGTGATGAGAGCACATGGAGGAGGAGACACCTTAGCACACCCAGCCCCCACCTTTGGCCATTGATTATAGCATACCATAGAAGCAAGTCATAGAAAGGCTAGACTGGATAGAGCTCAACCTAACCACCCAGCTTGGTGAGATGAACACTTATCTTCATCATGTTGAAGACAACTAGTAGGACCTGTGAGTTGAGTTTACTAATATGAGGGGAAGGATGTGCCAATACTAGGGATATTTTGGCATAGGACCATCCTAGATCTTGTTATTATCTATGCTCGTATTTGTTTTCTCTTGCATATTGCATTTCTTAGTTTGATGGACATTTTTATTTTGTTGGATGATTGTATTGAACTATTTGGGATACTTTGTATGCCCTATCTTGTAATTATCTTGCGCTTGCATCTATCTTGTGCTTTGATTGGATGATTTATATATTTTTTTGGGTTTTTCTCACCGGTGGATATGTTTGTGGCATGATGACGTTGCCATATTTTAGGTTTAGGTTGGTGTACCCTATGAGTTCTTATTTTCTTTTCTATGTGTTTCTCATTTATTTTTCTTTGTGTTAGGAGCAATTTTTAAATTTTTGTTTATTTTTATTTTTGCTTATTTTATTTTTGTTATTTTTGGTTCCAACTTTTTTTTTTTTCAATTTTTTGCCTTATTTTTCCCTTTATTTTTGTATTATGTTTCCTTTGACTTTTGTTTGGCAAATTAATATTCAGTTAGCTTGAGTGCCTTCCTAAGTTTTGGGATCTTTGTAGGAGGGGATATATATATATATATAGTTATTTGCCACACAAAAAGAGTTTTTCTTTCCTTTTCTCTTTTATATTACTTATTTTGCTTTATTATTTCTATTAAGGGAAAAATGCACTTAAGCCCCTTCATTTTAAGAAAGTACAAATCAACCTAGTAAACTTTTTTGAATATGGAAATCGACGATTCTATTAACTTTTCGATCAATTGTTAGCGAAAATAACATGCATTAAGGAAAATTTAATGTATCGGGTTTCATATTTAGGAAAGTCTAGGGAATTGATTTGTGCATAACTCAAAGTTTAGGGGATAAAGTACACTTATATTGACTAACATACACATTTAGAAAAGTTTAGGGTGACAATTTGTACTTTTTTAAAATACGAAGGTTCAAGTGCATATGACCTGTATAGTTTAGGGGCTAAAATTCTTTTTTCCCTTCTTTTATTTTTCTTTATTTTTGTCGTTTCATCATCATCATCCTTAGGTTGCATTTTAATTATGCCAATATAAGCAATTAAATGTTACTGAGAAATTGGAAGAAAAAGCTTTGGCTAAGTGGACTAAGCAAAGGAACTACGAGAGTTAGAGTCATGTGATAGTTAATTTAGAATTTCATGATAGGCACATTCTAACATTTGATTAAGTTTTGTGAGTGCTTAAAGAATGCCCAGGTGAGCTTAGTGTTTGTTAGATGCCTCTATTAAGGCAAAATCCTAGTATGCACTTAGAAGAAATGATCTAGGGTTTTTTTTCTTTAATCCACTATGGCCTTGACCCATCATTTTTCATCACTTCCCTTAATCCCCTCTTTGAGACTTCTAGCCATTTTCCTTCATTGACCTACATTTCACTTAGCCATTGGCCAAGACTAGTCTACCATTAAGACTATATGAGATAAGATTGAGCTTGGAAGTGAAAATTTCATTTAGGTATTTAAAAATTCAAAAATGTCAAAAGCGAAAAAGAAAAGGAAAAGAAAAAGAAAAAGAATTAGTATCAAGAGAAGTTCCACCTAAATCATGTAAAGAAGTTTGTGGTGGAAGCGGAAAAGAAAGAAGAAAAACAAAAGGTTATGAATTGCAAAATCAAAAGAAACAAAAAGATGTTAGAAATCTAAAAAGAGGATCTCTCCCTTAACATAGAACTTCAACTAAGTCCCATTATGAGTTTTGATTTTGTTTATCATGATTCTATCATACTTTGCATATCCCTTTTACCTTTTCTTTCTTGTAGCCACTCACCCTTAGCCACATTACAAGCAACCAAAGATCTTTTGATCCTTCAAATATGCGCACTACCTTAGTGGAAATTGTAACACCCTAGTAGTTCCATTCTATGCTTAAGTCATATTGTGGAATTATTAGTTGTTACTTTTGCTCGCGGAACTAACATTACCTTTTTGAAATTACTTTGTACCGAAAATAGGGGTAATTTTTTTTTTCAAACAAGTGAACCATTTTTGAAATCGAGAGCCATGAGCGCATCGTGAACATATAAAGTAACACCGCTATCCCATACATACGTTGCATTTAACAAACATAAAACAATAAGAGCAACCACAATTCTTAGATAAATGTAACATTCATTCCACGGCCATCCATGATAATACAATAATAGTCATATCAGAGTCATACATAAGATAATAGTGGGTTCGATATCTAACATCGGCCCTAACCAAAAGGCTACCAATACATGATAAAAGGAAATACATCAGAAAATCCTACTACCCAAGCATGCCACATAACAGAATGATAACCCTATAACTATAACCAAAAGGGGCTATCCTCGTGCTCAGCTCCGCATGCAGTCGTCACATCAAGCATCTGGCGGGAGGAAACCGTTCCCATATCCACCGGGAGAAGTACCACCACGTCCCCCTCCTCGAGCACGTCCTCGCCCACGGGGCACAGCGCGGGTACGAATGAACCCACGCCCGCGAACCGGGGGTGAAGCTGGGCCAGCAGATGAAGCAGAAGAATCAGAAGATAAACGAATCACCGAAGGCTGCGACGAACCCGAACGGTGAGATCCCCCAGAATGAGCCGGATAGAGGGGCTCAAACGGATCGGTCTCCACATGGAAGCTCGGATAAGATGGCTCCGAAGGGTCGGAATCCAGTGAAACAGTCGGAGTCAAGCGGGTATCCGAGTCAGTCTCATCATCATCAGTGGGGTATCTCGGTGGCTGAAAGTAGGGGCGGATGTCATCCATAGTAACCTCGCCGAATGGCTGATGTGGTCGGAAAAATGGGCTCATCACGGGGGTCTGAAACTGGCGGTCGTGGAAGATGTAGACCCTCATCGCTGCGCTCGCCGACAGCACAGAGGCGTTCAGCACCGGGTCAAAGCGCCAACGCCACACCGGGAACTCAATGTAGATCACCACTGTGCCCGACGTCGACATCCTCTGAAGACGACACAGAAACGTAGGAATGAGAAACACTAAATTTCTCAGTAGGATTGCGACTAAACAAACACAGTGTCCTCGTCATCGTCCCAGCCACTTTGGGTTTAATTATAAAAACAGTGGACAGATATAAGTTCAATTTTTAATGGTTTGAAAACTTAGACCCCGAAGCGGGTTGCTTTTAAACTTAAGATCATACCCACATCATCATAACTAACATACGTACTAGAACATAGAATAAACATTCATAATGCAAATGGGCAATATACTTACAGGCAAAGACATGCATCATCATAGACGTAACAATGACTATACTTAGACTTTTCTTTCATTATCAGCACGTGCTTAACATTCTTTGCTTTCCTTTGAAATAGACTGCTTTTGGACATGAGCTCATTCCGTGACCGTCGTCACGCAGTACTAACCAAATTAAACTAAGCCGATATTGGTTACCTCTAAGTTGGAGGGTCCTCCAGAACACCTTTGCCTCCCTCATAGAGGTTCCTTGTGGATCGTCGTCTCTCACTTCCCTTACCGAAGTGATTGAAGGGTCACGTCCCATTGATTCTTTTCTTATCTTTATACTTTACATGCATAACATTTCCTTGACTAGACGCATGCAATGATATGACTAAGTCCATAAATTTGACGGAAATCCAGCAGCATAACGGCTAGCCCGGAGCTTCCCCAAAACGCCAATCATCAGCATTCAACTAATAGTTCATGATATCCATATCATATCATCACACTCATTATTCAATCATGAGACAAAGCTCAATCAAGCTCATCATTCATCATGCCGAGTGGCATCACACATTCATACCCTAAAAGGGTTTATAGTTGTGTTGTTCTTTGTGAAAAATATTATGAATCATCACATGATTTCCCATGGTTACCCATGATAGAATCACATAGTTAAGATAGGTGTTTGTGGTCTTTTAGTCACTTGGTCCTTGGATGAAAATATTCTTCACTTAAGTACATGTCTTATGAAACACTTGTTCAAATTAATTGAATTATATGATTGTTTCCTTTCCTTGAGATAGTGCACTTAGTGATTCCTAGGTTCATGGTATGCTCAGAGGCCCTAATCATATACATTCCCAAGGAATTCGAGATCCCTCTAATCCTTGGGTCATGACAACGCATAACCACATCATGAACCCAACAACACCAATGTTCACTAATCACCAAGGGTGACTTTTAACTTATTCAAGTTACAAAGTTTTAAACCGTTACTAATAACATACCAAGGTTTTTGCCTTAAATATTATTAAAGTTGTCATTCTTAGTAGAGTAGTCATAAAGTCTCATTCTTTATGAAAGTAAGTGCCTTTGACATTAAGCTCTTATCTTAAGATTGGATCTTTATGAAATTATGATACAAGTTACTAGCTTTTGAATAAAAAGTCTTGTTCTTTATAAAAGTTAACACCTTTTTGCATTATTTTGGTTCAAGGTTTAAACTTTATGGATGAAATGTCATAAAACAACATTTTTATCACTTAAAGATCTTATTCTTGATTAAAGTTTGAAACTTTGTGAAAGGTCTTTTCTTTAAGGTTTGATTCCTAAAGCCTAAAGTGACAAGATATCATTTTTCTAACTCAAAAAGTTTAGACATTCACATGTATTCTTGTCTTCAAAACAAAACAAAATAGAACTTTATGGAAGCTTAAAAGTTGCGCCACTTTGAAGGAAATCAAGAAGCAAACTTTTTAAGGTTTAAAGCTTTTAGAAGGTTCATAGTCTTATCAAATCATGGAAACATAAAAAGGTGAAGCTTTTCTAATCATTCACTCATCATAAAGAGAAAAGAACAACTTTAAGCAAGAGAGCAATAAGAACACATGAAGAATATCAAGAACACATTTTTCCAAAAGAGGAAACTTAAGAACACATGAAGAACATCAAGAACACATTTTTTCAAAAGAGGAAACTTAAGAACACATGAAGAATATCAAGAACACATTTTTCCAAAAGAGGAAACTTAAGAACACATGAAGAACATCAAGAACTCTTTTGGACACATGAAGAACATCAAGAACACATTTTTCCAAAAGAGGAAACTTAAGAACACATGAAGAACATCAAGAACACATTTTTCCAAAAATGAAAACTTTGGCTCTTGAAGAGCATAAAGGATCTTCTCAAGCTTTCACTTAGAAATCTTGGTCATGGAAGAACCAAGCTCCAAGCTTTCTTGAGTAAACAAAATGAAAAAGATAAAGATCACTACCTTCCTTGAAGATGGCGCAAAACAAGAGAGATAGAAGAAGAAGATGATGGCTCCTCTTGATGATGAAGGTGGCGGTTTTGCAAGAAGGAAGGAGAAGCTCTTGAAATCTTGTGGAAATGGAGGTTCTAGTGTTTTGATCTTGTCTCCAAAGACCCAAAGATGAGGTCTTTGAAGGGCTAAGTGAGTGGTTTAGGGTGGTGGTGGTGGAGAAAAGAAGAGGAAGATGAAGAAGATGAAGAAGTGTTTAGAGAGAAGTTAGAGAATTTGGCTTGAAGACAGAGAATAGGATGAGTGAAAATGAAAATGAATGAGGGAGGGAAAGAGAGAAAGTGGCGTCCACTTTGAAGGAGGGAGGATGAGATATTTTTGCTTCACTTTGTGTTATCTTGTGTTAATTAGTGATTAAGGGGACAAAGTGGATGATGGGGAGACAAAACATGATCAAACTCTTACATAAAGCACTCTTGTCTCATGCTTTATGCTTTTATGACATCACTCTTTACTTTATTGTCTAGTTGACTAAATTTGAATTTAATCGTGTGATTAAGTGCTCATACAACCTAATTAGGGTGATTAAGCAAGGATTAGTGATTAACACCCAAGAACATGATTAACAAAAATTAATCTTACGATTAAGCTTAATTAACCTTAATTAAACTCGAGTAAGCTAATTAAGGGCGATTAGTGCTTAATTAAGCTATGAGGCTTTGACTTGCTTAATTACAGATTATCTGATCTTGATTAAGCATTCTCTTGACTCTTCTCATCCGAGTCAACCCCTTAATTAAGCCCTAATCTCAAAATTTCTCAGTAAGTGCTTAATTACTCAGGGTTACTGAGGTAATCTAGCACGACATGAAATTGAGGATGTTACATTTCTCCTCACCTTTAAAAAGAATTTTGCCCTCAAAATTCGTTACCTGCAAATAAATTCGGATGCTCGCTCTTCATTTCGGCCTCCAGCTCCCATGTACACTCTTCCACATTTCCTCTATCCCAAGCCACCTTGACCAAAGGTACTGTCTTATTCCTCAGCTATTTTGCCCCATGATCCACAATTCGAGATGGCGGTAGATTGAAAGTTAGGTCCTCCCTTAACTATACACTTTCAGGCTTGAGTAGATGACTAGGGTCGAAATGGTATTTTCTCAATTGAAACACATGGAAAACATCATGAAGGTTTGACAAATTTGGAGGTAAGGCTATTTGGTAAGCAACTGACCTGACACGTTTTAAAATTTGAAAAGGGCCAAGGAAACGGGGGCTTAACTTTTTGACCTTCATGGCTCTACCTATACCGGTCGTAGGAGTGATTTTCAGAAATACATGTTCTCCTTCTTGGAACTCTAGAGGCTTTCTCCTCTTATCCGCATAACTCTTTTGACGGCTTTGGGCCGTAAGGATTCTCCCTTAACTGCTTGACTTGCTCTGTGGTCCGCCTCACAAGATCAGTCCTAGTAGGCTTTGCTCACCCTGCTCAACCCAACATAGGGGAGATTGGCACTTCCTTCCATACAAAGCTTCATAGGGTGCCATACCAATACTTGCATGATGACTATTATTATAGGCAAACTCGATCAAAGGTAAGTATTTATCCCAACTTCCTCGATTATCCAATACACAAGCTCTCAACATATCCTCCAAAGTTTGGATGGTCCTCTCCGACTGTCCATCCGTCTGGGGGTGATAAGTCAGATTTAGGCAAAGCTTGCTCCAAATGCCTTTTGCAAGGCTCCCCAAAATCTAGAGGTAAACCTCGGGTCTCTATCGGAGATTATGCTTGAAGGTACACCATGCAATCTTACTATCTCTTGAACATACAGCTGGGCTAACTTTTCCAAAGGATAAGTAGCTCGAATGGGCAAAAAGTGAGCAGACTTGGTTAACTCACAACTATTACCCATATTGCATCGAACCCAGCTTGCGTTTTGGGTAAACCCATCACGAAGTCCATAGAAATACTTTCCCATTTCCATTCTGGGACCTCCAATGGTTGCAGCATGCCAGAGGGCTTTTGGTGCTCAATCTTTACTTTCTGGCAGACTAAACACTTACCTACCAACTTCGCAACATCCCTCTTTAATCCAGGCCACCAGAACATCTCCTTAACATCTTGATACATCTTTGTCACACCAGGGTGTATGGTGAAATGGCTCTTATGAGCCTCCTCCAAAATCCTTCTTCGGAGGTCACCACTCGCGATACACAGACTCTTCCTTCAAATTTCCATAGTCCATCTCGCACTCGTGCAAAACCCTTCAACCTTCCTTCCTTCACCAACGCTAGGGTTTTCAAGAACTCCTCTTCCTCGCTTTGGGCTTGAGCGATTTGATTTTTGAAATCACTCGTCACCCTAAGCTGATTCAATCTTAGACTATGGGGGGGTCAACATAACTCCGAGATTAAGGTCTCTAAAGCTCCTTACTAGCTCATCCTCCTTGACCATCATCCACGATGCATGCAAGGATTTCCGGCTTAATGCGTCGGCCACCACATTGGCTTTCCCAGGGTGATAGTTCAACCCAAAATCATAATCCTTCAGAAACTCCATCCACCTCCTTTGCCTCATATTCAACTCCTTTTGGTCAAAGAGATACTTCAAGCTCTTATGATCAGAGAACACCTCGAACCTCACACCATACAGATAATGCCTCCATATCTTCAGGGCAAACACTACGGCTGCTAATTCCAAGTCATGAGTTGGGTAGTTCACTTCATGAGGCTTCAACTGTCTAGAGGCATAAGCCACCACATTCCTATTCTGCATCAAGACGCAACCTAAACCTCTACTAGAGGCATCACAGTAGACCTCGAATAGTCCACTAGGGTCTGGCAGGACTAATACTGGGGTTGAGGTTAACTTACCCTTTAGTTCTTGAAAGCTCTTCTCACAGTCCATTGTCCATACAAATGGGGCGTCTTTCCTTGTCAACTTTGTTAAGGGTAAAGATATCTGGGAAAATCCTTTTATAAACCTACGGTAGTAACCGGCTAAACCTAAGAAACTCCTTATCTCAGTCACTGAGGTTGGCCTCTCCCAACTCATCACAGCCTCAATCTTACTTGGATCCACAGCAATACCCCCTTGTGACACCACATGCCCTAAGAACTTTACTTCCTCCATCCAGAATTCACACTTAGATAGCTTGGCATAAAGCTTCTTTTCCCTTAAGATCCTTAACACAACCCTCAAATGTTTTTCATGTTCCTCCTTTGTCCTCGAATAGATGAGAATATCGTCTATGAAAACAACTACAAACTTGTCCAAATAGGGTCTAAAGATCCTGTTCATATAATCCATGAAAATGGCAGGGCATTAGTCACCCAAACGACATCACCGTAAACTCATAATGCCCATACGTTGTCCTAAAAGCTGTCTTAGGTATATCCTCCTCTTTCACCCTTATCCGATGATATCCGGATCTCGAGATCAATCTTAGAGAACACAATGTGCACCTCGCATTGGTCCATGAGGTCATCTATCCTAGGCAAGGGATACTTGTTCTTAACAACACCTTGTTTAGTTGCCTGTAATCCACACACAGCCTCATACTGCCATCCTTCTTTTTCACAAATAACACCGGGGCTCCCCAAGGTGAGGCACTAGGTCTTACGAACTTCTTTTCTAACAACTCTTCCAATTGTCCCTTCAACTCCGACAACTCTAGTGGGGACATCTCAGTAGGGTGCTATAGAGATTGGCCCAAGACCAAGCACCAACTCTATAGAAAACTCGATTTCCTTTCCTGGGAAACTCGGGTATGTCGTCACGGAACACATCTGGGTATTCCCTAACTACGGGGATCTCATCCAATACCTGCTCGAGTTCCACTTCACTTGCCATAAGGAGAACATATCCCTGATCACTAAACTCACTACTTCCTACCCTGACAGAGTTCAAGAACAAACTAACAGCCTCCACGGGTTTATCAGGTATACAGGGAAAAACAACAGACTTTTCAGAACAATTTATCATAGCATGGTTGGCCGAAAGCCAATCCATGCCTAGAATCAGATCCAGACCAGACAAAGGCAAACAAATCAAATTCGCTATGAAAGACCTACCATCAATTTGGAATTGACAAATCAAGCAACAATGACAAGTCTTAACTGGTCTCCTAGTAGGAGTAGAAACATTTAACATATAAGGCAATTCGGACACAGATAATCCTAATCCATCTACACAATCATGAGAAATAAAGGAGTGTGTAGCTCCAGAATCATATAGCACAGTTAAGGTCCTACCATTGACCTCGCACTTACCTTGGATGAGATCGTCGGATCGAGTGGCCTCTTCAGCATTGAGGGCAAAGACCCTTCCTTGGTGTTGGGGCTTGTTGACCGGGGACAACAGCTTGACTGTGCAGTCTCTTGCCATATGCCTAGGCTTTCCGCATCTGAAACAAGCATTCTGGCTAGCTAAACAAGGGCATCCTCCATGGTGTTTACCACACTTAGGGCAAGCTTGACCACTCGTCGGCTTGGGTGGATTCCCAGCAGGCTTCTGGGGTTGCTTTCCTTTGAAACCTCCACCCTGAAATGGTTTCCTCAGAGGTTGGGGCTTGAACTTCTGCCTTGCAAGCGCTTTCTTCTTGTAGGCCTCAGACCTTGCCACCGACAGCTTACGGTTGCAATCCTCCACCAAACGGCACTTATTGACGAGTGCAGCATAGTCACGGATCTCCATTGGTCCTACAGATGCCAGCATCTCCTCACGCAATCCCCCTTCAAACTTTACACACTTCCAACGCTCATCCGGATTCCCTTGGTAAATTGTCGAGAACTTGCACAGCTCTTCGAACTTGGCCGTATACTCAGCAATATTCATGGTCCCTTGACGCAGACTCATGAACTCCAGCTCCTTCGCATTCCTCACAAATGCAGGAAAATACTTCTCATAGAAGTGCGACTTGAAAATCTCCCAAGTGATGTGGGTTTGGGCTCCCTCCAAAAGCCTTTTTACGCCTACCCACCAGAACTCCGCATCAGCTTCCAACATATAGGTAGCAAAGGCTACCTTCTGCTCCACGGTGCAAGCCAACACCGTGAAAATCTTCTCAATGGCCTTGATCCACTCCTCAACTCGATCGGGGTTGTACGTCCCTCTAAAGCTCGGCGGATTTGCCTTCCTGAACTCAGCAAACTTGAGGCACTCAAGATCCACCTCAGCTCCTCCGTTGTGCCCTTCGGGATTCTCCTCATCCCTATGCTCCATTCGCTCCATCATTCGATGGGCAGCAGCGGCTTGCTCCCTCATAGCAGCAGCCATTTCGCGAAGTGTCCCCATGATTTCCTCGGGACCTTCGGGCTCGTTGCGGGGCCTACCACATCTTCCTGAAGCCATTAGTTCCTGGTACACAAGACAAAAGACATTGAGTTGATCAGGCTCAACATTTATGTTGAGTGAACCAGCAACTAACCACATTCGGAACAAACGATCATGCACATCTAATTCCTATATCTCATCATACAGACGAGACTCAAAGCATGACTTAGCTAAAATGTATGCTTAGAAGCATAGTCAGTCCATCCCCAAGCTCTTCAAGGACGAACTGCTCTGATACCAAAATGTAACACCCTAGTAGTTCCATTCTATGCTTAAGTCATATTGTGGAATTATTAGTTGTTACTTTCGCTCGCGGAACTAACATTACATTTTTGAAATTACTTTGTACTGAAAATAGGGGTAATTTTTTTTTTTTTTTCAAACAAGTGAACCATTTTTGAAATCGAGAGCCATGAGCGCATCGTGAACATATAAAGTAACATCGCTATCCCATACATACGTTGCATTTAACAAACATAAAACAATAAGAGCAACCACAATTCTTAGATAAATGTAACATTCATTCCACGGCCATCCATGATAATACAATAATAGTCATATCAGAGTCATACATAAGATAATAGTGGGTTCGATATCTAACATCGGCCCTAACCAAAAGGCTACCAATACATGATAAAAGGAAATACATCAGAAAATCCTACTACCTAAGCATGCCACATAACAGAATGATAACCCTATAACTATAACCAAAAGGGGCTATCCTCGTGCTCAGCTCCGCATGCAGTCGTCACATCAAGCATCTGGCGGGAGGAAACCGTTCCCATATCCACCGGGAGAAGTACCACCACGTCCCCCTCCTCGAGCACGTCCTCGCCCACGGGGCACGGCCCGGGTACGAATGAACCCACGCCCGCGAACCGGGGGTGAAGCTGGGCCAGCAGATGAAGCAGAAGAATCAGAAGATAAACGAATCACCGAAGGCTGCGACGAACCCGAACGGTGAGATCCCCCAGAATGAGCTGGATAGAGGGGCTCAGACGGATTGGTCTCCACATGGAAGCTCGGATAAAACGGCTCCGAAGGGTCGAAATCCAGTGAAACAGTCGGAGTCAAGCGGGTATCCGAGTCAGTCTCGTCATCATCAGTGGGGTATCTCGGTGGCTGAAAGTAGGGGCGGATGTCATCCATAGTAACCTCGCCGAATGGCTGATGTGGTCGGAAAAATGGGCTCATCACGGGTCCAAATCGGCGGTCGTGGAAGATGTAGACCCTCATCGCTGCGCTCGCCGACAACACAGAGGCGTTCAGCACCGGGTGAAAGCGCCAACGCCACACCGGGAACTCAATGTAGATCACCACTGTGCCCGACGTCGACATCCTCTGAAGACGACACGGAAACGTAGGAATGAGAAACACTAAATTTCTCAGTAGGATCGCGACTAGACAAACACAGTGTCCTCATCATCGTCCCAGCCACTTCGGGTTTAATTATAAAAACAGTGGACAGATATAAGTTCAATTTTTAATGGTTTGAAAACTTAGACCCCGAAGCGGGTTGCTTTTAAACTTAAGATCATACCCACATCATCATAACTAACATACGCATTTAGAACATAGAATAAACATTCATAATGCAAATGGGCAATATACTTACAGGCAAAGACATGCATCATCATAGACGTAACAATGACTATACTTAGACTTTTCTTTCATTATCAGCACGTGCTTAACATTCTTTGCTTTCCTTTGAAATAGACTGCTTTTGGACATGAGCTCATTCCGTGACCGTCTTCACGCAGTACTAACCAAATCAGACTAAGCCGATATTGGTTACCTCTAAGTTGGAGGGTCCTCCAGAACACCCTTGCCTCCCTCATAGAGGTTCCTTGTGGATCGCCGTCTCTCACTTCCCTTACCGAAGTGATTGAAGGGTTACATCCCATTGATTCTTTTCTTATCTTTATACTTTACATGCATAACATTTCCTTGACTAGACGCATACAATGATATGACTAAGTCCATAAATTTGACGGAAATCCAGCAGCATAACGGCTAGCCCGGAGCTTCCCCAAAACGCCAATCATCAGCATTCAACCAATAGTTCATGATATCCATATCATATCATCACACTCATCATTCAATCATGAGACAAAGCTCAATCAAGCTCATCATTCATCATGCTGAGTGGCATCACACATTCATACCCTAAAGGGGTTTATAGTTGTGTTGTTCTTTGTGAAAAATATTATGAATCATCACATGATTTCCCATGGTTACCCATGATAGAATCACATAGTTAAGATAGGTGTTTGTGGTCTTTTAGTCACTTGGTCCTTGGATGAAAATATTCTTCACTTAAGTACATGTCTTATGAAACACTTGTTCAAATTAATTGAATTATATGATTGTTTCCTTTCCTTGAGATAGTGCACTTAGTGATTCCTAGGTTCATGGTATGCTCAGAGGCCCTAATCATACTTCTGTTCCCAAGGAATTCGAGATCCCTCTAATCCTTGGGTCATGACAACGCATAACCACATCATGAACCCAACAACACCAATGTTCACTAATCACCAAGGGTGACTTTTAACTTATTCAAGTTACAAAGTTTTAAACCGTTACTAATAACATACCAAGGTTTTTGCCTTAAATATTATTAAAGTTGTCATTCTTAGTAGAGTAGTCATAAAGTCTCATTCTTTATGAAAGTAAGTGCCTTTGACATTAAGCTCTTATCTTAAGATTGGATCTTTATGAAATAATGATACAAGTTACTAGCTTTTGAATAAAAAGTCTTGTTCTTTATAAAAGTTAACACCTTTTTGCATTATTTTGGTTCAAGGTCTAAACTTTATGGATGAAATGTCATAAAACAACATTTTTATCACTTAAAGATCTTATTCTTGATTAAAGTTTGAAACCTTGTGAAAGGTCTTTTCTTTAAGGTTTGATTCCTAAAGCCTAAAGTGACAAGATATCATTTTTCTAACTCAAAAAGTTTAGACATTCACATGTATTCTTGTCTTCAAAACAAAACAAAATAGAACTTTATGGAAGCTTAAAAGTTGCGCCACTTTGAAGGAAATCAAGAAGCAAACTTTTTAAAGTTTAAAGCTTTTAGAAGGTTCACAGTCTTATCAAATCATGGAAACATAAAAAGGTGAAGCTTTTCTAATCATTCACTCATCATAAAGAGAAAAGAACAACTTTAAGCAAGAGAGCAATAAGAACATATGTTTCCAAAAGAGGAAACTTAAGAACACATGAAGAATATCAAGAACACATTTTTCCAAAAGAACACATTTTTCCAAAAGAGGAAACTTAAGAACACATGAAGAACATCAAGAACACATTTTTCCAAAAATGAAAACTTTGGCTCTTGAAGAGCATAAAGGATCTTCTCAAGCTTTCACTTAGAAATCTTGGTCATGGAAGAACCAAGCTCCAAGCTTTCTTGAGTAAACAAAATAAAAAAGATGAAGATCACTACCTTCCTTGAAGATGGCGCAAAACAAGAGAGATGGAAGAAGAAGATGATGGCTCCTCTTGATGATGAAGGTGGCGGTTTTGCAAGAAGGAAGGAGAAGCTCTTGAAATCCTGTGGAAATGGAGGTTCTAGTGTTTTGATCTTGTCTCCAAAGACCCAAAGATGAGGTCTTTGAAGGGCTAAGTGAGTGGTTTAGGGTGGTGGTGGTGGAGAAAAGAAGAGGAAGATGAAGAAGATGAAGTGTTTAGAGAGAAGTTAGAGAATTTGGCTTGAAGACAGAGAATAGGATGAGTGAAAATGAAAATGAATGAGGGAGGGAGAGAGAGAAAGTGGCATCCACTTTGAAGGAGGGAGGATGAGATATTTTTGCTTCACTTTGTGTTATCTTGTGTTAATTAGTGATTAAGGGGACAAAGTGGATGATGGGGAGACAAAACATGATCAAACTCTTACATAAAGCACTCTTGTCTCATGCTTTATGCTTTTATGACATCACTCTTTACTTTATTGTCTAGTTGACTAAATTTGAATTTAATCATGTGATCAAGTGCTCATACAACCTAATTAGGGTGATTAAGCAAGGATTAGTGATTAACACCCAAGAACATGATTAACAAAAATTAATCTTACGATTAAGCTTAATTAACCTTAATTAAACTCGAGTAAGCTAATTAAGGGCGATTAGTGCTTAATTAAGCTATGAGGCTCTGACTTGCTTAATTACAGATTATCTGATCTCGATTAAGCATTCTCTTGACTCTTCTCATCCGAGTCAACCCCTTAATTAAGCCCTAATCTCAAAATTTCTCAGTAAGTGCCAAATTACTCAGGGTTACTGAGGTAATCTAGCACGACATGAAATTGAGGATGTTACAGAAATAAAGGTAGTGGAATTGCCTTTGGGTTTTGGGACACTTGCTAACCATCATCATTATCTTCATGTGTCATGGGTTTGATAACAATTGCTTAGTATGCATAGTCTCATGTAGGTGTTTCTTGATTCATGATAAAGGTTATGAGAGAATGCTTTGGTGTAAATTTTTTCCTTTTGCTAAGTGAGTATGCTTGATTGAACTATTGAATGCCTTGAAAACTCTAGTGGTTGATCCATCATGATTTCTTTTGAAGTTCTTCCCAAAGGACACTATATATTGCTTGATTTTTGAGAAAAAGAGACACTCCACTAGTTTTTAAACTCTTATTTTTCTCTGATTGGTTGAAGACAAGCAATGTTTTAAGTTTAGGGCTATGATGAGTGTCATTTATACACTCATCTATTGCTTAATTTGACTTAGTTTTGTTATTTTATTATGGAGCTTTTAGCTTATTTTACATGATAATTGGACTTTTGTATATTTCTTGTGCCTAATGATAATTTGGTGAATTTTTGGTGTTCTTTGAAGTTTTTAAGGCTAATTTTACTCAATTTTGCAAGAAATGAATTTAAGGAGCTAAATTTAAATATCTAGGAGTTTATTTTGCAATATTTCAAGAACATGATACACGAGAAAATTCGTATCTCTCTCTACAAAGGTCAGACTAATATGACTCAAGATGCTCTAGAAAGATAAGATACAGAACTATGACTTTTTGTTGAGCTCGAATTCTAGTTCTCAAAGCTTCTTGGTGAAAATCTAGTTCCAATAATAAAGCACAAGTTGGATACAACCAAGAGTTAATTAGACTCATTCCTAACTAAGATGAGTAATTTTCCTTGCAGAGGTTGTGACTTTCAAGTGAGTACCTTCAAAATTTCGTTTGATTTGGCACTAGCTTGGCCTCAATTAGACCTTTATATCCCAAAGGTATGGTCTAAATTCTAAGCTCTACTCAAGTTATAACAACAACAACTCTGACAATGATTCAAGGCCAATTATAATTACAAAATCAATTGGAGTATTTCTTGACTTGTGCATGAAAGTTGCAAGAAATTCTCTTAACCTTCTTACAAATTAAATATCACAATTTTTAGTGGTCTAGGACTTGAGATATGGCCAAAATACTGAAGCAATATCAAATTAACATGAATGTTGAAAAATGAAAATAAGCCTAAATGAAACCTAAACAACAAATATGGGCCAATACCAAATAATTAAGCACAAATGAGGATTATAATAATGAATATTTGCACTACTACTTCATTTCTCAATCCACCTTCAATTAATTTTCACATATCACCTTACCATCAATTAACTGCCACACTTACACCGATGTTCACCGCCTTGACACGCCACCTCCACGACCGACCATTCATTGCCACCATGCTCTAAACCCACACAAACATCACAACACCACCATGAAACTATTGCAATGCCCCCTCTCCTATAGCCATTTGAGTAGCTTTATTTTTAGGGCAAAATACTTCTCTTATTTTAGGTAGGCTACTATTTCTCAAAGTTCTGAAAACAGACCAGATCGACCGGTTGAACCGAGAATCGGCAAGGTATCCGATCTAAGTATAGCATCAAAAACTATTTTGTCAAAAATTGGTGGAAAACTGACTAAACAGGCCAAGAATTGGTAAACAGGCGAAACCGGACCGATTTTACCGGTTGGCCGGATTTTTTTTTTGTTTTTTGAAAAATAGAAGTATAAAATTATTTTTTCATCATCAATGCTGAAATTAACTACTTTATTATGATGAAAAATAGCCAAAAATACATCTTGATTCGCCAAACCAAAGGCTACTACATCTCTTACTCTTTAAAAAAGAGCCTAGAGATGATATATATATATATATATATATATATAGGTACTATTTATGTAAGTCTCAAGAGTTAAAAACTTTTACTCTAAGTAATGTGGGACTTCTTGAATACTTTATAATAACTTTAAAAAAAAGTTCAAAATTTAAGCAATGTGTAACTTAATATTTTACTTGTATTAGTTATATTAATATGACTTAATATAGTGATTTTGATTTCTAAAACTATTTTTATCATATTAAACCGGTTGCGCCAATAAACCTTTGAACTAGTACCTTATCTGGTTCAATACCCAGTCCGATTTTTAGAACCTTGCTATTTCATTGTCTTCTTTGTTTGGCCCTATTAATTTATTTATTTGGTTGGTGGGTTGTTTCTTTTTAATTTAGTGTTTTAGTAATTTTTTGCTTAACCCGAGTAAGTGAGAGGTCTAAATAAATATACTTAATAAAGATCATGAACAAAAAAAAAAAAAATTTACTTTAGGACTATTTTGGTTTTGTTCAATTTTTTAAAATAAAATGAAAATTTTAATTTCAACTAAATAAAAACAAACATAGAACAATAAAAATTAAAAGAACAAAATTAAAAAAAAATCTTTATCCCTAAGGGCAATTCAATTAATTCATATATTTTTTTTCTTAAATTGTATGATGACCGATAAGAGTAATTGAGTAGCCTAATGCTTCTTTATCACTTCTTGAATTGCTAGGGTGTATTAAGTAGTTTAGTACTAACTTGAATTTTATTCAAGATCAGACCTGGTTTCAAATAGAAATATTTCAACAAAATTGTTTTCATGAATTTATAAAAAAAAATCAGCAAAACTAGACTTTCACCCCTAAAACATTTGCAGTGAACCAAATTTGTCCTTGAATTTTAAAAAAAAAATAAAAATTTGGTCCCTATATTTAATCAAATCCATAACAAGTTAATTCCTCTGGGGATCAATGTGCTAAAATTCAGGGACTAAATTGTTGTCTTTTTTTATTTCAGGAATGAATCTATTTCAACACAAATTTTTTAGGAACTAACATGTAGTTTTACTCAAAAAAAAAAAAATCTTTTCATAAATAAACTCAACTGACACAATCATTTTCTAGAAGAATGACAAGGGTTTGAGTTTTCCATTGCATTGGGGGATACTTAAGCCAAAACTAAATTTTCTTAAATTCTTTTTTATATTCTTCTCTTTTTGTAAATAGTTGCTAGGCTCTAATATTTTTTTAAGGAGAAAACAAACATTGTTAAAGTTATTAGTTAATTTCTATAACAAGCTTTAGGATAATATTATGAGATGAATATGTCACAGGTGTAGTGAGATTAAAATTCCACCATTCCTTGTACATAATTAGACTCTTGAATCTGTTCACATTTTCAAAAGACCAATCTTTTTAGAAATAAAGGTTTTTCCAATAGCTTTTCTATAAATAAAATATTAGTGGTGACTCCATAATTTTTTCAACAAATTTTGGTTGCCTCTCGTCATAGCATCCTTCGAGTGCATTTGCTGTTACCTCCATTAGTCTATAGTTGATAATTGACAATCTATAGTTGACAATCAAATAATGACGTTATCATTAGTTGAGGGAATGGGCCTTTTATTAGGCCTAGGGCCTTATGATGGTCAACAAACCATGGACCAATTTTGGCCAATCATTGAAGGAGAAACATGCTTTAGTAGTTGAAGAAAAGAGTTTGGCCAAATTCATGACTTCTAGTTTGGGAAATGGGGGAAATATTTAAAATGCACTAGTGGGAGATTATAGTAGAGAGTAGGAAGTGTTAACAATAAAATAGGACGCATAGTTAAGCCATTAGCTGACAATTACTATTAAGGGCTAGATTAGTTGAGGCAATGTTATTTAGAGTTGAATGTTATCGGCCACTAAGTTGAATGTGTGCACATGTGCATTGCTTGTAAGAAACACATTGAACATATCAATCAAACACATTTCTATTTTACATTTATCTTTTCATTTTCTGCTGTTTATTTTGTAGCCTCAACATTTTAACCTTTACCTTACTACTTTTTTTTTTTTTTTTTTGCCTTTTACATTACGTATCTTTACTTTTTAGCACTTTATAGCCTTTCTTTATCGTATTTTATTTACAATATTTCATTTTCTTTTAGTCTTTCTCATTTCAATCAATCTTATTAGCCTTTAGTTATTTGACCTGATTAGCCAATTAACATTTATTGAGTTAGTTTTTGTTAATTAGCTTTCAAAGCCCTTTTTTTAATAGCATGTGAACTTGTAGGTTGTAGCTGAGAAAGTAGAGTCTTCTTATTTGATACTTGGGATCAATAGTATTTTGCAATAATCAAGTCTAGCTATTCCTTGAAATAGTTTCCTAACACATCCGTATTCACCCAATTAGCCAAAAAACTGAGCAAAGCACTTTAATATATTGGGTGCATTTGGATAAGCTTTTAAAAGATGACTTTTTACTAAACTTTTTTTAGTAGAGTGTTACTTTTTTTAAAATAAAAATTTTGCAATTAGATAGACTATTTGATAAGTGCTTTTAATTATTAAGAGTACTTATAAAACTATTGGGACAAAAAAGTACTTTTTATAGCCAAACTAAAAAAAATGAAAAGAGGAAGAAGAACTACAATTGGCAAGGGATAAAAAGAGGAGGGTATGGATTATAATTATTAATAAAGATAAAGATCATTTTGGAAAAATAAGTTTATTAAAAATCACTTTTACTTTTGCTTTTTTGAGGTGCTAATCATTACTACCTTTAAAAAAAGTGGTAAATTGACTTTTTTTTAAAATTATTACAAGCACTTTTTTTTAAAGTTGTATCCAAACACTAAGAACCTAGAAGAACACTTCTTTTTTTAAAAAAAAAAATATGTTTTTTCTAGAGGAAAAAAAAGAAACCAATACAAATGCACTCATAGTCTTCTATGTCTTATAGTATGACTTTATTTTGCCCTCTATGTTATTGTTTTTAGTGAAGATTCACCCATGTAGCTTTTGAACATCTAAAGTTTTTTCCAATTGTTCTTCTTAAAAAAAAAAAAAAAATAGGCAATGCTATGACATCATTTACAGTCTTTCATTTTCTTTATTTTTTTAATTTTCGGTCCATCTTATTAACCTTTAATTATTTGTCAAGAATGTGATGTCTGAGCCAACAACCACATAAATTGTGAGTTTTGGACCATTTGGTATGCAAAGAACCATGCTCGAGCATCCAGCCATTCAAAGTCGAGGCGAGTTTCCAGGCCTCAACTACACTCTAGAGTAGTAGGCTATGCTCGAGCATAGCAAAGGCGGTGGTAAAAAATTAAAAAAAAAAAGGAGGGGCTCCATCCAAAATAAAGAGAAACCCTTCTAATTCTCTTTCCATCTTGTCTCTTTCTCTAAGTTTTCTTCTAACCCTAAGAACTCCATTAATCTTCCATCTTTTCCGTTCTAGATTCTCACCAAATTTATCATTTCCCTCAATTATCATCATCCACTCTTTCAAATATCTCTCTTTTTCCTCTTGAAGTGAGAAAAAGTGAAGATTGGAGTAAATCCACTATCTTTCTTCTTACTCCAATCTTTTCTTCAACATTTTGAGGTAAATTCTTGAGCCTACCATCTTCTTCTACCATGGATTTGTTATTTCCTCCATTGGTTTAAAGTTCAAGATGTTAAGAAAAGGGTTACGATTCATAAGATTTGAGGGTTTTGAGTTAGAAGATGTTTTAAGTTAGATTTAATTTCTAAAAGTTTATTAACGTTAGATTGATGTCTTTTGTAGCTTTGGACACCTCCAAGGATCCTCCAATTGGCTTGAAAGTGCCACCCAAGTGAATTCCTACCTTGGAGTCTTAGCTGTGAGTGAATGATGTGCTTATGGTTAAATGTTAAGTGAAACTATATGTATGCCTAAACTACTATTTGCTCAAAAGATTGCTAAAATTGGTTTTTTTTTTCAAAATTTCAGTAAAATTGTCTCGGCACCTATGTTTAAAGCTTAGATTTACTAGCCTATAACTTGTATTATATTGATGTTAAGTTTTATGGGCATGAGACAATGCATAACAATTTTATTTTTCTTAACTGTTGAATTTGTGGAACTTTTTTTTGAATTTCATTTTATTCTTGATGCTATTGATAGGGATGCCTATGTTTTGTAATAAAGAGAATTATGGCTACAAATGCTTTTTGAAAGAGACTACGGGTTTTAGAAAAGGAGGAAATTGTGATAGAACTGCTTATTAGCGGTAGTAAACGTTGGCCTTGATGCACCTCGGAGAGCCGAGCTAGCAGGGTGGTTGCTAGCCTGGCATATTCAACCGACATGTCCAAGATATTTATACACCATGAGATTAGGTTGGCAGGGCTGCTCAATCATGGGATTGATTGGATACTTCCAAGATGAGGTTATTGAGGCCACCCAATTAGGGAATTACTTCTCGAATGGAATCCTCCCTTGAGCTTTATGATGATATTACAGCTATGACATTATTCTTAATAGTGTAAGAATATATTTTATATGCATAGTTTTGAACATGGTTTGAATATAGAGACCTATCTCATGCTAATTGTAAGCATATTATTCCTCATTGAGTTGTATAACTCACTCCGTGGCTTTTATCTCTATTTCAGATCTAGTTGTAGAGATGAGTATTGTTCGTCCTGCCCCATAGGGCTCTTGTTCATCTTCTTTTTAGGTGAGCCCACCTAACGGGGCCTGTCTATCCTTTTGAGGTGATATCATACAGCTAGATGGCTTAAATTTTATGTAGAGCTCCATGAAACACAGGCAAGGTCCAAACATGTGTTATGGGTTGCATCTTGTCCTGTATCTTTCTTATTAGTTTATATATGGTGGACTAGACTTGTATAGTCTTTTGAGCTTAATTAGGTGATATAAGACTCTATATAGAGGATTTAGTGTTATATGACCATTAAACTTAATTGAAGCATGTATTCTAAGCTGAGATGCAATATCTATCTGAGATTTGGTAGGTTGATTATTGGGAAATGGTATAGTTTCAAAGAGAACTCTGCCCATTTTCTGAAAAACTTGCAGGTTAGGCTTGCTAGGGAACGAAGATTCCCTATGCACTGGTCACGGCCGAGTGAAGGTCGTGACAAAAGTGGTATCAAAGACTAGGTTTCCCTGTGATTCATGGAGCAAGTATCCTTCGATAAAGTCACAATTATGTAAATGGAAATCAACCCATTTTCACAAAATGTGAAGCTACTAGAGTCTTTTTAAATATTCCTGTCTTAGTTGTTATGGATCCTAATTATATGTTAACAAGAATCTTCTCTTCATCAGTGGAAATGCCACCTAGGAGGCGCACTTGTAGTAAAGGGACAGTGAATCCTTAGGCCCTAGATGCTAAATTAAACCGAGCTTCCTCTCCAGCACCCAGAAGGAGGCGCCGTGGTCAGTCAAGGGGTAGAGCGCGTAGCAGGATGGCCAAGTGAGTAGAAGAACCTACCCTCGGTGATGCCATGCCGAAAGTGGTAGCGGAGATTTGTAGAGTCAATCAAGCCATTGAAAACCTGGCAGGAGCGATGGTAGATCTAAGACAAGTTAGAGGACAACCCCAAGTATCAGCTGCAGCACTTTTTCCCCTAGGCAGGTATAGCTCCTATTGCCCCTGGGCAAGTGCAACTCCTGCCTCCTGTGGGGAAAGATGTCACAGTCTAAGATTTTCTCAATTTGGACCCTGTACTTTTATGAGAAATCTCCTGCTAGAGGACCCTCAGCTATTCTTAAATAAAACTCCTAAGGCTCTTCGTGCTCTTAAGTGTTCGACCATGAAGGCAATTAAGCTAGTAGCTTACAAATTGGATGGCTTGACAGAGTAATGCTTTACGACCTTGAGAATAGGAAGATCAACTGCCTTACCTCTTCTTAATTGGGAGGAATTTTCTGAGGCTTTTATGGCTAGGTTTCTTCTTATTAGTAGAATGACCAATGTTGCTGTGGATTTTGAGTAGTTGAAATCAACACTAGGGATGTCTGTTACAGAGTATGACTGGAGTTCACTCGACTTTCCCGCTATACTCTACAACTAGTGGCCATAGAAGCCTTAAGGGCTGAGAGATTCATTCGAGAATTGCCAGATACTTTGTTCACCACTTTAGCATCCCAGATTGGCAAGGTGACATATGCTGAAGCAGTAAGTGCCGCATTACTAAGTGAATCTAGGAACATGGAAAAAAGAATCTCTAAAGTAGCAGCCAAAAAGCCAAAGACCTGGGTTACTTTTCTAGTAATTCTAGTTTTGGGGGAGGTTATGGCCCTTAGAGCCAACAGTAGGTCTATTAGGGAAGGGCAACAACACCAGGGCCTAACCCAATGAATGTTGCCACCACAGTATCTCAATTTAGCAGTGCATCACAGCAAAGCACATAGAGGGCCGAATACTTGGGTTAAGCATGGCTAACTTGCCAAAATTGCAAGAAAGCACACTTAGAGGTGTGCTATAAAGGGCCATAAGCATGTTTTGTTTGTGGTCAAGTGGGCCATTTCAAAAACCATTGCCGTCAACTAGTAGGAGGATCTAGCTACGGTTCAGTGCAGCCAGCTCTCTATCCATTTCCTTGTCCACACCGTCTTAGGGTACTACCTCCAGAATAGTTAGAAGAAGAATAAGTGGAGGAAATACAGGATGCAAAGGAGCTAAGCGAGCAGGGAGAGGACAACCATACCTTTATGCTTTGACAAGCCAAGATGCTTAAGCTTCTAATGCAATAGTGGCAAGTATTCTTCAAGTATGTTCTATGGATGCTCATGTGTTACTTGATTCGGGCTTGAGATATTCACACATGTCCTTGTACTTTGTTTCCTGATTCAGTAAGCCTCCAATGAGGTTAAATAGTCCATTCTGCGTAGGTACCCCCATGGGACAATTGCTCATAGTTCAAATAGTGTTCAAATCTTGTGTAGTAAGTGTGTGTGGCATCGATAAACTAGTGGATTTGATGCTCTTGGAAATGATTGATTTTGATGCTATCCTAGGCATGGATTGGCTAGCTTCATGTCATGCCACAGTGGATTATCATTTAAAAAAGGTGAGGTTTGAGATTCTTAGAGGGTTGCAATGCATGTACAAAGGAAATAGTTGCATAACCCCTACTATCTCGATTTCCTCCTTTAATGCCTTACATTTATTAAGTAAAGAAAGTCAGCGATATTGTAATGGTTAGGGATACTAAGGCCAAAGTGCCTAGCTTTGAGGAAGTCCCTATGGTTAAGGAGTTCCAAGATGTACTTCCAGAAAAATTACCTAGAATGCCTCCAGAAAAGGAAATTGAGTTTAGTATAGATGTATTCCTAAACACCCAACCTATTTCCATACCCCCTTACCACATGGCACTGGCAAAGAAGCAATTGTAGAACTTGCTAGATAAAGGTTTTATTCACCAAAGTACTTTCCCATGGGGTGCTCTTGTACTATTTGTAAAGAAGAAAAATGAGTCTTTGAGGCTATGTGTAGATTATAGGTAGCTTAATAACATGACCATATGTAATAAATATCCTTTGCCTTATATTGATGACTTGTTTGACTAGCTTCAAGGAGCTTCTTGCTTTTCTAAGATTGACCTTAGTTCTAGATATCATCATTTGAAGAATAAAGGAGCAGACATTCGAAAGACAGCCTTCCGCACCCGATATGGATATTACGAGTTCCTAGTAATGTCCTTCGGGTTAACTAATGCCCCAACTGCTTTTATTAACCGATGAACTGTATCTTTAGATCTTTCTTGGATCATTTTGTGATTGTCTTTATTGATGATATTTTAGTGTACTCTAAGAACCCGGAGGAACATGAACAACATTTGCGAATTGTCCTTCAGAATTTATGATAAAAAGGAAATAAGACCAGGAAGGTAAAATTAGACACATAGTAGAAACAAAATAGGACACAAAGATAGTAAAGATAAGGTTTTTCTATTAGACCTCTAAGAAACTTATTCTTAGCAGCCTAGGTCACTGCAAAGGGGTCTTCATACTAGACCTCTAAGGAACCTGTCCTTAGCAAGCTAGATCAAAGAAAAGAATTTTCCCTACTAGACCGTCAAAGAACCTGTCCTTAATAATCTAGATCAAAGGGAAGAAAATTCCACATTACACAGAATCAAAATGAGGAAAACCTCACAATTTTATTGATAGTAAAAACTATGATAAACTGTCTAAACTCTTTGTCTATAGGCCAATTTGCCTATTTATACAAAAATACTAAAAGTCAATAAAAATGTAAATTATTTAATCTTATCTAAAAGATTTAATTTGAAACTGAAATTAAAAGATTTAATCCTAAATAAAAAGATTCATTCCCAAAAATTCTGATTTGATCTTTTAAGGATATGGATCAAATTTGAATCAATCAACTAAATTTAAACTAAGTCCAATCAATCAATTTAGATCCGCTCCTAATTTCGTCACACTCTAATCAGAATCAAATCAGCCAATTAATTATGATTTGCTCTAGATATATAGCACCCCATATAATTGCTTGCTCTCCAAGTAATCTCCAATTTAGGAATAATCCAACTAATTTATTAAGATTTGATCTTGATTTGCTAAGCTCGTCATGGTTGCTGGGTCTCCAAGTTGTTGCCAACTTGGTAGAAACAAGCTCATGATTACTTGTCTTCAAGTTATTAGCAACAAGCTCTTTCCTTTGTGTTAGAACCCACGACCATGACAAGATCCCCATTTTGTCCTCCTAAGATTGTGTCACTTTAAGAGATTACAAATTGTATGCCAAGTTTTCTAAATGCGAGTTCTCGTTGGACAAGGTATCCTTTCTGGGACATGAAGTATCTAAAGAAGGAATTATGTTGGACCCAAAGAAAATTGAAGCCATACACAATGGCAAGGCCTACAACTACCACAAAAATTTAGAGCTTCTTAGGTTTAATGAGCTATTATCATCACTTTGTTAAGGGTTTCTCTAAGATAGCAGCACTATTGACCCATTTAACACAAAAGAGCATGAAGTTTCAATGGTCAAATATTTGTAAGAAAGCTTTTAGAAGCTCAAAACTTGCTTAACTACTGCTCCCATTCTTGTCCTACCTTCAGGTTCAAGCAGGTTCTCGGTCTATGTTGATGCCTCGAGGGTAGGCCTTGGTGTATTATAATACAGCATGATCTAGTAATTGCTTACGCTTCTAAACAACTTAAGAAGCATGAGCAGAACTACCCTACCCATAACTTGGAGATGGCAGCAGTTATTTTTGCCTTGAAGATATGGTGGCTTTGCCCTTTATGGTGAGACTTGTGAGATCTGTACTAATCACAAAAGTCTTAAACACGTCCTTCAGTAGAAAGATTTGAACTTAAGGCAATGAAGATGGGTAGAATTACTAAAGGACTATTATTGCACCATATTGTACCACACGAGCAAAGCAAATGTCATGGTAGACACCTGAATAGGAAGTCAACGTGCAGTTTGGCCCATATAAATCCTAATAAAAGGCCTTTAATAGAAAAGCTCCACAAGTTGGAGACAAAAGGTGTGCAATTTGAGTTAAGTAAGTCAAGGATACTTGTGGATTGTATAAAAAGCCCAGTTATCTTTGGCTGAACAGATTAAAGAAGCTCAGCGCAAGGATCCAAAGTTGAAGAAGCCAATGGGTGTGGAGTGGTAAGAATTCTAATTTCACCTTAAACCGTGAAGTTGCCTTAAGGTGTGGTAATCACTTGTGTATGCCTAAAATGGATGAGTTAAAGAGGATTATCCTTGAGGAAGCTAACAATTCCAAGTATAGCATTCATCCTAATTTGGCTAAAATCTATCAAGATTTGAGGCAGTTATATTAGTAGGAAGGTATGAAGAAGGATATTGGTGACTTTGTATCTTGGTGTTTAGTATTTCAGTGAGTTAAAGCAGAACATCAAAGACCAATTAATTTCCACCAACAAATAGAAATACCAGAATGGAAATGGGAAAAAATTATTATGGATTTTGTTACTAGATTGCCATGGACTTCTTAAGGATTCGATTCATTTGGGTGATAGTTGATCAATTAACTAAATCTGCCCATTTTCTTCCAGTGAAACCACTTACAATATGGCTCAATATGCATAGAGGTACATTGATAAAATAGTCAGGTTACATAGGGTACCCATATCTGTTATATCAGATTAGGGACCTCAATTCATGTCCCATTTTTGGAAAGCCTTTCAAGAGGCTTTAAGTGACATGCTTGAATCTCAACATTGCTTTTCATCCTCAAATGGTCTGAAAGAATTATTCAAATCCTAGAAGATATATTGAGAGCTTGTGTTTGTGACTTTGGTGGGGGTTAGAGCTGCTTCTTGCCTCTAATTGAATTCGCTTATAATAAAAGCTATCAGTCTAGCATTCAGATGGCGCCCTTCAAGGCTTTGTATGGAAGATGTTGTCAATCTCCAATAGCTTGTTTGAATTTAGTGAAGCCAAACCTTTGGGGCCAAATTTAGTGCAAGACTCTTTGGAGAAAGTTCACATGATAAGAGAAAGACTTTTAGCTACTCAAAGCAAGCAGAAAGCGTATGTTGACAACTAGAGATGAGAGTTGGAGTTTTCAATTAGAGATTATTCTCCAAGTTTCTCCCATGAAAAGTGTCGTGAGATTTGGTAAGAAGGAAAAGCTCAGTCCATGCTATATTGGTCCCTTTGAAATTCTTGAACATGTTGGTATAGTGGTTTATTGACTAACCTTGCCACCTAACTTGTCTAGGATCCATCCAATCTTCCATGCATCTATGTTATGGAAATATATGCACAATCTCTTTCATGTCCTCACACCTCAGACGATCCGATTAGATGAAAATTTGTGTTATGAGGAAGAACTGATTGCTATAGTGGACCGACAAATCAAAAAGCTATGTTCAAAAGAGGAAGCCTTGATAAAGGTGATTTACCATAATCATACCACTAAAAAAGCCACATGGGAAGCGGAAAAAGCTATGCAAGCCAAGTACCCCTAATTGTTTGAGACTCGAGGTAAAGTAAATTTTCTTAAATTCAAAGGCCGAATTTCTTAAGGGGGATGTAATGTCCGAGCCAACAGCCACATAAATTGTGAGTTTTGGACCTTTTAGGATGCAGGGGAAGGCACATTCGAGCGTGGTGCCTTAGGCTCAAGCATGCATCAAACAGAGTGAAGGGAGATTACTAGCCATGGGCCACGATCAAGCGTAGCACCTTACACTTGAGTATGCTAGGTGACACTCGAGCACGACAAGTTGCGCTCGAGTGTGCCGCCATGCAAAGTTGAAGGGACTTTCTAGGCCATAACTACGCTTGAGCGCAATAGGCCATGCTTGAGTGTAGCGATGGCAGTGGTAAAAAATAAAAAATGAGGGGCTTCACCCAAAACAGGGAGAAACCCTCCCAATTCTACTTCCGTCTTGTCTCTTTCTCTAGGTTTTCTTCCACCGCTAAGAACTCTAGCAATCTTCCATCTTTTCCTCTCTAGATTCTAACCAAATTCATCATTTCCCTCCATTATCATCATCCTTTCCTTCAAATATCTCTCTCTTTCATTTTGAAGTGAGAGAAAGCAAAAATTGGAGTAAATCCACCATATCTCTTCTTGCTTTAATCTTTTCTTCAACATTTTGAGGTAAATTCTTGAGCCTACCATCTTCTTCTACCATGGATTTGTTATTTCTTCCATGGGTGTAAAGTTTAAGATGTTAAGAAAAGGGTTATGGTTCATAAGTTTAAGGGTTTTGAGTTAGGAGCTATTTTAAGTTAGATTTAATTTCTAAAAGCTAATTAATGTCATATTGATATCTTTTGTACCTTTGGACACTTCTAAGGATCCTCCCATTAACTCAAAGGTGCCACCCAAGTAAATCCCTACCTTGGAGTCTTAACTATGAATGAATGATGTGATTATGGTTAAATTTTAAGTGAAATTATGTATATGTATGTCTAAACTACCATTTGCCTCAAAAGATTATTAAAATTGGTTTTCTTTCAAGATTTAAGTAAAATTGTCTCGCATGTTTAAAGCTTAGATTTACTAGCCTATAACTTGTATTATATTGATGTTAAGTTTTATGGGTATGAGATAAGGCATAACAATTATATTTCTCTTAGCTGTTGAATTTGTGGAACTTTTTTTTAAGTTTCATTTTACTCTTGATGCTATAGATAAGGATGCTTATGATTTGCAATAAAGAGAATTATGGTTGCAAATGATTTTTGAAAGAAACTAAAGGTTTTAGAAAGGGAGTAAACTGTGACAGAACAACTCGCTAATGGCAGTAAGCGTTAGCCTTGGTGCATCTTGGAGAGCCCAACTAACAGGGTGATTGCTAACCTGGCTAGCATGTTTGGCCGACATGTCTGGAAAATGCATACACACTGAGGTTAAGTTGTCAAGGCCGCTTAGTTATGGGATTGATTGGTTATTGCTAAGTTCAAATTGTCGGGGCCGCCTAGTCAAGGAATTACTTTGGAATAGAATCCTCTTTTGAGCTTTGTTATGATACTACAACTATGACATTATTCCTTTTATTGTGAGAATATGTTCTGTATGCATAGTTTTGAATATGGTTAGAATATAGAGACCTGTCTCATGCTAATAACCATATTATTCCTCACTGAGTTGTATAACTTACCCCGTGGCTTTTCTATCTATTTCAAACCTAACAGTAGAGATGAGTGTTATTCCTCTTGCCTCATAGGGCTCTTATTCATCTTCTTTTTGGGTGAGCCCAGCTAACGAGCCTATCTATCCTTTTGAGGTGATATCATGTATTCTAAGCTGTGATGCAGTATCTATATGGGATTTGGCAAGTTCATTATTGGGAAATGTTATAATTTCAAAAGAGACTTTGTCCATTTTTCTGAAAAACTTGCAGGTTAGGCTTGATAAGCAATGAAGATTGCCTATGCACCAGTCACGGCCAGGTGAAGGTCGTGACAAATATCTTTTTTAGTGACGTAATTTGTTGATTAAATTTTACTAGCTAAGTTTTAGCCAATCTGCCTACCAAGCACTTTCTTTAATATCTTAGGAACTTGCTAGCTATAGCTGAGAAAGTAGAGTCTCCTTTCTAGTGAAATCACCTGATACTTGGGATCATTAGTGTTTTGCAATGATCAAGTCCAGCTAATCCTTGAAATAGTTTACTAACACGTCTATATTCACCTAATTAGTTGGAAGCCAAAAAATTAAGCAAAACACTTTGATCTATATGGTGCATTTGGATAAGCTTCTAAAAAGAGACTTTTATTCTTTTAAACTTTGTTTAATAGAGCTTTACTTTTAGAAAAGCTATTTGATATTTGAATAGACTATTTGGTAAGCACTTTAAATTATTAAGGGTACTTATAAGACTATTTGATAGAAAAGAATAAAAGTATTTTTTTATAGCCAAATCACAAAAAAAAAAAAAAAAATACATTCAAAAGAGGTAGGAGAACTATGATTTGGCAAGGGATAAAAGAGAAGAGTATGAATTGTAATGATTGATAAAGGTAAAATATATTTTGGAAAGATAATTTTATTAAAAATTACTTGTACTTCTACTTTCTTTAGAAACTAGGTATTAATAGCTTTAAAAAAATGATAAAATGACTTTTTTATCACAAAGCACTTTCTTTTGTACTATAGATGATTTAACAATGTCTTACAGTGTGATTTTATTTTTCCTCGTATGTTAAGATGTTGTTTGGTTTAGGCATTTTCTATTTTCATTTTCACAAAAAAAAAAGGAAAATGCCATAGAAAATATGTTTGCTCATTCATTTTCATTTTCAATTTTAAAAAACAAACCCCAAATTTCAAAAAATTTTGAAAGCAAAGAAAAGATGTTTTCAGTGTTTTCATTTTGGAGCGATGGCAATTTTGTAGTTTTAACAACTTTGCTCTTTTCTTGTTCCTTTCTCTAACACATCATGCAGGTGCAAAGGGCCACAGGTAAGGCTTCCGTTGTGTGTCCATTGGCTAACAGTGGGCAATTCCCATCGTGCAAGGCAGCCTCATGCCAACGACGAAGCAAATTTGCAGTTGTGTAGGTGCAACTGACTGAGGGCAGTGGCGATTTGGTGTGGTCGGAGGTGTGGGTGTTGCTAATGTATTGATGAGGTCAGGGGTGACTGAGGCACAGTGAATGGGAAGTGACTATTGATGAGGCAGCGATGAAAAGGGTGAGATGTGGTTGATGGTGGTTCTATGTTTAGTGCAGTGATAGGCTGATGGTTGTTGGTGTGGTGTCATGGTTGGGTTGTGGGTGAGTGGCAGCTTGGTGGGTGAGAAGGACTACAAACACATTGCAGCCACAAAGACTAGCCATTTGCTCTTATATAAGCAGACAAGCTTCACCTAAAATTGACCCATAGGTGATCATTCAGCAATATCTTTTATCCCTACTAGGTGATTCTTCTTGTGTTGTGTCATGTGTGCTCTACTTATGGGGATCTTGATGTTGTGCAAGAGGAATAGATATAGTAGAGCAGAGAGAGATATTGACAAGACTGGAGTGTGGTAAGTAAACTGAGGGATCATTGTTGGGCGTCAATGGGGGTTGCGGCTCAGGAAGATGATGCAAGATGGTGAAATGGTGGTGTGGTATTAAGGAATGGGGGAAGCCATGGGTGAGGCAAAGTGGAGGAGAAAAGAGAAAATAATAAAACAAACATATTTTCAAAATTTCAAAAATTGAAATAAAAATAAATTTTAAGAAATGAAAATAGAAAATAAAAATAAAAAATATTTTCACAAACCAAACACACCTTAATATTTTCAGGGTTAATTCACCCATGTAGCTTTTGAATATCTTAACTTTTTCCTATTGTTTTTCTTTAAAAAAAAAAAAAAGTTATGTTAGGACATCATTTACAATCTTTCATTTTCTTTATTTTCTTTTAATTTTCAATACATCTTATTAACTATTAGTTATTTGTAAATATCTTTTTTAGTGACCTAATTAGCTTATTAACTTTTATCGCGTCAGTTTTAGGTAATCTGCACCAAGTACTTTCTTTAATAGCATAGGAACTTGTGGGCCATAGGGGAGAAAGTACTCTCCTTCCTAGCAAAATCATTTGATAGTTGGGATCATTAGTGTTCTGTAATGGTCTTTATTTATTATTTTTTAAGTCAAGTCCAACTAATCCCTGAAATAGTTCCCTAATTAACACATACATATTCACCTAATTAGTCGGCCGCCAAAAAATTAAGCAAAAAATTTTGATGAATAGTCTTCTGTGCAGCGGATGATTTAATGATGTCTTACAGTGTGATTTTATTTTGCCCTGTATCTTAATGTTTTTAGTCAAGATTCTCCCATGTAGCTTTTGTAGCTTTTGAATATCTTAAGCTTTTCCTATTTTTTTTTTCTCTTAAGAAAAAGATTATGTTAGGACACGTGAAGCAATTGATGGTGGAGTCTCGAAAGGCATTCCATCAACTTTCAGGTAGATTGAATTAAATTATTAAAGTGAAAGAGGACAAAAGAGAAGAAGAAATGGAAGCATAAAGATAAGAGGCAAAAGGAAGAGTTTACCAGAAAAGGATGAAGACTAAAGTTAAGAGTCAACGGATTGGATGGAATTTTATTTGGGGCCAATAAGATGTTTTAGGGGGTGAAAAAGTCAAGGTGAGCACACCTTAAAGGAATAAAAATTACGGGTGTAAAATTCATGTTTTTATGTTTGGTTTCCAGCAGTGAACGGACCAAAAAATTAGGAGACGAAATCGTAGAGGTCTAACAAATTAATCTACCCAAAAAAAGGTTCTAAGAAATTAGTCAAAAATAGATGCAACTGTACTACTAGGGCAAGTATTAATGATTAAAATCGGTTCGCAAATTGCTCGCAACTGGGTTGCTTGACTAACTCATGACATAACCGGAAATAGATGTAACTCTTTAACTTTTCCTTCTCGTTTTACTGCAATACCAAACATAACTGAGTTTATAAAAATCTATGCCTATGCCTATTCTAACCCCCTACCAAACATGCTTTTGACGAAAAACATAATCAAGAAAAGGTTGGCAGAAAGAGACAACATGATAATGTATAGATGTGGATAGAATTTTCAATGAAAAAAGTAAAGATATGGATATAATTTACTATACTATCAATAACGTAATGATGTTGCATCAATGTTAGTTGAATTCATTTTATGTATTGATGGTAAATATATAATTTATAACCCTTGTGTCTCTTTCTGTTTGTGTGATTATAATAAAGGAAAAATTATATATTGTCCATCTTCGAATATGAACATTGAATGTTCACCTTCTTTTTATCTATTATAAACAATATATTTTATTTTAATTATTTAATTAGTACCCAATTTTGAGTTTTGATATCATCCTGGCACTTTACGAGTTTCGATTTTTGGGTTAACGATGGACTATAGTATCCCGAGTTTCCCGAGTTTCGTCATCATCGCCTTCATAGACATCGAGTTCTGAGTTTTGAGTTAGGCCTTGCATTGACAAAAATCAATATATGGGCACTGGATTCTGAGTTCCTGGTTAGCGATAGATAACAATATTCCATGGATACCGAGTTTCGAGTTTCGAGTTGGGCCTCGCACTGACAGAAATCAACGTATAGATACCAAGTTCCAAGTTCCAAGTTGGAACCTGACAAAAATCAACCTATGGACATTGAGTTTCGAGTTCCAAGTTCAATATGTAATGATAAACAAGTTATCTGATGTCAACTAAATGAACTACAATATTCTAATATCATGTATTAACATATTAAATTTATTCTATTATTCTCTACCATTAGATTTGTGAATAGCTTTAGATCAATAATTTAGTTTTAAGTAAACGTTCAATATTTATATTCTATGATGAATACTTTAAATGCTTCCTATAAAAAGTCCATGAAATGAGTATTAAGTTAAATAACATTATTCAGAGTTTTGGTTCTTATATTATTTTTTAATTTTAATCCTAATATTTTTATTTATTTGAGCTTTAATCCTTATAGTTGGATATTATCTTTATATATTTTTTAGCTTATTTTAATCTTAGCCCCTTATATTTTTATTTAGTAAAAACAAATGACTCATATTTTTCATTGAAATGGGCTCCTGTAATATAATTTATTAAGGTATTAGTACCTTGATAAAAGATTAAAACTTCAGTAGTAGAGAAGGACAAGGTTACATGCTAAAATCAAATTTAAACTATGAGAAATTTGTGCTTATATTTAACCCCTACCAAACATGCTTGAGGAGAAAAATAATAAAGCAAGAATAAGGAGAGAAAAATAATAAAAAAATTAGATGAAAAATAAAGAAAAAATAAAATAAGGAAGTGGCTGATCAAAAGGCAAGAGAGTAAAATAACGAAAAGAAAAGGAGTAAACAGGATTAAAGAAATAAAGAAATAATAACATCATAATAACATAATAATTTTTTTTCTTTTTGTTATCTCAACTTTTAGATTTATTACTTTTATATATTTTTTGGAAAAAAAGGCCAAAATTTTTTTTGTAAGTTTTTATTTTGTACTTAATTGGCTTCGTCTAAAATTTTTTAACTGGTTAATTTATATAAATTTTTTACTTAGTTAAAAGTTTAAATAATATAATAGACAGTATATTGAGTATATATTTGTTTTTTGGAGTATTGTGAAATATTTATTTATTTTTATATATTGTTGTCTTTTTTAAATTTTTAGGTAGAATTATAAATTAGAAAAAATATATATTATTCTTTGTAAAAAGTTAATATTACTATAAACACATTATATACTGATGAAATTACCAACCAATTTTTATTAAAATATGTTAGTAAATAATATCGTTGACGCAATCATCGGCAGAAAACATGCGCTGGTGATAGTGTTGTTGGTAATTATTACCGATGATATGAGGAATCCATCAGTTTGTTATCGACGGAAAACTCGATGGCAGTTAAACAATTTCCTTCTATAAAATTTATAGAATTTTTCATAGATTTGAAGATTTTACCGATGAATATATCTACCGGTAATTTAATATTAATTTAAAAGAATACACCAATTATCGACGAAACTGGTCAATTTTGAAATTATAAGTTTGCAAATAATTTAAGAGTTTAATTGGTATGCTATGACAGTATAAAATAGTTTTAAACTGTCAACCAATAGAAATAGAGGAAAGTGAGAATTCATGGTGGATCCCTTATTATAATGGGTGGTTATTTGGATGAGTTGGCACTTTCCACTATTTCTATTGGTTGACAGTATAAAACTATTTCACACTGTCAGTATATTTAAATTAAATTCATAATTTAAAAAAAAAAACATAAAGTTTTACAAAAAAAAATGCACTTATCACCTCATTTAATCCAAAAGCTAAGCACTATCTTCATCACTTTGGGATTCAATATCATCTGCAAATTCATCTTCTTCATCCTTGCTGTCATCATCTATTTCAGTATTATCAATTGTTCTAGATGGAATATTGCTATCAATAACTACCTCTAAAAAAGTAATAATAAATGGAATGTTGATGTCAATAACTACCTATGAAGGGATTAGGTCATTCACTTGATAAGCTTCCTCAGATAGCTCCTTAACCTCAACTCGAACCAGTGGTTTATTATTGATTACTACGTTCCAATTTGATTTGCACTTTCTAGGACATGATAGATAATACACTTGTCTTGTATTTTGGGCAATAATAAATGAATCATAATGTTGATATCTTTTGGTATGGTTGATCATAGTGATTTTATAGTGGTTATGTTTACATGCTCCGTTAGGATGTTATGAATCATACCATTGATAGTTGAATAGCACTATCCTTTTCACAAGTTCTTCATCGACGTACTCAAACTCAAATATTTGCTTAAACATTGCATACCAATCACCCGCACCATTCATTAACATAACACAAATCCCACCATTGTGTATTATTTCCTTGTTCCTTATTCGCATATATGAAACTTGTATCCGTTCATATAATACATGGGCCAACTATTGCCTTTTTTGCTAGGACCCGAAGCTAAAACTCTGTAAGTGAGGACATGTTATACCATTTATATGATCATGTACCTATGCACAATGATTCAAACATCAAACTCAGTGCAATTAAAAACAAAGATCAAGATGAGATGGAATTACTAGTTAGGTCACTTACATAAAATTTGAACCATGATGGAAATTGTTCAAGTGTTGTTAACCATAGACTTGTTCAAAATACCTTACAAGAAAAATAAAATTTGATCTATGAGAGAACATAAATTAAAAGCAACATGATAGATTACTTACATTTTGAAAGGCTGTACTTCATCACAACTTATGAAGATATGCAAATGTGCAACATGTTTCTCTCTTTATCTCTCTCTTTTTTCTAACAACCAAAGGTTTATGGGTGTTCCAGCAACATGACAAGGTTGATTAAACACGGACAAGGCTAGTGTAATCAAGCTTTCACCTCCGTCGTTATTACAACTAGCTCTAGTTCTCATAGATTGATGACATAGGTCAAAGTAACACGAGCAAAAGTAAGGTGTCTCCTTCAAGATTACGCCTCATATATTGATCCCTCAAATTAAGCCCTATTTTTCACAGTTCTTTTGAATCTTCCAATGTCCCTTCAAACGAATATAACTACCTATACTAAACCTAGCCACACACCTGTGTTTCATATGCCAAGTGTAGGGGCAAGTGCTCCATGCTATCAAAAAACTCAGGGGGAAGATTTTCTCTAATTTATACATAATAATGGGGATTTCTTCTCTATCACTAAGAGATCATCATCAATCCTAAGGGTGGCTAAGCATAAGCCTCTGAAATATTCAATAAGCTTTGTTAATAGCTTCCAAACATGGTTAGGTAGCTCTCTAAATATAGTAGGAAGCAAACACTCCATAAATATATGACAATCATGACTCTTCATGCCACCTTTGTTGAACATTCACATATTTACCCAAGTTTAGAGCATAATTATCGGGCATTTTCAACTCTTGAACCCACCTAAAAGCATATTGTTTCTACATAGGGCTCAATGTATAACTTGCCTTAGGCTCACCCCAATGACCATCTCTTAATTCATATAAATTCAACTCAAACAATCTACAGTACACTGCTATTCCCATGTACAAACATTTTTCTTCTTTCCATGATTATTGAGATGTGTCTTGGCTATTGAATTTTTTTATGCCTTGTGTGTGCTTTTTGCCTATATGTTTGATACTCTTGAGGATCCATTGGAAATTTGTTTTTCATGGTATTTGATCATTTTTCATTTTTGTGACATGTGTGTTTTGTATTTTAAATTTTTTATGTTTCCTTTTTGGCACCCTTGTGGCATATTTTGGATTTTGCATAAAGATATGATAAAAGCTAAGCATGGGAGAATTTGATAAGTAAAATTTTGATACATTAATTAATGCTTATATTTAGTCTATTGAACTTCTTTTGTGCTTAATTGATCAATATTAGACACATTTTATGAATTTAGGCTCCAATTGGACTTAACTATAATTTTTAGCATTATTGCAAATTTATACTATTTCTGTATTTTGCATGTATCTTGAGTTATAGACCTCTAAAAATTACAAACATTATATTATAGAAATTTGAAAGAAAGATCTACAACTTTGATAAAGAATTTGAAAGGTAGTTCATATTTCTAATGGGTTAAATTGCGCCATGATATTAGAATAGAGTTGTTGCCACTAGAACTTAAGTAGTGCGCACTAATTAAGTCATAGCTTGAGTTGTAGACATCGAATCGAGATGAAGTTAGTGTCATTTGAAAGCCAAACATATAAAGTATTCATTCATCTGAAGATTACTTTGCAAAACAATGACATCTTGATGGGTTTATTTGCTGCCAAATTTTCTCAACATGCATAGAGGTACAACCTGGATATGCTATAAAGATTGAGTTATAACTCTCTCATTTCAAGTCCAAATTAGGCAAATTGAGCGTTAACTTAAAGGTAAGAAGCGGAGGATTAATTTTGGCCCAAGAACAATTTTGGATTTTTTGTTTTAGAGCTGTTATGTTGAGAGCAAAATACTAACATAAATTTAATGAAACATTCTCCTCTCCACCCTTTTTGACTTTTCTTGTCTCCTCTTCTCTTCTTTTCTTTACCTTTCATCTCGTAAGGCACTTGTTTGTAGCCTACTTTGTAATCTTCATTGCTATGGAAAAGTAGAGCTTCAAGCTAATTCCAAGAGACTCCAACGACATTATGGTTGTAATCTTGAACCCTTATACTTAATTTCCATATATATTTGTTAGGCTACAATGGCATTAGGTTGGGGTTCAAAATTAGGCTAATGCAATTGAAGCTAAAAATCAACATAGGTTAATTAGAGTTGAGGTTTCAATTATTTAATCAATTATATGTTGGTTGAATGCCTAGATGTCTCTAGGTTGAATTATGAGATTGTTAGTAGAGGTGTCTTTAATAACTCAAATTAGTCACACTCCATATGTTTGATATATTATGTGTTAATGATTAATTGATCATATGTCTAAGGAAATCTTTGAACTAGTACCTCTAATTTCATATAAATCTTGCTTATTAAATGTTCAAACAAACCTCCCTTAAATTTAGGTAGGTAGCAACAACATCCTTTGAGAGACGATTTTGGTTGCACTATTCTCAAAAGTAGTGTAATTAAGCAATTTTAATTAATTTGAAGTGAGCCATGACACTGTCTATCAAAGTGGTACTTAATTTCTTAATAGCTAGATGTTTCTTATATCTACACTTAGCATAGGGATATTTAACTAAACCTTCACTTATGAGTTATTGTGATTATGCAACACTTATAAATTCATCAACACCCACATAAAATTTTGGTTTACCCCTCCCTCAGCCTTGGTGAAACTTAACATACATCCGTAATAAGTTCGCAGGACCATGACTTTTGAAGGTAAATTTAACCCAAAAATTACATTAAAAAAATATCAATGACCAAAATTTGTGCATAATCTCCCATTAGATTAGGAGTCTCCACAATACTATATAAAAGACAAATTGAGATATACTTTTCAAAAATTGCACAACATAACCACAAGCACTTAATTGTCTTTCAAAATTTGAGCAAAGTCTCCCTTTAAATTAGGAGTATCTGCTTATTATATTTATACACTTTTTGAATGATAGCAACAATCTAAACAATAACAAAAATCTTCGCAAAGTCTCATCTTAGATTGGAAGTCTCCCTTTATATCAATTCAACAAGCAGGCCCAATATTCAATAACAAACGCATGCAATCATGCAATAATTAACCCTAAAAACCATTCTAGTGTGCACAACTTACTTCACAACATGCAAGCACACAACATCACAGCACGCAATTCAAATAATTGGAAAGGAACACTAAGCCTTCTTCCAGTCATGCAATCCTATTCTCATTCTTCCATCCTACAACTCTATCTTAGAAATTATAAGTCTTTAATTTTACCAAAAAACATAAAATCTAGAGTGATACATTATACTTACCAATATTCCAAATTGTATACTACAAGCTATAAACACCAAATAATGCTTCAAATGTGCGCCTTAATGAGCAAAACAAGAAAAAGCTTTAGTTAATTAAGGTTCTCAACTTACAGCTTTCACCAAATAGATGGAATGGAACACATAGCACATGATAACAACATCCATCAATGTAGAATAAGCCACTAATCCTTATTCTTTTTTTTTTTTTCTCAATTTTCATATATACAATACAGATAAAAACACCAAATAACAATTAAAGGCAGAAGAAATAAAAGAAGAGATTTATGATAGAAGACAATATGGAGAGGCGGCGACGTCATTTAAACTAAAAGAGAGAGAGAGAGTGTGTGTGTGTGTGTGAAAGGCCAAGATGGCAGTAGTGGCGGTGGAGGCGGCAATGCTAAACTACTAACAAATTTATTGTCAAATTTAAAATTCCATAAAAAATTTCACAAATTTTAATTATTTCTTATTTTAAAATTATTTTCAACAATTTATATAATATCAATGGACTAAAATTCGTGGGTAAAATTTGTTAGTTTTTGTGGATTTCTAGTAGTGTAACTATTAGGTATTGACCCCTTTTTTTATAAAAATGCTCTAACTCCGCATAGGGATGGCAATAGGTATCCATGGGGGCGGGGTATGGCCTCCGCCCTCATCTACATTTAGAAACTTTCCCCCCATCCCGGTCACGGGTCCCCATTCCCCGTGGTGATTCAAATCCCTGCGAATATTTGCAGGTTTATGCCAAAAAATTAAAAAAAATTAAAAAAAAAAGAAAAATTATATATAAAAAAATTCTTAAACTTGAACTAAGCATTCACAAATATCCATAATCCATTATAATGTTAGTAACACAATATAATCTAAATTAAAAATAAAATATATGATATAAATCCAAATTATTGTAAATTAATTAATTATTATAAATTTGATTTTAGTAAAACGTTTAGTCTACCATATGTTGATTATATTTTGAATTAACTTGATTTAATTGTGTATTATTATTAAAATGTATTTGTAAGAGTGTGTGTGTGTATAACATAAATGGAAATCTAGCATGTTTCCATACGATAGAGACCTTATCCCCACCCCTGCACCATTTAATAAATGGAAACTTTGTCTCCATTCCCATGGGAACCAAACCAGTACCCATACGTATCCCTGTCATGGATAATCCATACGGATACCTACTTTGGCTGATTTTTTTGGCATCCTTAGCTCCGCACCTAGAAAAAATTATCAAAGTTGTAGATTAAAAAAAAAAACAGAAAAAGAAAACAAAAATGATTGAAGTTCACTACAAGAATTTAGCTTTTTACCGATGGATATGCTGACAAATTTATTGATGGAAAGGGTTCACCGATAAAATCCTAGTTGGTAACTAACCAAAAAAATTATCTATCGGTAAAGTATCGAGGAATATTTTGTCGTTAAAAAATATTAGTCTGTCAATAGTATTAGAGAAAATCCATCCCCATTTTCGTCTTAGAATAATATATTTTCGATGAATTAATATAATATTAAGGATGGAATATTCCATCAGTGATGTTACATTTAAAAGTTCTTATTATATTATTACTAATGAATTATTTTGTCAATATAATTAAATGGGAGGTTATTTCTGAAATCAAAATTTTAATATATATATATATATATATATATATATATATATATATATATATATATATATTACAAATAATACATATATATTATATATAAATATATATTTTTATTAATAATACATTTTTTAATTAATTTTAATTATCGTTTCTATTTTTTAGTTTCCTTATAATTAATTTTTATTTTATTTAAAAATTATACAATTAAAAATAATAATTATGTACACAAATTGCCAATCGAATACATAAATTATCTATAATTAATACATAAAATGTTCACATGCATAATGCAAGGGGAAAAAAATACATTAAGAGTAGTCCTTAGCGTTAGAACTATTAGACGAAGAAGCAACGATTGGTGTGGAACCACCCACTTGCATTTGCCGAAAGAAGTCCATCATCTCCCTCAAAAAGCCTCTTCTTGTCCTGCCTCGACTCCTTGTTCAAGGTATTGATCTGGTCGGTGAATTGCTTTACCAATTTAGATTTCTCTTAGAGTGAGCGCTGCTCCTGATCCTTGATCCACTGAACTTATGCTTGAAGTTCTGCATAGAGCTTGAAAACTATCTCACAAACCTCATCATCAGTAGCGAACCACACAACCAAGGCTTTGCTCACAAAGGTAGGGAACATATTATCAGCATAATAGGTCCCAATGTCATAAATGTAGTTCTTGTAAGAACCGCCAGTTGTATCTGCCCGCACCATGTTCTTGTCAATTGGTAGGCAGTCCTCGATGCCATATTTGACCTACTAGGTCTTCTAGGACCTACCCTCCTACAATCACTACATGAACTCGGCCTACAATTAAGTGAAACAAATTAGACATATACATTCATACATATATATATATAATGAGAGAGAGAGAAAGAGAGAGAGAAGGAATTGAGTTTATAAATTACATAAGTCTGCTCGGAGCATTGGTCAACCCATTGCATCTTATCCTCTTTTTGTAACATCCTCCTGAAATGCAGTACTATGCTTAAGTCATAGTATCATACTCAGGAATTGTTACTATTACTTGAGCGGACCTTTTTTGACAGCAACTTCAGCCGTCTTCGAAATTTCTCGAGCTATCTAGAGATAATACGGAAATAGGAGTGAGAATTTTAAATTCTCAGTAGGATTTACTAAGGAATTTCATGTTATGTCATCGTTATTATCTCCAGCTGCTTCGGTTTATTAAAAAAAAATGTGAACATGTTATACGAAGGGTTCCGTTTTGTAGTTTGAAAACATATGGTCTGAAGCAGAGTTAATTTTACTCAAGCACTTGTTAAACAGAGCAAGGATTCAAGCATGAGTAAAACAATATTTCATAATAATAATATCAATAACAAGGGCCTACTTGCAATGTCATAATAATAATAATAACAAACATTATTTGTGTATATGTACTATTCGTCATAAAATCATGTATATGCAAATATGTTCACTTGAATTCATAGAAAATGCACTTGTGTTTCTTTAACTTTCTTTGACTTCATTTCCTCGGCACGCCCAGGCGTTATGTATCGTCATCCCTAGGGTGCTTGCATATGTTTGAACCTTTAGTTTTTACTACCCTTGGATAGTCTGATCTGGGAGTGAGCTCAACTCGTGACCATTGTCACATAGTACTGACCCGCAATGGAACCCACGTGCCTCTAAGTCGGAAGGACTCAGTTGGCCATCTGCCTCCAACATAGAGGGACCCAAAAGTTTTAGCTGTCTTCACAAGGAGGGACCCAACGTGCAACTGCCTCCGAGTGGAAGGACCCAACGTGCAATTGCCTCCGAGTGGAAGGACCCAACGTGCAACTGCCTCTGAGTGAAGGGACCCACATCTTTATCTTTTAACTGCCTTCACCTGAAGGAACCCAAATAACTACCTCCAAGTGAAGGGATCTCATATATTCTTCCTTCATTCATATGCAAATATGCATGCATGATTATCATAGTCACCACATATACTTACTCATAATTTTAAATTACAAATAATCAACTTGACTGGTAAAAACTATCAATCTATTAATCTTGCACTTTTTGCCAGAAATTCGGCAGCATAACCGATCGAGTTTGCTTCCCTATGAATAGTGCTAGTAGTCAGGAAAACAAATTTTCAGAGAAATCATAACACTTCATTCACAATTCAAACATCCAATTCATGGGCACAATTGTTGCATTTCAAACATGATTGCAGTCTAAACACTTTCATTCAGACCGATTTTTATAATTCAAGCCACAATTTCTATTTAACTCATCTGGACCTAATTTTTGCATATGTTAGAGTGTTATGTGTCTATTTTCTAACCTCTTTGGTCCCATCTAATTTTGATAAATATATCTCAAGTTATTTAAGTTTTATCTCGGCCTGCCCTGTAGCTGGCTAGAATTATACACTTAAAAGTAAAAATTCACTAAAAATATAAAACCAATTCAAATCATACAAAATTGGGATTATATTAAAGCTAACAGGACAAGATTTCATTTTCAAGAAGTTCCATTTCATTTTCTTTAGTAGGGCTCGAGTTATAAGTCTCGAAATTTGACTTTCTGAACTACCCTATTTTGGCTCGATTTGGACATCGAGCAACTTCTTCGAACCACTGGGAGCAAATGAGATAGTATCTAACTCTAAAATTTTTGTGATATATTCTTCTATGTGTAAGCTTTCTAACAAAGTTAGTTTCATTCAATTCCAAGTCATATAGGGACCGTTTTGCCCTGAACAACCTAGTTGCCTAGAATCAAACTCAAAAACCTAGGTCAAAATTCCAAAATTCATATCTCTCTCAATTTTAATCTAATGGCCATATATTATATATTTATGGAAAGCCTGAATGTATAGTTTCACATAAAAATATTTTCATCAAATTTGAATGGCTATAGGCAGAGTCATATACTCCGTCGTATGCGCTGCCGAGGGATTTTGGTCTTCTAGCCCCTCACTTCTTCCTACTTTCACCCTTTCTTACTTCTTAATCGATGTTAACATCAAAAACAGCCATAAACCAGCCAAAAATCATCATATTCATTCAATCATAACATCAAGAAGAGAGAAATTAAAGCCCTAATCAGTCACTCATGCCCTAATCAGTCACTCATGCCCAAAAGAACAAGAACAAGGTTGAATCTCTACCTTTATTTTGATGTAACAACTAGCTAGTCTTGAGTTCTAGTGAAGGATATGGATGCAAGAGGCTTGATGGAGGCTGAAAGTGAAAGAAAAAGATGACGAAGATGAAAAAAAGAAGAGAGGAAGGCTGCTCGAAGAAGGCGCAAGGCAGCTGAGATGAAGAAAGAAAAATCTGATTCATGTATTAAGAGGGTAGTTGGAAACTTGCAATTTGATTGGTTGAGAACTTAAGGCCAAATTTCAGCCAACTCTCTTCATTTTTGTGGCCTTTGTGGCGCCACCCTTAGAGGCTTAAATGGCTGAGTATTCAGCCTTTGAGTCATAAGGTTTTCGTCATATAATTCTATTGGTTTAGTTCCGACAGTTTAAAATACCATAATCTTACCGATTTCCTTCAAATCGGTAAATTGGTTTAAGAAAATCTCTATGAAATCTCTTATGCTTCTAACCTAATTCCCTTATATCTAATCTCAATTAATTGCTAATTAATTGATCCTAAATAAATATTTAGTCGAATTTTAATCAATTTCAATTCTTCGATAAAAACCAAATAATTAGGCGAAAATCAATAAGAAAATTTTGATTGATGTTACACCTTTCAAGTGTAGGTCTCTCTAGGAACAACTCTCCCTAAGCATGTTACTTGTTCTAGAGCTTAGCCTGCATTTCAAAGTCATTTTAACATCATAATACCTAAATAAAGTATAAATAATTATTAAATTAAATAAAAAAGCAGTTTAACTTAGTAACTTACAAATCATACTATTCGGATGTGATGGTGAGATTACAATGTGCTCATTCACCCCAAATTGAGATTGGGAACCCTTTAACAGCTACACGATGGAAATGAGTGGTTGCACCAGGTTGTCCGATGAGGAGGGGTGTACCTGCAAGGACTCCGAGGCTCAAGTTAGTCAGAGTAAGAGTTAAGAGAATCCAAAAAACGCGCATACCTATTTCATGGGTGAGACCTGTAACATCTCCATATAACGTTATAGGAAATAATGAAAACGTCCTTGGGCAAACTTTTATTATTTAAACCTCAAATCTAAGGTAGGATTCAACTTTTGTTCTTGATTGCTATGGATTGTGATTGTTTAGAATTCTAATTTGCTTCATTTATTTGATGATATATTGGATGTATTTGATGGTTTATGTTTGGATTAACATGAAATTTTGAGTTGGAATTAAAGTTAGAAGGAGAAAACTAGAAGAAGTGGAGAATTAGGATGCTGTCTAGGTGAAAAAACTACGGCAGTCTCTACGGCAGAATGTACGGCTGGACCTACAACAGTTTAAATTTGATGAATCCATTTTTATATGAAACTAGACATTCAAATCTTTCCATACATATATAATATAAGGCCATTGGATTAGTATTGGAGATATATGAATTTTGGAAGTTTGACTTAGGTTTTTGAGTTTGATTCTAGGCAGACTAGGTTGTTCAAGGCAAAACTTGCCCTATACAACTTGAAATTGAATGAAACGAACTTTTTTAGAAATCTTACACATAAGTGAATATCCCATACAAGATTCAGAGTTAGATACAGTCCTGTTTGCTCCTAGTGGTTCGAGGAAGTTGCCCTATGTCCAAACCGGGCCTAAATAGGGCAGTTCAGAAAGGTCAAATTTCGGGGCTTATAACTCAATCTCTACTAGAGAAAATGAAATGAAACTTCTTTCAAATGAAAGCTTTCTGTTAGCTTTAATATGATACCAATTTTATATGATTTTAACTGGTTTTCAATTTTTAGTGGATTTTTACTTTTAAGTGTGTAATTCTGGCCAGCTATAGGGCAGGCTGAGATAAAACTTAAATAACATGAGCTACATTTATCAAAATTAGATATAACCAAAGAGGTTAGAAAATAGACACATAACACTCTAACATATCCAAAATTTAGGTCCAGATGAATTAAATAGAAATTGTGGCTTGATTTACAAAAACTGGGTTAAATGCAAGTGTTAAGACAGCAACCATGTTTTAAATGCAACAATTGTTCTCATGAATTTGATGTTTGAATTATGAATGAAGTGTTATGATTTCTCTACAAAATTTTTTCCTGAGTATTGGCACTATTCATGGGGAAGCGGACTTGATCCGTTATGCTGCCGAATTTTCGGCAGAATTTTATGAAATTATGATAGTTTCTGTTATGAATATTCATGATATGAATATGAAATTCTATATGCAAGGATATATGAAAGTAAATGATGAAGCATATGTATGAGTGCATTCAGCATGTCTATGCATGATTATGTATGAGAATGAAGGGATATGAATATATTAAATGTGGATCCTTTCACGTGGAGGCAGTTATGAAATCCTTCCTTGTGAAGGCAGTTAAATAAGATAAGATTGGGTCCCTTCACTTGGAGGCAGTTAATTAGGTTCCTCCCTGTGAAGGTAGTATAAAACTATGAGATCCCTCTACCTTGGAGGCATGTGGTCAGATAAGATCTCTTTACATTAAAGGCAAGTAGTCAGCTGAGATCCCTCTATTCTTAAGGCATGTGACCAGAAGAGATTCCTTCAATTTAGAGGCACGTGGCCAAAATGAGAATCCTCCAAGACTAGTGGCACGTGGATCCCCTTGTAGGTTAGTTTTGTGTAATAACAGTCACAAGTTGAGCTTACTCTTAGATCAGACTATCTAAGGGCAGTAAAGAGTAAAGATTAAAACATATGCAAGCACCCTAGGGACGACGATACGTAATGCCTAGGTGTGCCAAGGAAAAGAAGTCAGAGAAAGTTAAAGAAATGCAACTGCATTTTGCACGAAATCAAGTGAATGTATTTGCATATGCATGATCTGTTCTATTTCTTCATTATATTGGAATTATTATATTTGAATATACTGCAACTATTATTTAAGTTATGAATTGTAAATTAATATTATAATAACTCTTCTATCTTAAGTGTATGAATAAAACGAACTCTACTTCGTACAATATATTTTCAAAAAACTATAAAACTGAACAATTTACTTGGCATGATCACCTTCTTCATAATAAACCGAAGCAGCTGAAGATAATAACGATGACATTACATGTGATAGTTTAGAGAATCCTACTGAGAATTTAAAATTCTCACTCCTATGTTTATTTCCATGTTATCTCCAGATGGTTTAGAAGTTCCAAAGAAGGCCCTCTGAGGCGAAGTTGACTAGTAAGATTGAAGGTGGCTGAAGACTGCTACCAAACAAGTTCCGATTAAGTGACAGTAATAACTCCTAAATGAGGTATTATGACTTAAGCATAGTACCATACTTGGGAGGATGTTACAAGACCCTTAGAGCGGCATGATTTACAACGATTTCCAAGATTCCTATGTAACGGTCTCGGATCGCTTACATTATACAATCCGGTTTTGCGACGTTATGGAATCTGGAGTAAATGCATAATGAATGCAATGGTTTCAATGGATGTCTTCCAGCCGGGTTGTTATTGAGAGGCTTTATTCGTCCTTTACAGACCCTTTGGGCTTAGTCCGTAACAGTGCCCCAAAACCGGTTCGGCATGTTAACGTCGGATGCTGGTTTTGAATTCAAAGTCGTTTATGACTAACTCGGATCTTTTGGAAAGAAAACCCCGACTTTATCTGGCTAGACATCAATCATAGCTAGCTAATGCCTACCTGACCTGAAGGGACTGCTCCTGCCATGAGTTTATCGAGGGTCGCATCCTTATTCCCCGAGATGACACATGTTGTTTATGGCGCCTCATAGCACGTGCCCTCATGATTCGAACTGAAGTGAATTTTCAAATTTATCCTCATTCCTAGGTGTGGTAAGACATTTTTGCCCTTCATGACCTTTGGGTTACGTGACAAGAGACGTGTGCTTGCCTTTAAATCCAACCGGTTCGTTTTCCCCCAAACTCTTCCATTTCCTTTGCCATTCTTCCTTCAATCTTTTTGCTTTCTAAATTCTCGAAGAACCATTGCACCACTGTTTGCTGCCCTCCCCGAGGCTTACCTTCATCGAAGAACTCCACATTCCAAAGGTATGCTTCCTTTACATTGACATTTGATAGTATTGTTGTCTTGGTGCTATAGTATTTTGCTATTCAGTTGTTTCACCCTTTTTGGGGAAGTTATTTTGTGCCCCCAATGTTTTCCTTTCGTCAGCCTAACTCCAACGGTCCTTCGCCGCTTGCTACTGGCAATTTTTTGTGCCTTGGAGGGAAAACCACCATAGGATCATTTCCCAAGCTTTATTTCCGATTTTGTTAACTGTAGAGGTGGTTTTTCCTATATAGGAAAATTTCGATGTCAAAGAAGCAAGCACTCATTTTTCCTCCTACGATTCCACCAATATATAGATGGGTCGACCCTGAGGTCTTGGGAATTCCATCCAAGGTGAACAAAGACTTTCTCAAATCCCTTTGTGAAGAGTATCTGCTGACATCGGAAGGGGAATATGAGGAGGAATACATCCTAGAAGCTCCAAGTTCTGATGAAAGAGTTTGTTATATCAACCTCGAGGGTGGTCCTAGATGGCTGTAGATGTACGATGTTCTTATTTCCAAATTCGGCATTTGCATCCCCTTAACTCAATTTCAATTTACCATCCTTCAATGGACGAGAGTTGCCCCCTCTCAGCTTCATCCAAACAGTTGGTCCATGATCCAAGGGTTCGAGATTATATACGACTACCTTGAGGTCCCTCCTTCTCCGGGGGTGTTCTTTTTCTTGTTTATGCGTACTTGACCTACTGTCGATGGTGTAACATCAGGGTGGCTATCTTTCTGAGCTCAACCAAATCAGAAAGTGTTTTTGTTGTACGAGGAATCCTTACATCATTTCAAACCATTTTACTTCAAGGTATACAGGGCTTCAAACATAATTCCCTTTTAGGAGGACCTTCAAGGAGATTTACGGATCAATTGTTTTTGGAGCAAGTACTTCAAAATTCCTCGGGTTAATGAGGACGAGCTATCTCCCGAAGAGAGAGTGTTGGCCACCTTTCTTTTGGCGAGGTTTGGAAAAGAAAACCTCAATTTGGAATTTATAGTCAGAGTTGATTTGCCAACAGCTAGAGCCCACTTAGGTTTGAGCCCAAAATTTTTCTTTATATGCCTATTATCATTACGTTTACTAACCTCAGATTCTAACCTTTGCGGAGAAAATGGCTTCGAAATCTGCCCTTGGTGTTCTTCGGCACCGCATCCTGAACAAAAGGCCTCACGAGAGTGAAGGTAGCGGAAGCCGACAACCTGATGACCTCACTAACCCGAGTGTAAAATCTATTGATATTTCCACCCTTGAGATACCACCCAAAGAATCTGCTCCTGAAGTATGTAACATCCCCACTTTAGTAAACGGAACGTAATGAAACTTTGAATTATTTCCCTTAGGCAGTGTGAAAATTTCTCAGGCAGCGCTGTGCCATGACGATCCTCACACTTAGAATTATAAGATAGTGTAATACTGCTGTTGAAAATGCGGCACTACCATATGTTAAAGATTAAGAAATGACAAAAGTGCCCTTACAAACTTTTATTAATTACCGAAATGCCTAGGATTTTCTAGAAATTATATTTTTGACCGTAAATAATTATTTCCACAATAACCCTAGAACTTTTCATAAAATGACATTTATATCCCCACATCGGTAGAATTTGCAAAATGGGGTTTTAAGCGAAGCAGAATCACGTGGCGAAACCGTAGAAGTTTAAATCTTTGCCGATCGGGCCATGGAGACAATCTAGTGTGAAATGACGTGGGGTGCCCCTGGACTTGCTCAAAATTACGAAAATACCATTAACTATAAAAAATAGAAAATAGAAAAACTCTGAATTTGCAAAAACGATTATTTCACGTTAATAAGCAATTTATTTAATTTTATTGACTAAGTAAGGTTAATTAGGAGTTACTTAGATGTTAATTAGGGGAATTAGGCTTAGGAACAATTAGAATAGAGATATAGAATTTCTCTGTCATTTAGTAAAGTTTTGCTGATTTGAAGAAAATCAGCGAAGATTTAGTATTTTAAACTACCAGAACCGAACCAGTAGAATTTTCTACTGGAATCCCTCACTTAGGTGGCTGAAATTCAGCCACCCCTACCACATATGAGTAGCGCCAAGTGTTGCTCAAGATAATGGAAAAACTTGGCCTTACCTTCATTAGATTTTTTATCGTTTTTGCCTAGTTATTCGATTTTATCAACTACTTAAGATTAATTAGCATTCGATTAAATTTTTACTTAGAGCCAATTAAGTATCATTTAGAGAAATTAGATATGAGAGAATTAGATTGAAAGCATAGGAAACTTCATAGGATTTTTCCAAAACCGATTTACCGATTTAAAGGAAATCGGTAAGATTTCGGTACTTTGAATTGTCGAAACCGAACTAATAGAAATTATACTATGAAAACCTTAGGATGAATGGCTAAGATTTAGCCAAGCAACCCCCTCAAGTGGCGCCTTGATCAGCCCTTGATGATGGAAAGCCAATCTAAATTGGAGAAGGGAATGAAATCCACCAATCACATGCTTCTAGCTTCCAAATATCTCTACCTTTTCCTTCCTTCCCTTATCATCATTTTCGTCCTCCCTTTCTAGCTGCTGAAGGTTATCTCCTTCTCTTCTCTTTCCTCTCATTTCCACTACATTCTCATCCATTTTCAAGTCTCATCACAAGTTGCTTTCATCAAAGACACAAAATCCACCCAAACTTAACTAGATAAGGTAGGAAATCCTACTTCTCTTCTTGTTTTCTCTGATTTGGGGCTACATGGTGAGCATGTATAATCTAAAATATCAATGTTATATAGAGTGATAATGATGGTTTATGATTAGTTTTGCATGTATGTTGTGATTAAAATTGGAATTGAGAGCAAATAGCTTGAAGGAGGGAGACAAATCTAGAAGCTGTTAGGGTTTTCCTCGGCGATCTATATGGCGGAGTGTACAGCTTCGCCTACCGTCATTTAAATTGGATGAAATCATTTTTATATCAAACTAGACATCTAGGGATTTCCATACACATATCATATAAGTCCATTGGATTAGTATAGAATTAGTTATAAATTTTTGAAGTTTACCCTAGAAATCTGGATTCTTATCCGGGTAGTATGAGTTGAGAAGGGTATAACTCACCCTACACAACTCCAAATTCAGTGAACCCAAGGTTGTTTGAAATCTAACATGTAAGGGAATATCTCATAAAAATTTTCAGAATAGATTCGTTGCCATCTGTCCCCAGCACACCAGTGAAGTTGACTTAAGTTTAAACTAGGCTGAGACAATGTAGTCCAAAAGGGCCAAGTTTCAGGACTCATAACTCAAAATATACTCATGAAAATGACATGAAACTTAATTCATTTAAAAGCTTGTTCTGTTAGTTTTCATTTGATACAAATTTCGAAGGATTTCACCAAGATTTCTATTTTTTGTGAATTTTTCACTTATAAGAGCACCATTTTGGCTGAGAACAGGGCAGCCTGAGGAAAAATACTTATAACTTGAGTTATACAAATCAAAATGAGATGGGACGAAAAGCGTTGGAAACTAGACACATAAGGCTATGACATACAAAATTTAGACTTAGATGAGTTGAATTGAGTAAAGGGTGGATTATACCGAAATCGGGCAGAATATGAGGGACTAAACCGAAAACCCAATAGATACTTGAATTGAACTTGATGAATGAAGCTATGAATATCTATATAATTGCTTATCTATATTGAATTGCAAGTTTGAAAGATTGTACTGGTTGTCTGGCACTATTCATGGGGAGGCGGACTCGATCCGTTATCTTTGAATTTTCGGTAAATTTATGAGAACTTATGCTATGGGTGATTATGCTTTGAATATATTTATATTTACATGTCATATTCATGTACATCATGCATGCAAGTATATATTTAGAACATGATATGATATATAAGGTACGAGACATACTCATGAATGCACCAAGTGTCCGCATGCATGACAAGATATGAAAAGGAAAAGATAATAAGAACTTGCAAGAAAGACGTACCAAGCTACCACGTGAGGCATGTCATAGACCCAGCTAGTGTGGGCCAGAGCAGTACTGTCTAAGACTTGGGCCAGCCCTCGACCAGATTTAAAGGGAATAGATCGTTGTGATAGTCGGGGAAAGTAAACCCGTCACTCATGTATAGGTACGAGCTCGGACCTGAATAGCAGGTTATTACCCAAGGGTGAGAGAGGCCATTCACCTCCGGGGACCAAGTACAGAAAAGAGCAAGATTAAGTTGCAAGTTAAAGAAAAAGATAAATTAAGTTAAGTGCACTTGCATACAATCAAGTACAAGCATCTACATGTGCATTCCTAATTATCTCATTATGTCATGATATTATTATGATTCTTATTGAAGTATATTACTTTGTTCATGTTTCTATGTCTGTCATATGAAATAGCAAGTGGCTGCTAAAATCTATCCTGCTTTGAGTAAGGTGTTTTCAACTTAAAATTGGACCACTACTTGTTTATATGTGCTCATATTTTTATAATAAATGGAAGCGGTTGGAATGTTTATGATGACACTGTAAGGTTGGTTTGAGTTCACCTACTGAGAACCTTAGGTTCTCACTGCTTGCTTGTATGTTTTTCTTTTCCGTAAATATTCCAGCACCCAAGTTGGAAATCAAATGTCATGCGAAGTACAGGGCCTTTCATTGAGCAAGAACTGGGCGTAAGCCAGACTAAGAGACTCTTGAAGCCAGCTAACGACTAGTCAGATGTAAACGCTATATACTATGTCAGTCACAATTTCTTTTAAAGTGTAATTATTTTATTCTCTATGTATTAGAGATTATTAGTCAGTAATAAAGTGAGCAGTTACAGGGCCATGTATTACATTTTCCATATTTTAAAGATTTTTTTAGTATAGTGACAACCTCTTAATATAACTCCATGACTCAAGCATGGCTTATATAATAGAGGGTGTTACAAAGTACAACCTTCAAAGAAGTAGAAAGGGAAAAATGGTTATAAAAGAGGTGATCCGAGTTGACTTTGAGGAGAACACTGCCTCAGATACCAGATTAGAAGATAATGTCCTTGCGAGGTCTTTCCCCTACGAGGAGTTTATGGACAAATTGTTGGTGACCCCTCCTGTTTTGGAACAGATAGGCTCTAATGATGAAGGTATTATGAGCAGGATGCAATAGGTGGGCCGGATACTGTTGAAGTTGGCCACCATCCTCGAGTGCTCAGAACCTACTATTGGTGCAGGTCTCCAAGCTTCAAAAGAAACAAAGGAACTTAGAGACAGCCTCCGCCTTCTCGAGGTCGAAAAGCACGCCATAGAAGAAGAGAAAGAGAAACTTGCTTCCGAGGTTGCTGAGTTAAAAGAGGCAATATGGTTGAGAAACCAAAGCCTTGAAGACAAAGATCATCAACTAGAAGGAGCATCCAAATGAATATCCGAGCTGGAGGGACTCAATGCTTCAGCTTCCGAAGAGATAAGCAAGTTGCAGGCTGACGTGAAGCTCGTCGAGCAGTAATGGGAGAAGTCGGCTTTTGAAATCAAAGATAACATCTTATCTCAATGTCAAGTGATCTGTCCTGAGGCCAACTTTAGTGAAGTCGCTTTGGACAAACACGTGAAAAATGGCCATATTGAGATCGCCCCCCTTCGGACGATGAAGACGGTGCTAATGTAAATAAGGGCAATAATGTTGCCCCATAAATAGGTAGGCTTGGATGTAAAACATTTGTAATATTTCTGAGTTAATGGAATCAACTTTAACAATTGTAATAGCATGACAATTTTACTAGTTATGTTTGGCTTTCCGACCATGTAAGTCTTGCCATAATTTCCAATAACGGTTATAATGAAAAGTTGTCAAAGTTATAAATTTGACTTTCCGACTATATAAGCCTTTTGTCAATTTCAAATAACTTGGTTATAACGATAAATTTACTGAAGTTGTAAATTTGACTTTCTGACTATATAAGCCTTTGCCATAATTTCGAATAACCTGGTTATGGCAAAATTCCTGGATTTCATAATATCTAAGGGAAGTAAACTCGGGTGTGTGCTTTTCGACTAAGGGGTAATCAGTCCCTCAGGATTGACAAATAAAATTTCTAAATTCTGACATTTATTCATAAAATTTAGAAAAACCCAAGCAGCAGTGTATTGATATACCACTTGGCCTATGAAAGCCTCACCTCGTTAAAACCTTCCCAAGAAAAACCTAGTGGGAAAAAACCTAAGGTAGGAAAAAGAGTACAACAGCTCATGGTTTATACATAAAATTTTCTCGAGTTCGAGCTATGCCATGGTCTCGGAACTTGAGAGCCGTCCAATGTGGAAAGCTTATATGCCCTTTTGCCAAAGACTTCGACAACCTTATATGGGCTTTCCCAATTTGCTGCGAGTTTCCCATGCCCTGGAACAAGTTGTCCGATATTAGCTCTGCATAGAACCAGATCTCCCATTTCAAATTTTTGACGCACCACAGAGGCATTATATCTTTTTGCCACCCTTTGTTTGAGGGCCTGTTCCTTGATATATGCCATTTCTCAACCTTGATTTGATAGGTTGATTTCCTCCCTTACAGATTCGGGACAAATATTCAGAAAAACCACCTTTAGGCTCGGTTCGCCTACTTTGACTGGGATTATAGCATCTACCCCATAAGTAAACTTGAATGGGGTTTTCTTTGTAGTTGAATGAAGAGTTATTTGATACGACCATAACGCACTACCGAGCTCATCTACCCATGCTCTTTTTTTGTCATCAAGCTTCTTCTTCAATCCTTAGAGTATCACCTTATTGGCCGCTTCTACTTGCCCATTTGCCTGAGGATGCTCTACCGATGTGAAATAATGTTTGATCTTGTGATTCAAAAAGAAGTCCCAAAATCTCTTATTGGTAAACTGCATCCCATTATCTATTATTAGTGACTCCGGAATTCCAAACCTAATGAAGATGTTCTGCCATATAAACTTCCGAGCTTGTGCAGCTGTGATGGAAGATAATGGCTCCGCCTCAATCCACTTAGCGAAGTAATCGATGGCAACAATTAGATACTTTACTTGCCCTGCGGCTAGAGGGAAGGGACCCAAAAGGTCGACCCCCCATTTAGAGAATGGCCATGGAGACATTATTGTAGAAAGCTCTTCCAGTGGAGCGACATGGAAGTTCAGATGCTACTGGCACTTCAGACATTTCCTAACAAACCTAACAGTATCCTTTGTCATTGTGGACTAGTAATATCTTGCCCGTAAGATCTTTAAGGCAAGTACCTTTCCTTCGAGATGATGCCTGCAAGACCTTTCATGAACCTCTTCGAGCACTGGAATAACTTGTTCCGAGCTAAGACATTTCAACAAAGGTTGAGATAATCCCTTTCGATATTGTTGTCCTCCAATTATGGTATAGTATGAAGCTTCCCTAGTTAGCTTTTTCGCCTGGAGAGAATCTTCAGGCTGAACTCCATTTAACAAATATTGCATAATTGGGGTCGTCGAACTCGATGTTACTTCGATCTCCAACACCAAAATAAGGTCCGTTACAGAAGGGGTTTTCAAAGTTTCTTGAATTAGACTTCTATTATTCCCTCCTGTCTTGGTGTTGGCCAGCTTTAAAAGGACATCAGCTCGAATATTTTCAGTCCTGGGAACATGTCGGATTTCGGATATATCCATTTTTCCCCATAAGATCTTTGACTTTAACCAAATATCTCTGTAGCAATGGATCTTTGGCCTGATACGTCTTAGACACTTGCGACATCATAATTTGAGAATCGTTGTAGATTGTAAGTCAGGTCACTTTAACATCGGAACCAAGTTGAAAGCCGGTGATTAGGGCTTGGTATTCGGGTTGATTATTGGAAACCAGGAAATCAAACTTCATAGACATCTCAACCATGATGCCACCTTCTTTCTCCAAGATGATTCCTGCTCCACATCCTTTTGTGCTTGATGCTCCGTCCACAGATAATGCCCAACTTGGATTTCTGAGGTCCTCTTCATCCATCATTTTAACAAGGAAATCAGCTAAGACTTGAGCCTTAATCGCAGCATGAGGATCATATCAGATATCAAACTCTGATAGCTCCACCGACCATGTTACCATCCTACCTGCGAGATCTGGTTTCTGGAGTGCTTGTCAAATTGGTTGGTCGGTTCTGACAATAATTGTATGAGCTTGAAAATATTATCGAAGGCAACATGCTGCAAAAACAAGAGCCAAAGCTACTTTCTCCAATTTCTGATATATTACCTTTGCCCCTTGCAAAGTCTTGTTAACAAAATATACCGGGTATTGCTGTTTATTGTATTCTCAGACTAAAACACTGGCTATGGCTTAATTGCTTTCCAAAAGATACAGGTATAATGGTTTTCTGACTTCAGGTTTGCACAAGATTGGGGGGCTTGTCAAGTAAGACTTGAATGCTTGGAAGGCTACCTCACATTCTGGTGTCCATTCAAAATTGTTCTTTTTCTTTAGTAACGAAAAGAAAGGTGAAGCTTTCCAGGCTAAGACCGCCAAAAATCTAGAAAGGAAAGCTATTCTCCCTGTTAAGCACTGGACCTCTTTAATATCACTCGGGCTTCTCAACTCGATAATGGCCCTGCATTTATCGGGATTTGCCTCAATTCCCCAATATGTGAGCATAAAGCTTAAAAACTTTCCGGCCTCAACAGCAAAAACATATTTCTGAGGGTTTAACCTCATCTTATGCCTTCGTAAACATGCAAACACTATTTCCAAATCGTTCAGGAGCTTTCCTTCCTTCTCAGTTTTTACCAGCATGTCGTCTATGTAGACTTCCATGAGAATTCCGATGTGCTCAGAAAAAATTTTGTTCATCAACCGCTGATAGGTAGCTCCTGTATTCTTCAGCCCGAAAGGCATTACTTTATAGCAGTAATTTCCCATGGGGCTGATAAACGCTATTTTCTCCTTGTCCAATGGATGCATGGGAATCTAGTTATAACCAGAGTATGCATCTAAGAAGAAAAGAAATCGGAATCCTGACGCTGCATCTACCAGTCCGTTAATGCTCAGCATGAGGTAAGAATCCTTTGGGCAGACTTTGTTGAGGTCGGTATAATTGAGGCACATTCGCCATCTCCTATTGGATTTTTTAACCATCACGACATTTGACAGCCAAGTCGGATAAGTTACTTCTCGGATAAAATCCGCATCCAATAAATCCTAAACCTGTTTTTGAACTTCCCATTCCTTTTCTAAGCTCATCTTTCTTCTTTTCTGGGCCACAGGTTGAACATGAGGAAAATTGACAACCAGTGGCTCATGAAATCGGGATTAACCCCTGGCATGTCAGCTGCCGTCCAAGCAAATAATTGCACATTTTCCTTCAATAGGGTAATAAGATCCTCTTGGAGGGAGGCCGAAAGATTTTTGCTAATTCGAGCTGTGTGAAATGATTCTGAGCCAATTTGCACTTCTTTGAGCTCCCCTCCCAGCTCTGGCCATTTGGCCTCCTGACGACCTCGGACATCCAGATCAATTAACATAACATTCGACGAGGTTGAAGTTCATACTTCTTCGAGCCGTAATCTAATCAGCTCTCACAATTGCTACCTCTCCATTATCAGCAAAGAACTTCATCATCAAGCAAGCTATAGAAATAATGGCCCTGATTTTGTTCAAAGTTAGCCTTCCCAAGATGATGTTATAAGCCGAAGGATAGTCCACCACCAGAAAATCAACTTTTACAGTTTGAGTGTTAGGTCGACTTCCCGGAGTTACATGCAAAGTAATAAACCCGTTTGGGTATACTTTTTCCCCATAGAAGCCGACGAGTTCTTCCTTATAGCTCTGAAAGTTCGAGTTTTTCAATCCAAGTTTTTCAAATGCGTCTCAAAAAATGATACCAGCTGAACTCCCCTGATCAATAAACACTCTTTTGACCTCGGCATTGACCATTTTCGTTGAAATCACCATAAGGTCATCATGTCCAGGGACAATACCCTCAAAGTCAGAATTTGAAAAGAGAATTTCAGGAGTAGTAGATGGCTTGCAAGTGTGTTTCATTTTTCCCGCTGCTAAGCTCAGTACCTCTTGAAAATGCCTTTTTTGAGCAGATTTAGTCACACCACCTCTTGCAAACCCTCCAGCGATGATGTTGATTATTTTGGTTATGGGCTCCTCTTCTTGATAGGTATGAAGTCGGTCATTAACCGATTCCCTCTACGACTGAGGATGCCTCCATTCGTCATCTTTCGTAGGCGAAGCTTTTCTTTTTCATGGACTTTGTTGTGAAGCAATATATTTTGCCAGCCTTCCCTTCGAATGAGTTGCTCCACAGCATCTGGAAGATCATAACAATCTTCCGTCTTACGTCTAAAACCATTATGATATTCGCAAAAAAGGGACCTGTTAGTATTGGCCCTCACCCGAATTGTCTTTGGTTTTAAGAACCTTTCTACCTGCCCAATGTCTCTATATAGATCAGCAAGAGAAACATTGAGGGCAGTATAATCATGGAACATTTCCTTCTTCTATCGCTCTTTATACTGCAAACCTGACTTTTTCTCGACTTGGTGACGTGCCGAGGTCGCGGTGGCTTTCTATGTTTCCTCAAGGTAGATGTATCGTTTAGCTCTCAGCTAGATCTCATCCATTGTCTTTGTTGGTCGCTTAGAGAGAGAATCTTTGAAAGGTCCAAGCCGGAGCCCATTCAAAAAAGTGATAACCGCTGCTTAGGTTTCCACCTCCTCCATTAGCAGTGTTTCGACATTAAACCTCTCAAGGAAATCGCGGAGCGGCTCTCCTTGTCATTGAAACAACCCCAAGAGGCTTGTCATTGGCTTAGGTTTAAACCTGCGAGTTGTGAAGTGAGCTAAAAAATGAGATTGTAAATCCGAAAACTTACAGATGGATCTTGATGGCAAGGAGTTGAAGAACTTCAAGGCCAATTTCTTCAGTGTGATCGGGAATGCTCGACATTGCACTAGATCTGAAGCTCCCGCTAGTGCCATCCTAGACCTAAAGGCATCCATGTGCTCTTGCGGATCAGTGCTTCCGTCGTAGGGCTCCTTATCAGTTGAGGATTTAAACCCCCTCGGGAGCTTTACACTCATTATGTAATCTGAGAATAGCATGTCATCCTCCTCCTCATTATGAGTCCGGTAGTGCCTGGGATGATCAATATTTCTCACCCTCAAAGGATATGATTCAGCAATTTCAACTTGGTAGGAATATTCACTTTTCAATTCCCGGGCCTATTCATAGTCAGGATCCCGGGTTCATTCACTATCTCGAAAACTTTGCCCTTCATAATGTCGAGTTCGAGGTTGGTATCGAACGTCGTGATCTCGAGCTCGATGTCCATCTTTTCTCCGATCTTGTCCACCAGCTTCCTTCATTTTGTCGATGCTTCGCTCCATCTCCCGAATACGTTCTGCCTGTTCCTGCATCATCGACATGATGTTGTCGTATAGAACTTGTTCCCTTAGTACCCACTCTACCATAGACGCTATGGGGTTCCTTAGGGTTTCCTCTGAATGAGGGTTAGCGGGTTGACGATTTTCGGCATCGGAAGTAGATTCCGAAGCAGTGTGTGCATCATGTTGGTCGTGGTGCAATGGTCGCCTTTCACTTGCGTGACCGCAGGCCACTGCTACATCCTGGTGGCGATTAGAAGCCATAATAATTCACACGCAGCAATTGAAGGAAGATTTCCCACAGATGATGCCAATGTTCAAATGTGATGGTGACGATTACAATGTGCTTGTTCACCCCAAACTGAGATAGGGAAGCCTTCAATAGCTACATGACGGAAATGAGTGGTTGCACCAGGTTGTCCGGTGAGGAGGAGTGTACTTGCAAGGACTCCGACGCTCAAGTCAATCAGAGTAAGAAGTAAGATAATCCCAAAAATGTGCGTACCTATTTCATGGGTGAGACACTTATAGCGGCATAATTTACAACGGTTTCCGAGATTCCTATGTAATGGTCTCGGATCGCTTACATTATGCAATATGGTTTCGTGACATTATTAAATCTGGAGTAAATGCATAATGAATGTAATGGTTTTAATGGATGTCTTCCAATCGAGTCGTTATTAAGAGGCTTTATTCGTCCTTTATGGACCCTTTGGGCTTAGTCCATAACATATACCCTATGGACTCGGTGGTGGCCAAGCCATTTCCCTTAGTTGCGGCTTTATTGGCCTTGACCATTGCTGCCTTCTCTAAGAACTTGTCAAACTTCTAGTAGTCCCACAAGGCCCTCAAGTTGGCCTTAATTATCCATTGTGGATTGGGATCATGAACCTCATGGATGTTAAAGTACATGCCTTGCATCCACTTCACCACACGAGTCTTGAACAGCTTGAACAAACAAGCATCATCTCATGGGTCAATGATGTAGTGTCTTTTCACATACAAATGTTGCATAATATTATCTAAGATTATACACATTATAATATATAGAAAAGAATCATTTAGATTAATAGATACTGAACATCATTTTGTCTTCTACTCACGACACCAGCACTACTTTTTGTCTTTCGAAAATTTGCTGAAACTCTCATACAACCAATTGTAGAGCTTTTGGATGCTCTTCGTAATCTTATGGAGACCCTCAAATGCAAAAAGCCAACTATATGAGACATATAACAAAATTGAGATATCAATTAATAATAATAAGTTAACAGTGACTTTATTAAAGTAAAATTTGAAATTACTTGCTAAGTTTGTCCGAAACCAAGTGAATATGTGGCTCCATGGATGACCACTGTGTCTACCAAACTAATAAGCCAGCTACTCCTCCACTATCGAGTGTAAGCTATGGTTGTGAAATAGTGTGGTGTGATCGGCTAGTAGTGGGGGTGGTGGAGTAGGGTAGACGTAATGGCTAGAGTCCATGTGGATATACCTGATGATAGTGGAGTGGGGTAGACATTGTAGGAGTATTGGTTAGATCCAGAGTGGTGGAGTTAGAGGCCAAAATGGCACCATATCTGAAATAAATAAATATAACATGCAAATAACTTAGTAAAGACAGAAAACATGACATGTAACTAACTTTACAAAGACAATAAACCTAACATGTAAACAACTTTGAAAAGATTAAAACCATAACATATACATCAACTTTACCAAACACTTATAATGTATTTGGCAAAGTCTCCCCTTAACTTAGAAGACTCCACAACAATTAGACTCAACATTCAACAATTTGGGCAGAGTTTCCCCTTAAATTAGGAAACTACACAATATTAATTCAACAATCAGACCTAATATTCAACAATTTCAACAAAGTCTTCCCCTAAATTAGGAGATTCCACAACAATTAATTTAATAATCAAACCCAGTATTTAACAATTTCAACAAAATTAATAAGAACAAACACACAAATTTCCTATAAATAAAAAAGAAAAATCCACAATTAATAAGCATAACACACAAATCACATAATAAATTATTTATTATCATTAAAAAGACATGCATATAGTAACTGAACTTGACTCTCCTTGAATTAAAACTACTCGAAAATGTTGGTAAACTAAAAATCGGGTAAGGTCACAGAAAAAAATAGTGGCAAAACAAAACATTTGAAAAAAAAAATCAATTTTGAGAAAATCCAACTTTTTTCAAGAGCCATAAAGAGAAACAAGAGGTATAAAGATATCATTTTTACAAAATGTGGCATTCAAAATTACATTTTTTTTTTTTAGCAACCCCAATCAGTGATAAACAGTATGAGCAAAGGCTAAAACAACATAAAACTAATAGACTACAAATATATAAATATCTATGTATGTGTGTGTGTGTGTGTAAGAGAGAGAGGGGGGATATACTTTGTAGGGGTGAAGCACGAACTAGAAGCAGAGGCAGTGTGGGGGGTTGTGGCCCTAGTGTAGTGTGGTAATGGTGGTCGCAATGGCAGTTTGTGGGTAGAGAGAGAGGCACTAAGAGAGAGAGAAAGAAAGAGAGAAAGAGACACTGAGAGACATGGAGGTGATAGTAGTGATGGCAGCAGCAAAAGGTGGTAAGTAGTATGGGCATGGTGGTGGTGATGTCAAAGGAAAAGAGAGTGTAGAGAGAGAAAGAAGAAGAGACGAATAGGAGGAGGAAGAAGGGGCTTGCATGCTTAAGTTCTAAGCCCTAACATTACCGACAGATTTTTTTGTTGGTAAAGAAAACAATCAGACACACCGTTTCACTAAGATTACCAATGGATAATTCATCAGTAATACTTTGATTTCCCTCCAAAGGTTGTTAATTTGAATACCAATGGAATTTTCATCAATAATGTGTTGATTTCCCCTCCAATGGTTACCAATTTGAATACTAATAGAATTTTCTGTCAATAATAAATAAATTTTTAAAAAATGAATTATATACAGCCTGTTGATAACCCTAAGTAAAAAAAATATGTTTGTAACCATGAGGCCTAGCACAGTTGGTAGCTAGCTAGGTTTCTTAAGCATCTAGTCAGGGGTTCAATCCCTGGCAGTGTGTATGGAGAGTGCCTTGTGGCCAGAGGCAATTCCCACGTCTGTGAGCTCTATGCCTCAAGGGGACTAGTCACTTTTGCCAGCAATGGATACCCTGGGCTTACCCAAAAAAAGAAAAAATATGTTTGTTGTGATAGATATTCCATCAGTATCTATTTTGTGCCGTATTGAACCACCGTTATCAACGTATTTTTTCACGGAATATATAATTCGTCAATTGTGTTTTTTTAGAACTTTTACTTATTGCATTATTGATGGAATTTACATCATTAATCTATTGGTAATGTCGACAGAAGTTTTCCATCCCTAAACTCTGTCCGTAATTTGTGTGTTTATTGTAGTGGTTAGTGCAACGGTGATCTAATAATTGATATTTAGTGTGGCATATGTTTCTTTAATATTTTATCATAAATAAAATTTATGTTAATGCTTAATATCTATTTCAATTAAAAGATAACTACAAAAGATTTTCATCCTACATTTCTAATTAAATTTCAAACACGTGGTTGATGCAGAAAGGTAAGAGGCCAAAAAAAATTAATTTTTTATATTTAAAATTATAGCTATCAAGTATCAACTAACACTAAGGGGCATTTGGTAGACGGAATGAATTTTCATTCCTAGGAATAGTATTCCCAAGAATGCTATTTCTGGGAGCAACTTTCTCAGGCATAATATTTTAGGCATGTTTGATGTGCAAATTGAATTTCCAAAAATATTTAATAAATTTCCAAAAGCAAATCTGATGGAGATGGTGGCGAGTGGCCAACCGATGGCCATGGGTGGCGGTGAACAGCAGATGGTGTCTAAGGCAGTGGACGATGGCAGCCGACGATGATTGGTAGCATGTGACTTTGGGTGATGATAGGGGTATTTTGGTCTTTTTATTATGGTAAATATTTCTTTCCCATGGGAATGTTAGATTCCCATGGGGGGTAGTAATGTTTTTGGATTTATTTTCCTTTCTGAGAATGTTGCTTCAAACCTTTTACCAAATATGGAAATATTTTCATATTCTTTGGCATAAAAAAAATGCCTCCATACCAAATGCCCCCAAAAAAAGTAATTGTTGGAAAAGCATAGATATTATCATGAGCAGCAGGATTTGGTTCTTATCGATAATGGTCGGTTAAATGCGCGATTTGTGTCCCGTTTGCCCCTAATTATATAAATTATTCATTGTTATTTTCAATTGGTGCTCTGTGCAATTCCTTTAATAATAGAGTAAATATGTTGTAATAACCAAGTTAAGGAGTACACAAATCATGACACGTTGTTCTGTTGAAACTCGCAAAAATTTTTAAGTCTGGACCCTATGTGTAATATCCTAGTGTGGGTTGTAGTTATCTGTCGTTATTGAATCTTGAAAATTCTAAGTGTGAATCCTATGCCTCCTTGGAGGGCTATAAGATCAAGACATTTTTATAAGATCAAAAGTCCTAGTAATAGTTTCTTGGCATCAATGAGTTGAAAAATGATTTTTACTGAATTTTAGAGGATGGGTAACCCCTTCATTTTTAACCCAAGATTTTGTAAAAATACAAGTTTTCAGAAATTGTACTAAAATCCAAAAGTTGAATTTTGATTATTAAGGATTTTGATTTATTTGATATTTTTATTGAATCTAAATGGGGGTATTCCGTTATTTACATTTATGTTTTAAGTGTGTGTGATATACTAAGTCTAGGTGAAACTTGAACGAGGGAACTAAGTTTTGGACAGTGTAATCGATTACCCGTGGGCTAGTAATCGATTACAGCCTTTTCTGTATGTCATGGACCAAAATTTTTCATTGTGATAATCGATTACCACGGCACTATATATAACCTGGGACGCACCCTTCTCTCTTATTTTGCCATTTTCCTTCTCTCTCTACCCTTTCAAACTTTCTCCTCTCTCTTTAAACACTTTCCTTCATCAACCATTCTAACAACAAAGATACACTCCCTTTACACCAAATCTTCATCAAATCATTCTCTTTCTTTTCAAACTCCACCCTTGTTGAGTTTGAGCTTAAACGAGGAGAAGAATCAAGAAAACATCTCTGTCATCTTCCTCCTTGTTCCTTTTTAATGGAAATCTTTAATGTTTTTCTTTTCTTTCCCAAGAAATTCTTATAAACCTTAGGTTAGGAAAAATTGGGAGGTTTTGTGGTTTAAGGGTAATTAGCATTAACCCCTTGAATTAATAGCCAATAATTGATTGAATTATCGTATTGTGATAGTAGATTGTCCCAAGGATTGCATTCTTAGCTCCGTGACTCCGAAGGATTAAAATATTCTACTTAGCGGATGTATTGTGAGTAGATAAGGCATCCTTAGCTTAATTTATATTTCAAATTATTCTGTTATATTGAATTTTGATAATTTATGAAGTTTGAGCATGTCTTTTTTTTTTTTAATGGTATGATTTTCAAAACTTCATACGTGAGTTGATGAATTGGATTTTGGCAAGTTATGTAGGTATTTTGCATAGTAGATAAGAAAAAGATTTGAGAAAGTCTAAATAGGATCTGTCTGCTAACGATAGTAGATGTTAGCCTTGATGCACATCGGATTATTAATTACATAGCCACACACAGTGTGGTTCATGACAAATTTATACAGCCACTTTAAGAGTGGTGCATGATGGATTATAGGATTCACATGAAAGAGCAGCCACTTAAGTGTGAATACTGACAGATTTTCCTGTGTCAGATAGTTTCCTACAGGTTTTAAGAGGTTTAAATTCATTTTATGTTAAGATTTATTTGACATTTATGCACATTGACTCATGTGGGTTAAGGTGTCCTATTTTTCACTGAGTTGTATAAACTTACTCCGTTGCTTTTCTTTCTTTCTGATACAGATGTGGTATTAGGAGTTGACCTTCCTGCTACTCAGCCTTGATTCTTGATTTCTCTAGTGAGCCCTCATGGATATAGGCATTATAAAATTTTAGGTTATTAGTATACTTTTAGAATGATGTAGCTCCATGGCACTACAGGGAAGATTTGACCCTTGGTAGATTATGATGATATTTGTGTTGTAGTTATGTGTACTGAAATGGTTAGATTTATATTAAGACAGAACTATGTATTTGTATTAAAGTTGTTTGAAAAGAAAATTATAGATGCATATTTATCTGATTGATCATGATTTGATAATTATTTATGTTGTGTACTGAGGTATGCATTTTGAGAATGCCTGGATCCCCAATGGATAAGTGTGATTATTTATTGTGCTAGTAGAGGACCCATATTTGAGAATTATCCTAAATACAATAGGGTCTCTATCTGATTTTCATGAAAATTGTGTGATAAAGGCTTGTTAGGGGACTTGTCCCTTATTCGCTAGTCACAGGCCGAAATGGGTCATGACACTATGCCTCCTTGGAAAACTATATGTTTGGGACATTTTTATGGGATCAAAAGTCCTAGTAATTATTCCTCATATATCCAAGAATTGAAGAGTGATTTTTACTGAATTTTCGGAAGTCTTTAACCCTTCCGTTTTTAGTCTGAAAGTTTAAGAAAATGCAAGTTTTCAGAAGTTTGTACTAAAATCCAAAAGTTAGATTTTGATTCTTAAGGAGTTTAACTTTTCCAATATTTTTATTGGATTCAACTAGAGGGTATTCCCTTATTTACATTTATATTTTAAAGTTAATGGAGAGTAAAATAAATGAGGACATTAGCTTATGTACTAAAGTCCCTGATTTACATTTATGGTTTTATTCCCTTATGTACTAAAATCCCTGATTTTAGTATGTGCTATCTGTGTTGCAAGATCGACTGAGTTTTAGGCAAGCGGGCGCCTAGACGAGTTTAAAGAAGGAATCTCGTCCCTTCCTCCCTATTCTTCACCAATCTCTCTCTCTCTCTCTCTCTCTCTCTCTCTCTCTCTCTCTCTCTCTCTCTCTCTCTCTCTCTCTCTTCTCTCCCTCCACATGAAACCCACCAATCTTTTATCAATTTTCACTCAAATCCACCATCAATCCATCTTTTTCTTCATCATTATTATCACTTTAGCTTGGTTCTCCTTGGAGTTCTCTCTTTATCTTTCTCTTTCTCTCTATCTCTCTCTCTAGTGAGAGAAACGAAGGTGGCATGGAGACCTATGTCCTCCATGAAGTTTCTTCCTTTTGTAACCCAAGATAACTGTCTAAGCTCAAATCTTCTTCTATTTCATGAGTATAGAAGGATTTTCTTGGAGGATTAAATTTAAGGTTAAGGTTTGGGAACCTAGGGTTCTAAATTGGGGATTTTGTGTTGTGGAAAGTATTTCAAGTTAATCTTTGGTTCTATTTGGACAATGATGTTTTTGGTGCCAGATAACTTATGTGATGATCATGACTCCATGTCACAACATGCTAAGGTTACTCCTTCTCTTAGAATAGCACTGTGAGTGATAGTATATCTACAGCTTGTCTTTTATCCTTAATTTTCTAAATGCATGCCTAAATTGTGTTTTAGTGAAGTTCTATGAAAGAATAGGATTAATGTGTTTTACTCTGTATTTATAGAATTCTTGAAGTAATCATGTTAGTTATCTATACGTGCATATATATGTTTGAGCATAGAAGTGTAGGACAAGCTCTTATAGAAATTAATTTATGATATTTGAATAATATAAAGTTTCAAGTTATTAGAAATTGTTATGTTCTTAAAGCCAATATTCTGAGCTATTTGATAGAAAGAAACAGTTACATTTCAATAATTTGAGACAGAGCTCTAGATACTTTAAGTTGAATAGTTTGAAAGCACTATATGTTGAACTTATGTTTGATAGTACAGTTATTTTGGCTGATAAATGAGTGGTGATTGGTGAAAGCATATATGGCTGAAATTCAGCCAAGCCTCTCCATGGATTGTGGCCAAAGTGGCACCACATTTGGGTGTTAAGTGGCTGAGTTCTCAGCCACTTAAAGTAGGGTTAAAGAGTTGGGATTCTATTGGTTTGGTTCCGACAGTTTAAAATACCGTAATCTTACCGATTTCCTTTAAATCGGTAAAATGGTTTTGAAGAAATTTAGTGAAATTTTATATGTTTCTATTCTAATTATCTCTAATCTAACATCTAATTAACCCTTGATCAACCCTCAATTAATTTCTAATCAAGCTTAAAGATTCAATAAAATCGAATAAATCGATTAACAGTGTAAATTAAACATTTTGCAAGTTAAAGGCCTTTCTGATTTTTGTTGTTTATAGCTAATGGCATTTTCGTAATTATGGATAAGTCTAGGGACATCCCATGTCATTTCACATATGGATACCTCCGTGGCTCAATCGGCCTAGGTTTAGGTTTCTACGTTTTTACTATGTGATTCTACTTCATTTAAAACCTTATTCTGCTAATTCAATTGATATAAGAACCTAAATGTCATTTTCAAAAATGTTCAGGGGCAAGGCTGTAAATAATAAAAGTTTGCCCAATGACGTTTTGATTATTTCCTATAATGTTATATGGGGATGTTACAAATTTCATGAATTATGTATGTTTTACTGAAAATCTTGCAGTATTTGATAAATAGACAATGTACTTTTAATAAGAAATGAGGAATGAGGTTTTTTTAAGAAACTTAAAAAGTTATATTTTGCAAAAGTTGTATTTCGACTTGTCCACTCCTGTTATAGGTATATTATCCCTCACTGAGTCTATTTGACTCACTCTTTATCTCTCTATGTTTTGAAGCAGGTGCAGACTCATGTTCAAGTTTTAACAATCAGCTAAAGGTGTTGGGCTCTTAGTTAATCCATGTAACACCCTCCCGAGTATGGTACTATGCTTAAGTCATAGTACCTCACCTAGGAATTGTTACTGTCACTTAATCGAACCTTGTCTGGCAGCAACCTTCGGCTACCTTCAATCTTACTAGTCAACTCCGCCTCGGAGGACCTTCTTTGAAACTGCTGAATCGTCTAGAGATAACATGGAAATAAACATAGGAGTGAGAATTATAAATTCTCAGTAGGATTTATTAAACTAGCATAAGCTGTGTCATCATTGTCATCTCCAGTTTGCTTCGGTTTATTATGAAAATGGTGAACATGCTATACAAACTGTTCAATTTTATAGTTCGAAAATATACTTTCCGAAGCAAAGTTCATTTTACTCATACACTTAAATTTCATGAATTATATTAGGAATAGTAACCGAAACATAATAAAAGTACAATGGCATTAATATACTGGGGACATAACGTCTGCACATAAGTTCACTTGTACTTAAATATATGCATATATATATACAGTTTACTTTTCTTTCTTTTGCTTCCTTTTCATCATAAAATCTTTACATGCCACATCCCAGAGTATGATCGTCATGTCATACCCCATCAGAGCGTGATCGCCATGTCACGTCCCTTAGGAATATGGGACCTTCATTCGATACTTACATTAGCTGGGTCATGCCATGCCTCATGTAAGTCCTAGCCCCTATACTCACACTAGCTGGGTCGATGCCATGCCTCATGTAAGCGGGGTGCTTGCATATGCTTTAATCTTTAGTCTTGAGTCTTTAGTCTTTAGCCTTTACTGCCCTTGGGTAGCCTGGCCTTGGAGTGAGCTCGTCAGCTCGACTCATGACCGTCGTCACACCGACTCACCCACAAGGGGATTCACGTGCCTCTAGTCTTGGAGGGATCTCATTTTGGTCATGTGCCTCTAATTGAAGGATCTCTTCTGACCACGTGCCTCCAAGGTAAAGGTTAACTGCCTTCACAAGGAGGGATTCAAAGTGCCACTGCCTCCAAGTGAAGGGATTCATATCTTATCTTATTTAACTGCCTTCACTAGGAAGGATCTCGTAACTACCTCCAGGTGAAGGCACCCACATTCAATATATTCACATTATGCTTAAATCATCCTTGCATACATGAGTCTTATGAGCATAACACATGGATGTTTATCGCATTCATATAACTCACATAGTTCTGCAGAAATTTCGGTAGCATAACGGAACGTGTCCGCTTCCCCGTGAATAGTGCCAGCCAACCAGTACAGCAATTTATCACAAAGAACATAACATCACATTTATATTCCAACATTAAACTCATATCAACATCAAATTCATTAAGGCAGTATTTCTACCTCAGCATATTCAACCAACCCGATTTTTATAATTCAAGTCATAATTTCTATTTAACTCATTTGGACCTCAATTTTGAATATGTTGTAGCCTTATGTGTCTAGTTTCTAACCCTTTTGGTCCCATCTCATTTTGATATCCATAGCTTAAGATATTTATGTTTTATCCCGACCTGTCCAATGGCTGGCCAGAATCAAGCACCTAAAAGTAAAAATCTACCATAAATCGAAAACTAACTCAAATTATACGAAATTGGACTGATATTAAAGCTAACAGGGAAAGTTTCATTTACAAAAAGTTCCATTCCATTTGACTTAGTAGGGCTCGAGTTACAAGCCCCGAAAACTGACCTTCCTGAAGTGCCCTGTTCTGGCCCGGTTTGGACATAGGGCAACTTTCTTGGATCACTGGGAGCAACTGGGATCTTATCTAACTCTGAAATTTTTATGGGACTTTCTTCTATGTGTGACCTTTCTAAAAAAGTTTGTTTCATTCATATTCAAGTAGTATAGGGCGAGTTCTACCCTGAACAACCCAGTCTGCCCAGAGTCAGGGCCAAAAACCTAGGTTGAAATTCAAAAATTCATAACTCTCTCAATACTAATCCAAAAGCCTTATATGATATATGTATGGAAAGCCCTGGATGTCTAGTTTCATATAAAAATGGTTCAACCTAATTTATTCGGCTGTAGGCGGAGCCGTACGCTCCGCCGTACGGACTGCCGAGGGTTTTTGATTCTCTAACCCATCAGCTCTTTCTATTTTCATGTTTTCTTGCTTCCACTTCGGATTGAATCAAACCAACAGCCCAAAACCAATCACATATCATCATAAACATTCATTTAACACATCAAAGAAGTTGAAAATAATTCAAGATCAGCCAGCCAAGTCCACGGATTTGGTGCAAGAATCAAAACTCCTACCTTTGATCCAAGTGTTTGTGCTGGATTCTTGAAGCTTGGATGAATAAGGCTGGAATTGGCTTGAGTTTTTGGGTGTGTGAGGAAGAGAGAAGGAGAGCTGAAGGAGGAGAGAAAAGTGGCATAGAAGTGGGACTGATTTGGGTGAGAAAAGGAGAGAAAAATCTGATTAAAGGTTGGCTTCTTTTGATTTTGATTGGTTGAAGACAAGAGGCTGAAATTCAGCCAGCCCTCTTTGTCTTTGTGGCCACTATTGCGCCACTTTTATCTGATAATGTGGCTGAGTAGTCAGCCTTAGATGCTAGGGTTTTAAGCTTGCAATTCTATTGGTTCGGTTCCGACAATTTAAAATACCGTAATCTTGCCGATTTCCTTTAAATCGGTAAATCGATTTTGAAGAAATTTGTGAAGTTTTATATATTTCTATTCTAATTATTTCAAAGTCTAATCTCCCTAATCTAACATCTAATTAACTCTTAATCAACCTTTAATTAAGTTCTAATTAATCTTAAGGATTCAATAAAATCGAATAAATCGATTAACAGTGTAAATTTAACGTTTTGCAAATTGGGGGCCTTTCTGTTTTTTGTTGTTAATAGTCAATGGCATTTTCGTAATTATGGGTAAGTCTAGGGGCATCCCATGTCATTTCACATATGGATACCTCCGTGGCTCAATCGGCCGAGGTTTAGGCTTCTACGTTTTCGCTACGTGATTCTGCTTCGTTTAAAACGTTATTTTACTAATTCTGTTGATATAGGAACCTAAATGTCATTTTCTAAAATGTTCGGGGACAAAGCCGTAAATAATATATAAGGACCTAAAGGTTATTTTCTAAAAAGTTCAGGGGTAAGATTGTAAATAAGAAAATTTTATTTTTATTATTTCCTATTACGTTATATGGGGATGTTACAATCCACACTTCGTTCGTGTGGTTCTCAAAGGTTGTTGTATTTGAGAAATACATTCTTGAATGTAATTGTATATCTCTGGTTATGCTCTATTAACTAACAGGTAGGGTCCTTCCTATATGGGTTTTATGCATTGAAATGAAGGTGCAATTATTTTTACTTATGATTAGTTTGAGTTCTAATAATTATGGATTAAGTTTCATGTATGGATATGTATATTAATCTTTTCACAAGAATGAATATGTTTTATGCACCTACGTTGTGTGCTGTGAGGTGCATTTTGAGAATGCCTAAATCCCCAATAATTGTGTGTATTTGTTTTGTTTGTGCAAGTAGAGGATCCTTATTAGGAATAGGAAACTCTGTCTAATTTTCTTTGGAAATAGTCTAAGATAGGCTTGCTAGGGAAGTATTCCTATGCGCCGATTATGGCCTGAGTTGGGTTGTGACATATGCATTTTAATCCTAAGATATATAAGATAGTAACTTGAAAGTTTTTATAGATCAAATAGGTCCTTATAACAATTAACATGTAACATCATTTTTGTCCGTGAAATATGTTTAACATCAAATAGGTTAATTCAAATTTTAATTATTAATTAGATGTATCCCACTAATACTCCACTAAAAAACTTTCTAAATATAGTATGTTTAAAAGTAAATTGTAGAGGTTTCTCATTAAGTGCCACTTGACATAACTTTGAAAAAGATACTTCTGAAATATTATATATACCGAGAGATATGGTATGCCTTTGGCTAGACATATTAGTCAAAAGTACGCACAAAGTAATTTAGACAACCCTTCTTTTCTCAGTTTTGCTTTTATCTTTCAACTGATTTGAATTGTTTTATTTTGTAGTCTCTCGTCTTTGGCTTCTCTCCATAGGAGAGCTTTTTGAGCCTAAACCTCATCTCTTTCTTTCCTTTACTTTCTAAATGAAATTAGTAAACGCACCCTTACATAATTATATAAAATCAAGAGTGTATTATTTGAAACCTGTCATCAAGCTAGAGTACGTGTTGAAGAATTTTAAAGAGGAAGAAAAATTAAAAAAAAAAAATCCTTTTCCACAAAACTAATTCTTGTTTGATAGTTTCCTCTCAATAAATTAGATAATTTTCATTAAAATTAATCTAATAATTCATATCTAATAATACTCTACACAAAGTCATTTAAAAAAACTACTCTACACATGGTCCGCAATAATAATTAGTGTAAATTATTACACTTAAATTATATCAAAATCTCTTGCGTCACTCGGGAAGAAGTTAACATAATATGTACAGGTGAAATTTTGATAAAGTTAACAATAATACATGCAAAATTCTACCAAACTAATTACTTTTTATTTTTCTTATACATAAACTAGTGCTAGACCACCGTAAGCTGCCGCCCTCTGCCGTTGGACCGTTGCCCTTTGCCAAGGGTATCTTTAGAAATATGTCAAATATTTTTAGGAATTTAATTTATCTACCAAACGCTCTAAAAAATATATATCTAATAAAACTATTTTTGGAGATAGTATTCTCGAAAATCCTATTCCCAGGAATAAAAATTCAAAACTCCTATCAAATGCCTCCTAAATAGGAACTCAGCTTCATTTACTACTCTATCTAGTGAAGAGATTTTGCACAAAGTAAACATAAATAATCTGTGTAAATCAAGCTAGCAACTATCTTCACTTTAACTATTTAACACAAGGTGGTGTACTAAGTGAATGGGTGTTTTTATATAAAAAGTAAGAGGAATAAATTTTGATCATATTTAAAAATTATATAAATAGTCAAAATTAAAGTTATTTAAAGATTATATAATTACTTAAAAAGGTTAAATAATTTTATACTTTAATTTTAATCATTTATATAAGATTTAATAATTAATGTTTACTCTTCTTATTTTTATAATTAATCACTCCTCTCACTTGATCTTCTATGTTTAAGACAAATTTGTATAATTATTTAATATAGAATGATGATATATTAATACGCGATTGACGTAATATACGTGCACACAACAATTTACAGCCTGGGAGGATTAAGCTAGCCAGGGAGCAATTTGAACAAGTTTATAGCCCAACATTTTCACCTCAAGACTTGCTAAACAGTCCAATCTTACGACCAGTCAAGTATCATGTCTAACTTAATATGATTTAAAATGCTTATATATAACGAGAAATTTTAGATGTTTTGAAAATAAGCAAATACAATCACTCTGTATCATTTATTGTACAGAAATTATTTTTATACTCATTCTTCTATTCAACTTACCTCCCGACTTACTTGAAAATAGAAAATTATTAAATAACAGAATATGACACATTATTTGAAGATATATCCGACAATTTTTCGTGGGAGCGTGCGGGATAATGAATCCGTACAAAAATGAGTGCTCTGTATTGTACACTACTATGGCTGTATGGATCATTTTTCTATCTTCCAATTTAATAACAATTTTAACATTATTGCATACAATGAATGGTACGAGGGAAGGCTTCAAGAAAGTTCTTCTGACATAAACAATCAGCTGAAGTGGACTTGCATAAAAAGAAAAAATAACATGTTAAGAAATGACAAGTGCCATGGGTACACAGGACCTACCCATTATAAGAGGCCGCTACCCTGCTCTGGTTTCTGCACCAACTTCAATCCTGAGAACCTCAAAATGTCTCCCAAGTACATCCTAGTGTTGCTTCTTGCGTTGGTGCTTGCTGCAACCTCTCTTGCTGCAAATCCTTCTTTTAGGGGAGGGCCAAAGCCTCCTCATCATGGGCCTACAGAGGAGGCATCCCTGCAAGAGCAAGAAATCTCACAGGTAAATAACTACGTCAACGTCAAACCTCCACACAAAGGGCACCCCCCAGAGCAAGACAACTCACAAGTAAACGGCTACCCATACAAACCTCCACACAAAAAGCACCCCCCAGAGCAAGACACACACAAGCCTCCACATGGACCGCCACATAATCCAGCTACTGAGGAGTTGTCTCAGGAAGAGAAAGAGAACTCAGAGCTGAATGCATACCCACCCAAACACAAAAAGCATCCCCCAAAGGAAGACGACCCACAGTTTGGACCACACAAACCAAGTATTGAGGACTGGTCCCAGGAAGAGAAAGAGAACTCAGAGGTGCATATCTACCCACCCAAACACAGAAAGCATCCCCCAAACACAGAAGGCATCTCCCGACACAAACCTCCACATGGACCACCACAAAAGCAAACTACGGACGAGTTGCCCCTGCAGCAGCAAAAGGGTGTGAGCGGGGGACACGCCGGTCCTGGACATGGACATCCTCATGTGGTGGACGAGGATCAGAAGAAGGAAGTAGACAACATTCCGCGACACAGGCCACCACACCATCCCCCACGTGCCAACTGAGTGATCAGCCAGAGCGACGTTAGTATAAAGCATCCATGGCATAATCACGTATGCATAAATAAAAGTTGCAACTTGGAACTTATGTAATCCTTTAGTATGATATTCTCCCTGTTTGTGTGCTGTAGCTTTTCACTTCTATATATCACTACATGTTAGTTATGACTAGTTGCTAATGGATATCAGCGAGAAGCTTGCACTTGTTGACGAAAGCCGATACATATGGTGCAACCATTCGCAATCCTTGAGTATATGTATGCATATCGCTTCTAAACATGCATGCTTATGTTGAATCTATCGACAGCTTAAAAATCCATTTAAATTTTCACATCAAAAAAAGAAAAATCAATTTAAATGTGTACATGCATAAATAACAGCGTGCAGACAGAGTTTGTAGACCTTAATTTAGTGTTGGCAACAAACAAATGAAAGAAAGATTTACATCCCTTACCGTAAATGCATGGATAATGTCCGTACCAAAAAAAAAATGCATGGACAAAGTGGAAGCAAGAATTAAATATTTGCAAGGAAAATTGAAAATAATAGAAAAAGTATTAAAAATAGATAAAAATCCAATTTAAACAAATAAAAGTTAGTGTTTGCTGTGGTGAAGATGTATTTGAAATCCTCGTATGAAGATCTACGGTAGGTGTGACAAGAATGTAATATGTGTTAAGTGTAGATCATGCATTTTTTACTGTCATCAACGGATCAAAGTGATTAAAAGAGAAAAAGTACTATTTTTGTATGTTGAGTTGAGAAATTGGAGGAGAAACTTGTTAGTTACTTACTCCCGAGGCTCAGTTGAAGACATTAAAGGATAGCACATTCGTTGAACTCAAGCCACGTTTGCAGGTGGTGTTCACAAATTAATCGTCCAACGATGAAAGGAGTTGGAAAAAAAAATAAAAGAGAAAAAGAGCTCTTCTGGTCTGTTGAGTCTGAAAAGTGGAAAAGAAGTTTGTCAGTTATTCATTCAGTAGTAGCGTATTCATTGAACTTAGAGGCCACATTTGCAATCAGTGGTGTTCACAAGTGTAGTCGCTGTTGAAGGGGGCATGGGGGCGAAATGAAGCATCTACCGCATCCCGATAAGTATGTTAATTTGGGGTTTATTTATCAATGAAAGGCTTTAATGCTGATAAGGCCCATACAAGACTCAGTTGCCGGCTTGCATATGGCATCCCATCGGTGCTTCCGTCGAAGAAGAGTCTGTAACTTGGTTTTTTTTTTTTTTTGCGCCAATCTTTTTTAAAAAGTTATTACACACTATAATTTTATTACTAACAGTATTTATTATTTGAGTTAATCAATCTCAATTAATATATAACGTGGACTCATATAAAATATATGTCGCTTTTTCATTGAACCCACCTTAGATCTTCAACACCAGAAGATATTTGTCTCATCTTCACCATAATCTGGGCCCAAGAGTTAATTAAAATATTATAAAAATAAGATATAACATATTTCGTTTTTTATATGTAAACACTGGACGAATCCTTTTGCTTCTACTTGGGCCATTATGTCTTTCATTAGTTTTACCCCGTAAGTCAGCAACTCGAATTTTGATGCTCGAGGTGTTCAATTGCATCCTTGAAATAAGATATCAACTGAGCCACTTTTGACGATGAATATCCACTTTATTTTGGCATTCGCCACATAACCCGTTGTGTATAGGTATAATCATACCCTAGGGCTACACCTTTAGCATCTTTCTTGTAAATTGAGCGAGAAGTCAAGTTTAGGACTTTTCTGAGGTGCTTTTTTCTCGATAATTTGGATGACCGACGTCCTATGGATACACTAGAGATGGTGCCGATGGTTCTTGTGGCAGTTTTTCCTTGCGTGTCCTTGCTTTGCATTCCGAGAGCGGGGATCTAGCTCTTCATGCCAGCTAGTAAGTTATCTGTTGAGAGCGTTCCTACTCTCCATGTTCTCTGGTGATCTACTCCTAGGTGGAGACCACCTAGGACAGCAATAAGATTGTTGAGGGTTTCTGCTTTCATGATCGTAGGATTAGGCTACATACTAGGCTAATCCCCATCCGGAAGACAGTCTCAATCGCATGTCGGAGTTCGATGCAATCATCCGTGTTGACGTGACTTGTGGATTTGGATTTTTCAAAGCCAATGTCAGAATCAATTGGACAAAATGTCTAAGGAGCACTGCAAATATTTCTTTCGGTGAATCAAATGGCAAAATTTTCAAATGGTGCTGCTGAGTGAATTTTCGGTGCGCCCATCATTAATTGAAGGAAGCAATATTTCAAATGTTGCAGGAATCATTTTGAAAGCAAGCATCGAGCAGTAAATTATGCATCAAATGTGATTTGAAATAGTTGCTTCAAGAGCTCTATAAATAGAGTTTTTCATTCGTAGCTCTTGACATCGAGACAAATTGAGAGTGATTTTACGCCTCCACTTCCACTTCCAGCTAATTACGAGAGTTGTTTGTTTCTTTAATTTTCTCTCTTTTCAGTGTTGAATATATATATCGATAAGAAAAATATTGTGAGGTATTTTGGATGTATTTAAAAATTAAGTTGAATGTATGATCACATTTTGTATTTTCATTATATTTTCTTGGTGAAATACTTAGTTGTCGTCTTTGCTCGTGGACATAGGCTATTTGCCGAGCTATGTTAAATTTTGTGTCTTCCTTTCTTATATTTTCACATATTTATTTTATGCTACTTTATTTATGCCTTATTTAGAGATAATCTCTACTATTTTATAACAAACTGGTATCAGAGCTCTTATAAAGTTCTAGGCCAATTTGTTCAAAGATGTCTACTGCAAAGTTTGACATTCAGTAGTTTGATGGACACATCAATTTTGGAATGTGGAGAGTCCACATGATGACTGCTCTTATATAGGAAGGTGTACGAGTAGCACTTGACGGCAAAGACAAGAAGCCCATAACAATGAAAGATTCTAAGTGGGAAAAGGCCAATCAAAAGGCTCTTTCTATTATTCAGTTATGCATTATAGATGATATATTGCAAGAGGTCCTTTCAGAAAAAACGACACATTCATTGTGGACCAAGTTAGAGTCATTATATATGACTAAGACGGTAGCTAACCATCTCAGTGTTTTGCAATGTCTGTATATGCTTCGTATGACAGAAGGGACTTCAATTCGATATCATATTGCTGAGTTCACATCACTCGTCATAGAGTTGAAAAATATGGATGAAACATTCTCAAGTGAGCAACAAGCAATGATGTTGCTTTGTTCCTTACCTCCTTCCTATAGACATTTTCGTGAAACACTCATCTATGGTCGTGAAAGCCTCAAGATTAACGAGGTTAAGTCCGCGCTTTTAAGTCGTGACAAGATGGAGCACGATAGTGGCAGTCGTGATGACACTACATCCGGCTTGATTGTCAGAGGGAGGTCAAATGAGATTGGAGTGAGTACTAATAGAGGCAAGTCTAGATCTAAGTCTAGACATCATAAAGACAAATTCCGATATTGTAAGAAAGACGGGCATTGGGAAGCAGAGTGTCCAAAGCTCAAAGACAAGAAGGAGAAAGATTCAAGTGATTCAACAAGTGTTGCTGAAAGTGTTAATAATGTTCTCTTAGTATCAACCAATTCAATTGGTGATGCTTGGATTCTTGATTCAGGCTGCTCTTACCACATATGTCCGAACCGAGATTGATTTACTTCTTATCGGTCAATTGATGGTGGTGTTGTTCATATGGGAAATAATATGTCATGTAAGGTCATTGACATTGGAACAATCCAAATCAAGATGCATGATGGAGTTGTGAGAACATTAACTGATGTTTAGCACATACCGCACTTGAAGAAAAATCTTATATCCTTGGGCATTCTCGATTCTCAAGGTTATAAGTATTCTGCCCAAGGTGGAGTTCTAAAGTTCTCCAAAGGTGCTCTTATTGTAATTAAAGGTAGATTAATCAATGGCCTTTATTTACTTCAAGGAATTACAGTTACTGGTGCTTCTTCAGTATCATCTTCAGATTCAGATACTACTTACTTGTGGCACATGCGTCTAGGGCATATGAGTGAAACAGGAATGTCCATTTTGATCAAGCATGGCTTGCTAAGTGATCACAAAATTGGGAAGCTAGACTTTTGTGAACATTGTGTCTATGGGAAGCAAACCAGAGTCAAGTTTAGCACTATTATCCATAGGACGAAGGGCACAGTGAATTATATCCATTCTAACTTGTGGGGTCCAGCACCCATTCTATCAAAAGATGGTGCTAGATACCTATTGACGTTCATTGATGATTTTTCAAGGAAGGTATGGGTTTATTTTCTAAAGCACAAGAATGATGTGTTCCATACTTTCAAGAAATGGAAAGCGCTTGTTGAGAACCAAACCAGCAAGAAAATCAAGAGCCTCTGAACAGATAATGTTTTGAAGTTCTGTGAACGTTAGTTTAACGAGTTCTATGAAAATGAAGCCATACTAAGACATCATACTATGTGAAAGACACCACAACAAAATGGAGTAGCGGAACGTATGAATAGAACTCTTTTGGAAAAGGCTCACCGCATGCTCTCTAATGCCGGCTTGTCAAAGGAATTTTGGGCTGAAGCTATCAATATGGCTTGTTATTTGGTAAATAGATCTCCGTCAACTGCAATCGATTTGAAGACTCCTATTGAGGTATGGTCCAGTGCCCTAGCTGATTATTCAAATCTAATAATTTTTGGATGTCCTGCATATGCTCATATTGATGATGGAAAGCTTGAGTGAAGGGCAGTAAAATGCATATTTCTTGGATATGCAACTGGGATTAAAGTTTATAGATTGTGGTATGTTGAACCTAAATCACCCAAACTTATAATCAGTAAAGATGTCAAATTCAATGAATCATCCATGCTTTATCTGAAAAAGGAGGTTGCCAATGTTGGAACAGACCATGATGCCAATAAGCAAGTGGAGTTTAAAGCTAAACCGCCAAAGCAAGTACAAGATGATGCCCCCAGTCAGACAATTCAAGAAGAAGAATAACAAACTCCTGGCAATATGGATGTCCCACAATAGTTGCAGCAATATAGCCTCACTAGAGATAGAGAAAGGAGGTAAATAAAACCACCACAAAGATATGGTCATGCAGACATAGTCTCTTTTGCATTATCGGTAATAGAGGATATTGAAACACAAGATCCCACAACATATCATGAGGCTATTTTGAGTAGTGAGTCTGCATAGTAGATTGCTGCTATGAGTGAAGAAATGGAGTCTCTTCATAATAACCAGACTTAGGAGCTGGTGAAACCACCAGAAGGACATAAGATCATTGGTTGCAAATGGATCTTCAAGAAAAAGGAAGGATCACTTAGAGTTGAATCCGCCAAGTACAAAGCACACTTAGTTGCCAAGGGCTTTAGCCAAAGGGAAGGAATAGACTTCAATGAAATATTCTCTCCGATTGCAAGGCATAGCTCCATTCATCTATTGCTCGCTATGGTTGCACTGTTTGACCTAGAGCTTGAACAGCTCAATGTCAAGACAGCTTTTCTTCATGGTGAGCTTGAAGAGCAGATCTATATGTAACAACCAGAAGGCTTCATTGTTTAAGGTAAAGAAGATCATCTTTGTCTCTTAAAAAGGTCATTATGGGTGCGTTTGTTTTAAATTTTGAAAAAAGTGATTTTGAAACTTAAATTTTATATATAACAGAAAAAGTTGAAAGCCGATTTTTTTGAGAATCTGATTATTTTTAAAAATTTATTCAAATATATGAAAACTGATTTTTTTCAATGAAAAAAGTGATTTTTTGTTGAAAAAAGCACAGACAAACACACCATATATGGCTTAAAGCAATCTCTTCACTAGTGGTATAAGAGATTTGACACCTTCATGCTAAGTCATGGTTACTTTAGGAGTGACTATGATTTTGTGTATACCACAGGAAGCTCTCAGATGGATCTTTCGTCTATTTGTTACTCTATGTTGATGACATGCTCATTGCTGCTAAGAGTATGTCTGAGATTAAGAAATTAAAGAAGCAACTCAGTGGTGAATTTGAAATGAAAGACTTGGGTGTAGCTAAGAAAATCTTGGGCATGGAAATTCACAAGGATTGGCGTGCCGACAAATTATATTTGTCTCAAAAGAAGTACATTGAAAAAGTACTTGAGCGCTTTGGAATGCAAAATGCAAAGCTTGTAAGTACTCCAATGGCAGCCTATTTCAAACTATCAGTTGCATAGTCACCACAGTTTGTTGAAGAAGAGGAACAAATGTCACGTGTTCCTTATGCTAGTTTAGTTGGAAGTCTAATGTATGCTATAGTATGTACTCGACCAGATGTTTCTCATGCCGTTAGTGTTGTTAGCAGATACATGGGGATCTAAGCAAGATACATTGGCAAGCAGTGAAATGGATACTTCGATATCTTTGAGGTACTACAGATGTTGGCTTAGTATATGATAGGAGTTCAAACACTTGCAACAAGGTTACTGGTTATTTGGACTCTGATTATGCTGGAGATATTAATAAAAGGAGATCTTTGACGGGGCATGTCTTCACGCTATCAGGTAGTGCAATCAGTTGGAAAGCAACATTGCAGTCTACTATTGCCTTATCAACTATAGAAGCTGAGCATATGGCAGCAGTAGAAGCAGTAAAGGAAGCCATTTGACTTAAGAGTTTGGTTGGCAATTTGGGTTTAGAACAAGATGTTACAATTATTTACTGTGATAGCCAAAGTGCGATACATTTGACCAAAAATCAGATGTATTATGAAAGAACCAAACATGTCGACATCAGATATCATTTTATTCGAGAGATTATTTCTCAAGGTACCATAATTGTGATTGGTACCTAAAACAATCCAGCAGATACGTTGACGAAGCCAATTACAACAGCTAAGTTTAAGCATTGCTTAGACTTAATTGGCATTCGAAATATGTGAATTTGCCCAAATGGATATATTGGAAAAGGTGACTTTGATAATTTTAAAGCTTGATGAAAAATTAAGCCAAGGTGGAGATTTGTTGACTTGGCTTATGGCTTTGGATTTTTCAAAGCCAATGTCAAAAGCAATTGGACAAAATGTCCAAGGAGCACTACAAATATTTCTTTCGCTGCATCAGATGGCAAAATTTTCAAATTGTGCTACAAAATGAATTTTCGGTGCACCCATCATTAATTGAAGGAAGCAATATTTCAAATGTTGCAGGAATAATTTTGAAAGCAAGCACCGAGCAGTAAATTATGCATTAAATGTGGTTTGAAATAGTTGGACCAGAAGCTCTATAAATAGTGTTTTTCATTCGCAGCTCTTGGCATCGAGACAAACCAGGAGTGAGCTTATCCCTCCACTTCCAACTAATTAAGAGAGTTGTTTGTGTTTTTAATTTTCTCTCTTTTGGGTGTTGAGTATATACACTGGTGAGAAAAATACTATGATGTATTTTGGGTGTATTTGAGAATTAGGTTGAGTGGAGTGTGATCACCTTTTGTATCTCCATTATATTTCCTTAGTGAAATATTTAATTGTCGCCTTTGCCCGTTGATGTTGTAACACCCTCCCAAGTACAGTACTATGCTTAAGTCATAGCACCACACTCAAGAGTTGTTACTATTACCTGAGTGGACCTTATTTCACAGCAACTTCAGCCGTCTTTAAAATCTTTCGAGCTATCTGGAGATAACACGGAAAATAGAAGTGAGAATTATAAATTCTCAGTAGGATTCTCTAAACTATCACACGTAATGTCATCATTATTAGCTCCAGCTACTTCGGTTTATTATGAAAAATGTGAGCATGTTAAATAGACTATTCAGTTTTATAGTTGAAAATATATTGTCCGAAGCAGAGTTAATTTATTCATGCACTTGAGTCACATTGGCAATATTCCATATTGGAAAATAATTACAGCATAAGTAGATAGAACAGCTTCAGCATCAATAAGAAATGGGATGTCATTATGCAAATTCTCATTTTTTGAATTCATGCAAATGCACTGATGCTTTTCTTTAACTTTCTTTGCTTTCTTTCACCCACTAAACATAAGTGGTAATGAGCTAATACCATGGACGTTGCCACCATAAATTTTCGGTATTTACACTAGCTGGGTCATGCCATGCCTCATGTAAGCCTTATCCCCTATACCCACGCTAGCTTGGTCGATGCCATGCCTCATGTAAGTGGGGTGCTTGCATATATTTGAATCTTTAGTCTTCACTACCCTTGGGTAGTCTGGTCTAGGAGTGAGCTCGTCAACTCAACTCGTGACCGTCGTCACACAGACTGTCCCACAAGTGGACCCACGTGCCTTTAGTCTTGGAGGGATCTCATTTTGGTCACGTACCTCTAAATTGAAAGGATCTTTTCTGGTCACGTGCCTCAATAGAGGGATCTCAGCTGACCACATGCCTTCAATGTAGAGGAATCTTAGCTGACCACGTGCCTCCAAGGTAGAAGGATCTCATAGTTTTAGCTACTTTCACAGGGAGGGATTCAATGTGCAACTGCCTCCAAGCGAAGGGACCCACATCTTATCTTATTTTAACTGTCTTCACAAGGAGGGATCTCATAGCTGCCTCCAGGTGAAGGGATCCACATTTAATATGTTCATGTCATTTCATTCTCATACATAACTCATGCATAGATATGTTGAATGCTTTATCACTTACTTTTATATATCCTTACATACATGATTTCCACATATATATTCATAACATATAAATGCTCATAACCTTCTTACAATTCTACCGAAAATTCGGCAGCATAATGGAACGTATCCACTTCCCCATGAATAGTGCCGGTATATCAGAACACCAATTTCTCATAGAAATCACAATATTGCATTCATAATTCATCATTGAATTCATAGAAACATTAGTTCCATTAAGGCAGAGTTACTGCCTCAACATAACCATTCAACCCAGTTTTTGTCAATCAAACCATAATTTCTATTTAACTCATTTGGACCTCAATTTTGGATATGTTAAAATGTTATGTGTCTATTTTGTAACCTTAGTCCCATCCAATTTTGATAACTATAGCTCATGTTATTTAGGTTTTATCCCGGCCTGCCTTGTGGCTGGCCAGAATCAGACATCTAAAAGTAAAAATCCACTAAAAATCAAAAACTAACTCAAATCATACAAAATTAGTGTCATATTAAATCTAACAGGACAAATTTTCATTTGCAATAAGTTGCATTCCATTTTACTTAGTAGGGCTCGAGTTATAAGCCCCGAAATTTAACCTTCTTGAACTGCCCTGTTTTGGCCTGATTTGGACATAAGGCAACTTTCTTCGATCACTGGGAGCAAAGGGGACCTTATCTAACTCTGAAAATATGGGACATTCTCCTATGTGTAAGCTTTCTAACAAAGGTGGTTTCATTCAATTCCAAGTAGTATAGGATGAGTTCTACCCTGAACAACCCAGTCTGCCTAGAATCAAAGTCAGAAACCTAGGTCGAACTTCCAAAATTCATATCTCTTTCAATACTAGTCCAATAGCCTTATATGATATATGTATGGAAAGCCCTGAAAGTCTAGTTTCATATAAAAATGATTGCATCAAATTTAAACGGTTGTAGGTAGAGCCGTACACTCCATCGTACGGACCGCCGTAGGTTTTCTTAACCTAATCCATTCTGTTTGCTTCTCTTCACTAGATAATCATCCAAAACTCAATTTAAAACACAACAATCCAGCCATAAACCTTCATATAGGCTCATAATAACATCACATACATGCATCCAAATGAGTCCACAATAGCCCCAATTCACAAAAAAATTCAAAGAAGAGGTTGAATCCTACCTCCAATTGATGTAGAAACTAGCTAGAATTGAGCTCTTGGTGGAGGAAATGGATGAGGCTTGGAGTTTTGAGAAAGATGAAGTAAAAATGGGAGAAGGAAGAGTGAGGAATGCTCAGCTAAAGAGGGAGCACGAAAATGAGAGAGTTAGAGGGAATAAACAAGGTTGTGTGAAGCATTGATAGTTGGAAGGCTTGGTTCTCATTGGTTTGAAGTGAGTGGTGATGAATTGAACAAATCTCCCCTCTCTCTTTGTGGTTGACATGGCACCAGCCTTAGGGGATGAAGTGGCTAAACATTTAGCCACTAAACTTAGGGTTTTGGTGTAATAAATTTAGTTAATTCAGTTCTGACAGTTTAAAATACCGTAATCTTACTGATTTCTTTTAAATCGGTAAATCGGTTTTGAAGAAATTTGTGAAGTTTTATATGTTTCTATTCTGATTATTTCTAATTCTAATATCTCTAATTAACACTTAATTAGCTCCTAATTAATCTCTAATTAATTTCTAATTAGCTTTACTTATCCACTAAAATCAAATTAATCACTTAAAGGTGTAAATTAATCGTTTTACAAATTGATGGCCTTTCTATTTTCTATTTTTTATGGCTAATGGCATCTTTGTAATTATGGGCAAGTCTAGGGGCATCCCATGTCATTTCACATATGGACACTTCCGTGGCTCAATCAGCTGAGGTTTAGGTTTCTACGTTTTTCGCTATGCGATTCTGCTTCATTTAAAACCTTATTCTGCTAATTCAATTGATATAAGAACCTAAATGTCATTTTAAAAAATATTCAAGGGCAAGGCTGTAAATAATAAAAGTTTGCCCAATGATGTTTTTATTATTTCCTATAACGTTATATGGGGATGTTACATATTACCCCCCTTAAAAAGAATTTTGCCCTCAAAATTCCTTTATCCCTAGAAAGCCAGTTGAATGCCATAGATCTCCGCACACACCGAATTTCATATTGAGGTGATTAGGCTCAATATGTCGTCAAGTGCAACAGATAAGCTACAACATACGACAAGGCTACCATGCACAAACATCTATGTCCTTTTCATTTAAGGACCTAAAGCACGACTTTTCTAAACTTTCAGAGTATGCCTCCTTGGAAGCATAATCAGCCCATCCCAAGTCCAATTAGGACGAACTGCTCTGATACCATTAATATAACACCCTCCCAAGTATAGTACTATGCTTAAGTCATAGCACCACACTCAAGAGTTGTTACTGTTACCTAAGTGTACCTTATTTCACAGCAACTTCAGTCATCTTCAAAATCTTTCGAGCTATCTGGAGATAACACGGAAAATAGGAGTGAGAATTATAAATTCTCAGTAGGATTCTCTAAACTATCACATGTAGTATCTCCAGCTGCTTCGGTTTATTATAAAAAATGTGAGCATGTTAAATAGACTATTCAGTTTTATAGTTGAAAATATATTATCCGAAGTAGAGTTCATTTTATTCATGCACTTGAGTCACATTAGCAATATTCCATATTGGAAAATAATTACAGCATAAGTAGATAGAACAGCTTCAGTATCAATAAGACATGGGATGTCATTATGTAAATTCTCATTTTTTGAATTTATGCAAATGCACTGATGCTTTTCTTTAACTTTCTTTGCTTTCTTTCACCCACTAAACATAAGTGGTAATGAGCTAATACCATGGACGTTGCCACCATAAATTTTCGGTACTTACACTAGCTGGGTCATGCCATACCTCATGTAAGCCCTATCCCTTATATTCACGCTAGCTTGGTCGATGCCATGCCTCATGTGAGTGGGGTGCTTGCATATGTTTGAATCTTTAGTCTTTACTACCCTTGGGTAGTCTGATCTAGGAGTGAGCTTGTCAACTCAACTCGTGACCGTCGTCACACAGACTGTCCCACAAGGGGACCCACGTGCCTCTAGTCTTGGAGGGATCTCATTTTGGTCACGTGCCTCTAAATTGAAGGGATCTTTTCCGGTCACGTGCCTCAATAGAGGGATCTCAGCTGACTACGTGCCTTTAATGTAGAGGGTCTCAGCTGACCACGTGCCTCTAAGGTAGAAGGATCTCATAGTTTTAGCTGCCTTCACAGGGAGGGATTCAATGTGCAATTGCCTCCAAGCGAAGGGACCCACATCTTATCTTATTTTAACTGCCTTTATAAAGAGGGATCTCATAGCTGCCTCCAGGTGAAGGGATCCACATTTAATATGTTCATGTCATTTCATTCTCATACATAATTTATGCATAGACATGTTGAATGCTTCATCACTTACTTTTATATATCCTTACATACATGATTTCCACATACATATTCATAACATATAAATGCTCATAACCTTCTTACAATTCTGCCGAAAATTCGGCAACATAATGGAATGTATTCGCTTCCCTATGAATAGTGCCAGTACATCAAAACACTAATGTCTCATAGAAGTCACAACATTGCATTCATAATTCATCATTGAATTCATAGAAGCATTAGTTCCATTAAGGCAGAGTTACTGCCTCAACATAACCATTCAACCCAGTTTTTGTCAATCAAGCCATAATTTCTATTTAACTCATTTGGACCTCAATTTTGGATATGTTAAAGTGTTATGTGTCTATTTTCTAACCTCTTTAGTCCCATCCAATTTTGATAACTATAGCTCATGTTATTTAGGTTTTATCCCAGCCTGCCCTGTGGTTGGCCAGAATCAGACATCTAAAAGTAAAAATGCACTAAAAATTGAAAACCGACTCAAATTATACGAAATTATTCTCATATTAAAGCTAACAGGACAAGCTTTCATTTGCAATAAGTTGCATTCCATTTCACTTAGTAAAGCTCAAGTTATAAGTCCCGAAATCTGACCTTCCTGAACTGCCCTATTTTAGTTCGGTTTGGATATAGGGCAATTTTCTTGGATCACTGGGAGCAAACAGGACCTTATCTAACTCTGAAATTTCTATGTGACATTCTCCTTTGTGTAATATTTCTAACAAAGGTGATTTTATTCAATTTCAAGTAGTATAGGGCGAGTTCTACCCTAAACAACCCAGTCTGCCTAGAATCAAAGTCAGAAACTTAGGTCGAATTTCCAAAATTCATATCTCTCTCAATACTAGTCCAATAGCCTTATATGATATATGTATGGAAAGCCCTAAAAGTCTAGTTTCATATAAAAATGATTGCATCAAATTTAAACAGTTGTAGGTAGAGCCGTACACTCTGCCGTACGAACTACCGTAGGTTTCCTTAACCTAATCCATTCTATTTGCTTCTCTTCACTAGATAATCATCCAAAACTCAATTTAAAACACAACAATCCAGCCATAAACCTTCATATAGGCTCATAATAACATCAAATACATGCATCCAAATGAGTTCACACCAGCCTCAATTCACAAGAAAATTCAAAGAAGAGGTTGAATCCTACCTCCAATTGATGTAGAAACTAGCTAGAATTGAGCTCTTGGTGGAGGAAATGGATAAGGCTTGGAGTTTTGAGAAAGATGAAGTGAAAATGGGAGAAGGAAGAGTGAGGAATGCTTAGCTAAGAGGGAGCACAAAAATGAGAGAGTTAGAGGGAATAAATAAGGTTGTGTGAAGCATTGGTAGTTGGAAGGCTTGGTTCTCATTGGTTGGAAGTGAGTGATAATGAATTGAACAAATCTCCCCTCTCTCTTTGTGGTTGACATGGCGCCAACCTTAGGGGATGAAGTGGCTAAACTTTTAGCCACTAAACTTAGGGTTTTGGTGTAATAAATTTAGTTAATTCAGTTCCGACAGTTTAAAATACCGTAATCTTACTGATTTCCTTTAAATTGGTAAATCGGTTTTGAAGAATTTATATGTTTCTATTCTGATTATTTCTAATCCTAATATCTCTAATTAACACTTAATTAGCTCCTAATTAATCTCTAATTAATTTCTAATTAGCTTTACTTATCCACTAAAATCAAATTAATCAATTAAAGGTGTAAATTAATCGTTTTGCAAATTGATGGCCTTTTTGTTTTTTGTTTTTCATGGCTAATGGCATCTTTGTAATTATGGGCAAGTCTAGGGGCATTCCATGTCATTTTACATATAGACACCTCCGTGGCTCAATCAGCTGAGGTTTAGGTTTTTACGTTTTCGCTACGCGATTCTGCTTTATTTAAAACCTTATTCTGCTAATTCAATTGATATAAGGACCTAAATGTCATTTTCAAAAATATTCAAAGGCAAGGCTGTAAATAATAAAAGTTTGCCCAATGATGTTTTTATTATTTCCTATAATGTTATATGGGGATGTTACAGATGTAGGCTATTTGCCGAACCACGTTAAATTTTGTGTCTTCCTTGCTTACGCTTTCGCATATTTATTTTGTGCTACTTTATTTGTGCCTTATTTAGAGGCAACCTCCACTATTATATTTTATAACAATCCGACATGTAGTTGTAGCCTTCGAGGTAATTACATCTTTGAGATTTCTCTACCCTTCCCTCAAATATAATGACTTTGGCTGGGGAAGGGACAAAAGCTTTGTATGATACATTTGAAGGATTTGGCTTTGAGAGTTTCGTAGGGTGGTGTGCTCATCAAACTTTCCAGGTTCGGGCCCTTGGGGTGTTCCTCTTTCTTGGATGATAGTTTGTTGGATGAAGATTCTCCCATTATGTTCAGCATCTCTTTTTCCCTCATGATTTCTTCTATAATACAATTGAGTTTTGTGATCATTATATTTGAGAAGGTTTTTTTTTTTTTTTTGTTATGCAATTGGTTAAGGATCGCGACCTAAGTCCTACTACTATGGCATGCATGGCAACTACTTTGTTTAGGTCATGAATCAAGAGGGATTTTTGCTTGAATGTAGATGTTGATGAGACTTGCCGACGTTTTGGTTTGCACTTTGCTAATTGAGAAATGAGTCAGCAGCCTCGTGACAACATCCTAGAATTGTCCACAGATTTTAAAGGCAATGACAAGAGCTAGTTAAAAGAGACTTCCTAAGGATTGTAGGATAATGTAACAAATAATGGGATTGGTGCCCCCATGAGTAGCGTTGGAGTTTGTAGATGTGTCATGGTCATGGGTGTCAATTCTAGCCAGGGCAGGAAGCCTTTGGGAAGTGGTATGCTCAGGATAAAATTGGAGAATGGGTGTGCAAAATGGCCGTCCTACACAAATTCACATAGCAATGAACAAACATAGTCCAGCACCATAAAAATTCTCCAGAAGTAAACACAACTATAACCATTGCTAAACAAAGTCGAGTTCTAATCAACAATATTAGAGAAGAACATGCAACCACACACATTAAAAAAATTGATGAAATAGAGTAATAAAACACACCCGAAACTTGGGAAAAATGAAAATAGAAAAACAATTGAAGAGTTTAAGATTGAGAGTTGGAAGAGGGCTTCACGATTGAGAGTTGAGAGAGTGCAAGATCTTCCAAATTGTGAGATATTGAACCAAGCACTACCTTCTCTGCTTTAATTTGCTGATATTGAAATTTACTGCCACCGTTTGCTCCAGTCGAAGTTTCAACAATTCTAGCGCCACCTATGCCAACATATACAGCACACAATTGCCACCGCCATTCGCTTTATTTGGCTGCACTATGTACTTATTGCATATCTTGTCGTTAAGACTCCACCCCCCCGGCCCTCTTTTTTTTTTTTTGGGTATTATTTTTATTATGAGTTCTTGCCTATAAAAGGCTGCCTTATGTATCATGTAATATGCATTAAGTATAGTGAATGAAATCAGTTCATGTAATTCATTTTCTAATATGCTTGTGCTTCTTCTTAATAACCCATGAAATATAGAGTAAGTCACGGGAAAGGGGAAAGGGAAAGAGAGGAGAAAAAAGAAAAGGGAAAACTATTCCTAAAATCTTAAAATACTGAAAATGAGAAAGGGAGAACTACTCTATCGTTAAGCTTTCATTAGACTCCTCATTTGTCCTAATTGGACTTAGAACGAAGCAGTTATGAGCAAAATAGTCCTTAAAGGTCTTTAGAACCTTATGCCAACTTTAGAGATCAACATAACCAATCAAACGACATCTTTTGGTGAAGTGGCATTCATGAAAGCTGTAGCTTAGTCTCGTAGCTTTCAATTGCATTAGTCTCATCTTCATCTGAATGCAATAGGTTAATGGCCCAAATTGTGCGTGTTGTTAAGGTTACTGTGACAACTCTTCTAGTTCTATTTCTATGCTCGATTACACTCTCCAAACATCTTATCCAAATCTAGGCCTCTGCATTAATGTTATAGAGCATCCTCTTAGCTTTCTAGAAATTTAAAAATAATAATTTTTAGATTTCAATAACTCAAGATATAACCAAAATATAGTTACAATATTAAATTAGTAATAATGTTAAAAATATAATTAAGTCCAATCAGAACCCAAAAATATTATTTGCTATTATCTTTGTTTTTTTTTACTTGCTCCTCTCTTACATGAGTTTAGAGCTTTGGACTATTTATTGAACAAAAATGTAAAGAATAGAAAACAATTAATAAAAAGAGAGATGTTAGGGGACGATTTTATCTAAGTTTTTGGTTTTGTTTTACTAAAATATTAAATTAATTTCTTGACAATACTATTACCAATTGAATTGCTCAAAATTAATTGTCAGAGTTTAATTTCTTAAAACTAGGATCCACTTAAGATAAATTGAATAGCTTAATTTTTCAAAACTCTTCGACAGAAGAGGAGCAGAACACACCAAAACACTCAAAACCAATCCTCTAGACTATTCTAAATATATAGGACCCTATTAAGATAAATTGAATAGTTTGATTCTTTCAACTATTCCAAATCTATCCTAAAGACGAAGAGCGAGAATTCAAAAAGATGGCATAAGTGAGCATTTCTGTTTCTAGTTACTTTAACTTATGACAATTTTTAGATTGACTTATTTTATAAAGTAAAATTTCTTTCAATAGTATAAAACCATGCATCAATTAATGGATACATTAAGCCAAAAATAGTATTAATAATACTAGAAATTAAGTAATATATTGAAAAGAGAATTAGAATAATAAAAGGAATACAAAATTAGTTCCCTAAAACTACATTTTCCTAACACCAAAAGAAACTTAGAAAATATAGAAAAAGAAAGAAACCTCACCAATAGACAAACCACACTTCCTTCTCCTACCTCCAATTCTTCCCCTCCAGGAGAAGAATTAAAACAATTTTATAATAATTTATTTCAAAGTGAGCAAAACCTTCTTTTGATTTTCTTATGATATTCTATTTAATTTTTTATCTTCTTTTCAAATTTGCTCCAAATCATTTCAAATCATTTTTAAATCTTCAAATCTTCCTTAAAATCTTTTTCTTTTATCTTTTCATTTATTGGTGTTATTTTTATCTTATCTCAAAACAAATTTGCTAAGAATATTTATCTATTAAGCATAAAAGAATTATATCCTCATTGATAGTGCTCATAAATTAAATTTATTGAAATAATTGGGGAAATTATTATTTTGAGAATAAATTTAGAATAATTAATGCATAAATATGAGATAAAAATAATATATTTTCATTAACCAAGTTAATTTTAGCTAATCTGACTATCAAGCACTTTTTTAGTAACTTGGTAATCCATAGCTGTTCTAGGGAAATCACTTAATAATTGGGATCGTCAGTGTTTTGCAAAAGTCGAGCCCAATGACTAATCCTCGGATTATTTTCCTAACACGCGCTCATTCTTCTAATTAGTCGGTAGCCAGAAACATTAACCAAAACACTTTGATTTGTTGTCTTTTTGTGCATCGGATGATTTAACGATGTCTTACCGTGTGATATATTTTGCCCTGTTTGTTAATGTTTTTAGTCAAGATTCCCCGTGTAGCTTTTGGATATCTAAAGTTTTTTCCTATTTTTTTTTTCTTTTGAAAAAACAGAAGGTTATGTTAGGACGCGTAAAGCAATCGCAATTGCTAGTGGGGCTTGAAAGGCTCTCCTTTATCTTTCAAGTAGATTAAACTAAAATCTTGATGTGAATAAAGACAAAAAAAGAAGGGCAACGTCTTCAATGAGCCGGCTTGACGTTGATGCATGATGTACCAAGTAATTTAAATGTAAGATAATGAGATATATTTGTACACTAAATCATACATAGTGCATTGTAGTAATTTTTTTAATTTAACCATATTTCAAAAATATGGGTAAATATATTTTAGAAGTAACAAAAAATTTCTTATAGAATACTGTAAAAAATTTTATTTATTTATAGGATCATACAAATAAAATTTAATGACTTTTGAATTAATCAGGTTTTATCTATATGATATTCTTTGTATTATAGAAGTGATCAGATTTTATTTGTGTCATATCCACAAAAAAATTTAGTTAATTTTATGATCATGTAAGAAAAATTTAGCCATTTTTAAAATGTATTTAACAACTTTTTTTTAAAAAAAAATCTGGCTAAACTAAAAAAATACTGCAGTGCACCACATGCTATTTGATATATAAATACACCCCCTTTATCTCACCATTAGATTTACCCAGTGCATCATGCAGCATTGTCCAAAAAGAAGAAGAAATGGAAGCAAAAAGATAAGAAACAAAAAGAAGAGTGTACCAAAAAAAAAAAAACGAAAAAGAAAAGGAAGAAGAAATTAATTGAAGTCAATGAATTGGATCGGAGTTTAGTTAAGGACAGTAACTGGTTGAGATTGTTTATGGTCCTCCCAACAAATTTGGGAGGATTCGGTCCTCACTAATTTTTTTTCTTTAAAGTACAAGTTGGTAATGAACAATTAATGTGAAGATTAAAGATTATTTTTGTGGGATTCCTAATTATATATTATGGAGTAAAAATACATTTTCTCTCCAACATTAATTTTTTCTCTTTTCAACCCTTTTATTATATAATTGATTAGATAGAGATTTATGTATAAAACTTAAGATATTTCAGTTAAAGAGTAAAATTTTTTTTACTATGTATTCAATTATATAATCGAGTACAAACTTGTATATAAAAATTCACATTGTATAATTATAAATCTACAAAAAAATTAAATATTGATCCTCATTATACACTTGAATACAAATTCCAAACTTTTATCTTTCTTTATACTTGAATTAAAGAAAATATTGGAGAGAGAAAAATTTTTAATACCCCTTACATAACTAAAAATATTTAGAAGTTTTTCATCAATCCCTATATGAATGTTGCGCAAAATGAGATAAAATAATTGGAAACTTGTCGTAAGTATCTCATCCTCCAAGCATGTTTGAGAGTACAGTAGAAAAATCTTAAAAATGTTTTAGGGGATCTTAAAGGAATGAAAATTAAGGGTGTTATTTTCATCTTCATGTTTGGTTTTGCAACAGTGGATTATGGGCCAAAAAAATTAGGAGACGAAATGGTAGAGGTTTACAAAATTAATGTACCCTAAAAAAGTTCTAAGAAAATAGTCAAAAATAGATGCAACTAAGGGCAAGCAATGATTCGGATTGGTTCGTAAATTGCTCAAAACTGGGTTGCTTAATAACTCAATATGGCCCAGTAAACTAACTCGTGAAAAATAATGCAACCCCTTACTTTTTTCGGTGGGTAAAACAGTGCTACAAAGTCTCAGCAGTAGAGAGGAGCAACTGGGTTTTTTCCTTCTGCTTTTGGCTTTGCTGCACTGCCAAACATGACTCAGTTTATAAAATTTTATGCCTATATTACCCCCGTACCAAACATGCTTTTGACGAAGTAGACATTCAAGAAAGTGGAAAGAAGGAGACAAATGATAAAGTATAGATACGGATAAGATTTACTGTACTACCAAACATAATGGAGTTTATGAAAATTGGTTTAAAGTCGATTTTAGTCTGTAATAAAATAAAATAATTTTAGTCCTTCGGGTATTCATCAATTTAAGTTTTGGTTCATATAACTATTTTTTTTATTTCAATCCTTATTTTATTGTTTTTGAGCGTTAATCCTTATAGTTGGATATTATCTTTATATATTTTTTAGCTTATTTTAACCTTAGCCTCTTTGTTTTTTATTTGCTAAATATGAGTGACTCCTATTTTCGTATAAAATTGGCTCCTATAATTTAATTTATTAGGGTATTAGTCCCTTGATTAAAGATCAAAACTTTAATAGTAGAAAATTATAAGGTTGTATAGTAAAATCAAATTTATATAACCGACCAAAAATCTATGATCATATTAAACCCCTATCAAACATGCTGTTGAGGAAGAAGAATAAAATAAAAATATAAGGAAGTGAATGACGAAAAGACAAGAGTAAAATAAAGTGGAAAGAAAAGAAAAGGAGTAAACAAAGAGTAAATAAAGAAATAATAACATAATATGTTATTAGGGTATTAATCCCTTCATTATTTGATTCTAAACTCAACTTTCTTCAAGTATCGTTAAATCTTCAATGATTTTGATCCAAATATTTTATTTTAAATATTAGATCAATTTTGATATATTTTCAATGTAAAAAAGCTTGTATTGTCATCCATTATATGTGTGATTTTTAATACAGTGATTATAAAAGTTAAACACTTTATTGATGTAGTTATATATAATAGGTTGATTGTGCAAAATTTTTTATAATAATAATATATCAAAATAAAATTCTTTAAATATAAAATATAAAAAAAATCATGAATACATAAGAAAGAAGTACTCTCAAAATATAACATAATAGCCATAAATTTCTTTTAGTTCAAGTTTGAGGAAAAATTAATTCAAAGCGATCATTTTTATTTTTTGGTTGGGTATTGGTTTCATTTGGCTTTTGAAACTTTTTTTGGCAAATCAAAAACCTAACTAATTCAACCATGATCAAGTGTGGGCCAGTTTGGATCAATGGATTGACTTGAAAAATAAAAATTTGTATTTCGTTTAAAGTTTTCATTATCCTTGTGACAATCAATAATAGCATAACTCTTTGTTATGTTACACTTATTAATGGTATGAATAGATGCCATAAAAAATGCAAATAAAGAACGTAAAAAGTGACTTAATCACTAAAAGTTTATGTGCAAAACTTTAAAACTTAGAAATAAATTTAAAATATAATCCAACATATGATTGGATTGGTTGTTCGAATTTTTAGTTGCAAAATCAGGAATCTAAAAAATGAATCAATAATAATTAATTTTGTTTAGTATTATTTTGAAATGATCAGATTATTTGATCCAATTCCAGCTAATTTCATTAGTTTGATCAAGTTGAATGATTTTATGGTTTATTAGATCAATCCAATTGAATAAATACCTAAAAAATTTCTCTTGATTCTTTGCAAAATTATATCAAATCAAGCGTGTATTATTTGACAACTATCTCAGGCTAGAGTTTGGACGTGTTAAAGAATTAGAAAGATAAGAAATTAAAAAGAAAAAAAGAAAAATCTCTTTTTCATAAAATCAATTCTTGATAGTATTACTCTCAATAAATTAGTTCATCTTCATTAAAATGAATCTAATACTTGATATTTGAAATACTCTACCACATGGTCCTCAATAAGAATTAGTGTAACATTATTACACTTGAACTATATCAAAATATCTTCCCTTAATATATTTGTAAACATTAATTTAGAAGAAAAACTCTAATCTTTATTTTCTCTTTTCTTTTTTTCTTTGGTCTTCCCTTGTGTGAGCATTATTGAAAGGAGCTGGCATCATTTTTTATTGGTGTTAGCCTTTTCATTTTATTTTTTTTCTTTTTGTTGCTTAGGTTTTATCTTTTTGTTTTGTTGTCCCCGTTGTGAGATTTTCATTGTCTCCTTCGTAGATATTTTTGTTATCCCTTTTATTGCTATTTAGTTTCCCTTTTTATGGGTAGTTTTTAGTTTTCTATTGTGGATATTTTTATTTTGATACTCTTACAAATATTAAAGATATCATATCTATTTTGAAATAAAATATAATATATTCTTCAAGCTCAATACTATTCATGTTGATCTTTATTGTGAAACATGTTTAGACATCGATAATTATCGGACAAGAAACAAAGTCATAGACCACTAGTTAGTTTAGAATGTAAAATATATTTATTTTTGATTAAATCTATGTCTAATATATCTTTTTTATTTTATAAGTGTCATTAGATTTGATTATAAATGAAATTTTCTTTCTTGCCAAAATAAAATAAAATAAAATCAAAATCCCTTCCGTCGCTCAGGATGAAGTTGACATATATAATTCATGTAAAATTTGGATAAAGTTAACATATAATTCAAGTAAAATTCGATCAAAAGTAACCTTTTTTTCCCTTGTACATAAACTGGTGCCTGTCGACAAGGTACTTTGAATTTGGGATTTGGGAATGAGGATGAAATGGGTATGAAAAATACTAGACGCAAAAACTTTATTAAAGTCTAATTATCAAAATGACGTGTCACTATTGATTATTAAATAAATAAATTATATCATTCTATTTCGCCTAGTAGTTATTATAATTTTTGACAAAGAACACCACTATTTAGTAAGAAAGCAAAACTATGAACTGATAACAAATTATGGACAACAGTGTAAAATAATTTTATATTATAAATCAATAAAATTTAGGAAAATAAAAAATTATAATAAATATTTATTATATTAGATAATTACTTGCTATAATTTGACATTTTATTCAAATTTTATTGGTTAAAATTGTAAAATCATCATAAATTGTCAAGACATATAAATTAAATCTTTCCGCCACAGTTATACGGATCATTTTTCTTTCACTTTAACAACTATTTAAACATTATGGCATGCAATGAATGCTCCGAGGGAAAGCACCAAGAAATTTCTCGCGCAAATAATCAACTGAATTGGACTTGCACAATAGGAAAAAGTGAGCATCAAGTGTCATGGGGACACAGGATCTAGCCATTATAAAAGGCCACTACCCTGCTCTGGTTTCGGCACCATCTCCAAATCCTGAGAGCCTCAAGATGTCTCCCAAATACATCCTAGTGTTGCTTCTTTCATTGGTGTTTGCTGCAACCTGTCTTGCTACAAATCCTCCTATTAGGGGAGGGTCAAAGCCTCCTCATCATGGGCCTACTGAGGAGGCATCCCTGCAAGAGCAAGAAAACTCACAGGTAGATAACCACCCTTACCCTCCGCGCAAAGGGCACCCCCCGGAGCAAGACAACTCACAAGTAAATAACCTCCCAGGCCCACACAAACGTTCACATGGACCACCACATAACCCAACTACAGAGGAGTTGTCTCAGGAAGAGAAAGAGAACTCAGAGCTGAATGCATACCCACCCGGAAAAAGAAAGGGTCACCCCCCAAAGGAAGACAACTCACAGGTAAATGTGTACCCAAAGCCACACAAACCTCCACATGAGCCTCCACAGAAGCCAACAACCGAGGAGTTGTCCCACGAAGTGAATACCAACCCAGGCGGACACAGAAAAGGGACACCCCCAAAGGAAGACAACTCACATTTAGATGGCCACATAGGCTATGGACCACCACACAAGCAAGGTACAGAGGAGTTGCCCCTGCATCAGCAGCAAAATGTGAAAAAGGTACTGCCAAATCCTGGACATGGACATCCTCATGTGGTGGAGGAGGATCAGAAGGGGAAACGAGTAGATAACACTCAGCGAACTAGGCTACCACACCATCCCCCAACTCCCAACTGAGTGCTCAGTTAGTGCTATGTTAGTATAAAAGCATCCATGGTAAAATTCATGTATGCATAAATAAAAGTTGGAAGTTGGAACTTATGTAATCCTTTAGTGTGAAATTCTCCCTGTTTGAGTGAAGTAGCTTTTCACTTATATATATATATATATATGTTAGTTGTGTTCCTACTAAACGCTAATGGTCTGGTGGATATCGGCATGAAGCTTGCACCTTGTGAAGAAAGCCAGTTTATATGGTACAACTATTTGCAATCCTTAAGTATATGTATGCACTTCACTTCTACATATGCATACAGATGTTGAATCTATCTATTGTTTAAAAATCCATTTAAAATTCTAAATGCATAAATACCAGCGTGCAGACGGAGTTTCTAGAAGTTAATTAAATGTTGGCAACATACAAATGAAAACAAGGTTTAGATCCTTTACCGACAATGCATGGATAAAGTGGGAAAGTTTACTACTTAATAGGGAGTTTGTTCGCCTCACAACAATTCGTTTTGGCTTTATACCGTTACCACTATTCTTGAATGCAATCAATATATTTTTTATTGCACGTACAATTAAATTTATCTATTTCATTTCATATTTTCTTGTTAATTCAAGATAGAGATAAGTAAAATAAGTAAATTCCAAAAGTTCTTATACAGGAACTGAGAAATCCCATTCACAAATTAAGAAATCCATATCCAAATATATATATATATATTTGGATTCTCTAGAGGCTTGCGGATTAGATGGAAGATCTTCTCAACATTCATCTTTTGGAAGATCTCGTACTCTCTCTACTCTTGATCACGACGCCCTCTCGCAACTCTCAATCTTGGTTTCTCCAATTGTTCTTCAACGTTCGTTGTTGCCAAATTTAGGGTGCGTGTTATTGCTCTGTCGTGTGTTTCTTTAATTATTTATTTTGAAAATACGCGTGCATGTTCTTCACTATTGTTGATTAACATTCGACTTATTGTTTAATTAGCTATGGTCATAGTTGTGTGTTGCTCTATGAATTTTTAATGGTGTGGACTATAGATGTTTGTGGTTGTTTGTTCATTGGCACACCCATTCTCCGATTTCATCGTTGCCGTACCGCTTCCCAAAGGTTTCCTACCCCTAGCTGGTATATTGACACCCATCACAAATCTAATCTACAAATTCCCAAGAGCACTTGGACTCCTGTTTGGTTGTCAATGCTGCTCATGGGTGCCCCAACCCCATCGTGTGTCGCATTTTCGCTACAACCATTAGGGAAGTTTTTCTTAACTACTCTTTTTTCTTTGCCTTTGAAATTCGTTGAAAACTTCTAGGAATTCATCAGACGTTTCTGATTCATATCTCAATTAGCAAAGTCCGATCATAATAACGGGATTTTTGATATATTTATTAACCCTCATATTTGGTAATTTAATCTTGATTTGTGCTTAATTGCCCAGCATCGGGCTCATATTTGTTGTTTGTAATTCATTTGTGTCTATTTGTATTTTTCAGCATTATGGTTAATTTGACATTGTTTCAGTATATTTGACTATATCTTGAGTACTCCCCGATAAAATTATAATCCTTGTTTTGTAGGAAACCCAAGAGAACTTTTTACAATTTTCATGAAGAGACCAAGAGCTGACTTGAAGGTCCAAGTAATATAATTGAGCTTTGAAACAATATCAGAGGTGTTGTTGCTAAAATCTAAGTAGGGTTCTTAGAATTTAGGCGATGACACACTATAAGAAAATTGGCCATTTGTGGTGGATTCGTCCGCTGCATATTCATGAGCTACTAATTAGTTACAGTGATATCCACGCATACTCATGGGCCATTAATAAGTTGTGGTGGCTCGATCCCCCTCTAATTTTAGCGGCGACCTTTTCCCCCTAATTTGCGGTGGATATTTCCCCTACTATTTTGCAATGGACTTTTCCCCTTTAATTTGTGGTGGGCTTTTTTAATTAGCAACCACTAATTCCACCACAAATCACCAAATTTGGCCAAAAAAAAAAATTGTTCAATGTTTCCTCCCAAACAAATAGTAGCAATAGAATACCACAATACCATACAATACATAGTCATCATTAATGCAATAATTATCAAAAATACCATCCATAATAAACACAAGTTAATATATTAATATCATTCAAAATCAATGCAAATTAACATATTTTTAAAAGATAATCAACTCAAGAATATAATACCATATAACACATAATCATCAACAATGCAACAATTACCAACAAAAATAAAAAATACTATACAACAAAAAATTAACAAGAGTTAACATGCCTAATAATTTCAACAACATTAATAGAGCTAAAAAAAATAGAAGATGAGTATTTATACATACATTAGATATGAAAAAAAAAAAAAAACTGGCAATAACTAGCAGCACTGTTCCTAGTGGTAATGGCAGGTGGAGGTGGTTGGCGAGGTGTAGATGGAAGAAAGAGGAAGAAGAGAGAGAGAGGGGGGGAAGAGAAGGGGGTGGTGATGGTGGTGGCAGCTGAAGAAGAAGAAAGAGGGAGGAGAAAAGAAGGGAGAAAAGAGAAGAGAAGAGACAAAAATGAAGGATAACTACTTTGATGTATGTTCAATAAAAATGAATTTGTAGCGACTTTTTCAAATTTTGCTACAACATTGTAACAGATTTTGTCGCCGCAAATTTTATGAATCTTATATTAATCATTTTGTAATTATTAGCGGCAGCCTACGCCATCACAAACTACAGCATGTTTCTTTTTTTGTTACATCAATTTATATTTTGATAAATTAGCCCTCTTGAGATTTTTGTTTTTTCAAAAATAGACTTTAGCTGCTGCAAGTGATTTGATAGATTAGCGGTGGCCTAGGCCGCCACAAACGGGCTCTTGAGTTTTTTTTTTTTTTTTTGTTTCCAAATTGACTTTATAATTAGACCACCGTAAATGTGTTAAGGGATTAGTGGCAGTCTAGATCGCCACAAACAGACTCTTGAGCTTTTTGTATTTTAAAAAAAATTGACTTAACAATGTGTTAAGGGATTAGTGGCGGCCTAGGTTACCACAAACGATCTCTTGCAATTTTTTTTAAAAAAAATTGACTTTATAATTAGCAGCAGCCTAGGATGCTACTAATGTGTTAAGGGATTAGTGATAGCTTAGGTTGCCATAAACAGGCGTCTGAGATACTTTTGTGTTTTTTTTTTAATTGATTCTATCTTTAGCCATCACAAATATGATCTTGAGATTTTTTTTTTAAATTGACTTTATAATTAGAGACAGCCAAACATGTTAAAAAATTAGCGGCAACCTAGGCTACTATAAACATGCTCTTGCAATTTTATTTTTTTAAAATTGACTTTATATTAGCGGCAGCCTAATTAGGGGATTTATGATGACCTAGGCCACCGCAAACGAGCTTTTGCAATTTTTCAAAGATTGATTTTATAATTAGCGGCAGTCAAATGTGCTAAGGGATTAGCAGCGGCCATAAACGGGCTTACAATTTTTTCAAAAAAATCAGTGTCGCCGCAAATTATTTTTAAGAAAAGAATTAAAAGAAAATATCTATTAGTGGTAGAATTTTTTGCCACAAATTTTTTTTTAATCATGTTATTTTTTGGTCTAGTAGCATCCATTATGCATCACAAATCTGCAGCAAATTAGCTGGTGATCATGTCTGCTGCAAATTTTTCGCCACTAATTAATGTTTTTCTTGTGGTGATGCAACTTAATATACACATCCAAATAAGATCAAACGGGTACCAATTGAACAGTAAGACACAGAGCTATAACTTTTATTGAGAGAACTAAGTTAAACAACCACTTTTTCGAGATCTTATTTTGATTTGAAGTTTGCAAGCCGTGTAGGAGACATTGGTGAAGTGTTTTGGGCACAACTCTTACATCAAGGCACCAATTAATGCCAATGAGGTGTCAAACTAAGGCTAAGAGAAGTAGGAACTAGCAAATGATTGAATTGACCCATGGAATAGGCATTAAGATTGATGAAAACAATACCTTTCAATTTCTTTAGTATTCTAGAGTAGAATACATTTTTAACTTGTACGACTTTCCTCTTTCTTCTTCTCTTCTCTTCTCTCCAAATTTCTTTTCTCTCTTATATATTCTTTCTCCTATAGAGGTGTGAAAAACCCTAGATGGTTCAAAATCCAAGGAATTCATGGTTTGATTTCTTGAGAACTCTGTTTCCATTGTAATTCAGACAACACGATTGTGTTCTTTTCCACTTCTTTATTTTGATTTGTGATTCTGAATGTATGATTATAGATTCACAATTGTAGATTGAAATCACGTTTGAATTTATGTTAATTGATTAACTATTGTAAATTTGAGCATGTAAATTGAAGAGTTTAGGATCAAATTTCTACATGGGTTAATTCAGTTTTGGTATTACAACTAATATGAATATGTTAGATTCTGAGATCTCATTCCTAATTAATGTTGTATAAGTCAAAACTTAGGATGTAACACCCTAATAATACCATACTATGCTTAAGTCATTTTATTGCATTATTAGCTGTTACTCTTAACTAGCGGAAGCTCTTATAATTGAAATTAGTATCATCTACAAAAATAGCTTGTACATTTTTTTTTTGTAAAACCTTTATATTTGAAAATTGAGCGTTTAAGCGCTTATTTACTCGCATACATATGGATGTTGTTCCTTATATCGCGAAGTTACTAGAAAGACGTATGACAAAATTGAAATAACATAACATAATATCTTAAATCAATAATGTGATCATAGGTATCAAGAGTCATCCTTACACTTAATAATTATCATATATGTAATAGGTCGAAATTAACTGGTATGACTTCCCACATGCTCTTAATTACACATAAATTGCCCAATTAGAACTCTTTAGAAAGTGAAAATACTATGCTAAATCCTCCTTAACTAGATGAAGTAACACAACTGCTCCTTGTCTTATCCAGTCGGATACCATCAGAAGTACTGCCATGGATGCCATCATCTCTGTCTGAAGATGACACGGAAATGTAGGAGTGAGAAATACAAGATTTCTCAATAGGATCCCGACTAGATCATTAATGTGTCATCATCGTCATCCCAGCCACTTCGGATTTAATTATGAAAATAATGAGCATGTATAAGTCCTATTTTTAAAGGGTTTGAAAACATATGCTCCCAAAGTGGGTTTCTTTTAATCTTCCCCATATAAACATAATATAAAGAAACTCAAAGGTGCAATATAAGAGCATATATATGTGAAAGCATAGTATAAACATTCATAACCATACAAATGAGAGAATGAAGATGCACGCACATTTATATAACTTCTTAGACTAGACCAGAGTCTTTCTTTAACTTTACTTTCAGATTTAGCATGTGTTTAATATTCTTTATTTTTCCTTTGAAATATATTGCTTTTGGACATGAGCTCATTCTGTGATCATCGCCACGCAGTACTAACCAAATCAGACTAAGCCGATATTGGTTACCTCTAAGTTGGAGGGTCCTCCATGTCACCCTTGCCTCCCCTATAAAGATTCCTTGAGTCTTTATAGATCACCGTCTCTCACTTCCCTGAAGTGATCGAGGGGTTATATCATATTCTTTCTTTTCTTATCATTATACTTTACATGTATAATAATTCTTTGACCAAATACATAAAATGATATGACTAAATCCATAATTTTGATGGAAATCCGGTAGTACGATGGGTAAACCAGAGCTCCCCCAAAATGCCAATCATAAAACTTTCAATCAACAGTCCATATCATATCATCACACTAATCATTCAATCATAAGATAGAGCTCAATCAAACTTGTCATTCATCACACCAAATGGCATCATACATTCATACTCTAAAAGGGTTTATAGTTGTGTTGTTCTTTGTGAGACGTCTTATGAGCCATCATATGATTTACCGTGGTTACCTATGGGAGAATCACATAGTTAAAATAAATGTGCACGTAGTCTTTTAGTTACTTAGTTCTTATGTGAAATTACTCTTTACTTGAATACATGTCTTATAGAATACTTGTTTAAATTAATTAAGTTAGATAATTATTTCCTTTCCTTGAGATAGTGCACTTAGTGATTCTTAGGTTTATGATATGCTTAGAGGCCCTAATCATACTTCTGTTCCCAAGAAGTTCGAGTTCGAGATCCCTTTACTCTTTGGGTCATGACAATACATAACCACACTCAGAAATCCAACAACACCATATTCACTAATCACCAAAGATAATTTTTAACTTATTTAAGTTGCAACATTTCAAGCTTTTATCATTAACATAACAAGATCTTACCTTGAATATTATAAAAATTATTATTCTTTGAAAAAGTAAGTGCCTCTAAAATTAAGCTCTTGTCTTAAAGATTAAATCTTTATGAAATAATGATACAAGATACTAGTTTTTGAACTAAAAAAGTCTTGTTCTTTATGAAAGTTGACACTTTTAATTATTCTAAGACCATGAAGGTCTCAACTTTATGATTTAAAGTTGTCTTAAAGTCTAAAAGATTCTTTCTTGAAGAAAGATTAGAACTTTACTCAACACTTCCATTTCAAGACTTAACCTTTACAAGATTAGAGTACAAATCTACATCTTTTATGACTTAAAAATTACATTTTTTTGTTAAAGTTTGAAATTTTATGAAAGGTCTTGTCTTCAAGATTCAATCTTTAAGACATAAAGTAACAAGTTCTCATTTTTATGACTTAGAAAGTATCATGTTCTAAAAGATTTAGACTTTTACACATATTCTTGTCTTCAAGAAGAACAAAATAGAACCTTGTGAAACCCATAAAAATAGTGCTACTTTTTATGCATCAAAAAGCAAACTTTTAAAGCTTTATACTTTTGGAATGTTCATAGTCTTATCAAAATCATAAGAAAGATGTAAAGATGAAGACTTTTCTAATCTTAAGCTCATAAAAAGGAAAGAAATCAACTTTAAACCAAAACCACCAAGAATCATCATGAACTCATGCATCAAGAAAGAAAAATAGAAGCTTTAAAGCATTCAAAGAGAGAAACTTTCAATAAATAAGAACAACTCATGAACAAGGTCAAGAACATATTTTGCTAAAAATAGAAACTTTTAGGGCATTCATGAATAAAACTCAAGACATCCACATGAACACCCATAAACAAAGTTTCAAAAGCAAACTTTTTTCTATAAAAGGAAACTTTCTCAAGTTCTCACTTGAAAATCTTGGTCATAGTGAGAGCCAAGCTTCAAGCTTCTTGAGTGACAAAAAAGAAAAGAGTAGAGATCACTACCTAAGGTGAAAGTGGCGTCCTTGAAGGAGAAGAAGAAGATGAAGAAGACTCCTCCTTTGGTGATCATGGTGGTGGTTTTGGACTTGGACTTGAGAAAATGGAGGTTGTAGTATTTAGATCTTGTCTTCAAAGACCAAAAAGTGTGATCTTTGAAGGGTTTGTGAGAAGGAATGGTTATGATGGTGGTGGAGAATGGAAGAAAAAGAAGAAGAAGAAGGTGAGAGCTTCTTGGAAAAGAGAAGGTTAAAGAGATATTATGAGTTTGAAAAAAATGAAATGAGTGTGTGTGTTGGGTGTGTGTAGTCATACCTTTTCATTCTAAGGGAGGAGGGAGATATTTTCTTTTGTTGTAATTAAGGGGACAAAATGGTTAATTAAGGGGTTTACTTTAGACAAACCCTAGTACTTATCTTATATAAAGCATCATTGTCTTTTACTTTTCTACTTCAGTGATGTCATCAATCTTTTGCTGTCTAATTAACTAAATTTGAATTTTAATGATTTAATTAAATGCTCTTGCAACTTAATTAATATGATTAAGCAAAGATTAGTAATTAATACATAAGAACATGATTAGCAAAAAATTAATCTTGCAATTAAGCTTGATTACCTTTAATTAAACTCGATTAAGCTAGTTATGTGTGATTAGTATTTAATTAAGCTATTAAGGATTTGACTTGCTTAATTAGAGATTATCTAATCTTGATTAAGAATTCTCTTAATTTTTTTAATCAAAGTTAACTCATAAATACTTCGTTAATTCCTTACTTAAGCATTAATCTCATAATTTCTTATTAAATGTCTAAATATTCAAAGTTACTGAGGTAATTTAGCACAATAAAAAATTGAGGATGTTACATAGGAGATCCCCTACTAAGAACACAAATCCAATTGTAAAAATTTCAAATTGGTGAGGATTAACCACATGATTTCTATGATAGAAATTAACCTTGTTTCCAATGGCCTTATACTATATCACCTAGTTCTATGATTTCCTTTATCTACATTGATTGTTTGCATTGTGTTTGATGAAAATTCCCCTTGTCTGTGATTAGATAGCTCTTGAAATCCTTGTGAGACAACCTAGTTTGATAACTATGCTACAAACTACAATTAAACTAGTTTTTAATTTGAGTGATCTTGGTAACTCACATTAGACCCTAAACCTCAACAAGTCTCATCAACATCTATCGATGAGTCTCTCCAAGATTATTTGTATGCATTCAATGAAAACAAGAGAAAGTAGTTATCATGCACACCAAAATCATAAGATTAGGCCATGAGCCCTAAGCAATTTTGAAGTTGACTCAAAGTTAGCATAAGAACTAGGGTTGAATAGTGCTTAGGAACTCCTTTTTTTTTTAAAACAAAATTTAAAAACTAAACAAAAGTTTCTCAAGTATATTTCAACTTATATAGCAGAAGCAATAGGTTAGTTTTACATTGATTATCTTTAAGAACTTCTTTTTAATTAAAACATTTTACATAGATATTATGAATGCCAAGATTAATTCAAGTAGTCAATAGGATGAGATACTAAAATAATGAATGAACAAATATAAAGAGATAGAGTTTAGAAAGATTATATGAATATTTATAATGGTTCAGCCAATAATTGCCTACATCCAATTCCCAACAAAACTAGTTGGGATTTTTCACGACTCTAAGAGTATTATACAAGCTTCTCCAAGTTTTCATCAAATGGGTATTCTTTTCACCTAGCCTTTTCAAGCTTTTTCTAACCACTATTGGGTCAAAGTACATTAAAATAAAGGGTTTGTGTATGGAAGAGCCTCATTCAATCATACAAAGTGTGGATATACAATGAAAATTGTGAGTAATAATAGGTTTATCTAACTCTCTTAAGAGAATATTTGATAATAAAGCTTGTAAATCTAATAGTGAACTAAGAATCACTATTAGAAACTATCAAAAGATAGTGTGACACAATGAGAAGCTTTAGATCAGAAGGATAAACATGAGATTAGTTGTGAGAAATCAATTAGGCATTCATTCATTCCATCTTCTAATCTTGTTGAATTCATATGCTTGGGATAACTGTTTGAAGTGTTAGCAGGCTCCAACGGTTCTCTTTTGTATATTCCATAGTTGTTTTCTCATCTTTATTCAACTCTAGGTAAGCCTTCAGAATTAGTAAGTTGAAAGGAAGCCACTTATGATGTAAGTTGCTTCACTATAATTTTGTCAATGCGAAATTAGGGTTTCTTTTTTCTTCAAGCTTCATTCGATTTTTCATTTCTTGTACTCTTTAGAAGATATTTTTTAATGGACACATGGATGGACCTTTCTAAAGAGAGCCTTCTAATGTCCTTGATGAAGCTACTTTCTGATGCCACTTTTTGATGTGAATCATTCCAAACCAAATGGCACATAATTTGAGCTTTTTGAGCATTGTTTCATCTTTCTAACCCTAAAACACGTTGAAGTTCATTGGTTCTTGGTAAGTTTCTTTCATATAGACTTTCATAAACTTGGTGGAGGTCTTGATATTGTTCTTTAAGCATTATGTCTACATCAGAAACTTTGAACACTTGAGCTTTCAAAATGAGACTCCACATTTTTGTGTTGTGAGCATATGATCTATTTCTAATAACATCACTCAAACAAACCATTAGAATATAATAATTTTTAAGATTTGTTTGTTATTTATCAAAACCATAAGCATGAGTCATCAAAAGATAACTTCTACATGGCTTCTAAGAGCTCCTAGAGCTAATAATCTCCCCCTTTTGATGATGACAAACCAAGCTTAGAAACCTTACTACAATGAAGACCAATTATATGAGCGATTCAAATAGATAAGACTTTTGAGGTACATAACCAAATATCAAAAGGTTGAAATAAATACTTAGGTGATGATAGATATATGTTTTTCATAGCATATGATATCTTAAGAAGATATTTTTATTTTATGATTGGAGTATACAAAATATCAAAGCTAAGGGTGCATATGGTTTCAGAGAATAAAAGGTATAGACAATTCAAAGCATTGCTTATGAGAAAATTAGAGGTCTATCTGGATTGAGTTTTTATTTTCTATGTTTCCTATTTTCAGCATTCTGTGAAAAATATAATGAAAATAAGAAAATCTATTTTCTGTTTTTAGTTCTTTCTTACACTATTCTATCACAAAATCTTGAAAATAGAAAACACAAAAAATGAAAATATGAAATGAAAATAGAAACCAAATAGAGCCTAGAATTTTCTTCATTTCATGGTCATTTTGATCTAAAACTAACTTCCTCAAAGAGAGAGGCGATATGTTTGAATGAGGAAGAAGAAGGGGGCTCACGTGTTAACATCTCACTTTTTTCATTGCCAATGGATTTTTCGTAGGTAATATTCAAGTGAAACGCACCATTTCACTAACTGCTTATTACCGATAAAAAATTCATCGATAGTGAAAAAAAATAAAACGATTCGTTTTATTTTTTATTTTTATCAATGAAAATTTCGTCGATAATGGACAGTTAGTGAAATGATGCATTTCACTTAAAATATTATCAATAAATTCTTTCGTCGAATTGTTTTTACATTTCAAAATAAATTAAAAATATTACCGATGGAATATCTGTCCATAATATTAAATTAAAAAAATCTTCTCTTAGCTGACAGAAATTCTGTCGGAATATTTACAATGAAGTATCCGATAGTAAATTTGTTGGTCAATGTTTGGCACCAATTGACATAAAATATTACTAACAAATGTCCTTTTTAGTTGATAATTTTTTTTTTCATTTTTCTGTTGATAATTCTGTCAAAAATTTTGATGGATATATAATCCATCGGAAATTAGCATATTTCTAGTAGTAGAACTTACCAAAATCCTTATGTATTAAAAGTCCAAACTTTGGTTTTAGTTCAAAGTTTCCAATTAGACATCTTTTCAATATTATCTCTTTAAAACGATTATGCCTAATGGTCTAAAAAATATATTGAAAAATATTTTACAGCTCTACCATCCAAAGATAAATTATCACTAATTTTCATTCCAAGAAAATGCATATATCATATATCCCTCTAATGAGATATAGGGATTAGACTTATAGAAATTTCAAATTTCAGGACACAAATATTGCGAACTACTCCATTCCTCGTGATTTTTCTAGCCTAGACCGTGTCTTGGGCTATAACATTCCTATGTCAAACTATAACCTTCAAACTAGGGTATTGCAATATTATTCTAGCCAGTGATTCTGATTCACTTCTCTTCCTTAGTGAGTCAATTGGATTCTGAATTTGCTATTGCATAACTTGGTCTCTTGTACTACTTTTTGGGTGTTGATGCATTATTTTAGGTAAGTCATTGCTTGCTTTTTTTTTTTTTTTTTTTTCATAGATTGATATCCTCCCATGCTTGTCATAGGCAATTATGTTCAAGTATTTGAAATCTTACAAGATATATAGCTCTCCAAACACTGACTATTCTATATCCATGGCTGAAAATCGAGACTACTGATTAAGGGAAATGAGCATCTACCACTTTAACCGACTATGTATCGGTAAGTCATTGCTTGCTAACTTTTACTAAAGTAAAGAGATTTATTTAAAAGATCAAATAAAATATAAAAGTATATTTGACGAACAATACAATTGCACAAGGCCTTACAGTTCATCTGAATTTTTAAATAATTCTTCATTATTTAGCTAATATCGAGATTGTTCATAAATAGGGATATATTTAAAAAATCATAAGATAAAGATTTAACCATAAAATTTTAAACTATAAAAATTTATTTATTAAAACGTCACTAAGATTATAAGAGCAAAACAAATTTAAACTGCTGTGAATTATATGTTCCAATTAATGCATGTTTCGCTTGTTTTTGAACGATGGAATGAGTTATCGGTATGTAGAAGTTACTATGCATCTGTGAAAGAGCATACCCTCGTCGACTTTCATACTCAGGATGTTTTTCAGGCACACAAAATAGAATGCCAATAAAACCAAGTAATCAGCCAAACTATTCCATTATTGATATTAACATTTTTCGTTTTACTTTGAGGAAATTACATAAAATAACCATCAATTTCCACAGTTCCCACCAGGTCCCCCGAATAAGACAATACATTCCAAGGCTTCGTTCACAAATCCATAGTATTTTACATCATAGCAACTAGGGTTGTCAGCAAAAGTGTTCACATTAAAAGTCTCAGGGCAAAGATCTTTTCTGGACTCATCCCTAAACGCCATCTGTCTAAAATAGCATGCATGAGTAGGATTGTCATCTGGAAGGCATCCAGATCCCATTGAAGGACTAGCACTGCCCACAGGAGCCAGTGTTCTCCCAGTCCAACCAACATGGTCTGCAGTATCCAAGTTAGAAAACACTTCTGCCGGGAAATATCCAATATTGATGTTTTGAGCCCTGAGCCACCAGTTTTTAGTACCTGGATCCTGAAATGCAAAGCCAATATATAAACAAAATTATGGTAAGGAATGTCTCCTACTTCGAGAGAATTAATCTTGCCCATAGTGTGCTGATTTGCTATTAGTATTTGGTTTTTGCATTTTTTTTTTTGGTCTCAATAAAGTCATTGATATTTGAATCCTATTATCAGGAGCTCAACTAATTTAATTCAACCTAATAGAGGTTCCTAAAGAGGTCTCTCAGCCTTTTGCAATGCTTGATATATTAATTAACTAAATTAGAAAAATATTTTTGTGAAAATACTAGCATTTACGAAAGGGATGAAGAATATTTTCATAGTATGCATATGTATATGTGATGTGACGCTTTTAAAACTCAGATTATTGTTAAAAAAAAAAAAGACAATTGTCCCTAGACATTTAATATTACATTGTGTCTATGTATTATAATCAAGAACTTAATTAGAAGCACAAAGTTTACTTGATAAATAGAGACGCTCATATCAAATTGAGGTCCCTCATAGGTAGATGTATTAGATACAGGCGAGCCGACATAAGCTGTGTTATCAACTTGTACGAAACCTGAACATTGTAAATTGATGCATCCAGCGTTTCTTGCCTTGTCTAACTGCGTTTGTGTAATAAAATAAAATGAATTTTCATTCTATTGTACAAAATAATAGTGCAGTAAATTATTTTATTAGCACTGGTAGTAAAGATATTTATTCCACTATTTTAAGATAAATATTATAGACTAATGTTTTCTTACCCATGATGTAAAAAAATAAGTTCTGCTATCTCCATATAATTCTGGATATACCTGGCACCAAAGTAGGAAAAAATCATTATCTGAAAGTAACTACTCTAATATTTCAAGATCATTGATAAATATATATAATCCTCAATAAAGGAAAAAGTTATAATTAAAAACAAATATAATATATTTTAGTGATAAAAGTGTGTGGGCATATTACATTTTGGATTCGTTTATTGGGTTAAGCCCACCTAAAACAATATCTTTTGGAAAAATGGGCTTTGTTTTTACTGTGGCATGTGACAGACGTAAATGTAATAAATTTTGAAAATGCTTTTTAACCCAGGGATTATAGATATTATATAAACAGTGTATATTAATACAAATGTGACGTAGTATCAAGACACATATATTAAAATGAGATAAATATATTATATATTACATTTATATAAGAATTTATTCGAATATACAGTCAATTAAAAAAATTTATACAAATTAATATTAAATTTTTTGTTGTCGCATTTGTTTAAATGTTTGAGCTTTTACGTAGTTGTTGTTATAGCCAAACTTACATGTCAGTAAATGTTGTATTAAGAAGTTTAGATAGTTAGCCAAAAATTAAATTTTAAAATATATATATATATATATATATATATATATATATATATATATATATATATATATATATATATATATATATATATACCCTTTTTGTTGAATAACTGCAATCTTTGTCTTGTTTGTTGGTTATCTCTTTCAACTCATTAAATTTTTAATAAAATATAACAATGCATATTTATTTGGGTATACTAAAGATAAATTTGGAAGTAAGGGAATAAAATGTAAAAAGAAAAACCTGCCATCCAGCGAAGATACAGTTAACACCATCACCAGTTCCATTTGCAACCCATATATAAGCACCACTCATTTGGCCTTGGGTAACAGTCAGGTTATATGTACCGATACTTGCGCTAACTCCATAATAAGTACCATTTTTCAAAACTGCTTCTGCAAACTGCAAACAATAACATATATTTACAACTTAATTAACAGAATTGTACATCTAACAATATATTCAGAGTAGTGTTATTTGTACTCATGTTTGTGACTTAATCCAAGGGATTTATTAAGGTGTCTTTTAATCATTAGTTGGGACTGGATTCCATTTTTTTTCTCAACCAATGATTCAGGAATACTTTATTAAGTCTTTTAAAATATGTTATACAAATGAGTATAAATAACATTTTTGGTACATTATACATGCAATCCAGAAAAAAAAAATGCAGGAACACATGAATTATTGATCGTTATCATAAATTAGGTTATTAAGTGGCTGGAAGGTAAAAAAATAAGAATTAATTTGTTTGTAAATTAGATTTTATGGTTGAAACTTTAAAAATAAGAACTAATTTGATTTGGTAAATTAAATTTGTTTGTTTTAGTTTTACAATTCTATCAATTTTGATATAATTTAATAGGAACTAATTTTAAAATCAATTCAAATTCTATTTTAATGTATTTTAAACATAACTATTGATTTAAGATTGTAAAACAATCATGTAAAATTAAATTAATTCTTATTTTAATAAATTAAAATATAATAATTAATTTAATAATTATTTAAAATTTTATTTTATATAATTAGTTCCAACTATAAAATTTAATTTATAAATCAAATCAATTTAATCAATTTAAATAAAATTAAATCAATTCTTATCTTTAAAGATTCCAAACACTCACTTCGTGATGAGCTTTAATGTTATGGATTCTGATGCCGAAGTTTAAATGATGATTGGGGTGATGGATGTAATACTGGGAATGGTAGATTCAGAAAATCTTTGTAAACAATCAAAATTTCGAGGTTTATTAAATTCCATAATTTTTTTTTTGTAATGTTTTAAATAATTAGATAACACAAATTATCTTACATCAGTTTATTTTTTGAATTCAATTATGATTCTCATTATTATTATTTTTATTTTTTTATTATTCAATAAATAACATTAAATATTTAAAATATTTATTATTCAATTCCTAATTTAAAATTAATAAATATAACAATTAATAAATTCAAAATTTCTTTCTGTGAAAATTAAATTTAATTACTCTCTTTCATCCTTAAAAGCTAACTTGTACCATTTTCATTATTAAGTTTAATTATATTAAATCATTAAAATATTCTTTAAATTAAATTCTTTAATAAAGAATTATTTTAAGTTTTTTTAAATCCAAAACAAAATATATAAAATTAGTGTATGATTTTTTTAATGACGTCGACGTGTTATGACTACGCTTGTCAAGCTAAGTCTTGTCTATTTCAAAGAACGTTTAGGAATTTGTTACTGTAAAAATAATAATAATTTAGTGCATCTGTATATAACGTCAAACTATTGATTGCAAAAATAAATAAATAAATAAATAAATATTTCAATTGTTTATATTGAGTTATAAAGTTACGCCAAAAAATAATATATTGAGTTATAAAAGAAGAAACTTACATGCTGCCCAGGAAAATCCTGGGTGAGGACACCAGTAAATTTTGATAGCCATGTTGAACGAATGAGGTCTTCTTTAGTTGTCCGACGAATAGGAACAGTTCCTCTCGGACAGAAGTCTTTATCAATTTCAAAGTTTGAGAGTCTAGTTGACCTATTGTATACATTAACTTTTGTAGTTGTATCTTCAAAGCTAGGTTTCAGCTGCAAGTAAACCCCCAAAAAAAAAAAAATTATATAGAAGCAAAATAGAGATAATATATAAGAGGCGAAATTTAAACAATGAACACTTGATAAATCGAAGATGGAGTACCTGGAGCTTATGATTCTTTAGTAAAGGATGGTCAAAAGCAAATTGCTTATTAATATCAACACAATCAACAGTGTGCCCGAATTTTCTCTGCAAAATTACAAATCAACAAATAAAACTGGAAGATTGCTCTTAAGATTCATGGAACTAATAAGGCGATTTCGAAAAGGATGAGAAATTAATGGTGATACATGAATAGTCTTAACAGGGGGCTTCTTGATGAATTTCAATTGTTTCTCCAAATCCAAATCTTCGTCTTTGGATATACTTGTCATCCACCCATCAACTTTGTAGTTGCCGGTAGCCAAACATAAGCAAAGCAATAAGGTAATGATCATCTCTGCACTTCTCAAGTGAAAATATGAACTTGTATCAGACAGTTTGCATGTTATTCTGTTTATAAAGCCATGATATATAGCCAAAACTAACAGTCAATAGATACAGCAAGTGTTATGTGTTGAGAGGGCGAATGTTACTTTCTTCTAAAACAAATAGAAACAATTGATTTTGATGGGTTAACAAATGTGATTTCATTTGTAATAATTAAGTTAAAATGAAATATACATTGTTAAAATGGTAGGTATATTAAAAAGTATATTGACCGTGCTAATTACAAAAAATTCACGTATTTTAACTGTTAATTGCTTGTTGTGTACTTACTTTTTTTTTTTATCTCTCAAGAGTGTGCCCTTCTCAATTACTAGGTAAGAAAACTAATCCTCTTCAAACTTAGTTAAGTTGCCCTCTCAACTTGTGTTCTCTCATAGAATCAAATCGAGAATTTTTCTAAGGTCATAATATATCCCTACCATTACATCAATTTCCTATTGTGTACTTATTTAATTCCTCTTGATAAATACCCTTTTTTTTTTCTTTTAATTAATATATTTTGTCTAATAAATACATAAATACAAAATTAAAAAAATCCCTTATTTTTTTTTAAAATAATACAACCCATTACGTTTAAGCAAAAGAGTAACTGACATTGTAATTTGTGTTCTTGAATGAACTAAATAAGGGAGGAATTACCTAAAGTCCAAGATAGCGACAAGTGATATCAAGGGGTTGTGCTCGATCTATGCTCAAGCCAAGAGATAATAAGAGTATGAGAGATATCATATATAAGGGCTTACGATCCCTTATATAGTAATGAATCGGATAAAGTAGTTTGGTTAGGATACAGGAGAATCTTCCCTTAATTATATGATATGGGAAGACAACACCGGATTCTTTACTTGGTTATGGTTAGCAATAAAGGTGAGAAGGATCAAGGGAGGGATCAGTTACCCTAAACCCTTATGGGATGAAATATTTTGGAAAAGAATCTGGAGGATCCTTTCCTAATTATGTGATATGGCGGAGATAATACCAGACTCTTTTCATGATTGTGGCAGTGATGAGGGGAGATAATGCCATCCTTCTAACTCCTGATTCAAGGGGCCCTTCAAGATTTTACCGCGTAACAAATTTCAATTCATAAACAAATATTTAAAAATCAAAATATTGAAGTATTCCCCCACTTTTTTAAGTGCATTAATGGCAATGAGGTTCGAATCCTCAACCCTTATACATATTATCTAAGTTACTGAGCACTGAACTATTTTTAATAGCTTAAAAATTACCGTCTTTTTTCTTTCGGACCAGTTAGTTTTTTTTTTTTTTTTTTTCCATAAAGATAGGGTTCAAATACACAAAACTTGAAGTGACGCACTGAAATCATGACAAGATGTTGAGATTCATTTGACGAATAACAAGAAAACAAAAAAAAACTAAGAAGAAAGAAAAAAAAAATTGCAGCTGCCACAGCAAAAACTTTTCTCTCCTCGGTGGTGAAAAAATAAGAGGAATAAGATTTGTGGTATAAATTTATTATTTTATCCTTTTAGTTTTTTCTTCATTTACATAAGATAAATTAGTAAAATTATCTTTTATATATAATTATATTTTTTTATCATTTTTTCTTAACCAATTGATGCGAAAGAAAATATATATTTTTATTTTCTCTTCCCTTTATTTTTTTTCTTCTCATACTCCTTTTTTATTTTCCCTTCTCACCCAATCAATGATAATGTCTTTTAATATACAATTGATATAACTAATAATATCTTCATATAAAAGTGTTACTATTTGAATTTAGTAAATATATTTAATAATTTTTTAAATAATGAATTTATACACGAATATATATACTTGAGTATAATTAATATTAATTATTCATTATTCTTTTAAGTAGCATATTATATTAAAAAAAAAAAATTTACCACTTGCCTCTCGAATAACACCTCTATGTGAATCATGGATTATTCTGAAGAGATAAGTGAGAATTTTTCCTTAATTAAATTTTCCCGATATGTCTATTTATTAAATTAAAGTATTGTCTTGAAATTGGCTTAATCTCTTAGGCCTAATTTGATATAGTTTTTTGCAGAAGTGTTTTATCTTATGAAAAGCATAAATCAATTTTTTCTATTTGGTAAACCAAAAAGCCAGGGGATATTCTCGGAAGCCGTTATAGGGAGCTTTTTAAAGTTAGTTTGTACTCTCTAAAATTTAAAAGTCTAATATAATCTTATTATATTTAATTAACATTAAAAATAGAAATTATTTTCTTTAGTATTTATAATCATTATAGTTATTTTAAATATTAAGAGCAATTTTATCAAATACTACTTTTATAACCTCTACTTATTGAGAGTAACTTTTATATTATTTTACCAAATAATACTACTATGACTTTTTGAGAGCTACTTTTAGAGAGTCAAGAGAGCTCAACAATTTTTAAAAAGTCACAATATTATCAAACTAAGTCTTAGTATACTCACTTATAGAATATAGAATAACATACGCCATTCCTAACTTCTCATCTTTTACATTTTAAATTTAGAATCTTTTAAATCAATTATGAATATCTTCTTTGTAATTTTAAATATTTTTCTCTTTCAATTTATATTTTTCAAAGTCATTTGAAATTTAACCCAAATTTTAAAATATCTATGCAAGATACTTGTTAGTTATTATTATTGTTATGATTTAATACAATATATGAAGGAAAGATCCAAATTAAGCCCCTCCATCATATGATAACCTGCTCTGCCATTTGGCTTCACTAACCGACATACTCATTAGTATTGTCAAATGACATTCAACCATCCCACAATTCTTCCGTGTGTGTTTTACAATACATGTTATTACCGTCAAGTGTTTCACTTGGTACACCCAGCCTTTCCATATAGGGATGGCAAAAAAACCCGTTAAAACGGGTACCATGAGGATTACATAGCAGGGACGAGGGCGGGAATAGTTTGGTCCTCATGAGCGGGGATGTCCCCGTTTAACTAATGGGGGCGGGGGTGGGGGATGAGGTCCCCGCCCCATGGAGACCCGCAAAGCCCCCGTTTAAATGTGAAATTACATAATTGCCCTTATATATATATATATATACATAATTGCCCTTTATAAATTACTTCTATAACGTTTTATATTCTTATTGTGGTATTGAACTGTGAGCAGTTAGTTGTTAATTGACGGGATGTTAGGTTATGTTATTAAACTACTGATTTGGATGAGGAAGTGACAAGATTATGTATGCCTCAAAATGATACTCAAGTTATGATTGGGATGTGAATGTCATTAGCTGTATTACAATCACTTTCAACACTTGAGCTAGGTCCTCATCATCTTTGGTTTTCATTTTTTGCCCGAACTGATAGTCGATTGCGATTGGATTCCCAACTATGCTTACTTGGTAAAAAGAAATTTACTGGTAGAGGGATAACTGGCTTTCAAGTATTTTTACTCCCTTTACTTGGCTTCTTGGGCCAAATGAATCGTTCTGGCTTCTTTCCCATTTATTTTGTGATTTTCTATCTAAGCTCCTTTTTCTGTGGTCAACTGATTATATTTTATTTATTTCAGTTTCTTCCACAAAATTGTAACAAAGTTATGGTTACCTGTGCTGATTCACAAGTCAGAATCCTTGACGGGCTTAATGTGATTGACAAATACAAGAGCATGTTCCTTGTCTAATTCTTACATTTATGAAGAATTTTCCTTGGTTCCCAACAGATCTGCATAGCTATACACTCTTCTAGGATTTTATAGGTTATTATTTTGGCATTTTTGTTGGCAATTTAAATGCTGACAGTATTGCTTTATGCTTGATGAGGCTCAGCTATTATTGTTGGTTCAATCCTCTAGCTTGCATTTTATTTCATTATTCATTTTGTTACTCATGTCTTCTTCTGCATATTAATCTCTAGGATTTTTTTTTCCTCTTAGTTGGTATTATTAAAATAGTGAATGTTTATTTAAATTTAAGAATATTTTCTTTACATTTTTCTCTTTTTTTTTATTATTTTGATTTTTTATAGAAATCCGCGGATATCCGCGGGGATCCGAATCCATGAGAGAGCAGAACGAGGACCCGACGGGGATGGGGACGGGGACGGGGGGCAGAATCTTAAACGGGGATGGGGGGCGGGGGGCATGTCCCCGCCCCCATGGGGACCCGTTGCCATCCCTATTTCCATATATGCCGAAAACCCATGGCTCGTTCTCCGTAATCCAACAATATTTTTCCTTTAGAAAATCCACATAATACAAAAATCTCTCTTTATTACTATTTCATCTGGTATTAATCCTAAAAAGTGAAAACCCTTCCTTTGTGTTTGTTTCAATTCTTGAAAACATGTCAAAATTCCATCTTATAAAGAACTACTTAGTGGATAATTTCAATAAAGATTTTAGTTCAATATTTACTAGTGATTGTTAAAAGCCCTTCGTATGTAAAATGCATTAGTCCATCCTTCCTCAATCACGAGAATTTTGTAAAATGCTTTCATCCTTGCCAACATATTAGGCCGCTTCACCCTTGAGATCCTTTAGCTTGGCCAGCCTTGCAACCAGCTTCCCATTCATGGTTACCTAGAGGTCCTTATAGTTAGCCACCCACCTTTGTCGCTCCTCCTCGACCTTTCTTGCTTGCTCGTGAGCCATCTCAACCCCAGTCTTTGCATCCTTGAGGCGACTTTCAAGCTGAGTCTTTTATCCTTCAGATATCTCTTTTAGCTTGCCTTGAAGCTTCATGTTGTGGTTGAGCTTGAAATTTTTCATCTTCCTTTGGAGGACTTGGGACCTGCTCCTCCCTCGGAGCCACCTCCTTTTCCTGGGGAAGTCCCTGGATCTCCAAGTGCGTGAAGATGTCGGTCGGCCCCACTTGCTTCGCCAGAGCCATGTCATGTCACTTGGGACTTGAACGTTCTCATCACAAAAAGTGCTCGAACGGGAACTCATTGCCCCAAAACGAACTCGGCCCTGCTGAACTCGTGAAGCCTTGAAGGATTTTCTAGGCCTAGACCGGATTAGCTCGACCAGGATGACAAGGAGCTCGAGAATTGGAGCCCACCTCCACAATTTTCTCCACAATGGCCTCGTAGGAGAAGTCTCCAGGTCGATTATCTTAGGCCCCTCTCAAGCCCACTTCCTTTGGAGAGGGAAAATAGGGGGCTTTTAGGGCCTCCTTCTCACCACCAAGGGTACGGGAGTAGGATCCTTGATCCGAATACCCTTCTAGAGTAAGGGCCTTGACATTACATCGTCCTTTGTAGCAGCTTTCTCAGTAGCCTAGCTTCTTCTTCATGAAGGTGTTAAGCTTGGAACCACTCATTCGTGGAGCCATGCTTTCTACAAAAGAAGAAACACTATAAAGTAACAGTTAGATAAGCTCGAGATAAAATAAAAAAGCTCGGGGCAAAGGAACAAATTCTGAGCTTAATCTTAACTTTACTTGTGTGCTTAACAACCCGTGCTCTATCAATCCCACTTTAGGAGCTTCGTTGTATATAATAGCTTGATGAACTTTATACCCTCTAGGAATCCTATCATTGGCCAAGAATGTCTTGCACCCGAGCTCCAGAATCTACATTAGCTCGAACGTCCAATACAAGGGGAATTTCTCGCCATGCTCGTCAAGGTGAAAGGGGAACTCATTTATTGGGGAACCTAACCTTAAAATAGTTGTCCTTTAACTCCATGTATGAGCTCAAGTATACTACAAAATTTTCATTTTTTGGGGTGCTACTCAGAGACCCTAATGTCCTTTCCAAACCTCCTTAGCCTGGAAAATGGTAAAGAAGACATTTGAAGAGAAGGCTCAGTCCCAAGAAACTCCATCAGAACCTCAAAGGACCAAACAAATGGCCAACTATTTGGATGAAGTTGCATTTGAGCAACATCAATCTGCACTAAAACACTCATCTCAACAATGAAAGGAAGCCTGATGTTAAGGTGTTCGAACAAAGTTGTGTACGTGTAAACAAACTTGGGATTCTTCTTAGGATCCCTAGCTTGAAGAATCCTATCCTCAGAGAAGCGGGGAAGACACTCAAACTCCGACTCATTGCCAACTTGAGAGAAGGCCATAGTTCGGCAAAGAAACTTGATGCTCTCCGCATCATCATACAAGAACTCCCACTTCTTAACCTCTGTATTGACCAAATAGTAAGGGCCGATAGCCTATGCTTACCCGGTTACCCTTTTTACTCTTCAGAGCAGCTTTCTTGACTTTCCTCATGCTCAAAATGGAGCACCAAAGTAGGAAGAATAAGAATCGAGGTCCAACGCACAAAAGATTATTATTAATGCATCCAACTAATCATAATCTTCTAACCTAAGGTTTGATGATGGAAATGGAAAGCAACAAAATGCTAAAATAAGAACTCACCAAATTAAAAGGGGAATGTAGTTAGTAGGAGGAAACGAAATGAATATTGAGAGCGTCGGGATTGAGTCGAAAGCCTGGAAGCACTAGGAGCGAGAATGCAAGAGTTTGAAGTAGAAGCTTGGACGAAGGAATTGTTCTTTGAAAATTTGCAAAGTGTCCAAATGAAGGAAGAGTGGGAGCTTTTGAAGCTTGAGAGTCGTTCCTCCATCTAATGGCTAAAATTTGTAATAAAATCATTAAAGTAATCTCAGTCGATGATATCATCAATGTGGGGCTTTAATTTCTTCAAAGCCAATGGACAGATCTTAGCAAATTTCACACTATCCCTAGAACATAGAGCACATCATTGATGAACCTTTGTTAGCCATCTTTAGTTTTAACTATAATAATTCCTCTTCCTTCAGCCTTTGAACTTTTCTGTCTCGAAAAGCAACTTCAGAATTTATTTTTTATTCTAATTTGACAGAGTAACTTCTGTTACTAGTCATATAATTTGAATACCCAATATCCAACTACCAAATATCTTTGACTTCATGATTAGTGGAATATGTTGAGTAAAATGATTCAAATAATTTAATATTTTTTGTGAAATTTTCTCTTTCTTGTTGTCGATGGCAATAAACATTCTTGACATGAGTATGTCTCATGCGTCTCTTGCATTTAAATCAATAATCCTTTGTAGTATGATTAACTTTGTTGCACATATGACAATACATTTCTTGACCTTTTTTTATAATTTCCTCCTCGATTTTAAAACCTTATATTTACTTTTGTTTTGAAGGCACTTCCAATATTTTCTTTGTTTCTTCGTCTAAATTTCTTTTCATAAACATCAAATGATCCCGTTAGTTTAGTTATTGAATAAGGATGGTAAATCCCTAGCTTGCTCAATGGTTGCTATTATATACAGGATCAATTTTTTTTTTGTGACTGTAATGAATATTTTATTTACCACCTTTTTGTTGGTCACATTATCTCCAGATAAATTCATGTGATTAATAATTTCTTTGATTATTGCATATTATTCTCTTATGATCTCAATCCTTCATTTCTAGCATTTCAAATTCTCTTCTTAAGTACTAAAGTTTGATAGAGCATACCTTGTCATTATCGCAAAAGTCCTCCAAAATATCACACACCCTTTTTGTCATTTGTGAGTCCTGTAAAGATTATAGTAGCCATGACATGTTGAATTACAAAAAATGGTTGTGCATGATTTAAGTGTTTACCTTTTAAAATCTCTAATAGAGTTGAAATATTTGCTAGGATGGTTACCATGCTTTTTATAGTATCCCATAATTTTTATGAGATTTTGTCTTTAATTTTAAGCTCTAGAAATCATAGCTCTCTTCAATAAAGACTTGTAAAGTAAAAGATAAGAAGTTAATTGAAGATGTGTCCATGGGTTTAACGTTAGTGTGTAAATATGTGATGATTTGGAAAAAGAGTTTAGTGATCAAGGTCTTAGCTCACACCTATCAACTTAATCGAGCTCTAATACCACTTGTTGGAGTCTGTGGAAGGAGATTGAATCAAAGTTGAATTTGATAGTTTGGTCCTATTGGTTCTTGAGTGAAAGTATAGAAGTTATATGAAATGATTATTTTTATTATATGTGAAAAGATACAATAGTTTGATGGATGTAGAGAGAGGAGGTTGTCTTCTTATGCCTATCCCCAAAATGAGACTCTCAAGCTTATTTATAGACTCTGAAGTTTTAGAATGTTCTATTTCAGGATGTTTCAGGATGTTCTATTTTTTACTCTAGGATATTATTTTTTTTTCTATACATTTCTTTTCTCTATAAAATTCTAGAAAAGTGGGTTAATTTTAGGAGTTACATTCTGAATAGCGTGTATTGAGAATACAATCTAGGAGTTATCATGTTGAGGATGTAATAAATATTCCTAATATAATAACTTTTAATAGTATGACTATAACTTTTGTATCACGAAGTGTATCTTTTGAAAAGATAATGCATTACTCCCTCAAGAAAAAGGAGTAGCAAAATAAAGATTAATTTAAGCTTTGTCTTGTCCAAAAGGGCCTAACCTCTTTTTTTATTTCCTTTTTGGTGCATTAATGTGTTTTAACATAGGGCACCCAAGTTTAGGTCAACGACGGACTGCTTATCTTTTACATTTAGCCACACTTTAGGATGTGGTTAAACACGCTTTAGAGTTGTGGCTAAACACATAAATACTATTAATGATTTATTAAAATTATAAAATAATTTAAAATCATAAAACAACCCTCGTCACCCACCACTCTATTGGATTTGCCGTAAACCCTTAGTCATCCCCAAAATGGTTTGCCACTGCACTACTAGAAATTTCAGATTTAGAGACAAAAAAAATTCATCGCTGAATTCATAAACGTTCTATCTCTAAATGAATTAGAGACGGATTTTCAAACGGAAATATATCCATCACTAAGAATGGTATTGCTAACTTTTAGCAACAAAATTTAGATTTTTAGCAACAAAATTTAGAGATGAAATATATTCGTCTCCATCTCTAATTTCTAAATTTATTTTTTTATTTTTTATTTGTATATGATATGTTAATTTGAACCTATAAAAAAATGCTATATCAAAAATTATAATTACATAATAATAATACAAATTTAATACAAAAGAACATATCTCATTAATAAAAATATCAACAAAGTTCAAAGAAATACCAATAAATTTCAAAGAAGTATTTAAATTGTAATTTGTCTTGGCAATAATTAAAATTCATCTTTTTGAGATAATGTGTTAGATCTCCTTGTGTGTCCTCACGGGCCGTTCTCCACTCCTGTTGACTGCATTTAGGGATGGCAACGGGTCCCCATGGGGGCGGGGACATGCCCCCCGCCCCCCATCCCCGTTTAAGATTCTGCCCCCCGTCCCCGTCCCCATCTCCGTCGCGGGTCCTCGTTCCCCGTGGGGATTCGGATCCTCGTGGATATCCGCGGATTTTTATAAAAAATCAAAACAATAAAAAAAAAGAAAAATGTAAAGAAAATATTCTTAAATTTAAATAAACATTCACTATTTTAATAATACCAACCAGGAGGAAAAAAAAATCCTAGAGATTAATATGTAGAAGAAGACATGAGTAACAAAATGAATAATGAAATAAAATGCAAGTTAGAGGATTGAACCAACAATAATAGCTGAGCCTCATCAAGCATGCTGCATGAAGCAATACTGTCAGCATTTAAATTGCCAACAAAAATGCCAGAATAATAACCTATAAAATCCTAGAAGAGTGTATAGCTGTGCAGATCTGTTGGGAACCAAGGAAAATTCTTCATAAATGTAAGAATTAGACAAGGAACATGCTCTTGTATTTGCCAATCACATTAAGCCCGTCAAGGATTCTGACTTGTGAATCAGCACAGGTAACCATAACTTTGTTACAATCTTGTGGAAGAAACTGAAATAAATAAAATATAATCAGTTGACCACAGAAAAAGGAGCTTAGATAAAAAATCACAAAATAAATGGGAAAGAAGTCAGAACGATTCATTTGGCCCAAGAAGCCAAGTAAAGGGAGTAAAAATACTTGAAAGCCAGTTATCCCTCTACCAGTAAATTTCTTTTTACCAAGTAAGCATAGTTGGGAATCCAACTGCAACTGACTATCTGGTTCAGGCAAAAAATGAAAACCAGCAGTGATGAGGACCTAGCTCAAGTGTTGAAAGTGATTGTAATACAGCTAATGACATTCACATCCCAATCATAACTTGAGTATCATTTTGAGGCATACATAATCTTGTCACTTCCTCATCCAAATCAGTAGTTTAATAACATAACCTAACATCCCGTCAATTAACAACTAACTGCTCACAGTTCAATACCACAATAAGAATATAAAACGTTATAGTAGTAATTTATAAAGCCAACCAAATTAAAAATATATCATTCACATAATTACTGCAAGAAAGCAACTGCCTTGATTGTCTAGTAAAAATTCTAACCATAAAAATAGATCTAGTAATTTAGAAACTTCAATTTCAATGTTAGTCCTAAGAAAAGTAAAATCACGATGACCATCATTTGAGTCCATGCAGAATATGCCCCCATCACAAAAATAAAATCAGAAATCAAGCATGTGCAGGATGTAGGTCCACCAAGCTATATTATATCACTCACCAACCATGACACAATAAAAATTTGAATCCAAATGACATGTAGTATCAGAAAATCTTACTGGTCTAACTGGTAGAAAATATGGCAATATATTAAAAGAGATGATACCTGATACATTATAAAACCGACAATTGCCTGCCATGGAGCTAATAATCCCTCCCTGTATAAAGTAAATCATTCATCTCAAATCATTCCCTATATATTATTTCTTTCTATAGTATGAAGTTGGTAAAAAAAGCATTACTCTACCTACCCATCAGGTCGATAACATACTGCAGTTACTATGTCTCTGATATTAGTCCAATCAACAACATGACAATCAGGAATTGCCCAGATGCGCACTTTTCCATCTATAGATCCGCTAATGAAATAATTATCATCCACAGGATTGAATTGTATGCATGTCACTAACTCACTATACAATATTATCAAATAACAAAAAAATTGTAAGAAAATTTGATAGCAACAAGCTCCCTTGTCTTCTTGTCTTTGGCCAACTTAGCCACTCCGAAATTCCTAGAACCAAGGTCCTTTAGTGTCTCATAGCATTCCTCCATGCCCACTTTCACGACAGCAACAACACCTTTAGCTTCCATGGCCATTCCAATAACCACACACCAAAAGTGCTAACCACATAAGGAAAGTATAATGAGGCCAAATACAATAAACAGGTCCATGCAAGCCAGAGAACAGTTCAAATTAATCTAAAGTGAATATTCTTAAATTTAAATAAAACATCCATAAATATTCATAATTCATATCATCATCCAACACAATACAATACAATTTAAATTAAAAATAAAATACATAGTTATAAATCCATTACAAGATAATACAAATATTCAATTCCAAATGACAAGCCACTTGCACTTGCTTGCTTCCTCCCTTTCCCTTGTTCTACTTGCTTCCTATCAAAGTTTATTAGCAATAACAATAGAAAAATTAGCCAACTATGTAAGAGAACAAAGATAAAGAGGAAAAACATTAAGTAGATAAATAATTTACGGGTATCAATTTATCACAAATTGATAATGGCACTTCCTATCACTCCACTACTTGATTCCTACATTATCAAATCAATAACAATTAGAACCCTATAAGAAAAATTAATTTAGCAATTAGAAATATTATACTTTGTGAAATAAATTTATATAAACATACACTTACATCAATATCAGGGACACTAGCCTGTACCGTAAAGCACTCAAAATCCACTTTTGTTGTAGAAGAACCTAAAATGTGAAAAATAATATAAACTATTAATAAAATTACTCTATCAATATAGTATAAAAAGTCCATAATTCAACATATTTATTATAATATATTACCTTGAAACTCACTCCAAAGCCAATCTTGAGAACACATTAAAGCCTCTAAAGTATCTGGTCGTAGCCTACTACGATTTGGTGTATCGACCACCAGTACCAAAAGATGACTCTGAAGCAACAGTAGAAATTGGAATAGCAAGAAAATCTCTAGCAATCTGTTGCAAGGTTGGGAACTTTAATCCATTTGCTTTCCACCAACCCAAGATATCAAACTCTTCATTTTTTGTTTTAGGCAACACTTTTTCATCTAGATAGTGGTCTAACTCAGATCTTGTGTCAGTAAATGTAGCCTCTTCATTTACATATATGACAAAGTCATCTTCCCAATCTTCATCCATTGTAGTTGAACTTACACTTGTCATAGCTGAATTTGAAAGATTAGATGAACAAACCCTCTCTTTCTCTCTACTCTTGTTCACATATTCCCTAACCAAATCTTGGCAAATGGTTTTCACTTTCTCTATTTCATCAACTGCATTTGCTCCACATATCTTAGGGAAAAAGTAATTCAACAAATGCATTTTATACCTAGGATCCAAAATAGTTGCCACAGCCATCACCCCATTAATCACACCCCAATACTTGTCAAATTTAGCAATCATGCTTGTTGCCATTTGTTCAATTACCTCATTACCACAATTTTGCCATTCTATTAAAGCCAACTTGATTCGACAAATTTTGGGAAAGTAAATATTTGCAGTAGGGTACTTAGTTCCAAAAAATAACTCAGTCACACTATAAAACAATCTCAACCTTTGATAGATTTCATTTGCCATACCCCAATCATCATCACTTGGCAAAGATTTATATTGAGGCTCACGTGCTGACAATCGATCAAACACATCTCTATATAATATGGCAACATCAAGGATCAAAAAAGTACTATTCCATCTAGTTTTGCAATCAAGAGCAAGGTTCTTACTATAAAAAATGTTCAATTGTTCACATGTTTCTTTAAACTTTTTCTCCTTCTTAGGTGTTGCAGTCCAATAGTGCACACTCTCTCTCACCTTTTCAATAGCATTAGATAGAAGAAGCAACCCATCCTTAACAATCAAATTCAATATATGTGCACAACAACGTATGTGAAACAATTTACCTCCCAAAATAAATTTCCTAGGTGACATCTTGCTTAAAATATGATCTACCATAACATCATTTGTGCTACAATTGTCAACTGTTAAGGTGGATATTTTTCTATCAAGATTCCAATCCATTAAGCATTCTACTAGAACATCAGAAAGGGCATCAGCAGCATGAGGAGCAGGCACATAAATAAACTTAAGACAAGTAACAAGCATAAAGTATATAAATTTTATAATTTACAACAGGTTACCAATAACAAGAAGTAGGAAATAGAATTAGAAAAATAGAATATGTTATTACCTCACAATTCGGCTTTGCAAAGTCCAAGAATCATCAATATAACGAGCTGTGACAGCCATGTAACCTCTATTTTGATTGCTAGAGGTCCACATATCGGTTGTAATTGCAACTCGACTCTTGTTCTTTTGAAGCAACTTCATTGTCTTTACCTTCTCGTTTTCAAAGAGTTTCATAATGTCACTCTTTATGGTATTGCGAGAAACCACCTTAAAGAGAGGTTGAAGAGCATTGCAAAATCTCCTAAAACCAATGTGGTCAACTATAGAGAGTGGATACTCATGAAGGCAAATCATCACAGAAAGCTCTCTCCTTGCTGTTTCTTGATCAAAAGTATAGGCACCAACCATGACTGTCTCATCACTAACTGACGGGGTTGTCTTAAGTAAGCATTGCCTTATATCTCGAGTGGTGTGGAGTTTACAACTATGGAAGTGATCACGCAAGTGTGAAGTTCCTTGCCTAAGTTCACCTAATAGTTTTGCCTTACAATAGTTGCAAATAGCTTTCCACTTCCCATCAATGCTTTCTCTTGTGAAGTGATTCCACACATCTGATGTTAGTTTTCTTTTAAGTCCTCCACTTTCATTTTGGGTTGAACATTGAGTTTCTGTTGGGGTTTGACTTGCATTTGTTGGTTCTTGTGAATTTGCATTGACAGCTTCAAGTGGTTCACCAACAGTAGGTGTTTCACTCACATTGGGTGATGGAGTCTGATTATTGACATCCTCAGATGTAGATAATTGATTGGTAGACATTCTGTCACTTGTAAAACAATCATAAAAAAGGAAAATCATATATTTAGTTATTAAAACTTAAAAAGGAATTAAAAAAATTAATAACAACACCCATTTTTAGTATAAAAAAATGTAAATAGAAACTATATAATAATAATAAAAAAAATTAAAACTAACAAGCTACATTTACAAACATTCCCTGTATGAAAGGCTTTCCTTTCTTTTTTCTTTTTAACATCTATGACTCAAATTGATGATTCTGAATAAATATTGACAAGAATCACTCACTAACAACATTAGCTCATATCAACAACAACAACATTACAACAACAACAACATAGGCAAAGACTAAGCATAACAATGAGAAGGGGAGGGAATTGATACAGCATAAGCTCATAACAATAAAAGAAACACTCACTCAATAAAAGAAATAGCAACCTTATCAAAGGAACAGATCAAAAGTTGAAAAACAACACTAAAAAAATTGGGAAAAGAAAGCATGCAATGTTGCAGAATAATGAGGAAGGAAGAGTCATGGAGCGGACACGCAATGACAACAACAACAGCAACAATAGGAGGAAGAGCTGAAGAATAATGAGGAAGGAAGTGGACTTGTGGTGGTTGCTGTGGGCGTCTGATTCGCGTTGTCGTGGGCGACCCGCAGCTTGTCGACTACCGGTGGAAGCTGGATGCACGAACCTGGCAATCTGCCATCGCGGAGCAGGATCTGTGGTTGCCGTACGGCGGATTCGCGATTGTCGACTACCGGTGGAGGCTGGACGCATGGACCTGCAACAGTTGCTACGAGCAGCGGATCTGCAGTTGCTGATGGCACAACGTGAGCTGCTGGTGGTGGCTGAACACATGGACCTGCAACGGTTGTTGCGAGCGGCGGATCTGCAGTTGCTGACGGCACAATGTGAGCTGTTGGTGGTGGCTAAACGCACGAACCTGTGGTTGTTGACGGCACGATGTTGGCTGCAACCAGGAGGCTGGACGCACGGCACGCACGCTGCTGGTGGAGGCTGGACGATGAAGATTTTTGGTGATGTATGGATGTGGATGTGCGAGGAAGAGAGATCAATAGCAGAAGACAAAATAGAACGACAACACAGCACTACTTGAGGGAGAGTAGGAACAGAGAAAGGAATAAAAGTAGGATAGAATGGCAGAGAGATGTAAGTGATAGATAGGGTTTAGTTTCATATATATATATATATATATATATATATATATATATATATATATATATATATATATATATATATATATATATATATATATAAGGGCAGTTATGTAATTTCACATTTAAACGGGGGCTTTGCGGGTCTCCATGGGGCGGGGACCTCATCCCCCACCCCCGCCCCCATTAGTTAAACGGGGACATCCCCGTCCCCCGCGGGGACCAAATTATTCCCCGTCCTCGTCCCCGTTGCGGGTAATCCCCGCGAGTACCCGTTTTAAAGGGTTTTTTGCCATCCCTAACTGCATTATCATTGAACATAGCAGCAGAAAAACAAGAAAACCCAGGCCAGCACAATTATGTGCACTTAAAGCATGCCAAATTCTTCAACTAACTCCTCAAGAAACTCTGCAATGGAAAACTAAGCTATTAACACAGATCTAAAATATGCTTAAAAGCAATAAAAGAACTGCACTATTAGGCAATTTATCCATCATTGCATTTAAAAGAAAATGTAATTAGGCATTATGTAACACAAAACATGATCATAATGCCTAATCATGTTTTTCTGTTACATAATGCCTTATTTATTCTTTGTATGGTGATCCCATGTCACCTTATTTATTTGTTCTTTGTATGGAGGGTCTTAGTGCTTTGATCAGAAAAAAGGTTGATAGGGAAGCTTGGCAACCAGTGCAATTTTCTAGGGGTGGTCCAGGTATATCTTGTAACATCCCGATTTCCGAGTTCATTTTGGCCAATTTCCGACTTCACCTTTGAAACTCAGACAGAAGGAATTAATTCAGAGTTTCGAGCTAGTCTTGACTTCAGGTCCTTCCCTATTTCCGATTTCATCTTCAATTTTGATTATTCCGGATTTCCGACTTCATATTCTGATTTCGAGGGATTCCGAGTTCCAATATCCGAATTCGAGTTCAAGTATATTGGGTATAATTTCTGACCTCCGATTTAAACTATCATAATTTCGTCATTTCCCGACTTCCGACTTGGACCTCTCATCCGAACACATGAACGTAATTCTACGAGATCCGATTTCATGTCTCAAGGAAAATATACCCGGCTTCCGAGGTCACCAACCACACCGTATATAAGTCACGACTTCCGAATTTAAGTATTTGGGTTTGGAAATGTGAGTCGAATTCCCGAGTTCGGACCCTTGAGCCAATTTCCAGTTACACGATTTCCGATATCCGATTTTACATCCAGCATTGGCATTCCCGAGTTCAAATAGGGAGTTTCGAGATTATAGGATTGCCAGCTGCATGACTTCCGACCTACGACCTTGATACAAGATTTCCTCAAGTCACAACGAGATGGGACGAGTTACGACATACGACTTCAGTTCCAGTCTCAACTTGGATAACACGAGTTCCGACTTAAGGTGTAATAGAGACGAGCTCCGATTTCAAACAGTAAGGCAGCAAGTTACCCTGAAAGGGAGACGTAACTAAATTCTATCCACAAGAAAATTCAGCCAATCAAAGCCCTCCAAGTTAACTACCACCTCAAGCTTATAAACTCATCTCTTCCTCCCCTTCAGCCCCATTCCTACGCCACTTTCCTCCCTTGTTCAGCTCTCTTTTCTCTTCTCCAACTCCATCACTCCTTCAAGCTTAGTCAGGTCCTAATAATTCAAGTTTCAACAAGTAACTCAAGATCACACTCCAAAGAGGTAGGATTTTGCCCTATTCTTGAATTTCTTACATTATGATTGCATGAGATGGTGCTATTCTTTATGTATTTGATGAACTATTGGATGTATTGGGTGAATTTATGATTGAATTAATATAAGACTTTGAGTCAGAATTATGATTAGAAGGAGAAGATTAGAAGGAATGGAGGAGTGAAATGCTGTCTTGGTGAGTAAGTCCACGGCAGTCCGTACGACGGAGTGTACGGCTCCGCCTACAATCGGTCAAATCTGATGAAACTATTTTTAGATGAAAGTAGACACTCAGGGCTTTCCATAGATATATCATATAAGCTTATTGGATTAGTATTGAGGGAGATACGAATTTTTGAAGTTTGACCTAGGGTTTAGAATGTTCATCCGGGCAGGGTGACATGAGGAGGGTATAACTCACCCTATACAACTCCAAATCGAGTGAAACTAAGTTTTTTAGAAAGCTTACATACAGGGGAACACCCCAATATAAGATTCCGAGTTTGTTATGGTCCCAATTGTTCCCAGTGATTCGAGGAAGTTGTCCTATGTCTAATTCAGACCAACACAGGGTAGTTTAGGAAGGTTGACTTTCAGGACTTATATCTTGAGGTACTTAAGCAAATGGAGTGAAACTTGTGGCAAATGAAAGGTTGTCCTGTCAGCTTTAATATGAAACCAATTTCGTAAGATTTGAGTTTAGTTTCGATTTTTAGTGAATTTATATTCCCAGGAGTGTAATTCGGGCTAGTGACTGAACAAGCTGAAGTAAAAGCTGAATATCTTGATTTATATAAATCAGAATGGCATGGGACCAAAGAGGTTAGAAAGTAGACATATAGGGCTATGATATACCCAAATTTCAGATTTAAATGAGTTAAATAGAGATAAAGGTGGATTATACAAGATTCGGGCAGAACCGAATAGAATTGGTGGAATAGCCAAAGTGATAATTTTACAAGTGTTAGTGAAACATATAAAGTTTGAATGAAGGATTGCTAGCTTGACATTGTTATATATGTGTTAAGTTGATTATGTTGCTATGACTGATTTGCCCGTGAGATGCTGGCACTATTCATGGGGAAACGGACCTGATCATCATGTCACGGATTACTGGCAGTTTATAAAACTAGGAATGTTTACAGGTAATGATGAATTAGAGTATGAATGGGTATATAGAAACCCTATATTCAATGATATAAGTATGAGATGAGATATATGAAAGTAAAGGACGAAGCATATGTATGAGTGTCGGTAGAATGGTAAGGAGGCTACGAGCCTTTATGCGTTACGAATATGTACGTGAAGATCATGTGTGCAATGATACGTGAAAATAAATGAAGTATATGCATGAGTACACTCTTTATAATTATGCTTGAATATGTATGAGAATAAAAGAATGTGAATATATTGAATGTGAGTCCCTTCACTCGGAGGCAGTTATTCGAGGTCCCTCCTTGTGAAGGCAGCTAAATAAGATAAAATGTGGGTCCCTTCACTCGGGGGCAGTTATTTGAAATCCCTCCCTGTGAAGGCAGTTAAATGATAAAGACATGGGTCCCTTCACTCGGAGGCAGTTATTCGAGGTCCCTCCTTGTGAAGGCAGCTAAATAAGATAAAATGTGGGTCCCTTCACTCGGGGGCAGTTATTTGAAATCCCTCCCTGTGAAGGCAGTTAAATGATAAAGACATGGGTCCCTTCATTTGGAGGCAGTTGCACATGGGTCCCTCCTTGTGAAGGCAGCTAAAGACTTGGGTCCCTCTATGTTGGAGGCAGTTGCACTTTGGGTCCCTCCAACCTAGAGGCAGTGGATCCCCTTGTGGGTGAGTCGATGTGACGACGGTCACAGGTGAAGCTGACGAGCTCACTCCAAGGCCAGACTACCCAAGGACAGTAAATGCACCCTAGGGACGTTGATACGGCTAGGTGTGCCAAGTAAAAGACTAAAGACTAAAGATTAAAGTATATGCAAGCACCCCAATCACATGAGGCATGGCATCGACCCAGCTAGTGTGAGTATAAGGGTAGGACTTACATAAGGCATGGCATGACCCAGCTAGTGTAAGTACCAAATGAAGATCCTATATTCCTAAGAAACGTGACATGGCGATCACGCTCTGATGGGGTATGACATGGCGATCATACTCTGGAATATGGTATGATGCTGCACTTGAGGGAGGACGGCGATACGTAACGCTCAAGTGTAGACAGATCCGAGCACCCTAGGGACGTTGATACGGCTAGGTGTGCCAAGTAAAAGACTAAAGACTAAAGATTTTATGACGAAAAAGAAGATAAAGAAAGAAAAGCAAGTTTCATGTATAGGCATGAATTTAAGTACGAGTAATTTTATGTGCAGATGTTATATTCCCAGCATATTGATGCTATCTGTGTTTTAATATGCTACAGTTATTATTCATGGTGTCATAATTGAATGAATTTTATGGGTTCTCCCAAATGCTAAGAGTATGATTAAAATAAACTTTGCTTCGGATAAGACATTTTTCGAAATGTAAAATTGAACAGTCTGTGCAGCATGTTCACCTTTTTTCAAAATAAACCGAAGCAAACTGGAGACGACCATGATGACACTATGTATGAAGATTAGAGAATCCTACTGAGAATTCTATAATTCTCACTCCTATTTCCATGTTGTCTCCAGATTATTGTAGAAGTTTCCGAAGACGGCTGAAGTTGCTGTCAGATGAGGTCCTTCCAAGTAACAGTAACAGCTCTAGGGTGTGGTATTATGACTTAAGCATAGTACTGTGCTTGAGAGGGTGTTACATATCTCATCTTCTTTTTGCTGATGATGTTTTATAGTTCTCTAAAGCTTGTACTACTCAAGTGAGACTGATGACGGAGGTTTTAGAGAATTTTTGTTTAGCATATGGGTTGAAAGTTAATACTTTGAAGTCTAGAGCTATGTGTTCTTCTTCGATTAATCGGCAGAGAAGAGAAGTTCTGTCTGGTATCTCTTTTATTTGGTTTGCTTCTGACTTGGGCAAGTATTTGGGTTTTCCTTTGTTGAATAGAAGGCCTAAGAAGAATGATTTCTCCTTTATTATTGAGCAATTAAATCAAAATTAGCTAATTGGAAAGGTAAGCTTTTGAACAATGCTGGCAGGTTGACTTTAGTCAAGTCTATTTTGGCCTCTATCCCCATTTATCCGATGCAGTCTTTTTGGCTTCCTAAATCTATTTGTGATGAGATTGATAGAGTTACTCGTAATTTTTTGTGGAGCAAGAATAATCTGGAGAGAGGTATGCATCTTATCAATTGGGATGCTATTGCTAGGCCTATGAATGAGGGAGGGCTTGGTGTCAGACAAGCTCGTATGGTGAATTCTAGTTTGTTGGAAAAATTGGTTTGGAATTTAATCCATGATAAGGACAAATTGTGGGTTTCTATCTTGTCTCATAGTATCTGGGGGATGTTTCTATTCTTGATGCTCAATGTCCTGCGGATTGCTCTTCTATTTGGCTAGCTATATGGAAAACTGCTGCTCTTTTTAAAGAGGATTTTCAAGTTCGGTTGGGTAATGGCTCTTCTTCCTTTTGGTTTCATCCATGGACTCTTAAGGGTTCTCTCTATAATTTAGTTGAGTTTATTCATGTCACTGATTCTCAGTTGAAGGTGCAGGATTTTTTGGTAGGAGGGGCGTTGGAGGCTGGATAATATTTGGACCCTTTTGCCCGTGGATGTTTGGTAGTTAATCTTGGAAGTCCCAGTGCCTTTTTTTAGAGACTCTCCGGATTGTTTGGTTTGGACTTGGAATTTTTCTGGCGCTTATTCTGCTTCTTTCGGATATGGTTGGTTGATGTCTAGGCATCATGATTCAGATAATTTTGATTCATGGAAATGGGTGTGGCATTTGAAAACTCCTTTCAAGATTTGTTTTTTGGTTTGGTTGATAGCCCATGAAGGTTTGCCTACGAATGTTTTGCGCTACCGGAGAGGATTTTCTTTTTCTGACTTGTGCCTGAGGTGCAACCTTTACCCGGAGACTATTCTTCATTGTCTTCGAGACTGCCACCATGTTCGAAGTATTTGGGAGTTGGTGAGTTTAACCTCGGATCATCATTTTATGGATATGAATGTGTTGGATTGGTTGAAGTTCTTTGCTTTGGGGGATAAGGCTTCTCTTTTTCTAGCTACTTTATGGGAGGTTTGGTGTCAACGTAATAGATGGGTTTTTAATCATTTGGTTCATCGCTGTGATGTGATAGCTAGGAAAATTAATTTACTTTCTGATACTTGTTCAATGGTCTATGATCGTTATACACCAACCAAGAACGTGATTAGTGTGTGTTGGACTCCTCCTTCTCTTGGCTTCATTAAAATTAATTCTGATGGAAATTCTTTGGGTAATCCTAGTGTGGTTGGTTTTGGTGGCATTCTTCAAAGGGATAATGGAGATTGGATAGTGGGTTATTCTAGTCATATTTCTAATGCTAACAATCTTTGTCCTGAGCTTCTTGGTTTAAGGAGAGGTTTGATCTTGGCCTGGGGTTCCGTCTGGTGGTGTGTGAGGTTGATTGTTATGAGATTATCCGGCTTTTACATGCGTCCTCTTTTGAGTTTCATATTTATGAGCCTATCATCAGAGATATTCATAGGCTTATAGCTTATAATTGGAC